>OY812998.1:109476914-110756914 GCA_963681545.1 Germaria angustata
ATATATATGTACATATGTATATATGCTCTTGAAAGGTAAGTTAAATTTTTTTTCTAAATTAAACATTTTATAAAACCCTAAAATTTTATTTAAGCAATAATCACATATACTTCATTTTGTAGTCCTTTTTCCATTTTATGACTCATATTTTGATTTTATATATTACTTATTACCATTATTTTATCTTGATTTTAATTCTTTTACCTACATTCAGCTCATTTACCAATACCTTGACAAACTTTTAAAGTTTTTTTTATATTAAAATAGCAAAAATATCAGTTTCCATCATTCAATAGTTGCGGCCCATCAAAACCATGACGTTTGGATTAAATAGAAAAGAAAAATCAATAAGCCAAAATCGACTTTTTTCATTTTGGAATTAATTTTTTTTTGTGCTGAAAATGAAATCGTAATATTTACATTTATTATTGTTGTCTTAGTAGAATAGTAGCTCTCTTCATTTATTTTTCATCATAATTTATGTATATTGTATATTTTTAGATTTGTAGCTTGATTTTCTCTTACGTTTGTTTTCCTTCATGTAGAGAGTCATAAATTAGTTTTTCTTTAAGTGAAACTCATTACTCAGTGTATTATGGTTTCCGTCTCATGTAATTTTCAAGAAATAAATGCCGTCTCAAACTATCGCTAAATCGATGAAATATAAAGAAAGAAAAAAAGAGCAAATGAAAACTTTTTATCATAATCTTTTCAGTCATGCAATCTGCATGTCAGTGTCCAAAAATATTTAAACTACTTTTTTATAGTAAAAGCTTAAACGAAAAACTTTTCCAATTCCCTTAATCTTTAGTATATGACATGAATAAAATATCTTACAATGTTTCTCATATACATCAATCCTGTGAAATATCATTTGTCTTGGTTTTTCTTCATTATTTCATTTAAGGAAATATTACATAATTTTGTGTGCATCTTTTGTTATTTCATATTAATTCTTCTTTCACAATTTGTTTAATCTCTCCCTTCTTCTAAAATGTTTCGCTTAATAAATATTAACTTTCGTTAATTGCAAACTCATTTAGAATTTATTGTACATATTGAGCCTTAACCGCGAAAAAAACACGTAAGAGCCAAACACATAATTTTACAGGAGCTTTTTTATTAACTGCCTTTGCATTAAGTTGTAGCCGGACTACTATAAATTTGCTTTTGTTTTAAGTTTCTGATTTAACTTTGAATGATTAAAAACTTTTCAGAACTGATGTTAACGATGGTATCATTATCGATTGCTAAGTGATAAGTGAAAATCGAAAATTATGTCGTTTACGTTTTTTTCGCGGTAAGGGCACGTTATAATTATTTTGCAAACGCACATGCTTATATGCTTCATACATACATACTTATATGTATTTCTGTATCTATTTATTTATGTATGTTCGAATAATTTTTCTTAAATTAGTTTTGTTTTGTACCGATGATCTTTGTCGATAACTTTCAGCATCGAACTTGAAAATTTTTCGAAGCAAATCATTTCTTAAAAATATATAAAAAACCCTTCCGACCTAAGATTTAGAAATTTCAATATTTGTGCATCTTGTCGCAATCTTTATTTAGACCAGTGACACCCAAACTTTAAATTTCCATAGAAAGTAACATCCGGCTGTTGATGTGCTTACATTTCAACAAAAAGAATGAAATTGTTTGCCATTAGTTGGGCAAACAACTATTTGAAATTACACAAAGCAAAATGTTTAATGAAGAACAAGAAGATTATTTAATGAGAACAGAGATGGTTACACGCAATGCGTGATTTGATAACCAATAAGTGCAGATAGTAAACAATCGAATCCTACTTCCTTTTTATGCTGCTGTATTGCAACAAATAGTCGTAAGATGTCAATTTCTAAATATATTGCACATACAACATTTAAATATGTTACATGTTTTCCAATCAGCTTTATTTCAGGGTTAGATAGTATTTTTTATTGTGTTAAGTACTTTGCTTATTTAAATAAGTGTTTTGTTTTTGTGTGAAAAGCTTATACAAAAATTATAAACTTTAATAAGTGGATATTAAATATTTCAAGCAACTATTTTTGTTCTATTGTGAGTTTGAAAAACTCGCATTACATTGCGAGAGTGTCGGTAACATTTAAAATGCGTTTCAAAATTTTTTGCAAACAAATGTTCAAGGAATTTAAAATTCTTATGTTGAAACAAAAATATATGTCGGAAGCAAAATATACATATCTTTATATATTTTAATAATGTCACTATATTTTTTGTCCTTTTTTATAACAATTTGGTTAAAATATTTCTCAAGCTTGGGGTCTTATTTTATGGTTAAACAGAGAAAATTTTTCTGTCATATGTGAAAAAATACACATATGTACTTACATAATAATAAGTATTTTTTTTAAATAACATATACATACATATAAATAATAAAGATAATTAATTAGAAACATTTAAATATAAATATATATATATATATATATATAGGAGTACACGTATACTTTATATAAATGTTCTTCAACATACAATACATACATATTTACATACAACTATAATTTGATAATATGTATTGAAGTGTTACTTCTTGTGTAACAAGTGCCTATAACTGTGCGCAACATTTTCAATGTCCGGCTTAAAATTAATTCTGTTTGTATTACTAATATTAATGATATGAAGCATTTCTAATAAATATTTTCTCTTATAATTTGTTTCAGTGTCTAATATTGAAATATTTTCAAATTTCGGATTGTGATTACATTGATGACAATGTAAAGACAATGCAGTTCTCTGTGAACTATTTTCTCTATTTTTTTTTTTTTTGATCAGATCTATGTCCTAACTTTTAACTTATTATTTGTTGTACCCACATATACCTTATCGCAATTATTACTATTATATTATATAAACATACACATTTATACATACAAAGATAAAACAGTGGTAGGGAAGAAGACCACCACAGTAATGACATTTGTAATAATACGACATTATCTCAGTAGTGTATGGATCTATTAGAATATCTCGCTGTTAAAAAAAAATTATAATTATTTTACACCTAATATATATCTGAAATTAACCCATTAATGCCGGAGAAGTTTATCTTTTTGGTTTGTGTCTATTTGTTGATAACTTTAGCACTATCGAACAACAAAAGAGAGTATCAGCCATTAATTGGTCAACTGTTAGCCTAATAAATATCTAAAGGAAGTGAATATAAAATAACTTATTTTTAATTTCAATACGTTTTCTTTTGCATGACTTCTACGAATGCAAGTAAATTAAATTTTCAATAGAATATTTTTTGAACTTATTTTACATGTTAACCATTTATTTTGTAAATATATTATGTGGTACTCTTCATCAACCTATTAAAGAAACATGCTTAAAACCATAAACTAATTGCTTGAACTTCTTTGGTTTCATCTACTTTCTATATAAATTACAGTGCCACAGAAGGAGCCGATTCCCATCCAGCATCAGGTGATGAAGCACAACTTGGTGAAGAGGGTCAAATTGGACAGGGTAAGACAGATGATGTAAAAAACACGAGTCACAAATGCAAAATAAAATCTCTTCATTGATACCTAATTGAGAGTGACTAGTTACTCGATATTTATAACTAATTTCCCCAAACTACTTTCCCTAAATTTGCACTTAGTTTTAATAGTTCATTTTTTCTTTATTCGACAATAAATGTGGAGAAATCCTTTTATTTTTGGTTGCAAATATTATTTAAGTTCCTTTTTATGTATTTTTCAGAACATTAAAACGTTAATTTTGAATTTGATTTCAGTTACCACAAAAGTAACACAACAAGCTAAGCATTTCGGTTCATTTTTGACATCAGCCTTTAGTGAAGCTGGTTCAAAGATAAAAGAAACTGTTAAGAAAAACGTAAGTATGCCAGCCAAATTGGGCCCCATAAACTAACAAAGAGAAACTAACGTCACAAATTTGAAACTAATACATACAAAATTTGAAATGAAAAATACATACATATGTATGTATTTGTACATATGTAATGTATTTGTACATATGTAATTGCGAAAGAAAACAATTAAAAATTGAATTTGAAAAATTTTGCTCCCAACATAAAGCCCATTTTGGAGTCATTTAACAAAGAACAAGAAGCCTTTATTAAAGGCCAGGCTGGCGGTAATGGACCCGCCGTTGCGCCCTGGTCTGGTCTGCCCAATGAGGAGAAAATTAAAGGTGAAATTATGGGTCTATCACAAGATCGTCGTAACTTTGTTCGAGCTCCACCAGCTGGTGTCGATTTTGAATTCAACTATGAAACTGCTTATCCAACGGCAATCGCCATCATGGCTGAGGATAAAAATTTGGAAACTATGCGTTTTGAATTGGTACCCAAAATGTAAGTAATAATTTTATTTGAATTGAACATACATACATGCATTTATACTAATTTTTGTTTAATTGAAATAAACATTATCATCTTAGCATTACCGAGGAAAATTTCTGGCGAAATTATTTCTATCGCGTTTCACTTATTATCCAAGCTGCCGAATTAGGTACACTTGGTGAAGATGGTGTAGCACAAGCCTCAAGTGGTGAAGATGGTGAGTTTTAACTAGTTCTATATAAAAGTTTTTTCTCTCTTTCGATCTCTCTTTCTCTATCTATACATACATATGTTTAGAAAATATTTAATTTTCGTAAGAAAAAAAAAGACGTAATCATAGATAAGTTTTCTTACTTTCCATTTTATAGAAATTCAGTATTTTCTATTTATATTTTTATAATTTTTCAACTTAATTTTTCTTAAAAAAATACAATTTATTTCACCTTTTCAAAATTTTTTAGTAAATTTTACTTTCCTTTTAATTTATGTAAAAATAATTTGTTAATATTTTTATGTAAAGCAAAAGAAATTTATTTCAGTGATCAATTATACTCGTAGATTCTCTTCCCAAAAAAAAAAAAAAAATTATAACAATAAATGAGAAAAATAAGCCTACACCCTAAGTGGGAGCTTAACTCCAAGAAACTGGTATCGGCTTTTTGGCTTGATGAAGTCTAATCTTTAAACATCACCTTGGAACAATTCAGAGTTTTGCTCTATAAAACACCAATGCAGATTCCTTAGTTGCAAGGTTATCTGCTGATTCATTGTCCATTGTGCCGTTTTGTACCTTTAACAAAATAGGTCTTGATCCATTAGCAAAAACACACCTTCATTCATTCATTGTAGTATGAGCTTGTCCAATTCATATATTCGATCACGAGAGAAAAGTTTGTAGATGCTTGACTTATTGGGATAAACAATGCTGGAGTTATTTTAACCGTGCGAAATTAAACCATTTGTAAAATTTTAATGAAATTTTTCTTTTGGGTTCCCCGCCGCTTTGAAGCTTCGTCTTTCCCGTTATTGCGCGGCTTATATCCACTCGTAAGTGTTCGCCAAAATAGGACATTTTGCCCACAAACTAAATTCAATACAATTTTTTTTTATAATTATGTGTAAAGTCATATCGTTCACATTATCGCTGCACGTTATGATAGGTGACACATCGTTGTCGGACCTTTTTAAATAATGAGTTTCAAATCAATAAGTTATACGAAAAAAGTGCTGCACTGGCAGAGTGTGTTTCGCTGATTTGACTCCCTCCAAAAGGTGACTTTATACACAAGTTGAAAATCCTTTTTTCAACAGTAAATATTGGCGTTCAATAATATAATTCCCAAATATGTTATGAAATCCTTGTTCTACTAATTGAAGAAGTAAATTTCATTTGCATTACAATTTATTAAAATTGAATTTGTTTCTTTATTTTACTTTGTTTTTCGAAATTTGTTTTTTCAACATTTCAATTTTATATTACTGCAGCTTAATCAAATTTAAATTAAACTTTTAACGTAACTTCAAAATATCACTTTCACACTTCAAAAGAAATCAAAACATATTTCAGTACTCAAAAGCTTTTAGTTCTAGTTTCATTTCTTTACAATCTTTTTTTTTCGATATTTTTCGGTGTCTGTGTCTTTGTAACCGTCTATTATAATTTAATTTGTCTCTTTAAACTTTGTTTTATATGGAGCACTGTATAATTCAGTTTTGAGCACAAACTTAGACTCCCAAATAAGTGACACTGATTTAAGAAGAGATCATGTTTTCGAAACAGTGAAAATTAGTGTATTTTAATTTACTCAACGATTTAAACATAATTTTTTTACTCATTTAACTATCAGCTAAATTTCCTTTTTTAAGTTTAAAAGCTCTTGCACTTTTCTTAAGTTTATTTTTTGTTTCTTTTTATTTTTTTATTATATTGTTTTTCGTTTTGTTTTTATTTTCATATTTTATCTTCATTCTAATTTGATTTAAAAATATAAACAAATTATAAAAAACACAAAAAATCAACACTACACTTTACAAATTAAAAAAAAAAATTAAAATTTATAAATTAATAAAAAAAAAATTGTAAAAGAAGATAAATATGCCAATACTGAAACACAAGAAAAGAAAGATTCCAAAGAAATTGTCAGTATTGAAGAATCTTTATCTGCCTCTTCTGAATCTGAGTTTGTGTCCGATGCCTTTCAAACAAATACTGAAAGTGATTTAGAAGAAATTAAAGATGGTATGCGCAAACTTGGTATTGATACCATGACCCAACAACAGCCAGACAAGGCTTTGAGTAATAATGATGGTAAGATTTTTAATTTAATTTTTTTAATCTATTTTAAGTTTAAGTTTATTTAATTTTTGAATGAGTTTTAAGTTTATTTAATTTTTGAATGAGTGGCCCTTTCTTTGTCGCAGTCTCCACAAAGTAAAACTGCATACTAATAAAATATTTTAATAATTTTTTTTATGTTTGTGTTCTCAGAACCAGATATTTATAAACAGATATTGGCTTCCACATTAAATTTTTTTAAACTTGCTTAATCCGACGGTCATGGACTGTCCATCTATCTGCTTTTTCTTATAAATAGATTTAAAAAATTGCGCGATCGGTCAACTTTGTTCGGTATAAACGAAGTTCGAAGTATTTTTTACAATAAATAAAAGTACACAATATTTAAATAGACTATGTTTATTTCTTATTTTTTGATACATTTCAGCAACATATTATATGTATATCTAATTACAAATTTCATATATTTTAAATTTCAAGTATTTTGATGACATTTTCAAATAGTGTTAAATAATTATTATAACAGCTTTTAAATTAGAGGGAAAATTTTGCGACTTATTTTTCGCTTTAACCGAAAATTCACCATAACCAAAGTTCGTTTTAAGTGCTGGCGATATGAATATCCTATATTCGTATTTCTTCAATAACTCGTGAAATGGGTTGTTCGTTTTGGTTTATAATTGTAGACAAGTGACTTGAAATATATTCCCAAAGAAAATAGTCGAATAGAGATAATTCGTACGATCGTGGTAGCCAATCAATCAAAGCATTACGTGAAATTATTCTTTCATCAAATGTTTCTTTAGTAAATTAACTGATAAATTAATAAATCTCCACAATTCGCAAACGGTGTTCTGACGTGTGGCTATCCATTATAAAATGGCAAACCAAATTATTCACTTAGCAACTGTCAGCTGTCAAACAAAATAGAAAAACAGTGTTGCTAACGCAAAAACATATATGCCTAAAAAACACCGTTATATATATATATATATATATATATATATATATATATATATATATATATATATATATATATATATATATATATATATATATATATGTATGTATCCATTGCTACTCCATATACTTTTCCATTCCTTTCTTCCTAACATATGAACTTTTATCAGAGTTAGCAATGTGTGGCAATTGTGGTAAAATATCCCAATATTCCGCTTAAAAAATAATATACCACTGTATTTGTTTTATCTTTCCTCATAAGTATTCCAAATGAATAACTTATAAACAGTACCGATCGTCGTAATTTTAGTATGGTTTTAAATGGCTTCCCTCGCTGAGATCAGTACACTGATTTACCGCCACACTGTAGTATTATTCGAGCCGTTTTCATTAGTTGCTGTTGTACTGTGAATTCTTTTACAAAGAAACGCCACTTACTATTTTTATTTATTTATTTAAAGCTTTCTTAATTCTTTTATGTTTATTTATTCAATTATTGTTACTCTTATAATTTAATTATAAAAATGTTTGTGTGATTATTGCATTTTAGTTCACCATTCCTCCACAACACATCGTTTCAGTGAAATTGTTTTGATATGTACTTATATAATATGGCTGCCAAACAGGACTGTTTTCTTTTTTCATAAAATTTTTTTACATACAAACTAATTCAAATAAATTGGTCTTATTTTTAAGTTTATAGCAATGAAAAAAAATTCTTTCCTCAGCAAGAATATTGAGATATATAAATTTTTACTTACGTAAAAATAGTTGTTTCCTACACAGCTTTTGATTTCATGAATTATGTCCAATTCATGATATCTATGTGATTTACTATGCAAGTATATTGTTTTTTCGAATAACACATTTAAAAAAATTTGGAGTTGTTAAGTGCGAATAATCGTCTTATAACGTTTTAATGAGTGTAGAAAATCGGAATACCTAATAATCCCAAAATTTTTAGGAACTGGCATTCCAAGTGTGTGTACATACATATGTGTCTACAGATTTTCCATTATGCAAAGCACTTGATACAATACTTTGCAACGCTTTATTTAATGTACAGTTTGTGAAGTGAATACTTGCACACTGTTTCACCGTTTCAAATAAAAAGAAATTATAGAAAAACGAAATAAAATTTATTTTATCATTTACTTGCTTTTCCATGACTAAAGTATAGAAACTTTTGCTGCTAAAATATTCGTATGTCACGTTGTAATTGACTCACTAGTTTCGTTTTGTTTTCTTTTATCTTAAAGTATATTTGAATAAGCTTTTCATAATATTCCATAAATTTATTTTCGAAAATCTTTTATATTGTTTTCATAAAAATTTTAAAATTATTCTCCAAATAGCTAGAACGTCATTACACCATAATAGAACGAGATAGTTGTGAAATACATAAATTTTAAACACATACTTGTGATTTTGGAATTAGAAGGCATTTTATTACTCTCATTCGTTCATTAAAAGCATAAACTTACAAATTTATACTATCATGATGAAATTTTCAATGCTTATACTTTATATCGAAGTTCGACTTGTTATTTATCCGTAAACAAGTAGTGATTAAAGACTTTGGGATGTCCTCTCGCAAAATATCAAGTTGTACACGGTCAAAATTTTATCCATTTACCAGAAGAATGTTTTAACTCAAAAAAAGAACTATTTCACATAGACTCATAAAAAGTTTTCAATTCGGATTTGCCTTAAAGAAAAAAGTACATAATTAGGATAATTGCATATTTTTGTTTGTTCTCAGGATAAAAAACAATATATGAACGTTTTTTGAATTACGGCGGTCTTCTAATAAACGATTCATAATATCAAATATATCATCTCAAACGAGGAAATTAACACGTGCTTGTACATATTAGTGTATGCATTCCATTTTTTCAATATATTTTGGTTTCCACTCTTCCAGAATTTTTTATTATTTATTTGAAATTTTCAACTATTAGATGTTTAAATATTTGTAAAAGCTAATCCAACCGTGTTGTGAATAAAATTCCACGTGAAATCTGTTCTCCTTTTCCCAAAATTTCGATCAGCAAATTGTAATGTTGTTGGTTTTGTGTTTTAATTTGTTGAATTGTTAAAGAAAGATTTTTTGCATGGGAAATAATTCACTTGAAATTTTATTTCGCTTTTTATTCGCGATATGGTTTACCCGTATATTCAAATATATTTATTTCTACAAAACAATTTTACTTCCAATGGTATATGTAATAGAATATTGTATTTATATACTTTATTTCAAAGTTGTGTTTTTTTATGTTTGTTATTGTTTTTTCAAATATACTATACATAACATTTCATTAAGACTTATTTCATTCAATTTAATTTTTTTGAAGCAGATATTTCGTTTCCACCAGGTACGAAATTGTGAATTCATTTAAACATTTAACTAAACATTCCACATTTGAAACATTTACAAAATATGCGATATGAAAATTCTCATTAAAACGCTGCATTTGTAAAACATTCATACACTGAAAACTATGAATTGTAAATTTGAAACAAAATTTTCCTTTCTTTATCTCGTTTTAAAACAACTTCTCAAATAAATATTTGCACGGTTTTTTATATATTAAAAATAAACAAATATCTCTTATTTTCAATATTTTTATTAGTAATTCATTACTTATAAATACCAAAATGTATTTAAAAAATTCATTACAATACACATTTTTATTGTTTTTTTTACATCTAACACGAAAATAATTAATTTAAAATTACATTTTGTTTGGCTAAACATCTGATTTTTAATTTATTTTTATTATTATTCTCAGAGTTCTTACCATACATTAACTCAGTTCAATCAATCGGCTTAGAATCAAAACAAAAAAATTTAAATTTCTCTTTTTTCAACAATACAATTAAAAGAAAAAAAATCCATAACCAAAAAAAAAAACTGAGAAATACAACCCTGTAAATGTTGTATATTTTTCTCTTTTTTCTTCTATTTTTTCTCTTTTTCTTTTTTTTTATAAAAATTAAACTTAAATAATAACAAAAAATTAACAAACAGCTTTTACATTTAATTACTAAAATCGAAAATAAGCAAAAAGAAAGTTGCATATAAAGAGTATTTTTTTTATTTAGAGCAAAACTTAATATAATGCTAATAAAATCAACAACAAGAAAAAACAACAGCAAAAATACAATAAGTTAATAATATAATACCCATATAACAAATAAAAAGCAACATTTGCAAAAACTTAAAAGAAAACTATATTGAAAGTATGAAACAAAAATAATCATTTAACAAATAATTAAAATCAAGAATTCTAATAACAGAAATCAAAAACCAAAACATTTTACACAGGACAAAAACATTTCACACAATATTTCAATAAAAGTATTTAAACATAAAGGTTTGTTAAAGAGATTTCGGGCAACGAAAAATTAACTAATTAAATTAATTAAATCCTTGCAATATTTTAACGTTTTAGTCCTCTCATAAGCAAAAAAAAAAAAAAAAAAATCAAAATATCTTTGTATTATTGTATCGATTGTATTGTTGTATTGCTTTACAATAGCGTGATAATATAAAAGTGAATCAAAAATATTTCTATTAAATTTACCGCTACTAATCAAATATGAAAAAATACACCTAATCCTGCTTTTACACGAATTTTAATTTAATCACAGCAGAAAACAAAAAAATTTTGATTTACTCAAATATTAATCATTAAGAAGAAAGTAAAATGTCAAAACTTTCCCTTTCAACATTTTCTACATTCGTGACCTTTTCAAAAACGCAAAATAATTTAACGTAATTTTAATATAAATTTCTCAAACAAATCTTTATACTCAAATAACAATATATCTCTCAACAAACAGTTAAGTACATTTTTTAAAAAATATCCTTTAATTTTGTTAATTTTGCTTACTTTATATTTTGTTAAATTATTTTATTTTCTCGATAAAAGGTAATTAATCCTTAACTATCCCCTCTCTTTATCCTTCCTACGTTATATGTTTTTTCTGAAAGCCAAAACAAAAAAATTATTTCTTTTTGAAGACTTGTAAAAGGAATTAATACACTCGTATGTTTTCTGTTGAATTTTATTTGAGAAAAAAATCGATTTAAAAACAACCAAAAATCATAATTGTTTTTCTGTTTATTTTTTCTTTTTTTTTAAATCATCCTACAGAAGATTGAATGGATTCACGCTAAAACAAAAACCAAAATTATTTAAAAAATGTTAAAACAACAAATATTTGAAAAAGAAACTTTAAAAAACGTCTAACAAAATCTGTATTATTGCAAACAATATTTACTCGAAAAACCAAACCGAAAAATAATATTATTAACAGAAACCAAAAAAAAAGAAAAAATATACATCCACCAAAACAAAAAATTAATAACAAACAAATCGCAAAACCCAAAAGTTTAACATTTTGTGTGGTAAGTTTTGTAACAAATTGTTGGTTAAAAAAACTACAATTATAAATTATAACTATTTTTCCAAAATTATCTTTTATAGTGGTGTTTATTCTTTAAAAGTTTCTTTTTTATTTCGCCTCAGTATTTTATATACATACAATAAAATATAAGTAATTAAAAACTATTAGAAATTAAAACAAATTAGCAAAATATGTAACAAATTCAAAAAGTTTTATTGAAATTTTTCGTTACCTGATTTTGCTTAAAAATATTTCAAAAATATTTCTTTTTTAAATACATATATATGTGTGCGTGTTACTGTCTTTAGTTGTTTAGATTTAGTATTTTTGAACATTTAAAAAAATTTTATATTTCTTTTTTTAATTCTACAATACTTCGTTTTCTTCATTGGAGTTTATTTCAATATTTGATTGTTACTCAATAAAGTGTTAATTGTCAGCTTTTATTTAAGAAAAAAAAAAAAAAACTATATATAATTGATATTACAATATATATGTATATAATATATATATATATATATATATATATATATATATATATATATATATATATATATATATATATATATATATATATACATATAAATATATATATGTGTATGTATATACATATACCCTCAATCCCCTACCAAGTTTTATTTAAATTCACCAAATTTAATTTTATTCAATGAATTTTTATTTATTTGGCGCTTTTTACATACTTAAATATTTTTTGTTGTTGATTTTAAAGAAAAATTTTGGCTATTTTTTACATTTGAAAGTAGCCAGTAAAAGGGCCATTTTTCAATAAGTAATTTGTTTTTTTAACACAATCATTAGATTTTCATTAAATACAGGCAAGGCAAAAACATGTCTAAAAATTATTATTGCAATATTCTTTTAATTTTTTCCTCCCTTTATGGTTAAGACAATAATGTAATCATGAGTTTGAACGCGTAATTTTTATTTTAATCATTCTAAGGTATAAATTTATACCATTATATAGTTACCATTAATTCCCATTAAAATATTCAATATGATTGTACTGCAATACTGCCTAAAATTTAATTTTCACTACAAGAAAGAACATGTTTCAATTTAAAATTTATTTTAGTTGTTAACATAGGTGAAACTCTAAAATAAAAAACACTATTAAATAAACTAATAAAAGAGAATGTCATGCATAAGATCCACATGACTATGTGTACTCATATACGTACATATATGTATTATGTACATTGTTTATATATGTAGAAATGTATGTATTTCAAATGAAAATATAAAGAAATTGTTGTAGGTTAATTAGTCTGTGTGCATGTATTTTTCTGAAACTAAATCATCAGTAGACTCCAACGAGTTAACACAACTTAACGCACAATAAATAGAACTTTTTAAATAATTAGTTGGGACAATATCCTAAACAATTTTGATTAATAATATTTGTGTTCTAAAGAGCATAGTGATATATGTAGTTGCAAGAATAATAGCCATATGCTTATGAGGAAATTTGATATAGATCTAATGAACATAATAACATATTTGATCGAATCATTGGAGTAAAGATTATATATACATAGTTTGCAAATATAAGTATACCAATCATGTTTTTTCTTTGCGTGTATAAAAAAATGAATTTGAATAAGAATTAATTATCTAACTATCTCTAATGCACACACTAGAGCGAGTGAGACTTTCGCAATACTGGACCTTGCTAATTTTGTTGTATAAGCTTTCTTACTCAACTCGCTCAATGCCTATAGATAATTTTTCTGTTCGATGTTTATGTGATGGAATGAGATTTCTTTTTAATAAAGAGAAGTAACACTCAGGCAATGTTTGCCTACTACTAAGGTGTTACTTCTTATTGTAGGGATGGTATAGAGAGAGGCAGGTGGTAAAATGAGAAGACGAAAGAGAGAGCTTAAGTTCTTTTTAAAACTCTACACTATTTCCGATTTTTAATAGCAGAGTTGCATAGTGGTAGTCATTTCATTTGTTAATCATAAATCAAGGTAAAATTTTTAAGCTGGTGAAATTCATACAGTTTTCAAATTTTTAAATTAAATCCACAAAAAAAACTACGAAAAACCATTCCATAAAGAAATTTATTTCATATAGCATCTTTTATATTTAAATTTAGATCGATTTAGATCTCTTAAATAACAAATATTTTTTTTAATAACGAAAAATGTATGGAGAAATATTCCACCAATTAATTAGCAACCTAAAAAATGCCACAATCATATTGTTTATTTATTTTTGTAGAAAACAAATTAAAACTCAAATCATTAAATTCAAATCAGATTCATGACATTTTAATTACTTTAATCCTTTCAAGAAAAAAATATTAACACCAACTCACCACACAAAATAATTAGTTTTTTTTTTTACATTTGTTATCCTTCAACCTATAAAATCCCTTAAAATGATAAACATTATAAATGTTTTATTATTTTTATCAATCTGTTTTTTTAGTAATTGTTATCATTTCATAATTATTTTGAATGGTTTTTGTTTTGTGGAATGCACTGTTTAATCTAGTTTAAAATTTGTTT
Organism: Germaria angustata; assembly: GCA_963681545.1. NCBI lineage: Eukaryota > Metazoa > Arthropoda > Insecta > Diptera > Tachinidae > Germaria > Germaria angustata. The sequence continues at coordinate 109,491,457 of OY812998.1, forward strand.
ATATTTTTGTTGTTGTTTTACAAAAGTTGTATATTCTTACTAATTTTATTCTCATTAAGTAGCTGGAATGCTTTTTTATGACTTATTTACTTTTTTCATACATATAAATAATATATGTACATATATGTATAAGTATCCAGTAATAAAACTGTCTGCATATTTATTTACAAAAATAAGATTTTTGTCTTACTAGATTTTTCATTTAATAACAAAGCAAGCAAGGAATGCGCTCTAAAGTGTGTTATTATTTCTAACATTTAAGATATAATTTGTTTTTAATTCTTTAATTTTTTTTCAAGATTACATTTCAGTTACCATACGTTTGCCCAAAAGAATCGTGTGTCAAAGTTTTTGTTTGAATTATCATCATAACGATGATTGAACTAATTTTTCTTTTAATTATTGTTTTAGTTGTTTTACACAAAAAAACAAAAATGAAATAATAATAATAAATGGCGATTAAGGTAATTGTATTAAGAAAACTATATATAAAAATTGCTTCAAATCCATATTGGGTACAAGGTGTTTGTCTATTCAATTAAGATGATTATAAATTATAAATTAGAGCACTATATTTTTAATTTTGTAAATAACACAATATTTTTGGGTGAACTTGTAAATACATCAAAATTTTAATGAACGAACAATTACGAGTATTTGAAATAATGGAATTCCTTACTTGCTTTTTATTTTCTAATCTTAATGTCGTTTTGACTTTACTTTATAAATAATGTGATCAACTTCTAAAAGAAAAAAAAAATATCAATTTAATTGCAACGGTTGTGCATCAGTTGGCGTGGCTTCCGTATATGAAAATTTTTTGATATAAGTAATTAGTAATATTGCTACCAAATTTTACGACTACTGCATAATTTTTTCAAATGATCCAATAAATTACATTCTGTTCAATAGGTACACCGTTAAGCTACGTACACACGGTTGGCAGATCTTACAATATTGCCAGTAAAATTGTCTGAAAATGTATTACAATCGTGTGAACTGCCAATTTTTTACTTACAACGTTGTCAGAAAAACCATTGTCAGTCCATTGTAAGACGACAATATTGTCAGGCATCTGACAACCGTGAGAACACCTATCGCAGGCATTGTCAGATAATTGGCAGACATTGTAAGGTAATTTTTTATTGGCAGATGTCGAAAATTTATGCACCTGACAATAACACCATTGTCAGAAAAATATTTCTATTGATGTTTTTGGTATCTAAAAATATACATAAATCAATTTTATACTAGTACGTATGAATGAAGAAAATAAGCTTACTTTGACATATTCATCCACAAGAACTTTATAAATGGCATCTAAAACTTCCGGAATAATACTCGATATCGTTGATGCTGGAATACGGAAAAGGTATTGCAGTGACTGAAAGTTTTCGCCAGTAGCCAGGTATCGTAGAGTTAGTACGAGTCGCTCACCACCTGAAATGCTCTTGCGCATGTTGGTGTCCTGCTTTTTAATATGTGGAGTTACTAAGCCAAGGAGATAATCAAACTGCTCGGAATCCATTCGTAGAAAGTTGTGATATAAATCCGGCTCGTCAGTTCTTAATTGGATGAGCAATTTGGAATAAAATCCCTCCTCCTGGCGGTAACGAACCCAATCTTTTACCCAAACTTTGCGACGTTTTTTTACTATTGGATCTTCATCCTCACTACTTTCAAACAAATATGCACTTAAAATTGTCGTAATTGCTATATTCTTTTCCATAATGTATCACACTTTAATAATTTAACTTGTTTTTTGTGTTATGTATACATAAATTCAGATAATATTTTCTGACATATGCTTTGAATTTTCTGACAATGCCTAACAATTTTTGTCATCCAATAATATGACAATCGTGTGAACTGACAATTTTTGTTGGCACATAAATTCATTGTCAGACAATTAACTGACAATGAAATTGTAAGATTTTCTTACGATCGTCTGAACACACAATTTACTTCTGGGTGACAATTTTTCATTGTCACTACATTGTTAGTATGTTGCCAGGTCTTACAATATTGTAAGATCTGACAACCGTGTGTACAAAGCTTTAGTCTAGCTGATAACTTATCAATCTGCTAGTCGAGGGTACGATTCCCATTAAAGTATATATATATATATATATATATATATATATATATATATATATATATATATATATATATATATATATATATATATATATATATATATATATATATATATATATACATATATATATATATATATATATATATATATATATATATATATATATATATATATATATATATATACTTTAATGGGAATCGTACCCTCGACTAGCAGATTGATAAGTTATCAACTATATAAATATATATATATATATATATATATATATATATATATATATATATATATATATATCTGTGTCGTTTTATCATAACATCTTAAGTCTAATATATTAAGATAGGACCTAAGATGTTATGATAAAACGACACAGATATATATATATATATATATATATATATATATATATATATATATATATATATATATATATATATATATTATATAGTTGATAACTTATCAATCTGCTAGTCGAGGGTACGATTCCCATTAAAGTATATATATATATATATATATATATATATATATATATATATATATATATGTATATATATATATATATATATATATATATATATATATATATATATAATAAATGAGATTTAGTGCATTGGAATAGAAAACCTAATACAAAGATCAGAAAAATAAAAAGACGCAAGTCGATTATAGTTGTTTGTTGTGTTGTGTTTGTCCAAAAGCTTTCTTAAGCTATTATACTTATGGATTTGTTTTGTTGATTGCAAATAGAAAAATATGATTGAGTTCAGTTTGGATTCTCATGCAGTTTTTGTAGTCTTTGGTATAAGTATACGAGCTTCAATGATTTTCAATCATGATTTGGTTAAAGGGTACTGATGATTTGGTTAGCGCCAATAAAATGCAGGCATATACTCAGCTAAGTCAAAAAAAAAAAAACAATAAAATATTAATTAGTTGTTTTGGAGAGTACCTCGAATAACAAATTTGATAAATTATTATTATTATTATTAATCTATCATCATCACACGTAAAAATATATACAAATTTCTTATACACCCATTTTGAGTTATTACTATATTAGTATTACAACAAATATAAATGATTTACAATTAACTTAAAATAGACATTTAAAAGTTTTTATTGACATTATAAGGAAAAAGATAGATAAACAACCTAATAGGAATTAAGAGAATTTTTTTACTTTAAGTCTTCTATCAACTTTATATCAAGTTGGAGAAGAAAATAATATTACAAATTTCTTATCAAGGCATAATTTGAAATCCTTTTGCGGGTTTCAAATCTTTATGTGATATTATTGATAACTGTTACAAACATTTCCTGTTGGTATATTCTATGTAATCTATTTGTTGAGTATCGTCTCGGTAGGTTGAATATAATCTTCAGATTCTTGTTTTGTATGACCTGGAGCTTTTTCAAATATGTTTTGGCACATTTTTTTGACCACACTTGACATCTATGTGTCATAATTGGCCGCATGCACATTCTGTAGAGCAAATTTTTTTTGTTTTTCCTATTTAGAGTTGACCTTTGGTTTAGTAAAGGAAACAGAGCTCTTCCACATCGGACAGCTTTTTCACACGTTTGGAGAATATCTAAATTAAATATCTTAAACGTTAACTTTTTATCCAGCTCTATTCCCAAATATTTCACAGCTTCTCTGAGAGGCATTTCTGTTGCACCAAGAGATAAAGTGAGAGTAGGTGTTCTTTTAGGTGATTTGTTGAACGGAAAAATTATAGCTTGTGTCTTTGCTTCATTTGTCTTAATTTTCCACTTAGAGAAGTATTTTTCAGCGTGTAACAGCCCATTTTTCATTTTCTTGATATTAGCATTGGACACTTCCCCGTTGTTATTATTGCCGTATCATCTGCGTATAATGCAGCTGACTGTTCTCTTAATATTTTGAAATCCGAGATGAAAATTGAGTATAGTGTAGGCGATAAAACTGATCCTTGTGGTAGTCCGGCAGGAATGATTCGCGGGGAAGAAAGTTCATTCTCTACATTTACAACTGTTAAATCGTGTAGATGTCCAATTAATAAAAAAAAACAACTTCAAATTGTTCCTCTTGAACGTAGCAATTTATTCGCCTCTTCTTGGCACTGCTTAAATCTACCGACTGACTAACTATAAACGAACTAAAAAAACTAAGGTTTTGAACACAAATCAAAAGAAAAAGCTCTTCATGACTATAAGGGAAAAATACAAAACAGGGAAGAAATATTATATACATATAATAAAAATATTTGAATAAAAAAGATTACGAGGGTTGAACTCGGTTCAACAACAACGAATGTTCTTTCGTTCAAAAAACTTTGTATGATCTTTTGCAAATAGACTGGGTATCCAAACATATTAAGTTTATATACTAGCCCATCATGCTATATAGAATCAAAAGCTTTTTCTATGTACAGAAAAACAATTCCTGTACGCTGGTTTTTATTACTTGATATAAGTTTTAGGATTCGTTCTACTTGGTGTACTGTCGAATGCTGCTTTCTAAAACCAAACTGTTCATCTAGTATTATATTATTATCCTCAGTGAACTCGTTCAGTCTGTTCAGTATGATTTTCTCAAATACACAGATCAATAAAATTATTTTATTTATAAGGAAATTTTAATATATTCAATAGAATTGTATGGCATGTAGAGCGGTCCTGTTCTAAGCATATGTAATCTATGGCAACATCGGAGTATTTGTGTCTGTCTCAAGGTTCCGTTGAAAATTTTCATGTTCTTGATAAAAAATGTAGCATGCAATATGATATTTCCTATTATAGATTGGAATTACACAATGCATTTTTCCATGAAATTTTTTATGTGTCAAGATAAGCTGCATTAAAAAAGGTTCTAAAAAATCGTGAATAAAAAAAGTTGCATGCAACAAATTTCGCGAGAAATTCATGTGTAAATAAATCTAGTCTAATTTCAATACAAAAATTTAATATTTGATTTTTATCTTTTAACTTCCCGCTATCAAAAAATAAGATATAACTGATTCTATAACGATTTTCGAAGGCCGAGTTTTTATTAGACCTAGTCCTATTGAGGTACCAAGAAGTTAATCTGACTATTTTTTCAATAATATGACTGCGTATACATATGGTATATCTGTATATGTCTGTAAAGTTTGTATAGCCTTCGATGGTTGAACCAGTCTGAAGAAATTGACGACATTCTGAAGATTTTGATCCCACTTAGATGTCGTGTGGATGCCTTTATAGACTAACAGCTAGTGAGAGGTTGGCAGGTTTGCTTCCTGCTGTATACTCTTGGTGTTTATGGTTTTTGTCTTCTTCTTTACTTTTTTGTTTCCAGTTTTACATTATCTATCTGTTGCATGTATGACAAATGGACCAAATCATAGACCCGAATGAGATAAAAAGCTGCTTGTTGAACATAACCTACATAGATATCGTATGAACATGAATCGATTTGAGGTGGTAAATTTTTAGATTTTTTAGAAGCAAATTAAAAAATATTCATATTTAAAATAATTTTTAGCCACCCCTTCGATCATACCTCTTAATCGTTAGCATTAGATTGTATTATTTAATAAAAATTTCGAAATAATTGTCTTTCTTCTAATAATTTCAAAAGTTCTTGGCAAATCGATTTTATAGGTTCAGTAAATTTTCGAAACTTGAAAAAATTGTAAATTCTATTGTTTTTTTTGTAATAAATGAATATTTTTTGTTAAATCGGTTTTCTCAATTACTTTTTTTCGACTTTTAAAAAAACAGCGTCGATTTTTATCTAAATTGGTTAAATAGTTGTAGGGTGTGGCTGTGGGAATTCTCAAATTATGCTTGATGTTTATGAAGTTCAGTATTTTGAAAGTTATACGCATTTAAAGCTGCTACTAATACATGGGTGCGTATAAGGCACGTACTACTTTGAAAGAAAAAAAAACATGTTTGCGTTTTCGTTGAACTGTTTTTGCATAGAAAAGTAAAAAAGTAGGGATTTTTCCTCTGCTTTGAATCAGAGGAAGGAAGAGATGTTCAAATCTCTGAGTAGGTACTTTGGTTATCTTAAACTTTTTAGAATTTTTTTTTTTAAATTTTGTATTAATATTTTCGAATTCATGCATAAATGCATTTATTATTATGTTATATCGCAGTGAGCCACCGTATAGCGTGGCAGGATTTTGCTAGTATAAATAATAATACGATAGAACCAAATCTTTTAAACAAAAATGTAAAAGGCGGCGTTTCAAAAAATGGTTGGTCACATTATTTATTTAGTTATTATTTTCTTTTTTAATATATGTATGTATATACATACATATGATGAAATAAAATTAGCAAATGTATGTATGTTTTATGCTTTTCAAATAAACAATGAATTATATGAAAAACATTTATTAACAATTTGTTGATTAACTATAAATATTAAATATAGAATAAAATATAATTGTTATGTAGAATTAAATTAATAACTTTTTTTTATTATTGCTATTACCTTTTTTAATTGACATTACTTACTTGAAGAGGAACAATGGGAAAAAGATTTGGAAGCGGAACTTAAAGATTATGAAGTTGTAGACAATGGTGGTGGTCCCTCTTCTTCTACTCAAGGCATTGACGACGAATTACTGACAATATCAAACCTGCGCACACGCTCAAACAACGATTGGGAAGAATATGCTGATTTAATTGAAGACACCGATGATTTAAAGTAATTAAGAGCTTATATCGTAGTTTTTTCTAAGTTTTCAAACATATTTTAATTTTTGTGCTTTTTTTTTCTTTTCTTATATTTAATTTAATACAACCACAAATGCATATACTTCTAAACACATACTTAAAAAATAAATATGATTCTTAACTCTATAAAAATGTGGATGACGTATTTTTTACACAAAAAAAAACATTTTAAAAATTCTAAAGAACTTTGAAAAGTTTAAAACGTGTTATGTTGGGTTATCCATGAAATAAAGCCCAATTGCTTTTATAAATTTAAAACTGTATGCATTTTATTTAAAAGTTTTTTTTAGCATTACAATTCCCGTTTCTGAGAACTCACTATATACATAAGTCTAACAAATCTACATTTAAAATTTTTAATTGTTAATGAAAAAGACAAAAATTAAGCTGAGCTGAGCTGATTAAATAATTCTTTTGTTCCTCACACAAAACAAGAAAATTTTGTGATTGAAAAAAAAGAAATAGAAATAAACATAAACATGCAGAAAAAAATTTTAATTATCAAATGAAATGAATATACATATAAAAAATAGGGAAATATGATAAAAAACCATTGTTAAGATTAACCAAATTAAGAAAAAAGAATCACATAAAAATTTAATTAAAAAACGAAATTTGGTATAAATATTTATTATGATGTTTTATTATTATATTATAATGATTATTATTATTATTAAAAATTATTATTTATACATAAATAATTAAATATAAATATTTAATTAAATATAAATATTTAATTAATGAGTAAACTAAAATTATTATAAAAACACAATGCATTTCAATTTATGGTGTATAAAAAGAAAAATTATAAAAAAACTATATAAAATAATTTGTTTAAATTTTAACAAAGTGAAACAAAAAAAATATATATATATATATATATATATATATATATATATATATATATATATATATATATATATATATATATATATATATATATATATATATATATATATATATATATATATATATATATATATATATATATACAAATATAAATATAAATATAAAAAATAAGTTAAAAAATAAATGAACTGTATAAAACACTTTAATTATAATTAATAAATTAATTAAATGAAAATAAACCATACATTTATCGTATTAAAAAACTATCAACTTGTTAACAAAATATTTCTGTTTTTTGTAAATTTTATTTTTCGAAACTACAAAAACGTAAACAAAACTGCAGTCAAAATTTATTACGAAAAAAGAGAAATAATTGTAGAAAATAAAAAATATATATATGAAATATTTGTTAGAAATTTATGCTACATTTAACTAAAATATTAAACAACAACTACAACAACAAAGAGGATAGAGTTCTTTGTTTTGGTTTTTGTTTATTTGCTTAATTAAATAAACATTAATAATAATAAAACAGATAAGGAAAACTAATGAAATGTTTTTTATTTGTTATTTTCCATTAACTTGAAACATGTTCATTCTTCTATTCAGTCAGAGATTGTCTATTATTTAATTTTTTGAAATTTTTAGGCCAGATAAAGTAAAAAAAAAACACAGTTCAATGACTGGCGACAGTAAAATTTTGCGAGAAGGTGCCCAAAAGCCATTTTAGTATAAAATTACTTTTTTGTAAATAAATATTTCATTGCTTTTGTAAATTTTTCAATTAAAAATTTAAAATAGTGTGTATGTGTGTATGTGTGTACATACATCAAATAATTTCCAATATTATGTTAATAGAACTACATAAGTCCAAGCTGGACCTATCTACGGTCATGTTGATGGAAATCGAAACATTTTAAATCTAGAAACCAGAACGAGGTCGTTGTGAAATACATTAATTTTAAGCATATATGTACATACATATGTACGTGTGATTTTGCAATTAGAAAGCATTTTGTTACTCTCACTTGTTCATTAAAAGCATAAATTTGAAAAATTATATTGTCTTAATAAAATTTTCAAATTTTCATATCTTAGTTCGAATTGTTACTAACCCAAAAAAAAAAAAATAATAATTAAAACTTTGGGATATCTCGCAAAATATCGAGCTGCACGCGGGCAAAATGTTACCCATTTACCAGAAGAATGTTTTAAACTCAAAAAGAACTATTTCGCATAGACTCATAAAAAGTTTTCAATTCGGATTTGCCTTAAAGAAAAAAAGTACATAATTAGGATAATTGCATATTTTTGCTTGTTCTCAGGATAAAAATAATATATGAACCTTTTTTTGAACTACGGCGGTCTTCTTACAAACTATTCATAATCAAATATATGATCTAAAACGAGGAAATTAACAAGCACATGTTAGTGTATGTCTTCTTTTTTCAATATATTTTTGTTTCCACTCTTCCAGAATTTTTTATTATTTATTTGAAGTTTTCAATTATTCGATGTTTATTACTAAAATTTCACAAGGTCCTGGAGAAACCATGAGATGGTATCAAAAAAATCATGAGATAGAAAACGTATGTAAGAATATGTAAATTCAAAAATTTGTAAAAGCCATTTCACCCCTGTTATGAAATCTGTCCCCTTTTCCCAAAATTTAGATCGACATTGTTGACTTTCTATACCGTTTTGTTGAAATTTTCTCCAAAAAAAATTCATGTGAAAACTCTGTTTGCCGTTTCTTTAAAATAAAGGCGAATGATTTGTTTTTTTTTTATAATTTTTAAGCGGAGCACAAACAGGTTAGTCGCTTCACTTGTTTAGCAGACATGGTGCAATTGTGGCAATAGCATTATGTATAATAAAACTTCAAGCAGTGAATCAACTAGTTTAAGAGTTATGTCCTTACGGACTAAACATTATCAAAGGTTTTCATAGCTTAGCTATTTTCCTAATATCTTTATAGTAAGAATGAAATATATTACTTCATGAGTAAGTTGTTTCACAAAAAAAAAAAAAATAATAATAATAATAATAATAAAAATTGGTGAACACAATTTAGAACAATATGGTTATTTATGGTCCACATTGATCAAGCTCTATTTGAGAAGAACTTTTTAACAAAATACTATTTTCGAAAGATTTCTACAATGTTACCTCTCGAATGAATAATCAAATTTTCTTACAATTTACGCTATTCGAAACAGTTCGCTATGTTTCAACAAATAACCGAATCTATTAAGTCGGTACGATAACAATTCTTGAAATTATATTAAAGACAATTCAGGAATAATTTCAGTAACGATATCTCTTGCGCGAAAAATGAATTTTGCAATAATTAATGTTTGCTTGTTTTTTAGGTTAAGGGTCGATTAGATTTTTGATTCGATTGAAACGGTAGATTTAAATTTCAAATATCAAAAAATTATTTTTATATCTTAAGATTTAACATGAGTCGAATCGATCAAACATTATGAGATGTTTACTTAAGTGCACAAAATACGAGGACACTCGATTTTTCAAGATCAATAGCAGAAAGCTAAACATTTGTAAACTGCTCCCATTTTGAGGTCGGTTAAAAATTAACACTTAAATCCCACCCACCCGCAGTTAGCCAAACCTTTTTTAATATTAAAATCAAATCGTTCCAATTATGGAAGGATAGGAGAATTACTTGGCTAGTCCAAAGGAAGTCAACGCCAACAAAATTTTACCTTAAGACTAAGAGCTATTTCTGTAATAATGTGGGAAATGCCTCACTTCATTAAAGAAATAGAGATTTTATTAAGTCCAAGTATCTGCATTCGATATCAATTTAATTTTAAGTGAACTTATATAGAAATCTCAATCAATATCGAGTGTTATAATTTGCTCACAGTAAATTATTTATTCATTAAAGATCAGTTTTGAAATTGAATATATAAATTAAAAAACAATTTCTCAGTAAAAATAAACCCAAATAAATGTATTATAAATTTTGATTACAATACACTTTAATATTAATTTCCTTAAAACCATAGCTCCAAATATAATGATTAAACTTAAATGAAAAATATATACATATAAATTCTACTAGTCTGTTATCCTGTATTAACTAAATATCTATTTAAAAAAAATTTGAATTGATTAATTTTCGATACTCCTACTGACATAATAATTCAAGAATTTTTAATAAATATTAAAAGCAAAAATAATTTTCAAAAATAATCATTGTCTATTTCATAAATATTTATCCAAGCGGAATTTATTTGTTAAACCAATTTCCTTAGGAAATCTGTTTTAATGAAGCCTTTAGAATATGTATATATATATATATATATATATATATATATATATATATATATATATATATATATATATATATATATATATATATACATATATATATATATATATATATATATATATATATATATATACATATATATATATATATATATATATATATATATATATATATATATATATATATATATATATATATATAATTATATACATATATATATATATATATATATATATATATATATATACACACACATATATATATATATATATATATATATATATATATATATAATTATATACATACACACACACACACACACATATATATATATATATATATATATATATATATATATATATATATATATAAATATATATATCAGTGTATATGTATATTTATAAAGGAACATAAATCGATTAAGACAAAGTTATTCTAAATTTAGCCAAAAGAAATATTTTTGAGAATTGAATTAATTTACATTCACTTGAATATACACGTAATACCAAAGTATTTCTTATATTAATATATAAATGTGTCATACATATGTACTTATAATATATCATTGAAAACGTATTGACTATTATACATCACAATATATATATATATATATATATATATATATATATATATATATATATATATATATATATATATATATATAATAAAAAAGCACGGTAATAATAAATAAATATTAATGAAAGTTTCAAGAAGTTCATACATATATACATATATTTAACACAAAATCCATAATACAAATCAAACTGAATTAATTATATAAAAAACTGTTATTTGCATTGTTTGTTAAGTATTGGAATAAATTATAAAGGGAAGAATTAAAAAAAACTTTAATAAACATCTAAAAACCAAGCCAATTGAAAAAGAAATACATTTAATTACACTATAAAACTGATAATACTTCATCAATCACATTTAATATTATATAAATAAAACAAATAAAAAGCAATTAAAACACTAAAATTTCCATTAAGTTGTTTTACTTACGGACCTCTATATACTTATGGTATGTGCTCGCACAAATTTATATTTTATAACGTAATTATTTCTTTGAAAATTTTTCTAAGTGTATGAGAAAATAAATTTAAATAAAAAGTACAATTTTATTTTTATTCAATTTTATTTTAGTATTTTCGCTTCCATCCAAAATGCACAAAACGATCCCATATAAATTAACAATGATCAGGTTTGTGTCTTAAGTCTTTAAAAATTCATTTGCAAACTGCAAAGCAAAGACAAGCCTTAGAGGGTAAGGCTGAAACACTATATATGTACATATATAATATAACCAATAAAGCTGTTGAAAGTTATATTTTTCGAGTAAGTTAGCAATAATGAAAAAACAGCATTACTATTTTAGATTCTTATTAAAGCCCTGTAACGATAGAACAAGAAACTAAAAATCGACGAAATGCATAACAGGAGCTTTAGTTAATTATAACAAATTAGTAATATTCATTATTAACATTTTCGAATTTAGGGAGTTAGTATTAAAGGGGTTGTATATATACGTACAATATCTCTGTAAATGCTGGAGACATTTCTTACGAATGTAGCTTAATTATAATTTTTTTTCGTAAAATAAAAGAACATAATAAAGAGCGATGTAAACAGCCAGTTCTAGTACTGACTGGTTACTTTTTTGGTCATAACTTGCTTAGTTTTCAAGATATTGACTTGATTTCTTTTGCGTTGTATAGATATACATATTGGCTTTAATTCAAAACTTTTTTTTTGCGGGTAGCGAGAAAAAAATTTTTTTTTCATTTTTTGAAAAAGCATAAGGGGGTACCCTTTGCCTTTTTTCATAATTTTTGAAAAAAAAATTTTTCTCGCTACCCGCAAAAAAAAGTTTTGAATTAAAGCCAATATGTTTATCTATACAACGCAAAAGAAATCAAGTCAATATCTTGAAAACTAAGCAAGTTATGACCAAAAAAGTCAGTACTAGAACTGGTTACTTTTTTGGTCATAACTTGCTTAGTTTTCAAGATATCAAGATGGTTTCTTTTGCGTTGGATAGATAAATATATTAGCTTTCATTTGAAATTATGTTTTTGCAAAAATAAGAAAAAAATTTTTTTGCTATTTTTTTCAAAAAAACATCATAATTTTTGAGGGAAAAATTTTTTTTCGCACTACCCGCAAAAAAAAACTTTCGAATTAAAGCCAATACGTTTATCTATCCAAAGCAAAAGAACTCATGTCGATATCTTGAAAACTAAGTAAGTTATGACCAAAAAGGTAATCAGTTTTACCACTGCCTCTTTCCGGCCACTTTTTAGTAGAACTGGTTACTATTTTGGTCATAACTTGCTTAGTTTTCAAGATATCAAGATGGTTTCTTTTGCGTTGGATAGATGAATATATTGGCTTTAATTTGAAATTATGTTTTTGCAAAAATAAGAAAAAAATTTTTTTTGCTATTTTTTTCAAAAAAACAAAGGGGTTAAGTCATCATAATTTTTGAGGGAAAATTTTTTTTCGCACTACCCGCAAAAAAAAATTCGAGTTAAAGCCAATACGTTTATCTATCCAAAGCAAAAAAAACTCATGCCGATATCTTGAAAACTAAGCAAGTTATGACCAAAAAGGTAATCAGTTTTACTACTGCCTCTTTCCGGCCACTTTTTAGTAGAACTGGTTACTATTTTGGTCATAACATGCTTAGTTTTCAAGATATCAACATGGTTTCTTTTGCGTTGGATAGATGAATATATTGGCTTTAATTTGAAATTATGTTTTTGGAAAAATAAGAAAAAAATTTTTTTTGCTATTTTTTTTCAAAAAAACATCATAATTTTTGAGGGAAAAATTTTTTTTCGCACTACCGCAAAAAAAACTTTCGAATTAAAGCCAATACGTTTATCTATCCAAAGCAAACGAGCTCATGTCGATATCTTGAAAACTAAGCAAGTTATGACCAAAAAGGTAATCAGTTTTACAACTGCCTCTTTCCGGCCACTTTTTAGTAGAACTGGTTACTATTTTGGTCATAATTTGCTTAGTTTTCAAGATATCAACATGTTTTTTTTTTTGCGTTGGATAGATAAATATATTGGCTTTCATTTGAAATTATGTTTTTGCAAAAATAAGAAAAATATTTTTTTGCTGTTTTTTCAAAAAAACATCATAATTTTTGAGGGAAAAATTTTTTTTCGCACTACCGCAAAAAAAAACTTTCTAATTAAAGCCAATACGTTTATCTATCCAAAGCAAAAGAACTCATGTCGATATCTTGAAAACTAAGCAAGTTATGACCAAAAAGGTAATCAGTTTTACTACTGCCTCTTTCCGGCCACTTTTTAGTAGAACTGGTTACTATTTTGGTCATAACTTGCTTATTTTTCAAGATATCAACATGGTTTCTTTTGCATTGGATAGATAAATATATTGGCTTTCATTTGAAATTATGTTTTTGCAAAAATAAGAAAAATATTTTTTTGCTGTTTTTTCAAAAAAACAAAGGGGTGGTCATCATAATTTTTGAGGGAAAAAATTTTTTTCGCACTACCCGCAAAAAAAAATTCGAGTTAAAGCCAATACGTTTCTCTATCCAAAGCAAAAAAACTCATGTCGATATCTTGAAAACTAAGTAAGTTACGACCAAAAAGGTAATCAGTTTTACCACTGCCTCTTTCCGGCCACTTTTTAGTAGAACTATTTTGGTCATAACTTGCTTAGTTTTCAAGATATCAACATGGTTTCTTTTGCGTTGGATAGATAAATATATTAGCTTTCATTTGAAATTATGTTTTTGCAAAAATAAGAAAAAAATTTTTTTTGCTATTTTTTTCAAAAAAACATCATAATTTTTGAGGAAAAATTTTTTTTCGCACTACCCGCAAAAAAAAAACTTTCGAATTAAAGCCAATACTTTTATCTATCCAAAGCAAAAGAACTCATGTCGATATCTTGAAAACTAAGCAAGTTATGACCAAAAAGGTAATCAGTTTTACTAATGCCTCTTTCCGGCCACTTTTTAGTAGAACTATTTTGGTCATAACTTGCTTAGTTTTCAAGATATCAACATGGTTTCTTTGCGTTGGATAGATGAATATATTGGCTTTCATTTGAAGTTATGTTTTTGCAAAAATAGGAAAAAAAATTTTTTTGCTATTTTTTCAAAAAAACGAAGGGGTTAGGTCATCATAATTTTTGAGGGAAAAAATTTTTTTCGCACTACCCGCAAGAAAAAAATTCGAATTAAAGCCAATACGTTTATCTATCCAAAGCAAAAGAACTCATGTCGATATCTTGAAAAGTAAGCAAGTTATGACCAAAAAGGTAATCAGTTTTACTACTGCCTCTTTCCGGCCACTTTTTAGTAGAACTATTTTGGTCATAACTTGCTTAGATTTTAAGATGTCAACATGGTTTCTTTTGCGTTGGATAGATGAATATATTGGCTTTCATTTGAAATTATGTTTTTGCAAAAATAAGAAAAAATTTTTTTGCTATTTTTTCAAAAAAACAAAGGGGTTAGGTCATCATAATTTTTGAGGGAAAAATTTTTTTTCGCACTACCCGCAAAAAAAACTTTCGAATTAAAGCCAATACGTTTATCTATCCAAAGCAAAAGAACTCATGTCGATATCTTGAAAACTAAGTAAGTTATGACCAAAAAGGTAATCAGTTTTACTACTGCCTCTTTCCGGCCACTTTTTAGTAGAACTGGTTACTATTTTGGTCATAACTTGCTTAGTTTTCAAGATATCAACATGGTTTCTTTTGCTTTGGATAGATAAATATATTGGCTTTCATTTGAAATTATGTTTTTGCAAAAATAAGAAAAAAATTTTTTTTGCTATTTTTTTCAAAAAAACATCATAATTTTTGAGGGAAAAATTTTTTTTCGCACTACCCGCAAAAAAAAACTTTCGAATTAAAGCCAATACGTTTATCTATCCAAAGCAAAAGAACTCATGTCGATATCTTGAAAAGTAAGCAAGTTATGACCAAAAAGGTAATCAGTTTTACTACTGCCTCTTTCCGGCCACTTTTTAGTAGAACTGGTTACTATTTTGGTCATAACTTGCTTATTTTTCAAGATATCAACATGGTTTCTTTTGCATTGGATAGATAAATATATTGGCTTTCATTTGAAATTATGTTTTTGCAAAAATAAGAAAAATATTTTTTTGCTGTTTTTTCAAAAAAACAAAGGGGTGGTCATCATAATTTTTGAGGGAAAAAATTTTTTTCGCACTACCCGCAAAAAAAAATTCGAGTTAAAGCCAATACGTTTCTCTATCCAAAGCAAAAAAACTCATGTCGATATCTTGAAAACTAAGTAAGTTATGACCAAAAAGGTAATCAGTTTTACCACTGCCTCTTTCCGGCCACTTTTTAGTAGAACTGGTTACTATTTTGGTCATAACTTGCTTAGTTTTCAAGATATCAAGATGGTTTCTTTTGCGTTGGATAGATAAATATATTAGCTTTCATTTGAAATTATGTTTTTGCAAAAATAAGAAAAAAATTTTTTTTGCTATTTTTTCAAAAAAAAAAAGGGTCATCATAATTTTTGAGGGAAAAAATTTTTTTCGCACTACCCGCAAAAAAAATTTTCGAATTAAAGCCAATACGTTTATCTATCCAAAGCAAAAGAACTCATGTCGATATCTTGAAAAGTAAGCAAGTTATGACCAAAAAGGTAATCAGTTTTACTACTGCCTCTTTCCGGCCACTTTTTAGTAGAACTGGTTACTATTTTGGTCATAACTTGCTTAGTTTTCAAGATATCAACATGGTTTCTTTTGCGTTGGATAGATGAATATATTGGCTTTCATTTGAAGTTATGTTTTTGCAAAAATAAGAAAAAAATTTTTTTGCTATTTTTTAAAAAAAAGAAAGGGGTTAGGTCATCATAATTTTTGAGGGAAAAATTTTTTTTCGCACTACCCGCAAAAAAAAATTTCGAATTAAAGCCAATACGTTTATCTATCCATAGCAAAAGAACTCATGTCGATATCTTGAAAACTAAGCAAGTTATGACCAAAAAGGTAATCAGTTTTACTACCGCCTCTTTCCGGCCACTTTTTAGTAGAACTGGTTAGTATTTTGGTCATAACTTGCTTAGTTTTCAAGATATCAACATGGTTTCTTTTACGTTGGATAGATGAATATATTGGCTTTCATTTGAAATTATGTTTTTGCAAAAATAAGAAAAAAATTTTTTGCTATTTTTTCAAAAAAACAAAGGGGTTAGGTCATCATAATTTTTGAGGGAAAAAATTTTTTTCGCACTACCCGCAAGAAAAAAATTCGAATTAAAGCCAATACGTTTATCTATCCAAAGCAAAAGAACTCATGTCGATATCTTGAAAAGTAAGCAAGTTATGACCAAAAAGGTAATCAGTTTTACTGCTGCCTCTTTCCGGCCACTTTTTAGTAGAACTATTTTGGTCATAACTTGCTTAGTTTTCAAGATATCAACATGGTTTCATTTGCGTTGGATAGATAAATATATTGGCTTTCATTTGAAATTATGTTTTTCAAAAATAAGAAAAAAATTTTTTTGCTATTTTTTTCAAAAAAACGAAGGGGTTAGGTCATCATAATTTTTGAGGGAAAAAATTTTTTTCGCACTACCCGCAAGAAAAAAATTCGAATTAAAGCCAATACGTTTATCTATCCAAAGCAAAAGAACTCATGTCGATATCTTGAAAAGTAAGTAAGTTATGACCAAAAAGGTAATCAGTTTTACTACTGCCTCTTTCCGGCCACTTTTTAGTAGAACTGGTTACTATTTTGGTCATAACTTGCTTAGTTTTCAAGATATCAACATGGTTTCTTTTGCTTTGGATAGATAAATATATTGGCTTTCATTTGAAGTTATGTTTTTGCAAAAATAAGAAAAAAATTTTTTTTGCTATTTTTTCAAAAAAACAAAGGGTCATCATAATTTTTGAGGGAAAAAATTTTTTTCGCACTACCCGCAAGAAAAAAATTCGAATTAAAGCCAATACGTTTATCTATCCAAAGCAAAAGAACTCATGTCGATATCTTGAAAAGTAAGCAAGTTATGACCAAAAAGGTAATCAGTTTTACTACTGCCTCTTTCCGGCCACTTTTTAGTAGAACTATTTTGGTCATAACTTGCTTAGTTTTCAAGATATCAACATGGTTTCTTTTGCGTTGGATAGATGAATATATTGGCTTTCATTTGAAATTATGTTTTTGCAAAAATAAGAAAAAATTTTTTTGCTATTTTTTCAAAAAAACAAAGGGGTTAGGTCATCATAATTTTTGAGGGAAAAAATTTTTTTCGCACTACCCGCAAGAAAAAAATTCGAATTAAAGCCAATACGTTTATCTATCCAAAGCAAAAGAACTCATGTCGATATCTTGAAAAGTAAGCAAGTTATGACCAAAAAGGTAATCAGTTTTACTACTGCCTCTTTCCGGCCACTTTTTAGTAGGACTGGTTACTACTTTGGTCATAACTTGCTTAGTTTTCAAGATATCAACATGGTTTCTTTTGCGTTGGATAGATAAATATATTGGCTTTCATTTGAAATTATGTTTTTGCAAAAATAAGAAAAAAATTTTTTTGCTATTTTTTCAAAAAAACAAAGGGGTTAGGTCATCATAATTTTTGAGGGAAAAATTTTTTTTCGCACTACCCGCAAGAAAAAAATTCGAATTAAAGCCAATACGTTTACCTATCCAAAGCAAAAGAACTCATGTCGATATCTTGAAAAGTAAGCAAGTTATGACCAAAAAGGTAATCAGTTTTACTACTGCCTCTTTCCGGCCACTTTTTAGTAGAACTGGTTACTATTTTGGTCATAACTTGCTTAGTTTTTAAGATGTCAACATGGTTTCTTTTGCGTTGGATAGATGAATATATTGGCTTTCATTTGAAATTATGTTTTTGCAAAAATAAGAAAAAATTTTTTTGCTATTTTTTCAAAAAACCAAAGGGGTTAGGTCATCATAATTTTTGAGGGAAAAATTTTTTTTCGCACTACCCGCAAAAAAAACTTTCGAATTAAAGCCAATACGTTTAGCTATCCAAAGCAAAAGAACTCATGTCGATATCTTGAAAACTAAGCAAGTTATGACCAAAAAGGTAATCAGTTTTACTACTGCCTCTTTCCGGCCACTTTTTAGTAGAACTGGTTACTATTTTGGTCATAACTTGCTTATTTTTCAAGATATCAACATGGTTTCTTTTGCATTGGATAGATAAATATATTGGCTTTCATTTGAAATTATGTTTTTGTAAAAATAAGAAAAATATTTTTTGCTGTTTTTTCAAAAAAACAAAGGGGTTAGGTCATCATAATTTTTGAGGGAAAATTTTTTTTCGCACTACCCGCAAAAAAAACTTTCGAATTAAAGCCAATACGTTTGTCTATCCAAAGCAAAAGAACTCATGTCGATATCTTGAAAACTAAGCAAGTTATGACCAAAAAGGTAATCAGTTTTACTACTGCCTCTTTCCGGCCACTTTTTAGTAGAACTATTTTGGTCATAACTTGCTTAGTTTTCAAGATATCAACATGGTTTCATTTGCGTTGGATAGATAAATATATTGGCTTTCATTTGAAATTATGTTTTTGCAAAAATAAGAAAAAATTTTTTTGCTATTTTTTCAAAAAAACAAAGGGGTTAGGTCATCATAATTTTTGAGGGAAAAAATTTTTTTCGCACTACCCGCAAGAAAAAAATTCGAATTAAAGCCAATACGTTTATCTATCCAAAGCAAAAGAACTCATGTCGATATCTTGAAAAGTAAGCAAGTTATGACCAAAAAGGTAATCGGTTTTACTACTGCCTCTTTCCGGCCACTTTTTAGTAGGACTGGTTACTACTTTGGTCATAACTTGCTTAGTTCTCAAGATATCAACATGGTTTCTTTTGCGTTGGATAGATAAATATATTGGCTTTCATTTGAAATTATGTTTTTGCAAAAATAAGAAAAAATTTTTATGCTATTTTTTCAAAAAAACAAAGGGGTTAGGTCATCATAATTTTTGAGGGAAAAAATTTTTTTCGCACTACCCGCAAGAAAAAAATTCGAATTAAAGCCAATACGTTTATCTATCCAAAGCAAAAGAACTCATGTCGATATCTTGAAAAGTAAGCAAGTTATGACCAAAAAGGTAATCAGTTTTACTACTGCCTCTTTCCGGCCACTTTTTAGTAGGACTGGTTACTATTTTGGTCATAACTTGCTTAGTTTTCAAGATATCAACATGGTTTCTTTTGCGTTGGATAGATAAATATATTGGCTTTCATTTGAAATTATGTTTTTGCAAAAATAAGAAAAAAATTTTTTTGCTATTTTTTCAAAAAAACAAAGGGGTTAGGTCATCATAATTTTTGAGGGAAAAATTTTTTTTCGCACTACCCGCAAAAAAAAAATTTCGAATTAAAGCCAATACGTTTATCTATCCATAGCAGAAGAACTCATGTCGATATCTTGAAAACTAAGCAAGTTATGACCAAAAAGGTAATCAGTTTTACTACTGCCTCTTTCCGGCCACTTTTTAGTAGAACTATTTTGGTCATAACTTGCTTAGTTTTCAAGATATCAACATGGTTTCTTTTGCGTTGGATAGATGAATATATTGGCTTTCATTTGAAATTATGTTTTTGCAAAAATAAGAAAAAAATTTTTTTGCTATTTTTTCAAAAAAACAAAGGGTCATCATAATTTTTGAGGGAAAAATTTTTTTTCGCACTACCCGCAAAAAAAATTTTCGAATTAAAGCCAATACGTTTATCTATCCAAAGCAAAAGAACTCATGTCGATATCTTGAAAACTAAGCAAGTTATGACCAAAAAGGTAATCAGTTTTACTACTGCCTCTTTCCGGCCACTTTTTAGTAGAACTATTTTGGTCATAACTTGCTTAGTTTTCAAGATATCAACATGGTTTCTTTTGCGTTGGATAGATGAATATATTGGCTTTCATTTGAAATTATGTTTTTGCAAAAATAAGAAAAAAATTTTTTTGCTATTTTTTCAAAAAAACAAAGGGGTTAGGTCATCATAATTTTTGAGGGAAAAATTTTTTTTCGCACTACCCGCAAAAAAAATTTTCGAATTAAAGCCAATACGTTTATCTATCCAAAGCAAAAGAACTCATGTCGATATCTTGAAAACTAAGCAAGTTATGACCAAAAAGGTAATCAGTTTTACTACTGCCTCTTTCCGGCCACTTTTTAGTAGAACTATTTTGGTCATAACTTGCTTAGTTTTCAAGATATCAACATGGTTTCATTTGCGTTGGATAGATAAATATATTGGCTTTCATTTGAAATTATGTTTTTGCAAAAATAAGAAAAAATTTTTTTTGCTATTTTTTCAAAAAAACAAAGGGGTTAGGTCATCATAATTTTTGAGGGAAAAATTTTTTTTCGCACTACCCGCAAGAAAAAAATTCGAATTAAAGCCAATACGTTTATCTATCCAAAGCAAAAGAACTCATGTCGATATCTTGAAAAGTAAGCAAGTTATGACCAAAAAGGTAATCAGTTTTACAACTGCCTCTTTCCGGCCACTTTTTAGTAGAACTGGTTAGTATTTTGGTCATAACTTGCTTAGTTTTCAAGATATCAACATGGTTTCATTTGCGTTGGATAGATAAATATATTGGCTTTCATTTGAAATTATGTTTTTGCAAAAATAAGAAAAACATTTTTTTGCTATTTTTTCAAAAAAACAAAGGGGTTAGGTCATCATAATTTTTGAGGGAAAAAATTTTTTCGCACTACCCGCAAGAAAAAAATTCGAATTAAAGCCAATACGTTTATCTATCCATAGCAAAAGAACTCATGTCGATATCTTGAAAAGTAAGCAAGTTATGACCAAAAAGGTAATCAGTTTTACTACTGCCTCTTTCCGGCCACTTTTTAGTAGAACTGGTTAGTATTTTGGTCATAACTTGCTTAGTTTTCAAGATATCAACATGGTTTCATTTGCGTTGGATAGATAAATATATTGGCTTTCATTTGAAATTATGTTTTTGCAAAAATAAGAAAAAAATTTTTTTGCTATTTTTTCAAAAAAACAAAGGGGTTAGGTCATCATAATTTTTGAGGGAAAAAATTTTTTCGCACTACCCGCAAGAAAAAAATTCGAATTAAAGCCAATACGTTTATCTATCCATAGCAAAAGAACTCATGTCGATATCTTGAAAACTAAGCAAGTTATGACCAAAGAGGTAATCAGTTTTACAACTGCCTCTTTCCGGCCACTTTTTAGTAGAACTGGTTAGTATTTTGGTCATAACTTGCTTAGTTTTCAAGATATCAACATGGTTTCATTTGCGTTGGATAGATAAATATATTGGCTTTCATTTGAAATTATGTTTTTGCAAAAATAAGAAAAAAATTTTTTTGCTATTTTTTCAAAAAAACAAAGGGGTTAGGTCATCATAATTTTTGAGGGAAAAAATTTTTTCGCACTACCCGCAAGAAAAAAATTCGAATTAAAGCCAATACGTTTATCTATCCATAGCAAAAGAACTCATGTCGATATCTTGAAAACTAAGCAAGTTATGACCAAAGAGGTAATCAGTTTTACAACTGCCTCTTTCCGGCCACTTTTTAGTAGAACTGGTTAGTATTTTGGTCATAACTTGCTTAGTTTTCAAGATATCAACATGGTTTCATTTGCGTTGGATAGATAAATATATTGGCTTTCATTTGAAATTATGTTTTTGCAAAAATAAGAAAAAAATTTTTTTGCTATTTTTTCAAAAAAACAAAGGGGTTAGGTCATCATAATTTTTGAGGGAAAAAATTTTTTCGCACTACCCGCAAGAAAAAAATTCGAATTAAAGCCAATACGTTTATCTATCCATAGCAAAAGAACTCATGTCGATATCTTGAAAACTAAGCAAGTTATGACCAAAGAGGTAATCAGTTTTACAACTGCCTCTTTCCGGCCACTTTTTAGTAGAACTGGTTAGTATTTTGGTCATAACTTGCTTAGTTTTCAAGATATCAACATGGTTTCATTTGCGTTGGATAGATAAATATATTGGCTTTCATTTGAAATTATGTTTTTGCAAAAATAAGAAAAAAATTTTTTTGCTATTTTTTCAAAAAAACAAAGGGGTTAGGTCATCATAATTTTTGAGGGAAAAAATTTTTTCGCACTACCCGCAAGAAAAAAATTCGAATTAAAGCCAATACGTTTATCTATCCATAGCAAAAGAACTCATGTCGATATCTTGAAAACTAAGCAAGTTATGACCAAAGAGGTAATCAGTTTTACAACTGCCTCTTTCCGGCCACTTTTTAGTAGAACTGGTTAGTATTTTGGTCATAACTTGCTTAGTTTTCAAGATATCAACATGGTTTCATTTGCGTTGGATAGATAAATATATTGGCTTTCATTTGAAATTATGTTTTTGCAAAAATAAGAAAAAAATTTTTTTGCTATTTTTTCAAAAAAACAAAGGGGTTAGGTCATCATAATTTTTGAGGGAAAAAATTTTTTCGCACTACCCGCAAGAAAAAAATTCGAATTAAAGCCAATACGTTTATCTATCCATAGCAAAAGAACTCATGTCGATATCTTGAAAACTAAGCAAGTTATGACCAAAAAGGTAATCAGTTTTACAACTGCCTCTTTCCGGCCACTTTTTAGTAGAACTGGTTAGTATTTTGGTCATAACTTGCTTAGTTTTCAAGATATCAACATGGTTTCATTTGCGTTGGATAGATAAATATATTGGCTTTCATTTGAAATTATGTTTTTGCAAAAATAAGAAAAAAATTTTTTTGCTATTTTTTCAAAAAAACAAAGGGGTTAGGTCATCATAATTTTTGAGGGAAAAAATTTTTTCGCACTACCCGCAAGAAAAAAATTCGAATTAAAGCCAATACGTTTATCTATCCATAGCAAAAGAACTCATGTCGATATCTTGAAAACTAAGCAAGTTATGACCAAAAAGGTAATCAGTTTTACAACTGCCTCTTTCCTGTTGAAAATATTATATTGAAGCAACCCTAATTTGTGTTTAAATATATATATTCCGAAGGAACCATTGATATTTTCTTCTAATATTTTTTTCTTACTTTGAACTACATGTATAAATGTTTTAGTATTAATAAAAACTCAAAACTGAAAAGACGTTATTTTATATTGGTTTTAATTTTTCAAACAAAAGGTTATGGGCCCAGGATCCACGTTCATAAATATTTGTAATATTTAAAGCAAAATCAAAATGAGTTCCTTGTATCAAATCGAAAAATTAGATGATACAAACTACGATTGTTGGAGCGTGCAGATGAAAAATGTTTTAATTCATTCCGAGCTGTGGAGTGTTGTTAATGGCGTTTTAAAGAAGGAAGATGACGAAGGAAAATGGAATACCATCAATGAAAAAGCATTGGCCACTATTGTTTTGAGTGTTAAGCCATCGCAACTGAATTATATAAAAAATTTTGAGACAGCCAAAGATGCATGGGATCGTTTGGGAGAGGTATATAAACCTAGTGGTCCAGCTCGTAAAGTTACACTTTACAAGAAATTGTTGTCGTTAAAGATGACTGCTGCTATGAGTATGTCCGAATACTTAAATTTATTTACGGACCTTGTGGAAAAATTATCAGAGGTCAAAATAGACATAAAAGATGAACTTTTGGTAATAATATTACTATCTAGTTTGCCAAGAACGTATGAAAACTTCGTCATTGCTATGGAAACCAGGGATGAACTTCCGGCCCTTAAAGTTTTAAGAGTAAAACTATTAGAAGAAGGTGAGCGTAGACGGGAAGAAAATAAAGCAACAGAAGAAAGAACGGATCAATTGGCTTATTATGCACAAGACAACAACAAAAGAAATAATAAAACTACTAATAAGAATGTCAAGAACAAGAAGCAATTCAACGGTAATTGTTATAAATGTGGTTTAAATGGTCACATCGCAGCGAAATGTACGTCAAAGAGAAACGACAGTAAGAAATCAGATCAAAGTTTTGCATTTGAAATGCTAGCAGGTACAGATGTAGACACGATAAACGCACATACATGGTGTTTAGATAGTGGTGCAACATCCCACATGTGTTGCCAAAAAGGTATGTTTACTAACTTTGTTTTACATAAAGAGAGCATACAGTTGGCAGGGGAAAATTATATATCAGCCGAAGGCGTGGGAGAAGTTAAATTGAAATTTGACAGTTGTGAGTTCGTTTTAAGTAATGTTCTCTATGTACCGACGATGAGAGGTAATTTTATGTCAGTCGACAGAATTACACAGAAAGGATTCTCTGTCAAATTTAACAGAAATTCCGCCAGTATTATCTCCAAAGGGGAAATTATTTTTACATTTGAAAAGAAGAACAAGCTATATATCACTGAATATAAGATTAAAACCAAATGTTTTTCTGCTGTTTTGTGGCATAATAGATATGGACATTTAAATTTTAAAAGTTTGTCTGATGCTAAGAAAATGGTTCGTGGTATGGAAAATGTGAATTTTACAAAAGAAAATTGTATGACTTGTATGAAAGCGAAAGTTTGTACACAACCATATCCAAAAGCGACAGAAAACAGAGCTGAAAATATTCTAGATTTAATACATACAGACGTATGTGGACCTTTTGAAAAGCAATCAATTTCGGGTTCAAAATATTTTATAACATTTATAGACGATCGGTCAAGACGAGTATTTGTTTACTTTCTGGCAACAAAAGACCAAGCTTTTAGTAAATTTATTCTATTTAAAAATATGGTAGAACGACAAACAGGCCGAAAAATAAAAAAAATTCGTAGTGATAACGGAGGTGAATTCGTCAACAATCAATTTAACAAATTCTTGGAGGAGAATGGCATTGAGCGGCAACTTACAGCACCATATAGTCCATCCCAAAATGGTGTAGCTGAGCGTTTTAATCGAACTTTGGTTGAAATGGCCAGAAGTATGCTGATACATTCAAACATGAGTGAGAATTTATGGGCTGAGGCAGTCGCTACTGCCGTGTATATAAGAAATCGATCGCCTACAAGAGCTTTGGATGGTGTAACACCTTTGGAAGTTTGGACTGGTAAGCAACCATCCGTGAAACATTTACGAACTTTTGGATGTAAAGTCGTAGCTCTTGACAAAACACAACATAGTAAGTTTAAGGCTAAAGGCAAAGAATATCGTATGATTGGGTATTCTTTAACATCGAAAGCATATAGGCTTTATGATCCAGTTACACGTCAAGTAGTTGAAAAACGTGATGTCTTATTTAATGAATCCCAACAGATAACATTTAATGCCTATGATAATGTAACGTTTGATTTATCAGCTCATAAAAGAGAGACTGATAAACATCCACCTGAAGCTACAGTTGATGAGAACGATGATGAGTCCGAAGAAAGTGAAAATGAAGAACACTATAAAAGTGCTGAAGAAATAGATAACTCAGGAAAACGTGACGATGTAATTGTTGGACCAGGTAGACCAAAAATATTACGCACTGGTAAGCCAGGTCGACCAAAGAAAGTATATAATGTTTTGGGTTCTATGGTAAATGATAATATACCGATTCCACAAACTGTGTCAGAAGCGATGAGTAGTTCCGAATCAAAGCAGTGGCTCGAAGCTATGGATAAGGAATACAAATCTTTAAATTATAACAAAACTTGGAGCCTAACAGAGTTACCTCATGGCCAAAAGGTGGTTGGCTGTAAATGGGTGTTTGCTATAAAACGAAAACCTGATGGCAGTATTGAACGTTTCAAAGCCCGACTTGTAGCCAAAGGGTGCAGCCAAGAGTACGGGATAAATTATAATGAAACTTTTTCTCCCGTTTGCCGTTTTGCCACCATTAGAATGTTACTTGCTATTGCAGTAGAAAATAAAATGTATCTCCATCAACTTGATGTATGTACTGCATATCTCAATAGTGATCTGAATGATGAAGTTTACATGAAGCAACCTGAGGGTTATGTTGATGAAACTCGTCCGAATCTTGTTTTAAAGCTTAATAAGGCTATATATGGCTTAAAGCAATCTGGAAGGGAATGGAATTCTAAAATTGATTCTGTTTTGAAAGAAATTGGCTTCAAACAATCTGATCATGAACATTGTCTATATATAATGATAAAAAGAGGTAAATTATGTTTGATTGTTATTTATGTGGATGATATCATTATAGGGTGTCAATCCAAAGAAGACATTCTGTGTATCAAAAAAATGATATTAGAAAAGTTTGAGTGTGTGGACTCTGGTCAATTGAAATTATTTTTGGGTATGAGAATTACACGTGATGGCGAACTGGGAACAATTACTATCGACCAAACGCAATATATTGAACAGTTATTGAGCCATCATGGTATGAATGAATGCCGGTCTGCATCGACCCCATTGGATGCCGGTGGTAAATTTTATTGTAACGATGCCAAATGTAGTCGAGTAGATCCTAAAAGTTATCAGTCTATGATTGGATCTTTAATGTTTCTTGCGTTAGCGACCAGGCCTGATATTTTGTTCTCCGTATCTAAATTAGCACAGCACAATGTAAATCCACACAGTGAGCACCTTGCAGGTATAAAGCATATTTTACGTTATATTGCTAGTACCAGAAATCTGAAATTAGAATACCATGCAACTGGTATTCCGTTACATGGATATGTAGACGCAGATTGGGGAGGTGATACATCAGATCGCAAGTCCCATACTGGTTTTGTTTTTCACCTAGCTGGATGCGCTTTTTCTTGGGAATCCAAGAAACAAAACTCAGTAGCTTTAAGTAGTACCGAGGCTGAATATATGGCCTTATGCACTGCAGCCAAGGAAGCAATCTATCTCAAAGGACTTTTAATGGAGATTGGTTATGTTGTAAATGGAAATTCTATTGTAATATATGGTGATAATCTTAGTGCACAACAACTTGCTAAGAATCCTGTATACCATAGTCGATCAAAACACATTGATATAAAGTACCATTTTGTTCGGGAAGTAGTGCAGAATAAGGACATTCAGTTAAAATATGTTCCTACAGACAACATGCCAGCTGATGTTTTAACAAAATGTTTGCTGAAAGGAAAACATTCTAAGTTTGTAAGAATGTTAGGATTGAAGTCATAGTTTTTTTTTTTTTTGTTGTTGTTTGTTTTTTTTGTTTTTTTAGTCTGTAAAAGCACAAATTTGGTTTGTGGAAGGGTGTTGAAAATATTATATTGAAGCAACCCTAATTTGTGTTTAAATATATATATTCCGAAGGAACCATTGATATTTTCTTCTAATATTTTTTTCTTACTTTGAACTACATGTATAAATGTTTTAGTATTAATAAAAACTCAAAACTGAAAAGACGTTATTTTATATTGGTTTTAATTTTTCAAACAAAATTTCCGGCCACTTTTTAGTAGAACTGGTTAGTATTTTGGTCATAACTTGCTTAGTTTTCAAGATATCAACATGGTTTCATTTGCGTTGGATAGATAAATATATTGGCTTTCATTTGAAATTATGTTTTTGCAAAAATAAGAAAAAAATTTTTTTGCTATTTTTTCAAAAAAACAAAGGGGTTAGGTCATCATAATTTTTGAGGGAAAAAATTTTTTCGCACTACCCGCAAGAAAAAAATTCGAATTAAAGCCAATACGTTTATCTATCCATAGCAAAAGAACTCATGTCGATATCTTGAAAACTAAGCAAGTTATGACTAAAAAGGTAATCAGTTTTACAACTGCCTCTTTCCGGCCACTTTTTAGTAGAACTGGTTAGTATTTTGGTCATAACTTGCTTAGTTTTCAAGATATCAACATGGTTTCATTTGCGTTGGATAGATAAATATATTGGCTTTCATTTGAAATTATGTTTTTGCAAAAATAAGAAAAAATTTTTTTGCTATTTTTTCAAAAAAACAAAGGGGTTAGGTCATCATAATTTTTGAGGGAAAAAATTTTTTTCGCACTACCCGCAAAAAAAATTTTCGAATTAAAGCCAATACGTTTATCTATCCAAAGCAAAAGAACTCATGTCGATATCTTGAAAACTAAGCAAGTTATGACCAAAAAGGTAATCAGTTTTACTACTGCCTCTTTCCGGCCACTTTTTAGTAGAACTATTTTGGTCATAACTTGCTTAGTTTTCAAGATATCAACATGGTTTCTTTTGCGTTGGATAGATGAATATATTGGCTTTCATTTGAAATTATGTTTTTGCAAAAATAAGAAAAAAATTTTTTGCTATTTTTTCAAAAAAACAAAGGGGTTAGGTCATCATAATTTTTGAGGGAAAAAATTTTTTTCGCACTACCCGCAAGAAAAAAATTCGAATTAAAGCCAATACGTTTATCTATCCAAAGCAAAAGAACTCATGTCGATATCTTGAAAACTAAGCAAGTTATGACCAAAAAGGTAATCAGTTTTACAACTGCCTCTTTCCGGCCACTTTTTAGTAGAACTGGTTAGTATTTTGGTCATAACTTGCTTAGTTTTCAAGATATCAACATGGTTTCATTTGCGTTGGATAGATAAATATATTGGCTTTCATTTGAAATTATGTTTTTGCAAAAATAAGAAAAAAATTTTTTTGCTATTTTTTCAAAAAAACAAAGGGGTTAGGTCATCATAATTTTTGAGGGAAAAAATTTTTTCGCACTACCCGCAAGAAAAAAATTCGAATTAAAGCCAATACGTTTATCTATCCATAGCAAAAGAACTCATGTCGATATCTTGAAAACTAAGCAAGTTATGACCAAAAAGGTAATCAGTTTTACAACTGCCTCTTTCCGGCCACTTTTTAGTAGAACTGGTTAGTATTTTGGTCATAACTTGCTTAGTTTTCAAGATATCAACATGGTTTCATTTGCGTTGGATAGATAAATATATTGGCTTTCATTTGAAATTATGTTTTTGCAAAAATAAGAAAAAAATTTTTTTGCTATTTTTTCAAAAAAAACAAAGGGGTTAGGTCATCATAATTTTTGAGGGAAAAAATTTTTTCGCACTACCCGCAAGAAAAAAATTCGAATTAAAGCCAATACGTTTATCTATCCATAGCAAAAGAACTCATGTCGATATCTTGAAAACTAAGCAAGTTATGACCAAAAAGGTAATCAGTTTTACAACTGCCTCTTTCCGGCCACTTTTTAGTAGAACTGGTTAGTATTTTGGTCATAACTTGCTTAGTTTTCAAGATATCAACATGGTTTCATTTGCGTTGGATAGATAAATATATTGGCTTTCATTTGAAATTATGTTTTTGCAAAAATAAGAAAAAAATTTTTTTGCTATTTTTTCAAAAAAACAAAGGGGTTAGGTCATCATAATTTTTGAGGGAAAAAATTTTTTCGCACTACCCGCAAGAAAAAAATTCGAATTAAAGCCAATACGTTTATCTATCCATAGCAAAAGAACTCATGTCGATATCTTGAAAACTAAGCAAGTTATGACTAAAAAGGTAATCAGTTTTACAACTGCCTCTTTCCGGCCACTTTTTAGTAGAACTGGTTAGTATTTTGGTCATAACTTGCTTAGTTTTCAAGATATCAACATGGTTTCATTTGCGTTGGATAGATAAATATATTGGCTTTCATTTGAAATTATGTTTTTGCAAAAATAAGAAAAAATTTTTTTGCTATTTTTTCAAAAAAACAAAGGGGTTAGGTCATCATAATTTTTGAGGGAAAAAATTTTTTTCGCACTACCCGCAAAAAAAATTTTCGAATTAAAGCCAATACGTTTATCTATCCAAAGCAAAAGAACTCATGTCGATATCTTGAAAACTAAGCAAGTTATGACCAAAAAGGTAATCAGTTTTACTACTGCCTCTTTCCGGCCACTTTTTAGTAGAACTATTTTGGTCATAACTTGCTTAGTTTTCAAGATATCAACATGGTTTCTTTTGCGTTGGATAGATGAATATATTGGCTTTCATTTGAAATTATGTTTTTGCAAAAATAAGAAAAAAATTTTTTGCTATTTTTTCAAAAAAACAAAGGGGTTAGGTCATCATAATTTTTGAGGGAAAAAATTTTTTTCGCACTACCCGCAAGAAAAAAATTCGAATTAAAGCCAATACGTTTATCTATCCAAAGCAAAAGAACTCATGTCGATATCTTGAAAACTAAGCAAGTTATGACCAAAAAGGTAATCAGTTTTACAACTGCCTCTTTCCGGCCACTTTTTAGTAGAACTGGTTAGTATTTTGGTCATAACTTGCTTAGTTTTCAAGATATCAACATGGTTTCATTTGCGTTGGATAGATAAATATATTGGCTTTCATTTGAAATTATGTTTTTGCAAAAATAAGAAAAAAATTTTTTTGCTATTTTTTCAAAAAAACAAAGGGGTTAGGTCATCATAATTTTTGAGGGAAAAAATTTTTTCGCACTACCCGCAAGAAAAAAATTCGAATTAAAGCCAATACGTTTATCTATCCATAGCAAAAGAACTCATGTCGATATCTTGAAAACTAAGCAAGTTATGACCAAAAAGGTAATCAGTTTTACAACTGCCTCTTTCCGGCCACTTTTTAGTAGAACTGGTTAGTATTTTGGTCATAACTTGCTTAGTTTTCAAGATATCAACATGGTTTCATTTGCGTTGGATAGATAAATATATTGGCTTTCATTTGAAATTATGTTTTTGCAAAAATAAGAAAAAAATTTTTTTGCTATTTTTTCAAAAAAAACAAAGGGGTTAGGTCATCATAATTTTTGAGGGAAAAAATTTTTTCGCACTACCCGCAAGAAAAAAATTCGAATTAAAGCCAATACGTTTATCTATCCATAGCAAAAGAACTCATGTCGATATCTTGAAAACTAAGCAAGTTATGACCAAAAAGGTAATCAGTTTTACAACTGCCTCTTTCCGGCCACTTTTTAGTAGAACTGGTTAGTATTTTGGTCATAACTTGCTTAGTTTTCAAGATATCAACATGGTTTCATTTGCGTTGGATAGATAAATATATTGGCTTTCATTTGAAATTATGTTTTTGCAAAAATAAGAAAAAAATTTTTTTGCTATTTTTTCAAAAAAACAAAGGGGTTAGGTCATCATAATTTTTGAGGGAAAAAATTTTTTCGCACTACCCGCAAGAAAAAAATTCGAATTAAAGCCAATACGTTTATCTATCCATAGCAAAAGAACTCATGTCGATATCTTGAAAACTAAGCAAGTTATGACCAAAAAGGTAATCAGTTTTACAACTGCCTCTTTCCGGCCACTTTTTAGTAGAACTGGTTAGTATTTTGGTCATAACTTGCTTAGTTTTCAAGATATCAACATGGTTTCATTTGCGTTGGATAGATAAATATATTGGCTTTCATTTGAAATTATGTTTTTGCAAAAATAAGAAAAAAATTTTTTTGCTATTTTTTCAAAAAAACAAAGGGGTTAGGTCATCATAATTTTTGAGGGAAAAAATTTTTTCGCACTACCCGCAAGAAAAAAATTCGAATTAAAGCCAATACGTTTATCTATCCATAGCAAAAGAACTCATGTCGATATCTTGAAAACTAAGCAAGTTATGACCAAAAAGGTAATCAGTTTTACAACTGCCTCTTTCCGGCCACTTTTTAGTAGAACTGGTTAGTATTTTGGTCATAACTTGCTTAGTTTTCAAGATATCAACATGGTTTCATTTGCGTTGGATAGATAAATATATTGGCTTTCATTTGAAATTATGTTTTTGCAAAAATAAGAAAAAATTTTTTTGCTATTTTTTCAAAAAAACAAAGGGGTTAGGTATCATAATTTTTGAGGGAAAAAATTTTTTTCGCACTACCCGCAAGAAAAAAATTCGAATTAAAGCCAATACGTTTATCTATCCAAAGCAAAAGAACTCATGTCGATATCTTGAAAAGTAAGCAAGTTATGACCAAAAAGGTAATCAGTTTTACTACTGCCTCTTTCCGGCCACTTTTTAGTAGGACTGGTTACTATTTTGGTCATAACTTGCTTAGTTTTCAAGATATCAACATGGTTTCTTTTGCGTTGGATAGATAAATATATTGGCTTTCATTTGAAATTATGTTTTTGCAAAAATAAGAAAAAAATTTTTTTGCTATTTTTTCATCATAATTTTTGAGGGAAAAAATTTTTTTCGCACTACCCGCAAGAAAAAAATTCGAATTAAAGCCAATACGTTTATCTATCCAAAGCAAAAGAACTTATGTCGATATCTTGAAAACTAAGCAAGTTATGACCAAAAAGGTAATCAGTTTTACAACTGCCTCTTTCCGGCCACTTTTTAGTAGAACTGGTTAGTATTTTGGTCATAACTTGCTTAGTTTTCAAGATATCAACATGGTTTCATTTGCGTTGGATAGATAAATATATTGGCTTTCATTTGAAATTATGTTTTTGCAAAAATAAGAAAAAAATTTTTTTGCTATTTTTTCAAAAAAACAAAGGGGTTAGGTCATCATAATTTTTGAGGGAAAAAATTTTTTCGCACTACCCGCAAGAAAAAAATTCGAATTAAAGCCAATACGTTTATCTATCCATAGCAAAAGAACTCATGTCGATATCTTGAAAACTAAGCAAGTTATGACCAAAAAGGTAATCAGTTTTACAACTGCCTCTTTCCGGCCACTTTTTAGTAGAACTGGTTAGTATTTTGGTCATAACTTGCTTAGTTTTCAAGATATCAACATGGTTTCATTTGCGTTGGATAGATAAATATATTGGCTTTCATTTGAAATTATGTTTTTGCAAAAATAAGAAAAAAATTTTTTTGCTATTTTTTCAAAAAAACAAAGGGGTTAGGTCATCATAATTTTTGAGGGAAAAAATTTTTTCGCACTACCCGCAAGAAAAAAATTCGAATTAAAGCCAATACGTTTATCTATCCAAAGCAAAAGAACTCATGTCGATATCTTGAAAAGTAAGCAAGTTATGACCAAAAAGGTAATCAGTTTTACTACTGCCTCTTTCCGGCCACTTTTTAGTAGAACTATTTTGGTCATAACTTGCTTAGTTTTCAAGATATCAACATGGTTTCTTTTGCGTTGGATAGATGAATATATTGGCTTTCATTTGAAATTATGTTTTTGCAAAAATAAGAAAAAAATTTTTTTGCTATTTTTTCAAAAAAACAAAGGGGTTAGGTCATCATAATTTTTGAGGGAAAAAATTTTTTCGCACTACCCGCAAGAAAAAAATTCGAATTAAAGCCAATACGTTTATCTATCCATAGCAAAAGAACTCATGTCGATATCTTGAAAACTAAGCAAGTTATGACCAAAAAGGTAATCAGTTTTACTACTGCCTCTTTCCGGCCACTTTTTAGTAGAACTATTTTGGTCATAACTTGCTTAGTTTTCAAGATATCAACATGGTTTCATTTGCGTTGGATAGATAAATATAGTGGCTTTCATTTGAAATTATGTTTTTGCAAAAATAAGAAAAAATTTTTTTGCTATTTTTTCAAAAAAACAAAGGGGTTAGGTATCATAATTTTTGAGGGAAAAAATTTTTTCGCACTACCCGCAAGAAAAAAATTCGAATTAAAGCCAATACGTTTATCTATCCATAGCAAAAGAACTCATGTCGATATCTTGAAAACTAAGCAAGTTATGACCAAAAAGGTAATCAGTTTTACAACTGCCTCTTTCCGGCCACTTTTTAGTAGAACTGGTTAGTATTTTGGTCATAACTTGCTTAGTTTTCAAGATATCAACATGGTTTCATTTGCGTTGGATAGATAAATATATTGGCTTTCATTTGAAATTATGTTTTTGCAAAAATAAGAAAAAAATTTTTTTGCTATTTTTTCAAAAAAACAAAGGGGTTAGGTCATCATAATTTTTGAGGGAAAAAATTTTTTCGCACTACCCGCAAGAAAAAAATTCGAATTAAAGCCAATACGTTTATCTATCCATAGCAAAAGAACTCATGTCGATATCTTGAAAACTAAGCAAGTTATGACCAAAAAGGTAATCAGTTTTACAACTGCCTCTTTCCGGCCACTTTTTAGTAGAACTGGTTAGTATTTTGGTCATAACTTGCTTAGTTTTCCAGATATCAACATGGTTTCATTTGCGTTGGATAGATAAATATATTGGCTTTCATTTGAAATTATGTTTTTGCAAAAATAAGAAAAAAATTTTTTTGCTATTTTTTCAAAAAAACAAAGGGGTTAGGTCATCATAATTTTTGAGGGAAAAAATTTTTTCGCACTACCCGCAAGAAAAAAATTCTAATTAAAGCCAATACGTTTATCTATCCATAGCAAAAGAACTCATGTCGATATCTTGAAAACTAAGCAAGTTATGACCAAAAAGGTAATCAGTTTTACAACTGCCTCTTTCCGGCCACTTTTTAGTAGAACTGGTTAGTATTTTGGTCATAACTTGCTTAGTTTTCAAGATATCAACATGGTTTCATTTGCGTTGGATAGATAAATATATTGGCTTTCATTTGAAATTATGTTTTTGCAAAAATAAGAAAAAAATTTTTTTGCTATTTTTTCAAAAAAACAAAGGGGTTAGGTCATCATAATTTTTGAGGGAAAAAATTTTTTCGCACTACCCGCAAGAAAAAAATTCGAATTAAAGCCAATACGTTTATCTATCCATAGCAAAAGAACTCATGTCGATATCTTGAAAACTAAGCAAGTTATGACCAAAAAAGTAATCAGTTTTACAACTGCCTCTTTCCGGCCACTTTTTAGTAGAACTGGTTAGTATTTTGGTCATAACTTGCTTAGTTTTCAAGATATCAACATGGTTTCATTTGCGTTGGATAGATAAATATATTGGCTTTCATTTGAAATTATGTTTTTGCAAAAATAAGAAAAAAATTTTTTGCTATTTTTTCAAAAAAACAAAGGGGTTAGGTATCATAATTTTTGAGGGAAAAAATTTTTTCGCACTACCCGCAAGAAAAAAATTCGAATTAAAGCCAATACGTTTATCTATCCATAGCAAAAGAACTCATGTCGATATCTTGAAAACTAAGCAAGTTATGACCAAAAAGGTAATCAGTTTTACAACTGCCTCTTTCCGGCCACTTTTTAGTAGAACTGGTTAGTATTTTGGTCATAACTTGCTTAGTTTTCAAGATATCAACATGGTTTCATTTGCGTTGGATAGATAAATATATTGGCTTTCATTTGAAATTATGTTTTTGCAAAAATAAGAAAAAATTTTTTTGCTATTTTTTCAAAAAAACAAAGGGGTTAGGTATCATAATTTTTGAGGGAAAAAATTTTTTCGCACTACCCGCAAGAAAAAAATTCGAATTAAAGCCAATACGTTTATCTATCCATAGCAAAAGAACTCATGTCGATATCTTGAAAACTAAGCAAGTTATGACCAAAAAGGTAATCAGTTTTACAACTGCCTCTTTCCGGCCACTTTTTAGTAGAACTGGTTAGTATTTTGGTCATAACTTGCTTAGTTTTCAAGATATCAACATGGTTTCATTTGCGTTGGATAGATAAATATATTGGCTTTCATTTGAAATTATGTTTTTGCAAAAATAAGAAAAAAATTTTTTTGCTATTTTTTCATCATAATTTTTGAGGGAAAAAATTTTTTTCGCACTACCCGCAAGAAAAAAATTCGAATTAAAGCCAATACGTTTATCTATCCAAAGCAAAAGAACTCATGTCGATATCTTGAAAAGTAAGCAAGTTATGACCAAAAAGGTAATCAGTTTTACTACTGCCTCTTTCCGGCCACTTTTTAGTAGAACTGGTTACTATTTTGGTCATAACTTGCTTAGTTTTCAAGATATCAACATGGTTTCTTTTGCGTTGGATAGATGAATATATTGGCTTTCATTTGAAATTATGGTTTTGCAAAAATAAGAAAAAATTTTTTTGCTATTTTTTCAAAAAAACAAAGGGGTTAGGTCATCATAATTTTTGAGGGAAAAAATTTTTTTCGCACTACCCGCAATAAAAATTTTCGAATTAAAGCCAATACGTTTATCTATCCATAGCAAAAGAACTCATGTCGATATCTTGAAAACTAAGCAAGTTATGACCAAAAAGGTAATCAGTTTTACTACTGCCTCTTTCCGGCCACTTTTTAGTAGAACTGGTTACTATTTTGGTCATAACTTGCTTAGTTTTCAAGATATCAACATGGTTTCTTTTGCGTTGGATAGATGAATATGTTGGCTTTCATTTGAAATTATGTTTTTGCAAAAATAAGAAAAAAATTTTTTGCTATTTTTTCAAAAAAACAAAGGGGTTAGGTCATCATAATTTTTGAGGGAAAAAATTTTTTTCGCACTACCCGCAAAAAAAATTTTCGAATTAAAGCCAATACGTTTATCTATCCATAGCAAAAGAACTCATGTCGATATCTTGAAAACTAAGCAAGTTATGACCAAAAAGGTAATCAGTTTTACTACTGCCTCTTTCCGGCCACTTTTTAGTAGAACTGGTTACTATTTTGGTCATAACTTGCTTAGTTTTCAAGATATCAACATGGTTTCATTTGCGTTGGATAGATAAATATATTGGCTTTCATTTGAAATTATGTTTTTGCAAAAATAAGAAAAAAATTTTTTTGCTATTTTTTTCAAAAAAACAAAGGGGTTAGGTCATCATAATTTTTGAGGGAAAAAATTTTTTTCGCACTGCCCGCAAAAAAAAATTTTCGAATTAAAGCCAATACGTTTATCTATCCAAAGCAAAAGAACTCATGTCGATATCTTGAAAACTAAGCAAGTTATGACCAAAAAGGTAATCAGTTTTACTACTGCCTCTCTCCGGCCACTTTTTAGTAGAACTATTTTGGTCATAACTTGCTTAGTTTTCAAGATATCAACATGGTTTCTTTTGCGTTGGATAGATGAATATATTGGCTTTCATTTGAAATTATGTTTTTGCAAAAATAAGAAGAAAATTTTTTGCTATTTTTTCAAAAATACAAAGGGGTTAGGTCATCATAATTTTTGAGGGAAAAATTTTTTTTCGCACTACCCGCAAAAAAAAATTCGAATTAAAGCCAATACGTTTATCTATCCATAGCAAAAGAACTCATGTCGATATCTTGAAAACTAAGCAAGTTATGACCAAAAAGGTAATCAGTTTTACAACTGCCTCTTTCCGGCCACTTTTTAGTAGAACTGGTTAGTATTTTGGTCATAACTTGCTTAGTTTTCAAGATATCAACATGGTTTCTTTTGCGTTGGATAGATGAATATATTGGCTTTCATTTGAAAGTATGTTTTTGCAAAAATAAGAAAAAAATTTTTTTGCTATTTTTTCAAAAAAACAAAGGGGTTAGGTCATCATAATTTTTGAGGGGAAAATTTTTTTTCGCACTACCCGCAAAAAAAAATTTCGAATTAAAGCCAATACGTTTATCTATCCATAGCAAAAGAACTCATGTCGATATCTTGAAAACTAAGCAAGTTATGACCAAAAAGGTAATCAGTTTTACTACTGCCTCTTTCCGGCCACTTTTTAGTAGAACTGGTTAGTATTTTGATCATAACTTGCTTAGTTTTCAAGATATCAACATGGTTTCATTTGCGTTGGATAGATAAATATATTGGCTTTCATTTGAAATTATGTTTTTGCAAAAATAAGAAAAAAATTTTTTTGCTATTTTTTCAAAAAAACAAAGGGGTTAGGTCATCATAATTTTTGAGGGAAAAATTTTTTTTCGCACTACCCGCAAAAAAAAATTTCGAATTAAAGCCAATACGTTTATCTATCCATAGCAAAAGAACTCATGTCGATATCTTGAAAACTAAGCAAGTTATGACCAAAAAGGTAATCAGTTTTACTACTGCCTCTTTCCGGCCACTTTTTAGTAGAACTATTTTGGTCATAACTTGCTTAGTTTTCAAGATATCAACATGGTTTCTTTTGCGTTGGATAGATGAATATATTGGCTTTCATTTGAAATTATGTTTTTGCAAAAATAAGAAAAAAAATTTTTTGCTATTTTTTCAAAAAAACAAAGGGGTTAGGTCATCATAATTTTTGAGGGAAAAAATTTTTTTCGCACTACCCGCAAGAAAAAAATTCGAATTAAAGCCAATACGTTTATCTATCCAAAGCAAAAGAACTCATGTCGATATCTTGAAAAGTAAGCAAGTTATGACCAAAAAGGTAATCAGTTTTACTACTGCCTCTTTCCGGCCACTTTTTAGTAGAACTGGTTAGTATTTTGGTTATAACTTGCTTAGTTTTCAAGATATCAACATGGTTTCATTTGCGTTGGATAGATAAATATATTGGCTTTCATTTGAAATTATGTTTTTGCAAAAATAAGAAAAAAATTTTTTTGCTATTTTTTCAAAAAAACAAAGGTCTTCATAATTTTTGAGGGAAAAAATTTTTTTCGCACTACCCGCAAAAAAAAAATTTCGAATTAAAGCCAATACGTTTATCTATCCAAACCAAAAGAACTCATGTCGATATCTTGAAAACTAAGCAAGTTATGACCAAAAAGGTAATCAGTTTTACAACTGCCTCTTTCCGGCCACTTTTTAGTAGAACTGGTTAGTATTTTGGTTATAACTTGCTTAGTTTTCAAGATATCAACATGGTTTCATTTGCGTTGGATAGATAAATTTATTGGCTTTCATTTGAAATTATGTTCTTGCAAAAATAAGAAAAAAATTTTTTTGCTATTTTTTCAAAAAAAAAAGGTCATCATAATTTTTGAGGGAAAAAATTTTTTTCGCACTACCCGCAAAAAAAAATTTCGAATTAAAGCCAATACGTTTATCTATCCATAGCAAAAGAACTCATGTCGATATCTTGAAAACTAAGCAAGTTATGACCAAAAAGGTAATCAGTTTTACAACTGCCTCTTTCCGGCCACTTTTTAGTAGAACTGGTTAGTATTTTGGTTATAACTTGCTTAGTTTTCAAGATATCAACATGGTTTCATTTGCGTTGGATAGATAAATATATTGGCTTTCATTTGAAATTATGTTTTTGCAAAAATAAGAAAAAAATTTTTTGCTATTTTTTCAAAAAAACAAAGGTCATCATAATTTTTGAGGGAAAAAATTTTTTTCGCACTACCCGCAAAAAAAAATTTCGAATTAAAGCCAATACGTTTATCTATCCAAACCAAAAGAACTCATGTCGATATCTTGAAAACTAAGCAAGTTATGACCAAAAAGGTAATCAGTTTTACTACTGCCTCTTTCCGGCCACTTTTTAGTAGAACTATTTTGGTCATAACTTGCTTAGTTTTCAAGATATCAACATGGTTTCTTTTGCGTTGGATAGATGAATATATTGGCTTTCATTTGAAATTATGTTTTTGCAAAAATAAGAAAAAATTTTTTTGCTATTTTTTCAAAAAAACAAAGGGGTTAGGTCATCATAATTTTTGAGGGAAAAAATTTTTTTCGCACTACCCGCAAGAAAAAAATTCGAATTAAAGCCAATACGTTTATCTATCCAAAGCAAAAGAACTCATGTCGATATCTTGAAAACTAAGCAAGTTATGACCAAAAAGGTAATCAGTTTTACTACTGCCTCTTTCCGGCCACTTTTTAGTAGAACTGGTTACTATTTTGGTCATAACTTGCTTATTTTTCAAGATATCAACATGGTTTCTTTTGCATTGGATAGATAAATATATTGGCTTTCATTTGAAATTATGTTTTTGCAAAAATATGAAAAATATTTTTTTGCTGTTTTTTCAAAAAAACAAAGGGGTTAGGTGATCATAATTTTTGAGGGAAAAATTTTTTTTCGCACTACCCGCAAAAAAAATTTCGAATTAAAGCCAATACGTTTATCTATCCAAACCAAAAGAACTCATGTCGATATCTTGAAAAGTAAGCAAGTTATGACCAAAAAGGTAATCAGTTTTACTACTGCCTCTTTCCGGCCACTTTTTAGTAGAACTGGTTAGTATTTTGGTCATAACTTGCTTAGTTTTCAAGATATCAACATGGTTTCATTTGCGTTGGATAGATAAATATTTTGGCTTTCATTTGAAATTATGTTCTTGCAAAAATAAGAAAAAAAATTTTTTGCTATTTTTTCAAAAAAACAAAGGGGTTAGGTCATCATAATTTTTGAGGGAAAAAATTTTTTTCGCACTACCCGCAAGAAAAAAATTCGAATTAAAGCCAATACGTTTATCTATCCAAAGCAAAAGAACTCATGTCGATATCTTGAAAAGTAAGCAAGTTATGACCAAAAAGGTAATCAGTTTTACTACTGCCTCTTTCCGGCCACTTTTTAGTAGAACTATTTTGGTCATAACTTGCTTAGTTTTCAAGATATCAACATGGTTTCTTTTGCGTTGGATAGATGAATATATTGGCTTTCATTTGAAATTATGTTTTTGCAAAAATAAGAAAAAAATTTTTTTGCTATTTTTTCAAAAAAACAAAAAAACAAAAAAAATTTTTTTCGCACTACCCGCAAAAAAAAATTTCGAATTAAAGCCAATACGTTTATCTATCCATAGCAAAAGAACTCATGTCGATATCTTGAAAACTAAGCAAGTTATGACCAAAAAGGTAATCAGTTTTACTACTGCCTCTTTCCGGCCACTTTTTAGTAGAACTATTTTGGTCATAACTTGCTTAGTTTTCAAGATATCAACATGGTTTCTTTTGCGTTGGATAGATGAATATATTGGCTTTCATTTGAAATTATGTTTTTGCAAAAATAAGAAAAAAATTTTTTTGCTATTTTTTCAAAAAAACAAAGGGGTTAGGTCATCATAATTTTTGAGGGAAAAAATTTTTTCGCACTACCCGCAAGAAAAAAATTCGAATTAAAGCCAATACGTTTATCTATCCATAGCAAAAGAACTCATGTCGATATCTTGAAAACTAAGCAAGTTATGACCAAAAAGGTAATCAGTTTTACAACTGCCTCTTTCCGGCCACTTTTTAGTAGAACTGGTTAGTATTTTGGTCATAACTTGCTTAGTTTTCAAGATATCAACATGGTTTCATTTGCGTTGGATAGATAAATATTTTGGCTTTCATTTGAAATTATGTTTTTGCAAAAATAAGAAAAAAATTTTTTGCTATTTTTTCAAAAAAACAAAGGGGTTAGGTCATCATAATTTTTGAGGGAAAAAATTTTTTTCGCACTACCCGCAAGAAAAAAATTCGAATTAAAGCCAATACGTTTATCTATCCAAAGCAAAAGAACTCATGTCGATATCTTGAAAAGTAAGCAAGTTATGACCAAAAAGGTAATCAGTTTTACTACTGCCTCTTTCCGGCCACTTTTTAGTAGAACTGGTTAGTATTTTGGTTATAACTTGCTTAGTTTTCAAGATATCAACATGGTTTCATTTGCGTTGGATAGATAAATATATTGGCTTTCATTTGAAATTATGTTTTTGCAAAAATAAGAAAAAAATTTTTTTGCTATTTTTTCAAAAAAACAAAGGGGTTAGGTCATCATAATTTTTGAGGGAAAAATTTTTTTTCGCACTACCCGCAAAAAAAAATTTCGAATTAAAGCCAATACGTTTATCTATCCATAGCAAAAGAACTCATGTCGATATCTTGAAAACTAAGCAAGTTATGACCAAAAAGGTAATCAGTTTTACAACTGCCTCTTTCCGGCCACTTTTTAGTAGAACTGGTTAGTATTTTGGTTATAACTTGCTTAGTTTTCAAGATATCAACATGGTTTCATTTGCGTTGGATAGATAAATATATTGGCTTTCATTTGAAATTATGTTTTTGCAAAAATAAGAAAAAAATTTTTTTGCTATTTTTTCAAAAAAACAAAGGTCATCATAATTTTTGAGGGAAAAAATTTTTTTCGCACTACCCGCAAAAAAAAATTTCGAATTAAAGCCAATACGTTTATCTATCCAAACCAAAAGAACTCATGTCGATATCTTGAAAACTAAGCAAGTTATGACCAAAAAGGTAATCAGTTTTACAACTGCCTCTTTCCGGCCACTTTTTAGTAGAACTGGTTAGTATTTTGGTTATAACTTGCTTAGTTTTCAAGATATCAACATGGTTTCATTTGCGTTGGATAGATAAATATATTGGCTTTCATTTGAAATTATGTTTTTGCAAAAATAAGAAAAAAAATTTTTTGCTATTTTTTCAAAAAAACAAAGGGGTTAGGTCATCATAATTTTTGAGGGAAAAAATTTTTTTCGCACTACCCGCAAGAAAAAAATTCGAATTAAAGCCAATACGTTTATCTATCCAAAGCAAAAGAACTCATGTCGATATCTTGAAAAGTAAGCAAGTTATGACCAAAAAGGTAATCAGTTTTACTACTGCCTCTTTCCGGCCACTTTTTAGTAGAACTATTTTGGTCATAACTTGCTTAGTTTTCAAGATATCAACATGGTTTCTTTTGCGTTGGATAGATGAATATATTGGCTTTCATTTGAAATTATGTTTTTGCAAAAATAAGAAAAAAATTTTTTTGCTATTTTTTCAAAAAAACAAAAAAACAAAAAAATTTTTTTTCGCACTACCCGCAAAAAAAAATTTCGAATTAAAGCCAATACGTTTATCTATCCATAGCAAAAGAACTCATGTCGATATCTTGAAAACTAAGCAAGTTATGACCAAAAAGGTAATCAGTTTTACTACTGCCTCTTTCCGGCCACTTTTTAGTAGAACTATTTTGGTCATAACTTGCTTAGTTTTCAAGATATCAACATGGTTTCTTTTGCGTTGGATAGATGAATATATTGGCTTTCATTTGAAATTATGTTTTTGCAAAAATAAGAAAAAATTTTTTTTGCTATTTTTTCAAAAAAACAAAGGGGTTAGGTCATCATAATTTTTGAGGGAAAAAATTTTTTCGCACTACCCGCAAGAAAAAAATTCGAATTAAAGCCAATACGTTTATCTATCCATAGCAAAAGAACTCATGTCGATATCTTGAAAACTAAGCAAGTTATGACCAAAAAGGTAATCAGTTTTACAACTGCCTCTTTCCGGCCACTTTTTAGTAGAACTGGTTAGTAGTTTGGTTATAACTTGCTTAGTTTTCAAGATATCAACATGGTTTCATTTGCGTTGGATAGATAAATATATTGGCTTTCATTTGAAATTATGTTTTTGCAAAAATAAGAAAAAAATTTTTTTGCTATTTTTTCAAAAAAACAAAGGTCATCATAATTTTTGAGGGAAAAAATTTTTTTCGCACTACCCGCAAAAAAAAAATTTCGAATTAAAGCCAATACGTTTATCTATCCAAACCAAAAGAACTCATGTCGATATCTTGAAAACTAAGCAAGTTATGACCAAAAAGGTAATCAGTTTTACAACTGCCTCTTTCCGGCCACTTTTTAGTAGAACTGGTTAGTATTTTGGTTATAACTTGCTTAGTTTTCAAGATATCAACATGGTTTCATTTGCGTTGGATAGATAAATTTATTGGCTTTCATTTGAAATTATGTTCTTGCAAAAATAAGAAAAAAATTTTTTTGCTATTTTTTCAAAAAAAAAAGGTCATCATAATTTTTGAGGGAAAAAATTTTTTTCGCACTACCCGCAAAAAAAAATTTCGAATTAAAGCCAATACGTTTATCTATCCATAG
The DNA here is from genome assembly GCA_963681545.1 of Germaria angustata. Classification (NCBI taxonomy): domain Eukaryota; kingdom Metazoa; phylum Arthropoda; class Insecta; order Diptera; family Tachinidae; genus Germaria; species Germaria angustata. Next base: position 109,535,825 of record OY812998.1, read on the forward strand.
CAAAAGAACTCATGTCGATATCTTGAAAACTAAGCAAGTTATGACCAAAAAGGTAATCAGTTTTACAACTGCCTCTTTCCGGCCACTTTTTAGTAGAACTGGTTAGTATTTTGGTTATAACTTGCTTAGTTTTCAAGATATCAACATGGTTTCATTTGCGTTGGATAGATAAATATATTGGCTTTCATTTGAAATTATGTTTTTGCAAAAATAAGAAAAAAATTTTTTGCTATTTTTTCAAAAAAACAAAGGTCATCATAATTTTTGAGGGAAAAAATTTTTTTCGCACTACCCGCAAAAAAAAATTTCGAATTAAAGCCAATACGTTTATCTATCCAAACCAAAAGAACTCATGTCGATATCTTGAAAACTAAGCAAGTTATGACCAAAAAGGTAATCAGTTTTACTACTGCCTCTTTCCGGCCACTTTTTAGTAGAACTATTTTGGTCATAACTTGCTTAGTTTTCAAGATATCAACATGGTTTCTTTTGCGTTGGATAGATGAATATATTGGCTTTCATTTGAAATTATGTTTTTGCAAAAATAAGAAAAATTTTTTTTGCTATTTTTTCAAAAAAACAAAGGGGTTAGGTCATCATAATTTTTGAGGGAAAAAATTTTTTTCGCACTACCCGCAAGAAAAAAATTCGAATTAAAGCCAATACGTTTATCTATCCAAAGCAAAAGAACTCATGTCGATATCTTGAAAACTAAGCAAGTTATGACCAAAAAGGTAATCAGTTTTACTACTGCCTCTTTCCGGCCACTTTTTAGTAGAACTGGTTACTATTTTGGTCATAACTTGCTTATTTTTCAAGATATCAACATGGTTTCTTTTGCATTGGATAGATAAATATATTGGCTTTCATTTGAAATTATGTTTTTGCAAAAATATGAAAAATATTTTTTTGCTGTTTTTTCAAAAAAACAAAGGGGTTAGGTGATCATAATTTTTGAGGGAAAAATTTTTTTTCGCACTACCCGCAAAAAAAATTTCGAATTAAAGCCAATACGTTTATCTATCCAAACCAAAAGAACTCATGTCGATATCTTGAAAAGTAAGCAAGTTATGACCAAAAAGGTAATCAGTTTTACTACTGCCTCTTTCCGGCCACTTTTTAGTAGAACTGGTTAGTATTTTGGTCATAACTTGCTTAGTTTTCAAGATATCAACATGGTTTCATTTGCGTTGGATAGATAAATATTTTGGCTTTCATTTGAAATTATGTTCTTGCAAAAATAAGAAAAAAAATTTTTTGCTATTTTTTCAAAAAAACAAAGGGGTTAGGTCATCATAATTTTTGAGGGAAAAAATTTTTTTCGCACTACCCGCAAGAAAAAAATTCGAATTAAAGCCAATACGTTTATCTATCCAAAGCAAAAGAACTCATGTCGATATCTTGAAAAGTAAGCAAGTTATGACCAAAAAGGTAATCAGTTTTACTACTGCCTCTTTCCGGCCACTTTTTAGTAGAACTATTTTGGTCATAACTTGCTTAGTTTTCAAGATATCAACATGGTTTCTTTTGCGTTGGATAGATGAATATATTGGCTTTCATTTGAAATTATGTTTTTGCAAAAATAAGAAAAAAATTTTTTTGCTATTTTTTCAAAAAAACAAAAAAACAAAAAAAATTTTTTTCGCACTACCCGCAAAAAAAAATTTCGAATTAAAGCCAATACGTTTATCTATCCATAGCAAAAGAACTCATGTCGATATCTTGAAAACTAAGCAAGTTATGACCAAAAAGGTAATCAGTTTTACTACTGCCTCTTTCCGGCCACTTTTTAGTAGAACTATTTTGGTCATAACTTGCTTAGTTTTCAAGATATCAACATGGTTTCTTTTGCGTTGGATAGATGAATATATTGGCTTTCATTTGAAATTATGTTTTTGCAAAAATAAGAAAAAAATTTTTTTGCTATTTTTTCAAAAAAACAAAGGGGTTAGGTCATCATAATTTTTGAGGGAAAAAATTTTTTCGCACTACCCGCAAGAAAAAAATTCGAATTAAAGCCAATACGTTTATCTATCCATAGCAAAAGAACTCATGTCGATATCTTGAAAACTAAGCAAGTTATGACCAAAAAGGTAATCAGTTTTACAACTGCCTCTTTCCGGCCACTTTTTAGTAGAACTGGTTAGTATTTTGGTCATAACTTGCTTAGTTTTCAAGATATCAACATGGTTTCATTTGCGTTGGATAGATAAATATTTTGGCTTTCATTTGAAATTATGTTTTTGCAAAAATAAGAAAAAAATTTTTTGCTATTTTTTCAAAAAAACAAAGGGGTTAGGTCATCATAATTTTTGAGGGAAAAAATTTTTTTCGCACTACCCGCAAGAAAAAAATTCGAATTAAAGCCAATACGTTTATCTATCCAAAGCAAAAGAACTCATGTCGATATCTTGAAAAGTAAGCAAGTTATGACCAAAAAGGTAATCAGTTTTACTACTGCCTCTTTCCGGCCACTTTTTAGTAGAACTGGTTAGTATTTTGGTTATAACTTGCTTAGTTTTCAAGATATCAACATGGTTTCATTTGCGTTGGATAGATAAATATATTGGCTTTCATTTGAAATTATGTTTTTGCAAAAATAAGAAAAAAATTTTTTTGCTATTTTTTCAAAAAAACAAAGGGGTTAGGTCATCATAATTTTTGAGGGAAAAATTTTTTTTCGCACTACCCGCAAAAAAAAATTTCGAATTAAAGCCAATACGTTTATCTATCCATAGCAAAAGAACTCATGTCGATATCTTGAAAACTAAGCAAGTTATGACCAAAAAGGTAATCAGTTTTACAACTGCCTCTTTCCGGCCACTTTTTAGTAGAACTGGTTAGTATTTTGGTTATAACTTGCTTAGTTTTCAAGATATCAACATGGTTTCATTTGCGTTGGATAGATAAATATATTGGCTTTCATTTGAAATTATGTTTTTGCAAAAATAAGAAAAAAATTTTTTTGCTATTTTTTCAAAAAAACAAAGGTCATCATAATTTTTGAGGGAAAAAATTTTTTTCGCACTACCCGCAAAAAAAAATTTCGAATTAAAGCCAATACGTTTATCTATCCAAACCAAAAGAACTCATGTCGATATCTTGAAAACTAAGCAAGTTATGACCAAAAAGGTAATCAGTTTTACAACTGCCTCTTTCCGGCCACTTTTTAGTAGAACTGGTTAGTATTTTGGTTATAACTTGCTTAGTTTTCAAGATATCAACATGGTTTCATTTGCGTTGGATAGATAAATATATTGGCTTTCATTTGAAATTATGTTTTTGCAAAAATAAGAAAAAAAATTTTTTGCTATTTTTTCAAAAAAACAAAGGGGTTAGGTCATCATAATTTTTGAGGGAAAAAATTTTTTTCGCACTACCCGCAAGAAAAAAATTCGAATTAAAGCCAATACGTTTATCTATCCAAAGCAAAAGAACTCATGTCGATATCTTGAAAAGTAAGCAAGTTATGACCAAAAAGGTAATCAGTTTTACTACTGCCTCTTTCCGGCCACTTTTTAGTAGAACTATTTTGGTCATAACTTGCTTAGTTTTCAAGATATCAACATGGTTTCTTTTGCGTTGGATAGATGAATATATTGGCTTTCATTTGAAATTATGTTTTTGCAAAAATAAGAAAAAAATTTTTTTGCTATTTTTTCAAAAAAACAAAAAAACAAAAAAATTTTTTTTCGCACTACCCGCAAAAAAAAATTTCGAATTAAAGCCAATACGTTTATCTATCCATAGCAAAAGAACTCATGTCGATATCTTGAAAACTAAGCAAGTTATGACCAAAAAGGTAATCAGTTTTACTACTGCCTCTTTCCGGCCACTTTTTAGTAGAACTATTTTGGTCATAACTTGCTTAGTTTTCAAGATATCAACATGGTTTCTTTTGCGTTGGATAGATGAATATATTGGCTTTCATTTGAAATTATGTTTTTGCAAAAATAAGAAAAAATTTTTTTTGCTATTTTTTCAAAAAAACAAAGGGGTTAGGTCATCATAATTTTTGAGGGAAAAAATTTTTTCGCACTACCCGCAAGAAAAAAATTCGAATTAAAGCCAATACGTTTATCTATCCATAGCAAAAGAACTCATGTCGATATCTTGAAAACTAAGCAAGTTATGACCAAAAAGGTAATCAGTTTTACAACTGCCTCTTTCCGGCCACTTTTTAGTAGAACTGGTTAGTAGTTTGGTTATAACTTGCTTAGTTTTCAAGATATCAACATGGTTTCATTTGCGTTGGATAGATAAATATATTGGCTTTCATTTGAAATTATGTTTTTGCAAAAATAAGAAAAAAATTTTTTTGCTATTTTTTCAAAAAAACAAAGGTCATCATAATTTTTGAGGGAAAAAATTTTTTTCGCACTACCCGCAAAAAAAAAATTTCGAATTAAAGCCAATACGTTTATCTATCCAAACCAAAAGAACTCATGTCGATATCTTGAAAACTAAGCAAGTTATGACCAAAAAGGTAATCAGTTTTACAACTGCCTCTTTCCGGCCACTTTTTAGTAGAACTGGTTAGTATTTTGGTTATAACTTGCTTAGTTTTCAAGATATCAACATGGTTTCATTTGCGTTGGATAGATAAATATATTGGCTTTCATTTGAAATTATGTTTTTGCAAAAATAAGAAAAAATTTTTTTTGCTATTTTTTCAAAAAAACAAAGGGGTTAGGTCATCATAATTTTTGAGGGAAAAATTTTTTTTCGCACTACCCGCAAAAAAAAATTTCGAATTAAAGCCAATACGTTTATCTATCCATAGCAAAAGAACTCATGTCGATATCTTGAAAACTAAGCAAGTTATGACCAAAAAGGTAATCAGTTTTACAACTGCCTCTTTCCGGCCACTTTTTAGTAGAACTGGTTAGTATTTTGGTTATAACTTGCTTAGTTTTCAAGATATCAACATGGTTTCATTTGCGTTGGATAGATAAATATATTGGCTTTCATTTGAAATTATGTTTTTGCAAAAATAAGAAAAAAATTTTTTTGCTATTTTTTCAAAAAAACAAAGGTCATCATAATTTTTGAGGGAAAAATTTTTTTTCGCACTACCCGCAAAAAAAAATTTCGAATTAAAGCCAATACGTTTATCTATCCAAACCAAAAGAACTCATGTCGATATCTTGAAAACTAAGCAAGTTATGACCAAAAAGGTAATCAGTTTTACTACTGCCTCTTTCCGGCCACTTTTTAGTAGAACTATTTTGGTCATAACTTGCTTAGTTTTCAAGATATCAACATGGTTTCTTTTGCGTTGGATAGATGAATATATTGGCTTTCATTTGAAATTATGTTTTTGCAAAAATAAGAAAAAAATTTTTTTGCTATTTTTTCAAAAAAACAAAGGGGTTAGGTCATCATAATTTTTGAGGGAAAAAATTTTTTCGCACTACCCGCAAGAAAAAAATTCGAATTAAAGCCAATACGTTTATCTATCCATAGCAAAAGAACTCATGTCGATATCTTGAAAACTAAGCAAGTTATGACCAAAAAGGTAATCAGTTTTACAACTGCCTCTTTCCGGCCACTTTTTAGTAGAACTGGTTAGTATTTTGGTCATAACTTGCTTAGTTTTCAAGATATCAACATGGTTTCATTTGCGTTGGATAGATAAATATTTTGGCTTTCATTTGAAATTATGTTTTTGCAAAAATAAGAAAAAAATTTTTTTGCTATTTTTTCAAAAAAACAATCATAATTTTTGAGGGAAAAAATTTTTTTCGCACTACCCGCAAGAAAAAAATTCGAATTAAAGCCAATACGTTTATCTATCCAAAGCAAAAGAACTCATGTCGATATCTTGAAAAGTAAGCAAGTTATGACCAAAAAGGTAATCAGTTTTACTACTGCCTCTTTCCGGCCACTTTTTAGTAGAACTATTTTGGTCATAACTTGCTTAGTTTTCAAGATATCAACATGGTTTCTTTTGCGTTGGATAGATGAATATATTGGCTTTCATTTGAAATTATGTTTTTGCAAAAATAAGAAAAAATTTTTTTTGCTATTTTTTCAAAAAAACAAAGGGGTTAGGTCATCATAATTTTTGAGGGAAAAATTTTTTTTCGCACTACCCGCAAAAAAAAATTTCGAATTAAAGCCAATACGTTTATCTATCCATAGCAAAAGAACTCATGTCGATATCTTGAAAACTAAGCAAGTTATGACCAAAAAGGTAATCAGTTTTACTACTGCCTCTTTCCGGCCACTTTTTAGTAGAACTATTTTGGTCATAACTTGCTTAGTTTTCAAGATATCAACATGGTTTCTTTTGCGTTGGATAGATGAATATATTGGCTTTCATTTGAAATTATGTTTTTGCAAAAATAAGAAAAAAATTTTTTTGCTATTTTTTCAAAAAAACAAAGGGGTTAGGTCATCATAATTTTTGAGGGAAAAAATTTTTTCGCACTACCCGCAAGAAAAAAATTCGAATTAAAGCCAATACGTTTATCTATCCATAGCAAAAGAACTCATGTCGATATCTTGAAAACTAAGCAAGTTATGACCAAAAAGGTAATCAGTTTTACAACTGCCTCTTTCCGGCCACTTTTTAGTAGAACTGGTTAGTATTTTGGTCATAACTTGCTTAGTTTTCAAGATATCAACATGGTTTCATTTGCGTTGGATAGATAAATATTTTGGCTTTCATTTGAAATTATGTTTTTGCAAAAATAAGAAAAAAATTTTTTTGCTATTTTTTCAAAAAAACAAAGGTCATCATAATTTTTGAGGGAAAAATTTTTTTTCGCACTACCCGCAAAAAAAAATTTCGAATTAAAGCCAATACGTTTATCTATCCATAGCAAAAGAACTCATGTCGATATCTTGAAAACTAAGCAAGTTATGACCAAAAAGGTAATCAGTTTTACAACTGCCTCTTTCCGGCCACTTTTTAGTAGAACTGGTTAGTATTTTGGTTATAACTTGCTTAGTTTTCAAGATATCAACATGGTTTCATTTGCGTTGGATAGATAAATATATTGGCTTTCATTTGAAATTATGTTTTTGCAAAAATAAGAAAAAAATTTTTTTGCTATTTTTTCAAAAAAACAAAGGTCATCATAATTTTTGAGGGAAAAATTTTTTTTCGCACTACCCGCAAAAAAAAATTTCGAATTAAAGCCAATACGTTTATCTATCCATAGCAAAAGAACTCATGTCGATATCTTGAAAACTAAGCAAGTTATGACCAAAAAGGTAATCAGTTTTACAACTGCCTCTTTCCGGCCACTTTTTAGTAGAACTGGTTAGTATTTTGGTTATAACTTGCTTAGTTTTCAAGATATCAACATGGTTTCATTTGCGTTGGATAGATAAATATTTTGGCTTTCATTTGAAATTATGTTTTTGCAAAAATAAGAAAAAAATTTTTTTGCTATTTTTTCAAAAAAACAAAGGGGTTAGGTCATCATAATTTTTGAGGGAAAAATTTTTTTTCGCACTACCCGCAAAAAAAATTTCGAATTAAAGCCAATACGTTTATCTATCCATAGCAAAAGAACTCATGTCGATATCTTGAAAACTAAGCAAGTTATGACCAAAAAGGTAATCAGTTTTACAACTGCCTCTTTCCGGCCACTTTTTAGTAGAACTGGTTAGTATTTTGGTTATAACTTGCTTAGTTTTCAAGATATCAACATGGTTTCATTTGCGTTGGATAGATAAATATATTGGCTTTCATTTGAAATTATGTTTTTGCAAAAATAAGAAAAAAATTTTTTTGCTATTTTTTCAAAAAAACAAAGGTCATCATAATTTTTGAGGGAAAAATTTTTTTTCGCACTACCCGCAAAAAAAAATTTCGAATTAAAGCCAATACGTTTATCTATCCATAGCAAAAGAACTCATGTCGATATCTTGAAAACTAAGCAAGTTATGACCAAAAAGGTAATCAGTTTTACAACTGCCTCTTTCCGGCCACTTTTTAGTAGAACTGGTTAGTATTTTGGTTATAACTTGCTTAGTTTTCAAGATATCAACATGGTTTCTTTGCGTTGGATAGATGAATATATTGGCTTTCATTTGAAATTATGTTTTTGCAAAAATAAGAAAAAAATTTTTTTGCTATTTTTTCAAAAAAACAAAGGGGTTAGGTCATCATAATTTTTGAGGGAAAAAATTTTTTCGCACTACCCGCAAGAAAAAAATTCGAATTAAAGCCAATACGTTTATCTATCCATAGCAAAAGAACTCATGTCGATATCTTGAAAACTAAGCAAGTTATGACCAAAAAGGTAATCAGTTTTACAACTGCCTCTTTCCGGCCACTTTTTAGTAGAACTGGTTAGTATTTTGGTCATAACTTGCTTAGTTTTCAAGATATCAACATGGTTTCATTTGCGTTGGATAGATAAATATTTTGGCTTTCATTTGAAATTATGTTTTTGCAAAAATAAGAAAAAAATTTTTTTGCTATTTTTTCAAAAAAACAATCATAATTTTTGAGGGAAAAAATTTTTTTCGCACTACCCGCAAGAAAAAAATTCGAATTAAAGCCAATACGTTTATCTATCCAAAGCAAAAGAACTCATGTCGATATCTTGAAAAGTAAGCAAGTTATGACCAAAAAGGTAATCAGTTTTACTACTGCCTCTTTCCGGCCACTTTTTAGTAGAACTATTTTGGTCATAACTTGCTTAGTTTTCAAGATATCAACATGGTTTCTTTTGCGTTGGATAGATGAATATATTGGCTTTCATTTGAAATTATGTTTTTGCAAAAATAAGAAAAAAATTTTTTTGCTATTTTTTCAAAAAAACAAAGGGGTTAGGTCATCATAATTTTTGAGGGAAAAATTTTTTTTCGCACTACCCGCAAAAAAAAAATTTCGAATTAAAGCCAATACGTTTATCTATCCATAGCAAAAGAACTCATGTCGATATCTTGAAAACTAAGCAAGTTATGACCAAAAAGGTAATCAGTTTTACTACTGCCTCTTTCCGGCCACTTTTTAGTAGAACTGGTTAGTATTTTGGTCATAACTTGCTTAGTTTTCAAGATATCAACATGGTTTCATTTGCGTTGGATAGATAAATATTTTGGCTTTCATTTGAAATTATGTTTTTGCAAAAATAAGAAAAAAATTTTTTTGCTATTTTTTCAAAAAAACAAAGGTCATCATAATTTTTGAGGGAAAAAATTTTTTTCGCACTACCCGCAAAAAAAAATTTCGAATTAAAGCCAATACGTTTATCTATCCATAGCAAAAGAACTCATGTCGATATCTTGAAAACTAAGCAAGTTATGACCAAAAAGGTAATCAGTTTTACAACTGCCTCTTTCCGGCCACTTTTTAGTAGAACTGGTTAGTATTTTGGTTATAACTTGCTTAGTTTTCAAGATATCAACATGGTTTCATTTGCGTTGGATAGATAAATATATTGGCTTTCATTTGAAATTATGTTTTTGCAAAAATAAGAAAAAAATTTTTTTGCTATTTTTTCAAAAAAACAAAGGTCATCATAATTTTTGAGGGAAAAATTTTTTTTCGCACTACCCGCAAAAAAAAATTTCGAATTAAAGCCAATACGTTTATCTATCCATAGCAAAAGAACTCATGTCGATATCTTGAAAACTAAGCAAGTTATGACCAAAAAGGTAATCAGTTTTACAACTGCCTCTTTCCGGCCACTTTTTAGTAGAACTGGTTAGTATTTTGGTTATAACTTGCTTAGTTTTCAAGATATCAACATGGTTTCATTTGCGTTGGATAGATAAATATATTGGCTTTCATTTGAAATTATGTTTTTGCAAAAATAAGAAAAAAATTTTTTGCTATTTTTTCAAAAAAACAAAGGTCATCATAATTTTTGAGGGAAAACATTTTTTTCGCACTACCCGCAAGAAAAAAATTCGAATTAAAGCCAATACGTTTATCTATCCATAGCAAAAGAACTCATGTCGATATCTTGAAAACTAAGCAAGTTATGACCAAAAAGGTAATCAGTTTTACAACTGCCTCTTTCCGGCCACTTTTTAGTAGAACTATTTTGGTCATAACTTGCTTAGTTTTTAAGATATCAACATGGTTTCTTTTGCGTTGGATAGATGAATATATTGGCTTTCATTTGAAATTATGTTTTTGCAAAAATAAGAAACAATTTTTTTGCTATTTTTTCAAAAAAACAAAGGGGTTAGGTCATCATAATTTTTGAGGGAAAAAATTTTTTCGCACTACCCGCAAGAAAAAAATTCGAATTAAAGCCAATACGTTTATCTATCCATAGCAAAAGAACTCATGTCGATATCTTGAAAACTAAGCAAGTTATGACCAAAAAGGTAATCAGTTTTACAACTGCCTCTTTCCGGCCACTTTTTAGTAGAACTGGTTAGTATTTTGGTCATAACTTGCTTAATTTTCAAGATATCAACATGGTTTCATTTGCGTTGGATAGATAAATATATTGGCTTTCATTTGAAATTACGTTTTTGCAAAAATAAGAAAAAAAATTTTTTGCTATTTTTTCAAAAAAACAAAGGGGTTAGGTCATCATAATTTTTGAGGGAAAAAATTTTTTCGCACTACCCGCAAGAAAAAAATTCGAATTAAAGCCAATACGTTTATCTATCCATAGCAAAAGAACTCATGTCGATATCTTGAAAACTAAGCAAGTTATGACCAAAAAGGTAATCAGTTTTACAACTGCCTCTTTCCGGCCACTTTTTAGTAGAACTGGTTACTATTTTGGTCATAACTTGCTTAGTTTTCAAGATATCAACATGGTTTCTTTTGCGTTGGATAGATGAATATATTGGCTTTCATTTGAAGTTATGTTTTTGCAAAAATAAGAAAAAAATTTTTTTCCTATTTTTTCAAAAAAAAAAAAAAACAAAGGGGTTAGGTCATCATAATTTTTGAGGGAAAAAATTTTTTTCGCACTACCCGCAAGAAAAAAATTCGAATTAAAGCCAATACGTTTATCTATCCAAAGCAAAAGAACTCATGTCGATATCTTGAAAAGTAAGCAAGTTATGACCAAAAAGGTAATCAGTTTTACAACTGCCTCTTTCCGGCCACTTTTTAGTAGAACTGGTTAGTATTTTGGTCATAACTTGCTTAGTTTTCAAGATATCAACATGGTTTCTTTTGCGTTGGATAGATGAATATATTGGCTTTCATTTGAAGTTATGTTTTTGCAAAAATAAGAAAAAAATTTTTTTTGCTATTTTTTCAAAAAAACAAAGGGGTTAGGTCATCATAATTTTTGAGGGAAAACATTTTTTTCGCACTACCCGCAAAAAAGATTTTCGAATTAAAGCCAATACGTTTATCTATCCAAAGCAAAAGAACTCATGTCGATATCTTGAAAACTATGCAAGTTATGACCAAAAAGGTAATCAGTTTTACTACTGCCTCTTTCCGGCCACTTTTTAGTAGAACTGGTTAGTATTTTGGTCATAACTTGCTTAGTTTTCAAGATATCAACATGGTTTCATTTGCGTTGGATAGATAAATATATTGGCTTTCATTTGAAATTATGTTTTTGCAAAAATAAGAAAAAAATTTTTTGCTATTTTTTCAAAAAAACAAAGGGGTTAGGTCATCATAATTTTTGAGGGAAAAAATTTTTTTCGCACTACCCGCAAGAAAAAAATTCGAATTAAAGCCAATACGTTTATCTATCCAAAGCAAAAGAACTCATGTCGATATCTTGAAAAGTAAGCAAGTTATGACCAAAAAGGTAATCAGTTTTACTACTGCCTCTTTCCGGCCACTTTTTAGTAGAACTGGTTACTATTTTGGTCATAACTTGCTTAGTTTTCAAGATATCAACATGGTTTCTTTTGCGTTGGATAGATGAATATATTGGCTTTCATTTGAAATTATGTTTTTGCAAAAATAAGAAAAAATTTTTGTGCTATTTTTTCAAAAAAACAAAGGGGTTAGGTCATCATAATTTTTGAGGGAAAAAATTTTTTCGCACTACCCGCAAGAAAAAAATTCGAATTAAAGCCAATACGTTTATCTAACCATAGCAAAAGAACTCATGTCGATATCTTGAAAACTAAGCAAGTTATGACCAAAAAGGTAATCAGTTTTACAACTGCCTCTTTCCGGCCACTTTTTAGTAGAACTATTTTGGTCATAACTTGCTTAGTTTTTAAGATATCAACATGGTTTCTTTTGCGTTGGATAGATGAATATATTGGCTTTCATTTGAAATTATGTTTTTGCAAAAATAAGAAAAAAATTTTTTTGCTATTTTTTCAAAAAAACAAAGGGGTTAGGTCATCATAATTTTTGAGGGAAAAAATTTTTTCGCACTACCCGCAAGAAAAAAATTCGAATTAAAGCCAATACGTTTATCTATCCATAGCAAAAGAACTCATGTCGATATCTTGAAAACTAAGCAAGTTATGACCAAAAAGGTAATCAGTTTTACAACTGCCTCTTTCCGGCCACTTTTTAGTAGAACTGGTTAGTATTTTGGTCATAACTTGCTTAGTTTTCAAGATATCAACATGGTTTCATTTGCGTTGGATAGATAAATATATTGGCTTTCATTTGAAATTATGTTTTTGCAAAAATAAGAAAAAAATTTTTTTGCTATTTTTTCAAAAAAACAAAGGGGTTAGGTCATCATAATTTTTGAGGGAAAAAATTTTTTCGCACTACCCGCAAGAAAAAAATTCGAATTAAAGCCAATACGTTTATCTATCCAAAGCAAAAGAACTCATGTCGATATCTTGAAAAGTAAGCAAGTTATGACCAAAAAGGTAATCAGTTTTACTACTGCCTCTTTCCGGCCACTTTTTAGTAGAACTGGTTACTATTTTGGTCATAACTTGCTTAGTTTTCAAGATATCAACATGGTTTCTTTTGCGTTGGATAGATGGATATATTGGCTTTCATTTGAAATTATGTTTTTGCAAAAATAAGAAAAAATTTTTTTGCTATTTTTTCAAAAAAACAAAGGGGTTAGGTCATCATAATTTTTGAGGGAAAACATTTTTTTCGCACTACCCGCAAGAAAAAAATTCGAATTAAAGCCAATACGTTTATCTATCCAAAGCAAAAGAACTCATGTCGATATCTTGAAAAGTAAGCAAGTTATGACCAAAAAGGTAATCAGTTTTACTACTGCCTCTTTCCGGCCACTTTTTAGTAGAACTGGTTACTATTTTGGTCATAACTTGCTTAGTTTTCAAGATATCAACATGGTTTCTTTTGCGTTGGATAGATGAATATATTGGCTTTCATTTGAAATTATGTTTTTGCAAAAATAAGAAAAAATTTTTTTGCTATTTTAAAAAAAAAACAAAGGGGTTAGGTCATCATAATTTTTGAGGGAAAACATTTTTTTTGCACTACCCGCAAGAAAAAAATTCGAATTAAAGCCAATACGTTTATCTATCCAAAGCAAAAGAACTCATGTCGATATCTTGAAAACTAAGCAAGTTATGACCAAAAAGGTAATCAGTTTTACTACTGCCTCTTTCCGGCCACTTTTTAGTAGGACTGGTTACTATTTTGGTCATAACTTGTTAGTTTTCAAGATATCAACATGGTTTCTTTTGCGTTGGATAAATAAATATATTGGCTTTCATTTGAAATTATGTTTTTGCAAAAATAAGAAAAAAATTTTTTTGCTATTTTTTCAAAAAAACAAAGGGGTTAGGTCATCATAATTTTTGAGGGAAAAGATTTTTTCGCACTACCCGCAAGAAAAAAATTTGAATTAAAGCCAATACGTTTATCTATCCATAGCAAAAGAACTCATGTCGATATCTTGAAAACTAAGCAAGTTATGACCAAAAAGGTAATCAGTTTTACTACTGCCTCTTTCCGGCCACTTTTTAGTAGAACTGGTTACAATTTTGGTCATAACTTGCTTAGTTTTCAAGATATCAACATGGTTTCTTTTGCGTTGGATAGATGAATATATTGGCTTTCATTTGAAATTATGTTTTTGCAAAAATAAGAAAAAATTTTTTTGCTATTTAAAAAAAAAAAAACAAAGGGGTTAGGTCATCATAATTTTTGAGGGAAAACATTTTTTTCGCACTACCCGCAAGAAAAAAATTCGAATTAAAGCCAATACGTTTATCTATCCAAAGCAAAAGAACTCATGTCGATATCTTGAAAAGTAAGCAAGTTATGACCAAAAAGGTAATCAGTTTTACTACTGCCTCTTTCCGGCCACTTTTTAGTAGAACTGGTTACTATTTTGGTCATAACTTGCTTAGTTTTCAAGATATCAACATGGTTTCTTTTGCGTTGGATAGATGAATATATTGGCTTTCATTTGAAATTATGTTTTTGCAAAAATAAGAAAAAAATTTTTTGCTATTTTTTCAAAAAAACATAATTTTTGAGGGAAAAAATTTTTTTCGCACTACCCGCAAGAAAAATATTCGAATTAAAGCCAATACGTTTATCTATCCATAGCAAAAGAACTCATGTCGATATCTTGAAAACTAAGCAAGTTATGACCAAAAAGGTAATCAGTTTTACAACTGCCTCTTTCCGGCCACTTTTTAGTAGAACTGGTTAGTATTTTGGTCATAACTTGCTTAGTTTTCAAGATATCAACATGGTTTCTTTTGCGTTGGATAGATGAATATATTGGCTTTCATTTGAAATTATGTTTTTGCAAAAATAAGAAAAAATTTTTTTTTGCTATTTTTTCAAAAAAACAAAGGGGTTAGGTCATCATAATTTTTGAGGGAAAACATTTTTTTCGCACTACCCGCAAGAAAAAAATTCGAATTAAAGCCAATACGTTTATCTATCCAAAGCAAAAGAACTCATGTCGATATCTTGAAAACTAAGCAAGTTATGACCAAAAAGGTAATCAGTTTTACTACTGCCTCTTTCCGGCCACTTTTTAGTAGAACTATTTTGGTCATAACTTGCTTAGTTTTCAAGATATCAACATGGTTTCTTTTGCGTTGGATAGATGAATATATTGGCTTTCATTTGAAATTATGTTTTTGCAAAAATAAGAAAAAATTTTTTTGCTATTTTTTCAAAAAAAACAAAGGGGTTAGGTCATCATAATTTTTGAGGGAAAACATTTTTTTCGCACTACCCGCAAGAAAAAAATTCGAATTAAAGCCAATACGTTTATCTATCCAAAGCAAAAGAACTCATGTCGATATCTTGAAAACTAAGCAAGTTATGACCAAAAAGGTAATCAGTTTTACTACTGCCTCTTTCCGGCCACTTTTTAGTAGAACTATTTTGGTCATAACTTGCTTAGTTTTCAAGATATCAACATGGTTTCTTTTGCGTTGGATAGATGAATATATTGGCTTTCATTTGAAATTATGTTTTTGCAAAAATAAGAAAAAAAATTTTTTGCTATTTTTTCAAAAAAACAAAGGGGTTAGGTCATCATAATTTTTGAGGGAAAAAATTTTTTTCGCACTACCCGCAAAAAAAATTTTCGAATTAAAGCCAATACGTTTATCTATCCAAAGCAAAAGAACTCATGTCGATATCTTGAAAACTAAGCAAGTTATGACCAAAAAGGTAATCAGTTTTACTACTGCCTCTTTCCGGCCACTTTTTAGTAGGACTGGTTACTATTTTGGTCATAACTTGTTAGTTTTCAAGATATCAACATGGTTTCTTTTGCGTTGGATAGATAAATATATTGGCTTTCATTTGAAATTATGTTTTTGCAAAAATAAGAAAAAAAATTTTTTGCTATTTTTTCAAAAAAACAAAGGGGTTAGGTCATCATAATTTTTGAGGGAAAAATTTTTTTTCGCACTACCCGCAAAAAAAAAATTTCGAATTAAAGCCAATACGTTTATCTATCCATAGCAAAAGAACTCATGTCGATATCTTGAAAACTAAGCAAGTTATGACCAAAAAGGTAATCAGTTTTACTACTGCCTCTTTCCGGCCACTTTTTAGTAGAACTGGTTACTATTTTGGTCATAACTTGCTTAGTTTTCAAGATATCAACATGGTTTCATTTGCGTTGGATAGATAAATATATTGGCTTTCATTTGAAATTATGTTTTTGCAAAAATAAGAAAAAAAATTTTTTGCTATTTTTTCAAAAAAACAAAGGGGTTAGGTCATCATAATTTTTGAGGGAAAAATTTTTTTTCGCACTACCCGCAAAAAAAAAATTTCGAATTAAAGCCAATACGTTTATCTATCCATAGCAAAAGAACTCATGTCGATATCTTGAAAACTAAGCAAGTTATGACCAAAAAGGTAATCAGTTTTACAACTGCCTCTTTCCGGCCACTTTTTAGTAGAACTGGTTACTATTTTGGTCATAACTTGCATAACAACATGGTTTCTTTTGCGTTGGATAGATGAATATATTGGCTTTCATTTGAAATTATGTTTTTGCAAAAATAAGAAAAAATTTTTTTGCTATTTTTTCAAAAAAAACAAAGGGGTTAGGTCATCATAATTTTTGAGGGAAAACATTTTTTTCGCACTACCCGCAAGAAAAAAATTCGAATTAAAGCCAATACGTTTATCTATCCAAAGCAAAAGAACTCATGTCGATATCTTGAAAACTAAGCAAGTTATGACCAAAAAGGTAATCAGTTTTACTACTGCCTCTTTCCGGCCACTTTTTAGTAGAACTATTTTGGTCATAACTTGCTTAGTTTTCAAGATATCAACATGGTTTCTTTTGCGTTGGATAGATGAATATATTGGCTTTCATTTGAAGTTATGTTTTTGCAAAAATAAGAAAAAAAATTTTTTTGCTATTTTTTCAAAAAAAAAAACAAAGGGGTTAGGTCATCATAATTTTTGAGGAAAAAAATTTTTTTCGCACTACCCCCAAAAAAAATTTTCGAATTAAAGCCAATACGTTTATCTATCCAAAGCAAAAGAACTCATGTCGATATCTTGAAAACTAAGCAAGTTATGACCAAAAAGGTAATCAGTTTTACTACTGCCTCTTTCCGGCCACTTTTTAGTAGGACTGGTTACTATTTTGGTCATAACTTGTTAGTTTTCAAGATATCAACATGGTTTCTTTTGCGTTGGATAGATAAATATATTGGCTTTCATTTGAAATTATGTTTTTGCAAAAATAAGAAAAAAAATTTTTTGCTATTTTTTCAAAAAAACAAAGGGGTTAGGTCATCATAATTTTTGAGGGAAAAATTTTTTTTCGCACTACCCGCAAAAAAAAATTTCGAATTAAAGCCAATACGTTTATCTATCCATAGCAAAAGAACTCATGTCGATATCTTGAAAACTAAGCAAGTTATGACCAAAAAGGTAATCAGTTTTACAACTGCCTCTTTCCGGCCACTTTTTAGTAGAACTGGTTAGTATTTTGGTCATAACTTGCTTAGTTTTCAAGATATCAACATGGTTTCATTTGCGTTGGATAGATAAATATATTGGCTTTCATTTGAAATTATGTTTTTGCAAAAATAAGAAAAAAATTTTTTTGCTATTTTTTCAAAAAAACAAAGGGGTTAGGTCATCATAATTTTTGAGGGAAACAATTTTTTTCGCACTACCCGCAAGAAAAAAATTCGAATTAAAGCCAATACGTTTATCTATCCAAAGCAAAAGAACTCATGTCGATATCTTGAAAAGTAAGCAAGTTATGACCAAAAAGGTAATCAGTTTTACAACTGCCTCTTTCCGGCCACTTTTTAGTAGAACTGGTTAGTATTTTGGTCATAACTTGCTTAGTTTTCAAGATATCAACATGGTTTCATTTGCGTTGGATAGATAAATATATTGGCTTTCATTTGAAATTATGTTTTTGCAAAAATAACAAAAAAATTTTTTTGCTATTTTTTCAAAAAAACAAAGGGGTTAGGTCATCATAATTTTTGAGGGAAAAATTTTTTTTCGCACTACCCGCAAAAAAAAAATTTCGAATTAAAGCCAATACGTTTATCTATCCATAGCAAAAGAACTCATGTCGATATCTTGAAAACTAAGCAAGTTATGACCAAAAAGGTAATCAGTTTTACTACTGCCTCTTTCCGGCCACTTTTTAGTAGAACTATTTTGGTCATAACTTGCTTAGTTTTCAAGATATCAACATGGTTTCTTTTGCGTTGGATAGATGACTATATTGGCTTTCATTTGAAGTTATGGTTTTGCAAAAATAAGAAAAAAATTTTTTTTGCTATTTTTTCAAAAAAACAAAGGGGTTAGGTCATCATAATTTTTGAGGGAAAACATTTTTTTCGCACTACCCGCAAAAAAGATTTTCGAATTAAAGCCAATACGTTTATCTATCCAAAGCAAAAGAACTCATGTCGATATCTTGAAAACTATGCAAGTTATGACCAAAAAGGTAATCAGTTTTACTACTGCCTCTTTCCGGCCACTTTTTAGTAGAACTATTTTGGTCATAACTTGCTTAGTTTTCAAGATATCAACATGGTTTCTTTTGCGTTGGATAGACGAATATATTGGCTTTCATTTGAATTTATGTTTTTGCAAAAATAAGAAAAAATTTTTTTGCTATTTTTTCAAAAAAACAAAGGGGTTAGGTCATCATAATTTTTGAGGGAAAAAATTTTTTTCGCACTACCCGCAAGAAAAAAATTCGAATTAAAGCCAATACGTTCATCTATCCATTGCAAAAGAACTCATGTCGATATCTTGAAAACTAAGCAAGTTATGACCAAAAAGGTAATCAGTTTTACAACTGCCTCTTTCCGGCCACTTTTTAGTAGGACTGGTTACTATTTTGGTCATAACTTGCTTAGTTTTCAAGATATCAACATGGTTTCTTTTGCGTTGGATAGATGACTATATTGGCTTTCATTTGAAGTTATGTTTTTGCAAAAATAAGAAAAAAATTTTTTTTGCTATTTTTTCAAAAAAACAAAGGGGTTAGGTCATCATAATTTTTGAGGGAAAACATTTTTTTCGCACTACCCGCAAAAAAGATTTTCGAATTAAAGCCAATACGTTTATCTATCCAAAGCAAAAGAACTCATGTCGATATCTTGAAAACTATGCAAGTTATGACCAAAATTTTTTGCAAAAATAAGAAAAAATTTTTTTTGCTATTTTTTCAAAAAAACAAAGGGGTTAGTTAGGTCATCATAATTTTTGAGGGAAAAAATTTTTTTCGCACTACCCGCAAGAAAAAAATTCGAATTAAAGCCAATACGTTTATCTATCCAAAGCAAAAGAACTCATGTCGATATCTTGAAAAGTAAGCAAGTTATGACCAAAAAGGTAATCAGTTTTACAACTGCCTCTTTCCGGCCACTTTTTAGTAGAACTGGCTAGTATTTTGGTCATAACTTGCTTAGTTTTCAAGATATCAACATGGTTTCTTTTGCGTTGGATAGATAAATATATTGGCTTTCATTTGAAATTATGTTTTTGCAAAAATAAGAAAAAAAATTTTTTGCTATTTTTTCAAAAAAACAAAGGGGTTATTAGGTCATCATAATTTTTGAGGGAAAAAATTTTTTCGCACTACCCGCAAGAAAAAAATTCGAACTAAAGCCAATACGTTTATCTATCCATAGCAAAAGAACTCATGTCGATATCTTGAAAACTAAGCAAGTTATGACCAAAAAGGTAATCAGTTTTACAACTGCCTCTTTCCGGCCACTTTTTAGTAGAACTGGTTACTATTTTGGTCATAACTTGCTTAGTTTTCAAGATATCAACATGGTTTCTTTTGCGTTGGATAGATGAATATATTGGCTTTCATTTGAAGTTATGTTTTTGCAAAAATAAGAAAAAAATTTTTTTTGCTATTTTTTCAAAAAAACAAAGGGGTTAGGTCATCATAATTTTTGAGGGAAAAAATTTTTTTCGCACTACCCGCAAGAAAAAAATTCGAATTAAAGCCAATACGTTTATCTATCCAAAGCAAAAGAACTCATGTCGATATCTTGAAAAGTAAGCAAGTTATAACCAAAAAGGTAATCAGTTTTACTACTGCCTCTTTCCGGCCACTTTTTAGTAGAACTATTTTGGTCATAACTTGCTTAGTTTTCAAGATATCAACATGGTTTCTTTTGCGTTGGATAGATAAATATATTGGCTTTCATTTGAAGTTATGTTTTTGCAAAAATAAGAAAAAAATTTTTTTGCTATTTTTTCAAAAAAACAAAGGGGTTAGGTCATCATAATTTTTGAGGGAAAACATTTTTTTCGCACTACCCGCAAAAAAGATTTTCGAATTAAAGCCAATACGTTTATCTATCCAAAGCAAAAGAACTCATGTCGATATCTTGAAAACTATGCAAGTTATGACCAAAAAGGTAATCAGTTTTACTACTGCCTCTTTCCGGCCACTTTTTAGTAGAACTATTTTGGTCATAACTTGCTTAGTTTTCAAGATATCAACATGGTTTCTTTTGCGTTGGATAGATGAATATATTGGCTTTCATTTGAAGTTATGTTTTTGCAAAAATAAGAAAAAATTTTTTTTTGCTATTTTTTCAAAAAAACAAAGGGGTTAGGTCATCATAATTTTTGAGGGAAAAAATTTTTTTCGCACTACCCGCAAGAAAAAAATTCGAATTAAAGCCAATACGTTTATCTATCCAAAGCAAAAGAACTCATGTCGATATCTTGAAAAGTAAGCAAGTTATAACCAAAAAGGTAATCAGTTTTACTACTGCCTCTTTCCGGCCACTTTTTAGTAGAACTATTTTGGTCATAACTTGCTTAGTTTTCAAGATATCAACATGGTTTCTTTTGCGTTGGATAGATAAATATATTGGCTTTCATTTGAAGTTATGTTTTTGCAAAAATAAGAAAAAAATTTTTTTTGCTATTTTTTCAAAAAAACAAAGGGGTTAGGTCATCATAATTTTTGAGGGAAAACATTTTTTTCGCACTACCCGCAAAAAAGATTTTCGAATTAAAGCCAATACGTTTATCTATCCAAAGCAAAAGAACTCATGTCGATATCTTGAAAACTATGCAAGTTATGACCAAAAAGGTAATCAGTTTTACTACTGCCTCTTTCATGTCGATATCTTGAAAACTAAGCAAGTTATGACCAAAAAGGTAATCAGTTTTACAACTGCCTCTTTCCGGCCACTTTTTAGTAGAACTGGTTAGTATTTTGGTCATAACTTGCTTAGTTTTCAAGATATCGACTTGATTTCTTTTGCGTTGTATAGATAAACATATTGGCTTTAATTAAAAATCTTTTTTTGCGCGTAGTGAGAAAAAAATTATGACAAAAAAGAGAAAGGGTTACCCTTTGTTTTTTAAAAAATGACAAAAAAAAATTCTCACTACCCGCATTTTCGAATTTAGGGAGTTAGTCTTTTGGGGCTTGTACATATACGTCCAATATCTCGGCAACTGCAGGAGACATTTCTTACGAATGTAGCTTTATTCTAATTTTTTTTTTGTAAAATAAAAGAAAACATAATAAAGAGCGATGTAAACGTAACAGTCATTTTCAAATAAATAAAAATTGAAACAGAATTGAATTAATTTTCGATATAAACTTGCATTCTTCTTAATTTCGATGTAAGAGTATTTTAAATGACATAATAAATTCGAAAATATTCCAATCCGGGCATATATAATTTCTTTGCACGCTTTTATTTCTTAATTGTTACATATTAATTTACTTAGACTTATATAAAAAAATTCATATTTTGTCATAATTGTATCCTTAGGCACATTACACGAACAACAGATACGTACTCTTTGTTGGCGAATTTATTCCAATATGTCCATTTGAATAAGGGCACTCCACTAAAAAAGAAGAAAAAAAAAATAAAAATATATGGATACAAGTAAGTGTACATAAAAGAATTCTACTGCTGTGCAAATTTTTTTATACCATATAACTTCTTACCAGAACAAGCGCCTTCAAGAAAGTATGAGAATTTCTCAAGTAGTTATAAATATTTTCAGAGCAGTTAAAAAGAATTCGACTTGAATTTAAAAAAGTAAAACCTAAAAAAAAGTTTTTCGTTTATAATATTAAAATAAAGATAATTGCCCTTATTATGATTGTCGACGTCGACGTCACATCAAGTCGACATCAATATATTGGCAATTGTGGAATCGTTATCGAGAACTATTAAATATTATTGATAGGATATTACTTACAAAATTACAATTGGCCTTCAATATTAGTTAATTATTGCCTACAACGAGTTCAGAACTGCTGTCTTTTTTAACTGTCGACTTGATGTGTTTCGACGCGACAATCATAATAAGAGGGAATATTCATAAGATGCAAGAGAAACGTAATCAATTTTTTTATAAAATCTCTTAAGTTTCTCTTGCATCTTATGAATATTGTTAATGTCTTCAAATTTAATATTTAATACTCAATATTCATAATGAGATCAATATTAAAACTTTACCTATTCAAAACTGTAATTGTTCAGAAATTTAATATTTAGTTCCAAGACAAAATTTGTAAAATTGCTAAAAAAATTTTTATTGACAAGATCGATCGTTAGAGGAATGTGCCGATGCTAGTAGTGAGCCAGATCTTCCTTGCTTCTCTTCATACTGTATACTTCTGTACATGGGGCGATGGTATTCTACAGCATTATATTTCGGTTGATTACGATTTACAACAGCATCTTTCCAAATCATAGCCAAAAGTATATAAAAGCCTCCAATAATTTTATTAAAAACTTCAATTAATTTCAATATAATCGGCGTTAAAACGTGCGTTAAGCGGCTGATTTCGAAAATAAAACGTAAAGTGAATTCTCCTAAGAATTTCACCGCCAGGATTGCACCAGAAAGTATTGATAAAACAAGCAGACACATAAATCGCAACATCCCCTTAATGTTTTCTTTGGAAATATCCTCCGCGATAAAACCATATATAGTTTGTTTTATGGATTCGCTCCACTGCTTCAATAACAGCATATAATCATCAAAAGTTGGAACGGTTTGTAAGGAATCTGTTGATTTTTCTAGGTAATCTTTATTTTTATCACTAACTGATTTATTACTGGCTACACTTGGGGTCCACTTGGAAATAACTTCCTCCTCCACTGGTTGAACTTCTTTAATCTTTAATATGATTTCATTGTCACGAAACCGTATAGTTTTTATGCTAAACCAATATTGGCCAAAAGCCAAATCGTTTATTTCCACCCACAAATATGTTTCTACTGAAGCATGCTGGTGTGTTGTGATGCCATTCGAAGTGCCACTCGTTATACCAATCCACATCTGAGGATTCTGATGGGTGTAAAACATTTGCAGTTTATCTCGTATGTCGATCAACATTTTGTTTAAACTCTTTTCAGACTTTTGTAAACTAACTAAATCGCGATAAGCCTTAACATTTTCCACGTAACGCCGTTCAAGATAGAAACCTCTGAACAGTCGAGACTTCAAAAGTTGTTTGCATAATGAATGCAAGGCAATTTCCTGAGGATTTGTCGGAACAGCCGTTGACCCCAAAGTATTGTCCAGCACACTTTGATCTGCCATTATTTTCGTTTTTGTTTTTCTTAACTGAAGTTATAATAATTTATG
Organism: Germaria angustata; assembly: GCA_963681545.1. Lineage (NCBI taxonomy): Eukaryota > Metazoa > Arthropoda > Insecta > Diptera > Tachinidae > Germaria > Germaria angustata. The sequence goes on from OY812998.1 coordinate 109,559,253, forward strand.
TAATTTTATAAAAGTAATAAGGCACTACTCACTCACCCGTTGTGTGGCTTTATTTTCTTTAAAATTTTGCAATAACTTCTTTACTGCTTCTAATTCGCGTCATTCAGGGCCTTTTTGCTTTGCAATCAGTTCGTATCTGGACTTTGTATTTGAAATTATTTTTAAGCCAATAGTTGTAAAAATTTTTCTTAAAGATCTGAAACTGAGTCATTTTTAATGTTTTCTCTTTTTCAATTACAATTATTTTATAGTAAACAATGAATCCTCAAAAAAAATCGCGGATTGTTTTACTTGGTTTTTTCATCAAATTTCATTTCTTATGAAAAATTTCATTAATTGATTTGTTACCTTTTTCAAGTAATAATTTTGTTCTTTTTCCACATAATTCTCTGCAATAATTAATAAATAATTTTTTATAGTGAATGTTTGTCCACACAAGTTCCAATAAAATCGTCAGCTGTTGAGTAGTATTTAACGAGTGTTATTAAGCGATTTACTAACTAAAATTTTCATATACAAAATGAAATGTGTCAGGTTTATGAACACAATAGGCCGTTTTTACACCAATATACAAATAAAAGCCCTGTGAATACATTTTTTTATAGCCTTATTTTCGCAATCCAACCATATGTCGCATATATATTACATATTTAACGTAAGCTGAAATATTATATTGGTTTTGTTTCAATGCTTGCTACATATAATTATTTAGATAGTAATCAGAACTGCTTTAGCACGTGTTTACAGAATTTAAAAATGTTTTAATGATTAACAGCCTTATTCAAAAAAAAAAACTTAATTGAGGCTTGAAGTTCACATTAGTTACCAAAGACTTTAAGGCTAACAAACATATGTTAAAAATTCGTATGCAAAAACAGTACTTTAGCTAGTGTATGCGTTAATAAATTTTACATGTTGATACTGGCAACACCATCATTCTCTCTTGTCTCTTTATAGTTAACGATGCAAAACAAACGAGTATTATTCATCCGGATAGTCGGATATATTGATAATGTTTTGCATAGTTTTAATATAAAATGTCATTTTTCAGTACTTAAGATGTAAATTGATATTTATAGTACATACAAAATATAAACTAAATAGATTTATCGCAATGCAAAATAATAAATACGCCTATTTTTGGTAAAGGTTGTAAACCGATTACCTGAAGAACGAGCTTTGTTTACTCGTTTTGATTGTATGTACATCACTATAAAGTTTTGTATATTTACATTATTTAGCTAAGAAATATACATACTTACATACATACGAGTATATTAATTATAAATTTCGTTCTACAGATAAGCAATGAGAATAATACCAGTGAAAAAAGGAAAAAAGGAATTACTTTTAAGTTATTTAAAACTTTTTAATATTAATATTATGTTTTTTGTTTTGGTAACCTAGTCTGCATTAGTACAAACGTTAAGTAAATTAAAATAAAACCAATTCCTTATTTGATTTACATTGCAATATTTGAACTAGTATTTGTTTTATTAACTTTATTTGTTATTTTTTGATATTACAAGAACTTAAAAGGATGTACATATGTATTTAAATAAATATTTCTAAATGAAAAACAAAATAAAATCAAGATATATATATGTATGTCAATATACATATGTTTTCCAATTATGTATTTTAATTTAATTGGTTTTAAAAATATTTTTCAATAAATGCTCAAGTATAGCATTTTCTTGTAATATTGCACGGCATCACCACCAGTTTTCTAAATTTTTATGTGGCAGACGTTAATTGCGGCACGTTCTAAATAAAAAATTACATTGGAAAATAATTTTCACATAAAATAAAAATTAATTTTACCAATTCTGTTCATTAAATTTAATATATCCATTTTTGTATTTCACAAATCCACACAATTTCAAATATTATCAATAATTTTGTTCACAAAACTTTGTTTGTCAAAACAATAAAATATTTTAACATCGCTTTAAAGTAGGTGAGTAGCTGCTTTAAATTCTTTAATGTTAAAGTTGGTTTAAAGTACGTGTGTTAAGCTAATAATCGTTTTTGAATGAAACTTTAAGGAATTTTGCTTAAAATTGGTTTACCAACCTGTGTTAAGTTTTTTTTGAATAAGGCTGTATGAGATTAACACATAAGAAAACTGTTTATTAGTAAAGCTAAGATTGTGACCCTATATCCAGAATAAATTTGCTAGAAATACTTACATATGTATATCGAATGGTGTCCGATTTATTAGAATAACACATACATACATACAACTCCCTACAATAAAAATTTCATTCTTTTCGTACACATTGCTAAATACACTAAATATATATTTTTTAATAAAATTTTTATATCAAAATTTATTTGTTTGTGCCGATTTAAAAAAAAAAACAAAAACTGCAAAGCAGTCATACTCATACAAATATCGAAAAGAATGGCAAACAATAAATTTGGACTTTAAGAGCAAATGAATTTTTTAGTCAAGATTTTATCCAGTGAACTTTATAAAATATGAAAATATTTCACTAAAGGGTGATCTGTCATCAATGATTATGCCATCCCTTATTATTTGTCACCCCAATAAATATTATATTTCTCAGTTCCTGTAGGCAAAGGAGCCGATTTAGCGATGTACGGAATGTCAATAATCATGTTGAAAAATATTTTTTAACGTCATGCTCATAAGCTTTAGAGCTTAACTACTCGTACTTCTCTGAATGTTTCTTGTTTTTTTATAGATGGTTTTTTTTTATTTAAAACTAATTTCTGTTTAACTTTTTTTCAACTTACTTTTACAGTTTGCTAAATAAAACTTCGTTTTTATTACAATTACACAAAACAATTTTAAAATATTATTTATTAATTTATATTCATGTATTATATGAAATTTTTATTAATTTTATTATCAGTTAAAAACATTATTTTATGAAATATTTAATTTCTCTTTCCTCAGCGTTTTTGTCCCTTTTTAATTTTGTTCGAAAAGAACGAAAAAAAGCCGCGTTTTCTTATGTTTTAAATAAGTTAAAGAGACAAAATTTGGATAAATGAAAATATAATAAGACTATTTTCTTTGAAAAGAAAAGTTTCAGATTGTTAAATTAGCGGCTTATTTGAAAGAAAGAAAGGAAAAAATATGTAAAATGTTTTCATTTCTATTGTTGCTTTTGTAATAAATAATATTTAATTTTTAAAATGTTTCTTTTTACTAATTTTAACAATACGTTTAAACTCACAATATTACAATATTTTTGCTAAATATATATGTTTTAATTTTTATATATGTATATTTATAATATAGTATAATTTAGTTTAGTTTATTAATAAGTATAATAATTATAATTATATATATATATATATATATATATATATATATATATATATATATATACATACATATATATATATATATATATATATATATATATATATATATATATATATGTAATTTTTATGTATATAAAGAACAAGGCTTGGTTTTTACTGTTTTTTTTTATTTTTTAATTAAGTAGAATTATTAATCAAGTAAATAGTATTGATATGATTTATTTAATACTATTAAAAAAAGAAAACAAATAATAAATAATGATAAAAAACAAATATTTTATTCAGAAGATTAAGAAACTATTGTAATTATTTTGAAGAGATTTAAAGAAATGTTTTTATTTAAGCAAAATTAAAATCATGTTTTACACCAAAAATTATTTGTTTATTTTATATTAATTATTTTATTTTTGTAAATAATTTTAATGTCAAATTTTTTTTTGCTTTGTTAAAATGTTACTTTTATAGTATACTGTTATAATATGAATGATTTTATAAAAAAAACGGTATAGTTTTTTTTAAATTGAATGTTTCTTTTCGCTTGCTTTAAAAGAGAAAAAAAATATTATATAATTTTTTCCTTTTTCGCATCGGGCACGAGTTTGATATGTTTTGAATTAGTAAATAATTTTATATTTTTAATATCTTTACTGTTTCACAATCTTATTTATCTTAATCCTTAATTTTTTCCTTTCTTAATTGTTTTGTTTTTCTAGTACTTTAACACAAATTGTTTGTAACTTAGAGCTAATTCTATTTAATTAACTTTATTATTGTTAATTACTTTTATAAATTTTTTCTTTCGTACCAAAACCATTTTCACTACTTGTCTTGTTAAATTTTCACATTTTTTTTAAGAAATTATTTAACTATTAAGAGTATAGCAATAATTTGTTTTAATATAAGCTTTCCATAGATGTACTATATATAATTATAAATTGGTATTGTATATACTTTTAGCAAAAATTAAATATTCACTAATTGAAAATTCGTTCCTGTTGGTTTTATTTCTTTTTTTATATTTAAAATAGTGTATAAGTAAAATATCAAGAAATAGTCGAAATTAATTAAATTAAATTACAAAACAAAACAAAAAATATATAAAATATATAAAATAATACATAAAAAATTATATATAAATAATAATATATATAAAAAAATTATTGAATACAGTAGAATCTTAGAAAAGTTAACTCTCATAAAAGTTAAACACGCGGATAAGTTAACAGCTTTTCATAATCCACGTGCAGCTCTAAAAAGTTAACTTTTCGGTTAACTTTTTAGAGCGTATACATCTAAAGAAAGTTTCTCGAAAGCAGTTGAAAGCATCAATAGCGTTATAAAATGGTTTGAGAGCAACAATGATGCAAATCATGTGTCAGATCTAATCAATATGCGCACGAAAATGATCAAGAGCTAATCCCCCTTATCGTGTTTGGGGATTTTTGACTGCAAATTCGACAGTTTGTAATAGACTAAAGATACCGAGCAACATTTTTCTTTAATCTAGTACAAACTGTCGAATTTGCAGTCGAAAATCGCCAAACACGATAAGGGGGATTATACAAAAGAAAAGAAACAAACAAGCCTTGACTGCTTCTTCAAACCTCTATAAACTATTTTTATGCGAACAAAAAAACTGAGCGGGACTGTGAAATTGAACACCCAGTACAAACTAAACCTAAGTTTCTTTTTTGTAATAATGAAAAGTATTATATAAGTCTTTTAATAAAAATATAACATTTGGTATCTAAAAAAATTTTTACATATTACATACATACTTTATTTATTCCTTTTTTCGACTAAAAAAACCGCTTAGAAAAGTTAAAAGTTCGAAAAAGTTAATACCCCTTGGGACATTTTGGTTAACTTTTTTAAGATTCTACTGTATATTTAAATTTTAATGTTGACTTAAATGAGAGTAAATTTTTTTATTTGGGAGACTCACAAGACATGCTATTGTTAAAAAAAATAGTTTAAATTTTTTATGAAATTATAACATGGGAATCCTTCAATTTATTATTTATCAAATGCTAAAAAAATAATATTTAACAATATATTGCAACTTAATTTATTGAGCATATTAACGAAGTACTTTGCTGGTTGTAATGAAACATACCAGTGAAAATAGTTGTGTCATTAAAAAAAAAAAAAATAAATAAAATAAATAAATAAATATATATATATATATATATATATATATATATATATATATATATATATATATATAATAATAATAAATAAATAAAAAAATTAATAGACTCACTTTAAAAATGTTTCGTAATTATTCGCATTTAGTCAACAGTATAAATAAGCGCTCTTGACCCCATGCGCCGCACTAAGGGTTAAAATGTCATTTAGTTCTGTGTTGCATACTGAACAGAACGAGTTTACATTTGAAAATTTTGTTAATGCAATTTTTCTTTTTCTTCTCTGGAGTTTAATTTGCGTTTACAATCGTCGGTTTTTGTTTCTTCTTGCAATATTGATATTGTTTACTTGGTGTGTATGAGAGAATAAAACGAAATGAATATACGCGTATCAGTTTATCTTCGTCTTTCTCAGAATTAATTCAACAAAAGTTGACAAGTCTAAACACCGTAACTGTTAACGATTTTTGTTTTTGTTGTGTAAAAGAAAAAATTAGTTCATACAAAAAATTTAATACGTATTTGAAATTTTCTATGCTTACTGCCTTATTCGGAATCAAAATATAAAATTATCGAAGATATGTATATAAAATACATTTCCATTTAAAAATCGAACTATCGAATTCCAAATAAAAACAATAGCCTTTTTTAATAAAAATTCATGCCGTCGTAAGGCAGTAGTGTATAATTTTTTACTGTTAAAAAAGCGCCCAATCAGCGGTTAAACGTCAAACGAGAGAACAGAACGGTAGGGCGGAGCTCAACATCACAATCGTTTGACAAATACAGCCGATTGAAAGATGTCAACAGTTTTTAAGAAGTGGGCATCAAGTTAATGAATTTTAAAAATTATATTTATTTTTTTATAAAAACTGGTAGCAAAATCCCAAAACTCCTTACGTGTATTGATAACAAAATTTATACATTTACGAAAAAGAGTTTTTATTACTTTTAAAATAATATTTTGTCAATCCAGTCAACAGGATTTGAATTATCTGAAAAAAATTGAAAGGAAATATAAAAAAACTAAAAAATCTTAAAATAAATAAAAAATTTTGCACCATCATTTAGATAAATTATTGATCCAAATTTTTTACGAACTTGTAAAATGTAAAATGAATCTTATTAAAAATAACTCAAAATAAAACGAAAAATACATTTTTGGTTTTCAAACGAACAAGTAAAATTATTTATTATTTATTACACATAAATTTTATAAAGTTTATATTTGTAATAAAAATCCATAAAAACTACTACACAAAAATGTTAATTCTTTAAAAAAAGATTTTACACATAAATAGTTTAAATATTAACATAAAAATAATATATATATATATATATATATATATATATATATATATATATATATATATATATATATATATATATATATATATATATATATATATATATATATATATATATATATATACATATATATATATATATATATATATATATATATATATATATATATATATATATATATATATATGTATGTATATATATACATATATATATATATACATATATATATATATATATATATATATATATATATATATATATATATATATATATATATATATATATATATATATAAATTTTGGTAACACTTAGTTTCTTTTAAGGTAAAAAAATTGTTTATAATAAAAATTGTGGACATATAAATATTATAATTCTTTCATAATAAATAATTTTTTAAATTTACGCAGCAAAGTAAATAAGGCAATAATTTACTTCATGACTTGTCATACTTATATGAAAAGTAAATTAAAAGAAATAAAAATAATATAAATTATGCTCAGGAGCGTGACTAGTGTGACACTTTAAAAGAAATAAATTAGTAATATCTCTATATTTTTTTTACCTTTTTTATAAAAATTTGGTTTAAATATTACTTTAGCTTGAGGTCTTATTTTGTGGTTAAACAATTTTATTTAAAATTATCGATATTTGGATACTCCATTAAGTATCATCTTCAGGACAATTCCATTTTTTAATAATAAAATTTATTAAGTATATATTTATTAATTTCATCGATCTTATGGTATGTAATTTATATTTATTTTTATTCACTTACTTATGTTTATTTTTATGACCTAGAGCCTGAATAAAAATAAACAAAAATAAAATTTATTATTAAAAAACAAGCTTGAGTAATATTTCAACCAAATTAGAAATAAATATTTTTTTTTATTTTTTGAGTTTTTCTGTTTGAAAAAAACTGATTGAACTTGAAAGCGAAGACAAACAAGTTTTCTGAGACAATAGTCCCGAATGGCAGACTTCCGTAATTCGCATTAATATCCTTATAGATTCGTGAAAAGATCCAGCAAAATTGCTTATAAAAATATTAAATAAATTATTCTTATTTTAATTTAAAACGGTCAATAGTTGTTGTTTTATTAAAAAAATTTTAAAAATAAGAATATCAAAATGTTGGTGTATTTCTCAGAAAAAGGTGCTCATCAGAAGAGAAACAAGAGAACTTAAAATGGCATAATTCTTCATTTGCAATGCACAAACAAACACACAACATCAAACAAAAAATATTTTTTTCAAGTCTTGATTGCGATTGCGATGACATTTTTACTTCCTATTGAAAAAAATGTGTTTCCTTCAAACCCATGTATAACAAGCTTATACATTATATTCTTATTGGTTTTTATCTAAAATATCATAGCAGAGATTTTTTAGCGAGCTTTCGAATTTTACAGATTGAATGAAAAATAATTTTTCGTTTCCAGTTGCCCGAAAAGTTCAAACTTTTCGATACGTTTTATTGTGAAGAAAATATTTTCAAGATACTGACAATAGTTCAATTGTTAAACAAGCTTCGTAATATTGTTCATACATGCAAGTTCTTCCATAATTAAAAAACTGTCTAATATGTATGTATGTCAAACAAGACTTGTCTATTATTTTACTTTACGGACCTGAAAATGCAATTGCCATTTTATCATAATATTTCACAGAATATGAACATCTATAATATGTTCAGAATAATAATTCACACTACAAAAAAAAAAAAAAACAAAAATTAGACAAAGTGCAGTGTAGCACGGAGAAAGTTTTTAGATGCATGCACGCAATGTCATTTTTCAATGCATTTACACATCTTGCGAACAATGTTTCGCAGCAAAATTTGCTTTATGTAGTTGGAAACAATATTGTTGAATAATGAAAATTGTCTTATTTGAAAGGCCTCTTTTGCAAAGTTGAGAAATCATTGGCGATGACGTTTATGAAAAAAAATTTACTTTAAGAATGGGGATTACTCACAATAGAACAAAAACAGTTGATTGAAGTATTTATAATCCACATATCAAAATTAATAAATTTTTTATAAACCTTTATTTCACACAACAACATATGCATATGTAAATAAAATGAAAACAAACAAAAAAATTTCACTTGTTTGTACCAAGAGGTAGTAGAGATAGCTGAAAAAAGAATACTATCTTACCCTGAAATAAAGTTGGGTGCATTATATATTAACCATAAAAAAATGTGCAACATACCTTGTTTTCCACTTGTGCTTATTTTTTTAGAACATGACACATTAATTCGGGAAATATATGTAACGTTTATGTCAACAACATTTTAGTTTAGTTACAGGTACTTTTAATGAATGTTTTCATTTGAGGCTCCATAAAAAGTTTCCATGCATTCCGCTCTGATCACAAGAACTTTTTCGTTTTGGTACGGAAGCGGTTGCTTTTTTTATGAGGAGTTTTCCTTTTTAATTTGCAAGCAAAGTTGCAAAATTTTTTTGGCTAGAATAACATTTAATGCTATTTTGGCTGATCTTAGAGAATATATTTTAGGTGAACAAATAATATTGTGTATGTGAAATAATTTACTGAAAGAGATTCGTTGTGGATCTCATTAACGATAACTTACAAAAAAAAAAAAAAAAACAATTTGCTTGAATAGATCATTCAACGTCTTATTATTTTGCTTCAAACATTTTTACTTAAAACAAGCACTGCATTCATGTTTTAATTATACGAGCAAAAATATGTCATAGTATGATCATATTGTGTTACATATAACAATGTCATATATATTATCATAACTTTGAATATTTATTATATTGCGTTAGTGAATATAAAAAAATGTGTTTATATTTTGGATAATTAAGTGACGACCATTATTTGGGTATTTGGATATTTGATATATCTCACGGGAAAATTTTTCCTACAAACAAAAAATGGCGAAAAAGCAGCCAATCACATTCACCTTTTTAGAAAAGTGAAAGAAAAGTTTAATTAAATGTTCCTAAATCAATGTTGCAGTTTATGCATAAAATCATTAAGAACGACGAAAATGCTGCAAAATCGCTAAATATATATTGCATGTTATAAGAAAAATTTTTATAAATGAAATAACAAATAGTGTTCGACATTTTTCACAAATTCAACAATATAAAAATATAGTTACATTAGCAACAATAGTATAGTCACAGTTTAAATGAAAAGCAATCAAATATACAATCTCTTCTTTGCAATTAATGTCGTACATGCTCGATTGAAGTTAAATTTATGTTCGTAAAAATTCTCCCGAAACAGCGGATATATATGCATATAGTGAACCATTTTATGATTGTAATAATCAATCAATTGAACAATAGATTACAATTCTTTACAAAGTAATACATCTGTAAAATATCAAAATATTACATCTGTAAAATATAATATCAATTAAAATAAAATCGATTTATTATTTTGTTTAATTGTTGGTTGCTGTCACACTAGTTCTGCCCCTTGAGGACGAGGAAAGCAAAATTTTGTGTTTTAAATTAGAGAAAAAGTTTCCCTAATCATTTTGTTTAGATTTGAAAATTAATTATATTTTTAAATTATTTACTTTTTTATTCATTAATTTAATTTTTTTTTGGTAACTGCTTATTCTAGTTGTTGTTGGTTAAAATTGTTAAACATATAAGTTTTTTTGTTTCTTTTTAAATATATTTAAATCTAAAAATTTTGTTATATTCTTCTGTTTTTGTCTTAATAAATATTGCGTTTTTTTATTTTTTTATCCATGTTTTTTATATAATAATTTATATTTTTCTAATATTTCTCCTTTAATTTTAAAATAACACATGTCTTTCTTTTAATTTTTTTTTTAAGATTTTCTTGCTAAACTGTCATGTAAAAGTTTTTGTTGTTGTTAGTTTTCCTCTTTTTCTGATATGTATTGGTTTTTGTTGTGGATTAAGTATTTATTATACTTTAATTCGAAAGTTTATTAAATAATGTTTTGTTGTTGTTTTTTTCATAATAATTAATATAATGTTCCCATAATTCATATATTGTTTAGTTAAAATTAATACGCTTTTTTGTATTTTTAATTAATTTTATAGTTTATAGATATTTTTATATATTTTTTTTCATAATATAATTAATATTGTTTTATGCCGGCTTTTATTTGAAATTAATTTAATATGTTTTAGCATATTTGTCTTTTTGTTCTTATTTTATAATTTAATTTCTTTAATATATTAATTGCAAATAATACATTTAATGTCTTTTTGAAAAAGAATAAATAAATCTATGTTTATTTATAAACTAAAGAAACTAAAGAAAAACAAAATTAAACTTTAATAAATATTAGCTTCTATACTTTTTTTTGGGTTCAAAGTTGTTTTTGTTTTCTTCAATTATCATTATAAAATTTAAATAAAATTAATTAAATTACTTAATACCACAATACTTAAAATTGCAGAGATAATGATTTTTGTTGTTCCATGAAATAATATTGAACAAGTTGTTTTTGTTTTTGGCAAGAATTTATTATTTTAATACTTAAGCTTTTTAATAAAACGGACGATGGAATCATTGGAGTGTTAGAATTGCCTGCGGGCATCACAAGCGTATATATAAAATTTATTTCAAAAAAGCAACACAACACTTCTCAAATGCTTTTGCACTAATTACTAATTTAAAAAAGACATTTATTAAAGTCCGAGTTGAAATTGTTTTTTTTTTTTGAACAATTTAAATTTATTAAGTTTATTTTCTATTAAGCAAATTAATTAACAATATTTGGTCGGAAGTGAATCGCATCTTTCAGTAATAAGCATTGAGTTGTCAGAAAAGTTATTTCAATCCAACTGAACTGATTTCTATATATGCAAACGAAATGAAATCCTAAAGAGAGTAAGTGCAACTATGTTCTTTTTCAAAGGCGCATATCATTTGAGTTAAGTGAATCGCTCTTCAACTAACGATTCCTATGTGGAAGTCGCATTCTGCAGTGCCATAATCTCAAAAGTGAGAAAATAGATTATGACTGTCACTAGTGAACTAGTCGTTCAGTTGGACCAGAAATCATTTAAGAAAAAAGAGGTTCGAAGTCTTGATGATGAGAAATTTTGGTCTTAAATATATGTCTTCATTGCTCAAAACTTTTGTTTTATAAAAAAAAATCATTAAAATTTAAAATACGTTTTTGTTTAAATTAATAGAGTTTTTTGTTTGAAACTCGTTTTTCAATTTATACAAATTTTAACTTTTTTCAAAACATTGTTTTTTTGTTCTTCTTTAACAATAGATTGCTTTTGGTTTTGGTTTTTCCTATTCTTTAAACATTTAATTCATATCAATATTTGTTAAATTTTAATTCTCTAAGTATTTATACTAAAATAATTATTTTTATTTTTAGATTTAAGACTTAACCTGAATATTTTGTTTTTCTTAATTTATTTAAACATTGCTATGATTAGGTTCTTAATACACTAAAAGAATAAATTTCAAAAAAGTTAGATATAGATATTTTATTTTGTTTTTCCTTTAATTAAATATATACTTTTTTCTTAAAAAAAAGGCGCAAGTAATGATATGCATTAGTAAGTAAATTGTTGTGTAGAGTACAAACAATTTCTTATATGAGTTGTTGTTATTCTTTTTTTACGTAAATATAATAGAATTTATTTATTTACTTTTTTCATTTTTGAAAAGTATTTGTTGTTTTTGTTTAAAAGCTAAAATTTGTATAATTTGTTTTCGAGAGGGTGTATTTAGAGTTTGTTGTGCTAAAGTAAAGAGCCACATGCCCGGCGGCTTGGAATTTGATGTGGATGTAGTTGACTACTTTGAGTTGTGTTTGGGATATTAAATATTTCTCCAAATTAAGAAAATTATTTCTTTCAGTAGTCAAAATTTCATTTGTCAATTTCTTTTTTACTTGTAGCACAGTGTAATTTTAAGTATTGTTTAAGCAGATTAAATTATCAATAATGGACGGAATTTTCATTAAAAAAATTTAAAGTATAAGCAGATATTTAAGAAAGATAGTTTATATATATTTTTTAATAAATTAAATGAGTTAAAGAGATAATCGTAAATAATATAAATGTACAATATTTATTTTTTTTTGTCAAATAATAAATTATAACTTTGGTTTGTCTAGTTTACAACTACGTGTTAATATGTTTTTGTTTTAATTTATTATTAGTTTTTGATATTTAGTAATAATATTTTTGCAATTACATATTAATAATGGGTTTTATTTGTTTGTTTGCTTGTTTTGCTTTAAACAATTAATAATTGATATTTAGTAAGGACAACTTTGGTAATAAACAAATTCATGATTTTCTTCTTTTTTAATATCTCTTTTACTTTGTCTTTTCCTAATAACTTTTTTATATTTGTTATAGGGTTTACTTTTTTAACTTAAATATCTAAAAAATAGTTGTATTTGATAATAATTATTTCAAAATAAAAGGTATATTGAATATTTTTTGTTTAAAGTTAAAAAAAAAAAAAATTACTAAAAATATTACTTTTTTTTAAGATTTTATGTTTTTAGTTAAAAAAAACCCCCGTTTTTTTATTTATATTTTTTCCTGTTTAATTTAGAATTAAATCAATGATATGTTTGTTGTTGTTGTTGTTGATAAACATTTATTGTTGAATGATGCAAATAGGAGCTGATAACAGTTAAATGGTGATTGTTCTAGCTTTTTGTCTCCTAAAAAAAACTTTTGTTTTTTGTTTTTATTTCTGTTGTTTGTTTTGCAGGTTCATCAGGCCCGTTTTAATTTCTATTTCATACTTTTGGCTAAATAATTTTAAAAATTTATCTAAAAACTGTTGTTGTTGTTGTTGTATTTATACTAAATTATCTCCGTTTAGTTTTGTTGTTCTTGTTGTTTTTTAATAATAAATATTTTCTTGGTTTTGTTATCATTGTATATAAAAGTTTAAAAGTGGGCGGAAATATATGTATGTATGTAAAGTAGAGTAGAGTTAAGTAAGTATAAAGTTGTTATGGTTTTGTTAAATTTTTTTCAGTGTGTTGTAGTTGTAGTTGTTAGTTGGTTTAACGTATTACAGTTAGTTATTTGTTAAATTTTCAATATAGTTTATTAGTATGTTTGTAAGTATTGGAATGTTTGTAAGTATTGTATGTGGGAGAAAGTTTGTTTTAAGCTTAATATTTTCCCTTTAAGTATTAAAGATTGAAATCTAGACATCCTGTTTTACGATTTTGGTTGTATGTATTTCTATTTCTAGAGTCTTTTCTGTTTAGCTTATTTGTTTGTTTTTATCTTTTAGAAATTTAATTCCCATATTTCCTAATGAATTTAACATCAAAATTTCATTTATTTGTTTGTATTTTCTGGTAACGGCTTATTAATGTTTTCTAAAATTTTTGGAAACCTTTTTTTAAATTTTTATTTTATATCATTTGTTGCTAAAAAATTCTTAGGCAAAATTGCTTTTTTCTCTATTAGCAAATTGCTTTGTTTGTCGTTGTTTTCATTGTATTAAGAATAATTTCTTTACTTTTCTTTAATTTATTTATGTTATTTATAGTTTATTTATAATTATTATTTTTGTGTTTTTCAAAACATAAGGGAAAATTAATTTAAAACAAAGAGCGTTTAGTTTCATGTCATGTTTTTGTTCTAAAAAAGGGCACATATGGTTAAGCTATACTTAAACTGTCTAAACTATTTTCATTTTAATAAAATTTATATTGGTTTTTCTATTTGTAATAATTACGCATAAGCTTTATATTTTTTATATAAGCTTCAATAATATAGTATGTCTATATTTTTTGACAATTTGGTTAAAATATTACTCAAGTTTGAGGTCTTATTTTGTGGTTAAACAATTTTATTTAAATTATTGATATTTCGATACTCATTGAGTATCATCTTCAGGACAATTCCGTTTTTTTCAATTGAGTCAGAATGTAACTAACTTGAACTCTTACTCTTACAAAATGTCTCAAAGAAACTATTTTTATCAGTTTATTTTTAGCAACGCAATAAAATTAAAAAAAAAAACAGAATTGTCCTGAAGATGATACTCATGAGTATCGAGTATTGTTTAACCACAAAATTAAACCTCAAGCTTGAGTAATATTTTAACCAAAATCTTTAATAATATATTTATATGTGTATGTATGTATATATAATTGTATATATTCATTGGAGATGAATATATTTTGTTTGGGAACTAAAGTCTATGGTTGTCAATTCCTTTTTAAATGGTTACATGGGTGTGTCTGTGTTAAATTTTTTTATAGAAACTCTTTAAATTAAAATACAAATAAAGGAAAAAGACTTGCTAGATTTAAAACAAACCTCTCTTAATGAATTATAAAAAATTAAATGATAATTTATGAAAAGGTGTAATAAATCAAAATAGTACTTCTAAAGCAGGTATGTATGTGTTACACAGTTTTAAGAGATGATTTTTTGGTTTAAGTTTATCAAAAAGCATTAAAATAATGCAGCCATTCCAGGCTGAGCAATGTAACCCTAAAACTGGCCATTTTACGCCAATAATCCCGCTGCATGTAGAATTGAGTCAGAATGTAATTAATTTGAACTCTTACTTTACAAAATGTCTGAAAGAAACCAATTTTTTTACTTTATTTTTAGCAACGCAATAAAATAAATATAAATTCATTATCCCTTTTTCTGATCTTTCGATTCTGTAAGTAGGCAAACTGAATTATATTTTAAGCATAAACGAATTACTGTTTTATGTGTTTCTATGGAAAAATTTCAAGTTATTTTAATTACACTTTGAAACTATTAGCTATGTGTTCTAAACACAACCGGGATGAATTACGCACAGCACAAAAAAATAGCCGATAAAAGTTTCTTTCTTATATTCATCGACTGAAGCACAATTAGGATGAGGAAAAAATGTTGTAGTAAAGTGTGACCTTACATATTAAAAAATAAATGATGTATACCTCTAATTGAAAAAGGATAAAATAACCCAAAAAAAAAGAGATTTTAAAAATCTATACAGATGTCAAGTTTGTTTAAATTATAAGCTATACATTACAAAAAAATATTGGAGCAAAATAGAGTTTTTATTTGTCATAAATAACACCTAAAAAAAATAAAAAACGGCTACGTCAGCATAAGAAATATAAATAAGCCTATCACACAGTTCTTTACAAAATACGTCCGACGCCCAAATTGTGTAAATTTTTATATACTCAAAGGTATTTAATTTCCATCGTTTCGTCTCCGTTGTGCTTACAGGAATATTTAGATAAAAATCTTTTTGGCTAAAAATAATTGAAAATTATTTACTTTAATGATTTTTATTTGAAATAATTGAATTTAAAGTCATAAATTTTTTTTGTTGTATTTGTGTGCATATCTTTGATTTAGTACTTTGAGCACGAACTTTGCTATTTCGCAAGATGTAGATCCACGGACATAGCTGGAGAGTTTTTTAGACAGGATCAATTACCTCTAAGAGTATAGCGGGTTGTTGAATGAAAATGGGAGAGCAGGTTCAAGGGAAAGGGCTAAAACGCTTTAATGAGAGGAAAAAATTATGTCTTATATTAGAAATTCCATAAGAAAATATTTTTCAAACTATTTAAATGCTAGTTCAATTATCTTTTAATATGTATTATTCAATATGAGAAATTTTTTGAAATTAATCTCTAAAAAATCATTCAACTGTTACACTTGCTCAAATCGAAGAAATTTTTTTTAACAAACTTCAATTGCATTAAGAACCTGATAATAAAACATAAAATTTGTCAAATGCGTCTGCACAAAAACGCATCAATTATTAATGAATAAGTATAAGCCGGCTTTTGCATATTCAGCCGTTTAAATGAAGTCATAGAAATTATACAATATAAAAAACCAATATAAAAAAAAGTATGTGATGCTCTTTGTTTCTTATTCATAATGACGTTAAATTGGTGTTTTTATTGTTTAATCTAGCGTGGGAGTTAATGTGTATAGACAAAAATACAAACTTCTTCATCCATCGCTTTAAGTTTGTTGATAGTTCTGTAGTTTTTCATATAAATTTATTAACTGGGGTCTTAGAAATATTTAAAATGTTTAAGTTACTATTTAAAAACGTTCTAACGTTTTCTATTTTTCTTTCTTATTAAGCATAATAATTCATTATACCGAGTTATGAAGCCTAATAATACTTCATGCCTTTTTTTCTATTAAATAAAATTCATGTGATATGCCGTATGATGTTAAAATGTATGTATTACTATCGTATGCATGTACTTATGTATATTAATTAAAACCATAAAGCAATTAACCGATTGATCTATTCATTTTTCTGCATTAAGTTTAGCATAACATTTGCTTATATACTTTAATTACTCAATGTTGCTAAACATTGTTTATAAACCTTATTTTGGTTTAGTTTGAATATAATTATTATTATAAACAGCTGCTTTGTTCTGTTTTAGTTTATATATATTTTTTTTGGTATTTTTTGTTGAATTTTTTTCTATGTATACTTATGTATGTATATTTTCCTAAACACATAAACACAACATAATCTTAATTATGATACATCTACAGTTGCTGCTCTATGTCGTCCTTTAGAAAATTGGGTATATTATTTTTGCGCGCCTACTTACTTTTTTAATTTGTTTTTCATTAGATTATTTGTAAGAATTTTTAAAACTTTCCAACTAAAAACTGCTTCGCTACGTACTATGCTGCTATGTGAGTGGCTGGTGGCAATACGTATGAGTAGAGACCAGCAGCTGAGCCGGGTGGTGCTCCAGCTATTAGTGTTGTTGGTATATGATGTGTGGCAGCCATTGTTGCAGCATTATTTACATAATGATGATGTTGGGTATGGTGTGTTGCTGCTGTATGTTGATTTTGTTGGGGATTGACGTGTGCCTGATGTAGAGGCTGGGTAACATAATGTTGATAGTGTTGTTGTTGCTGTTGCTGCTGTTGTTGTTGTTGTTGATGCAAATGTTGCTGCTGTAATTGATGCTGATTATGCTGCGCATGCTGTTGGGGATTATTTACTGCCGCTGTTGTTGTAATGGGTCAGGTTGGTGCTGTCATCAAGAATTGCTGATGCTGTTGATGGTGATGCTGTTGTTGGTGTTGATGTTGTGGCTGCATTTCACGTTCGATTTTTTTGCTAAGTAAATCATGCCTTGATTCCATACCCGCTCCTCTGGAAATATAATTTAAATAAAACAAATAACAAAACTGTCTAATTGGATATAAAATTTTCTACAGTTTTATTTTTTCAATAAGAAGAGCGCACTAAAAAGCTGTTTATAAAAAATGTTATTGCAAAATGATTAATTAAGTGTGAACAGAAAAAGTGGTCGCAATTCGTATTTCAAAAAAGACAAACAATAATTTATTTACAATTAAAAGAAAGAAATGATTATAGATTATAGATTATCAATTTCTAATGAGTGCATAAAGATCGGCTTCCTGCAGAGTAGTGCTCTAAAATAAACACAATTGAAAATACCAAGAAATATTAAAAGTTTGTGCGATGCATTAAATACGGATGGTTTGTGTTTGCCAATTAGCCAATAATGCTTTACAAGATCCTTTACATGGTCATATTACTATTTCCCATTTTTTATGCTGCGAGGGAACATACGGATAACATTGGGAGATGTCTTTCAGAGATAGATTCATGATAAATGTTTCGAAAACTAATTCAAAGTACCATATATTGCCTCTCATTAAAACTACTTTGAAGGGAGTGAATACATGTTTATCTCATTATAAATTTTTTAAAGAGAGTAGGAAGCGGAAATAAAAGCGTTATGCATTGCTGGTTATGGTAGACAGATATGGAGTTTGAATAAACATAGAATATTAAACTGACAATGTAAGCTGAGCTACGGAGAAATAAATATGACGTATGACTTTACAAAGCAGCAAGGGCGTAGCCAGGATATGAAATAGGGTGGTGCCACGAAAATTATGATTTTTTATGATTATTACAATTTCGATCTATTTGAGGAGTAATCTGCGTGGATCTTCTGAAAATTTTGCTACAATTTTTTCCAAAAATTCGTCCTTCTTCTCGGTTACCAATCTTCGGTGGACGCCTAGCATACATAGTCCTGCAATATACAATATACTTATTTTTTGATAAGTAAAATTGCATATTATTTTACCGTTTAAACGAGCTTCAGTCATTGTGGAGCGCAACCATGTTTTTACTCGCCTTAAAGTGCTAAATGACCGCTCAACAGTTGCAGTAGTGCACGGCTGTCACAATGAAATCAATAACGCCTTCCTTATATTTGGATAAAATAATTCAGCGTCTTTCAAAATACTCGCCAGCTCTAAGTCGGCTAATTCGTCTTTACCCATTTTTTTTGTTGTCAAGAATTATACCAAAGCTCAATTTCTCCTTCCAAATCATCCAACTCATAAAAATGCTCAAACGTTTTTGTGGCATCTTTAAGCTCTTCCAGCTTCAAAGAAAGCATGTTTGGCGGGTGCAAACAATGAATTGCAAACATTAGCCTATTCTCTTCATTAAATCTTCTGTCCAGTGATGAAATTAAAGAATCTACATAAGGAATGTATATAGATCGCTTCCAGTATTCAGCAGGTGATGAAAACGGGGATTTGAACGGTGCGTTTGACGAGAGACTATCCTTGGAACAGACATCTCTATTCCTAAATTGGCTGTGTTTTCTTGAATAGAAAAAAGCAATCCGTCCACAATACCCTGTGCATTTTTTAATAATTTAATATTGTATGCATGTAAAATTTTTTTTATAGAATTAGGTGGGTGCCACGGCCCCCTAGGCCCATACCTGGCTACGCCCATGCAAAGCAGCCTGATAAATTGAAATACTATTAAGGAGTTGAATATTCGTCTTGTATTTAAAATTGAAATAATTACCACGAAAAACTAAAGTAACTTTATTTCTAATTTTCACTTTTTCATTGGCATCAGTCTGCGAACACTAATTTTAATTCTCAAAATTTTATAATCGTTAGAAGCATTATCATCGTCAAATTTAGAGCAAAAGCATTGTTGCAATAGCCACACAACTTAGTATTTGTCCTTTAAGGCTTCTTGGCGGTTAACGCACGATAATATTCTGCTGTGTAAGTTGAACTTTGCTACTTGACTTTGCAACATTAGCTCTTGTTTAATTTTTTCTTAAATTATACGTTAGGAACATTATTATATATTTATTTCATGTATGCATATGCAATTTTTAAATCAAAATAGATTTAAAACAACATTCAGCTTGCAACTTTATAAAACAAAATGAACAGAACTATTTGGCAGTTTGTGAAATCTAAGCAGGATGATACGTTTATATGTACGCGTATGTGTACCATGTAATAAACATATTTTTTATGTTATAAAAATTATCCAAGCAAACTTAAACAATTTAAAGCCAAGTCTTCATGTTTAATGTACATTTACATATATTTCAAACACAAAAATGTATTTGCGGTTTAGGCAAAATGTGGTAAATTTTTACTGTCTAGTGATTTTATACATTACCATTTACATATGTACATACGACTACTTATTTTTACAAAATATTTATAAATATATACATACATATTTTTTCATATTTCTCAGCTTGCACGCTAGTCAGGCTCCCGTTCATTTACACCAAGAAGCAAACTTCTAGCCTGCCCACGCCCCCTTTTCTTTAACTATAAACGTCCCAGTATTAACAACTAAACTAAAGTACGACCACATAACAATATAATGCATTTTTTATAAACCATGTTATAGTTGTTGTTTCCTCTCTTCCTTTTTTTGCCCCATAATATATTTTGTTGTTGTTTTATGTTTTTTCTACTTTTATACTTATTGCTCAATATGCATATACATAAGTGCAGAGGAAAATTGGAAAAGAGGAGGAAAATAAATACAATTTATTTCCATTTTTATGCTGTTGGTATAACTTATTTATGTTAAGGATCATTATTCGCAACAAGCATAGAGTCTTATGATTATTCCTCGCAAGCAGATTAAACAAAAAAAAACATCGATTTGAAACTTGGTGCGGCTATTAAGGTTAAACGCAGTCTTACTTTAGATAAAAACTTTTTATTTATTATTTTACCTACATAAATAACGTACTTATTGTTTATATTTAAACTGTTTCGCATTCACTGATTAGAATTTTAATAATGAGGAAGCCTTAAATATATTCCTTTGCTCAATGGACATTTCTGAACAAAAATTAAAAATACATATTTTATGTTTTTCTACAATCACTAATTCCATACATCTTAGAAAAGTTTGAAAATTTTTTTTGTCGTTTTGTTCAGCGGATGTATCGCAGTGACTGTCCACAAATAACTTAATCTAAAAGGAAATTTCTGAAGAAAACTTAAAAGTTTATCTCTGAAACAAAATTTAATTTTTTAATGGATTTAATATTCTTTAAATCGTGATTTCCAATAATCACGTCAAACGGAAGTTTTTAAGGAACTAAAAAAATTGAAAACAACATTTGAAAAACTTACTAGATAAAATACTATCTGAACTTCTATACGTCAGTTTGTGTTCTCTATATAAGTTTAGGATCTGTCCCACTAAATGTAAAACAAATTTTTCTTTCGAACATCTGGGCTCGATTTCCCCAATACAGGCCGTCGACTTGAGTAAATTTTTTTATGGGAATCTCCCAAGAAACTGAAACATTTTCATATACTTATGTAAATTTTTTACATAAATAAAAACGAGAAGTTTAAATCAATTTTTGTTTTGTATAAAAATGTTCGAATGACATTTTCTTTCGTATTTATTTTGTGGGGGCAGGCCTTTAACTTTAAATACGTGATTTACAAAATACGGCCGTGAATGTTTATAGTGTTCAAATGTCCAGTGAGTATTTTGCAGTAAATATTTGCAAATTTTGGGATACAACTGGCCAGTCATATATTCCCATTCATTCCAATTGTCGTTGTCGTCGTTAAATCAAGTCGACGTCAAAATTAATGACAGTTCTGTGCTCATTGTAGACAAAAATTTACGCTTATTAATGGCCATTTAACGTGTTTCAAGCAAAATTTTCCGTGTCATTTTGGCATTTGGGTACAGGCAGTATGTGGTTCATTAAAAAAATGTTCATGTGGAATTATTTCTTAACAATATTGAAAATGGAATTTTCGAAATTATTTTTTTTAGCTGCCGCAAAGCGACAGGTACCAGTCTTCCCTATACTATCACTTTCACGAAAGAAGTAACACATTAGTAGTAGATATTCATTGCCTGAGTATTTCTTCTCTTTATACGAATAAAAAAAATAAATAAATCCTTAGGATGCAAAAGCCATCTTTTTGACAAAAATCCACATAGTTGCGTCTAATTTCGTCCTTTGACGATACCTGTGATATAAGTATATTAAAATGCTGTTGACATTTGAACTAGCCCGACCTCCAAATATATCAATATGATCTCCTAATCTCATGTTCTGAAATATGTCTTAATTCAGACAATACAGAGCTGCCCATGTAGGTTGGGCTACAGGCTGACAGAGCTGGGAAATGACATAGGAGGTGTTTGTATTAATAATTTATTTTTTATTTTTATGGAAAGTTTATATAATCTAATAATGTTGCTCATACTATAAATACTCCAAAAATTCAAACTGTACTATGTATTTGCATATATAGAACCACAACATTCATTCTACTGGAAGGAGGGGGGAAAATATGCCATCTTAATGCACTGAAAGTTGAAAATATCTATACATAAAACATATATTTTTTCAAAGATACCAAAATAAATTTCTCTGGTTCATAAAAAATTCTAACACACAGAAGCACTGAAGATATTGGTCTAAACAAAAGGAATGTCATGTGGTTTGGTAATCCATGGAAAGTAAGTTTTAATTGGCGATGAATGCATAAATAATTTCTATCTAAGATGAGAATACCAAATGTAAATTCCGGTAGCATTAGAATAAGAATTGTAGTGTATATTTTATTTCATAAAAGAGCTTTAGGTTTTTTGTTATATATTTTGTTTTATTCAATAATTCGACGCCTCTTTGGGCGTTTCCTTTAGGACAATTTTTTTAAATATATAAAAAATTTCTGAAGAAGACGAACAAAGAGCGTCGAATTATTGAATAAAATAAATTTGTTTGTTTTTTTTTATAAAAAGACCTAAAGCTCGCTTATAAAATAAAAGATATATTAAAACAAAAAGGTCGAAAAACAGTGTTAGAATTTTAAGAAAAACGAAGAAAAATAGATAACAAATCATAGAAGAAGCCGAGTCAGAAATAAATTTTGAAATACGTTCTTCCAAATATTTGCGAAGCAAACATTTCAAAACTTATTCAAAGATTTTTAATTTAAATGAAAAAAATTATATTAACAACAAATCACATTTTGTCATATTTTATAAAAATTTTTTCATAATCAATCAAATATTTTTTAACCAAATGAACACATGGGTACGAGTTCAAATCTCATAGGCTCCATTACGAAATGATGTTTATTAATTTTAATGTATTTCATAATTAGAAATAACAGAAGAAGTAAATTTGATTATTAGCTGGGGCAACATGGGCACGTTCTCATTATCCGATTTATTTCAACTAAATTCGCTAAGAGAAGAATACGAATTTTTTTTTAATCTTCATCAGTCATATTTTTGCTACGAACGCAATTGCTATACTCTGCCAAAGCTTCCAATTTTTTGGAAGAATAACTTCCTGTCATTTCTAATTATGAAAGACATTATAATTCTCTAAAGGATTCTAAAGATCTGAACTCGAGCCCATAACGGAAAATTATGTTCATTTGGTTAACAATACATGATGTTTATTTAAAATAATCTCAACTTTCAATAATCATTTTTATTTTACTAAGACTATACGTTATGACATATTTGTTCAACATAATGTCCGTGGATATAGTGGCAATCAACACAACACTGTGATATATGTTACGCCGTCTGTAGTGATTATTAGTTTGAATTCTTATTATGTTTTAAGTAAATTTAGACTATTTGCTTTATTTTTGTTGAAAAAGTTTTTGCAGAAAAGTTGACCGACTGATCTCTATTGTGCAACATGGCACAAAATATTTCTTAAAGCAACACGTTTTTTTTTTTGTTTTATTCAATACTCTACTACTTTAAAACTACTGTAATAAAACCTTTTGACTGTAACACATTGAAGAATTGGAAAGTGGAGTTTGTAAAAAGTAATAATATTAAAAAATAATTTTCATATTGCACTACAGTCTTAAGAATCAGTTAAGGAATTAAAGAAAATCTTTTCTATCCACTTAATATTGCAAAAACGTATGTAAAATATGCGTGTTGCACGCATGTGAATTAGTTGTTTTAAAAAATAACAGCATTTTCACATTTTATAAAATGAGTCTATTGGCAAAAAGGGTAGTTGTTGCAGTTAGCCAAAAAATAAAGCGAAAAAGAAAAACTAAAACAAATTCGTGGTTGTCAATATAAATATACAACAGCAGCTCAAATAAGGGGTAAGAAAAATGTATAAAAAAGTATATAATCATGTAGTCACGATAATTTGCAGCAAATTATTTAAAAAGTGCTATTTTTCCTCCTACCTCTACTCGTGTACACGTACAACTGATAAGGAGTTTTGGGAAATTTATTTCCATTTAAGCACATGCATGTACTTGCAGTGTTATATTTATATTAGTGAGCTTATGTATGTGCTTGTTCGCAGTTTATTGGTGTTCAAAACCACAATAAGATTGCATTAAATATTTATAAAAGTAAATTATGGCCACAGGGAATACAATAGTTTTATTGATAGTACAATTGGAAAACTATTTTCGTTTTATTTGTTTTTGGATATGATTCTAAAATATTTGTTTAATTTTATTTGTAATTTCATTGCTTTAATTATTTAGGAAAATAATTTAAATAAATAATATCGTTTTACTTTTAAGTAAACAATGTTGTCGATATTTGTATATGATATACAGAAGACGAGCTTTAAGTAAAACATAACTTTTATAGGGTTATTACAAGAAATGTTTGCAGCTGCAATTTAAGCTTTTTTTAAATTTTCCGGCATAAAAAAAAATCAACGGAAAGTAGCTCATCTTACCCCGATTTCCAAAAATTTAGTTCTCATCCGAACTGGGCATTTAAAGATCATGGGAAAATTGCCAATTATGCAATGATGTCAAAATGGCTGTACCAGGGATGCCAAACGGGACTGGTTGTTGAAAACTCCGGGGTTGGGGATTTCAATATTTGGAATCCCATGATTTTTTGTGATCCGAAATTTTATTGTAATAAATCATAACTATCATAATTTTTGTTTTTATATGTCATTTTGCATCACAGTGTTGCATATTCGTTAAATGTATTGCAAGGCGTAACAATGACAAATTTTTATATTTTGTAAATAAAAAGCAAACAATACACTATTTTTTTTTTTTTTGCAATTGGCATCTTGCAAGACCACATGCAAAAGATTTTGAATTTGACTTACATATATAAAAAGTTCATAACAATGTTTACTACAAACATAAATTCAGAGTACATACTTTTTATATTTAGTCTCCTTTTAAAGTTTATGGCAATGTAATGTTGCAATGCAAAAATTTTCACATACACAAAAACTAATATAATACAGTTTTTCTATTCAGATTTTTGGTTCAAAAATATTTGTCTAGTTCAAGATAAATATATAATTCATTATAGAAATACACAATGTTCCTTTAATGTAGTAAATATTTAATTTCTTCGAAAGGAAAAGCTACAAATATGGGATTTCTCAATACCGAAAAATAGCGGATAACATTTTTGGGTCTTATGGGATTTGCTAATCCCAAAAAATTCCGAAATGACTATATGTGTACTCGTATTCATATCGGCTGAATTAATCGGTACAAAATTTACATTAGTCCGATGACTTGGGTGTCATGTGAATACGAATATATTCGCCGATTTCGAATTTTACCAAATGATGATGACACAGTATGTATTGGTTTGGAAGTTTATAAACAAAGCTCGCGATGAATGTTTAAAATTGGTATTTAAAGTTCTAATTGTCCATCATATAAAGGGATTTCCAGTAGAGAAGAGCTTGACAGACTGCGGCGGCCAAGTTTTTCTTATTTTGTGTTTAGGTTAATAAATTTTTATTTGGGAACATTGACTAAAGGTTATACAAGATGTTTTTTTAATTAATAAAAAAATTAAATAAGATATGAGTGGTCGTAGGTGCAAGGCTGTTGTACCAAGCTATATATACCTTGGGATGAATAGCGAAATTGCAGCATATGAGACGACTTCATACACCACGATATTGACTGGATCTTAAATTATTCACAATACTTTTCGGTTCGTTGGGATACTCGTGTCGGTGGGCAAATTTATAAAAAAAAATATTGGAGAAAATATCATCAACAACCACAAGTACTAAGGATCAATTATTGCCAAAATAAATTCCACACACACACATTTTTTCTAAATTAATTTTTTTCAGTCAAACAAGGTTGTTGCCGCAGTTAATTATTAATTTGAGTCTTAGGAATACAAAAAAACAATGTTTATTTTTTCAGTTAAATTATTGTCAGAATTTACAAAATTCTCCACAGGTCCAAATTAATTGAAAACGAAATTTAGTTTTCTGTTGTTGTTCTTTCTTGGCCAAGTTAGATTTGATTACGTTAGTTTCTTGTTTTTTAGCAAATCAGGGCTAATTCACGAAACATTGGGAAAATATGAAATAAATAATTTTAAAAATTATTGTCATAAAACATATTAGGCCTGATTAGCTAAAAAACAAGAAACTAACGTAATGAAGTTTAGCTTTGTCTGTCTAATATGACAATATTTTCCCATTTTTTTGGGTCTTCTGAGGTCGTAACACTCAATGGAACAAAATGTGGAAGTCATTCTTAAAGAGTGATATTTTCATTGCTTTTAAAGTTTCAAACAGTGTATTTTGGTTCTCTTATTATGAAATTAATATGTCGAGGACCTAAAAACCAATTTCGGGGTTACATTCTATGCGAGATACGTAGATGATATTATATGTATACTGGAAGGAAATAATGAGGAAAAAATTCTGGATCTACTGAACAAACAACACAAAAACATAAAATTCACAATGGAGGTGGAAGAAGGCAATATGATAAATTATCTAGACTTAACAATTCGGGCAAACAAGAGCTTAAATAGGATCGAATACGAAATATACAGGAAACCAACTGCTACAGACACAATAATACACAATTCATCAAACCATTCTCAACAACACAAAAACGCGGCAATTAGACAATTAGTAACGAGACTTGAACGAATACCACTAACGCGGGAGGCATATACTTATGAAGGAGTTGAAAATAATTTATAGCATAGCGGAA
Organism: Germaria angustata; assembly: GCA_963681545.1. Taxonomy (NCBI): domain Eukaryota; kingdom Metazoa; phylum Arthropoda; class Insecta; order Diptera; family Tachinidae; genus Germaria; species Germaria angustata. Next base: position 109,586,313 of record OY812998.1, read on the forward strand.
AACAACGGGTATAGGAAAAAATTGGTAGACAAAATCAGAAGAGATATCAAAACAAGTGGGGAACGGAACAAAGAACAGGATCAGGAGAAGAAAGCTTGGGCTACTTTAACATATATGGGCACATCAACATACAAACTTGCTAAATTTTTTAGAAAGCACAACATTAACACAACATTCCGAACAAATAACAATTTGGGTAGAATACTCCAAGACAGCACAAACGAGACAGACTGCCTGGATAAACAAGGAGTATACAAATTAACTTGCACATGCCAACACAGTTACATCGGACAAACGGGACGAAAGATAAAAACCAGATTTCGGGAACATATGAGAGACTACAACAAAAAAATGAGAGAACCAGGAACAACACCAGAATCGAATTTTGCGAACCACATATTCAACAAAAAATTTACACCAGCGCATATTAGAAAAACGGTTAAACTGTTACACATACAGCATAAAGGACGGCGGTTGAACGTATTAGAAAACATGGAAATATACAAACAGAAAACTTTTGACGGGAGAATAATAAATGAACAAATAAACACTGCTTCGGACATAATATTTGAACCATTAAAATATTTTTACACAAAAGAGGACAATAATTTAACGAAACCGAACAATATAACAACAGATGAACAAGACAAAAGGCAAATCCAAAAACGCACAATCATAGATTACTACCTGCATACAGATAATACACCTATTAAATAATTGCCGCCCTGTCTTTATAGGGCGCACAACACATGGTATATAGGGAAAATGAGAGGAACAGGTAGCAGGTAGAGAGAGAAAGAGAAAAAGAGACACATAGACATACAAGGACGAGAGAGAGAAACACAAAGGGGTCAAAGAAAGAAAAAACGAACCAAGAGAACACTGAAGATGGCACAAAGCCGAAACCGGTCTGTTTACAAACCAAATTTGACGTGGGATGACGGAAAAACGTCCTAAATTAAAATTACAGTACTTTTGATTAAAAATTTTAATTACTTCAACAAATCTGTTCAATTCTATTCTAGTTTTTAAAAATATTTGTTACTAATATAAATATAACTTTTTTAGTTTGAAAAAGAAATTCCTTTTAAACTTCTAAAGGAAACCATTGCTTTTAAATAAGAGAAAACAAATTCTGCCTTATTTTCGAATGGCGCTCGATTCCAATTGCTAAAAAAACTTTTTTTATAATTTAATATAAAATTAGTTTTTATATAAAAATGTAAACAACCTACATTTCTCATCATACTAAAGATTGTTTACAATCCAAGGCACAGACATCAAAAATAAAAATTGTTTCTTTAATAAAGCATAAAAATTATTGTATTTTTAGGAATATTTTAGAAACCTCGTCTCACAGGACAATAATTGCATTTAAGTCTCATTCACGGTTTCATCTATTCCATAGCGAGTATTTCAAAGGTAAAAATTCTTTCATTAAGGCTTTGGAAGTTTTTCTATAAGTTTTACTTATCCATCATGATCATGCTTTTATAATTGAAAAGGAGAATTTTAAATACTAAATTATAACAGTTTGTCTAGAAGACAATAATTCTATACAAATAAAAGTGAATATTAAAATATGATAATAAACACAATTAATAATAAATAATTATGCAGGCAAAAACATAAAATTTTTGTGAAAAAAAAAGAAAACATGTGCCGCAAAATTTTCGCTCTAATATTGCAAATAGTTCTTAAAATATGGTTTTAATTCACATTTTGTTTGAAATAAGGTAACAATACATACGTCTCTAAAAAGATGATTTTGGTGCTGTATTGGATGAAGTTGGTGCTGTAGTGAACTTACAACAACAGTAGTAGGCTGTGGTGGTGGTGGTGGTGGTAGTGCAGTAGAACGATTATGGTTATTGTTAATTATATTTGCATTATTAATATTATTGTTGATATTATTTGAAATAGCTGTAGTTGTATTGTTATTAGTATTGTTGGTGCCGTTGTTATTTGAATTATTATTAAATTGTAAAGTGCCTAAAGTTGGGGCCATAGAAACGGCTGTTACAGATAGAGGAGTAGCTGATGTTGGAGCAGCCGCAGTAGCACAATTAATAAATTGAGTATGTTGAAGATGATGGGTTGTTTGGGCTGGCGGCGGTGGTGGTGCCATTAATATTTGTTGATGAGACTGTAAGGAAGAAGCAACACCCGAGGAAGCAACAGTGGGGTAGCCATTCAAAATAACCAGCTGAGGGCAATTGTTTACAGGTGGGGGAGTTAGCATGGCCGATGCTGTGGTATTTAATAAAGCCATTGTGGTTGGATTAATAGCGATTGATGTATTGAGTATTTTGTTATCGCTAACATTGTTACTATTGCTATAATGATTATTATTGATAATTTGTGTTGTCGAGCCATCGTTTATCATTTTAGTCTTTGCAAATTCAATACGTATGGAGCCGCGGTCTGAAGATAATAAATATTTGCCCTGTAGTTGCTGCATGGCAGTTGCAGCACTATTTGCATCTTTAAATTCAATAAAAGCCACGGGATGATTTGTATTAGCTGTTGCTGTTGAATTTCCGCTAGACGAAGTGGTCACATTTCCGCCTGTATTATTATAATTGCCGTAGGGTTTTTGCTGTAACTGTTGCAATGGTTGTAGTTGTTGTTGTTGTTGTTGCTGATGTAATAAACTATTTAAAAGCCCAGATCTTGCTCCATTTGCTGCAGCTAAAGTGTTGGAAGGGTTTGTGCAACAACTTGTTGATGTGTTAGTAGAAGTGTTAGAATTGCTTGTGATAGTGGTGGACGTGAGAGTAGCAGTAGAAGAAGAAGTGATGGAAGTAGTAGAAGAAGATGTGATATTGTGCGTACCTTTTGTGTGCATTCGTAGGCGACAAAAGCCAGGCATACTGTGCAATTATATTAGTTTTTGTTTTTTATGTTGTTTAAAAGAAAATTTGTATTAAAAACGTATAATATTTAAAATTTCTTTGTATGAAAATATTTCTTAAGTGTTTACTAGAAGTATGATGGAGTTTATAAACATGGAAATTAATTTAATTAACATTTTTCCATTCTCAAAGAAAAAATTGATAATAGAGCAACAAACGCTAATTGAAATTAGATTTTCTAGCCGTTCCTTAAAAAACACCAAAGCTTTGGTATTAATTTAATTTTTATTTTTGTTATATACATATTTTGGCCATAATCTTTCAGATAATTGTTTTAATAAATAAGACTTGCATTTGATAAATTTGAAATAGTGTAACACGTGACAAAAAAAAAACCATAAACAATTTTTTCTGTACGTATTTCTTATTTGTGTAAGTGCTCTTTAAAGGAAATTATTTTACTTTTAAAATATGTTTTGTCAACAATAAGTGCGAATTTATTTTGTTTTTAACATCTGTGTAATTAAAACCTCAGGTGTATGAATATTTAGTTAGTAGATGTTTTTCAATTAAAAATAACTTTGACTTACCTAGAGAATACTTCTTTGAGTTCATGTTCGGACACAAATTGTCCAAGATTGGCTACAAATAAAGTCGAACAAGGTGCATTGGCAGCCAAAGGTGGATTATTAGGATGCGTTGCATTATTTGTAGAACCAACTGGGCTCGCTAGAGCGGGACTTGATAAAAAAGGATGATGTGTTGGATGACCGCCCGACTGGTGACCAGCACCAGCGGGACCTGTTGCGGCACCACTAGGTGGCAAACCAGCAGCTGCAGCTGCGGCGGCGGCAGCAGCAGCAGACATATGTATATTGGGATGTATAGCTGTTGTTTGTTGATGATGTTGCGGCATTGTCATTTGGGTCTGAAATACAAGAAATGTTTTTTGTGTGTGTTAATTACATATTCAAATTATATTTTATTTTAATTACTTGATGCATTGGCTGCTCCATAACTTTATCTGTATTTAGTCAAAGATAAGAGCGAACTGGCACTTGAGGATGCAGTGCCGGATGTACTAGAGTAGCATGTTGCAGAGCTGCAGCTCCAGGCAATTCAGCGGCTGCTGCTGAATATGCTAACGGATGATGCCATAGCTCGGGTCCGCCCGGAAAGAATGGCCCACCCAAATCTACATGTTGGTTATGAGAAAGAAAATAATTGTCTTTTGTTAAAAAACAATCCAAAAAAGAAAAGGGAAATAAAATTTTGATAAATTATCAAGAGAAAAAGAATGGTTTTTATTTTAATTGTTTGAATTATAATTTTTTTTTTGACAAAGGAAACACAAAAAATATTGGTTAAACACAAATATAAGCGCATCTTTTAAGAGTCTTACTACGTTTATTTAATAAAAAAAAAAAAATAACAAATACTGGGTATCAACATTCTATTGAAATTATACTCGTATTATATACAAAATGTTTTAAAATTAGTGTGTTTATGTATAAGAAGTTTATAAAACCTCGATATCAACAAATTTCATTAATTATGAGAATTTATTAACAAAAGAAATTATTATCGTTAGAATATTTACCCCGAAATAGATTGTCATATGCATACGTACATATTTATTTACTTGCAAATCTTCAAACGTAACTACTATTACATTCTGTTTAAGTCCCTGCAAAATACTACCTCAAATAAAATATGAAATAAATCCCAAATTGGCCTCCAATATACATTTAAAAGTTTGAAAAAAATTTGTTAGATTATTATAGAATTTTTAATAAGCCCCCTCACATTTTTCACCATAAATTTGTAGGCTGTTATTTTATACAAAATAACTCCAGAGAAAAATATATGAAATGTAACCCCAGAAATATAAATAGCCCCACAAAATCATTGTTTTTGCGTGTAAGATCTCTTTATGGCGTGGATCCATCGAATGACCTTTCTACATATTGTTGCTCCCTATATATATATATATATATATATATATATATATATATATATATATATATATATATATATATTCCAGCGGCTGTATGCTATGATGTACAAAACGAAAATGCCCGAAAATATAAATGAAATAATATGGCGCGAGTTCATCGGAAGCAAAGTTTGGGACTTACCATAAGTCATTTTATTTGGCACTAATTGAACTTTCTTGAAATTTCTGTGGTATGTCCGAAACCGGCTTCGATTTCTAAATTATTTCTGCATTCTGCATGCCCGAAACCGGTTTGGAGCTTTAAGGCATTTGTGCATTGCGGACCTCTGCAAGTTCAAGGATATTCTCCTCTGAGGCTTGCCCAAAACCAACGTTACACTTGAAAGCATTTTGCATTTATTTCGAATTTCGTTTCATTACGAATTATTTCAGTTTTTTAATGGCATTATGAAAGAAATTACAAATATTTGAGGTTTATTTCATTTTCAGGTAGCGGAAAATTTAATTTTCTTTGGGAATTAGTTGAATAAATTTAGTTGGGACTTACTTTAATTTGTTTAGGTCCCATTGAGAATTATTTCATTTAGACTTGCACATTTCGTCAGCCAATTGCAACTGCAGAAATATTCAAGTTTTGAGTCTTAAGTCTTTTGCAAACAATGAGGCATTATAGCGATTTGCTCTCAGAGAGATCATGTGTGTGTCTTAAGTCTTTTATTTTGTGAGAGGAAAATACTTTGCTCAAGGTTTGTGGCTGAAGTCTTTTGTAATTATTGAAAAATAAGTTTTTAACAGCTTTGGTTTTCATATTTTTTCCCGACTAGTGTGTACAAAAAAGTGTGTGTGTGTGTATGAAATGTATTTATTTTGTGTTTTTTTTAATAGTGTCAATTGTGTGGCTGAAATTGTTTTTTATTTCTTATATATTGATTAAAGTGACAAGTGATTTAATTGTATTTTTGTTTTCAGAATCAAAGTGCTAACGATATTTAGTAATGCTGAGGAATTGGTTTGGTTTTTAGTACATTAAAAGGAGACATGGTTACATTAAAAGTTTTTTAAGTTTAATTAAACTAAATAAATAACAGTGCTGTTTTCTGGTCTTATATATATGTATGTATAATAAAGCTGATATCCCGTGTGATAAATTACTTTAGGTAATTTATAATACCTATAATGATAATCATTTTAATTTAACAAAAAAGTTGGTTAAAAGTGCGCTTTAATTGAAAAATATCAATTATATATTGTGTATAACAAACCAAATATTTTTGTACAATAAAATAAAAAATTTATTGAAATAAAAATGGAAACAAACAAACAAACAAACTACTAAATACATTTAACATTGAAAAATTATAACCAAAATAAAGTTAAAAAAATCATATACTAAATAAAAAATAAAAAACAAGGTATAGCAAAGTTTTTTGTTTGTTCAATTTGTTTTTCACTTAAAGTTTACTTACGTCCAGTGAGTGGGTGCATCAATGCAGGATGTGAGGCTGTTGTCGCTGTATTGGGCTGTGGTTTGGGTTTGCTCACTTTCGTGTTACTCTTGGCGAATTCCAAGCGTATTGTTTGGGGCATATCGGGATCGAAGCGTACACCCTGCTGTAAATTTAATAATACAGCGGTTTGTTCAGTTTTTATTCAGGTGTTTTTGTTTAAGAAAAATTTTAATTGTAAGTTATTTTGTATTTTTTTTTTCGAAATAGAGAGAAAATTTGGAATATATATTTAAAAAAATGGTTATTGTATAATTTTTTTTGATATTTCCTTTAACGTATTAAAATTTTTTGTTCTTTTGATATTCAATGTCTTAACAATTCGCCAAAAATAATTTTCTTGTTTTGTCTTGCATTTTGTTGTTGGTGTTTTGACTATTGAGTTGAATAGAAAGGAATTCTTTTCTAAGTATTAATTGTTTGATAAAGGTTTTCATTGAAGTAGTCCTTTTTGTGGACTAAAATAATAAAAGTATTTGTTTGGTAAAGTGCTTTAAGAAGGGTTTAACTTTTATATTATTAAAAAATGTTATTTTGACTTCCATAAAATAAAAAAGAGTGCTTGAAAAATATTTAAAAAACAAATTAATAATTTTAATAATGTTTAAACTAAAAGGCTTATCGTACTATATAATTTGATCAAGTTTAGTTTTTTAACCAATTATTTTCATCATAAAAGCTGTTTTCGGATTATAGGCAGACCATAAAAATGTGAAGGAGTCCGAAAAAAGGGTTATCAAAGAGCATATTTCGATAGACTCAATAAGAGCTCAGGAATAAATAAGAAGCTAAGAGATTTCATTGCTTATTTTCTTGCTTCTTTCACTTAATTTCATTGCTTCTTGAACAAATTTGGGTTGTTGTATAATAAATAAAGTCGTGTATTCAGTTTTGGAAATTCTACTTTTTTTCTTTGAAAACTTAAACTACCATTGCACTATACTTATTCTACTATTGTACTATTGCCGAAAATCGCAAAGTTAATGCAAAAAATACTCTACGAGAAGATACCATCATCAAATTTCGTATGTAGGCTTCCACTAATAAAATTTATGATTAGAAAAAATGGGTGGTCTATGCCTTCTTTTTTCCAGTGGTGCGCCCAAAAGGGATTTTGCGAAAAAATTATATTCAAAAAATTATATTTTTGCTGAAACTGCCACATCTTTTGCTACAGAAATTATTAGTAATCGTAGATGTACTTTAACTTTCCAGAAATCGTTTTGGAAAAATTGACTTTTTAGCGACAAATTTTGAGGAAGTCCTTTGATACGTAATAAAATAAATTTTGTTTCATCTGTGTAAAGTACGCAGGCCAGTAATTAAATAAGAAACCAACAAGAATTAGATCTTTTTTATTTTATATATTTTTTTTTTACCAAACATTATTTATCACGTACTATTTTTGCCTTTTCGCGGTGAATATTTTTTGCGGGTTTCGTGGAAAGTACTGTAAAAGCCCTAAGCATAACAGTCGTAGAAATAAATGTGCCAAAATAAAATATAATTAATTTAAAGAAGTGGTATTAGCTGTTGCAAGCTCCAGGTTAAGAAATCCCTATATAAATATCTAAAGTCCCATTATATAATAACTATAAATGCAGTGATACAAAGATGCTTAAAGAAAATAAATAAATGTATAAACTAATTACGAATAATATAAAAAATAAAAGCAAGTTATGAATGTGTTCTTGATTAAAAATATATATTATATTACAGAACCATTAATATCCGTTATAGTGGGGCAAGGCAATAAAAATCTCATATCAAGAGTTTCATCTAAAAGTTAAAGATTTCATTTAACGTAACTTCAAATTGACTTGATATGTGGGTGCTATACAAAATGCGTGTTTGTAGCGTAGAAATAATACTCTCTAGATCAGGGTAGCAACAAGGATTGATATACTATCGCATATGTATAAATATTTTTGTATAATTCACCAAATATGGTTTGGAAAGTGTTAAATGTGGACTTGTGTTTATGTGTGGAAGATAGAAGGAGACAAAGTGTACCATATTGAAATACAATTCTAAATAAATGTTTGTTCTTCATTTATTCCATTCTCAATAAATGTCAAACATTCTGATTAATTATAATTTCTTCTATATACTTGTATGTATGTATATTTCGATTAAAACTTTGCAACAAGTGTAGTGCTAGTATTGTTGTTATTGTTGATTTTTTGTATATACATTTGTTGATTTTGATGGGTGTTGTTAAGTTGTTTTTTTTTCAATAAATTTGTTGTTGTCTCATTTTCAAAGATATGCGTAAGGGAGTTAAAACATTTTATAGAAAATAATTTAATGCAAATGTTGCTAAAAGTTATACAAAATAGTTTACAATTTGGCTTATATTTTTTTCTTCAAATAAATTTTTTGATTACCTGTAAATCTTGTTTAGCGGCTTCGGCGCCAGCTCGAGTATGGAATGTCACAAAGCCAACAGGCTAAAGAATAAAAAAAATTATAGTACAAATGCAATAAATCAATTAAGCTTAAAGTTAGGGATTTGAAGATTTAAGAACTTAAAAATAATACTCACCGATGCAGTTTTACCATTTTTGCTAGTCACTTTTAACAGAGATCCTTCGTAACCCTAAAAGAAAAGAAATGCAATAAAATTAAGTCATACATTTTGAATGGAATATATTTTTATTTGTTATATTTTTTTTACTTGAGAAGAACTTTCATTTGCCTTACAGACATTTATTTACTGCCGGCTTTTAAAAATATCGTTTGCTCGAAAATTTATACTGAATTTCAAAATAAGAAACTAAATTTTGTTTTTAATTTAAATATATATTTTTGATTAAACGGAATTGATAAAATCAAGCAATTTGTTGACTTTTTTTTGGGTAGTCTATTTTATTAATTTTCTCAATTGAAATCAAATGTCTAATGCTATATAGAAGCTTCCCTTGTCGAAGCCACTTTGAAAATTTTAGAAAGTGTTGGTTCTACAGAAACTTTTCTGTTTTTAATTGTTAATATTCAAATTTAATTTTAGCATTTCTAAATTATTGAATACTATACTTTTCGAACTTTTTGATTTAATATACTCGTATATCTTATTTAATAAACGAGCTTCAGGACTTTTTATAAAAAAAACAAACAAACTTATTTTATTCAATATTTCGAAGTCTGCCTGGGCGTCTCTTTAGAGGTTTTTTTTTTTATAAAAATACCTCGAGGTTTTTATTATAAAAAGAGCTCGATTATTAAATCAGTTATATATTTTTAAATAACAATATCATTTATCTGAAACATGATTTTGAAAATGATTTATTTTTTTCTTAACTAGTTCAAGTGTACCAAATTTAGCAATTGAGCCATTCATATACAACTTTGTAAAATTTGGTGTTTTCCCAAAAATCTTTACGCTGAAGAAGAAATTTAACTAATTACTGCAACATTAGAATTAGAATTGAAGACAAGTAACAAAAGTTTTATTCAACTCTACCGAATAGTTTTAATATGTTAATTATAATGAAGATATTTTTCCATTTTAGCTCAAAATTTTGTACTTAAAATGTTTATATACGTATCGATATTTTAGTTAAATTAGGTTAGGTTAGGTTAAGTTGATTGGAGGGGTGTGATATCCCATGTCATACGACATACACTTAAGCCAGTGAAGGCTTGTTGTGCGCTCCCTTTTGATTATCAGACACAAACTGCCAGAGATCTGCGGCAGGATACGAACCTGGGACCTTCGCACTACGAGTCTAGTACACTATCTACTAGTCTACGAAGGTCAGTTTTTATTATTATAAACATTAATTAAATTTTTTTAACTTAAAAAAAGACACAATTCTAAAATATAAATTACTTTTGGCAAAATTTTGTCAAATCCATTACTTTTTTAATGAGTCTCAGTATAATAATTATTTTTTCTTTAATTGAATTATATGAAATTTGTATTTAGATCACCATTTCTCAGTAGTTATTCTTAGTTTAGTTTTTCAGTGCCTAAAATTAAGCAACACAATTTGGTAAAATAAACGCATAAATTATTTAACCCTTTCGAAACCATACAGAAAATCCTATAAATAAAGAGTAAATAAATAGGGAATATCTGCATATTTTATTCCAGAGAAAAGGTCTTGATTAAATTTTTTTCTATTTTTGCATATGTCATCAATTTATATTGCAAAATAGGAGAATTGAAATTGTAAACGTAATACTGAAGATTCCGCTTACGGTCCATAGTAAAAAATGCCTTCTATGGGCTATATATTCAATATTAAAGAACTATTGGTCACTTATTATATTAATAGAACAGTACTAAGACAGTAGTGTTATTATGATATATACTTGTACTCATTATACCTTGTATATGTAAAACTAGATATCCTTTAAAACATTTGTTTTATTAAAAAAAAAGTTCTTTCCAATTGTTTTATGAGTCAGTTGAAGAAAATTATTCAAACTACACACACATACAATTTCTTATCTCTACATATATACAAATTACGTGTATGTTCGTGATTGCTAAACTCAAAAACTACTGGACGGATATTGACCAAATTTTATATGCATGCTCTATGGGCAGTGAGGAGTGTTTCTGTGTAGTTTGAAGTTCGTCCGACAGATGGCTCAATGTTTAGTTTTTTTGTGTTTTGCCCGACAGATAAGCCTATGCTGTGTTTCACTGAAGGCGTCGGGTCCTTAATCAGCGTGTATTGGCGTTAAGTAGCCCGATACCGATATTTGAACAATAATTGCTATGTGCACTAACCTTTCATTCTCTTCGAAATATCAATATGCCATGACTTTGCAACGAAACCAGACTTGCAGTGAAAATAAAATTTGAAGGCAAAACAACGTTGGTTGAGAAATAAAATTTGTTAATTTCCTTATTTTTAAACCGTGCCTTTTTGGATTTATTTACTTAGAGGTTATGGGCCTTCCATCAGAGAAATCAACAGGAATTCAGCAATTGCTGGTGGAAATTTCATTAACTGGAAAATTCGGGTTGAAAGGCATTTGAGTGCTGCAGGTTGTCTGAAAGCTGTAAAGGAGACAGCACCTCAAGCGGAGAATGAAAAAGAATGAATTTCTAAAATTGGATGCAAAAGCACATGATATCATTGTGTCGTTTATCAATGATGATTATCTAAGTTATGTGACGTAAAAGGAAATGTGGGATGTGTTAATAAGCTGTTTTGAACGAAAGTCTAATCGGACACAGACTTTGATAAGGAAAGAGTTAGCTTGTTTAGAACTCCAAGATGGCGAAGACATGAATAAACATATTCTGAAGTTTGAGTCCTTAGTTTGTGACTTGAAAGCTGCAGGAGCGAAACCAGAGGATGTTGATTTAGTTTCTAAATTTTTCCTAACCCTTCCTGAGTCCTATGATGCAGTAGTGACTTCCACAATTTTTCCTAAACATTCCTGAGTCCTATAATGCAGTAGTGACTGCTATAGAGAGCTTGCCTAGCGGTGAAATCAATTTAGATTTCGACTTATCGCAGAAGAAGCTAAGAAAAAACATAGAAGAGATAAAGACCAGCAAGAGAATGTAACATGTTTTGCTTCTAAAAAGAAAATTTCAAGATTTAACGGTAAGTGCCACAATTGCGGCCGTTTTGGTCATATGAAGAAAAGCTGTAGGGTGAAGACTGCCTTAGTGTCTCCAAAACAGAGTGTAAGTTTAATTGCTAATGGTGCAAATTGTCTTAATGATGGTAACGAGACAGAGGAGATGTGTTTTACTCTTAACTCTGGAGGTTCAGACCTTTTTGTCAAAGATAAATGTATGTTTTATTCCATTGAAGAATTGAGTGAACCATGGGTTATTACGATTGCAAACGGAGAAATTGTTAATGCAAAACATATTGGGAAAGTGCGTGCATTAAGTAATTTGGGGATTGAACTACAACTGAAAGATGTTCTCTATAGCCCAAATTTTCACGAAAATCTTATGTCTGTAAACAAGATTGTAAATGCACAAATCAGAGTTACCTTCAACAAGAATAATGCTGAGCTAGTTAAAAATAATGTAAGAATTGCAACAGCAAAGAAAATCGGAAATTTATTTCAAATGAAAGTTAGAGTGAAAAGGTCAACATGCAATTTAACTAAATCTGAATATAACGAATTATGGCATAAGCGTTTAGGTCATATGGGAAATCAATCTTTAAATGAGTTAATCAAATCTAATATGGTGTCTGGTATACCTCCAGTGGAACTTAAAGATTTTTGTGATGTTTGTACTCAGAGCAAGCAGGCTAGAAATCCTTTATCTGGTACTAGAACTAGAGCAAATAGAATAATAGAACATATTCATTCAGATGTCTACGGGCCATCTGATGGTGCAAGATATATTGTGTCTTCTATAGACGATTATAGTCATTTTGCTTTCACGTGTTTATTAAAAGTCTTAAGTATTCGAGAAGTTCAAGGAGCATGAAGGGCAAGTTCCAGCAAAGTTTGGAGCTAAAATATCTCTCGTAACAACTGATAATGGAGATGAATATAACTCAAATTTTTTTTATCTCGTTTTATTGTATGCGTACGTATTGATTTTCTAATGGACTGTAGTACAATTTTTTGCACACGACCCTACTTGTTATCAAAATAGTTAGACATTTTTAATTTTGTTGTGAATTTAGAGTTCAAATAGTTTTGATACTATTTATTTTAAAAACATGAAAAGTAAATACCCTTTGTTAATGGTTAAGACGCACTTCATTATAACCCCTTTTATTTTTGCTTTCTTTAAAAATTAGAGAAGCTAAAAATTTTAAAAAATACAAGAATATAATATATGAGAGACGCAGTCAATGTAGTCGTTGACTACAAAGCAATTTATGACTGACAACCTGGGTTCGTACTTCCTGATAGTTATATACTCATGTATATTGATAGTCTGAAAGTTTTCCATTAACTAAAATAATAAGATGTTTATAAATATTGTATATGAATTTATTTCGTTAAGTTTAAATGCATATATGTAAATATGCAAAAGGGTTTTTCATTCCGCTTTTCATATTTTAATGACTAACGAATATCATAAAGACCATTATATCTCTGCATCTTAGGAGTGGGAGTATGCCCAGAACCTGCAGCTAAATTTGGAACACTTTGACTTTTTGAAAGAGGGCTTTCCACTTTTTTCCCAACAGCAGCCACTGTAATATACCAGAATTAATATTGAATTGTTAAATTGATCACATCAAGTTCAATAGCTGTTGCAAATAACTACTCGTACCTTGACACACAATTACCGAAAGTATGGCAACTAAGAGGAGTTCAATGAATAACTTCATTTTTTCTATAGATTATCCGGATATTGACTGCGTCTCTCAAATGATATTGTTGTATTTGTTAAAAAAGTCAAATTATGTTCGCCTTTTATACAATTTTTAGCTTCTCTAATTTTTAATGAAAGCAAAAACAAAAGTGGTTATAATGAATGGTTAAGACCATTAACAAAAGGGTATTTACTTTTTATGTTTTTAAAATAAATAGTATCAAAACTATTTGTACTCTAAATTCAAAACAAAATTAAAAATGTCTGGCTATTTTGCTAACAAGTAGGGTCGTGTGCAAAAAATTGTACTACAATTCATTAGAAACTCAATACATACTCATACAGTGAAACGAATTTAAATTGGAACGAGTCCCATAATGATTAAAAAGCATTAGAAAATAGTTTCAAACAGCAGATGGAGACGAAGTGGGTGATTGCAATAGCGATAACATAAAATTTAAAAAAAGTATTTGGAAAATGTAGACAAATGTGAAGAACCAGTTGAAAAATAAAATGTTTTGGCGAGCAAGTGGGTTAAATTTTTACCTAAAAACTCTAATCTGCTTCGCTATAAATGAAAGACGATCTTTAATACACTTTTTGTTATTCGTACACTATTGTAGTTTATTAAATTAGCAAAATAAATACACTATTTGAAAATAGTCGCAGTATTGCCAGAAGCTGGAGCAAATGAGAGATAAAAAGTATATATTAGCGTCCAAGGTACATGAACATTTCAGAAACCCTCGAAGGTTTCATAGTGTTTTCGTAATAATAATAATATAATGTCTACTGAATATTTATTTAAATCGAAATGAAATTTATGCCACTAAAAAAACTTTCTTCGAGTGAACACAAATTTTTTTTAAATATGTTTTAATATAATCGGATTTTTTTTATATTTTTATACATATATAAAAATCAAAAATCAATGACCTGAAACCTTGTGAAATGAATTAAAATGTTATTAAAACAGTACTAAAGGGGTGTTAAAATATTATAATGGAAACAAGACATAAAAATAATTAAATTAATGTCCCAAAGAGAAGTCAATCTAAAAGTTTTCCGTAGTCGGGAATATTTTTCTCAAATCCCAAACTGATAATTAAAATATATTCTTCAAATTTTATATATCTGATAGCTAGATTCCATAACAGAATGTGGAGTTATGTTGCATAAAAGTTAAGTGTTGACAACATTGTAAAATTATGTAGTCAAATCATTGATCGGGAGTTCCACTGTCTTATTACGGATTATATATTACGGATAGATTAAATGCTTTTAAGTATAGAATGATGAAAAAACCAATACAATAATATTGAATATATAGCCAATAGAAGGCACTTTTTACTACGGACCGTAAGCGGAATCTTCAGTATTACGTTTACAGAAGAAGGCTAGAAGAACGTAGAGAGTTACATTGGCTGAGAACTTTACTTCGATATTTTTGTTTCAATTCTCCTATTTTGCAATATAAATTGATGACGTATGCAAAAATAAAAAAAATTACTCAAGACCTTTTCTCTGGAATAAAATATGCAGATATTTCCTATTTTACTTTTTATTTATAAGATTTTCCGTATGGTCGCGAAAGGGTTAAATAATTTATGCGTTTATTTTACGAATTTGTGTTGCTTAATTTTAGGCACTGAAAAACTAAAATAGCAATAACTACTGAGAAATGGTGATCTACATAAATACAAATTTCATATAATTTCATTAAAATAAGAAGAATTACTTCAGTGAGATTCATTAAAAAAAGTAAATGGATTTGACAAAATTTGCAAAAAAAAAATTCTTTTATTCAATGTGAATAAACATTTCCCAATTTTAACTAAATTTATGGGTTAATTTTATTTTTTAATTTAACTAAAAAATCCATACATATAATTTACGAACAAAATTTTAAGCTAAATTGGAAAAGTCTCTTCATTATAGTTAATATACAACAACTATATACTTTCTAATCCCCCGGGCGGAATCGATAGTGGCAGTTGCACATGTAAACCTTAGACACCTTTGTACTTTTCATTTACCATATTCTCTATGATTATTTTGGAGAAAATATAAAGTGTATCCATGATTTCGCCAGATTTGAAATTTGTAGAATATATTGAAGAAACAATTTTGACTTATCGTTATCATACAAAAATTTATATATATTTATATATTTTGTTCGTGTTACTTTATACTTTGAAGGATATAAATGATCTATTATCGCTACAAATCTTTTAAAAACCTTAGTTTAACAAAATGTGGCTGTTGAATATTTTTACATCGAATTTTTATTTTTTAAATTTTTTTGTAATAAACACTTACCTCATAAGCTCTAAATAACAAATATAGTTCACGTGGCTTAGCATCCATTGGTAAACCACTCACGAATAGGGTGCGAACCTAGAAAACAAGTAATAGAAAGAAAAAAAAACATTTGTAAATACGATCCATGAAGAATTGTTGTTAAATGTTGATATTTCAAATGATAAAACTTTTGACAAAAATATCTTTTCGAGTCTTAAAGAACTTTAATTCACTGAACTCTCTTTCTAGTTCGTAGCAACTTTGTCATTTAATTATAAGATATGATTATGATTAATATAAAAACACCTAATTAGCGTACCCAACCATGTGAACTGGCAAAATATTTTCGTTTATTATTAGAATACACACTAACAACCGGACACATACTCGTACACTTGTAATCCAATGATACTTGCACGTTACGTTGGAGAAGTTCGTTTTTGTATATTTTTTATGCGGGTTGGAGAAGAGGTAATAAAAAAAACAACTAAAAATCTCTGGGTTAACAGACTTTAACCCTATGATTATGTCGGCAAAAGGAACAAACCATCCCAACCTCTAACCTGGATTTTTTTTTTTATTATTACAAACTCATCATCATGTGAACGGTAGTAGCATAAATGTTCATGGAACATCAGCAACAACAAAAAAATTTTATCATCATGTTAATGGTAATGAAGCCAAATTGTGAACGTGGTGAAAAGCATGTGTATATGAGTATGAGAAACTATTTGTCATGTATATATAATTCATATAAAAAACGTAAGTAAATATTTTAAGGGATTTCAAAGGTACTTGTAAATGTTAGACTACATTTAGGGCGTCAGACCGCAAAGGTAAAAAACATTTTCAGAATGTTTTTTGTATAAAATCATTAAATTTTATTAATACTCATACGAATAAGGCGACATATTTAAAAAAGAATAAAATTACATTTATTTACCAAAAACGAATACATAGACATATACAGAATTGCTTTTTCGCTCCCAGCCGGTACAAAATATTAAAAAGGTAGTAGTAATTAATAATAATCAAGTCCATTAGAGCTATAATTATGGAACGCTTTATAAATCCGATTAATACGCCATTAGTTTTTGACGACATGTATAGGCCGATTTCCAAATATTTTTTGGGTTAGTTGACAATAAGTTAAAGGATCGGGTTACGCGAATCAAAAAAATATTTTTTAAAAACGTGGCAAAATATTTTTTTGTGGAAATAATAATATGGGGATTCCTTACCGAGCGCTAGAAAACAAATTTATTACACAAAATAGTTGGACTTATATTTCTAATGACGCTGTAAAAAAGAATCAGATTCGAAAAATTCGAGAAAGTTTCGAAGTATGCAGCCAAGAAACTGGCAAAATGTACGATCATGTCAACAATCCGCTTGATCATGGACATATTGGGTAACTTAGTACTAGAAAAAGCCACGATTCTAAACAGCGTAAGAGGCATTGATGGAATGTGAGACAGTCTCTTCCTGATGAAAAGAGGTTAACACAAATACAAAATTCCAAAAATCTTGCCATATAAATTATTAAAGTGAGAGACAAACGAGATCTTTTTATCTTCTGTTACCAAAGCACCAAAATATTAACCACAAATTTACTGCCTGGCCCACGATGTCGAACGACATCGTTCGCTTGCATAAATACGTTTGAAACAGCAACAAACTTTAAAATGTTGTTTTTGGTTTGAATGTTTTAAGCACGCGAACGATGTCGTTCGACATCGTGGGCCAGGCAGTTAATGTCGAGTCCATTTAAATAATGTTATACAAATTTAAAAAAACAGGACTACTTAATATTTTCATTAGCTTTACTTTTAGCATTACGTGTATTTAAGCAAACTGAATTAAAAAGCTCCAATGCATGACGTGATTTAAGCGCAAGTTTATATTACTTTCTTTAGATATCGGAGAGTTCCCGATCCCACCTATAAAGCAAAAAGATATCATCTGCATAAGAAAGCTTTACAAATACTAGCGTTGACGAAATGACTTTTTATTCAGTATTATCGGAGATGAGATGAAAAGCTTTCACAAAATAGAATTTTACAAATACTTAGCTTCGGAAAAATATTCAGCTAATAACAAAATGATGTTTAAATTGTAATGCAATGTGTAGGTTCAAAAGCTACGTGTGGTTTTGTTGCTTGAATTGTAGCTAAGCTCCTAAATTTTTAATCTCTGAAATGAACCACAAAAATGGCGTTGCTAGCATATTCATTAAGGATATGGGAGTTTGTTTTAACGTTTTCGTTTTCCTTGCTACTTCTATACATTTTTATTTGGAAATAAGAATAATTAAACGTTCTTTCCCTCACCCGCTAAAATAACTTCAGGGGGTGTCTGCAAAAGAATTAAGTTAACAAGGTATGAAGCTATGAATGTTTGTGCATGTATTTCCTTTTATTTTGAACGCGAAATTAAAACGTGTTTTATCGTGAAATCTTCTTTTCGAGTTTTTCTTTCTTTTTTAATTTCGTAATGTTTGTCACACCCGCGTATACTCGTACGAGTAGATAATGAAATATGTATGTAGGTGAGAGAAAAAAAAATTAAATAACAAAATGATGACAACATGTTCATTTTTTATAGTCAGTAGAGAAAATTTTGTTGTTAAGTGAAAAAATATTTATTTTCTTTTGCAAGAAAACGACAAAATCAGCGAAATAATTTTTTTTGGATATTATGAAATTGGCTTTCATATACATATAAAAATGTATATGTATGTTAATATACAAATTAACATACATATAAATTTTTATATACAATTTTAAAATTAAAATAACAAGAGTTCTGGCTTTATGTACAATATTGGAATTCAATATTTTTTCGCCACTTTTCTAAGCTTTTTTATTTTTTCAATCAATCAATCGACGACGATAATTGCTTTCCTTTTACGCGATTCCATTAAAATTTTAACTTTTATATACATATGTATAGTGCATTAGATTCCCATCATGGTTGGTATTTTTGGAAGTTTAATACAGATTTACGATCGTACTGAAAAGAAGTATTTATTCTTAGACTTCAAGTTATAATTAGTTAGCAAATACTATAAGAAATCGTAGAAAAAAAATTACAAATTCATCCGAATAGTCAAATTAAAAAAAAAAATATTAATTATTTTCAAACAAAATAAATGATTTTTGAAAATTATGATTTTTCAACAAGTAACAATAAGTAAAGTGTAATGGCTAAAGAGCAATCCACTAGATGATTTTTATTCGAATAAAAGGACTATCTAAAAATCGAGCTTTCATTTATTTCTTTTGATTGTATTTACGAGTGTGTATATCACTTACACATTCCTTAATGTATTTTTGTATTTTTGCTTTCATATTTCAACATGTGGAAAATAACAGACACGTACGTTGCTCAGGGCTAAGGCCTTAAGGTTTATTGTAAAGCGCAACATGAATCTCTAGATATTGTATTAACAGAGATATTTAGAAAATCAAATGATATTTCGAAAATAAATATTTAAAATGGGTTTGAGTGCAATTTCCATAATCCAGACAGTCGACGTTACGAAAAAATTCAAAAATTTTCTATTCAAATTGATTGTGGAATCGGATCTTTAATGTGTTAAAGCATATGTATTTGAATACATATGTATTTGAATACATTTAAGAATGGCTCATTAGATTCTTTTAAGTTTTTTCTAATATGACCCTTATTTTTTTATAGGACCAGTATTCAAGGGATGCCATCTACTCATGCAATCTATTTTGTTGGAAAATTTAGGAAAATAAGGAGGATAAAAGGTGCAGAGCTTGTGAACATTCCATTTGCAACCGACAGGGGTTTATTCCACGAGCAAATTGGCATATCGACGTGTTCTTAATGAGTAATATGTTGTTCTTAAAAATGGCCGGGTTTTGGGAACGAAGAGCTTCTTTGCCCTTTTCTGTATGCTATAGAGTATGTTAAAAAGAGGTTGCAAAACCCCCCATACATAAGAGTTACCTTCCATATTACGACGTTTGAGTAGGAAGATCAGAAGCATTATCTTTTACATCACCTTACAAAACCGTAGGCTTTTTCGGCGACATTAAAAATTTTGCTGTGTCCATCGAACAAACACAATAGATTTTTCATGCCAAAGACAACAAGAACTTATAATTCTTTAGAATTTTTATCACCCATATTTTGAGGTGGAGCAGCATGTTCGGTTATACGTTAATAGGTAAACATATAGTATTCGGTCTCACGGGCATTAAAATTGACCCCTTTTAGAGCTTGTTGCAATTTATTTATTAAGCGTATAAATCATGTCTCGTAGCTCCAACCTGTGACAGGTTTGGCAAATGCTGTTGTTATGCGCGAAAGAAATTTGACAGAAAACGTCACTAAATGCGTTTTTGCTTCTAAAAAAAAGTGTAATATATTATTGAGAAATTTTTGTTTGAAAATCTATTCATCATTCTTGTTTAAGAAATTTAGCTCCTTCAGAGGATTTCGTTCTTTTTCTTAATAAGAATGATGAATTTCTTTTCCTTTCTTTTCGGAAGGGTCAAATATGTTACACTTTATAATAATAATATCAATATGTATGTATTTTTCAATATTAATACAGTGGAGTTGGGTTATAACAAATACAGTGGAACTTCGTTATGGCTAGAGGTAATCTTTTCTCTTTCGTTGAATAAAAGTAATCAGCGAATGTTCGCTTTTACCAGGGTTTGTTATAACACTAATGAATTTCGTAGATACCCAGAAAACGCCTTGGATTGATTTAATATTGAGAATGTTTTGCAATGAAGATGAATGAGCGATGAATATTTGATAATGATTTCAAATAACTTAAAAACACTGCTTTCTCAATCAAGCGTCATTCTCAAATGGTTTTCAAATGTCGTTTTCAATTTGATATAAAACATAAATTCATTATACAATTCATAATATTTTTTTTTGTTAATTATTTAGTTGGTATTTAATCAAAATTGTTGCTAATAATATTTTTTTAGCGAATTCCACTGCATTTACTCGTATTTTTTTTTAAAGTTTGACTTTGAGAAATTTAAAATAGAGTTTCGTATATATGTATGCTTGCAACAATCATATATTGTTGCAAATAATATGACACCACTATATTGCAATCTTGCTTGTTTTAATAAAAAATGTCTTAAATTTAAAAAGGATTTTATTGCTATTTTACATTTTGAAATGCTTTTATGTCCCTGTGGATTTCAACAGAAATTATTTTCACTACAGTTTGTTATTTTTCAAATTCTTTTCATTAGAAATATATGCGCTATTACCAAATGCTTGAGTAAAAGGTTAGTGTTCCCCAAGAGGTTTATTTTGTAATTCAATTAATTCTCCTTTCTTTTGCTCTAAGTATATTTCGTTTTAATTTTTTTTCTTTCAAAGAAGACCACAAGCACTTGTTATGAGTTGCTGAAGCGAAAGATTTTTATTAACGCTAATTACGTTAGTTATGCTGAAAGCATAATAATGTGGCTAAAATAGCTTAAAACCTTAAAACAATATAAAATTGCAACAAAAGGGAATATAAATTAAGAGAACAACAAAATGTAAAGCAATTAGACAAGACGTTTTAGTAAGGATTTAGTAAATGTATTAAAATAAAATAAAAATACTAAGCTGAAGTACAAATAAAATGTAATTGCTACATCTTGCATATTTGCATAAAATTATAAAATATTTTACACAGAGCTTGTCTGCTTTACAATATTTATTAGAGCTTATTTATAATTAAAGGGTACCATTTAGATTCTTTAATATTTTGCTAATATTTTACATTTTCTCTCTGCTATTTTGCAAAACAAGCCTAACACAAAAATGGTAAGTTTGCACTTACGAGTATATAGTATAACTACGTTGTAATGCAACATCGTGTATAAAGAGATATAAATATATTATTTTTTCTATTTGCAATCAGTTTGCAAAAACTTATTGCCCAACTAGAAAAATGACATGAAAACAACTGCATTGTAAAATAATACCTTTTGTTAATGAAAAACAAAACCAACAATAGCAAAACTAACAAAAACAATTTAATTCAATAATGATTTTTACACTTGCTTGATTTACTATTTTATGGTCAACAAAACACTACTACTACTACACACACACAAACATACACACACACCAATTATTATTTGGCAAAGGCATGAAGCAACATGTTGGCTTTTGTTTAGTTGTATCTTTTATGTGTAACAAGACAATATAACAGTACCTATCATATATATACATACATACATATGTATGTATATGTATGAAATTGTAATTTTTAATACTAACAGTTGAAAGCACTTACATAAACTTATTAGAAATTCAAAAGCAACAACTTTATTGTGATTTTAACACTTTGCTAGTTTGTGGTTTCAAGTCATGGTGTTGCATTGTCTCATTCTCGCGTGCCCTTTTATTCTGTATTTCTCAGGAGATTGTAAGATCTATTAGCAACCTTAATATACAAAAGAGATGGCAATAAATATGTTTATAGTATAATACCGACTATCACAATGGTTAGATGAAATAATGCACACACATGCATACAGTTTGTCAAAAAAAATTTACAATATATGAAAAGAAAAATTTAAAAGGGAAGAAAAATAAATTATGTATTTATTTTGGAATTTTTCACATTTACTTATCTAAAACAAGTCTAAACTTTGTTTGACACACAAGAAAGGAAGAAACTAAATGTTAATTACTATACATATGGCATATTATTAACAGGACACGCTCACAATCCTTTAAAGGCTGAATTTTGTTAACAAGAATAATACTCTGATTTGTTGGAATTACTACACTATGTTTATAATTTAAAATTTAAACTTCATGTTATATAGATAATAGCGGACTACCGACCACAATCTATCAATAATGATACTTATACACCCGAAATGAACGTTATTTTCTGCATCGTCTAGAGTTCAAATCGCATGCGACCTCATTTCTCAATTTCTAAGGTGTTTCACGATTATAAATGAGAGGAAGTGTAAATTAAAATAATAGCTAGGAGAGCATGCGCACGTTTTCGGTACTGCCTTACGCCTAATCTGAGTCTATCAATTGGGCAAGTTTTGTTCAAATATCATTACAATTTAAATTAAGATTCCACGACGAAAATGTAAGCGTGTTCCCCCAAGCTAATAGTCAAATTTACTTTTCCTGTCATCACCAATTTAAAGTACATTAAGAATTAATAATATTAATGAACATCATACTATAATGGAGTCTCGTGAAATTTGATCTCGATCTTATATGGAAAACTTAGGTTCATTTGGTTGACAATACATATAGTTCTACAAAACTGGACTCAACAGTTTAATATATGCACGTTTATATGGGTTGACCTAAACGTATTCGTCTTAGGCTTGTGAAATGGCACTCGTAAGAATAACGCAAAAATATCATTTAGGTACAATGAGGGACCACTGCAAACGTGTTATTATTAGATCTTCGTGGAGTGCAATGCTTTTGAAACGATCTCTATTTTTTTTCTATTAAGCTTCTGTGCTTGAAATATAAAAATAAATTTTCTTGTTGTTATTTAACAGAACCTTCCAAGTTTCATCGAGAGAATTCCGTTTTTGTTCTATAGAAGACTATTATAAATGAAATCCATTTTACTGAAGTTATCGAAAGCAGAAAGCCCTTCATGTAGCAACTCGTAGAGGATGATTGAAATAATGTAAAGCTGCCTACTTTATTGTTATATGTATATATATATATATATATATATATATATATATATATATATATATATATATATATATATATATATATATATATATATATATATTGTAAATGAGCACTTGAACAGATTGTATTAAGAAAATGATGTAAAAAAAAATTCATATTCAAATAAATGAATAAATAAATAAATAATATTAAAAATGATTAAGTCTTAAATCAATATATGGATAATGTTTGAAATTAGATACAAAAGAAAATACCGCTATAGATTTTTTTTTAGTATTCTTAATTAAGTGGACTTATTTTTTATTTATTTGTTGTTTAGCAAACAATTGCTTCACAAGCTGTACTTAAATATGTTTTTAAGCTTTACCTTTAAGCAATTCTAAAAATACCAAACAAAAGACTTAAACATAATGAAATATTTTTTTGAGGTATTAAAGCGTAGAAACTTTTGAAGTTGTATACTTTTCTGTTCTAAGCTTAATCCATTATATATATTTGAAAGTAATTGAAAATTCTGGCAATGGTAATTGTATTATTACAATAGCTTAAAAGAAAAATGAGCGGTGAATTTGTGTTAAGTAAAATCATATTGGGGGAAGAATTGATATATGATATTGCTAAACAATTACACTTAAAAATATAACAACAATATTATGATATTATCATTGAGTATCAAATAACTTGTCTATCAGTCACCATAAGATCATTACAAATTTATCATGTGTGTAAGTTAATGTGATCTTGATCTAATCCAATATCTTTATTTTTATATACAGTGGACTCCCGCTTAATGAACGCAATTCTTTTCAAAAACTTAACGAAGACCATGATTTCCTTAGTCAATTTAAAGTATAATAATGTCTTCAAAGTAGAAAATGGGCAACCTAAATAATTTAATATACATACATAAAGAAGCATATAACATCATTGTGAGTACATTCTAGATAATCCCTTTGAAGCATTTACTATGTTAAGCATGTCCTTGTACTTGAGGATGATGGAAATTATTGATTTTGATAGCTTGTCCTAGACCAGCCCCTGCAACAATTTCCTAATATTTTTGGATGATATTATGCGTTATTTCTATATTAATTTTTTGTAGTTTATTGTTCTTTTTCTGCAATTTTTTTGAAAGCATCTTCATTTGTAAGTATGTTAAACTTCTCACAAAAAATATTATTGACTCTACGATGCTACTGAAAGGAAAACCAAATACCGACATAAATTTTACTTGCAATTCGGATCTTCACATCTCTTGTTGGAGGCGATCGTGTTTATCATCTTTTAAAAAATATTTAGTTGTCAGTCATCAACAGTATGACAATCTAAAGCTCAATTTTATACGAAGCTTTGTTAAACCAATTTTTTTTCCAAAAAAAAAAAAAAAAATTAGGATATCCGTTAACCGAGGGTCCACCGTATCCTTCTTACAAAATTACATGATTGGTAGTTAAATTAATAAACTTTAAAACTACTTAGATTTGTGAATCATTATTGTTAGCTTTTTTTAATTTAAATATTAATTTTTTTCTGTGTCCTCTGTATATAAACCATTAAGTCTTATCTATTCATTTAACTTTCATTTTGTCTAAAAACTAAAACTTTTCATGCATACTGCTATCAAATGCACCATTTGAACGACTAAAAAAGTCAAGGTAAATAGTCTTTGCCAAACTTGTTGGTTTTTATCAAAATGAAAACCTAAATAAAAAAGGATATTTTTAGTAGAGTGGAAATTGAGGTCAAACTAAATTGATTATAAGTAAAATTATTTGAAATATAGAGTGCATGGGGTCGAATTGATATTCTAATTTAATTTTTGGTTAATTTAAAATAAAATTCAGTGGAAAGGCTATTCAATATATGGAAATGATTTAAAGTGGTTTGACATAAAATGATGTATCAAAATTATTTACAATGTTTTTTTTAATTTATTTTGATTTAAATACCACAACATATAAAAATAATTTGATTTAAGCATAAAATCTTTTATTAGCAATTACTTTAAAAGTCTTATATAGTGTCGAAATATCGAATACTTTTCATTTAGCAAATGACAAATTCTAGCATAGAGATAATTTTGTTACGTGTGGATTTTAAAAATTAATTATTACGGTAGGCTTGTTGTAAAAAATCTCATCACAAAAATATTAGGAAATGAACCAACAAATATGTACATAAAAAAATTATGGAAGATACCATTAAGAGCCAAATATTTGAAGAAGTGTCAAATACTATAATTTAATGAAAATTAAAATAAAAACAGGTGGTGACGTGATGTAGTGGTTAAGCCTACAAAACCGAGTACCCCAGGTTCGCTGCCTGGCAGAGGACAAAAATTTTTCACCATGGTTTTTCAAGTATTAGAAAATAAAGTGGCTTCAACGCCCTCCCGAAAATCTATACACTGAGCCTCCTGACCACCCCCTCTCCCTGGAAAAAGAGGATGACATCAATACAAACAAAAGGTCAGGCAGAGCCACCACCTTCTGAGAAAAAAGATAGGAATCAAAGATAGCGAGGTTTCTCATCACTACACCGAAATATAGAGGGGGCGTTGTTTCTAGGCAACGACAGATGGCAGCCCCATTATCCTAGACCTGCTACAGCAGACTAATCATCTACTTAGCTGGATCAAGAAACGATTATCGAAACTGATACAAGGCAAAAAACAAACAATAACAATGCGAAAACAACTGCAACAACAACTCGTTTAAAGATGGATATGCTTTGTAGAAGCTCTATGCTCCCTCCGGGAGCGGAAGGAACATATACAGTATAATCTTAAAAAAGTTAACCAAAATGTCCCAAGGGGTATTAACTTTTTCGAACTTTTAACTTTTTTAAGCGGTTTTTTTAGTCGAACAAAGGATTAGATAAAGTATGTATGTAATATGTAAACAATTTTTTTAGATACCAAATGTTACATTTTTATTAAAAGACTTATATAATAGTTTTCATTATTACAAAAAAGAAACTTAGGTTTAGTTTGTACTGGGTGTTCAATTTCACAGTCCCCCTCAGTTTTTTTGTTCGCGTAAAAATAGTTTATAGAGGTTTAAAGAAGCAGTCAAGGCTTGTTTGTTTCTTTTCTTTTGTATAATATCTCTTGATCATTTTCGTGCGCATATTGATTAGGTCTGACACATGATTTGCATCATTGTTGCTCTCAAACCATTTTATAACGCTATTGATGCTTTCAACTGCTTTCGAGAAACTTACTTTAGATGTATATATGTATGTACACGCTTTAAAAAGTTAACCGAAAGTTAACTTTTTAGAGCTGCACGTGGATTATGAAAAACTGTTAACTTATCCGAGTGTTTAACTTTTATGAGAGTTAACTTTCCAAGATTCTACTGTATATATATATATCAGTGTTGGGCAAAATACATGGCTTGCGGTATTTAAAATACAAAATACAAAATACTTGCTGATCATGTATTTAAAATACAAAATACAAAATACTTTCAGGATATGTATTTAAAATACAAAATACAAAAATACTTAAAAATCTGTATGTATTTAAAATACAAAATACAAAATACTTCCATTTATTGCACGTATTTCAAATACAAAATACTTTCACGTCATGTACATGTATGTATTTATGTATTGTTA
The DNA here is from genome assembly GCA_963681545.1 of Germaria angustata. Taxonomy (NCBI): domain Eukaryota; kingdom Metazoa; phylum Arthropoda; class Insecta; order Diptera; family Tachinidae; genus Germaria; species Germaria angustata. The sequence goes on from OY812998.1 coordinate 109,613,502, forward strand.
ATGACAGTACCGTATCTTCTATTCAACGTACGAGCCAACCCACTCAATTGTCTACAGTCGCCGAAAGAACACCTGTTAATTTTTTATTAACTACTAATAACCTTATCTAATAGATGTACTAGTCCTGCTCAAACTGGAATCAACTTAGATATCTCAGTGTATAAATTTTCTTACTCTGAACCAAGAATAGTGGCATCATTCAAGATTATTGCACCGGATGAGATGTTTAATATAGTTATTTCTCCAAATTTCTGGCCTAATGGTATTTACGTTCGCGAATTTATATTTAAAACAAGACAAAGGAATTCTGTTCAATTGTCTTCAACGGCAACAAATATTGAAAAGAACTAAACAAATATATTCAAAACTTATTCTTATATACCAAAATGTTCGTGGCATTAATAAGAAGTTATCTGCGTTATTTAATCAAAGTTACTCATTTGACTATCATGCTATAGCATTTACTGAAACATGGCTTAATGATAATACATATATTGAATACGGAAATTTTTGCTGCTAAGTATACTATATATAGACGTGATCGTAGCAATAACATAAAGGAAGGTGTCTTGATAGCAGTTTCTAGCCTGCTCACTTCCGAAGCTTTATCGTTTACGTCTTTTCTGGATATTGAATTTATGAATTCAACATAAGAGAATTTTCGTAACGTGTTCGTATATCCCTTCTAATTCACCTGAAATAATTTACCAGAAACACTCAGACGCTATCTCCTCCGTTGTGCGAATGTCTAATCACAATGATACTATCATTGCAGTTGGTGATTTTAATATGCCTATTATTTCCTGGAACCGTTCTACTGATAATGGTTAATTCACGCCCTATAAATCTGGCGCCAATGAGAAATACACTGATTTTATTGATTGCTTACTAGATGTGAATCTTTATCAGATGAATGGCATCTATAACGATAATATTAAATTTTTAGACCTGGTTTTTGTAAATGATTATGTTGACACCTCTGTTCTTCGCACTGATTCATTCACTTTGCGAGAAGACCGCCATCATCCTATAATTTTAGTAAATTCATGGTTTTCATTATATACATCTCATTCTGCGGAAAAATCGATAGTCAATACTTTATGCTTCAAGAAAGGGAATTATAGCAGGATAACTTAGCTACTTTATAATACTGACTGGAGTAGTTTACTGTCAATTTCTAACTTTGAAAACAAAGCTGATGTCATCGATCATATTATTATGAGTTTCTACAAAGGATATATTTGATCTTGAACCAATGTTTTCCAAGAAAAACCTGTTCAGATTCCTTTGGACCGCCATGGAATACTAAAGCTCTTTCTAAAATTAAAAATAGCAAAAATAAATTTTATAAAAAGAATAAAAAATCTGCATCAGCATCAGACTTTGCTAAATACTAGTTGTTCGTGCCGAGATATAACAAATAAAATCAGAATTGCTATTACAGCTATATCGTCAAAATTAATTGCTCCAATATTGGAAGTCAGTCTATCTTAATCCCTTTTATAGATGAATTGTCTGTTCTTAACGGTTTAAAGAAATTAAAATTTTTCCTACAACAGTGGATCGGATAAAAGACATGGTTTGCAGTATTTAAAATACAAAATACAAAATACTTGCTGATCATGTATTTAAAATACAAAATACAAAATACGTAAAAATCTGTATGTATTTAAAATACAAAATACAAAATACGTATTTGTATTTTAAATACGTATTTTAAATACATGTATTTCAAATACTGCCCAGCCCTGATATATATATATATATATATATATATATATATATATATATATATATATATATATATATATATATATATATATATATATATATATATATATATAATAACATATATGCATTTGTAAAATAAATACTCATATTTTAGACGAACCACATAAAAGAAATCTGTATTGCACCGACTGCCAGAAAATTTTTTATTTAATTATGAGAATATAATGAAAACATGTCCACCCCTTGTTTATCTGTATTATTAATTTAAAGAATTTTGCATTGTTATTCTGCCGGTGTTGCCCACGTATTTTTAATTGCAGTTGTAGCAAAAATGTCGAAATTCGTTTTATGTAGAAATTTTTTCAAAAATTTCAATATTATTTTCTAATAATTTTTGTTTCATTCAAGGAAACAATCAACTACAAAAATTTACCTAAGATCTCAATAAACAAATTTCTACAACACATAAACTTCCTGGGAATAATTCTGAACACCGTTTAGGTAACGCTTAGGTAGCCGCAAAAGTGAAAAAAGTGATGCGCTACCTAAACGGTGTTCAGAATTATTCCCAGGAAGTTTATATGTTGTAGAAATTTGTTTATTGAGATCTTAGGTAAATTTTTGTAGTTGATTGTTTCCTTGAATTTTGAACGGTTTGCTACCTATGGACCTGAACAAGAGAAAAAGGTAAAAAAATCGAATTTTTTTAAGTTTTTTGCTATTTTTATCTGGAAGGTGAAGTTTTTTTGATTTTATATGTTCGCAATTTTTGTTCTTTATGACAAGAGCTACAAGTTTGCCGCAGAGAGTAAATCGAAATTCGGAACGGTTTGCAAGATATGAGCCCGAGAAAATTATCACTTTTTTGCGAAAATGATACCGAGGCCCCAAATCTTTGGCGGCCCATAAAAAAAAGTGCATGACTTTGGGAAAAATTGGGAGACACGGGTCTTTTTTTAGTCTTTTATCACGTAGTGGTGTCCGTATATGGTTATTTTTTTCGTGCTGCACTGTGATATTGAACGTTTTCAAACTGCTTAAAGTTCACTAACGATTTGGTTTAGCAACGAATGAAATGTCGGCATATAAACAGCTAAAGCCACAACAGGCAAAATATTTTTTTAATATTTCTCTTGAAAAAAATTTTCCTCCTAGCAAACTACCTTTATTCAATTCTTTCACCAACTCTATACAATTTGAGACCATTTTGCAGTTGTTCATTGGGACTTTATTCTACATTTTGTGCTTTTTGTATACATTTACATTATTTAACATATATTAAGGTTTATGCTCGTATGTACTTGAATTCCATTTTATTTGCGGTATAATATTATCCCTGCATAAAATGGAAATAAAAATATACTAAAAATAGAATAAACAAACAAAAAGACCCTGACCATGTATATTTACTCTATTGATATTCATAGTAGGATTTGTGGTTAAACTGGTCAAGTTTATAGGCTATTGAATGGATGCCATATGAGTAGATTGTTGGAGAGTGGCGGCTGTGTTAACAAGACAGTTGCAAAAATTCAATTGTTGTTTGGGAATTTAGTTTGGTTTGGCCTGGCATTAGTTTATATTTGCTATTGGCTTAATGAAAAGTGCTTAAAATTGCACTATATTAGCCAGTAAAGGCATAAGCGATTTGGATGAAAGCGAGCTTTACTTAATTATAATGATAAACACAAGTTTAAATTTATGATAAAAGACATATTTAAAGTATATTTTAATTGAGACAGCTTTCTATGTTTTTTGTAATGGAATTTTAAGTCTTCTAAAGACACATAGTCAACTTTTGTTGAAATTTGAAATATTTGATATTAAGCACTCGATATGACAGTTGCTAATATCAAATTTTTTCCAAATGTCCCGAATATGACATTATAAAAAAAAATTACTTGATTTATTCATCTTTTTTAGGTAAATACATATTTTCATATCTATGCTTAAGCAATTCCAAGACGATTTTCTAATCGATTCCTAAACATTGAAGCGCCTAATTGGGAGATTATTAAAGAGAACAATTGAACTAAATGTGAGGCATTGCCAATTATATACAAAAAGTCCGGACTGTACTTAAAAGTAGAAAATTAAATATATAAAATAAACGCTGTAACTTTCTTTTGGGTGATATAAAATATAAAGCACCTTCTTAAGTGCAATTTAAGATGCAATAGAAAAGCAAACTTTCTTCGCTGTACTGATACAGTCAAAAAATGTTTTTCTATTACGTGACTATTACATATCACCCTTATTTAGTATATTAATGTACACGATCAGCCTCACTATTGCAGTTAACATTTTAATTTAATGTGGCAGTGCAGTACTGTATTTACGAATGTTGAACGTTGACTACGGAATCAATATTTTTTTGTTATGGGTATTAGTTCCATAAAATATCCATTCTTATCGAATTAAAGCTACTGATGCCAAATTATTTATAATTAATAATTTTAATATGATGCAAAACTTCACAACAGGCTGACCAATTTTATTTAGTTTTCTCGATTCAAATTTATTATTTATTCAATCAATTACAAGGGCCAGCGAAAAGGATATGCTTATATGTATATGCTTATTTTCAAGCATCTTTAACTATAGAGATGTAGTAATTTTTAAATGCTTAATTGCAGCATTTTTTGTATTCTTGGCTAAATTTGTTATGAGCGCCAATCAAAACGATTATAGACAATTGATCGACACAAAATTCACTTTCGATTGAATACAGCCATGTGAGTGTTTGTTAAGGATATTTTATTTGAAAATCGTTTTTTTTTTTAGTTTAGTCCTTAATACACTGAAATATTCCAATTTTTTTTTTGCATTTTAAAGGTATGTCAAATAAAACATTTAAATGTGAAGTACATGGTGGAAAAAAATTTCAAAACCTGTAAAATGTTTCAGGATTGGCACCCCAAATAGACTATTAATCTAAACAAAAACAAGGTCACTATATCTTACTTGTATTAAATTTATCGGATTAGTCGTTAATACACTTAAATATTTAAAAAAAAATTAATTTTTGCATTTTAGAAATATAAAAAAAAACCTTTATTTCAACGATATTTAATTTTCAATTTGTTTTTTTGTGTTAAATATAATGAGATTACTGACTTCACTTTAAAACTAAACAAGTTAAACTTATTTACGATACCGGACTCTTCTATAGAACTTTAATCTAACTCATGAGAAGTCCTTCAATAAGATTTATACAAATCTAGAGAAAGAACATGCAGCTGCTCTCAACAAAATTTCTCATCGGGATCCCACAATAAACTCGATTTTTTAAACTATCAAAATTTTCGTTGGTTTAGTTTAAACAGGTTACACTGTAGTACCAAACTAATGTCTGGATTATGGATACCAAACGAACTTCATTTTTAGCAGAGACATAAACGTTTGGCAACTGTCATACGAACTGAAATTCTATTGCCATCCATAATCGAGACATAACGTTGCAGGTTTCTTGCATTACCTCTCCCCTTTTTCTCAGTGTTGTTTTACGTTTTCTTCTTTGATGGAATGATATTACAACCACACTGGCTTAATTTCTGAAACTGTTTTATGTCCTTATGAATGCGTGTGGATTGAAGCCTACTGATGAGTTGGTGTTAGGTCCAACCATATTTTTGGAATTTCTATTGGTGAGTGATACTACTTTTTATTATTATTTTCTGAATCAGCACATTAAATAAGACAGCAATTAGGAAAAAAACTTTCTCCTCATTGGCCTGCGTTATCAGCAATAACCAAGTATTTTGACAAAAGTTGGCTCGTTAATAAATTGTCTTAAACACACGAGCATAAGCGTTACATTATCTAAACATATTTGAAATATGTGACCGTATGTGATGGCATATGTTTATTTGCATATACTTATAATATATATATATATATATATATATATATATATATATATATATATATATATATATATATATATATATATATATATATATATATATATATATATATATATATATTTTTTTTTTTTTTTTTTTTTTTTTTGTTAATATTGTCTAAAGGTATTTTTTTTCGGCTTGAGGTCAAATTTCGAAAAAGTTTTATAAATAAAAAACCAATTTATATTTGTTTTTTTCTTCATTTTCATTGTTTTCACCAATATTTCGATCAACTTCGTTGATCATCATCTGGGGACTAAAAGCTTTTTTCTTTTTTATTTTTTATTTTTTTTATTTTTTTATATTTTGTACTATTTTTATTTATTAGGTTTCTGTATATTTGCGCGCAACTCTCAACGTCTCTCTTATAGTTTAATCTCTTTTCATTTGGTACATTAATAATATGTAGCATTTCAAAAGTATATTTCTTTCTGTAATTGTTTTCCCTTTGTAATATTTTTACATTGTTAAAGTCTGGTTTGTGTCCCGTTGCTCTACATTGGGCGGAAAGTGCTGTTTTTGGTATTTCTGAATTTTTAATTATTTTTATGTCCGATTTATGGGATGCCAGTCTTGTCTTTAATTTTGATTGTGTAGTTGTTGGTTTTTTATTTATAAAATTTTTTGAAAATTTGACCTCAAGCCGAAGAAAAATACCTTTAGACAACATTGAAAATCATAGGTCAACAAATACAGCTTTATCTTATATTTTTAATATTTGTCTCTTATGATATTTTTTTATGAACGTCGTTTATAATGATTTTATGATGAAAAATTACACTCAACTCCATACTTTTCAAGAAATTCATTGTTTTCCAGCGACTACAAAAAAAGAGAAACGGAAATTAAAACATATACGAAAAAAGTAAGTAAAGTTGTTTTTCGATAGAGATCGAATTTTAATTCCCACCGTTTTTTTTTTTTAAGAACAAATGCAAATGTTCTCCTCTTATGTGATCATTACCTAATGCAACACGAAGTTCACGATGTAATGGGCGCTTTTTCTACATTAGTAACAATAAACTCTTCATAACTTTGTAATACGTCATTAAATTCAAAGAAAATTGGTGTGGTTGGAAAGCGTTAAGCTTCGTTTATATAAAATTCTTGTTGTAAAGATCTAGAGAATTATACCATGTCCTTTATTTGTATTATTTTTTTTAGTTTTCTTTTACAGAATAAAGACAACTGTGACATCTTTATTTGGCAAAAATTTCAAATCAAAGTTTCAATGGGCTAAATTATGACTGTTTTTTATTGTTAATCAAAATGTTTTCATATAAACTATTGGATTTAATTTACATATATTTTTTTGTTAACTAACGTGCATCCAAAATTTAAAATCTTCTATAAATTTATGTAAGAACTACTCAAGGATATAGGAAAGGAGGAAACAGAAATTCACCTTCTCTGAGAATATCCTGCTTTCGAAATAGAAAGATACCTCAAGGCAACAGTCTGGATATAATCCTCCAAATAATAGGACTAGGTAATGTTCTATATGTGATCTGTTTTGAAGTAAAGGTAAATTACTTCTATTACTTATAAATGTACTAGAAGCTTCAAGTACTCGTAAGTAAGATTTATAAACATGTTCTACTCACAACACATCTAATGGTTTGTAGACTCTACTACACAGTTTGGGCGCAGTAAACTACCATGAAAACCAACTTACTATTTTAATGCTTTGCATAATACTATATTTTGTGTTATCCATTTAGTGGTTTCAAAACCGCTGGCCTGGCGAGGTTGCCAATTGTTAAATATCTGTCAATTAAAAATGTCATTTACTTAAGGAAAAGTATATCATTTAAGAAAATAGTACACTTAGCAACCGAAGAACGCGTAAAAATAGTTGAAACTTACTACAAAAATGGTGTTTCAAATATGGCCACTTTCGAGCAATACGGGTAGATTATTGTCGCCATAATCGACCTGCTGTGGAAGGATTTGGCAAGATTATAAAGAAATTGGAAGAGGCTGTAAGCGTTACGGATGAAGATAGGCCTATGCATTATCGCAATGTACGAACTGCCGAAAATACCGCTTCTGTTACTGAAAATGTGTGGTTCTCGGCTTATTATGGCGTATTTTAAATTTGGATTTGCATCTCCTTGCTTATATAGTCGAACTCACGCAACAATTAAAGCCGCTTTCGATATTAATTTTTCTAACAAAATGTTCTTCAGCGATGAAGCGTCAACAAGCAAAATTGCCGCATATGCAGCTCGGAGAACCCAGAAATGGTTGTGGAAAAGCCATTGCATCCGGTTGACTGTTTGTTACGCATTTTGAAATGGATAACTGTACATGTGTATACTCGTGTACAAAAACAGGACAAATTTTACAGGACTGAAATTATTACGACCTACTCGTACTTATGAATTTATTCCAATAACTGTTTTTTATTCCTGATAAAAAACAAACTACTGTTCCTTAGCTTTTTTTTTTAGAAAAAACTTAATTCCCTAAAACTATTTCTAATATACATAAAAAAGGATTGGTTTACCAAAAAATAAAAATAAAAATCAGAAAAATAAAAAACACAATACCAAAAACAGAAATTTGATAAATTAAAAAAAATTTTAATTAATTTGACCTCATTGTTACTATATTATACAAAATCCAATAATACAAGTTTACATAAAAGAAGGAAACAAAAAAAGAATTGTAGACATGAATTTCAGATGAATTTTTAAATAAACGAATATCGAACATAAACCCCCCCAAGAACAGTAATAACCAGCAACATGCAACCATATGATGCATGTTCATTTAAAAGCTGTTGCCAGATTTGCCAAGCAAAAAAAAAAACGAAAATATACTTCTATTGATCTCCACCCACCCATCATTTGCAAATATCTTAGATAAAACAAGAACTGGTTAGACATTTGAGTTTTGTAATTGAATTAAGTTACCAAAGTGGTTATTGAATGAATGAAAATATTTCAATGAATATAAATTGAAAACCTAACAATTATATTTTTCTGTGTGGCTTAGATTAATCATTGGATTTTTTTTCTCGTTTCAATCACTAGACAGACAAAATGAAAGACTAATTTTAATACAGAACAAAATACTTTAATAAATAATGATTGTAATATTTTATGGGAGTGTCATACTCGTATGAGTTAATATTTTTTTTTTTTTTTTTTTTTTTTTTTTTTTTCACGCTAATATATGTTTATTGTATCTTCAAATAATTGAACTAACAATAAGTGTTCAAATCTTAAATATATAAATAATTATTAGGCCCAACCAGTGTCGGACATAAACTTAGTGATAATAATTAATAATACATAAAATTCATGTTACGCACAAAAAATATTTTCAAAGAATTTCATCTGGAGAGTTGCGTATTAATGCCGTAGTGTCCCTCTTTTTTAAGCGGATGTGTCCAGGAAAGTTCAAGATGTTACGAGCAAGGGGATTAGGATGGAACTCGAGTTTTGTTAAATATTCTCCAGCATATTTTGCAATTTCAGCGGTCACAAGTGGCATATTTAAATCACGATGTAAAATAGAATTTTTCAAGTACCATGGAGCCGTAGTTATTAACCTTAATATTTTGTTTTGCATTCGTTGGATTCTCTCTACATTGGAAGCTGAAGCAGTGCCCCATAGCTGAATTCCGTAACACCATATCGGCTTCAAAAGCGACTTGTATATTAAAAGTTTACAATCTAGACTGAGGGTAGAATTTCTACCAATCAGCCAATGTATCTGGGTTAATTTAAGCTTCATTTGTGTCAGCTTAGAGTCAATGTGGTGTTTCCATGTAAGCCGTCGGTCGAGGTGAATACCAAGATATTTCACATGTGAATGTTGAGGAACAACTTGATTGTTGATTTGAATGGGGGAACAAGTATCTCTTCGTAGGGTAAATGTAACATGAACACACTTTTGTTCATTTACTTTTATTCTCCATAAGTTCAACCACAATTCCAACAGGTTAATATGTTGCTGAAGATAACGGGATGCCTCGTGAGGGTTTTCATGCATACTAAGGCAGGCTGTATCATCGGCAAATGTAGAGGTGAGGATATTACTGCTCAAAGGCATATCACAGGTATAAATCAAATACAAAACTGGCCCCAGTATACTCCCCTGAGGCACCCCAGATGAAATGGTTTCGGGCACACTCATGAAGTCTCCTTCCACGACAGTGAACTTCCGGGCAATAATGTAACTTTCCAAAAGATTTACAATGTTTATTGGTAGATATGTCTTCAATTTTAGAATTAGGCCTTCATGCCACACTTTATCAAATGCCTGAGAGACATCAATAAATAGGGAAGAACAATACTTTCTTTCTTCAAATGTTCTTCTTATGAAATGAACCAATCTATGACATTGTTCAATGGTGCTGTGCTGACTTCTAAAACCAAATTGATGGTCCGGTATGCATCCATTATCAGCTAGAATTGGGGACAATTTTGTCATGAGAAGTTTTTCAAAGAGCTTCGAAATTGTTGACAGCAAACTTATTGGCCTATATGACTCAGCCTTGGTAAGATCTTTACCCGCCTTTGGAATCATTTTGACCATGGCAAGTTTCCAGCTGTGTGGGTAATACTCCAGTCGTAAAATGCCATTAAAAATAAATAACAGGATTCTAATAGCAATACGAGGCAACTGCATCAGCATCTTGTTACTAATTCCATCAATACCCGGGGCCTTCTTTGGATTGGTTTCAGCAATTAGTTTTTGTACATCAAGCATCTTAAACTTTATAGGTCGAGGGGGTAGAGCAACTACGCTCGGCAAATCAACAGCACCAGTACATGTGTTTGGGGTAAATACGTCTTTTAAATGACCAGCTAATATGTTACCTTTTTCAGTATTAGTTCTTGCCCAACCTCCGGTAGAAGTGCGCAGGGGTGGTTTAGACTCAACGGGTGTTTTAAGCTTTTTAGCAGCGCGCCACAAGGAGTAATTAGATGCTGCAGTGACATCGAGACCTTCCACGTAGTTCTTAAGAGAAGCAGATTTTTCAGCTGAAAGCAACTCTTGGAGTCGTTTAGTGCATTCTCTAAGTCTGATTTTATGTTGGGGCGATCTGTGCTGTTGCCATTCCCTTCTAGCTCTTCTTTTTTCACATACGAGACGTTCAATGTCCGCAGAATAAATTCTATTAAACCCAGTCTGCGGATGGGAGGTAGTGGCATGTTTAGCAGCCTGTTTAATATTCTCGGTAAGATTGGCAATGTTAAGTTCAATATCATCGGGAGTTCTAAGCCTGATGTTTTCCGTACAATGACTACTGAGATATTTTTTGAACCCCAGCCAGTTAACACGATGTATCATCTTCACATATGGGTCAGGTAAGTCACTTCTTAGTGGGCTACAAATTGTAACGATCATGGGAGAGTGATCGGAGGAGAGATCATGTGAAGCTTCAACATGAACTAAATCCCTAGGGATATTTTTCATGACCCCAAAATCTATAACATCCGGAATTTTTTGTATGTCAGTAGGCCAGTAAGTGGGCTCCCCACTAGAAATGACATCCAAATCCATTTTTGAAATTGTGTTGAACAATGCTCGACCTCTAGGAGTAATAAGACGCGACCCCCAGAACGTATGCTTTGCATTGTAGTCTCCAGCTGCTACGAAACAAGGGCCAAGAGTTTTGTAAAAATCCTCGTATTGATCTTCACTGATTGAAAATCTGGGAGGGGAGTAAACTGATGAAAGCACAAGATTTGAACAAAAATTTTCGATGCAAATATTTGTTGCTTGTAGATGGTCTTCACAAGTGTTCTCAAGAATATAGTGCTTGAGTCTTGACTTTATTAGAATTGCTGATCCTCCACATGCTCTTCCTCTCGGGTCCTTTGTATCATATAAGGTGTAGCCACTCATTTTAAAAAGGCTTCTCGAAGTCAAATGAGTCTCAGATACCAACATTACATCAATATTCTTCACCGTGAGGAAGTGCTCTAGTTCGTTTCTATGTTGGCGAATGCCGTTTGCGTTCCAGAAACATAACTTTAACGTGTTCATGGCTTGTTAACTAATGCTAGAAGCAGAGTGTTCTGCATTCGCAGCATTTCTTGCATCATGCTAGTCATATTTGTCGTAAAGTTGCTTATAGTTTGCACCAGATTATCAATAGTAGCTTCAAGGCGATTGAAATTAAAGCTTGCATTTGCGTTTGTTGTATTGTTTGGTGGTGCACTTTTTGAACGGGAATAGAGTTGATCTTCACAGCGTCAGCATACGATACATGTGAAGTGATTGGTTGGGCCATTAGGGGATGAGTAGCGGAGTACGTATTTCCTGCTTGAGCTGGAGTTACTTTAGGCTTTTGGGTCATAGCTTGTTTCACAAAAGAGAATACAGGACATCCTCTGTAGTTAGCAGTGTGATTACCTTCACAATTACTGCACTTTTTTTCCTTCTGGTCCTTCGACTTATTGCAAATAGCAGTGTTGTGTAATTCACCGCACACAACACAAACAGACGGTAATTTGCAATAAGTTTTCGTATGGCCATATTCTTGACAATTATGGCACTGTACGGGTCCTGAGCGCTTGTGTGGTTCTTCGACTGTAATTTTCCGGTATAACAGATATTTTAAATTATAAATTGGATGGGTCTCATTTTTCTTCAATTTTATATCATTCGGCTCCAATTCAACGCGAAATAAGGGTTGGGGGATCTTCTCCCTGTTTATTATGTTAGAGACATTCTTTACCTTAAATCCCTGGAGGGTGAGAGCATCTTTAATTTCCTCAGGAACTACATAAGAATCTATGCCTTTCAATACGATCTGTAGGCCTTTAGCACTCTTAAGCTGGAATGTGTAGAAACTTGTTTTATTTTTTTCGAATTCGTTAACCATTTTGCGGAAGTCTTTTTCATCATATATTTGAACTTTTGTTTCATCAATGTTACCACGTTTTATTGGAACAATGTGAAATGACTTTTCACCAATGGCCGAGATTAGTTTTTTAATAAGTGTGTTCGAGTTTTTTTGTCTCAGATAGATTGGTGGTGGTTTTGAAGTTTTTTTCGAAGATTCTTCGGGTTTATCACTGTCATCTTGTAATATTTTAAACCGGTTTTGACGATTAGCTGAGGCGGCGTCGTTGTCTCTGGATATTTTCGGAACAGATGAGATTTTGGATGAATTTGGGCTTCGCCCGCGCTTTACTACCGTTACATATCTGTCCATTCCGACAGGCACTTTAGGTTTTTGAATATTATCGTCCATTGTGATAACTGGGTTAAGTGATGAACACGAGCCCAGAGCGGATAATGGCGCTGACTTAAATAACGATGAACTAGGCAATGGTAATATTACCGAATCACTACTTGGCATCGGAGTAAGCGAATTTGATTGCTCACGTAAAATTGGCTTTGCCGTTAGAAAAAGACTGTCATCCAATTTTTTCTTTTTATTGTTTGCATTAAGAGCTTCAGAACTCACAGTAAAATAGGCATTTCTGCCGTTAGAACTCACTTCACAATTTTTTGTTTTTGAGGTACTCATGCAGAGTATTCCTCAGTCACTTTGTTTGTGTTTTTTGTTTTTTTGTTGTTTCAGTTTATACGAAAAATATTATTAATGCAAGTAAAGCAAATTTAACAAAAAACTGTACTTATTACGAATCAGTACTTATTACGAATATTTTTTCTTTCTTGTTTGTATTCTTGTTCGCTCGGTATGTGAAAAAAAAAACTCCGCTAACACGTCTGTTCACTACGAAGGTTCAACAAGACTCAATAACATATGTTAATTTTTTTTTTTTAACTAGTAACACATTTTTGTCATTGTCTCAAAAGAAAAACTATATTAAAATAATTAATATTTAATAACTAAAATTATGTTTATATGGTATTCCTATATGATTGAATTTTTTCTTAATTTTCATATTGTATTTGAAAGTTTTTATATAAGCGAGGTTGAATATTTTTTCTAATGTCAGACATATAGACAACTAAGCCCACAACAAATAATTTTTTTTGGATTAACTGTTGGGATATAAAACTTTAATAAATAATAATTTTTTTTTTTTTGATAATTTATTAATCTAATAATTTATTAGTTGTTGTTGCTTGCATTTCATTGGCACCAACAAATAGTTAAAGTTTTATTTTATTAATTTTTTTTGGAAAATATCTCGAATAATGAATTTAATAAGTACTGCTATTTATCAATATATTTATCAAAATTATTTTCTTACACCAAATGAAAATTATAACATCTTTTCGATCGCACTTGTGCTAATCTGCTTGCTTTATAAGTCCTTCTGGTTTAAAAAATATCTAAGATAAAATATTTTCGTGTATTAAGCCTTCTTCGCTAACTCAAGCTTTTTTCATTATTAAAAAAAAAAAATGATACAGAAAAATTAATAGAGCTCTATTTGGACAGCCGGAATAAATGCAAATTTTCACAATGCATTTAATAAATAGGTAAGACGATTTTTTGCTGCCATTTTGTTTCTATAATATTCAGCCGATCTTGACAAAAAAATATATCATTTGAAATCAGTTCGGTATTTTGGATTATAGAATAGGAAATTTTTTCACTGCTTTGAACCACGAGAGAAAGGAGATCTGATTTAGTTGATTTAATACATTAGAAGCTACAAAATAAAAATTGATTATTTTTGTACGTGTGTATATGCATTCGCCAATATTTTTCTTTGAACAGCGATTTCTTCGTCATATGTGAAAAATCTTGTTTTTTAGCCATTGCATTCTCATACTTTGCAATTGCCAAATTCCTCATAAAAAAGTTGATATAGTAATAACTTCAAAAATAATCTCTAAGAATTTCAAAATAAAAACTTTTTAAGATTAAGATTAAATTAGATTTTGCGTTCAACATCCTCGTTGGAATTGTGCTCAAAGATCTTAATGGGTTATATAAAGATCTCAATGGTATATTTTGGTTTTTTTGTTTCAAGCTTTTAAAGCCTATTTTTGAAATCGGTTAAATTTGTTGTCAAAAAGTCTTTAGTCTCTTAGTATTTTCAAATTCATGCATGTGCAAATATTATGTTTTATGATTTCATATCGAACTTAATCAGTGCAAAGCGCGGCAAAGCGATACAGCTAGTGCGTTTGAAAAATATTTTTCAGACGCTGAAGAATGTAATTTTAAAATATCCCTATTAAATTTCATGTTCTCATTTTCTAATTGAAGCAACATTTTTGTGGCGTAATTTCTCTTCTGGGACAAAAGCACTTTTATAAACTTTGAATAGTTTTGTTGTATATCGTACATTTCAGGTGGTGTTTATCTAATTTTGTAATAAAATTTTATAAAATGATTTATTTAGATTCCACAAATTTCCTAATTTTTTAGCAGGTTTTCTTTAAAGTACTGGGCTAGATACAAGTTTTTTGCAATGGGAGTGCAAATAATACACTAATCTATAATCTTATTGCTTCTACTGAAAAGTAGTTTTGGCCATTCTATGTTCATATATATTTTTATTAAAGCGCATTATTTATTTTCAATTACGCCATAGTTTAGTTTTTAATTAGAGTAAATTTCTTATCTCAAAATTTATTAACAAAATACGGATTTCGTAGGTCTCTACAATGATTTATTTATTTTAATTTTTCTTCTGCTCTCAAATAAAATATTTTGATCGATGTTCTCCAATTTGGAAGAAAAATTATTTTTACATACATCTCAAAAAAATTTATTTTTTTTTGCTGTGTTGCATGACGGATTTATAAATTTGCATAAATACTTAAAGATTTAACACTTTAGGTGAGCGGTGTTGTATCAAATTTACCACCGACTACGTAAAAATTATATTGAGCGTAAATATGGTATTGAAAAGGAAACGTGTTAGTTGTTGCATATTAAAAAGTTTTACAAACTATAAACCAAGATTTTTGTATTATTTTCAATGCAACTGTAGGTGTAAACGATTCTAGGCAGAAAAGAAAGAAAACACAAAAGACTGAAAAATCTGTTTCAATGATTTATTTCATACTATGGTTTTCTGAACAACTGTCAATTGCAATGTCATTGCAATTGTTAGTAATATTTCATTACATTTCGAATACATACATATTTTTCGAGTTGAGGTCTTTCGTTTAACACATTCACAAGAACTCAGGGCTGTTTTAAATGTTTTCTTTATAATTGTCTTACATGTTAAATGTTTCTTTTCAAATTTATTTGCCACTTCCAACAATATATGTAAATGTAACTGAGCACTGTAATCTAAACATACAATCGGCATCTTTAGTTGGCAATTGACGACGACAACATATCGAGTGTTGGATAAGGTTGCTGAAAAGATCATTACATTACAACATGCAGATAAAAATCTTTTAAATTTTTAAACAAATTTTTACACATTAACGTAAATCGGTTTGTTGCGATATGGGCTTAAAAAATTTATTTAAAAATGTAAATGAATTTGTCACGATATGAGAATTTGTTTAGCATTTTCTTATTGAAGAAATATGATTAGTTGAAGTAAAGTTTAGAAACTAGACCGTATTATGTTGCCTCGAAGGCCATTGTGATCATACAGATTGGATATTCTCGAATTTGCGGATATAGAGAAACATTCGTACACAGAAATAATAACTTGTTACCTCCTTTTCAAAGAAAAAAAAAGGAAATTTATTATAAAAGAGCATGCACTCTTGTAAGGAAGTTAAAGTTTTTAAGTTCGAGCGACAAGTGGATTTTTCTGCAAACAGATCAAGAGAACGTTACACTTTTTCAGAAAAGTAAACGCCATTATATGGCAAATTTTTACGTGTTTAATACATCAACTATTATATAAGCAATACCTTCATATTGACTTTAGCAGTCCACAACATTATTTCAGTAATTGTGGGTCTGTCCATCCTAGAGAGAGAAAGAGGGGAATACGTATTCGCCTATATACAAGACATACATGTTTGTGTAGGCTATCCCGCTCAACTTGTAAAAAAATATTATTTTAACTTGAAACAGCAATTAAGAAAATTAGTTTGAAAACTTTCACATCTTTAAATATAAAAAATAAAACTGAAGCGACATTACAAAAATGGTTTTCAAACAATTTCCATTACAATTTTGTTTAAAATTCAAACAAATAAAATTTCATAACTCTTCCAAACAAGAGCATATGAAACTTGACATTTGTAAATATTAAAAAAGCTGTCAGTTAAAGAAACAACTGCAAATAAAAACTGAAATATCCTCGAATGCAGATGATGTTACAAAATGCTTTTCCAAAAATAAAAAAAGACAAAAGTATAAATAAATAAAACAAATGCTTTTACTACTCGTAACAAACGAAATAAAATACTGAAATATAATCCATGACAAACAATTTTCATACAAATAGAAATATAAAATTTTGTTAGACGAAACAGGTAGATGGCACGAAAAACTTTTAACTTTGACAATGTTTATTATATAAGTAGTACAATAGAGTTCAGTTATTATGAACTCAGCAGCACCGAATAATTTTATTCACTATGGATAAAGATCGTTGTTACATATTGTTTTTATTTTCCGATAAGTCCACGATTTTTGAACATTATATATCTATTCTCAAAGTTTATTCATTTCCTATTATTTTGGATCGCTTTTTCAAATGATGGTAAATAATTATTTTATTATTATTTTCTTTTTTTTATTAGTTATAAGAGTAAGGTTAGGTTAAGTTAGGTTAGGTTGATTGGAGGGGTGTGATAGCCCATGTCATACGACATGCACTTAAGCCAGTGAAGGCTTGTTGTGTGCTCCTTTTAATTATCAGACACAAACTGCCAGAGTTCTGCGGCAGGGTTCGAACCTGGGACCTTCGCACTACGAGTATAGTACACTACCTACTAGTCTACGAAGGTCAGTTGAATAAGAGTAAAATTAAACAATAATTTTTTTATTGGGTAGTAATAAAAAGAATTGTTTATAAGTTCGCTATAAGCGAAATTCAGTTTAGGATGACGCCTATAAAATATTATTATATTAATTCATATGGATCCTATCATATTACACTAAGCGATAAATAAACTATGCGATACGATAATACGCGTCGAAGTTGACTAACTAGTCAAAAACGTCGTGTCGCAAAGTTTCGCTATCGCTTAGCATGATATAGCCAGCTAAGCAACGTGACGTGTAAAAATACATTTTCAATTTCAGTAATTTTGCAAAAAATCTAGTTTAAGAGAACATCCGAAATTATATGACCCAAAAAAGAAAATTAGATGAATAAAATAACGAAAATTAAAAAAAAACGGGCAAAAATTGGTAAAAAATTCAAGAGAATAAAAAATCAAAATGTTGCTTAAATTAATTTTTTTGGATCTCTTGTGGTCCAATTTTCCTTATTCTTTGCGTAAAAACAAAAATATTGACGTATTAATTTTACGAACATCCATCCCATTTGATTTTTTTAATATAAATAAAATAAACAATTTTGTTCGAAGTGTCACTTCTTCCAGTGCGATATACAAAAAAATTCGTTTAGCTGCACTACAATTTCGCGTTGTACAGTGCCATCTTACCTTAAACGTAATAATTTCCTTAACAAATTTATGTCAAATGTAGCGCGGAAGTTGTACTTATGTAATAAATATTATACGCTATAGCCGGCGTATGCTGTAAGCGAACTCCTCCGTACTTATACGAATGTACGTGTACCTAAAACTAAAAGAATAAAAATTTAGGAACATCTGCAAAGCAGAGAACAAATAATAAATAAATAAATAAATAAAAACAAGAAGAAAAAGAAAAAAAAAAAACTAAGAAACACTAACAACAGAAATGCCTTAGGGATATAGTGAAGTAGAAAATGCATAATTTAATAAGTTTTGATGCTGCAGAGGAACAGCGGCGGAAGAAGTAAACAAAACATAATTTTTCCTCTTCAACACTTCGCATGAACGACATTGTAAATTGTTTGCTAAAATAGCTAAAAAGAACTAGCGGCTTTTTTCCAAATTAGTTTCAAAGTATTCAAAATTGCTTTGGCTGGTAGAATATATTAAAAATCAGAAAATACATTAGGACACTGAGAAAAAAGTGTACTTAAATAAATTAATACTGACCTTCGTAGACTAGTAGGTAGTGTACTAGACTCGTAGTGCGAAGGTCGCAGGTTCGAATCCTGCCGCAGAACTCTGGCAGTTGTGTTTGATAATTAAAGGGAGCGCACAACAAGCCTTCACTGGCTTAAGTGTATGTCGTATGACATGGGCTATCACACCCCTCCCATAAACCTTACCTAACCTAACCTAACCTAAATAAATTAAAGAAAAAAATCCTAAGATTCAATATTCTTAATTTATATAAGATATCTCATAAGTAAAAAAATAAATTTTTAAATTTAATACAAAAATTAACTTGAAAATTTTTCGCAACGAATTTTTATATCTATTTACCGAGAAATCATTTGATTTAAAAACATATTTTCAAAAATTTTGAAAATCTTTGTTAAACTTGAAGAATTTAAATTTAGAAAATAAAAATAAGAATTTTTTTTTGTAAAAGAGACTGATTTAAGGAAATAGTTTATAAAATTTTACATACTTAAAGAATTTAAATATTTAGTCCTTTAATTCCCTGTGAAACATAGGGCCTCAAAAAATTTAAATTGTTGACTTAAATTTTATTTCGTGTTTTCCCTACTTTAGTAAAACTGTCCTAAATCGAGAAAAAAATTCTCTAAAGTATATTTCTTGGTTCGTGATCTATTGGATTTTAAGAAAAATTACTAAAAACTTAAAACTAAAGACAAGATAATAAAGTAATACTATTTTCAAAGAAAGTATAAACTAAAAATTGTTTAATCTTTTATTTGAAATAAATAATTTCATTGATTACATATAGTGCCCCGAAAGGAAGATGCATGTTCCAATCCATCATGGGATAAGAAATAGATTCTTCCTTCTTACAACTAAAAAGTAGTTAACTGGCGATAATAAATTAACAAAATTTATGAACTAGAATTTAAGACAAAAAAGTACTGTATTCCAGTATAAAAGTTGTAATTTCAAGAAACTCTAATTCAACTCTTCATTGTGTCGTAAAAAAGATATTAGTAAAATAAATATTAGCTCGTGTTTTTTATCCATTTGTTCCTCCACTAAAAAAATCAATAACAATTTTCTGGAAATTCATGAACTAGAATTTGAAAAACAAGTTACATGATCGTATCTTAGAAAATTTTCAAAAAATTAAGAAGAAAACAATTATTGAATAATTTTATTATTCGAGATATTCTCCAAATTAATTATTAAAAAAATTTATTGTTTTTTACTGGCTTAGCTGAGTAGGACTATATGCCCGCATTTAATTGGCTATTACCAAATCATCAGCACTCTTTAGCCGAATCATATTTGAAAAGCAATCAAACTCACATATGTATTTACACAAAAATAAACAAATACTATATAAAAATTATATAGAAGTCAATAAAGCAGCTATTACTACAAAGCTTTCAATTACATGTTAAAGATTTCATATCCCTATAAACAGATACCTATGTTAAGTTCATCGAATCAGTTAAGTTTAGCGTTAGGTTTTAATGATCATGACAACTTTAGAAGAAATCGTAGCATCTTTAATACAAATGGCTAATTTTTTAGGATAATAGGAATTCTAAGAAATGACAATCCCTCACCTCTAGCCGCTCGTTGTACATTCCTTACTCGTCGTTACTTCTAAGGTATTTAAAAATCTGTTCAGTAGGTTGTGCTCACCAATGTATCTATTGATATATAAGTTTATTATTCAACTAATCAATTATCCATTTAATTTTGTTTAATAATGTCTACGAACTTTAATATATATTTTCTAATATTGTCTTGTAAGTGCAGAAAAAGACGATAATTGTTAGTAAATGCATTTTCACTATTTACGTCTATTTCCTTCACTAGACTCGTAGTGCGAAGGTCCCATGTTCGAATCCTGCCGCAAAACTCTGGCAGTTTGTGTTTGATAAATAAAGGGAGCGCACAACAAGCCTTCACTGGCTTAAGTGTATGTCGTATGACATGGGCTATCACACCCCTCCAATCAATCTAACCTAACCTAACCTACGGCTATTTCTAGAAGACCCTCTCCAATTTGCAGCAGCTTCAGTGCATAATCACCTGCCTCTGCATCATTGAATAATTTAACATGTTGAACTGAAGGTAGAGATTTTCTACCTTTGACCACAGTGGCGCCTTTATGCACGGATTTATCTCATCTGCCAGTGTACTATTGCGGATGTACTTTTTATCAGCTACTACAAATTAAATGGTTTCAAAGTTGTTATTATTGATTGGAGTTTTAAAAAATATTTCTTAAATAAGAAGTTTTAAGATTCTTTAGTATAATGATATCGGCCCAAAATGGGTTACAAGTTTCTATAAAATTTTTTTCTGATTTTTGTGTGTGATTTCCAAATATAGGAATCATGTTATTACTCCCTGATGAGACCAACTAAGCCCATTACTATACTAAAGGATATCCTGTATGCAAATCCAGGCTATAAACTATTTGTGTGCCAAATTTCATTCAAATCCGTTCAAGCATATTAGAGTAATTGAGTAAGAAATATGCGAACAAACTTTCACAAGAAGGCAAGTGAAATACTAATTAAAAGTTTGAACTTTCTACACACAAAAGAAAAGATTCAAAACAAATTACAGAAGTCCAAATTATAAGCTTTTAATAAATCTAGTGCTACTCGTATTCTGCTGGTTTAAACTGTTTATTGAAAGGATTTTCGTATAGTTTTAATTAAAAATCATAAAGATTTTCACAAATAATTTTTCTTCCTTAAAATACTAACAAATATTGTGTAGAAGTTTCTTTTATTTATTTGTTCATTAGTTTTCTTTTGTTGGCTTAAACAAGTTTGTATATACAACTACAATTAGTACACGCTCTCAAACATAAAGTGTTAAACACACACACACACACACACACACACACACAAACACACACACGAGTACATTCAGAAAAAGTTATAAATAATTTGTGATCAAAGTTTGACTTTAAAATAAACTTTTTCATACTTCCTGGGAAATATGAAAATGTAAAAATCTTCCACACCAACACACTTTTAAACGATTAAATACAATTATTCATTGAACGTGATATTGTAAAAAAAATTTATTGCAATTTGCATTTTTCATACTAAATCTATGTTAAGAAGACCGTATTGTTATTAAATATCGCTCACAACATTTATGCATCTCGAGTAATATTTAAATTATTTTTGGGAAGAGTTGGTCACCTTTTGTTTTTAATTAAAAGCGCCAGCAATGGAAAATATTTGACAGGATATTTAGCTCAAAATTACTACTGGCTGCAACTCGCACTACTCGTATATATTGAATTGTTAACATTTATTAAAACTAAAATGCAATTCATTATTATTTTAAAACTGGCTAAAACTGCTCTAATATGTGTTTTGTGTGCTCTTAAGGGACTTATGAATTTTGATTGTGTTTTTAATATTAAAAATATTTTAAATAATTGCAGAAGAAAATGTTGCTTTTGCGAAAACGATTTAAATATTCAGAAGTTTATTGAAAAAGGAAACTGATAGGGGGATTACTTTTAACAACTGTGTGTAAAAATATTATAGGAAATAAATATTAAATTAGTTAAAAGTTTTCATAACACAAATTTGAAGACCATGCGAAATATTTCATTAGAAGTTGTGAAATCAATTAAGCAAAGAGAAAGAAAAAAGGCGAAAGCATGATGAGGAATAAAAAAAATTAAAATGAATAAAAAACGATAATAATGCAAAACTAATGAAACCAAGTATTTCGTAGAGTATATGAGTTAAAAAATATCATTATTGTCTGGTTTTATAAATATTTCTCATAAATGATTTTATTTGCTTATTCTAAGAATTATCTTACAGA
The DNA here is from genome assembly GCA_963681545.1 of Germaria angustata. NCBI lineage: Eukaryota > Metazoa > Arthropoda > Insecta > Diptera > Tachinidae > Germaria > Germaria angustata. The sequence continues at coordinate 109,635,989 of OY812998.1, forward strand.
AAGTATGGTGTGAAATATTTTTATTTTCGGTGACAGCACTTTCTCCAAGTTACCGATTGCATTCACAGATATTGAATCCATTAATCATTTGCATTTTTATTTCCTTGCGTAAAATCGAAAAATATTGCTCACAAGATGCATATGGAGGGAACGTTGTTTTATGGCCCGGATAAAATAGCTGCTAAAAGCTAAATTTTCCATTTTTATTTTTTAATTTTGTACATATTCCATGAAAGTTCTAATGAGAATTAAAAGAGAAACTTGCCAAATTTTGTCAATAACACACGATTTAATACCTGTTCTTTAAGATTAAACTATGTATTTATATAAATTGTTTTGTGTTTCATAAAAATTGCGATACAACTCTCATTTTGGATATTTGAACACAATTCCTTCTCTATATTATTCATAAGAATTTGCATTAAAGATCTTCACAGTCATAAGGCCCATACAGGTTTCCTCCATTCAATCATTCTATGCTCTTCAAACCAATATGACTCCTGAGAATTATGAAGTATGTTCATCGGATATTTGAATTGTACTTCCTTATGGCTTTCATATGGTGTGAGGCAACTCTAGTTGGGTCTATTCAGATGTTAGTTGTGATATGCCAATTTTATATAGTCTACCCGGATTCCATTCATATTCGCTGAAATGCAGTTTAATGTTTGCTATTATATTTAATTTTTGCTCTCTTGGAACTTTCAAACGATGTATAGCGTGCTGGTCGTATTACATACCCCTACACTAAACTCACGGTAGCTCCTCCCAATTGAAACGAATAAAGATATCATTAATAGTATTAAAACTTTCTTGGGTGGACTTGATGTATTTTAATGATTTATGTATACGAACATACTGGTATTTGAATGTATATAAATTCGACCCACAATGAAGAACATGCTATAGCATTTTCCCTGAAGAACAATTGAATATTCTGATGACATTTTTGAAACAAGTTTCCTCTGATCTTTCAGGAAATACATGACTAATCCATGCAGGTCCTTTGGAAATGGCGTTCATTCTTTCTCAAAAATAGTTAGATTGGATGGGTTGCATTATTCAAACTGATGCAACATTTTAATTATGTTGTTAAAAAAAGTTACAACAATTAAATTATTTAAACTGTATAACAAAAATAATTAAATAAATTTTTTAATTAGAGAAGAAAAATATTACAGCTGTGCAATTGAAAACTAAAAATCGTTGCTCATTTGTGCAACTACTGGCAACTCAACAGAATTTCGAATGCCATCCATTATAGGAGAGATAAATCTTATTAATGAATTTTCTCAGATTAGTTGATACTGAAAAAAATAATAATAATAAACAAATAAAAAAGTACCTGAACAAAGGGCTTCCGTTTTTCCCTTTCTTCTTGTAGATACCTCATCAAATGAAAAAAGCTTCCCCACTAGTTTTAGTAACTTCTTCAAAATTTTACGTTTAATTAAGTTCTAGCATTAAATTTTCATACATCTAAGAAAATATTCATAATATATGTATATTCCTCTTTTTTTGTACAAGTAATAACTGAAATAGCAGGCAGCATCATTTCGCCTGAATAATAAATTCTATTACAGCTTCAAGTAAGAATGTTTCTTAAATGAAATATTTTTGGTTGTTGCTGCTATGAAAATATTTATTTAATTAGCCGTATCGTTTTAAGAGCTAAAATAACAAAAACATTTTCGAAGTCAGTTATTTACTGTGTCCTACAACTACAACTTGCACAAACTACTTCACGACTATTACAAGAAAGTGAATTTTTCATTTCTTTAGAAATGATTATTTTTGGTCGTACAAAAGTAAATACAAATGTAGGACAAGGATAAGAATCATCACATGAATTGCTATGTTTATTTCAATCTTGTTTTTATATACATACATATACGAGTATAAATATTTACACATTCATTACCGGCTTCATATGAAACGTACATATACATGTAAATGTATAATTATGCTACGCGTAAACTTACGTGTGTAAGAGATTTAACGAATGTCAGTTTTTAGACATTCGCAAAAACGAATTTTTAATTTATTTTTAATTTAAATAGCACATGCCATATTTCAACATTTTCCCAAAATTGTGTTAATTTATCGAGTTTGAGGTCTAAAAACAATATATTTATTTTATATTTTTCAATATTTCGACAACCTGTGGCTGTCTTCTTCAGGAAAAATTTTTTTCCTGAAGAAGACAGCCACAGGTTGTCGAAATATTGAAAAATATAAAATAAATATATTGTTTTTAGACCTAAAACTCGAGAAATTAACACAATTAATTAAGAAAGGTCGAATAATATCATCAATTTATTTTCCCCAAATTGTTAAAAAATTTTCGTGCATTTCACTATTTCACATCAATTGTTTTCTATATATTTTTAATAGAGAAGATATTTTACCAGTTGAAATATTTTCTTTCACTTTAACTAGAAAGAAATCGAAGAACAATATTTATATATAGAATATATAACATGAATCAATGAGGAGATAAGGGTAAAAGTTAACGTTTAGATGGTTAGATGGACGTCTGCGATGGTTAAGTGCAGACGTCGAAGGACTGTTTAGACAATTCGATCTTTTCAAAACGAATATAAAGGGACATTGATAACAAGAGACAGTTAATTTGGTTTTACCCATTCATTAATTGATTTCTAAAACTAAAAACTATTATAAACTCAGTTTCAGCCCTGGGTTAAACTGTAATGGAAAATCCTGTTTTCAATATGATATTCCAATAAATTATTTTGGTTCGAATCTGTTATGATAACAAGGATAATAGGTTAGGTTAGGTTGATTGGAGGGGTGTGATAGCCCATGTCATACGACATACACTTAAGTCAGTGAAGGCTTGTTGTGCGCTCCCTTTTAATTATCAGACACAAACTGCCAGAGTTCTGCGGCAGGATTCGAACCTGGGATCTTCGCACTACGAGTCTAGTACACTAAGTACTAGTCTACGAAGGTCAGCACAAGGATAATAACGAATGCAATAAATAAAGAATTTCATAGGAATTTTCAGAGCAAACACACATATCCTCTCCTCCAATAGGGACTTACAAGCTTTGACAGTTAACAGCGACCATATTGTGAATCTACATCCGTAGAATTGTCATTTATTCAGTCGTTTTTGTCAAATCAACACATTCAAATAATAAAATTGTTTTATCAAAATGTGTGTTCCGCTTGGGTAACGTTTTGCGTGCTTTGCCTATTTTGCGGTCGCCATAATCATCCTCTATTTTTGATTGAAAAGGTACGTCAGCAAACCAAGTTGTCGAATTCGGGACGATAGCAATTCACACGAGATTCAAGAGCGTTCAATAATGCATCCCGAAAAAGTCAATGTTTAGTGTGTATTTTAGGCGCCAACAGTTCATATTTCTTTGAGAAATACATTTGGCAGGCCACCTCCGTCAAAAACGAGGGCTATAGGTCAATGATCATTAATTTCTTTTGGTCTGATTTGGGTCATATGGAGAGCAATGTGGTTTCAACAGGATAGCGCTAGGAGCATACAGCTCATACCACATTGGATGTTCTTCGCGTGCGATTTGAGGGAATCAAGGTGAAGTGGTTTGAGCGGGCCACCGAAAACATACCATTTCAACACGTTGGAATTTTTCTTAAGGGGTTTTCTTAAGTCGCTGGTTTATGCGAATAACTTACAAGCCACAGTGCCCTACAAGGCCAGCATAAGCCATGGCATCAGTCATGAGTCGTCGATAATTTAGCATTTTGCTGCTAGTCTTCTAGCGTAGCCGCTAAGATAATTTTTTAATTGAATTTTAAAAGATGACAGGGGCTTTTTGAAATTCTTTATGTTAAATTTAGTAGCTATAGTTTTTGAAGCGCTCTTGTAGGGCATTACATTTCCTAAAAAGAAAACTCTGAATTTAATTTTGTAGACTCTAAAATTTGCATATGTATCGAGCAAATGAAAAGTATGTAGTTTTAGGAATTAATCGTTGAGACTTAAAAATTACCTACGATGCCATTTCTTAGAGAGTATAATTCCTTACAAGTGTGTGCATGGAATTTTTATATCAAACGTTTCAAAAATTATAATATCCTTAATGAAAAATGTTTTTTCGTGCTATGTACCAAACGACAATTATCTTTCTAATGATTCGAGTCAGCTTTATATTATTATTTTTTTTATTTATATAATTATATTGTAACTAAGTCTTTTGAATCAGTTAATTATTTTAATATGTGTAAGTTTGTTTTATTACTATTATTATTATACAAATAAAGATATATGTGTTAACAATTTATTTTCCCGTTTGATCCACTGTGTATAGATTGTATTATAAATTGAATTTTTTATAATCCGTGCAGGGAATTGTTTTGCACCATCTTAAACAAGCTTTTATGTGTTGTTTAATGGCATCTATAAATAGTTTTCGAAATTGCTATTTGTTGAAAACTAATTCAAATTGTTGGGTTCAGCCTGGTTGTTAAAAGTCTTAACACAATATCCTCTTAAAGTTTTCTTCTTATACTATACTTTATTATTATTTATTTCTTTATGGTTTACTCCTCTCTTTTCTGCTCTATAAATGTCTTTATGAAAATTATAAAAGTTTTAATAAAATAAGAAGCTAAACAAATAATATCTGACAACAAACTTTAAAATGAACTTGATAACAAAGAAGTTATATAAGCATAGTTACAGGTAAAGAACACAAAATAAACACTTCGGAATCAACTTAATTTTATTGTAAAAAAAATTGCTCGTATAATTTATCTTGTAATATATATAATTTAAACTAATTTTTATTATTTCGCTGAATGACACTAGTTCTTTTTTAGAAAAAAGTAAAGAAGTGCAAAGTAGAGTTGTTTTTTAAATGCTGGAACCCATACGGAGGGAAATAAAAGAAAAATTCTTAGCGAAGTGACTGTTGAACCACAATTATGCAGAAAATTTAAATGCACTACGAGTGTATGTGTATTAAATAAAATAAAGCTAACTGAGTGTCTATTGTATATGAGTGTAAGTAGTTTTTTTATATTTCATTTCATTAAATGTTAAATGCTGCATTTTTTTATTTTTTTTTATTTTACTAGTGTCTTTTTAACAACTGCATTACAACAATGATGACTGTGTAACAATTGTTAGCGGTAATTAGCGCTTTTTTTGCTGTGGCATATACAACATAATGCGATATTTTTCATTTTTACAAGGATGTTTTTAAGTTTGCGTTTGTGTGCGTAGAAACTGAGTAGAGCAAAATATTTACTAAGAATAGTTAAGAGCAGCAAATGTTTCGTCTTTTCTGTGAAGGTGGGCAAGTACTTTACTATAGCTATGTTTAAGATGAACTGTTAATTTGGAATATGATCATAGCGAATAATTTTGGAGTGATAACCTATTTCTGATTTAAATAACGCACAGGTTTTAGCGAGAGTTCATATATCGTACATTTGCAGCAAGTCAAACTTTTTAGTTTTTTTAAAGGGATAGGCGAAATTCATTATCTTATTACGGCTTAGGAATAAATATATTAAATGTTACATATACATTTCAAATTATTTATAAAATGTTAGTTTTCTAAATATTGATTTTAAAGCTCCTAAGCTGTTAGAAATGTAATAATCTACAAATCTTTGTTCCAGCTTAGAGCTCAGTCGATTTGGGTAAATAGTATTTAAAACTTAGATCCTAGATCGTCTCGTTAAATAAAATTTGATTTAAAATGAAGATATATGTTTCATTTATCGAAACCTAGATTTCGTAACAGATATAAAATTTTATCGTACCTATTCAAATATTTATTTGTGTGGAGCATCTGACAAACTTGTAGTTTTAAGTCTTTTGTTACTTTATTTTTAATTTTTTTAGCCCTATTCACCATATATAAATACGTTTTTCTTTCTCTTATATTTTTGGTATTTAATTATGTTTTATTTGTGCAACATTATCAGATTGAAGACAATACATAAAGTCGTTGAAACGCGGAAAAAGACTCACAAGGAGAAGGTGAAAAAATCAAGAAATTTACAACAAAAAATAAAAAAGAAATTGTCTTTTGTTTAAACGTAATATAACGATCTATATTTTTACTATTTCTACTTTTGAACTAAAACAAAAGGTATTCCACAGAAAATTCACACTGCAAATTATGTGTACGAGCAGTTAGTTCACCGTTGTTTGAGACTATAAATACAATTTTAATGCTTTCTGCAACGCAATCTCCTCATAAACACATACACCCAGCCGCACACAGAGATGATGTTGTCTTCATAGCACACATACGCACACGTACACACCCAAACATACAGTGTCACTTGTATCTACTGCATTGCAGTATAAAAAAAAACTTGTTTCTTTAATTCAACTCCCCAAGTATGTTTCGCTTTGCTTTATTTGGCTTGATTTATATTTCCTTGGCAATCTAACCTTCTTTAATGCTATATAATTTTCGTCTATCTCTCTTTATTTGGTTGAGAAAGCATGAAATGAAAATTTCTAACAATGTTTATTTTTAAAAACATTTTAATAGAAAGTGTGCTAAAAAATTTGTTCGAGTGTTTATATTTCAGCCCATTTTCTTGCTTAACATTCATCAATATTATTCATTTTCCTTTCACACTAGATTTTGATTTATATTATTTTCATTTTATTTTCTCAAACATTTTATCTATTGCCAACAACATTAATATGTATTTGTATACAATTCTGCATATTTTGCTTGTTTTGCACTTAACATCGAAACTACATTGAATCGTTATGAAGTTTATACAAATATATATCGAACATATTGAATTTGTAGTTTAATCAATTCTACTATTAATGGATTATTTTTTTTATAACAAAAATTGTTTTATGATTCTCTTCAAAATTTCGATAAGAAGTTTTCGGCAAAAAAAAAAAAAAAAATACGGAAAGATTTAAGGATCGAAAATAGAGGGGCATTAAAAGTTATTGGCATTTTGATTGAAATTATGTGCAAGAGCGTGAAATTAAATATTTGTATATGACTTGGATGGAAAAGAATATGAAATGGGGTTTTGTTCAGTCAAGGTCCCAGCCACCTGAAATGTCTCTGAATAATTAATTCTAAATTTTTATTTTAAAATGAAAAAAAGTTGATAAAAATTTGCTAATTAATCTAACATACTTTCTTTCGTTATTCTGTAATATCGGATTTTTTGCCCAATTAATTCTTTGAAAATTTTAATACCATATTCACGCCTGTTCTGCAAATCACTTTTTGTGAAAGTGATTTAAAATCACCAAAAAGGTCTTCTGGGCACAAAACTTTTTGAAGTTTTGTGATTTTTAACCGTTCAGCAATGTGACTGCCGATCTGAAATCACTTTCTTAATTTTGGACGGCTTTTTATATTAAAATCAATAAGAAAATATTAATTGAAAACATTTATTTGGTTTTTATTTACAAGAGTAAAACTGATGATTTTGTGATTTGAGATTTTATTTTTGTGATTTGCATTTACTTTTTAGTTGTCAGCAGTTTTGTTCTTCGAAAATACACCGATACTTGGCAGAGTAAATAAATATTTCTTTCGAGGAGATATACATATATTTCAGTTTGTTTAACTAAACGAGCTATTTCCAATAAAACTTAATTTTTTTTTTGTTAAGTTATATTCAGAAGAGTTTTGAACTATCAATTGTTTGACTAATTTTAAAAATAATTACGCATAAAGTAGTAGCAAATGGTAACAATAATTAATTATTACGAACAGTGGCATCTTTGGTGCGAAATCTTGCAACTTCTTTATTTTGTTAAATTAATAGGTTTCTTTTCAAATCTATTACTGACAACAATGAAGCTCCAGGCATTTCACTTGTTATTTTGACTAAACCTTTATTAATTTTCAATACATAAAAAATTGTCATCAAATCAAAACAAGACATAAGCCGTTTTCTTGTGATTTCGAGAAGGTAAAATAACACCGAAAAGTTAAAACTTTTGTGATTTTGAGAACACCAGCAAATCACATTTTTGATTTTAAAATCACAAGTGATTTGAAATCTTGTGATTTTCAGAACATGCCTGATTATTGTATACAAGCAATACGTGGCGTATGATCAGTATTTTTTCCTATTACAAAGAATTTTGCATGAGCAAAATTTTCTCCGTTGCAAAAAGTTAATTACTCTGTGTTTTTGATTTTTCTTGTTCACACGACAATGTTTGCTCTTCAAATAATTTTTTTTTTCATTTTATTTCAAGTGACGCTAAGCAACATTTCTTCGAAAGAACTAAAACGTTATCAAATGTATTGTATGAGCAATATTTTCTCTTTTGCAAAGAAGTTTCCTTTCTGAATTACGAGGTTTGCGTAATGCCATAATGTTTTCTTTGCAAAGAATTTTTTTTTATTTCATTACATGTTTATTGCATTATTAAGTTATTGGTTTTAATAATTAATTCCACCCAAAACTCTATATTAGTCAATAATAAATAATATTGGTATTTAAATATAAAAATATAATAATATAAATATAATCTATTAATATAACAAAAAGTATATGCGATTTTCAGCTTTTATGAAGGAATTTTATCATATGTGCGTTAATTTTTTTTATTACAAATTTTTATGCCAATAAGGAAAAATACTTAAGTATAATTTTGTAGTCCTACAGGAGAGCATTTTTAAATATTGAAGTTAATTTTTGAAGCCCTGTTGGACTTTTAGCTCCAGGTATTGAATACGTTCTGCAACTTCTTATATTAGGAATAAACAATTCTAATTTTACAAACTGTCGTGTGCAATTTACTGTTCCAAATGAAATTGTACATCCAAAAGAGACCAGCAGATATTCATTAAGCTCGAACTACCTGAAAAATCCGGCAAAATGAAGGAACGTTTGGCGAGAGGTACTCTTAAAATGGCATATTACAATGGTGTAATTAAGTTGTTTAAGTTGTCTTAAGTCGCCGTAAGCAGTTACCCTTTATTGTCACAGAGATCATCGAATGTGTCGTATGATTAATTTAAAGGTAAGCATAGTCATATAAAAAATCGGGATAAGTGAATGAGCGTGATGAGTTTTATGTAAATATTGCGATATTGCTTGTATAATAATTTCGCAGTATTGAGATTACGTATTGAAATTTAAATGAATTTCGTTATTTCTTTCTCAACATTACAAAATCGCAAGTTTCGACGATCGCGAGTATCAAATAAAAATTTTCTTGAAATATTGCGCCTTAACAGCAAACAGGATTTTTATTAACCGCATTTGCAATATTTTGTACGGCTACTGTACGATTTCTAATTGCACTTGTAATTAGAAATCGTTAGGGTCGCTAGCTAGGTTTTTGTTAGGGTCGCTAGCTAGGTTTTTGGAACAGTTTACTCCTGCATGAATTCTGTAGTTCCGATAAAACTATAAAAAATATTATAAAATCGCCGCTAGGATGGAAATAATATGCTGATGCATTACTGACCAATATATTATCAAACATATTGAATGAAACAAATCTTCCTATTATTATTATAAGAGATACAAGAGGTAATACAGCTTTCATTTTCTACATTTTCTCATATGAGAGCTCCAAAACTAAATAAAAATCTAAGACTGCATATAAACATGTAACTGTCTCACTTGAATGCAAGTGAGCAAACTCAAGCCCATGATGCCATCACAATGCTATTATCGAATTTTAAAATGGCTAAAAATGTATACGTATTTCTAGTTTTTTATGGGTGTCTTATAGGTAAGTTTTAATTTTATTTTTTTATATAATGGAAGCTTAAGCCACGCCTAACAGTATTTGTGTTCAAAGCATCATTTGACGTTTTACACGAATGAGATTCTAAAAATTCCTTCTCATAAAAACCATTAATATCTTTACACAAGGACCTCTACGTGACGAATCTCTGAATTATATTTTTATTTAATAAAGCAATAATCACGCAAAATATTACTACTATTACACGTTCACTTATACCTGAAAGTCTTTTACACGTGAGCTCATGTATCACTCATGTTCACGATTATTCATAATTCATATCAATCAAGTGATCGTTACCCATTCTATTAGAAATAATGTACGTAATGTAATACACACACCACATTCACAATGAAATAATATTAATCATACGCTGCTTATGATAGGTTCATACCAGGATAAATATTGCTCATACGTCCCAAGTGCCAAATTTATAATCTGGATTTCATAAAACAGCTCTTATAATGATTTCTGGCACAAAATAGCAGTACACAAGCTACAAATTATTTAATCCAAAATCTTAAAAACGAATTTCGGGTAATATGTTGTGCTCTCCTGTTTTCAAAATACAAGTATTTGGAAACAACTTCTTTTTCTTTCTTGTTTTTTTTTACCACATAATAATAAATTCCTTTTTAAACATCTAATAAGATTTATTTATCTTATTGATTTGTGGCATTTTTTACTGATGTTTTTGTTTTGCGTCATTCATATCTACCTATTAAATTATTCAAGTTTGAAAACAAAATTCAAGAAGTAAGAAAGAAAATCTTATTGTATATAAATATTTAATATTTATTGAGATAAAACTTCTTACCACAGACAATGATATTTTCAATTCAGTTTGAATTAAATTAATTACACATGAAAAACTCACCTGAAAATAAAAGAAGAGAATAAAATCAATAAAAATAGTTCAGGTTTTATATGTTAATATTTAATAAATAAATAATACATATTATAAATAGATTATCTGTTTGATTATGAAAAGAACTATGGAATAAAATATTTTATATTACAAACCAATGGTGAGATTTTTTCAATAATTTTAACTAATTTACTGTCTCAACTGGGTGTGCTGATTCAGATAATAGTAATAACAACTACTCACAATTTTCCAAATTTTAATATTGATTAAAAATAGACAATTCGGTTACACAGCGGGATAAACTGTGTACATGACTGCTTTTAATTTGAACTAATACCGTCTCATCAGTAGAGCTCAATTTGTACGTTACCCCGAATAGTTATGCAGTAACTCTCAAATAAAGTTTTCATTTGGACCAAAAAGTTATTGAGAAATTATACCTGAGTATTTGGAATAGTAAATTAATGACTGTTAGTCAATTCACAGAGAACTACATTGTAAACTTGCTTAAAGCAACTAACAGTTTCAAAAACTGAAACATAACCACATATTGTTTTCGGGAATTTCGGTGTGCTGCCTAAGGATATATATTAATCCTGATTAAGGAAGATTTTCATATTAAACTAAAGTTTCATACAAAAGACCATTAAATTTATTTATTTAAACAATAACAAAAACAAAAAATAAAAACAAAAGCTACATGAAATAATATATAAAATATACTACTGGATATAGTGTATATTAGTAGAAATGTAAATTTTTTTCCTGATATATTCCCTCTTATTATGATTGTCGCGTCGGCGTCACATCACGTCGACAGTAAAAAAGGACGGCATTTCTGAACTTGTTGTAGACAATAATTAACTAATATTGATGGTCAATTGTAATTTTATAAACCATAGTAGCAGTAATATCCTATCAATAATATTTAATATTTCTCGATAACGATCCCACTTGGTGTGACATCGACGTCGACATTCATAATAAGGTGTATTCAGACCCTCTTAATGGAATGAACAGCTCATTTGAATATCTACTCTCTTGAGTGTTTTAAGAACATAAAATATAAGTAGATAACCTGCAATATGCAGTATCCGTGGGCACTTTTGAAAGTATCTTTATGTCCATGGAGAGGGGGTACTCTGGCCAGTACTAGTGACTGGCTTTGGACTTCCAGCAACCAACATCTGTAGCGCTAATTAATAATAAAATAAAAACTTGACTAATATGTTCTCTCTTCTAGCTTTTAGTGAATAACGATAATACAGACATGTATGTTAACGTTAAACAATTTACTTTCTGCATATAAATAAGCAAACAAAATATTCCCTTTATGGCTCATGATACATAATAAAAGCTAAACAAGAATATATTGATTGCATTTCTCAATCAACACCAATCAATCTAGTCTAATGACATTAACTCGAACTGTCAACGCTCGTCTGCACTTTGATTTGATCACAAGTAACAAAATCTAGTTTGAGTATTCCCCCACACCTTTTACTAATGCACCACACATACACACATACTTGCACAAAGTTGAAAATGGAAAAAGATAATAATAATTCAGCGAGATAGAGATGTTAGAGAATTGGTAACGAAGGTATTCATTCTACCTTATTTTTGGTACTGAAACTATGTGTTGCGAAGGTGTGCTTTGCTCCTGCAGTATAAACTGTATATGTGTGCATGTATATGTTTATTCGGTACAGGAACGTTTGCATTTGAACATATTTTTTAGAAGAAAAAAAAACACATATAGCAGGAAATCTAACCCAACACTATTATTATCGTGTGTGTGTGTGTGTGTGTGTGTTTTATTTTTTCATCATATTGTGCCACTCACTGTTAACCCGCAGTTATTTTGTGGCAAATCTAGTTAACAAAACTCAGACATTTATAGTTTTTTCTGATACGTTTTTATTATTTTTTTATTTTGATTTCCAATCTCACTACGTTTGTGCTCAAATACTCATACACTTTGAAAAAAATTGAAAATCTAGCAAAAGTTAAGATTTTTACAAAACGTTTGCTCTAGTTGTAGATTGCAATGGCACATTTGTACTTTTATTTTCTCTCTTTTCTATAAAATTTTATTAGTGTATATCGAAATTGCGTTGGATTTTTTTTCTTTAGTGGTTTTATTACTTACTATGCTTTCGGTATATAAAAATTTTAAGTGGATCTTTGGTAATTGTATTTTCAAAATAAACACAGAAAAGGCAAAATTCGTTGACAGCCGCACAAACTCAAAGAAAAATATTTTACTTTTTTGTAGGAAAAAAAGTTAAGTGATGCTTATATGAATATGTTACTAAAAGAGGAAAAGGAAATGGTTTATATAAACTTCATATAAAAAATAAATTAAACAAAAAAAGATTTACCAAAACCAAACTAAACTGTTTCTAATTTTGTAGCAGACAAATTCGATTTTATTGCAATATGAAAGATACAATATACAATTTAATTATCAGAGAAAATAAAAAAAAAAAATAGCGAAAGATATAAAAATTTAAACTGAAAAATTTTAACTTTTACTTAAAAAGCGAAGCTTTATACTGAAATTAATTTCGCATTTTTTTTAATCTAGACTAGTACTCATGCGATGAATCCCGCTTATGCATAGCATTGTGCTGGAACTAGGCAAATAGTCTATGGGAATTACGATTTGGATTTAAATTTATCCACATTGAAAGTGGCAGGTAGGACCTCTGTAGGGAGATCATTCTATATACGAATTGTTCAACTAAACCACACATTTTCTCTGTATTGCCACTTGCGATTCCTTTATACATCAACCACAAATTGATATAGTCTAATTAAGTTCTTCATCAAAATTTTCGGCTTTTAAAAACAATTTTCATAATTTCATTCGAAAACATTCCACTGTTGTAAAGTTGGAAAAACGAGATGCAGCTCATACTGCGTTGATGCTCCAGTGAGTGTACGCTACTGTCACTTCGTCCTTTATGGTGCGCGATCGACCATCTTCAAAGTAGACTTTAAAGCAGCGGAATTTAGATGAGAATTGAATTTCGTTTTCAAACGGATGCAAATATATTGTATGAATAGTTAGGACATCGAAAGTAGTGACCATCTGATCCAAGATGATGTAATCTTGGAAAAGCGGAGGCCGGTGTCATAATTTATAAAGAGATTCTGATTAACTCTTCCTTTTATTATAGATTTAATGTTTGCCCGAACATATATTTTTCCTTCCAAGAATGTACTAATAATAAATATTAAGCAGGTTTATTTAAAAGAATTTATGGATATTTACTAAATCTTAGAAATTAAATTGCAATTATTTAAAAAAATCCTGAAAGCTCAGTACCAATTTCAGCAAAAATCATTCATTTAGAAGAATTTAAGAATATTTACTAAATCTGAGAAATTAAATTGCGATTACTTAAAAAAAAAAATCAAAAATCATCTCAGTACCAATTTTAGCAAAAATCAAGTAAAATTTTCTAGGATATAGAGATTATATTTGATACTGGATCCCAGTCAAAAAACAAATTTCGCACCAGACCACAACTAATTTAAACTTCAAATGAATAAATTTTCCTAGATTTTATTTCACTATTTCTTAAATGCTCAGTAAGCGTAAGTGAGCCCAATTTTTTTTTTTTAAATAAGAGCAATAAGTATTTTTTTATTGCAGTATTTTTCCTCCGACGGTGTTTGTTTCAGTTTGGAACGATTTTCTGTCATACCATTCCGTAAAAAGGCCTGGTTATGGCTATTTTTCATATGTTGCACTTCTCTCAAGAAACAAAACGCCTAAAAAAGATTCCACAACACAAGTTTTCGCAAACATAAACAAGTATGAGTATCCTCATACTTGCGTACATGCAAGTAAATTAACAGGATGTAAAAAAATTTTCCTTAAGTTTAGCATACTTCAAGGTCTCTCTAGCTTTTTCTTTCCATAATTCAGTGTTTATTTATATTGATAAATTGTTTTACAAGAGTTTTATAAATACCTTTAGAAAATTATTTTCTTCTCTAAGTAGTGCAATTATATAAAATTAATTAACTTTAAATTCCCTATTCAATTTAATTAAGCGTTAATAAATATTAAGTACAACGATAGAAGAAATATCTTTATGTATAGAAATCTATTAAGGATTCGAAATATTTAAATAAATATTTATTTAATAATTCAAGGATTATTTTTTGAGGGAAATTTATTATGTGGTACATAACGGGTGAACAAAAATAAATGCACGGAGATGTATTATATTACTAACCATAGAAATGGTGGAGGAATTAAAAGAAATTAAGAGAAATATTAGGGATAATATTAAAGAAAATTAGAAGTAGAAATTTTTATTTAAAAGTAATTGAATTTTGAATGTTGAGCAGTAACTCATGGGACATCCTGCATCCTGAGATTAAAACTCGAATAATAATTATTAGCTATAGGAGTGTATATTTCCTGCGATCTGACCACTTGGACTTGTCTTTTAGTTGAACTGCATGTATTGTTAACCAAATGAAGATAATTTTGATTGATGAACTTGAAGTCAAATTTCATCAGGTTCTTTTTAATGATGTTTTATTAATTCTCAATGTGTTTCGTGATTAAAAATGATAGGAAAAGTAAATTTAGGTGAACATGCGCAGAGAAATAAAAGAAAAAAGATAAGTCCCAGGCAGGGTAACAACTGAAAAATATGACTAGTGAAGAATAAAAATTTCTCATATTTTTTTTACAGTGAATTTTAGCTTGAATAGCGATTGATTTAAAAAAAAACCTTTCCAAGTGTAGACTCAGGTGCACTTAATATAAAAACAAGCAAGAAAACAATTTTTTTCGAAAAACAAACGGGCACTTAACCCCCTTTCTTGATTATCCTATAACTCAACAACTCAAGGAATCATTTTGAAAAATCCTTTTTTTATTGAAATTATAGCTTGCAGTTTTTTAAATATAAACTAGAAATGGATTATATAGGGTTTTAAACTAACCCATAGTTGTTTCCGTATTGTTGTCTATTCGATTAGCTCTTTGTATTGAAGTCGGTTTTTATTTTGTTAGAATTATTTTTGTACTTTTTTTTAGATGTAGAAAGTTTATCATGAAAGACACACCAATATGACTGTACTCACACGAAAGAAATTTTTGTCTAAATTAATACTTCATTTTGTATTATATGGTCTTGAAGACCCTAATAAGAATTAAAAAAAAATCTCAAATTATACAATTATGAAATGTATGGCAGACATATTTTTAATATCTGAGGAGCAGATGAAATTCATAAGGAAACACTATTCACAATTCAAAAGTTTAAAAATAGTTTCATTTCGTTGGCATGTGTAATTACTCGATTTCTTGTAATCTTGCACCAAAAAAAAATGAGCTTTCGGATAAGAACCTGAGTCCTGGTTATAATTAATATTTTTACTGTGACGCAAAAACCTCTTCAATGGAATGCATACTAGAAGGTGACTAATTGTAAAATATTCAAAAAACATATACATGTTTACGTATGTTGATTAAGGTGATATGTGTGACTTCAATTTTTTTCCCATATCATAAGCCTTATTTATTAGATCTCTGTGTAATATACACGACATAATGACAACGAACGACAACTTTGCCATCCCTGTTACACAGTATACTACTACCACTAAACACCTAAAATAATCTAATGATTATACTCCAGAAGTTGTCATATGTGGATTCACATAAAAAAGTTGTTTATTACAATGATTAGATTTTTAACTCATACGCACAGACACTTGAAAACGAATGATTCATGAAAGACTCCTTGTCATACTTTGTTAAATAATTTAACTTCTTTTAAGATTTCAAAGAATATGTGTCTTAAAAACCTTTCATTATATCTTAAATTTTCATATTTGTTTTTTTATTAAATTAATTACTCTAATAGGTGTTAGCAGAATACAATCACAAATTCTCATTAATATTGATGATAATTAAATTGAAACTTATATTTGCTTACAAATCAAATTAAGTGCATACTAACATACTTACTTAAATAAATATATAGTTTCTACTTCATATTTAGTTTAAGTTGCTCCTTGTGTTGCACTTGCAATCAAACATTTATATATAAATTACATCTAAGAATTGTTTAAACAAGACAATGCTTGTTAGATGCTCATTTATAAACTTGTATGGAAATTAAAATTAATCATATATGTCAATAGGCAAAATACTAATGTAAAATAATTGCTTGTCTGTCTGATATTCAAAGATTATTATTGTTATTATCATTTAAATAATCGCTTATAAACTGCGTACACTAGATTGTTCAGTCAACCATTTTGCATGATTAGACTTTTTATTATTTACTATAAATATTTGCTTTTGATTAAAAGGCATGAGTTACTGGCATTTTTGACAAATTGTTATATACTCCTATGCATGTATATAATATATATTTGTGCTTCAATTAAATTGAATTGTTTCTATTTATGGAAATTTCAGGGTTATACGCTATTTAGCTAAAAAAAATTATACTGCAATTTTTTCTAGATGCCTCGTTAAGATAACCATATAATTGTATGCCTCTTAGAGGTGAGAGTTCTTGAATATATTTAATCATATCAAACACACATACATATATGCATAAAAAATATTTAAATATTATTGTGGATTTGTTGCACCATTTCAAGTTTAAAATTTTTTAGCTTTTTTTCATTTGTATTATTCCAAGAATACTTGAGAAGAAAAAGCTACAACGTCCTGGAAAAAAGTTAGTTTGCTTGCTTTCTGCTGTTGGCATTTACCATATTTTTCGTAACATTGTCCTTCGTTCTTAAAAGATTGTCTCCATTAAGTATAAAGATACTTCCATCCGATAACTTTGGTTGGTACTCAGGACTTTTTATATAATATTTATAATTAATTGACACTATTTTTCAACTTTTTTGTTTTAATATATCCTTTGATTCATAAACGAGCTTTTTCCTGAAGAAGACGTCCAAAGAAGCGTCGAAATATTGAAAAAAATATTTTTTTTTGTTTTTTATAAAAAGACCAAAGGCTCGTTTATGAAATAAAATATATAATAATATTCATGTTTAGCCATTTCAATTCTACCTTTTCACTCTTTAAGATTATTACAAAATTTTCGAGCCAATAACGCATGGTAGTTGTCCTTCCTATAATTTTATTTTGGCGTTTTTGAATTTTTTCTATGAGAAAAAATACTAGATAAAATGCACCATAACGAAATACCATTATAACATGGTATTTGGATGGTTTTAAAAATTTGCAGTACATAAAAAGGGTGTCATCTGACGAATGCTTTCGTGATATACCTGGAAGAGGTCGAGATGACAGCACATATGATATGTGAATATCGAGGAAGTATTGAATGTTAACAATATATTAGTTGATTCTGTGCTAAAAAGGACAACATGAAATAATGAAAATAGATAATAATAATATAGAAAATAGATAATTAATGGTTATTAAGGCAACGCACTCAGTAAAAGGCAGCAAAAGGGGTCCTTTACAGTTGTAGCATTTATTTATATTTTCTTATGGTAGTTTTTTATTTGCAACTCCTCCAAAATAGACTTGTAATTTAAACAAAACTGTCTTCTTTCGGTAAACATTTATATCATAATCTTAACTTCAGAACAACAGTTCCTCGAAACAATAAATCGTCTCAAATTGAATGTGCATGGACTACAACACATGATTTAATAGTTAACCAACCTTTATATATATATCGGTTTCAGTTTTTTCTCTTTAAATGTCAAAATTAATTTCATGCGATTGAAATCAATTGGAATATTGAGTGTACGATTTTTTAAAACAAAATCTCAATAAAATGAATGTTAAAGGTCAATTAGTTTTATTACCTTTTATTAAATAATACTCATGAACAACTTTCAGCATATTTTTTTATTCTTTTCGCTTTTTATTTTTTTCGCTTCTTGTTTGTTTCCTCAATAGTTGTAAACTTAATTGGCTAAATCATGAAAATATTTAAGCTGTTACTTGAAAATGAACTTTAGTATATGTATAAGAAATAGGCGAAAGCTAAAAATTTATGTTCGATGTTGTAAAGAGAAGTGTCGGTATGGAGTTTTTAATTAAATGTTGTTTTCCGGTATTTGTGCAATTTATTGTTTACAAGTAAGTTTTGAAGGCCGATATTTTATTGTTTTTCACTTTTTTTAGTTCACAAATCAATTTTACTTTCCGTCGTTTTTTTAACATCTCAACTTGAAAAGGTATACTTTCCAGAAATTAATTTTTCTTTTTATTTTCTCCATTAATGTTTTCTTTTCACATTTTTTGCTAGTAAAAGAATTGGCCCGGATTATTATGTTTACATTTCATTAGCATAAGTATTTGAAAGTGGCATTAGTTACTGTCTGAATATCAATGGAAAATTTGTAGGAAAAACAACAAAGTTTTTTCTCTCTCTACAGGCTTTACAAGCAAATATAAGGATAAGATAATAGAAAGAAAATACGAACTACTTTTCCAATTATCTGAAAAACTTTAAGCCTATAAGACAGATTATTGGCAAGCAATTTAAAGAAAAGGTATTAAAATGGCCGAAATAACGCTGACCTTCCACTTTATAAGAAAAAAAAAAAATAAATAAATAAAAAGGCACATGAAAACATGTAAAGAGAACTGAAGATGTAAAAGTGAACAGTGAACAGTGCAACAAAAGGCTTCCAAAAAAGGCTAAAAGTAATTTCATGCTTCTTATTATCGCAATATGAGAGAAGAACATCAGGAATACAGGGTACTATTGTAGTCAAGCAATATCGTAGTCGTTTTGTGATTTATATATATGTATAAGTAAAATGTGAAAAAAAATTTTTATTGAAATTAAAAAACAAATATGATCAAGACTTGATCTAATATAATCGATTTCAAACAATATTTATAAGTAATTTGAAAAGAAAATTTGTGAAAGACAAAAAATATAAATGTAGAAAAAGGGTGGAAAAATTTTAAATTAAAAACTAAATTCCATTTTAGTCGGCGCTATTAAGGATCAATTATGCCGCAGGAAAACACGAAGATATAAATAAAAGATATTCTCATTAAGTGTAGAGAATTAGAGCAGAGCAATATCTGATCCACCCTTAGGCTCATCCAATTGGCTATATTTTCGGTACCAAAATGGGGCAGACTGTACACATGGTCCAGAGAGCCGTGAGCATTTTATGCACTTCTTACAGTTTTTGGAAGTTTTATTTCCTGCGAATCATCCAGAGCCGTTAACGAGGCCCTAAAGTGCCAACAATGCACTAGACTATAGTAGTCATGACTAAGAGTCATGAGTTTCATGCCTGTCAAAAACTATGGATCAATCAAAAATACATATGCAATCTAAGTTTATAAGAAATTTTATATTAAGCTATTGCCTGCTTGACTTCTGACATGTACAATCGAACCGTCACTTCCTCTTCATTGTTGAAGCAGCCCCTGAAGTGGCCACGATTAGGAGGGCTTGAGTGTTCTAATATGCCTCCGACTGTGCACTATCTCATGATGATGCCAACAAGGAAGATGAGCAATTTTTTCTGAATGGTTAGTGGTTGACTTAAACTATTTTCTCTTAGAGAGGGATTTGAATTACTAGATATTTTACAAATGAAGGTCTTAGTGTCATCTTAGGCAGAAACCACATTTTAATCTCATTTGATAAAACAATCAAGAAATTTCATAAGTTAAAATTATACCATATCTAAGACCATGACTGATATTACACAGTTAAAATAATGCTTCATTTCTCTGAAAGCCTAGTGGTTAAAAAAATATTACAATTGTAGTATTAAAGTTTCCTAATAGATTAGTGGACAGACTTGCAGTTGTAATCTAATTTAGCTGGAAGTTTCGACATATTTTTAGAACTACTTAATCGTAAATTAATTACAGAAATTGCCGATGACTTTTCGAGGAAGCCCATGCAACTATAAACCATATACTCACGCTCATCCGATACGTACAAGGCTTCAATGATTCATGCCAATCCTGTGATCATATAAACAGAGTGCAGTACTTTAATCATGCGCATTGCTATGAAGGGCTTTATTAATTTTTTTTACTTAAAGCTCTTTAATAACCCAATTTCATTTATGTTAAAGTGTTTTGCATGTTGCTATTTCATGGATTTTGTTTCAATTTATTTAATTGTGATTTGGGAGTATAGTATAATCAATGCTTATAAATTTAAAAAACAGCACTTTTTTACAACCAAAAAATTAACAAACAGGATTTACAAGAATTATTTGCTTTTCGATAGAGCCACTATAAAAAAAAGAAAACCTCCATATTAATTCACAAATAAAGATATTTAAATATTACATAAAATAAAAATGAAAAATATCAATTCATCAATAATAACAAATATTATTAAACAATCACTCTTTCTCTTTGAGAAACAAATAAACGGAAAAATGCTGCGCCCAGCCAGACACCTAGATTCAGCCTTTCAATCAGTCTGTCTCTCTCACTATAGCAATAAAACATATTGAAAGGATATATTTATATCATATAGCAGGATGTATAGGAAATGTAACATTATTTGTCCTTCTTACGTGTATGTGTAAATTGAGTAGTTATTTGCCAGACTGTAGCTGATATTTGTTCATGACGATGGCAATGACAAAGAATGGCAGTATAATGAATTTACTTTTTGTCAACAACATCAGGATTGACAGTATTTTTTTTTTTTTTTTTGAAAGAACAGGTCATACATAACAATTGGACAGTTAAAAAAATATTTTTTAGCTGTTTATTTAGTTCAATTGGAAAAGAAAATAAAACTAAATGAAGTAAAGTGAATGAGTAAATATTTTTGTTAGCGTTTATACAAAATAAAAATTATAAGTTTCCTTTAACAAAACGTTGCTGCAAACTAGAAAAACAATGGATTTCTACCAATGATATATGGTTAGGTTAGGTTAGGTTAGCTTGATTGGAGGGGTGTGATAGCCCATGTCATACGACATACACTTAAGCCAGTGAAGGCTTGTTGTGCGCTCCCTTTAATTATCAAACACAAGCTGCCAGAGTTCTGCGGCAGGATTCGATCCTGCGACCTTCGCACTACGAGTCTAGTACACTACCTACTAGTCTACGAAGGCCAGTACCAATGATATATAATAGCAATTGATGATATTAAAATGTCTTTTTTAAAACACTATAGCAATTTCACATGTGGCAAGCATTGAGAGTAGTACCGGTCACCAATTATTGCATATTTGAACTGAATATGAAGCATACTTATCGCTCCCTCAAACATATTCAAAGTTCGATTAAAGTCTCCACAGTCTCTAGATTAAACATATAAACTTTTTGTTATAATTCGGTTAAGCGTCAATCTGATAAGAGGATAACTTCTTCTAGTAACATAAAACATTTTGATTTTTCGAAGGATATGTAAATATGCCCTGAAGTATATGTAAATGTAAGTGAAGGCATATTCCTTAATCTCAAAAGCAAATGTTACTTTTTAATACCTCTTTAAAAATGTATGCTAAAAAGGCTAATTTATTTCCAAACTATTTTAATCCCGTCCAACTGTGCAGTATATAGAAATTTTTACGAAAATCTTTTAATATCTAAATTTTAAAATCTTTTTTTATTTATACTTTTTAAACTATCAAAATGATTACAAAATAGCAGATACAAAAAAATTGCTTCAGTAGAAGTTTATTAAAGCCAGCAAATTAAAGATGAAAAAAATAATGATTCCACTATCAAAAGGTTTTTAATAAAATTTTCAATTATAAAATAATAAATTATAAATGTTTATTTTGTTCAATTGGAAAAGAAAATAAAACTAAATGAAGTAAAGTGAATGAGTAAATATTTTTGTTAGCGTTTATACAAAATAAAAATTATAAGTTTCCTTTAACAAAACGTTGCTGCAAACTAGAAAAGCAATGGCATCTACCAATGATATATGGTTAGACGACATACACTTAAGCCAGTGAAGGCTTGTTGTGCGATCCCTTTAATTATCAAACACAAGCTGCCAGAGTTCTGCGGCAGGATTCGATCCTGCGACCTTCGCACTACGAGTCTAGTACACTACCTACTAGTCTACGAAGGCCAGTACCAATGATATATAATAGCAATTGATGATATTAAAATGTCTTTTTTTAAACACTATAGCAATTTCACATGTGGCAAGCATTGAGAGTAGTACCGGTCACCAATTATTGCATATTTGAACTGAATATGAAGCATACTTATCGCTCCCTCAAACATATTCAAAGTTCAATTAAAGTCTCCACAGTCTCTAGATTAAACATATAAACTTTTTGTTATAATTCGGTTAAGCGTCAATCTGATAAGAGGATAACTTCTTCTAGTAACATAAAAAATTTTGATTTTTCGAAGGATATGTAAATATGCCCTGAAGTATATGTAAATGTAAGTGAAGGCATATTCCTTAATCTCAAAAGCAAATGTTACTTTTTAATACCTCTTTAAAAATGTATGCTAAAAAGGCTAATTTATTTCCAAACTATTTTAATCCCGTCCAACTGTGCAGTATATAGAAATTTTTACGAAAATCTTTTAATATCTAAATTTTAAAATCTTTTTTTATTTATACTTTTTAAACTATCAAAATGATTACAAAATAGCAGATACAAAAAAATTGCTTCAGTAGAAGTTTATTAAAGCCACCAAATTAAAGATGAAAAAAATAACGATTCCACTATCAAAAGGGTTTTAATAAAATTTTCAATTATATTCTGTTTTAATAAACAATTCTGTATTTACTCAGATTTCAATCACATGCATAAATATTATTATTAAAAAAGTACTGTGTTTTCATGATGTTTTAAACAAAAATGATTTAAAACTTTATTTTGTTATTCTGATTAAAAAAAATAACCATGAAATATGCAATATGCAATACGTCTAGTAGAAAAAAATTTATTAATAAAAAAACATGGTTACAATCCCATGAAAAAATTAAAACAATTTAATTAACACTTTAGACACAAACAACGGCGATATCGACATAAAAATACATAAATATTTATGCTTTTTTTTCTTTCAGTTTAATTGAAAGTGCATATAAATAAATTATTAATATTTTTCATGTTCAAATGCTGATGTTATATTTTTTCCAAGCCACGTAAATTCGAAATGGAAAAGAGTAGAAAAAAGATAAAACCTCAATGAAGTTAAGCCGCAAAAGTAATTTTTTTTATAAATTTTTTATCTATACAAATATGCATACACACACATAAGTGAAGAAGTGAAAGCTTCGACAATACCCTATAGTTCGGGTAATATTAGCTTATACTCGTATAGTCGCTTCGCTTTTGTTTTGAAACTGAATTTGACTAAGAAGAATTTTCGACTTTGAAATACGACTTACTCTTACTCAAAACAAAAACTTTTAAGATCATATTGCCTTGCCACGTTCAAGGCGGAGATATATGTGATAAACAAAGGTCCCAAAAGCATTAAGAGGCCCATTAAGAACCATGGGCGTAGCTAGGTATGGGCCTAGAGGGCCGTGGCACCCACCTAATTCTTTAATAATTTTTTTTACATGCATACAATATAAAATTATTAAAAAATGCACAGGGTATTGTGGACGGATTGCTTTTTTCTATTCAAGAAAACACAGCCAATTTAGAAATAGAGATGTCTGTTCCAAGGATAGTCTCTCGTCAAACGCACCGTTCAAGTCTCCTATTTTCATCACCTGCTGAATAGTGGAAGCGATCTATATACATTCCTTATGTAGAATCTTTAATTTCATCACTACATAGAAGATTTAATGAAAAGAATAGGCCAGCGTTTGCAATTCATTGTTTGCACCCGTCAAACATGCTTTCTTTGAAGCTGGAAGAGCTTAAAGATGCCACAAAAACGTTTCAGCATTTTTATGAATTGGATGATTTGGAAGGAGAAATTGAGCTTTGGTATAATTCTTGGCAACAAAAAAAAAAAAAATGGGTAAAGACGAATTAGCCGATTTGGAGCTGGCGAGTATTTTGAAAGACGCTGGATTATTTTATCTAAATATAAGGAAGGCGTTATTAATTTCATTGTCACAGCCGTGCACTACTGCAACTGTTGAGCGGTCATTTAGCACTTTAAGGCGAGTAAAACATGGTTACGCTTCACAATGACTGAAGCTCGTTTAAAAGGTAAAATAATATGCAATTTTACTTACCTATTATCAAAAAATAAGTATATTGTATATTGCAGGACTATGTATGCTAAGCGTCCACCGAAGATTGGTAACCGAGAAGAAGGACGAAATTTTTGGAAAACATTCTAGCAAAATTTTCAGAAGATCCACGCCGATTACTCCTCAAATAGATCGAAATTGTAATAATCATAAAAAATCATAATCATAAAAAAATCATAATTTTCGTGGCACCACCCTATTTCATATCCTGGCTACGCCCTTGTTAAGAACCCTTGCCTTATAGGGGTATGAGTTGTTTATGAAACAACAAAATATAAAAAATTGGATACTGTAAACGCCTTGGCAGGCGAAATAACATTTTCCGCCCGATTAACGTGCATAAAATCTTTAACAAGAAACAGTAATGGCATCATGCAGAGGACGGCGTAGGCATGGCCTTGGAGATGGTTAAATAACAAATCGATATTTAAACTCAAAAGAAAAAAATATAATTAAAAAATAAATAATATTTATCAAATTTGTTATTCGATATATTCTCCAAAATATCTATGTAATATTTTATTGTTTTTTGTTGATTTAGCTGAGTATATGCCTGCATTTCCAAATAAAAAGACGCAAGTCGATTATAATTGTATTGCACTGTAATGCATACATCTTCAAAAAATATATCCATATTTCTTAAGGATGAACACAGATATTAATAGCCGCTGCAAAACTTGCTGGGTAATTTTCACTGTATAGTGGGGCTGGGAACATGATAATTTTTATAAAAACCAAAAATTTTCCTAGATCTGAAGATATTTAATAAAATGTTGATGAAATGTCTAGTCTTTTCTAGCCATAACTTAAAAAATAATTCAAGCTCTTGACTTTAACTTAAGATCTATCATTATGTCAAAAAAGTTATTTCGAAATAACATTTATTAAAATTTAATATTGAAATTTATTATTCGGGATGTTCTCCCCAAATAATCGTTGAAGCAATTAGAGTTTTTGCAAAATACATTGTTTGTTGTGGCTTTAGCTCTTCATATGGATGTTGAAAGAAAAATAAAATAGACTTACGTTGAATATAATTGTTTGTTTAACAACATTCTAAACTTACTATGATTATGTATTTTGTTATAATTCATATACAATATTGAATTCTCATATTGTATTTGATTTGTATGGCATAAAAATCTGAGGTTAGATGTTTTCAAACTGCTTAAACTTCACTGACAAATGGAATATTGACATATGAAGAGCTAAAGCCACAGCAAAAAATCTCATTTATTAAAATTATTTAGGATCTTCTCCCAACTGGTTGTTATTTGTAAAGGGGTAAGCTGTGGGCATGACTGCATTTAGCTTGCACTAACTAAATCAATAGCGCTCTGCAGGCAGCATGTTTGAGAGGCGCTCAAACTCATGAATGGCGATTAGTAATTTCATAATGGAAATCTTCACACCAGTGGTAAGGAAGTTTGCCAATTGTCATGGTTATTTTTTTCATGCGATGAAAATAATAATAATAATAAAAATAACATTAAAAAAGAATTATTAAAATTTGTAAAAGTAATTCAAACTCTAAATGCTTGTTGATGTATTTATTTATTTTATTGGTTTATTATCATTTGGAAATAATTACAAATTACAACCTAAAGTACTTATAAGAGCCATGGCTACCTGGCCTTAGGCTTGGCTTGTTGATGTAAATTTTGTTTGTTCCTTTGTTCGATTATTTATATTAAAAATAATAACAGAATACTCAAAATTGTTTTTTGGTGGAGCGTACGAACGAAATTTCCATAAACAGGCAGTTTATGTAAATTCTATGAAATTAAATTTCTAAAAAGTCGAAAATACTTTGGAAGCATTGCAAATGGGAGTCGCACCAATTTTTTTGACGACATTTTTATGGTATTCTTTACATTTCATTCACTAATTTCAGGTAAATGAATTGTAATTTTTTTAAGCTTCGTTTAATTAATTAATTGAAATTATCTACTGTTACATAAAAAATCTCGAACAAGTTCCTAATATTGAAAACGTGTATCGGACCATGGCTACCAGCTGCGATGCTACAGATGTACAAAAACGTATCTGAAGGAACTACAAGTTATTCACAACAACAAAGCTATTTGGAGACTACCTTGAGAATATTACAATATTAAATATTAAAAATTGACTTAAATATATGAAGTATGCAAGTCTTCAAACCGAGAAATATTAACAAATTTGCAAAACTATTAACTTTTTGTTCAGAGTCTGGAAAGAATATGAAAGAAATGCTTAATGTTAAAATTTATTAAAACACTAAGATGTTTTTATTATCTCATATTATTTCATATTATCTTTTCTTATCTTATTTAAAAAAAAAATTGCCATTACGACCTTTAGATAAATCGTTTTAAAAATTAACAAAAAACTATCTATATAAAAACTTTTTTAAATATTCTTGTTTGTAATGATGACGCAATAAATAAATATATACTCGTATATAAGAAATGTAATGAAATACATATTACTTGACGATTCCTTTTTTTATTTGACGAAGTCAAAAGAAATTATAACAAATAATAAAAAAAAAATTATTTTAATTTCTCCTGGCGATAGCTCTCAATGCTTTGGAGATATATTGAAAAAAATTAATTCAGGAAAACATTTTTATACAAGAAATTAAGTAAGTATTTCAATGTTTATTTTCCTAAATTGTTTTTTAGAAATTTTCTAGCAAAAGGCTACAAAGCAAATGTTGGTGTTATGAGTTTCTCAAAGTAACCAATAGAAATTTAAGACTATACAATCGTGTATTATTTTTATAAGATATTTTCAAATTAATCAAATGGATATCACTATTCTCTTACTGCTACATAGAATTAAAAAAAAAACTATTTAAAGCGAAATTTTTTTAGTTAGCAATATTTATGAATTCTTTCCCATAGTGCACTATGCCTATACTTTTTTCCTTTTTTTTTGCTCTCGTAAGTTTTAAAAGTATTTATTTAAAACTGTCACAATTAATTGAAAATAATTGTTGGCATCTGCTCTATTTTGGCTTGTGTTGCATTTATTTTGTGCACAATAACAGGAAAAATATTTAAAGAACCTTTAAAAAGGGAATATCTAGCCAGTCATTATACTCGTGCAATGAAATGTTACAAAATTAATCGTTTTTTATTTATTTATAAATGCAAATTTATAACGATTACAGCAAAAATTCAATAAATTTCAATACGTTGTTGTATTTACATACAAAGATACATACATACACGTGTATGTATAAATATTTCAATAAAAATGGCAAAGGCTAACAGAAACTGTCATGTTTAATGATCTGTAGGTCATTTGTGACGTATGAGTATTATTAATTAATTCAGCAATTGCATTAATTAATTGCTGTTTCTGAATTGTTGAATCAGGGACAAACAAATTCTTCAGACTTAATAAATTTAAGTTTTTCAGAATGTAGACATACATATATGTATGTGCTTTTTTTAATATTTAAGGAATAAGGAAAAAAGCAATACATTAAAATTGTACATATTTTTCGATCTCCTTTTCGAATTCGGCTTAAAAATAATTCTCAAAATCGTTCGACATTCATCACACTTTATAAAAACCATCATTTTGAAATCGATATATTTCCATCACATGCCTGATTGTATTTTTTAAGGACGCAACCAAACTTTAGTTAAATTTTCGGTTGCTAAATACGATATTATAGATGCTAACTGCCAATTGAAAATTATAAATTTCATTTATTTGTTTGAGGTCTTCTAACAATAAAACGTCTGGTAAACTAACTGCGCAATGACTGGGAATCTTAATTGACCCATGAATAATAAAAAAATACCATGATATTTGTGACAAACGTAGAAATAACTCTGCAACAGTAGACCCTATTACGGTTAAAGATAGACCCAGGAGATCGGGCTACAATATGCTTGAGGCATACAATATTAAGAGGCGTACGTCAAATTCGCCCAATCATGACTACACTGAATATATTGTTGTGGCAAAATTTCATTCTAACAAAATACAACAACAAAAAACATAATTGATTAAAAGTTTTGTTTTAATTGTTTTATACTGATTAGATTACGATTGAATTATAGCAAATTTATGCACATAAGGGTAATTTTAAGTTTTTAAATATTTCGTATAAGTTTCCTGATATCCTCAATGCGCAATGGAACTTCGTCACTTTTCTGTAACTAATTTCAGTTTACGCTTAATATTTTACACAGTAAGTAAAGCAGGACGAAATTTGTTTGCAAATAACAACTATTATTTAAAAAATATTTTGTTCATAATAATTAATTTCATTAGAATATTTGATTATTATCTTTAGTAACGAGCAGCGCGATTGTATTTAAATAAAATTTTGTATCATTGTAAAAATTATTTCAATTATAATAAAAATACGAGAATTATTCATAACAATAATACACATAAATTGAACGTTGTGTGCTGCATACACTAATTGTGTACTAATAATATGACAGAATTCTCATTTGGTTAATATTAACTTTAATAAGGCCCTTCCTACTAAACGAGAATATGATATTGTTATTCCGACTTTCCTGAATTATATCTTATTTTATGTTGCTCTAAAATTATTATTTTATAGTAAAATTTGTATATTCAAATAAAAAATTGCAATCCAAAAACAGCGCAATTTTCTTTGGGTGCGGTTTGTGTCTTTGCTAATAATGATGGCTTCGTTTTTTGCTGTTCAGCTTGAAATATTTCAGTAGTTCCAAAGATTAATTTTTATTACTTATTTAATAAAATAAGAGAATTTTTTTAATATTCTCTAAACAACTTTAATAACAAATATGTAAGCTTTTGGTAACAAAAATATGTTTACTTTCACACTCAAAACAGAACTGTCAATGATGTCAAGACTTTGGGACGATTTTCCGTCATCCCACGTCAAATTTGGTTTGTAAGCAGACCGGTTTTGAATATTCAAGAGAACACTGAAGATGGCACAAAGCCGAAACCGGTCTGTTTACAAACCAAATTTGACGTGGGATGACGGAAAATCGTCCCAAATTCAAACAAACCCCGTCGGAAGAAAAACACAAAGATGTCAAGACTGTTTGACATCATTGTAAGATGGTGAATATACACCGAACCGAAATTCTTAGGGTTTCATCTTTTCTTCAATTTATTTTATTTTCTAAATCACATTCTGTGTCAAACTTCCCATCCTCTCTACTCTTTTGCAGACGACAGCAGCATTTTCCATTCATATTCAGTTGTCAAGAAGCCAAATCTTTCGGAAATTTGGGATTTGTGATGATCTTGATGTTTTTGGCATAAAAATCCAATGTGGTGTACGATGGACTGAGTACATTTTACATGTCCCTAAATAAGCATTCAAGTGCCTTAATTTTTTTAAGAGGGTGCAAGAATTATTTCACTCCTTCTGATCTCCTAATTATATTAACTATACCTTAGCGCAAATGTAATACAAATCTTACGAATGGCACGGTGCTTTAAAGCGTAGTTTAAGGCTATTCGACCGTGTACAGGAGAGGGCGAAGAAACTTATCGGTGACAGTAGTGTGGCCAACTCTACTGACGCACTAGAACATCGTTGTGAAGAATATGTTTCGTTGCTTTAGCGTTACTGCTCTAATGAGATTAGGGAAGTGGTTCCCGAAACCCGCCCATTTCTACGAATGGATGGATGCGCTTTCGTAATCAATGTGCGACTCGCACTAAGTCCTTAGCCGGGTAAATTGTATATGCAATAACCTCCCTGCAGAGGTATTTCCTGTCACTTAGAGCGTGCTGCTCTTTCTATTCCCTCTTCCATAAACTGTTTTCCTAGTTCCAGATCAATGCATTTCACGAATGTGTATCTTCCCTGAGTGTTAGTCCATTAACAAACAAATAAAAAAATAGTAAACCCTTAATAAAAGAAATATTGAAGTCTACTGGATATTTATTTAAATCAAAACAAAATTTATTCAACTAAAGAAATTTTTTGGTTAAAAATATGTTATTCTTTAATCTGTTGATTTCAATAAAGTTTTGTTAAATATTTAACTCTAAAGCCGTTGAATCGATGAAAATTTAGTTAAAGCAGAAGTAACGGATCGTAAGGGAAACGACACATAAAATGAGTTACATTAGTATCCCAAAATTTTGTTGTTTAGTTTTCCGAACGGGTATGCAACAATAAAAATAACTACTTGAAATGTGTTAATTTGAAGAATATTCATTAAAACTAAAAAAAAAATCATGAATGTCAAGGTTTTTTGATTAAAAAAACCTAATTGAAATGAATATTGTGGCCGAAGGACATTAGCAAGAGAAAAAGAAGAGGCTGGTAAAACGTGCTACTTTCTTATGTCTGTTCAGTGGTATAGCATCGCTCGACACTTAAACACTGAAAATCTTTGATATATATATATATATATATATATATATATATATATATATATATATATATATATACATACATATATATATATATATATATTAAAGAGGCAAAATAAAAGTTGCACAATAAAGTCATTGTTACATTGTTTCAACAAGGCCTTGTGGGATAATTAAAACTATTTCTAATTTTTACATGTTTTGATATTAGCAATCGATAAATAAAAGAAAGTTTCCTAAAATCGAGCAGCAAAAAATTCTTTCCGAAAATAATTTTCCCAAAGTTCATTCCAACCATTTTATTATGTAACACATAAATACATAAATTCATTTGCATCATTGTTGGTCGAATATGTAAAACTTAATTAAAAACTTCCAAGGCACACAAAACGTTGTACAAACTTTTGAAACTTTCTTATGAAAAATCAAACAAATATTTTAATAAAATACTTTTCTTTATTTTAATGTTGCTGACGTTTGTGTGTCTATTGCTGTTTATCTCAAGTTTTATAATTAAAACTATTATTAAAGATAAAGGAGGCAAAATTTTGTTTTTACTTATAAGGGTTGTTTCTAATGATAATATATGTTAACAATGATCATATTGTAAAACTTTCCTTTTAAAATATATTAAATAATTATTTAACACTTGCAATTCATTATGTTTTCAATTACAAAAGTAGTTTGAATTTTTTTATATAAATAATGTCACCCTAATTAACACGCACATTCGCATTAAGATAAATGACTTTTGCGCACAACAAACGGAAATTGATTAATATGTCTGTGTGTAATTTCTTTTTATTTGTGCAAGTGTGTCGAATTGCTTGTAGGTTTGTGTGTGTTTGTTAATGAAACCCACATTTTAATATAAATTCGCGCACTTGTTGGCAATTTATAACATCAACATAACAATTAACAAAGTTTTGCCAAATGTGTGTTTTTCTATGTGTTTATAGCACGTACTGACAAATTTTTTTCTTTTTGGGGGATATTTTATATTATAGAAAAGACACAAGAAATTCTTAACTAGAAATGAATATTCAAGAAAAATGTACGTTACGAGTTTGAAAGTTTAAATTCAAGTATTATTGAGCCCTCACTGCAGCGAGTGATGATCTTTATTACTATCCTCAAAAAAGTATCATTAATAGTTCTTACAAAATGAGATTATTTCAAGGCGTTTACTTCAAAAAAAATATATATTTGGAATAAATTTCTCTGATAACAATTATTATTAATATTAAGATTATGATTTTTAGCAATATCTTATAATCATTATCTGAAAAAAATTATTTTATATCATCACAATTAAGAGCCGAAGCAAAACTTTACAATTACCATATTCAAACAATCCCAAGTATTCATCAGTTTGTAAATGAAGCATCCGAATCATACCGCTCGCAAAATTAAAAAATACTATAAAACAATTTAATCTCTTCTAAAGAGCTGCGGAAATCATATACAGAATATTTCAGACTTATTTCAACAACTAACTATTTTTGCTTTAATTTGCAGGATAAAGGTAATGGCGTACTGTGCAGTGTTTGGCAACTTTAATTAACCTAATATTTTTACATAGTAATTTCTAAGAAATTTGTTTAATTACTATTGTATTGTAGTCCGGATTAGTTGCTTTAAAAATATCAATTGAATTTCTGAAATATTTCTTTATCTTTCTTTTCTTCTCAGTATAGAACCTCCCCATTATGAGAACCATGACAATTGAATTTCTGAAATATTTCTTTATCTTTCTTTTCTTCTCAGTATAGAACCTCCCATTATGGGAACCCTGACAGGAGCACCAACAAAAATAAAAATCAAGATCCTTTAACGAGCCACAAAGTAAAAAAAACAAACATCATGTTTAAAATTGTGCATATAAGTAAATGTGTATGAGTTTAAATCATTTCTTCATTCTACCAATAAAACAAAATATCAGTGCTTTGTTGCTTCTGTTGTAGACTATCATAAAATACTAAATATTTGTTTGTGTCTTATACTCATCCCCATCTTTGCCACCTAAACTTTTGTAATAAAATATAGAAGAGCTTATGTGGTTACTCGCACTTACAGACACATATACACACAGCAGCAAACTCATATAATACATGTAAAAATTACAGTTATTTTGATTTCATGAGTATTTTTGCGTAGTATCGCATGTTCAGCGTTGCCAGAATTTTTGAAGGTAAAATATGCAGCAAAAAAATTTTTTTTGGCGATAATGTGAAAAATCTTCTAATCACGATAACAAATAGTCTAAAAATTTATAGGACATAATTTTAATAACTTTTCTTTACATTTCATAAAAGTAACACAGACGACAATAATGAAAAGCAAACAAAAAAGATACATAAATATACTCGTACATATGGTTTGTAAACTGAAATCGCATATAAAAGTCAAACATTTTAACCGCTTTGTTCGATTAGAAACAAAATTCGGAGGTAGAAATTAATGTGCATTATTCGTGATAAGGACACAAAGTGAAGTAATGAAAATAAGTGCTACTAGGACGAACCCAATGATAATTAGTGACACATATACAGGGTGTACTTTAAATGTTCACATATTCCAGTTGGCAAGATTGTTTTGTTTAACATCCAATTTAGAAGCATTATGGTCTGAGCAATGCTCGCAAGTGATTAAAATTTAAAAGTGTGTGAAAATTGGACATTCAGATTGCGCCATATACTTATTATGTATTAGCCGTGGTTGTCACATGACCAAATTGGTATCAATGCATAGCATTTTAATGTTATAGCAATTTATCAATTCAAAAAACCTATTGATTTTATATTAAAAATATTTTCGTTTTATTTTAATTTAAACTTGTCAACCTTTAAAGAAACTTTGTTTAATATTAAGTCAGAAATGGAAATTTCAACATCTTTTTCTTACTATTACCACGTTTATACGCACGTCTTATTTGCAAATAGAACTATTTGCAAATAACTAATTCACTGTTTATGCGGGAAATTGCATACAGAACTTATGTTATTATTAGTGATGCCATGTGACGAAAATATGATTGTTTGGTAAGTAAAACACAAAAAACGTTCATGAAGTGGCAACGTCTTACTTTTTATTTGCAAATAGTGTCGTTATTCACGACTTGTTAAGTGAGCTAATAAGTTACAATAAAAAAGTTATACGGCAACATTCTTCTTTTTTATTTGCAAATAAGACATGCGTATAAACGTAGTATATGACAACTAGTTAATCTACTAAGAATCAGTTTTTAAAATCCCAATATGTACTACGAAGATTGCAGCAATAGTATCGCTCTTCGTAACAAGACTTTCAAATTTGAATTTTTAAATTTAAAGGCACAGGAAAATAATATCATTGAACAATTATTATTTCGATCATTTTGTGTTCTTTCCAGACAATAAAATAAATTATTATAGTTAAAATAGTAACACTTAGCTTTTACCTTGAGCACTTTACTGTATGATTTTATAATATTATATAATCATTCTGCTATTATCTTCAATATGTTTGTTTTAACAATATTATATGAAATAATTTAACAGCTAATTTGGTTCTTTTTATAAGTAAGTCAACAGCCGATACTTCCCATCAGAATAAGCCAAAATATTTTATGGTACTAGTCGTGGCTGTAAAATTTTATATTTTATATACGCGCAAATGAGAAAAAGGCTATCGCTGGCAACATTGATTATAAGCTTAATGAGCACATTTTAGGAACAACAAAAAAAATATATATGTGCTTACATTAATAAAAGTTTTCCATTTTAAGTATATACATACATATACATATATATAAGTACACGTATGTATAAAAGTTTCGCATGTTTTGAATAAGTGTGTGGCTGATGATGACAATATCAGCAACAAAAAAAGTTTGTCAAAGAAATAAGCCAAGAAGTCATATGGCATTGTAGAGTTTTACAAGGACTGAGTTTCTTAACTTCTTAGCTGTAGTAGTTTTCTATGCTTAAAACATGTTGATTTAACTTTTAAGCTACGGGAAGTATATTTTACTGTAAGTCCTAATTTGTTTCATTACAGTCCTTACAATTAGCATTAAAATAGCAGTTTTCTTAAAAATCATGCGAAGGAAATGTTCCTTCTGCGTTGCTCAAAGTTTTGGGATTTAATTTCAAATGTTAAGAATATTATTAAAATGTAAATGTAAGGAATGGAAAAATAATTTGTAAGAATCACACATCAGAAAAGTCTCTACTTAACGAGTAGCTGGTATTTAGCTAGTTTTGTGGAAATTAACATGTTCAGTTTTAGTAATCACATGACATGCTAAGAAGAATTGGTAATAGAACACATTTAAATCAAAGTTAATTATGTGTTGACAATGAAATGTTTAATTCATACATAAATTGAATTTTAATTTAAATCATATAAAGAAAATATTTCATTGGCACTATTCTGACGATATAATCGATTATTAGAAAATCAATAGTTTTCTTAAATTTTGCATAATTTTTCGAACTATGTTAGTTAAATTGAAATCAATTGGTCTGGCACGAGTTTGAGTGCTGAATTTGTCAAATCGGATAAATAATTTTTTTTTAATAATTTTTTATTAAGGAAGAAGTACTGAGAAGCCAATTACACCAACAGAACAGAACCTTACATTAACATTTTTCAGGTAGCAGCTGGTATTTGACAATATCATTTAAAACAATTTGGTGTTGTTGGTAAAAAAATACAAGAAATATTTAGCTTCTTGTAGTCTTGTGTTCAATGTATTATATATTTTTATCAATATGAACAATATATATTCTTGAAATTCCTTTTCATTTCTTTCTTAAGTCCATCGTTTCTTTTAATAGTGTAAAAGATATTTCACTCGATTTGACCTCCTAACTATTTACCTCACTTACCCCCATTGGCAATGTGGAGATTATTGCACTGGTTTATTATTAACAAAAAGGCGTGTATTCTTTTAAAATTAGAAACCTTGTTCCAGAAACCCGAACTTTTTTGAACACAACACGTTCCTTGTCAAGATCACATCCACTTGTTGTCGATATATCAGTGAATCATAACCTAATCTGTCACTTTCAACATTTAAAAATTCAAAGCGAATAGACAGAAGTAAAAAAATTCTGGCAATTATTTTCCCCTTATCTATATCTTCAGACTCTGGATAAGAGAAACAAACTTCTTTGTTTAAGTGAACTCGGCATTTTAAACAAAATTCTTTTCACCGAAAATAGAAAACATGGTAAATACTGAACACGAAATACGAGTAGATGTATTTCGATTTTGAATTTCAATTCATTTCACAAGATGAGATTAAGCACTCCCTGGACCACCATTTCTATATAGTGTGTAGTACCAGCCCCTCTCCATTTTTCCATTAATACCACTAATCTTCCCCAGAAATTAAAAAAAAAGAAAAATTTTTTTTTCAAATTCCATTTATTAAGCTTCCAAGATTATTTCAGATATCTCACTATTATATTCCATTTAAGCACTCCCTAGACCACCATTTTTATATAGTGTGTAGTACCAGCCCCTCTCCATTTTTTAATATGACCAAGAAATTACAATTGTTTAAACGAGCTATATTGCTGCTCTAATATGTATTTTGCCTTCCGTATTGTCACAGTTTCATTAAGAAATTCCTGGAGCATATTTTCTAATATACAGTTGTTTATCCTTGTCGTAGTTCCTATATTTCGCCTTTTAAATGAACCTAGTCCATTTCCGGATTTCTGTTAACTGGTTAACAGAGCTCTGTTAACTGCAAAATTGTCATTACTAAAAAATATGGTTTAATTTTATCTTCACACACATTATTTTATTTTATTTTTTGCAAATGACATATGGCTGAGAAGACTCTAAACAATTTCTGAATACTGCTTATCAAAATTTCCAAAAGTCAAAAATTTTTTGACACCATTAAAACTGTTTATTTGGCATGTCATGAAATCATAGATACATATTGTGTTTTTTAATGACTCTTTACGAATATTCAAAAACGTTGAGTAAAAAGAAAATCATCTTTTCTTTTGGCATAAATTCAATTTATATTTCTCACGATTTTCCATGAACATTTGCAAGAACTTTGTAAATTGTTTTATTACTTGTGGTTATTTTATAAAGTTTCCTCTTCTCTTAGTTAACAAACACTTTAGTTGTCTCTTGTGTAATGTGATTTTCATTTTATTTTTTTTTTATTTCTTAAGTTTCTTTTTTTGGCCCTAACAACTAAATCAACATTTAGATCAAAAATTATTTTCCAACAAATTTCGTTTGGCACCAAAATTACACAAAAATGTAGAAAAAACCGAAACACAAAGTCGCCTTTGGAAAAGAAATTTAAACGAAAATATAAGGACAATTTGATGTTGATGTATTTTTTTATCTTTAATTTTTATCTTCCTGTCTTTTGAAAACTATTTACAATTTCCAGCCATTTGAAGCCTCAGAATGACTAAATGAAAAAAAAAAAAAAAATTATTCCTTTAGGTTTGTATAACCAACTGGAAACGCACACTCACGCAGTGGCATGCATACATATATACGTTTATATATACAAATGCAACATTATCATCATCCATAAAAATATTTTAATTTGAAGAAACGCAGCATGTGTACGGGAAGTATGAGACTAGAAAGATGTATTTCGTTTCTAGAAATTCAAAATTTAGTTTTGTACAGTTTTGACTGACCTTCGTGGACTAGTAGGTAGTGTACTAGACTCGTAGTGCGAAGGTCCCAGGTTCGAATCCTGCCGCAGAACTCTGGCAGTTTGTGTCTGATATTAAAGGGAGCGCACAACAAGCCTTCACTGGCTTAAGTGTATGTCGTATGACATGGGCTATCACACCCCTCCAATCAACCTAACCTAACCTAGTTTTGTTCAAATGAATAACAATTAAGAGTCCTATTTTATAAACCAAATTGGTATCGAAAACATTTCAATAACAAACGAGTCTACAATATTTTTCAAATACACATCTTAGAAGTATTAAAAAACATTTTACTTTTTTCTACAAGACACATTTAGTGCAAACATTTTCATTTACAATCATAAAAACCAAATTTAATATTTTTATCTTTTGTTATACGAAAAGTTTATAAATCTTTGAATTTTGTATGAAAAAATCCGAATACTAAACGTATTTTTCATATTTTCCATAGAAATTTCAAATGTTTAGAAAAGTTTGTTTTATAAAAAGAGGCCTTCAATATAAATGCCCAAATAAAATTTTTCTTTAAATATATAGTGGTGCATATGAAAAGTCTTAAAAGATTTCGTTTAATATAGGGATGTTTTCTAAAATTTTAAATATTATAAAAATTGCAAATGTTATAAAATATATGATAATTTGGTAAAATTAAGCTCTCAATTTATATATTCAGAACGTAATTGCTTCATGATAATTTACTACCTGATTTTGTAAACAAAATATTTTTATTGGAAACAAAAACAGTCTCAATTCAAATTTCTTCAAAATCGTTTTTTTTTTTTGACAAATCAGTTTAGACAACAAATCGGTAAAATATCCTCTTCATCATATGTAGTCTTCTTTAGCTGAAAAATACTTTTATGCCTGTTTTGTTTCACTTGTGTTGCTTGTGTAGCATCCACAGTTTCTGGCTTCTGCTGAAAATTTTGGATTTTTTAATTGTAGTTCTTTTTAGTGTGCGAAATACATGTTCGAATGAAATTTTTATTTAAACTTTTAAAATCATACAGTTGGAATAACATTTTATATGAACGTTTTGAATAAATCAAACAATCAAAAAACTACACCGTTTTATTTACTGGAAGGCTGTTGATTGATTGAGTTTTTTCTCAATAAAGGTTTTCGAATAGTTTGTTGAAGTTTGCATTTAGTGTAAATTTATTATCTTATATGTTATTTACGCTTTTTATGTATTCGGTAAATGTAATGATTCTTTTATACATCTGCTACAATTATTTGCTGTCTTGCAGCCTGTTAACATCATTATTAACTACATGGCAACATCATAATCATGATCATCTCCATCAAAACATATTTAAAATGCATACATTGTACAATGTGCATAGAAACGTGCCACAGGGACTGTGTCAAATAAACTATTGGTACAATTTTATAAAATACATGTTCATATACGTATTAAAGAAACCTTACTTCTTCCGACCCTTAAAGCAATATACATACATACATACAGACATACATACGTACAATAACACATCTGGGTTCTTAACCAACAGCTTCACAATTGCATTGGCAATTGCTGCTTATAACAACTAGAAAATTACACTTAGAGTAAGAAATTAGAGAAAATTTTTAGGAAATAATAACAGAAGGAAAAAAACTTTTCTTAATTGTATTTCCATTTTTAGAAAATCTTCTGACTGCTGCATGTGTATGGAAACTGCAAAATCTGCTGCAGACTGGCAAGCAGATGCCAGTCAGGATTTCATACCAACAGCAGTCCTTTTAGGCAAACAAACCGACCAACCAGCTTTTTAAATCAACCAACCATATGTTTATTTGTTGCCGTCATGCATTTCGTAGATTCCTTTAACTAAAACTATGAGAGCATAACGACGATCGATTGGTAAAAAGCTATAAAAACACTTAAAGAACAAAATAGTTTCTTTTTTCATTTTCTCTATTTAATTTATTTTTTTTTTCTCCTGGAAGAGTAGGCTTGTGTGGCAATAAAAGTTGGTGAAATAAGCACGAACGTGCAAATATGGGTCAGTTATTAGCTTTCGTTTAATGATGATATTTTATTTAAAATGTTTATAATATTTTTCTTTCTTTTTCGCTATTCCAATGTTTCAACTTAAATCGATTTTAAACTCTCTTATAATTCATTTTATTTTATTTATTTATTACTATTATTTTTGTTGTTATGGTATGTTGTTGGTTTGTCGCAAAGAAACAAATTTCTAACAATTAACAAGACTTTTATCATAAAGGTGTGTCAATAAAGCAAAATAGTAAATTTAGATGTGAAAAACCAACAAAATAACATAATCAAAAAGGTAGTTGGCGTCAGAAGTCCAACTTGTAAGGATAACAGCCGACTTAAAGCCGGTGCTGAATTTATTTCCATGAATTTATATTCAATGAAGCGACTGGATCCAGCTAATTTTCGTCAGCCACTTTTACAAGACCGGATTGAAATCTTCATCACTAGAAATTTTTTTCTTAAAATAACTCATAAAATAATATCATTTCCTCCCAAGGATTTCATTATATTTTAACAATTGGAAACACGTTTACATAAATATTTGCTAATATTATATAAAACGCTAACGCGGCGTATTTATGGTGATAGTCATAGAAGCATTGTTTTCAGATACGTGATTTTTTTTTGCATTTCCAGCGAACATCTTCATGGCATAACAAACATCATAGTTTTTTTTTTGTGCGTCTTAAGAGTGGTCCTAAGACCAATGTAGGCATCCATATACCTTGGAAAGGAAAATCGGTATAACAGCTGATATATTTTATTACTATGAAGCTGTACATGTATGCGATAGGCATATCTATTATATAGGTAAACAATACGCAACACCATTTCTAAATGTAAACTGAAAACTCTTTAGTGTGAAATACATTATTAAAATTCATGTTCATTATAGGTCTGAAAAATACCTCAAATATTTACCTAAATTTTAGGGATTTTTTTTTTCCACCAAAACCTGATTCGCTTCTTCGCTTGACGATGTAGTTTTTAGACCACTATTAACTCGATGTCGTAAGAGCAGCATTATAGCATTACTAAATATCATATGCGCAAGATATGTATACATATACATATATTACGCTCCACTGAAATAATTGCATCGTCAAAACATTGGCTAATAGATGAATTATAAAAATATCTTATTTCTATTCCTTATATAGATATGTCTGCATGTCTAGTTGCATATCCCTGCAAGCACTACAATGGTACTCGCAATCCTTTGCAGAATTTTTATATGTGTTTTGAGCGCTGTACTCAAACAATAACAGCTGTATTTTAAACACAATGTCTTAGTGAAAATATATTACAAACCACTTATTTATGATTTATTTTAGAATATATACCGGAAAAGTATATAAATTTGGATTTATGAAAATACTAGGAAATAATAAAATAGTAAAGATACATGCTGTAATTCTGAAAGAGCCTCTGCGAATGGTGGTTTTGCTATGGTCTTAATTTTACTCTAACGTACTATATTTAACTTTTTAGTTAAGGGACACAAAAAATTCTAGCTAATAAAATATTGCTTGTAACTGCCCTCAATATTTTTTGCTATCAAGTAGAAAGGCGCTAAATGAGTTAATATCCTACTTAACATACGAAAAATTTTTAGAGCGATAATAACATTTTTTAAAGTGGATAAATAAAGGTAATGCAATTCCAATAAATTCGTTAAGTTGGTAGCAAATTCTCTATTTGGTATTGTTAAAACTTCAAAATGTGCTGGCATAACGCTTTTTTTTGGTTGTACTACTTTTCATGGAAACTAACCATATGTAAAAATGTTTGGAAAAATATGAAAAATCAACGTTTTTCAATGGCATCTAGATTTAAAATAAAATATAAGCAAATTAGAGCAGCCTCCGTTAATCAGCTTGATTGTCTGATTATTTTAAATCGTATTTTCATTACGAAATATATTGGGATAAAACAAATATAATTTATATATGTATATATAATTTAAAAACACTCTGAGTAATATTATAAACACATATAGTGGTAATCTATTTATACTATGATTATGGTAAAATATGGTATGATTAATATATTACCCTTAGTTTGATGGCAAAATGATTTAAATTGTAATATACAACTTAGTAATGTTGTATTAATTATTAATTATGTTCATCTCAGACGTGTTATCAGTTTTTAATCTTGGAAGCCTTGAACTTTGAACAAAATAAATTCAACTGTATTAAGTTTTTCATGAAATGACAAAAAATAAAAAAAAAATTATGGCCGAAAAACAAGAACCATTTGATTAATGGCTTATAAAATGACATGAAATTCGTTCTTACTAGAAGAGGGGTTTAATTTTTTAACTTGTTCCTTATAAATTTGATCCTTTTCCTACATATGTATATATTTGTTTTATTTTGCACTGTTTGGTTACGAAAAATTATAATGTGAATTACTTATTTTAGATGTAACCCATGGATTTTTCACATCGTGGTAACACAACTGTGTATTCAGGCACCCTCTCTTTGAAACATTATTTTATAAGAAGTTTTCCTATTTCATTTCTTAAAATTTTTTTCTTCACAAAAACACTCAAAATTATTCCATATTTTATTCATAATTAATGTACAACGTATGATAGAAGAGAGTATATGCATATCGCTCATTCGTACGGGTACTCTCCAAAAAATATTTATTTACTTGTAAAAACGAACAAATCTACGTATAAGTAACGTTGGATCGCCAAGCATTTTTCATACGACATTGCACAGTGGCCTGAACAATTTTTATAGTGAGAATAACTCACCACCTGATATATGACTGCAGAAAAAAATAAAATTCCAAGAAGTCATGAAAATTGAGATAAAGTGCAACTTCTAATGATTCGAATGTAAAATTGAAAATTTCCTTTTTGATGTTTACACGTAATCACCGAATTAAATTCGAGATGTTAAAAAAAGGTAGATTTTTAGTTTTTTTTATGAAAATACAAAATTATGATAACAATTTTTTAATATTCAAAACACAACAACTTGTTTATCACTGCGAATCGATTTAAGTACGCTTGGAAAGAGGCGGGTATAAAAAAAATAGGATATATCTACTATAAATTGTTTAACAAATAAGAAGATTTTTGAAGTCTATTTTATATGAACTTACAAATTAAAAAAAAAAATCCTATCATATACCGAAAGGGGGAAAGTATTCACAGACACTTTCAGCAAGTATTGTACTTATGACCGTATAATGAAGCTTTTTTTATAAATTTATAATACACAAAAACATTTACCATATTCGGTGAATAATGTAATCATGCATACATGCACATATACATATAGGGATTTTAAGTTAAATTTGTCATGTTAAGCCTTCTTTATAAAAAAAGTTTATTATATTAAAAGTATTACTTTTTTTTTATATAGTATTCGAGAACACTGAAGATGGCACAAAGCCGAAACCGGTCTGTTCATAAACCAAATTTGACGTGGGATGACGGAAAATCGTTCCAAATTCAAACAAACCCCGTCGGAAGAATATCACAAAAATCAAAAGTATTACTCTTTATAACACCGGCTCCTAATATAACGATTTGTTAGTTGCTGTCAAAAGGAATTTAGGATGGTAGCTACAAATTTGTCAATTATCTTTAGGCATTTGAAAGTATTCGTATTACTGAGATTATATTTTCGTGTAAATTCAATGAAATAAATATATTTTCATATAGAAGAAAATATATCAAAATAGAATATTATTTTTAAAATTTGTTAAGAAATTTGCATTTTTATAACACTTTTGATCAATTTTGGCTAATCGGGGAAATGATTCAGTTGTTACTTTAGGGATTTGCAACCCGAATATTTAATATTTCTAATCATCAATAAAATCATTATTTTATAAACATTAGGGAACCATTTTTTC
This sequence comes from Germaria angustata, assembly GCA_963681545.1. Lineage (NCBI taxonomy): Eukaryota > Metazoa > Arthropoda > Insecta > Diptera > Tachinidae > Germaria > Germaria angustata. The sequence continues at coordinate 109,679,667 of OY812998.1, forward strand.
TTCTCTTTTGATATTTCTAACAATTTTTATTATACATATTTCTATTTTACAGGACATTAATTAGTAATTATAAAAATTATTAAATTTACATAACAGCTCCAATCCAATTTCACAGGCAAAAAATCTTGCATTTGCAAAACAATTTAAAGTTCTTTTAACTCTCTCGGTAGAAAATAGATCACTAAATAAATTGGATGATTAAAAATCACCAAAAGAGCCATAAATTGTTATAAATAATATTTCCCTGAAGAAAATTTTTTCCAAAAAGTCATAAAATTTTATATCTATAAGTCAGCATTTTTTATAAATTTATTTTGTCATTCATAAACCAGCAGTCTCGCATTAAGTAAAACACTTTTAGGCTCCTTCTTAAAAGCATTATACACTTGCTTTAAATGAAAACTTTATGAACAACAAATGAATATTAGAGTGAAATAAAAAAAAAATTATTTAAATATTAATCACGTGAGTGTAATTTATTCCAAACATTTTCTTCGAAAAATTTATATAAGAATAATCAAAATTGAATTATGGAAAGTTTTCCCAGCATTCAAAGGAGCATGTGAGTGTAAGGCAAAACACATGTAAATTATTTATACAAAATCCTTAATCTTTTATTTATCTGCTTGATTATATTAAATCAGTTACAATCTGATCTCGTTAATTAGTATGAATTTTTCCACAATTTGAAATAAATTGGAATTAAAGAAGATCTATTCTTGAGGTTTTGAAATTACAGAAATAGTATTTTGCTCGGTAATATTCGATAGTTTAAATTTAGACATGTTCGTACTCTGTAGTTTATAGGGTGTCCCTTAATGTGATGTGATATTTAAGGAAATGAAATCGTATGCATTGAGTAAAGAAATGGAAGCATGAAGAGACAACGTGATGCTTAAAACAAGCGTTGTTTTCTTTTCAACTATTCTCAAAGTTGGCTTTTGTTTTAAACTTTCAGTTATTTGAACTTCTCCTTTGGTGTTTGTATATTCTAATTATCGGCATTCGACTGTAACACGAACTAGAATTTGTCATATATGTATACGGCTTATGTGTATGTTTGTATGTGTTATTGTACCTCTTAAACTTCTACGTTGTGTGGTTTTTTTCTTTGAACAGTATTTGAAAGCTTGGCAGTGGGAAAATTCATAAATTTGATGTAGGCATGTGATTATTAAGTCATATTGGGCGCATTCTTGATTTTTATGAGGGAGACAGGGTTAAATTATGTAATTAAAAATAATTTATTTGCAGATGGCGCCAAGGGCCACTGTGCTTCCACATACATATATAAAGAATAAGTTGTCGATAAGCCATAACGCGATACACACCACAAGAACGTGGAATTACTGTTACTGTTTATTTGACAAAATTTTCAGTCTTTAATTTTAATACAGCGTAAATTTCGTCGGTATTTTCGTCTTCGTGGTGCTTCATATGCTCGAACAACTGAGGGTTTGACTGAGCGCCCCGAGATGCATGAAGAGCCATTACATAATCTCATAGTGAAAAAGTGATTGACCCGTATTTTTTTAAGATGCCGATGACACCACTGGTTCATTGGATTTCAATCATTGTTGGTTTTAATGGGACAAAACAACTTCTCATACAGCTCGGGCAACGATGGAGATTTTGAGACATCAATTGCCAGGTCGCGTGATCTGCGTTTTTGGAGATTTGAAATGGACATCCAGATCACCACATCTAACAGCACCGACTACTTCTCTGTGCAAGTCTTGACACCAAACATAGAAGAAGAAATCCAATTTGTAGCCAGATATTTTGTGAGCAGCAATAAAAATGCAATAAAATGAGAGCAATTACGTATCAACTCGGAGGGTGGCCACTTGTGCGATAAATGTTTTTTTCAATTAAAATTAATGTCATCATTTTCATACTTTTAAATAAACTTTTTATGAACACCGAGCTCTTTTATTTCATTAATAACAATATGGCTATTACATTACTTTTGCGCCTTCTTGTATAATTAAATGTATTGCTAATCGAGCTTATGAACTCTTTATAAAAATATAAATTTATGAGACTTAAGGCTCCTTTGTATATATAAATAGGAATATTGACCATTTTAAGGTACGAGTAGTATTTGGTACCAAAATACGACTGATATATTCACTATGACGGTTCTCGTTACAACTGCAAGGTGTTAAATTTTTGTTACCACAAAGTACGAATGCAGGCTTATATTAAAATTTTTATTTGAGATTAATTTTAAGTCAAAAGCAAAAGAAAATAATAATTTAGAACAAAAATTCCAAATGCTAATGAATAGTGTAAGTAAGTTAATATGTACAGTTCAGCATTTTTTTATCTAATACAATTGAGCAGATTTATATAAATCAGATGAACATAATAATTTCTAGGACAAATATTTATAATAGTTTACGATTGTGATTGTATTACGAATGTTTTTCTTTGCCTTTGGTTAAGAAATCATTGGATTTTTATTTTAAAGAAGAAACCTTTATAAAAATTTTATATCATTGTATTGTCTTTGCCACATCAAACGTCCTTGCCAAACAAGATGTTTTTATGTATTATCTACTCTTTTTTATTTCTTTTGTTCCTTTCCATTCACCATGTAACATTTACATGCAAAGGCATAGTAAAATGGGAGACAATGAAACAATTTTATCATTTTAAATACTTAAGTAGGAGAGTATTTAGTAGACGATAAGCTGCTGAGGTTACTGGCTATTGACGTTGAGTAGTGGCAGTGATTGTAAAGCCAAGACGATGATGGTGGTATTTCGTATTACAGCTGGTAGTGGTAAGAAGACTGAAATTATCACCAATTTAAAATAAGAATATATATGTCTACAGGCAATCCTTCTATAACGGGGTAGATGCGCTTCAAAACAAAATACGTGTTATAAGAAAGCGCGGTGTTATATACATATTTATTAGGGAATTCGCATATTTAATTTGAAGCTTCAAATGTTTTTCTAAACATTTGGCTCAATTGAATTGACACCAGGGATGTAACAAATTATATTTTTTTAATTGAAAAGTTTAAAAAACATCGAAAAGTTATATCGAGAACAGAAAAGAAAAATAGATCATGGTTAGATCCGTTTAACCGACAAAAAAATATCGTTCCATTTTGTTCAATGTTTAAATATATATTGTCGTATTGAATGTATATAAAAATTACTACTCAAATGATTACTTCTTCGATTTTTGATTTATAAATTTCTGCTTTTAATCATATAAAGCCGTAGAAAATTCTACCAGCTGGCCCTTTAAAAGTTTAGTATATATAAAATATTTTTGTGTAAATATCTAAAATTAATACCTAAAGAAGTTACTTTTTAAATAATGTTATATATACCATAAGTTCTGTAAAATTACTTTGGATTTATCAGACTAACAGAAGCTTATTTGATTTAAAAACTTATAATGTATAAGCTTTTCCATCCCTGATTACTATTGTAAGCGTATGCAAGTCCCGCATATTTGTCCGACTGTATTAAATGGAAAGATGATATATTTTTTTGTATGGTCTAGGAAACTGTGGTATATATCCTGAAATTATTGAATCTAAAAGATCAACAAGGAAATTTTACAAACAGGAGTGATTTCTGCTTCGATTTTAAAATTTTTTACTGAATACCTTTTTAATTTCATTTGAACATATTATAAAATAGTGTAGTAAGATGTCTCATTTTCGCATCGTAGAAGTACCGATGATTGTCGTAGTTTTCAATGCCTGTTACGAGTGAAACGGCATTGAGGAAAACCGTGTTATATGAGGGTTGCCTGTATGTGCCATATATACAAGTATTTAAGAACAAATCCTTGGCAATAAATATTCTGCTAAAGAAATACATAAGTTCAAATGATAACAAGAAAAAACATAATATTTACTGCACCTCTTTCTTTTCTGTTTCCTTACTAGAGAACTTTTGAGTTTAGTTTTTAAAATTTAGTTTTAGTTTGAAAAAAATACTGTAAATTGTACAGTATACATAAGTTTTGATGCCTCACGACTTACAAAAAAAAAATTTATTTGCAGACGTTTCCAAAAGAAACAGTAAGAAGAAATGGTTAACTACCCCCTCTGCCATTGTCTATATACATATTTATGTATTTCAGTATATATTTAGCTATAGAGTAACCTAAATAAGCACGTCACATTGTCTGAATCGACAGATCTGTCGAAATGTATAATTAGGGGAATACACTAATTTGTTCAAAAATTGGATAATGTTGACTCAGAACTATACAATCATATAAGTACCCACGTTTGATCTATTTACATAGGAGCTTCGAAATATTCATATCAAGTATCACAAAGGGATCAATTTGGATCCAAGTGTGTTAATTCTGCTTCTAAACCGATATCCTGCGCAATCGATATACCTGCTAACCTTCTAAAGGACAGTTTATCAGAAATGAAAAGTGTCAAAATAATCATTGGTTGTAAACTTTTTAAGAACATATTGAAAGTCAAATAATATTTATATAATAAAAATACCTTTATAACGAATAACAGTGATCGTCAAATCGCTAAGAGAAAATCTCCAAGGATTTGTTTCCTCAATGCGCTCTTTTTCAAATTATTTAAGAGAAACTTTCATTTAAAAAAAATAATCTTAAAAAATGTTTAATATGTTTATACAATCGTTCTCAACTTTTTATAATAGTAAGTGCAATTTCATGTTTTCTTATGAGAAAATTGTTTTCATTTTTTATAAGATTCGAAAGTCTTCAAATCCCTGTAAAACTTTAGTTTTATGACAAAAAAAAAATGTCAAGCTTTCATAACTCCATATGGCACACATTGATATATACTCGTACTTTCAAATGTTTTTTTTTTTTTCTTTTAATTTTATTTTCCAAAAGTGTACTTTGTATAACACGTGATTTGGTTATTATCACGTTTTTTAAATTTTCTATACTTTTTAATGCATCAAGATATTTCTTTTAATTTTTTAAGTTTTTCTTCCATCATTTTATCTTTCCTCCACATTGTTTACTTTTATGTTTTATTCTCAAGATTTTTATCTATGTATATGTGTGCTCTGTGTTTGGGTATGTGTATGTTTCTTTCCTTCAATTTTTCTATTTTATAAGTTTATGATATAACTATGATTATATGAAGCATGAAAATGTTTTGATTGGTATAAAAATGTGGAAAACATTTATTACACATAGTTTGCCGTCAGAAAAAACAGATGAAAGAAAATGTTCAAATTTTTTTTATGTTGCAAACAAAAAATAAAAAAGAAGTATATAAGTACATTGGCAACGAATTTGTAGACCAACTCTTTTTTTTCAAAATCTAGCTGTAGAACCCATGATTTTAATATGACCGTGTCATTGGAAGTCAGTTTTGAATAAATCGATTATCATTCAAATGAATACAAATGCCAATGAAAATTCGGTGAATTTATAAAATAAGTAAATGCTGCAATTGTAAATATTATTTTTAAGAGGAATTGAAATTTGGTGTATCTTTAGAAACTTAAATTTATTATTTAGAAATTCTTTTTTGAAAACCATTTAGAACTCATTTTATCAAGCTAAAAGCTAGAAAAATATAGCGGCACGATATAACCGGAAAAACCTTCCCACAAAATTGGGGCATTGTTTCATGAGCAGTAAAACCACACTTTTGAATACGAAATAATGTCCCAAAAAATTAAATAAAGCACCACATTATTGAGGACTTACTATATCCAACCATTTTTAAGAAAAACGAACAACGCTTGCAAATCATTGAATTTTATTATCAAAATTCGTGCTGTGTAGAAAATAAAGCTTATTTTTGGCTCCATGGGTACATCAACAAACAGAATTGTCGAATATAGCGTGGATAGCAGCCATGGGCAGTTCAAGTGCTGCCAATGCACCCGGAAATATGCACTTTTTGATATCGCTTGTGGGCCGGCGGGAACGCTCAATAGTGCCTCTTCAAGAACAATGAAAATCGCACAATTACAGTCAGTGGAGCAAGTTACTTTGAGATGAAAACAGCCTGTTTGGAGAGCAATTAATCTCACGTTTTGCAACAGTCCATTGGCCGCCAAGGTTATGCGATTTGATCCCACTAGACAATATTTGTAGTGATACGTGTAGTTAGCGACCGAAATGCTAAAAAAATATACCAAAATTGAAGCCCACGGATGGAACAGCCATGTGAAGCATTTATATGAAATAATCTTTAAAATATGAATGCGAGGTGTTCATTTCTAGCTTTAAATAAATATTTCATTCACGCTTGCAAATTTTCTGTTTTTTTAATTTTCAAAAACTAAATGATTAAACAATCAGCCTTTATGTGTATATGACATAAGGCCCCAATTTTAAAAATCAAATAAGCCCCCAAATTTGCATTTTCTATTCTAAAGTGAATATATTTTTAATTTGCAAATAATTATAGAAATTTTACCTTGAGAGAAAAATGATATAAGGCCCAAAAATTTTTAGGCTGTTATTTCATACATCTGTTTAAAAGGATAATTTTTAAGGCATGTCAAGTATGTATTTTAATTAATAACTTTAATTGCTAAGTATTTTTTTATTTTGTCGTAAATCTGTAATGTATATTTTCAAAATCTGTCATTGAATTTAACACAACTTGTATAGCAAAATCCAAGTGCCACTTAAACCTCCTTCCCTCTGAATGTTAGGGATCCTTGAAAATTTTTTGATATTTATTTCGCTTAAATGCTTTGCAGCAATTTTCTTCTTGCTAAAAATTATGATTGAAAATCAGTTTTTTTTATTAGAAGATATTACTATCATTGTTTGCAAATGTTTTTGTATGTCACATCTCGCCATAAAATGTCTAATATGTTTTATGGCAACATTATGACAAAATCTGTTTAGATAAAAATGTTAGAAAAAAAAAAACACAAAAACATCAGTTTTACGGAATGTAAGGACAAAGTGACAAACAAAAAAAACCTTTAAGGGTAGTGTATGTTAAACATGATTTAAGCTTAAAGAAAATTCATGCCAAAAAAGCAACAAAGAAAAAAAGATTATTAGAACAGCAATACGCCAAGCAGTGACAATATGACAAGTAACACATTTTTTACATTTTACGCATATTTCTGTGACATGATGAAAAAGAAGAGAGACCAAAAAAAAAAACAGCCAAGAAATCTGTTCCATTGCCATTAAAGAACTTGACGTCTTAGATGTGAATTGTTATTCTGGTCTCTAACAAGTTTCTAAGAGGAGAAACACATTTTTTTTTTTTTTGATTTAAGGAAAAAAACCAAAAGAACTTTTTAGCTCACTGCTAAACGTGTTAGAAAATGTTTTTTTTTTCTTTATTTTTATTTGTGGAAAATTGCGTTAGAGGTTTAACTTTAAATGAGATTTTAAGTTGCTGATGGATGTTTGGTATGGTTAAAGAGAAATCGTCGATATATTTTTTAAGGCATTTAAATTTTTTATACACACATTCTTCTAGATTTCCTGTAGATAAAGTCAATCAGAAAACTGTTTTACAATACATACGAGTATGAGTGTGTATATGTAGGTTTACCGGAATTACGAGTAAATAAGATTACGAAAATTTAATATGAAAAATTAGCTGACAACCATTAGTTGTCATGATCGACAAATAAAATTGTACATTCTACGACTCTTACGAATTTTACATTGCACTCGTATGATTTTCATAAAAATGTTTAGTATAATAATCAAAAAAAATTATTTTAAAAATTCACTCATCATAGGTGCAATTTGAATGGCTACCAGCCAACTTGCGGTAGCCGCCAACTTCATTTGCGTTGTTTAATTTATCCTAAATATCGAATGTATAGAATATTGTCTTTTTAAAGTCAGTCTGGAATTTTAATCTTATACATAATGAAGTCCAAATGCCATTTAAACTTCTGTCCTCCTTAATGTTAAGGATCCTTGAAATATATTTATATTGCGCCTTATTTTCGCCAGCCGCATTTAAAAAACTAAATAAATGGTTCGAATCCAACAATAAATTTTTTTTTAAAAAGTTCATGACGTTATTGTTTTAGTTCAAAGAATTTTATTATAATTTTTGCCTGTAGAAAATTTTGGATATTTTATCATTAAACTATCATTATATTTGAAGCATGTTTATATAAATTCATAGAAAATTCGCTTATATTTTATAGCTGAAACACTAAAGAGGTGAAAATCGTCGTAAGCCGCCAATGAAGGCTTTTGTTGAACATTCAAATCATTCGATAAAATTTGTTTGCCATTTGGATATTTTATCATTAAACTATCATTATATTTGAAGCATGTTTATATAAATTCATAAAAAATTCGCTTATATTTTATAGCTGAAACACTAAAGAGGTGAAAATCGTCGTAAGCCGCCAATGAAGGCTTTTGTTGAACATTCAAATCATTAGATAAAATTTGTTTGCCATTTCTTATAATAACTTTTTTTATACTTTGTATGTAATTTAGGCTTTGTATGTGTTGCCAGTTGAAAGATGAAATTGTGCCACAAAGTTTATGCTAAAGTGTAGAATAAGTGATTAAAATTTTGCAAAAAAAAATTTTTTTTAAGAATTTGAACAAATTTTATTACGAAATTTTGGTTCAGCTTAAATAATTTTATTTTAATAATCTAAATCAAAAAAATATCTATCATTTTGATACAAATTTACATAAAAGTTTTATTTATTAACAAATAAAGATAACATCAGATGCAGCCAGTAATTTCATGACGAATCGAAAGTCTGTGTCTTATTCATAAACAAGTAAATAATTTTGGTGTTAATTTTTAAAAAATGATTTTTTTCTACTAAATCGGTTTCACAAAACTAAAATTAAATATATTTCCACTAAATAAGACAATGAGTGTATTTACGATGGTGTAATACTTCTAAATTCTATAGATTTTTACTTATACCGTCACTACCACTTCTAGTTATAGTACTACTACTGCTAGTACTATTTTACTTCCAATACAAGTATTACTACTAGTTTTGGTTCACTGTTCCTACTGTTAATACTATCACTGCCACATATTGCTGATAATGCTAAAATATTTTACTACATGTACTAGAGTTTGTACTACTATGTATTATATTACTACTATGTATTATTTTACTACTATGAATTCTGCTACTCATACTTCTAGCAGTGTACTACTATTACTACTGCTACAACTATCACTACTAATAGAGTCGTATTAAGGACTATTTGGGCTACTGTTTCCAGTACGTGTGCAATTATATATTTGACCAAAATGGTCACCGAAATTTCTCAAGAAATTTGTTTTATTTCAAATAAATTTGCTCTTGTTCTTGCAATTGTCATTCCCATATTTATAACTAATACATTATTGGTAGTCTCTTGGAGGCCCTATTTCCATTTTTTGTATTTTATACTTTTGTATTTTACTCTTTTGCGATCACTTTTAACTGATTAACAGCAAAATTGGCGCTGATAAAAAGTATGGTTTGCATTTCTTCTAGTTAAATTTGAATTGATCTCTGATAATTTTCAAGTTCTTAAAATCGTCAACCATATATTTTTTCCAATAGCTATTAAGCATCAATCAGCCATACATTAAGGCCGAAGTTAAAAAAAATCGACTTCCGCTGGTAGGAATCCATGTAACAAATTGTGTGCAATAAATTTCAATAGAAGTAAATATTTAATATAAATATATTTTTCTCTTTTTGTTTAATAAATAAGATCATTAGCACCACAACGACATCTAATTGTATAGACATTGCAAGAAATTGTTTTTTGTTGTGCTCTTTGTATAAAAGCATTCCAAGCCGACTATAATTGTGCAATCTTCATATAGGATAAAGAATTCTCATATTGTGTTTAGTTTTTTTTAAATAAACATACGAAACTGCTTAAAGTTCACGGACGATTTGTCTTAGCGGCCAATGAAATATCGGCAAAACAAATTTGAAAATTTAAATATTTTTTTGGTACAATCCCGATAAATTTCAATATAAATGTTAATATTTACTGGTAATAAGAATTTCATTAAATATCTGTTAGAACTTACATTCTATGTCATTTCATCAATTTAATATTACATACCTGAAAAGAAAAGAAACAGAATTTTTTTTAGAAATGCATCTATTTGAAAGAAAAGTCATAAATTTCATATATATAAATACTCGTACAATTTAGTTCAACTTCTGACATGAAAGCTTTAAAGAGTAATAAAAAGGTAATATGAAATGCTAAAAAAAACATTTAAAATAGACACACACATCCACATAAATGTGTATGTTTCTATGCAAACTTCAAAGTACTCCTAGTGATGAAAATGCTCACAACTGTACGAACAAAGAATTTGTTTTATTGACTATAACATTAAAAGGCTCTTGCTCTTACATTGATGTAAAAGAGTGTTTGCCTGTGTATGTGTGTGTTTGGACGAGTGCTTAAAGTCAACATATTATTGTTGCATGAGCAACGAAACAAAGCATACATTGGTTGTCATGAAATTGTTGTAATGGGAATTATATGTGGCAATAAATAAATGTTAAGCATATAAAACAAACAACAAAAATGTGCATATAAATGCTAACAATAAATATGAAAATGTATAAAAAATACTTATTATTAAAAAAACTTAATAGAACATAACAACAATAGCTCATGACAACTTTATCATGTTTATAACGTAGAAACGTAGAACAATATTTTATTCTTTTTTTTTCTTTTTTTTTTGCATGTACACACACTATCGCAATTATCAACTAAAATATACATATGGAAAAAGTTTTGTCCTGAGCTTTTTCTCTGAAACGGTGTTGAATTAATAACACAACTTTATATGTATGTATAAAAATGAAAAAGGGAGGGAAATAAATAAACAAAAATGGGCAAAATGATTTGAATTATTATAGGGTGATTTTGTTATATTAACGATAATTTCGCTCGAACATGTATTTAAGCACTCACACTCGTATGTTTATATAAAAAAGCTATTACATACAATATGAGAATTCAATGATACACGTATATGAATATTACAAAATATATGCATAATCATATTAATATAAGAACTTCTTAATGCAAATTGCGCAAGAAATAGTTTATATTCGATATTAATATATATATATATATATTCTTTTTTTAATATTTAATAATTTGGTTAAAATATTACTCGAGCTTGAGGTCTAATTTTGTGGTTAAACAATGCGTCATGATTCCAGTGCAGCTTATTGGCCAATATTTGGAATTAGTCAGAGGACTAAATTGCATCATCTGGATGACTACGTAACGTCCAATCATATATCCAATTTCAGCTCTCTGTCTTTTGTCCTGCCGTTTTGTTTAACTGCAAGTATCCTTGTAATATTTTTTCTTTTATTCGTTCGTCGAGTAAATAGTAACGAAATCCATATACGAAACTCCATTATTTTCGGTGTTTCTAAGTTAAAGAATGTTTATTGACTCATTATAGTTATAGGCAAGTTGTGGGTATTTTAATAACTAGTGCAGTATATGAACAATGTAATTTTCCTTTTTCAAATGGATGTCATATAGTTTATTCTGAATTTCGGGTTCATTTTAAGTTTTAAATAATTCAGTTTTAGATTCAAAGGATAATTTAAGTTGCTAAAGGCGAAATTCATTGCTCCTTCATAAATGTAGTGTCCTTGACTGTACTAAAGCGGAAAACGATGATCGAATTAATAAATTGTCATCTACACTTTCTGACAATTTCTGAAACAATTGAAAAACCGGATGTAGCCACGTTATTGGGCGTGTGGAAATTTTATCAATAAATACTATTTTTGTAACAAAACTAAATTAATAAATAAACTAAGCAAATTCATCTCCAAAGTAGCATTATTAATAAATTTCAGCCATTTCTACTAGTAGCAGTGCAAATTTTTAATTTATAGCCATTGTCCTGTCCACGTTAATATATTCAACACCGCACAAAACATATTTTTCACTTTTACACAAACACATGGCGTCATTGTGAACTTTAAGCACTGACAACATATATGAAGAATTATTTCAATGAGTGCCCAAAGGACATGCTAAAGGATATTTATTCAACACAAAAATACATGCAAATACCTACATACATACACACATTAAGTGCAACCATTGGTTTTTCATGCTACTTGGGCTACAAAAATATTTTAAAACACATTCACACAGTAAAAGAAAAACAGAAGCTTACAAAAAAGTATCCTTGTAAAAGGAAACAACTGCAACTACAATAAACATCAGTTATTATTTATAAGAGAGAATGTTAAAATATTGTGACCAGAGAGGTTTTTGCTGTCGTGTTTGCAACATATTTTATATTTTTGATGATAGTGTGTTGATCAGGAATGAAGTTGATTTCAATTTAATTAAGGAACAAGGTCAAAGTTTGGTGAAAGTTAATTATTAAATAAGAAGTCATAAGTGAACTAAAAATGATGTATTTGAACTATTACGCAAAAAGTTATAACAATAATCAGCTTTTGTGTTTTTAACGAAACATTATCAAACAGATGTGTGGTGGCAAATGTAAAATACTTTTCTTTTTGATGTTGTAAAATAAACAAAATAAAATAAAGATTTTTGTCATCACGTTTTTAAGATAATATAGTACAATCGATGATCATTTGCAATAAAATGCTGAAATCAGGATTAAATGAAAGAAGCTTAAGGAATATAGAATGACAGTACACGTACTCTTAGTTGTTGGTTCCTTTTCGCTGCTTTCAGTCTTAAACAGGATTGGCAGGATTATATTAAACGCACCACACGTTCTTTTACACTAAAGCTCTCATTAATTTTCTACGATCTGGGTTTATTTCTGCGAGTTTTGTTCAACGGGGTCAGTAAAATCTTTTTGTTAGCTAGAAGAGCAATAAATTTTACTTTTGCGAAAATTATTAAAGACTTCCAATAAGTAACAGCAAGTTACTTGCTGTTGTATAATGAACAGGTATGACTGCATTATTAAGCGAACGTTCATTTACAGTGCGCCAATGTCAAATATTCCTAAACGCAAACGTGAATCTAAGTCATTTGTTTCACATCAACTTGCGCATCATCTTGATTTGCAATGTTATGTATAGAGAATAAGGAAAAAGGAAGATAGGCTACTATTGCTGATAAAATAAATAATTTTAATAAAATTGTGGAAGCTTTAATGAAACAATTTTTCACCACACAAATGCAAAAAAAAAATCCCAAAGTAGTTTTTATCGCTACCATATTCTTTTATTGATCCAAATCAAACAAATGTTCATAAAGGACAACTGTAATGCACAGTTTGAAAAAAATACAATTGTTTTATAAAATATTGCTGTTTTCTTTAAGCACTTCCTTGTCCTTTCATATAGACATTAAAGAATCCGACCTATATCCAAACTGGTGCTCTAAAATGAACTAAAATTAAGTAATAAAAAAATTAAGAATACGTAAGAAAGTATTTAATAAGAGCTCAAGTAGAAAGAATTTAATTTTCGATCTGATTTCTACTCAATTAAAAAAAAAAAAACTATAAAATAGAAGGAAACGTCCGTTTTCCCATTATTAATATTTCCTAGTTCCCTATTTTTTTTTTCATTTCCACGAAAGTGGTATATTTTCCTTTAACTCCCAAGGACCCGATATTGACGGAAAAAGTGACATATAAAAAGTAATGTTTCTAGTTTCATAATATTTTTTAAAGAAAAGAAGGAAAATATTAAAAAAAAAAATTATTAGAAATTTAATATTGAAATTTATCGTTATTGTAGCCATTAAAAAATTTAAATTTTGTAATATGTTTGTAGTGGCTTTAGCTCTTCATAATCCGGTATTTCACTAGTCGCTAAAGCAAATCGTCAGTGAGCTTTTAGCAGTCTAAATCTCTCAGTCTCTATCGCATATGCGTACTACAAAATACATAAGAGTATGTGATCTTAGAACGCATTTATACAAATAGCACAACAAACAATTTATACTCAACATGAGTATATTTTATTTTTGCAACATGTATGTACATATACAATCGGACGACCTTTGGATGTCAGTCGTTGCATTTATTAGACAAAGCGAAATCTTTATTTTAAATACTCATATTGAAATTTATAGGGATTGCACGATTTGGTTTATCGTGCAATGAAATGAACAGCTAAAATCACAACAAATAAATTTGAAAAGTAAATATTATTTTTAGAAAATTTCGCACTAAAATTGTTACATCAGTTCTTGCTAGTGGACGTCAACTTTTTTAACTTCGGCTTTAATGAAAGCTTGTTCGTTTTAAGAATCTGAAACTTAGCAGAGTTTTTAAAACTGTTACAAAATAAACTAATAAAAATTCTAAATATTTTTATTTATGATTTTATTATACAATTTCTACTCGAAATGAGTCTATTTATTTTTCTTGCAACATGTCGATATAATTCGATGTCCTTTGGGTGTCAAACTGCTTAAAGTTCACTGACGGTTTGGTTTAGCGAATAGCTAAAACCACAAAAAACAAATTTGGAAGGTTAAAGAATTTATTAAATTTAAAAATATTTAACAATACGAATTATTGTTGTACATATTATTTTATCTGCAATTTTTTGCAACCAAGTGGCTACTAAAAACTGCGGATGCATTAATCGATTCATCTGACAGAAAACTGGAAAAGCTCGTTCGCTTTTAATGGATATGGGTCTCAATTTATGAATGTGTTACAAGAAGTAATGTAGTATTTTTATTACGTTTTAATTCCTGGGATTCCGGAAAGAAATTCCCAGGGTTCATAAACTTAATTAATTTATGTGGATATTTTCCCTGAAGCCTTTCGGGATCGATAGACTACTGATTGTGAATACTTTCAATAACTTTAAAAATTCCCTATTTTCATTGTAGAAACTGAATCATAAATTTATTTTAAAACAATTTTAATATTCTATTGTTTGTTGTTGGCTTAGCTAGGTATATGCCTGCATTTCATTGGCGCTAACCAAATCATCAGTACCCTTTTAGCCAAATCATGATTGAAAGCATTCAAAGCTCGTATACTTATGCAAAAGACTACAAATACATAAAATAGTTATTTTGGAGAATATCTCGAATAACAAATTTGATAAATATTTTTATTTTAAAACTTTAAAAAAATGTTTTTTATAAAGTCTAAGAAATAAAAAAAAAATAATTACTTTTTCTTTTTTACTTTTCAACCAATAAACAACATAAAAGAAAAATATTTTATTTATATCTGTCCTTTAGTATCCACTATTAGAAGCGGTTAAAAAACAGCAACAAGAAGCAAGATACAGCCAGTTGCAAAATTAATATTTTTACATAAACAAAAGGAGACAAGCATTATCTACGTTAGATACAAATTTCCACATTTTTATGCACATGTCAGCTTAGAATTATGAAGAAAACCTTTAAACAAAAAAGAGTTCAAACTTCCGTGTTTTTTAATAAATAATAAATCTAGAATAACGAATATGGAGAAGAAAAAAAACTACTGAATAATTTCAATGACTAAGGAACAAAAAGTGTTTCAGGGATATAAAGGATATAGATCCATTAAAAAAAAAAACTTTACACTTTTAAGAAATATCCCCTTAAGGCCAGCAAGAGCAGTGAATGGGGGGTATTAGACAACAACTATAAGAACAACATATCATTTATATTCATTCACACATACACGTACTGTGCAATTTTTTGTTGGCCTTTATGTTTTAAACTCTAAAGCTGCCAATGACTCAGGGCGTAGGTGCGCTAGCATGTATGTATGTACATATGTGTTGCTTTAAGCTTAATGTATGAGTAGCTTTAAGTGATGTTGCATATGGAACATTTTGATATAAAAATAGAGATAATTCTACCACAAAAAATTTTTTATATTATTATTAAAGGACACGCCTTAGTAGCTACAGGAGACCTGTTATTTCATAATGAAGCGTTGAACAACTTTTCTCCAACCAATGCTTTAAAAACAGGAATGTGTTTTAATTATACGAGGGTAGAAGCATATCGTTCTCAAAGAAAATAATTATCATTCGTTTTATATTAACAAAAATCCATCGTTCATTTGCAATTCAATTTTGTCGATGTCTATTCCCGTTGGGTGCCTAAAATGTAGTTGGCAGAACGGAAAATGGTATTTTTTAGATCAATAACATTTAACAGAAAATAAAATATAGAATTTGAGGTTGAGGTTGACTAAAATTATTTACTAAATTATTTTTGCTTGTGCTTTATATTTTAAGCTTTCTTTGGCGATGCTCTGATCTTATATAACAGGTGATTCTTTAGCGACTTTCTTTTTGGCAGATCAACGGTTTTTGTGTAACATAAGTATGTTCAGTTGGGTCCATAAATTAACCATGAATCGACTTACAAATGAACAACGCTTGCAGATTATTGAATTTTGTTATCAAAATTCATGATCGCTTAAGGAATTGCATCGTCCACTTTTTTATCAGAAAATTGTGTTCAGCGACGAAACTCATTTTTATTTAATGGATACGTGAACAAACCGTATTTAGTGTGAAAAGCAGCCCGAAGCATTGCAAGAACTGTCAATGCACTGTTTGGTGTGGATTATGGGTCAGTGGTATCATTGGACCGTACTTTTTCAAAGACGACGAAGGCTGAAACGTTACTGTGAATGGCAAGCGCTACCGTGAGATGATTATAAAATTTATTTTTTTGTGCAAAATAGAAGAGCTGGACTTGGCTGGCATGTGGTTTCAGAAAGACGGTGCCACATGCCAAACAGCATGCGAAGCAATGAAATTCGAGTTCGGTGAACAGTTTATTTCACGTTTGTTTCCCGTCAATTGGCCGCCTATGTCGTGCGATTTAACGCCTTTAGACTGTTTTTTGTGGGGCTATGTGAACGATCATTTCTATAGGGATAAGGGTCCAACGGTTGACGCACTGGAAAATAATATTGAAGAGTTTATTCGTGGGATGGCGGCCGGTATGTTGGAAATAGTATGCCAAAATTGGACCCAGCGCATGAACCTCTTGAGGCGCAGCCGCGGTCAAAGCTTATATGAAATCTTCTTTAAACACTGAATTTTATAGATCGTTCTATCGACTCAAATTAAGATTTCATAAATTTCTCTAAATTTAGTGTTTTCTAATCAAATCCAAAAGCTCTTTAAAATCACCCTTTACAAGTATGATAATATTAAATTTAAAATACTCATGATTTCTTACGTTTTAGTTATATATTGTATTTAGTTAAGCTAATATTATTTGTAGGAAAATATACATATAAGATAAAGTTGTGGTATTAAGCTACATGACAACCATACAGTTAAGTAATTGTAAGTACATTATAAAAAAATTAAGTTTCGAAATTATATAGACAGACAGCCCAGATTTTCTAGAAAATGAATTTTTTTTATATGGAGCCGTACTCAAGAAATTGCCAAATTGAAGATCATTTCTAAGCAAAAATGATAAATTTACAATTTAAAGTAAACTGGTTGTTATATGCACCACAAGTACCTAACGGGTTAATGAAAAACAACATCTTTTACATTATTTTATGTAATTTCTTTTACTGTCTTAATTTCTAATGTACTTGTGATTAAAAAGCAATTTTATTGTAAATATGGAAGTTGGGCAATTACGAATCAGAATTCGGTAATATTCCCAATGATTAATACATGCACTTGTGAGCATCTCTCTTAGGAAGATTAGTTGTTTCAAATAAGCAATCATGTTGGATAGTGGTTCCAACTATTATTTAGCAATGGCGGACATCTTGCCGATTCTTTCAAGATTCACTTGGAAGAACATAAAATTCGTCAGCACTGAAAAATTGGAAAATATTCATAAATGCCGGTGGAGTTCTGTTGTATAATAATTATTTGTTGAATTTCACTTGAAAAATATGGGATCAAAAAATAAGCAATTTTGAAAATCGGATCTTAAATGGAGGAGTTATGCGATAATGGATAATTTAAATCAAATTTGTATGTATGAAGTAAAAAGAAGCTTCCAAAAATGTCATGAAAATTATCAGATCAGGATCCGCAAGGCTCATCGTTGCAGAATTTACCCCTTAAAAACACATTTTGATTATAAATTCATCGAAATGAAAACCAAAAACCTTTTAATTTGCCGTTTGTAATAATAACTGGCTACATATACATAGTTTGATTACTTTCAAATAATATGCTAAAAAATGGATCACCCTTTTATAAACAAAGCTCATACACCTACACACACAATTTGACTTTAGCTGCTTCTTGCACGAGTGCCTTTTGTACAAGTGTCCATGTACATGATATTTAAGAGTATGTGGGCATTTGTGGACATTCAATTTATGCTGATAGTGTTGTCTACACACTTGCCAACAATACAACATTTAGTAGCTGTAATAAAAGTTAGTCGCACACACACATACACACACAAACGCGTACTAAAGTAACTGTGTGGCTGTGAGCGCTTTTAAGAATTTGTACGGATTGGTTTATGTCTATGCAGGTATTAAAAGACAAGTGGTTCACATTTAATTACTTGAAGCTTTTTATGTATGTAGATGACAGGATTAAAGTATACACTTTTGTTTATATTCTAAAGGATTTTGTCTCGCATAATATTTTACGACTAGTTAAATATGTACTAAGGCAAACAAGGAATGCGGACGATTTTAATTAAAATTTAAATTAACAAATAAAAAGCAAACAGAAAATTGCAATAATCATATTGAAAAAAATGTACCTTAAGGAGAAGAAATAGAAATTTAGCTTTACAAAATAAAAGAACAATAAATAATATATAAATCAATAATTAAAAAAGTAAAAGCAACGCAATATATATATATATATATATATATATATATATATATATATATATATATATATATATATATATATATATATGTATATATATATATATATATATATATATATATATATATATATATATTTATATATATATATATATATATATATATATATATACATTATTGTGTTCAAATTATATCTCTGGGGAAATAACAAATATCAATTATAATTAGTTGATTTAAGTGAAAAGTAATTTAACATGTTTGCCTCAATTTTATCATCGTAAATAATCACATTAAGGTAAACGCTAATGAGTTCACATTAAAAACGAATAATAACTAAAAATATAAAAAGTTATTCTCCGACGTATACAAACGTAATAGTTGATTTTAGCAATATTAGCTATCATTAGATAATTAGAATTTAAATTAAGTAAATTTACTTCAGTTACAAAATATTGGGAGTTGCATTAGTTTGTCAAGTCTTTTATAACGTTGCTTTATGTACTACGATAGTTCTCTAGCAATTGTAGTGAATTTAGCAGACTACTTGGTGAAAAAGGAATGACACTCTCATTGTTTTCAAAAAATCTAATACATAGTGCATTTGTTCAACTTCCCAGGAAGCTATTTTGACAAAGTATTGGTTGAATTACTTCTATAAATCTGTGAAAATCGGTTTGAAAATAATATTTTTATTTAAAAAAATTATACTTATTTCATCAAATATATATGAATATTATTTTTCTTCAAAGGAGAATCACAACGTGATTACTGCCCTTTGAAATCTACAACTTATTACCATACAATTTTATTTTATTTTCAAACAAAAAAAGGTTTATTTTGTCAACATAATGAAAACAGAGTAGAATAGAAATATGAATAAAAAAATTATCCGAATGCGCTCTTCCGGAGCTAAATACTTTACGAACCATGTTTACTTTTTGTTAGCAATAAACAATTTA
This sequence comes from Germaria angustata, assembly GCA_963681545.1. Lineage (NCBI taxonomy): Eukaryota > Metazoa > Arthropoda > Insecta > Diptera > Tachinidae > Germaria > Germaria angustata. Next base: position 109,699,335 of record OY812998.1, read on the forward strand.
TTTAAATCTTATATAATATCATTTTTGTAGGCTCTTTCTGCCAACATATATTTTTGTTAAGCCAAAACAGCTGATGAAATGTCGGCATATGAAAAGCTTAAGCCACAATAAACAAAAAATATGTTTTATTTTTTTTAAATAAAAACATAAAAATTTACTTTTTCAAATAAATTGAATAAAGTTTCCACTTCAGTGAATAAGCATCAGGTAAAAACAATTTCAGGGTATATAAAGCTTATGTTAAAATCATTGGATATTATCCGAATTCACAATACTTCTTGATTTTCATGATTTTTTGGAATTTTATCTTTTACAAGCATAAGATATCTTCAATCTTAAACGACGAGCTATTGCACTATTTTCACAGTAAAAATTTTTGAGCCCCTGTTTATATTCATTGTTTATATTCTAAAGGATTTTGTCTCGCATAATATTTTACGACTAGTTAAATATGTACTAAGGCAAACAAGGAATGCGGACGATTTTAATTAAAATTTAAATTAACAAATAAAAAGCAAACAGAAAATTGCAATAATCATATTGAAAAAAATGTACCTTAAGGAGAAGAAATAGAAATTTAGCTTTACAAAATAAAAGAACAATAAATAATATATAAATCAATAATTAAAAAAGTAAAAGCAACGCAATATATATATATATATATATATATATATATATATATATATATATATATATATATATATATATATATATATATGTATATATATATATATATATATATATATATATATATATATATATATATATTATATATATATATATATATATATATATATATATATACATTATTGTGTTCAAATTATATCTCTGGGGAAATAACAAATATCAATTATAATTAGTTGATTTAAGTGAAAAGTAATTTAACATGTTTGCCTCAATTTTATCATCGTAAATAATCACATTAAGGTAAACGCTAATGAGTTCACATTAAAAACGAATAATAACTAAAAATATAAAAAGTTATTCTCCGACGTATACAAACGTAATAGTTGATTTTAGCAATATTAGCTATCATTAGATAATTAGAATTTAAATTAAGTAAATTTACTTCAGTTACAAAATATTGGGAGTTGCATTAGTTTGTCAAGTCTTTTATAACGTTGCTTTATGTACTACGATAGTTCTCTAGCAATTGTAGTGAATTTAGCAGACTACTTGGTGAAAAAGGAATGACACTCTCATTGTTTTCAAAAAATCTAATACATAGTGCATTTGTTCAACTTCCCAGGAAGCTATTTTGACAAAGTATTGGTTGAATTACTTCTATAAATCTGTGAAAATCGGTTTGAAAATAATATTTTTATTTAAAAAAATTATACTTATTTCATCAAATATATATGAATATTATTTTTCTTCAAAGGAGAATCACAACGTGATTACTGCCCTTTGAAATCTACAACTTATTACCATACAATTTTATTTTATTTTCAAACAAAAAAAGGTTTATTTTGTCAACATAATGAAAACAGAGTAGAATAGAAATATGAATAAAAAAATTATCCGAATGCGCTCTTCCGGAGCTAAATACTTTACGAACCATGTTTACTTTTTGTTAGCAATAAACAATTTATTTAAATCTTATATAATATCATTTTTGTAGGCTCTTTCTGCCAACATATATTTTTGTTAAGCCAAAACAGCTGATGAAATGTCGGCATATGAAAAGCTTAAGCCACAATAAACAAAAAATATGTTTTATTTTTTTTAAATAAAAACATAAAAATTTACTTTTTCAAATAAATTGAATAAAGTTTCCACTTCAGTGAATAAGCATCAGGTAAAAACAATTTCAGGGTATATAAAGCTTATGTTAAAATCATTGGATATTATCCGAATTCACAATACTTCTTGATTTTCATGATTTTTTGGAATTTTATCTTTTACAAGCATAAGATATCTTCAATCTTAAACGACGAGCTATTGCACTATTTTCACAGTAAAAATTTTTGAGCCCCTGTACAATGTGGTATCAAAAATGCTCAGTGGAAAAATATCACTCATACGCTTAGAGTTTTTGCACAGTCAACTTCTTTCCCTTGGAGAGTGTTGCTGCTCAAAACGCATGAGCAATATGCAACTGATCCCAGCCATTACACGTGGCACGTTTTTTTTACGAAACATATTAAATAATTTTGCAAGTTTTTCAGAAATTATAATTTTAGGGGAACAAATTAAATACTGCTAAAATTATGTTGCCCTCCAAGAAGATAATGAATGCCTGAATGCACGCTTGAGCCATATCGATGGCAAAGCTACACAAGTTACCGCTGTAATTGTAATATTTACATGGTAATTATTTTATAATAATTTTTCATAAACAAATACAACAATAAATTCATTTTCTTTTATGAAACAAGAAACAAATGTGTGAAGAATAGGTTTAAAAATTAATGGTCTCGTCCACTCATTGCATAAGACATTAGCCAAAAGACTATTGTCTTAGGGTCATAAATATTTTATTTCATCTAATGAAAACAAGTTAACAATTTGTTATTTGTTATTTGTTATTTTGCTTACAGTGTCTTCAAAGCTAACAATATCAAAAGATAGCACCAGACAATACATCAGAGGTGGTCATAAGCGAAAATCAACATAATATTGAAGTTACATCGCATGAATATCAAGCTATCCGTAATTCATTAATTACACTGTTATTTATTAGTATTTTTAAATTATAGTTTCAAAAATTCCATTGTTTGTTGTGAATTCAGCTGTTCATTTGTCTGTTTAGCTTTTGTTCGTCGGTCACTAAGCCAAATCGGCAGTAGAAAAACAATCAATATTAAGTATATAACCATTGTATAAGTAATTATCATATATGATTAAAAGGTTGTTATCACATGAAAATAGAACTTATACTTGTCCCTGGAATATATTTCAGAATAATAATATGATTTATAATAAGCATATAATACTCAAGTCGGCTGCAATTTCCTTCGCCAAAACTGGATAAAAAAACCGATTTCATTTTAAAACATTGCTTAGCTGTTGTTACAATATTCGTCGATTTCGTTTATGTTTCTCTTATACATTTGTTTGTGGCAAGTAAACTACACCAAGTCACATTTTGGAAATTTTACAAGACATCACATAAAAACGTTGAAAATCTCATTCTCTCGCTATCCTCTTTTAACTACTTCCCTCACCCCGAATATATTGTATAACTATTAGTCTTTTTACGCCGTTGATATCATTAATAAAATTACGGCAGATAATGTTACGGTTGCTTATTATAAAAGACTTGATGTTATTTGCCACCTATGATAGTTTTGAGTAGAACCATTTTTTAAAGCACCAAGACCAAAAACAAAAGGTATCGAATTTCCTATAAATAAATGAAGCCATAATTTTTACTAGGCAGGATACAGCCAAGATAATTTGTAATACATAAACGTGTACGGTGTGAAGTGCAGAAGTCATTGAAAAGAGAGAAAACAATTTGATCAACGAAATTATAGAGACACAGGAAAAAACGGCTCAAATGATACAACTGCAGTAGGGTCCACCATTTAAAAATAAATTGCAAGCCGCCAGGAAATAAATTATATCAGTTTAATTAATCAGAAATAAGAAGTAAGGGAGTCTGGATTCTCAAATAATAACAGCCGATATCTCTAGTGATGCGATGGAGAAAGCATGAAATGCAAGAGCTAGAAAGGATAGAGCGTCAGCGCCTGGTGAGGTAGCAGCTAGTTCAAAAGTTTTGAAAATTGGCTTTGGAACTCGAGCGTTAGCAACGAGAGGCCGAATTGTTGCTTTTGGAATGTGAACGCCTTTGAGAACAGCATCGCCAGGTTAAAACTCAAATTAAAAATTGGGTAAACCATTGCACCTCCCTAAAAGGCAGCTAATGGCATCATTGAACTTTGTAATTAACAAAAATATTTTGGACAGTTCTCGTTCTTAATTTTTCTGTCTCGAAGAGTACATTAGATAAGACTTAATAATACATATTTATCTCTCAATAGAAGAAAATTCTGAATTAAATAGTATAAGAAAAAATATATATTTAGCAAAAATGTGATATGGTGTAGTTTATTTTCCATAAAAATATTTTTTACATTTTGCAAGTACTCATTGAAAAAATTGAAGTCGTCTTATTGTTAAAATTTTTGTTCATCAAATCTTTGAAGGAGCTAGAAAAATGTTAAAGCTTTCATTTTTTAAAGCAAATGTGCTGCTTGTGGCCATTTTTGGTGGCTCATATGATCCTTTACGAGTTTCATTTACCGTCATACCAAACATTCGATTACATCTGGCTGATAATAAGTAAAAACATTCCCTCGTATACAAAGTTGTACAGCAAACAGTTAATGGCATTTTATTAGCTTCATTGCGTAATGGTTTATATGGTAATTATGACCATGACCAACATCATTGCTGTAAGGATCATTATTACAATAACGAGCAAACATTTGTATCTAGTTTTAACTACATAAACAGCAAATGAACATAAACACATGCAGCATATAAGCCGGTTAACACACACATATGTACATATATGGTACATAAAAGTGCTGCAGTAATACGAAGTATTATTTTTTGTTTGTTTGCTTGTTCATACTATTTGCCTTTAGAAACTGCGGTAAAATATAAATTCAATACCAAAATTACCATTAAACGGATATAGAACCCTAAAATAATGACAGGAAATTTCATGTATATAAAAAACACAAAATACACAATTATATGTATACATATTTATGTATGAAAGTATGTATTTAGGTTCATATATGTACAAGACTGAGTATAAGCAATATGTTTGCAGCTTGGCTGTATTATTATTATTAAGGCCCAAAAAGAAAAAAACTGGGAGCAGCCAATATTTGATTGTAATTTTATTTGCTGCCTCAATTTAATTTATTACGATACATTTGTGTGGAATTATAATTTGTTTTTGACTGTCTGTTTATGTGGTAGTTTTCCAAGGTGTGTCGATAAATATAATTTATTTTGATTCGTAATTTAATGGTATTGGCTTGTAAGTTATTAAAGTTATTCGTTAAATATTTTTATTTTTTTTTTGTGCATACGAGTAAGAAAATTCCCCTTTAAACTTTAATATTTTATTAGCAATTTCCTTAATTAAGAAGTTGAAAATTTCTACAGTCATGATAATTTTTAATCATCAGGTAAACTGTAGCTGCGATATTTACATATATTTTCAATATAAATAAAAAAATAAATAGAATATGAAATATAATACGTTAATGCTTTCAAGGCTAGAAAATGTATAGTAAAATTAATTTTTTTATTTCTCTAAAAATCGATTGAAATTTTCATTAAAACAAATATCGAAATTTTATCAAATATCTAATGCCGGATTTTGTGTCCATTATTTATTGCTCTAAACTAAAAAGAAGATAGAATTCATGCAAGCATAAAGAGGATATCCTATAGTAATAGTTTATAAACATATAAAAGGTCTTCCATTAAGAAATTATATACAAAAAAAGGGGGTGTGAGAGATATCACCCAAATTTCTTATTTATTTGAAAGGAATATCAATGCAATTATGTGTCAAATATAGCGCATTCGCTTAATGGCACGTATCCGTAATGTCCAATTTTCATTGACTCTTGAGCATAAATCAAACAGAACTTGATCGATGGCATGGGTTATGTTGGTTTTGAGGGCCGGTGTGGTTTGAGACTTCTTCCTGCGACTTAAGAAAACCCCACAAGAAACAGTATAACAGTATACCAAAACTTGAGATGACCATGACCTCAAATTTCTCGTGCAGAATGCCCAAGTTGGTATGAGTTGTTTTGCGCGTAGCCCCTTCCTATTGAAACCAAATGATATTGATGTCTAGATCATCCAATTCAGGCCAAAAGAAGTTGATAATCATCATCCACACCAACCAGTGACTTTTTCGGAATGTATTGGACGCTATTGGATCTCATGTGGATTGACATCGTCTTGAATTCGACAATTGTGTTTGCTGACGTACTAATTCATCTAGTGCTTACATACAAATACACACATATACATATATGTAAATTTATTTTTTTTCGCATTACTTTCAATTTGGGAATCATTGGCAATATCTCAATTTTCCATTACTATTAGATTCACATTTATTGGCACCCCGCGGTACAAAAATTTCTACAATATAACAAAATTTGCTTTATTATGTTCTAAGCAATATGATTTCTATAAATTTTCTAATTGGTGTTTAAAAAACAAAAATTAGCCATAAATCCGGTTAATTATACTAGAAAAATGAAACAGTACTGTTTTCGATTGCGGCCACACCAACATCATTAGCGTTCATGTGTTCGTTTGGTACAGCTTTTTTGGTAGATTTCTAAGTAGTTCTTGATAATGATCGTGTAGCGACCACCAAAAGCAGCTATTTTTTATTTTATTTCTACACCTAGAATAAACAAATCCTTAAACCGTCTTTCCCATTCACCAAAATTTCTTGTGCAATCTTAAATAAAAATTACTCTAAAAGTCTTCTTTTCATAAGTATATTCTTAGCAATTTAAAAGCAATAATGAAATATAACCAGAAATAATAATAATGCATAGAACTGTAAATAAGTAACTACATATATATAAATATTTTCAGCCATATGCATAAAAAAAAACTTACTTGAGGCTTGAAGTTCACGTCAGCTACCAAAGACTTTAAGGCTAACAGACGTATGTTAAAAATTCATATGCATAAACAGTATGTTAGCTATAATAAATTTTACATGTTGATACTGGCAACACCATCATTCTCTCTTGCCTCTTTTAGTTAGCGATGCAAAAAAAACGAGTATTATTCATCCGGATAGTCGGATATATTGATAATGTTTTGCATAGTTTTAATATAAAATATAATTTTTCGTTACTTAAGATGTAAATTAATATGTATAGTACATAAAAAACATAAACTAAATAGATTTATCGCAATGTAAAGGTTTTAAACCGATTACTTGAAGAACGAGCTTTGTCTACTTGTGTTGATTGTATGTACATCACTATAAAGTTTTGTATATTTACATTATATTTTATTTTTATATTTTTCATAAAAAATTTTAACATTGCTTTAAAGTAGGCGAGTAGCTGCTTTAAATTATTTGATATTAACATTTGTTTTTTAAGCTAATAATCGTTTTTGTATGAAACTTTAAGGAATTTTGCTTAACATTGGTTTACCAACCTGTTTTAAGTTTTTATGCATATGGATGTTTGTATATAACATAATATATAGTTAATATATAGTTATAGTTAATATATAGTTAATAGTTATAGTTAATCTTTTATATAATATTTGAGCTGAAGGCCTGCGTTGCTATTGCTCTTTATCTCTTTATCTTGTAATTTTAATTATAAGATAAACAAATAAATAAAAATAAATAAATAAAAGCAATAAATTTTATTTAAAATCATAGTTTATATTGACTTTAACTTTATCAAATATCCTTTAAAGAACACTTAATTAAAAAGGATGACTGGAAAAATCTCTATCGGAAAAAGTTATAATAAATAATGTTGAATTTTCCCTTGAATACAAACATGTGAAATAAGAGATATTTTTTTACAAGCACTCCATTAAAACGAGCGCCCAAAAACATGCAATATAAAAACAGTGAGAGCTACCATACACACACACACTTGTACAAAATATAAATGTACGAAGCTAAACAATCGCAATGGTTACACTATATCATTAAATCAAAATATACAGCGCAACCTCTTTAACGCTTCATAACTTTTCTTAAAAAAAATACATGAGTTATTGCAACTCTAACTCCAAAGGACAAATATATGTCCTATAGCGACAAAATGGTTACTTAAAAACTTCATGATATTTTAAAAACGTTCATTATCAGATTTTTATTCTATTTAAACTTCTTTTTATTCATAGTTCAATTGCTTTTTTTGTAATTTATATTAAATTTAGTGAATATGTTTTAAAAATACTTTGTTTATTTTTAAATGATTGACAACAATTGGTTTTTACATGAAACTCTAATTTATCTTAAAATAAGCACTCAAATAGATTTAGTATACTTACATCCAGAAGAAGAAAAGTTGTCACAAACAAAGATCGATTTTTACAACCGCTCGAATTTTTATTAGCTGCATTAAGCGGGGTTACACTACACCATATTTCATATGTATGGAGCAAAGAATAATAAATAAGTCGTAATAAATACCTTAGTAAGCCTGAATATATGGTACACATTTGATGGCAATACAAGCAGGAATAAATTTGAATAAAATATAAATTTGTTAACACCTTGAATAATTTTAAAATAAACAGTGTGCAGCAAAAAAAAAGAAGAGTATACAAAATATTCAACAATAGCCGTAAACTTTATTTACCAAAGTAAAAAGCACAAGCATGATTTTATTGTAAAATATTTAACAAGTTTTTAGGCATTTGAAGTGCCTACATTTCGCAACCCCACTGTTTAATTTATCTAACATGTTTTTGCAAAGTCTCAATGGAAACTACTACGGCAATAGCGTTTGTCACTTATAAAAACGACTATTTTATTTCCAATACAAATGCCTTGGCCCACCCCACTTGCAATGTTTTTATTATGAATATTTTTAAGCACGAATATCCTTGCAGGAAAAAATATTTTAATATGCAGCACAGCATATTGCATGCATCAGAGTAAAACAACAAACAAAAAAATTTCTCACTTGTTTTCTTATTTTTTACAAAATAATTTTTAGCTAAACGTAAGTTTAAAACAAATGCAACGTTTATTTTGTGTGGCATGAAAGAGAAAAAAGTGTAAATTGTACGAACTTAAGGACTTTTGTGCTTTTTTTTTATTAAGTTTTATTTTTGTTTTAAAAATAGTTGTTAATAATTAAATAATATTTGTATGCAGTTTCAAAAAAAATTCAGTTACTAAAATGCACAGTTTAGAGAAAATTTATTGATATTATTTTGGGTAAATTTTTTTTGTTATTGGAAATAGCAGGACACAAAACTATTAACCAGTAGGATATTAATTAGAAATTTTTTATTCGCGTATCAAAAACTTTGCGCTACTATTTGGAGTTGTCCAGGAACCGAAAGCTATTAAAATTTGTAAAAAATTATGCCAATTTAAATCAAATGCTTTGTACATCAAATTCTGTTTTCAACCAAAGAACGCTGATTTTAAAGATTTTTTTAAAAGTCTGCTGCTCTCGAAACGTATTACCCTTGAGGCATATGGAAAAAATAAGTGGTCGTATTAACCAGTACAAATACACAGTAAAACACTTAATTTTTCTTGCATTCTATTGCTAAAGGATTGAAAGAAATAACTAGCAAATGCTAGAAAAATACAAATACTAGTATATAAAATAATTAAGTAAACAACATTGTTTTTTCAATTGCTGAATTCTTTTTACTTATAAGAAAACGCGAAGAGAAAAAATTCGAAAAGAAAGCACAAAATCATACAACTCGTACATAAACCTCTGAGTTGGCTGACAACAGCGTTAAGGTGTCAAGCTTGCAACGTCAATTTCATGCTGAAAATTTTAATTTTTTGTTTGACAAGTCTTAGAAGTTTGGACGATTTGGTATTTGTGTTTGTACAGCTGAACTCCAAAACTTAAGAAATGCAGAAAAAATTAAGAGTCATACAATGGAAGGAGAAAGTCTATCCAGCCAGTTTTTCATTCGACCACGCACAATTGCTAAATATTAACTCAAATCAAGTATAAAGTTTGTCGCCAGCATAGTTCTCCAGGGGGCAAATTACGGCATTCGATATCGAACGAAATTTCAAACAAAATTATCTTGAATTGTATTGAAATTTCGATCGATATCGAATGCCGTAATTTGCCCCCAGTTATAACATAATTAACTATTACTTTGTATTGAAGGTCCCCCACCCCCCCTTTTTCACGACAACTTACTTTTGAGCAGAACTACGCACACTGGCTTCAAAGTAACTCCCATCAGACGTAAAGACTTTCACTGAAGTTGTTTTTCAGATACATTAGAATTAACAATTACTGTATCTCTTCTCCAGTCCCATCCCACGATGTACATTGACTAATAAGTAACTCGCACCAACTTTAATGGCCTTTACTGATATAGTATTACAGATATGCGATAATTAATAACTACTTTGTAAGGGAGGTACATTGCTAGATATAGGACCAGCTGCGTAAGGTACTATTTCAAATAATAATTAGGGAAAAAACCGACTTCATTACAAAGAACCAATCGTACAGTTTAGTTTAAAAGGATATATAATACATTTCTAGTTTATATTTTACTGCCAGGAAAGATTGGAATACCTTTATATATAAATTTTTCAAAATAGGTCTATATATGGCGGAATTATGTTATAAGAACAATGTTCGTCAAATGTACATTTAAATGTCTGTGAAACCAAACTACAAGCAATACTTTCAAACCAAAAAAAAAAATTTTTTCTCAAACTTGGTCCATTAATGGAGGACTTCTGATATAATCAATATTTCTGGGGGAGGGCAAATTTTCCGTCAGATTTTCGATTTTCCACTGTCCCCAAGGTACAATATTTGCCATAAACTATTCATTGTATGTGATAATGAATAGACTACGTTTCTCCTTTGTATGGGAATATTAAATTTTTTCTAAAAATATATGTATGCCTTTGCCCAAGGCGATTTCATACCAGAGTATGTGAACACCTTCCAGTAACAACTGGTAATAGGTGCCTACTTTCAGGTTTCAACTATATTGAAAATGCATTTTTTTTAATTATATTAATTTAAATTCGTAAGCAAAACGTGTAAAAAAATTAAACGGAAATCAATTAAATTTTCAAATTTAATTCAATATCCGCTCGCAATTTGTCTCTTTTCACAAGTATTTTTATTCGTATTTACCTTGATCTTTGGTATTTGGTTCATTATTTTTAATTCATTTCGATTTGACATACGAGTATTTATGATTGTCATTGCTACAAAAAAATTAGTTTAGGTACTCAAATATTTGCATAAATATTGCGACTTTTTTCAATACGTATGTATGTATGTATTCAAATGAAACTGTAGCTGAGGCTTGTTTGAATTAACGAGGAGCTTGGCAAATGTACGAGTATGTATTTCATTATAATGTTACAAATATACACGTATACATTTGCATATACACACACATTTAATTTATATATATTTATCCTTACTACACCATTATCTAGATGAAATAAAACCGCATGTGGAAATTTTCGTTGTGAATATTGAAATAGGTTTTCCTGTTAAATCAACAAAGGGTTTTAGCAGAATGCAACATTCTCTTTCCCTCTTAAATGTACGACTACATTTCATACTGTTCTTGACCAAATGTTGCAATTTACAATTGGTTAATTTCCAATAATTGCTTAATGATAGAAAAAGGTAAAAAAAGAGGGAATAATGTTGTTAAAAGCCAATTAAAAGACGTGACTTGATTAAGTAAAGTTTGTTTGCAAATTGAAAATTAAATGCGAAAATGTAGATATAGGAAATATTTGCAACATTTTGATGTGGCATACAAAGTAAATGAAAATCAAAGGCTTGGAAAATGTTAAGTATACGAGTGTCTTTGCAAGAAATTGTGCAATGTACCAAAAAAAGAGAATTAAAGCTAGTAAAGGAAATTAATATATTCATGGGTTTATCTCAACGAAACATACAAATTTTGCCAAGTATGTATAAAAGTTTTCTTCATGGTGAGATTTTATTGCAGTAAAATTTAGTTTTCTTACTAGATCCTTCTCGGTATCGTGCAAACCTGGACAATTGTTCGGATAGAAGAAGTCTTTTATAGATAAGAAAACTCGACAAATTTTGATAAATTTCATACAGCAACAAACTGAAGCTTCTTAAGTTATTAAAACAAAATAGCAGATGCTTTTGTATTTTGAAATACTGTTTACGATGGCATCATAAATTTTTCTTAAACATAATGCCAAATTTGAAGTTGCAGAAATTTTTGTGTTCATGGCTTAATATTTCATGAACGACCCTCCAAATAATGCAATACTTTATAAATTACTACTACTGTTCACAAAAATTACACTTAATTAAAGAGCTCATGTAGGTATGTGTTTTAAGACTTCTCACTTGCATTTCAAGGATATTCAAAATCACTTATTTTTAATTTAATCAAGTCCTTAAAACTTTAAAAACTCCCTACTCTTTCTGGCATTTTCTAAGCATTTACAAGTTGGAGATGCAAGTAAAATATTTTTTAGATGAAAAATTGGAAGTCTATCGAGAAGATTCTGAAATATTTAGAAATGTGCTTTGCGTTTCATTTGACTATCTATATGTTTAAATATGATTCTCTTTACATAAAAATAAATTAGTTTTACATGGTAGGCTTAGGTTACTGTATACAGCTGAATCCACTACATGAAAAAACAAGGACTTCCTGAGTAATTCTGACAACCTCTTTACTTCACGGCAATTAAACTAATGACTAGCAAATTTACAAATCTGACAGAAAAATCACGATTATTTGGATGACGTTGGAAATGTACACGTATTATATATAATAATTTTTTTTTAAACAATGCACCATATCTCTAAAAAGTTAACTCAAAGGGCAAAACTGCTCCTATCAACAACTATATGCCAGTTGACTCATGTCAAAACAAACTGCATCAAATGGTTTGTGACTGAAAAAAAGGAAAAATGAAATTCGTGTGCTCATTAAGCATTATTTAAAAAAAAAAATTTACTGAATTTGTTGTGACCGTACATGCGCGGAAGATACCGAACGTTACAGACGCCGACAGTCGAGGTCTCTACATCGAAACTACTGAAAAAATACAATTCCGTTGGCAGATCGGAGATTGAAGGTGTGAGAGATTGTGAAAGTCGCAATATAAGCCTCAATGAATACATTTAAAAAGGTTAACTCAATCAATGGTGAATACGATGCCTGCTGTTTGGCCATGAAAAAGTTATTTTCTACTGTTGCAAAATTAAATGAAATAGGCTACGAATTAATCCCTCACTTATTCTCCGGATTTAGCACCGAGTGAATATTTCTTGCTTAAGATCCTGAAAAGAAATGCCTCGACGGAAAGAGGTTTGACTCCATCTCACCACAAAATACATAGCTATTTTATGACCACAACAAATCTTATTTTTCGTAAGGGATAAGAAAAAACTGGATTCCTCCAATTTATAGAGCCCAAACGACACTATGTTGAAAATTTTTTGTCCAAAAACCTATGTTTCATTCAAAAAGTTGGAGACTTTTTGAAATGCTCTTATACCAGAAACTTAAAACTAAAATGAAACTGTAAACAGGTAAGAGTTTTACACTTTAGTTCAAATAATTATATCGTATATATAGATAAAGTTGCTGGTTCGACTCCAATAAGATTAAGTTACAAAAAATTTAGTTTTTAGTTTTTTAAAACAGTATTCCTGCGATGCATTTTTCCTGAAATAAAAAAGTAGCTCACTTGGAAAGATAACCGAAATGCATGAATAAGTCATCGTAAGTGAATAAGTCATCGCATGTAGAAGTCAACGTAATTTAAAAAAAGGTCTGAAACATGTAAAAGTCTAGTGAAAAACGTTGCTCCGTCGCACAGTGGCTCATTTTTCTAAAACCCGTGACAAAAATCAAAAATTCGACTACAAAATTTTGAGAAATAAGCTAAACCATATTGTAGGTTATATTTTACTGGTCAAAATTCAAAAAGCCATTTTTAAAAAGAATGGAAATTGTGGGTGTTGTGGGCGCTCAAAGTTCGTAATTTTTTGGACTGTGAAAAAAAGTAAATTTGGAACAAAAACTTTAGGTTTCAAATTTATTTTTTACACAAAGTTTGCAACCGATTACTACTTTTTTGATTTTGTTAAAAAATGTTGTTTGTTTTTTATTTAAATTCGACAAAAAAATTTGTTAGTTTTTTTACATTAGTATGCGGAGTTCTTCAAAAGCCCTATATTTGGGTAGCTTTTGGGAATTAAATAGAGTAGAACAAACTATATTACAACTATATTAAAAAATTTGGCTGCCCGATCCTGCCCGTTCAAGAAAGAAAAAACTATCACAACCTCGTTATTAAGGCGAATATATGTAGTGTAATGGATATACATATATGACTTTTTTAATTAAAAGTGATATAACTTTTATCTGAATAAAGATTTCGCCAAGATTCATAAAAACATTTAATAAAAAACTTCCAACACTATAAAAAAATGCCCGCAAAGATTGCCACGCCCGTAAAGGGCGTTAAGACTTTCCACCAAGTATCAATACTACTCACAATTTCTTAGGTAGTAAACAATATTAAATAATTCTAAGCAATTGATTTTAAAAACTAACAACAGGTAATTTATCACTAATTCCTTAAGATTTCGAAATATGAAAAACTAGTATTTTTGACAACTTGGTCAGCAAAGTCACATTATGAGAACACATGCACATACTTACTTATGAACATGTATATTCATATGTAGATGTGGCAAAATTAGTATCAGGTAGTCTCCCCATAATCTATTAAGCCAAATTAAAGACACAAATACGCATTATAAATACACACTGTTATATTGGTTTTTTCTATTGATATTTTAAGCAAAATACTTTTACTGAATTCCAGTAGAAATGACTTTCCTATTTTGAACTCAAATTTTAGGTCAATATTTTGTGTGTAGAAATATTCTAGAGGATTCCTGTTTTATTTTATATTAACAAAAACAAGTAAATGACTTTTTTTTACTAATTGAAATTGTTGCCCATTATTTTAGTAAAATTTAATTGGAAGTTGTGTCATATTGTTCATTATTTATGACATGCATGGGCCTTTAACAGGTGATTTTTTATACATAGACATAAGAACATATATTTTCCATTTTATTTATTCCCCAACCTATTATTTACATCTTGCATGTACTCTCACACAATCATTCAAATGCCAACAATATCTCTTGCCACTTTCTTTATTGACCGGTTGTTAAACAAAATGTGTTTTCTTTTCTCTTAGTTGCCATAGCCTGTGCCTTCAAAGCTTGTTGTGCTGTGTCTTTTTGCCATGTTCCATTTTAATATTTAAGAGTTACTGTAATAGTTTAAAAGAAATAAAAATAAAAACAAACATGTTCGTGCATGTTTCTGTCTCAAATCTACATACATACACTTATTCTTTTATATTATTTTCACCTGCATAACATTAATACACACATACATACATATGTACATACATGATGCCATCATTTATTTATACAAATTTTCAATGTACATTTTTTATTGTTTGTTTTATTTTAACTTTATATTTATAGTGCAGAACAACAAAATGTAGTGGTAGTGTTTTTATCCTTGTTTAAATATTTAAATTTTCATTTAAGCTCAATATGCGAACATGTAAGGAAAAGTGTGTGTGTGTGTGTGTGTGTGTGTGTGTGTGTGTGTGTGTGTGTGTGTGTGTGTGTGTGTGAGTGTGCAAGTGTGTGTTAACTTAAAGTGTCTAGTATTGTTGTAGTAGTTGTTTCTTATATAGCTTAATGCTTGAAGCTTTTTGAAAGATGTTCAGTTATTTTCAAGAACGAAATTTTAAAACTTTTAACTTTTAAAAAATTTATGAACAAACGAGTATCAAAAAAAAAACAACATGAAAAATATATATAAAATGATTAAAGAATAGAACTTTTCGAAATGATTATATTTCATGGCAGATTTAATTAAACAGCTTTTGCCATTAAAGAGCTCGTATTTCGCTGAAGTTACAATCGTGTGAGTGAAAATGGTTCATAGAAAAAACTATAATTTTTTAGCCAAAATATGTATATATATATATATACTTCTATTCAACACGCAATCTAATATTTTTTTGTTTCATTTGTTATTTCGTTAGTTATAACATGATGTCAGGTATCTTTCTATTTTTAGTTAATTTATTTCATTTCCAAGTTTCACAATTATTGTTAGATTTTACTTCATTTTTAGTATGAAAAAATAAATTAACTTTGAAACAATGTAGAAAGTGTGGCAGAAAGAAATAATAAGAAGAAAAATTATTTAAAATCTAATAGAGCAGCAAGATAAGCAGATTTTTATAATAAAATCAATTGTTTCGTCACAGCTGGAGAGAGAGTACAGTTTCAGTCTATTTAATACTTAAAAAATATCTCATAACGAGCTGATTTCTTTACTAAAATTTTTGAGATGAAAACCCTATTTTAATGAACCCTCTATCACACTTAGTTAAATATTAAAAAAGATTTTCTATTGAATGATTGAACCAGGTTGTACGTTAGTAATATCTCGAATGTATTACGAAAATTAATATATTTTTATATAAATATTTTTATTTGGTAACTCAAGAAATTAACACCGTTCAACAGCTTAACCAGCTCTTATGCTTTTAAAAACAAAAAGGAATTTCCGGCTAATTCGTCTTTGATAAAAGTCCCAGTTAAAAAATGGAATGGAAATTGTTCCCAAGGAATGACATTTTCATTGCTGGCAATTTATATGTTATGAAATTTTTTTGAACTTCCTAATAAGTAAAGTTCAGAAAAATCTTGTTTAAATGGATAAAAAGGAATTATTTCCTTAGATTTGCGTGAAAACAATAGTTCTAAGCAATTATTAATTAAAACTATTACTTTCATACAAAAAACAACAAATTGCGACTATTTGCAAGTTTTTAATATTTCATCACTTTAATTTCTTAGTAATTCAATTTAATACCAAAATTATTTGGTTTTGAAAAATAACAAACAAAAAATACTCTTATTTATCAAATTTGTTAAACGAGATATTCTCCAAAATAACTATTTAATATTTTATTGTTTGTTGTTGGCTTAGCTAGGTATATGCCTGCATATCATTGGCGCTAACCAAATCATCAGTACCCTTTTAGCCAAATCATGATTGAATAGCATGCTCGTATACTTGTGCCACAGACTACAAATACTATATAAGAATTCAAATAGAACTCAATCATATTTTTCTATTTGGAATCAACAAAAAACACATAAGTGTAATAGCTTTTGAATGCTTTTCAATCATGATTTGTCTAAAAGGGTACTCATGACTTCATTAGCGTCAATGAAATGCAGGCATATACCTAGCTAAGCCAACAACAAACAATAAAATATTAAAAAATACTCTTCGTAATATGTAATTATTGTTATTCCAAATTTTCCATTTAACTCATCTGATTATTAAAATTTGATTCAAATACTTGTCGCATTCAAATGAGTACATAGTGCGTTCATTGTGGTATATAGAACTAAACACAAAAATAAACTATAGAAAGATTTTAATAAATGTTTCACAAAATTAGGGATTTTACATAAAAGGAGGAAAACAATACCCAGACAAAACTAAAGCGGATGTTAAATAAAAGTTATTCTGATAACATAACGAGCCAAACAGCCAATGGGAACAAATCTCTATATACCATATAATCGTATGTATGTGTATATTCAAAATACCTTAAAAAAAGGTGTGTAATAAAAATTAAACTAGTACACAGAGCCTAAATGAACATTGTTGTACTTTTCACAAAAGTAAGTAAAACAAATCATGATAAAAGCTATAAAAGAAACAACAAATGAAATAATTTAAAAAAATAATTTCATATAGCAGCAACAGCTATGAGAGCAGCAAACAACAATTGTTAAGTCTAATTAAAACTATAAGAGCAAAAAAAACAAAATTTAAAGCAACAAAAAAGTAACGTTCCATGCCGCACTTGACTAACCAAGCGCAGATTTAATTGTAATTGGTTTTTGTTTCTACTTACGAGTACTCGTATGTTCTCTGATTATGGCTGTGCTAATGTATTGGTGTGTCAGTATGGCAAGTAAAATTTTTTGTTTTGCATTGTTGTGGCTGTATTTGCTGTAAGTTGATACCCAGCAGTTTGAAATTTTTCACAAAAAGCAATGAAATTTAGCCCATCTCGAACCAAAGATCGAACCTTTCAAGATTAGTCGAGAACGGTCCATAATATAACATGGTCGCTGTTCACACATGCCTGCAGATATTCCTTATCATAGTATATTTGAGGTATTAATTATCATGGTTGTGTGATATTATTTTTGAATATTGTAAGTAAAGTATTATACACGGCTTAAAACGTTTCCAAATAAAATGATTATAATTGTTTTTAAAGAAACTAGATAGTTCAAGGACTTTTCTCCTAATTGTTGCACACGATTGGAAATTCGGGTCAAGGAGGGAACCTTATCTTAACGAGGTTTTGTTCTCTGAATTTAAATCTTTGTACAGATTTTCGCTATATCATCAGAGTGTTGCGCTGTTACAACAGCTGACCGATGCTTGAATCACTTTGTTGCAATAAGTATTATAATTAAAAAAACAACAATTAAAAAAACACATTTTATTACATTGCTGGTTATAATATATTTCCAATGAATGGCCGAACTATAAAATATACGCTGCTGTTTAAACTGCTCGATTTTGGTTTCGCTGTTAGAGATTTGGAAAATACGTGGTCGCTCCAATTGTCTTGTAATTGTATATAACAAAGTTACACAGATGGTCAATGGGCGGTATAATGTATTTGTGTTTTATGTTTGACGTTTTCATACCCACAGAAAAGCGGCGTATGGGCATCGAAAGTTTCACAACTTCAAATGCAGGTAAACTTTTGCTAGATTTTCTGCATTTCCTCCAAGAAAATTTAGGTAATACGCTTTAAATTCTATGTATTCTTATCACTTTGTAATGTAATGTAATGGGGGTTTGGCCCAGGATAGACTTTGCACTGCGACCGTTGTTGATCTATTGTGCTTCCCCTGGCCCTAACAGTCCAATACGTTCGCAAATAGGATCAGCTCCTGCAATGGGAGCATTAGCAGATCCTCTTCGCTCAGCGTATATGCATGTATACTCTTGTGTCTTCTGTGGCACAATGCCTCATCCTCACCGCAAAATATGCAGATGTCCGTGTCAGATAAGCCCATTCTGTATAGGTGGGCTTTGCACTTAAAAAGACTATAATGTGGCAGTAATGCTTATAAAAGGTATAATTTTCTGAAAAATTTCTTTCAATAAATTAATTTTGTACCATTTTATGCGCCATATAGTGCCAAAGTGAGATATTTGCAACATTAATTCTAAAATACATAGAAATTGCTCTAAAGTCGAAGTAGTCTATAACTAATGACTCTCCCACTATCCTCTTTTTTTACAACTTATGGAACGACTTGGTTGTCTCATAAATCTCACTACATATTAAATTTTTTCAAATATTTTATATTTTAATGCGCAAAATTCCATTTATCGCCTTGAGAGCTGTACCTAAACAACAATAAAATTAAAACTAAAATTGTAAAAAAATTTAGGAAAAATGGAAAAATAATCCTTATTATAACAACTGCAGCAAAATAAGCCAGCTAATAACTGACTATTGCAAAGCTTGTTGCAAATGCACTTGTATTAGTGTTGTTGCAGTTGTTTTTGTTGTTGCAACGTGTCTAGCATATAACTTATGCAAATTGTTAGTTCATCATTTTGCCTTTGTTTGCGGCGTGTTGTTTCTTATTTTCTAACAACTTTTTGCTCGTTTTACACTATTGTTATGACATCAATAGCGTTTGGTACGTGTGAGTCTTTCTTTTTCTAAATAAATTTTTACTTTACTAGTACTATGAGCAGCAGCAGCAGTCGCAGCAGCATCATCAACATTTTGCAATGTTATTCCTTTTTTGTGGGGTTTTTTTCTATTCACGAGACGATGCACTTATATGTCATCCACTATTTCACGAAATGCTCATTGCAATTGATGTAAAGTAGTTTTTCATAAACTATTGTTGCATGCAGAATGTTTTACGTGGGTTGTGATTTAAAAGAAAATTTTGCGAAATAAACATTATTAATATAAAACCCTTGGAGCCAAATTATGACAAACGCCAAAATTTAAAATTTTTAAGTTTTCGTTTAGGAGTGTCATATAAAAAATTAGTTCACTAATTTTGTTGATGTTTAGTGGTGAATTGAAAATTAGCAGCTTCGCTAAATACTACGCTAAATTTAAATTATTTTACTTCAAAAAGAAAAATTCATCTTCAGTTTATTAAAACTTTTAGTTTCTTCCCTAGTCGTAGTGCATCGTAGAAATTTTGCACAAAACTTTAAGCCCAAATTAATTTGCGGATTCTGTGGGCTTATGATGCAACCAAGCCTAATACTTACTTAGAAAAAAAACAACTGCATAAAAGGATATAGTAAATAGTAATTCAAAAATACCAAAAAGACTGAAGTAGTTAGCGCGTTGACTACATATTAAACAATTTATAAATTCTTCCGATTTACGTTACTGTGACGTTTTCTTAATTGTTGTTGGACTGTTTAAGTGTAGAGGGCATAGCACTGATCGCTGAACAGTACTGGATGCGATTGATGCTCTTCTACGCTTAATGTTAAACAGTCGCATTAAGTTTCTTAAGCTGATGTGTAGGCATTTTATTAATTATTTTACTTTGCCGACGATTCCGCTAACATTACTGACGTAGTAGGGCGCTGCAATGTAGTGCACACTGTGCCAAGTTAATGTAAATCAGAAAAACTCATGACATTGATGACTTGTCCTCAACAGGAATCGAACCCAGGCTTTAAGTCATAAATTGTTTTGTAGTCAACGCGCGAACTACTTCAGACAACAGCAATCTCATGAAATTAATTGCCTTTTTACATCAAAATAAGTGTTGAAATCAATAAAATCAATTTTCCGCTAATATTGATCATTTTATTACAATGTTAAAACTTTATTCTATAACTGAACTTTCGCTAAGGAATAATAAATCAAAAGAATTATAGTTCAGAAAAAAATAGTCCGACTGTCGCCATAAATTTAAGAATGCAAATCATAAATTATTTTTTTTTTGATTTTGCAAATCATAAATTATTTCATTTTTGGTAATCCACCAAAAATCCTTTTACATTAAGTTAAATCTGTGCGTAACCCATTTTACACCCAAAAATGTCTAACTTTTCATCATGATGTACGGGATTTGATGGATTTTAGTAGCACTTGTGGTTGGTTAACAATTGCGAAGTTCTTATTGTTGTTCGGCTGCACTTCTATTTTTTTTTTTTGTGGCAGTAATTTCAATATATATTCTACAGTTAATTTGTTGTTACAGTTTGTGGCAGTAATGAGCTTCTCTTTTTATTTTTTGTAGGACATACAAAAACTACTATTGTTATGGCCATTGTTGTGGTAGTTGTTATTCTTATTGTTAAGCATCATAATTCATTTTGAAGCAAAATTTAAAACTTTTTTATTTCGGTTTCTACATTAAGTTGTTGCTGTTGTTTAAAAAAGAAAAGTTATTAATACATGCGATTTGAATTATAAGCAAAAGCTTAAAACATTTCAGCAATAAGAAATTAAATGCTGTCCAATATACTCGTACATAAGTACGTGCATATGTACGATTATATACTTACGAGTAAATATATAAATATTTTATTGGCGCTTATCAAATCATCAGTACCGTTTAGCCAAATCATGTTTGTACAAGTATATGAGTTTGAATGCCAAAACAATGAAATACAGGCATATAATCATCTAAGCCAACAACAAACAATAAAAAAAAATTAAATAGTTATTTTGGAGATTATCTTGAATAACAAATTTGATAAATATTGTAAATATATTAAGTTTAAAATTTTAACAAAGTTAGTTTTATAGCAACTTTCCTATGACTTGCGTCATCCATAAGCCAACTTGAAATTTGGTTTATCTGAATGAAAAAAATAGACTGGTGTTATTTATTTATTATTATTAATTTTGGAATTGTGGGAATTACAGGCATTACCATGCCCATACATAGTAAATATTATTTCCCAAAGTTTGTACTTATTCAACTTAATATGAAACGTTTAAAACATACTAAATGGTTCTGAAAATGTTGCATTATGAATCATAAAGTGGACAGTGCCATGCTCATACGAAGCAAGTGTTCCCTCTCAACTACTTCTACTTGGCGATATTTCAAGAACTTTCCCCACACAGTTGAGTCCCACGAAAATATAGTACATTATGGTTCAAAATCTCAACAGTGTCACACCAATAAAAAGTCAACTACATCAAGTTACCAGAATGTTGTTAAACTTTGCACACACGCCAGATTCCGTCAAAACCTAAGGTTATGAATCAAATATACATATAACAAAATTTTCTCATCATAACTTCTTAACATCCTAAGAAGTCGTATGGTATACCTTGGAACTAATGAAAATGCCATTCCTCAAGAACAACTTCCGTTTATTTTTACTGATTTCAACCAGATTTTCGAAAATCGTGTTTTCGTCAAATCTCGGCGTTTTAGGGCCGTAGAAATCTATTTTTGACCATTTTTTTATACTAAAATATCTAATAGAACTTTAAAATAAAACGTCAGTATGAAGCTTAACAAAAAATTCAATAAATCTATGTAGACACCAGTGATACAAGGAATGCCTTTTTTATATTTGCGAATACGAATACTAAATTACAAATTCCGCTGCAAAATCAAATATTTCAAATATAATTTGGCGTCCACACTTCCGAATGCAAATATTCGTTACATAACTAGTACATATATACTCGTCCATTACATCATATTTAATGAAGCGTTAAAATCCTTAAAATTTAACTCACATGCTTATGCTCTATGATCTCCTCCATTGACAACATTATTTAACAATTAGCAATTTATATTTATTGCATGTACATACCTGCAATGAAAAAGAAAAATACACATTGATAAATTAATTTCATTTAATTAATTAAGTTAATAAATAAATTATGTTAATCTGATTTATATATGATTTTTGCTGCTGTAAAATGTAAAGAATACTATAATAATTTTTATATTGATGTGGCTTAAATGAAAAAGATTATTTCACATAAAAAGTTGGAAAATGTGTCACAAAAAAAAAAAAAAAATACACGCGTCGATACGACAAACACATGTGAAAGCGACTTTGATCAAACAAATTATCAAAGTACTTTGGAATATATACTCGTATACATGATGAATATAATGGTAAGTTTTGTACAATAAAAAACATCTGGAAGCCATTAAATTTATCAGAATATAATGGATTCATTCATTATACGATTAAATTTTCAAATTGTTTCAAGCAACTGGTTTTGGATAGAAAATGTAAAAGGTCACAATCGCTGAATAAAAGGGGAAGCTCAGTGCATGCGTTTACAAGTTGGCACATAAATTTGACATGCAAGTCTGTGGACTATAACGAAATTCTTAGCTAATGGTCTGCAGCTTTCTGGAATATATTGGAGGACTGGACAGTGGTAGCTACCACATTCAGATACTAGATGATGGACCGAAAATGCACTCTAGCAACATTGTCGTGGATGGTCATCGTTGTTAAGAAAACAATCAAAATAATAAAGCTCTAACAAAATTCAAAAAATATATAAAACAAAAATGTTGTTGGAGAATATCTCGAATAACAAATTTGACAAAAATGTTATTATAACAAATAAACACAACCGAAAAATAAACAATACCAGCCATGTAAAGAATATATCTAAAGATTCTGT
This sequence comes from Germaria angustata, assembly GCA_963681545.1. Taxonomy (NCBI): domain Eukaryota; kingdom Metazoa; phylum Arthropoda; class Insecta; order Diptera; family Tachinidae; genus Germaria; species Germaria angustata. Next base: position 109,722,835 of record OY812998.1, read on the forward strand.
TTAGAACCACGGCCACCAAATGTTCTTTGGCCATCACAGAGAGAGGATTTGGGTGTCAAAAATTACTCCATGGCACTAGTGGTAGCATCCAACTAAATGCTAATATACCACATATATATTGTCATAAACTAGTGTGTGTAATTTAAACTTTTTGATCAATGAAGTTTTATGTTTTTCTTTTGCAAGTGCATCCCAGCCTGGATGCCTTAATCAGGTAAATGCACTTAGGAGGCTGAGATAGTAAATTATACGTCAAACTTGTCCTATGTTTATACTTAGTGTTTATAATATCTACATAATAATACTAATCACTCTACTAGAAGTGTGAATTAATGGCTTTTGTGTGTTACAAAAGAGCGAAATTAAAGTTTAAGCCTGAAGGTAAGCACGATATACTCGTATCGAAGTAGGAATTTCCAAGAAAGTCATAAAAATATAGAGATTATCATTAAGAAATAGTGCAAATTTGTATCATTTCCGAGTTGTTTTCTTTTTTAATGCATATTCGTCGATTAGGAAACTGCTTTCATAATGTTGTTCAATTTAATTAGAAAGACTTGTTTATTTATCATTGGGAGTTGAACACAAACTTCATAAACTTATGGGATCAATTTAAAATTTGAAGAAAATAAATTTTTAAGTGTTACTTAAAGAAATTATTTTTTTTTAATCAAAAGACTTTTATGCAATAACTATAAAAAAATTCTTGGCTAAAAAGTTAAATTTTTAAAATATTGGTTACTTTATTTCATTAGAACTCCAAATATGCTTTATGAATACTTTGAAAGCATTTAAAATATCATTCCTTAAGTAAGACTTCCTATTTTTAAGCACTAAAATGGAATAAAACTTAGAAACTTGGCGTTCTGTTTTCGCAATAAGTTAGTATTAGAATTCTATAGTACTATGACATACCGGTCCTTTCGTTATCAGCTACTCCTTTTTCGCTGAAACCTCAAGTATAAAAAAACTCCCTTTTAGAATGGTTTACTGGAAATATTTTTTAAACTAATAATTCAGAATGAGATGGAAAACTCATAATTTGTTAAATCAATAAATACATGTATGTTCTTTTTAACTGAAATTAAAATACTTTGATTCGGGCTCGAGAGCTGAATATTTTCAATTCAGGTTAATATTTTTTTAATTATTTCTTTTCTTCAAGAAGTTATAAGGATGTATCAAGTGAGTATTCGAGTCCTGAATTTTTCAATTCAGCTTGATAATTTTTTAAATAATTTTTTTTAAGAAGTTGTAAGAGTGTATCGAATGAAAAAATAAGAGGAGAAAAAGCTCATTAAAATATTTTTATATGGGGATTTCGTACTAGCTACTTTTGGCATTTTTGTTAAAAAAATTACAAATAACGTTTCTTGTATTATTTCTTCATTACGCAATTCACTTAAATAGCAGATATTCGCTAAAAAAAATTCTGGCAGCCGCTTAAAAACTGGCAAAATGGTAGGTACACAAACGCTGATGATCATCATCATGTAGATGTAGAGACCGCCATCCGTTCTATTACTGTAATTGGCTGCTCGTTAATACCTCCTTGATATAAATAAAAGAAATATATATTAATCTGAAATAACAATTTCTGAATTCGAACTCAAGTGCAAGATTAACTACATTTCGGAAAACTACGTGGGAATTATGATATTTTTTACCATTTTATTGTTTGTTGTGCTTAGCTAGGTATATGCCTGCATTTCATTGGCGCTAACCAAATCATCAGTACCCTTTTAGTCAAATCATGATTGAAAACCATTCAAGCTCGTGTACTTATGCCACAGACTACAAATACGATATGAGAATTCCAACAGAACTCAATCATATTTTCTATTTGTAATCAACAAAAGCACATAAGTATAATAGCTTTCGAAAGCCTTTGTACAATCACAACACAACAAACAATTATAATTGACTTGCGTCTTTTTGTTTTTTCTTTTTATCGTATTTGTAGTCTGTGGCATAAGTATACGAGCTTGAATGTTTTTCAATAATGATTTGACTAAAAGGGTACTGATGATTTGGTTAGCGCCAATGAAATTCAGGCATATACCTAGCTACGCCAACAACAAACAATAAAATATTAAAATAGTTATATTGGATAATATGTCGAATAACAAATTTGATAAATATAGATATTTTTTTAACTTTATATTTTAAAACTTAAATGAAAAAAAAAAAATATTATGTTGAATCAATAATGTTGATATGACACTTTTTAGATGCCATCCTATTGGCGTAAATATGTTTCCATATAGCGGGAGAGAGGGAATATGTATTTTTCTTGAGGATATACATATTTGATAAGTAGAATGGGAATTAAAGTCACGTTGATTAAATTTCATAGGTGCTGAGGCATCCTTGTTAATCAAAATATCAAAAATCAGGACAGAAATTTTCTGGTTTTACCTTTTAAATAATATTAAACTTTTTTCAAAGTAAAATAAGAAACCTGTCCCTATTGAAGACATTTGAATGAAAAAATCTTCACAACAAACACGTAACTTATCTCTATAACAGTTGCTTAGTACACTCCTGAGCATTACGATGTTAAGAAATTTCATTGATTTTTTTTTTTTTTTTGTTACCGTAAAAACATTTTTCAATAATTTTGTAATTGGAGGAAAACACTAGAGAATAAAACACTGTACGCAACAGAGCAATAGTGTTCTGGTAGTCATACACAAGAATATCGAATGGAAAAAGTCATGGGCTTTTAAATAAATTTTATAAAGACAGCAAATAAATAAAGAAACACTCTTGCATTCCCCTCGAAGACAAGAGCCTAATAGAAATGTACCTCAATTCCGTTTCTTATGTATAGCAAAGCGGAAAATGATGGCGTGTAAGGTTCTATTCATTAGGGAAAAACTACCACTTGTTTCGTTGGCACAGCGTCAGTAAACGAAAGATTCTCATTTTGACTTCCCATCTAGTAAAAAGAAAGTTTAAAATTGGTTTATCTAGTCTCCCTAGTCATCAATTTGCTTTCTGCGGTTATAGTTCTTACTTTTTCTTTCTTTAGAAAACATGTCAAATTAACTTCAGCGTTAATATATTTATACTTTTTTTCAAAGCAAAACAGATATATATGGTTTAAATATAAAGGGTGATCAAAAAACGAATCAAAATTTCTAATGCATAATTTTAACTGTCAATGAAAGCAACAAAGAAGGAAGTAGTGGTACAAAAAACGACAGTTTTTCATTAACTTATTGTAAATCGATAATAATGCAGGGAAGCTTCGACTTCTCTACATCATGCGTATATGTATGTATATCGTTACCTAAAACGTTATCTAATGTTATCTAATGTTATCTAAAATGCAAAAGGGCACAAAAGCCTAAATTTCGAACTAATTTTTTAACTGAATTAAAAATTTTCATGGCCACAAAATAAAAAAATATTTATTGTTACTGAAAACATAAATTTTATTGAAGACATTTATAAGAGCGTAACAAGAAATTAATTTGAAATTTAAGCATATTCGATTAAAAAAATAAATACAATACTTATATACTCGTATTATACCATTTTCATCTCTGACGAAGGTTGTAGGAATGTATTTGCGAAACACTAGCTCTTGTAAATATAAATACAGAATTAAGTAAAAAATGTATTATGAAAAACGTGTAATTTACGTAGTTTTCATATTTTTGCAGTTTTCATTATTGCTGTAGAATTATACACAATAATGTAGTGTATAATGTGGTACAAGTCCTTTTTGCATTTTAGCTGACGATATGTTCTTTTCTTTATCGCAGTATCTTTAATATGAATTAAACTAACAATAGCCAATTCACAACTACATAGAAAAAGAATATCGTACCAACTTTTTCTTACTGTATAAAGAGTAATTAAAATATTCGTAATTAGAATATTCCTACCGGTCGTCGAAAGTTAGAAGTGTGAGTGATGGGGGTTCAGAATGTTGACTTTTAACAATTGGCTTGGCATAGAAATGTAAATCTGAGGGATCAGCTACTACTTCCTTCGACTGTAACTTATAGAAATTTCATTATTTTATTTTGTTTTCTATAATTTAAATATGAAGATCTCCTCTAGAAAGCAAATAAAAAAGCAAAAAAAAAACAGAAACGTGCATCCTGCCAGCCATTCTGATCAATGTAATCTCTAATTTCGTACTATGTACTATTGTTTTAAATAAAGTCTCTAAGTCTGACAAATCTAAGTTCACTAGTGTATTCAAAAAAGAACATTTATAAAAAAATCCTTAAGGAAGATTTTGTCAAGGATTCATATATGAAAACAGAGTCTTGAAGATAATTAGTCAGATGAATTATTCCATATAATAGCTTCAACTTATTTAATTTATGTTTAAATTAAAAATACTACTTAAAAATAACAATATACGCGGAGATCCATGGCGTAGCTACAATCTACAATCCTTCAAATGAATTTCAGGAAGGGCTACAGCCCTTTGACGAAGAAGAAAATTTTGCTATTCATTAGAAATTTCAAAAAAAAAAAGAAAATTCTGGGGAAAGAAACATGACTGATAAATGATCATCCCAACAAGAGTTTAAAACATTTATGTATTTATTTATTACGACTTTATAGTATTATATTAATATTAAAACTAACTGTCTGTTTATGTCAAGCGAATGGAAAATTCGTCTCGTATATTTGCATCGAAAATATCAATCAAAAACTCAAAATTGTTTCTGTTTTTTATACAAATAGACGCAACGAATTTCATTTTCGCTTAACACAAACAGGCAATAAAATATAACTATTCCGAAAATAAAATAAGAAACTAAATTATCTTTAAGATTGTCATATCGCACCTTTAATGCAACAACAACGTATCTAAAAAATTATAATGTTTCAGTTATTGATGAAAACGTATTCCTCAATATCCTTTTAATATATCAAAAAAAAAAAAATAGTAACCATATCTGAAGCTAGACCGAAGTTCTACAACAAATTTTCTATAAGGTCTTGAAGCTAAGATATTCTAAAATGCAGTATATACAGCAAATAGTGTTCCTCAATGTCCCCTTTATATGTAAGAATATAAAAAAATCAGGATCATATACGTTCGTCAAGTTCAACCGATGTTATATTAAAAAGAGAGAGATGAGAACACTGAAACTTTAAGAGCGTTAATCGCATTTTTTAGTTACGTAATTGTTGCATTAATTGAGCGATATGTCAACATTTCGATTGTACTAACCAACTCTTCAGTTAATTCGTACCGGATATGAAATTGTTTGTTGTGCAGTTTTATGAATACAACGATTACATATTTTATAATTTTTATATAAGATATACAGGCATTTCACACATTCCCATCGGAATAGTTTTGATTCCAATAGTTTTTGCTTCACATTCTTTAGGGCACCAATTTTTACTTACATGCAAAGCTTAAACGTCAAGGGTTATTTGTGGCTGTTAAAATAATAATTTCTTTTTTTAATTTTTGATATAGATTAAGCTTAAGCAGAAAAAGGCTTTTTCAATTTCATTTCTAAAATTAAAAATGGTTTGAAAATTTCAATGGGAATGTGTGAAATGCTTGATAAATTCTCATAAAGTATTTGAAAGTTTTATCATAATCATACGAATGGTACGAATGAATGGTTGCAAGCTGCTTAAAGCTTGCGAAAATGTTGGTTATAACTAACGAAATTTGGACGTATGAACAGCTAAACATATACAAAATAATACGTAAAATATTCCTAACAACTTTCAATAACATATCGAATTTTTGTTAAACAAAATATATTTTTCTTCTTTTTTTATATGAGAAAATTTAAGAATTATTTTGTTAGCTTAAAGCGAAATTTTCAGAGAAAAATAAAATCATCAATAATAAAAATAACATATACATATGTGTGTATTTATAGGTATTTATTTTATATTAATATTTTAAATTTTTTTAAACCTTATGAATTTAATAAGTATTTTTTTGATCGGAATAATCTGCCCATTTCTTTTGGAAATACGTAAATCCAATTTTTTTTTTTTTGCTACACGCAAATATAATTTGATCACATTATGATTTTTGCTAAGAATAAGCCGCTTATGGACATTCTCTAGGGTATTATGGGGAAAAATTAGTAGTATTAAAATTAAATAACTTTGTAACGCGTTATCATATTTGAAAAAAAATCCAGTTAGTTGCAAGGATCGCTATAATGGAAAGATCTCCTTTCTTCTCAACTATGCAAAAAAATATTTAATATTCGATACTTTTTTAGGAGAAAATAGATGACTGTAATATCTTAATTCACCGAAAAATCCAAATTGGATTGTCAATGGTTTAAAAAGTTGTCACCGTTTTTAATTATTAATTTTTTAATTTTCCTAGTCAAGCCAATAGTTAAATTTGAATTTGAATAATTGAGATTTTAAAAATAAAATGTTTTTTTGCAACATATATGCTTAAGAAGGCTAGAAAGTATATTTCGCAATATGCAACATTTGCTACATTCGAAATTTTAAAATAAATAATAAGTCCAGAAGGTTTCATTGAAAAGTTATTCAATGTCAAATGTTACTAGTTTTTTCACAAAAATGCCCTAAAAGTCCAAATCCATTATTGCAGGGTTGTAATATGAGAATTAAATGTTGCTATGGAATTGATTTACACACCAAGTGATACAAAAATAAGCCATTGTCGAAAAAATTGGTTTAATTTAACACATAAAAGTACCTTTTTTTTGTTTACCCGGGGAGCATGATTATAAGACGTTTTCTAGAACAATTTTCCTTGTTCAGACGCACATCAAAATATGTTCAAGAATATCTCATATACATAGACTTAATGAGCAGAACATGTTGCATATAATCATTAATGACCATTTTTAGTTGTCATTGTATGAACTATATTAACAAAATATCTTGCTTAATTTCTGACTTACATTTTACAGACACACATTTATTTCTCGCACAAGTTTTTTGTTTTTGTTCAAACTTAAATTTGAGTTTGTAATAGAATTGCCACGTTACGTAAATATTTTCTACTTAACTAGTGGAAAAAAGAAAAAGGAATAAAATAAGGGGACACGCAAACGAACAGGTGTTTTATTTGCTGTTTCATTTGATTCATTGGGGATTACATAAAACCTACATTTGTCAAAGAGACCTTCACAAATTTTATACACAGATATACTAAATAACACAAATGTACATACATTTGTACATACGTACGAGTATATATAAACCACAAATATTATATAATTTTGTTGGCTCTTTTACTTTTTATATTTTTATTTTATTAGTTAAAGTGGGATGTGGCTTTTCTTAAGGCAGGGGTTTCCTTAGAAACTCAATTTTATGTTGATTTTGAGTCCTTTAAGGAAAGATTTGTTTCTTAAAGTTTTTGCAGCTGTGAAATCTAAAATTCAAACAAATTTCAAGCTTCTTGTAATTCAAATTTAAATATTTTATAGCCTTTATTTTATTCATTGTATTTTTATTTACTGCGCCAAAGCATAATTTTTCTCAATTTCCTTTTGGTAATATACATATAAACAAAAAATATACCTTTAAACTCTCAGTTTAACTACAGTTTAATACATTTTATTTGTTTGGTGTTTTTAACGTTACGTTGTTTACCATTTTCCACCTTTTTATGGTCTAGTTGACAATTTATGTCATGTGCCGTGTTGTTGTTGTTTTTTTTTTTTGTTTTTTTTTCATTTTACATCACAATTAATATTTTAATATTATCACCATTTCCAAACATGTGCTCTAGTAAAAACTCATTTACACTTTTATAGGTTGTACATGTGTAAGAATAAAATGTTAAAAAACGAGGGTCGTATTTGCCAGAACAGGAAACACAGAAGGATTTCTCATTTCACCAATATCTATTGCTGTGGATTGAAAGCTTCAAACGCGAAAGAGCGTAAGAGCCAAAAAAAAATTAAAAATAAAGAGTTTCCGTTTAATAGCCTTAACTGGGCCAAATATCACGTTCATCCTGCAATATTACCAGAAGAGTTGTTACACTATTTTGTAAGTTCTGTCATCTTTTTTTTTAATTGTAGCCTACGAACATGGGGCTTGGATGCACAAACAAACAAAGCAGTGGTCTGATAAATTTCGAGCTATAACGTGGACCGTATTACGTACCACTTCGTCCGTATCAAGTATAGGGTGTTTTTTATTGAGGTATAGAACTTTAAGTTGGCATCACTTTTTTAACTGGCGGCCATTTTGTCAGCTGTCAAGTGATTAATATTTAGCTTGGTTTGCCATTTCATCATGAACAGGTTGACAAAAGAAAAACGCTTGCAAATCGTGCAAATTTATTTCGAAAATAATGGTTCAGTTCGCGAAGTTTACCGCAAGCTCCGTCCATTTTATGGTCGGCATAATCGTCCATCAGAGCAATTAATTCGGTTAACCTGTCAATTGGCCACCAAAATCGTGTGATTTGACACCATTGGATTATTTTCTTTGGGGATATGTGAAGTCGCTCGTCTACGCCAACAAACCAGAAACGTTAGGGGACTTGGAAGCCAACATTCGTGGCGTTATTGCCAACATACGGTCCCATATGCTCGAAAATGTGGTTGAAAATTGGACCTGTAGAATTGGCTTTATTCGAGCCAGCCGCGGCGGCCACATGCCCGAAATCATATTTAAACGTTAATGGCATAAAATTATCCTTCCAATAAAGCCAAAATGATGGATATTAAAAAGATTTTCTTATGTTTTATTTCAATTCGAAGTTCTATACCTCTAAAAAAAAAACATATAGCACCTCGTCAATCTGTGTTGACATATTTGAGCTGTTACAGCGTCCTTTTTAAATAAGTATATCAAACAAGTTTTTGCGTTATTGAATGTTGCTGAATCTAAATGCTGTTCTATTTTTTTTTTTTTCAATCAAATGCTTTTCAAATTGCACCTATATCATCTGTTGAAAATATAAGAATGATTGTCTTACAAATTTATGCAAAATTATTACGATTGCAATCAACACTATAAAATATTAAAAAAACACGATTTTACATGGTGTCCCCAAAAAATTAGAGAATTTGTTGTTTGTTTGCTTCAAGTTGTGGTACCCTACAATTGCTTTAAGGAATGTACATAATCATTTATTGGAAATTAACCATTTTTATGAAAACTGGTGTGTTAAGATTAATACTCATAAGTCTGAAGCAATTTGCTTCCGTAATGCCTCAGGCAAAGGACTCCGCAATACCGTTGCTTTAAGTAAAGTATTAAATTTCTCCTTGCTGGATTCGGTTATACCCTTTAAGAACCACATAAAGTACCTCGGGGTAACCTTAAACAATCTATTTAAATTTAACCAACATGGAAGAATTGCGAAGTCCAAAGGATTACGCGTTAAGGGCTTATTTTCCAGATTATTAGCTAACAGACACCTCAATCAAAAGGCAAAATTACTAATTTATAAAGTATGTATCCGTTCAGTTATCTTGTATGGTTTTCCCATTTGGTTCACAATTTCGCCAACAGTCATGAAAGAGTTGGAGATTTTGGAGCGTAGTTGCTTCAGACTATGTGTTGGTGTAAATTTCGAAAATTATGTAAAAAGATTTTCTAATTCGGTAATTTATAGGAAAGCCAAAGTGCAGCCGCTTTCCACTTACGCGTTAGTCTTACTTAAGAATTTCATGTCTCGTCTTGAATATCATGAGAATCATCTCATGAGGGACATTATTGAGTCTCAATCTGAAGTTAACTGGTCAAACGCTTGTTACTTGTCTCCAGTTGGAATTTTCCATGAGGAAATTATCTCTTCACGCAATGACGCTACATACAGTCTACCAGAGTTTTATTCTCACTCCATCCCTGGCTCGAATAGAGGCTAAATTTTTTTTACTTTTTTATTTTATTTTTTTGTGCTTTGTTTTGTTTTGTTTTTGTTTAATTTTATTTATTTCTTGGTAGTTTAGTTTTAGAATTAAGTTTTAATTAAGTTTATATCCGGACATTTTGGCTGTCTCCGTAAACGATTATTATATTATATTGAGCGATATAATTTATCTATTATCTATTAACATTTTCCTATCATCCACACAAAATTACTTAAGCATGTTGCGTATATATTCATAAGTAATATTTTTAAAGGCAATTAAAGTAATACATTACAGTTTTAAGTTCACATATAATTTCTGTTAACTAGTTCTTCATCACTTTTGTAATCTGTATTTTGAAAAAAGTCTCAATAAACTTGAATTGAATTGAATTGCTTCAAGTTGTTTGGAAATTCTTATGCCTTTTCTATTTTTTCACCGCTAAAGTGAAGAACGACATTATAAAAACATAATATATGTCCTTGGGTTATATTTTCATCCCAAGTTTTTAAAGCGTTGAAAGTAAAATTTATGCTAGTAGTGCTGAAAAAACTTTTGAATTTTAAGTAAAAATACACTGTAAAAAAAATAATTTTTTTGTGATATATTATCACAAATGGATAAAAATATATTGAAAACTACTTTGTCAATTCTATACATTCACACTGATGGGACATAAAGTATTCCAAAAGTGAATGGTTAACGAATTCCACAAGACCCTCGCAAAAGATAGGATAAACGTAAATGAGTGCTTTTATTCCTGAACTCTCCTTTTACAAACAAGTATTGGAAAAAAAACAAACAAACAAAATTGTAAGAATGCTTTTTCTTCACCCAATTTTGCCATTAAATATATTTTCGTAACATCCACTATCACATATTTTACATGGTCGTATGGGCTGTATAATGAGTAAACTGAATTAATTAAATCTACGTTTCGAAATAAGAATTACGTTAATTAAAAAACGGTAAAGTGACTCAAAACGCAAAAAGTGGATAAAAAGGCAAAATATGCAATGATAACAAGATCCCAAAAAAAAATTAAATAAATCCAGCAGGTTTCAAATAAACTTCTTACATGCATATAAGAGTATACATACATATGTATGGGATATAAAATTTTTTTTATTTTTTTCCACTGAATTACATTAAAACCCTAAGAAAATATATAAAAAAAATAAAATAACGGCATAATTTTTCTTTTTTCCCCTTTGCGAACATGACATGTGTAGGAAAAACTGTATTGTGACTAGAAAAAATTTATCATTTACTTATTTTCTCTTAGAGCACAATATTTGTGGCAAATTTTTTATAAAAAAACTCAATAGTAACAACAAAGTTTATTTAAATATGTATGAACTTATTTACAAGATTTCTTTACTAAAAAAAATTTGCCTTTACCTAAAGATAACTTTAACACTAAATGATAAATTGTTAGATATTTTTCACTGCTACGCATACATACGTTGTGAGTACAGTCGAATTCGGATAAACTAATTCCGTTTAAATGAAAAAATCATTTAATCTTAAAACAGTATTCTTAGCATTTTTTTTTATTAATTTGAAACCCTTAAATCACTGAAAAGAAAATCGGCTTAAAGAGAACAGCCGCTTAAACGGAAGATTAATTGTTTATAAAATTGCACGAATATACACTTAAAAAAATAGTGAGATCAATTTAAGAAACTTAATTCAACTTCAGTTCTAAAGGGTTGTCGTATGACAACAAAAAATCCCTATTTCCTACAAAATTTTACTCAATCTAAGTAAATTTTTTGCTGGGAAATTTCTTTAAAATATTTTCAATTGAAAACATTATTTTTCATATTTTGAAAAAAATCCCCATTTTTTTATTGCGACCATATAATCAAACAAATAAACTTTCCCGAATTCTACGTTATCAATTTTCATAACAATCTTAGTGCATTTCTATGACAGAATTTATGAGCAAAAACGGGGGCAGCGTTTTTCTGTTTCCAGGAAGAAATCCCGAATTGAACATGCACTAATTGTAAGTCCTAAAATTCTTTGCATCTAATAAAACTTTACTGTATCATTTTTAACCCCCCGGGGGGCACGGTCAATACATCTTGTCTTGGTGGCTTGGTGTTGTGCTTCCTGGGGTATAGGGTTATCAGGTTTCCGGACCTAGGCCTTTTTGCTGATAACCCCTAAAAACTTGTATGTTGCTACCCAATCCCTGAAACAACAGGGCAACGGGCGCGCATGCAAGTAAACTAAAGGTAAAAGCGGGTTCGCTCGCTCGTCCGGTAAGTGGGTAATCTGGTTTTTCCAGACCTTGACCTTTGGCCAATTACCCCTTGAACTTATATGTCACTACCCTATCCCTGGACATAACAGGGCAACGGGCGTGCATATATTTAATTTAAGGAAGTAGCTCTGCCTATGCTTGTCTGGGTAGAGGTGCTACCGATACCTCAGGTTTGCAGGGACCTAAAATCGGAGGTGTTTTTAACACGCGGCTGACCAGAGTCCTATCTGGTGCCACGGGAACCAGTAGCCCCTAGGACTTGTCCTAGACTGGTTATTGGTGAGGCCCCTTCGGGGATCACGTGGTGGCTGTGGTTAAAACCCAAAGATACGCGGGAAGAGTTATGGGTCAGATGTAGTGTGTCTGTAAGAGGTGCTAGTGACTGATTATAGATGCTCTCTTCAGGCCGTATATCTCTAGGTGTTGTTGCTATTCGACAAAGCTACTCTGATGTTTTGCGGTGGGCGAAGCCTCAGGTAAGATGGGGGCACTATTTTGCTGCCGGGCCATCGGGGTAGTAGGAGGTTAGATAGCTCCAACACTTCAGCAAAGTGTCTGTACATGGTCCAGCAGCCTGTACAGAATTTGCTACCAAGTTGTCCCTCGTAGGTGCACATGTTGTTGTCTCACCCAGCATGTGCCTCTGCGAGGGGTGACGGGACGGTGGTGAACGGCTTTATTCACCCAGTGCGAAGAGCACCGTCAGGTAAGGCCTTCGGGCAGGTACTGACGTAAAATCTTTGACATATTTGTATCATTTTTTAGTAGTTTTGAATTTGTAATTGCATTTCTCCAGACCCTGAGAGGCATGGACGAAGAAATTGACTTTTTAAAACTGATGCTCAAATCAAGAAAAGTTTCACTAAAGTGGGGAATAGTATGAACTAAAACCTTCTTAAAGTTTGTTAAATTATATGGACTATTCAGAAGTAAATCATTTCCTAAACTAAATTTTTTTTAATAAAACAAAAATTTCGCATTTTTACGACGGAAATTCCCCAAATTTAGTAGATATTTACGAAATTTTAGAAAATATTATAAGTTCTTCGACTTCTGCTATGATTCGAAGAGAAAATGGAAAAAGATAAATTGCGTGTGCTCATTAATGATTATTTTTTGATGAGAAAAATTATCACTCAAATCAAGGCTAAGCTTAATAAATACAATAGGAATTCTGCACTATCAATTTCAATAGTAAAAAAGTAGCCGAACATTCTGGACGCCCAGCTGAGGTCTCTACACCCGAAACAATTGAAAAAGTTCGTAGACTAGTAGCTAGTGTACTAGACTGGTAGTCCGAAGGTCGCAGGTTCGACTCCTGCCGCAGACTCCGGGTGTCTCTGCAGATAAGCCAAGTAGCTTCGCAGTTTGTGTTTGTTAATTAAAAAAAAAAAAAAAAAAAAAAAAAAAAAAAAACGATCAGGGTATGATAGTTTTCTGCAAGATGGGTGCCGCGTTTGTTCAAAATTTACACACAAGCGTAATCATGTGACAACTTCGAAGGAGTGACTGGCGACACTGGACCGCAACATGGACCACTTTTTGCTCCGTTTTGTAATAAGGGACTAAACAGCAGTCAAAACAGTGGGTTTCCCGGAGTGAATCGGCACCAAAGAAGGCCAATGTGGATTTGTCAGCCAATAAAGTCATGCCAACCACTTTTTTTTTGAGATGCACACGGTTTAATCCATATTGATTGTCGTTTTACACCAAATTTTTGCATGAGTTCTTTGGTAACATATCTATCATGTACATAAATTACTTTCCTTACTAACCATTTATTTGGACTTTCACCACAACGAAATGCACGTTGTTTCGTATTGTTGCCTTGATAGAGCCAACTGGCTGTCAATTCGCATTGGAATTAACTAATAACAAAATATTGGACAAATTGAACAAAAAAGCTTTTTCATGTTCTAATGGTTGATGGAGGTGGTATTATTTTATTTTTTCCCCTCATTTATAAAATTATTTTATGAACAATAACAATAATATTATTATTTGATCTGATTAAGCCATCAATTTACATTCCTTGTGTGTAGCATTAACAAATTGTGTGAAGGCTGGTGAAGGATCCAGTAGTGAAAGCAATTTATTAACGTTTTTCTTATACATATAGATGTAACATCTAATGGTTTAAAATATTAGAAGCTGATAAGTTATAATATATAATAATTTCCAATCTTATATATTTATTATGACATAAAATAATTCATAAACCTTTTCTGTTTTTTTCTGCTATAGTTGGCCTCCGTGTATAAAATAAATTTAAATCTTGACATTTTTACTCTATTCGAATAAATCACTGCACAATGTGAACAATTTTATATATTTCCAACCAAAGAAAAAAATATTTTCAACATTTAGTAACAAAAAATGCCGACATGATTAATTTTTATTATGTATTTGCGCAAACCCTAAAAGGGAGACAAAGCATTTCCTTGTTCGTGTTGCCAGTCACTTCATCTCATGATTGTTTTATCTAGGCACTCAGAAATAATGATGGAATACATGTTTATCACAACAAAAAACATTTACTAACGAGAATATATATACTATATACAAGCATATACATATATAGCTTTTGCGATATTAGCAAAGCCATCCAGTCGTGGTTGTCTATTTTAAACAGGATGATAAGGATAATAATGTTTATATAGATGTAGTCGTAAATATAACAATTTATACTAAAGTGTTTGGTATTTACCAGAATATTTTACACAGCATATTTAAGATATTTTAGGTTGAGTGTGCGTGCGTTTTCTTTTTCTCTCCTCTTATTACACCTCTTTGGCAAAATAAAATACCGAAATGTTTAAAGAAAATTTTTAAGATATAAAAAGAATAGTAAGAAACAATAAAAACAACGCATATATTTATATTACAGGTTACTTGAAGCAGAGAGGAGATCTGGAACCATCCAGCGATGGCAAAACAGATGAAACCCAGAAACGTCCGGTAGATGGACGGCGAGGCTCATTCCTAACATAGAAAAGTGGACTCAAAGGAAATCTGGGGAGATTAACTACTTCCTGACCCAGTTCCTTTCCGGTCATGGATACTTCCGGAAGTATCTACACCGTAAGGGCAAAACAGATAATTCCAGTTGCATCTACTGCGATGCAACAAACGACGATGCAGAATATACCTCTTTCAACTGCATCAAATGAAATACTGAGCGAATCGCACTAAGAAAGCAGATTGGCGTTTTCACCCCTGCCAACATAGTTGACAAAATGCTTGAATGCGAACACACATAGAATGCTGTGAGTAACTACATCGAGTATGTCTTAAGAAGAAAGAAAAGAGACCCCGATGCACGGCAAAATGAGTCCCCATCAACGGATACTCAGCAAGAATGAGCCAGCAGCATAAAACTGAAGGACCCAGACATGGGTGTTTCGATAAAAGTCCTTCTTAGGAGGATGAAGTTTATTAGACTTTCCGAAGTAATGTAGAAAACAGTACCGGGAAGGCATCGCACCAGAAACGGAGGAAGGAGTTTTTTAGTGGATAACACCACACGACGCAATTGACGAAGGTCACTGTAAGTGCGAAGGCATAAAAAAATATAATATAATATAATATAATATAATATAATATAATATAATATAATATAATATAATATAATATAATATAATATAATATAATATAATATAATATAATATAATATAATATAATATAATATAATATAATATAATATAATATAATATAATATAATATAATATAATATAATATAATATAATATAATATAATATAATATAATATAATATAATATAATATAATATAATATAATATAATATAATATAATATAATATAATATAATATAATATAATATAATATAATATAATATAATATAATATAATATAATATAATATAATATAATATAATATAATATAATATAATATAATATAATATAATATAATATAATATAATATAATATAATATAATATAATATAATATAATATAATATAATATAATATAATATAATATAATATAATATAATATAATATAATATAATATAATATAATATAATATAATATAATATAATATAATATAATATAATATAATATAATATAATATAATATAATATAATATAATATAATATAATATAATATAATATAATATAATATAATATAATATAATATAATATAATATAATATAATATAATATAATATAATATAATATAATATAATATAATTATATATTTTTTAAGAAGTATTATTTTTGGTATTTAATATTTTTATGTGACAAAATATTAAATTTTTCGACTCATCGAAAAAAAATAATAGAAATAAAATAAAAAATATATTTTATTTCACAAATGAGCTTTAGGTTTTTTAATAAAACGCAAATCCATTTTATTTCAATACTTTGACGCCTCTTTGGCCGTCTTCTTCAAAGAAAAAATTTCCTGAAGAAGACGCCCAAAGAAGCGTCGAAATATGGAAATAAAATGAATTTAATTTTTATAAAAAGACCTAAAGCTCGTTCCAAAAATTAGTGTTAATTAATTTAAATAATGATAAAAATATTTTTTAAGAAGTAAAATTTTTGGTATTTAATATTTTTATGTGAATAAATATAACATTTCCGGAAGTTCTTTTAACGAGTAGATGAGGTGATAAATGCATGCCTTATAAAATAATATTCCCTAGTTCCAGCTCAAATCCAGCCGAAAAAAAAATTATAAATATAAATATTAGAATATGTGAAACAGATCAAATGTGTAAAAACGAAAATCTTAAATATGCTGCGTGATGAAAAACATTTGTAGTACTTTTAGAATATAAAAATAGCATCTCAAGCATTGACTTCATATCCAATAAAGACATATCGAAAAAAAAACAGAACATAACAAGTCTATTTTAAAATCATTAGTGTTTTCCCTACTTCCGGACCACAAGTTGTAGACCTTTTTAAATTCTTTGGAAAAAGTGTCCATTTCCTTTCTTTGCCCTTAGATTTTCCAATTTAATTATTTTCCCTAAAACAAAAATCTCTTTACGTAAAGCGAGTATCATATTTTGTTCTAGATAAACGCAAAGAAGTTTTTTTCCTAATACAACAACTAATCTTTTCTTGCAAAATTTATCCTTAGTACTAAGCTGTAAAGTTCATTTTCTGAAAAAGAGTACAAAATATAATAAATTTTTCAATGACATATCACCGTTAATAAATTATGTAATAAATTCACAAAATCATTTCTTTATGCAAAATTTTTTGTTATTAATTTTTTTTTATTCTTTTAATGAGGTTAAATTGTTAATTAAAATTTATTTTTAAGCCAGATAATCAATTAATTTCAATTATTTATGGCTTTACGTTTGTTTTATTCATTTAAATTGTATTGCCTACTGTTGCTCCTTTTCTATTTTTATACTTTATGTTGCATCTTCTATTACACCTCTAAAATGATGTTGCTCTTATGTTGTTGCTTGCACCATGTAATTAATAAATTTGAAATACCATAATTAATATCAGCTCATTGGATGACATTTAATATAAATGATCTCCTAAACGTTTTGCAACCACAAAAATGTTCTTATCTCAATGGATTTTTAGAGACTGTATTTGTATAGCAAATGCAATGCAAAATAATTTATAATGGCCGATAACGAAACAATAGCTGCTCTACATAAACTGAATGATAACAATATCATTTGAAAACCGTCGAAGTCAACATCTCAATTGTATTGAAATTTCGAAAGACTTAAGGCTCTTAATTCGAATTTGATTCATATATGTCAGGCAAAATTTAATTGAATATACAAAATATAAAATCAGTTTAGACACACGGATCCATGCACACGGAGAAGTTTCAGGCGAAAATTAATTTCTTTTAGGACCTTTCACACTAAATGCGAAATAAACTTTCGTTCAAATATTTCGTTGAAAGCAAAAACTTAATTGATATTAAAATTACGAACAAGAAAATCAAATTTGTTCATGTTTTTAAGGTAAGTGTTCGAACGAAATTTTCTTTGGGATATAGTGGAACAAGCCTCTCCTATATTTCATAGTGTGTTCTAGAATTTCCTTAACAGCTTGATATGTAGCTACAACAAATTCAAAAAAGACGTTTCCAAACAAAAAACACATTTGACACAAAACAATCAGGCATAAACAGTTCAAATTCCATCGAAACCGATACACACTGTTATTCCAGAGAAATTAGGAATAGGTAAATTATTTAACCCATTCGTTGCCGTACACCAAGCGGTGAGTTTATTTTAAAATATTTACGTACAACTGAATTGCCCTAAACAACAACAAAAAATGTCCTGGAATAATTTGTCCCACTTTTCTAGTTGTATGGTTTAATTTCGATCAAACGCAGTAGTTTTGAAGAACAAAATATTTTTCATATTAAAAAAACCCCATTTCTCTAAAGTTACATGAAAATACTATTTAATATTAAAATTTATCGGGACTGTGCTCATTATATATTTAAACTTATTACAAGATACACAATAACTTACGATAGAGAATTCCCATATTGTATTGTATTGTATTGTATGATTGTTTTGGCACAAGCATATAAGATTTAATGTTTTCGACATGCTTAAAGTTCACTGACGTTTTAATTCTGCAACCAATAATATTTCGAAACATGAACAGCTAAATCCACAACAACAAAATTTTAAAGCATCATTTTTCATCCATCAATAAGTGATAAAAATTACCTTCCACACAGGGAAAAAGAAATCATGCCCACTAACAAATTCCCACGCTATTCAGATTTGTACTTTATTAATACAAATATAAATTTATTTTATGTGCAAAATAATAAAAAAAAGTTTACTTTTCTCAACATTATAAATATATCTTCCAAATTGAGATATAGGTCGAATAATTTTGATCTAGCCGAAATCAGAAATTGACGGCCTGTACGGCATTCCCTGTCCGGCATAAAAAAGGGGAAATAGGGGACTACTTCGACAACCTGGTGAAAATCAGCTTGCCCAGCAACTAGAACTGCAGGGATCATGTGGCTTACTTACTAGAATTATTTTACGCTTCAAGTAATTAAAGGACATAGTCGCACGGGACACTGCACATTCGGTAATCAACCCGGACACAAGGATCTCATACTAAACGATTTCTAAATAAGTTGTCTTGGCGAGGAGGAAAAGTAGACTAACTTCCACTTGTCTGCACCTGCCCGTCATTAAGGATAAAGCAATAAAGACACTTAGGTCATAAATCATATGGTAGTCCGACTGAGATAGTGACGATTAATCTGAGAATACTTAAATTTGTCATTAGAGGCAATGGATAGTTCCGAACATGAACATTTTAAGTAACAAAACTTTCTACTTTTTTATTTATAACTAGCGGACCAGGCGAACTTCGCCTCGCCCCAATTTTAAGCCTTCAGACAAACTTTCTATTTTTTAATTTGAAAAGCCATTAATAAATAATTTCAAACAAAATTTCATACAAAAACTCGATTTTCGATTTTTCCAATTTTCCGACTTTTCCGGAGGGTTTTTCTTTCGCAAAAACCTTCTCCTCGAAAATACGAACAACTGACAAAAAGTTTTACAGAAATCGGCCAAGCCGTTCTCATTTTATGAATTATTGGATTTTGCCACGCCCTCCGCCCACAGACCGAAAATAAAAAATCGGACGGTTTCCTGAAAATTTCGTCAAAATCGGCCCAGCCGTTTTGGAGCCATTACGTTACATACATACATACATACATACATACATACACACATCCTATTTTATATATATAGATTTTTTCTTCCCTTCTCTTTGATCATCTCTTCTTTACTCTCCATGCGAAATGTTTCTACTTCACATATTTTCACAGAAATCAGGAAGAAATCAAGCCATAGACTCAAGTGTCTCCTGTTAGACTTAACCCCAACCCATTTTGTCCAACAAACAAACAAAAAACATATAAAAAATAATATTTTCTACCAACATACCGAAATATTCATTTAAGAAGAGAAATTCAAATGCATGCGTCAAAATCATGAGAAGTTTTTCGAATTTTTATTATTTGTGAATCTTTTATAACTACATTTTCATTACTCTTTTTGAAGCTTTTTCTTAACTAAATATTTATAAAGGTAGAATGCTAAGTAACGATTGATTATGGCTGGAACTACAAGAATTTAAAAAATTGAGACCATCTTTTTAAATAGATATTGGAATGATAAACGATTTTGGTAATACAATAATAGTGGCTGCTAGTAAACTGATTTTCGTTAAAAAAAAATAATAAATATAATTAAATTGCTATAATTTATTTAACTTCAAATCTTTATGACACATATTTTCACAGAAATCAGGAAGAAATCAAGCCATAGACTCAAGTGTCTCCTGTTAGACTTAACCCCAACCCATTTTGTCCAACAAACAAAAAAAAAAAAAAAACATAAAAAATAATATTTTCTACCAACATACCGAAATATTCATTTAAGAAGAGAAATTCAAATGCATGCGTCAAAATCATGAGAAGTTTTTCGAATTTTTATTATTTGTGAATCTTTTATAACTACATTTTCATTACTCTTTTTGAAGCTTTTTCTTAACTAAATATTTATAAAGGTAGAATGCTAAGTAACGATTGATTATGGCTGGAACTACAAGAATTTAAAAAATTGAGACCATCTTTTTAAATAGATATTGGAATGATAAACGATTTTGGTAATACAATAATAGTGGCTGCTAGTAAACTGATTTTCGTTAAAAAAAAAATAATAAATATAATTAAATTGCTATAATTTATTTAACTTCAAATCTTTATGAATATATTTTAAAAAATATTTTTTAAATATATATTTAAGCGAATCTTTAACCATTATAACCAGCTATAGAGTATTTCCCAAAATTGAATACAGACAAGTGCAAACTAAGTATTTCAAACAAATTTAAAATAGTTTTAAATTAATTGTGCGCATACATTAAGCAGCTCTGGTGGTGGCAACAGCATTTAGCACAAAAAGCATTGAAAAAAATCCGTAGAATAACACCGTCGACAAGATTTTGTTGTCATTATTATATATGAGGTGTCTCCTTCTTTCTTTTTGCTTCTCTCGCTTTTTGGTGTGAAAAACACATTTGGTTAAAACAAACACTTAAACACTTTATGGACAGACATACTGACACAAGCATTAAAAAAAATCGCATCAAAATACTCATAGCAAAAGTTTAAGTACCAGCTACTGAACGAACACTTGTCTATTTAAGCCAAGCCAACTTGAAATCACCACACGCACACACACACCCAGACACACTGCTATTTAACCCTTCCTTTGTTAATTTTCTAAATAGTTATTTTTTAAGAAGAAAAAAATACATAAAATGGAACCTAGTCAGATGTAACCTTTAAAGCAAACTTGTGCAGCTTTTGTTCAAATATTGTGTGGGGGTAAAAGCATTAATTCAGTTTACTATTCACGTTTTAATGAATAAGTTAAGTGAAGGCTTTCATATCGTTATTCAATTTGGCTTGACACCAACACCTTTGGACTTTGTAGTTGTTGTCCAACACGCATCAGAGTTTCGCATTAATATATTCGGTTAGAAAAATATGTATTGCAGAGTGATTTTAGGCAAGTAACTTTTAAGAGATTGAAAAAAAATTTATTTTTTGTATTTGAGTATTTTAACATTTTAATAAATTCTTATCCAAAAAAGTATTTTTAAGAAAATATTTAATGATAGTACAAAAGAAGTATTATCGGGGCAAAGAGCCCTCAGGAAGATATATAAAAGGGTTGCTTCGGTAAAATCAATGTTATTCTAAACGTTTCAAATTTGAAGAAAAAAATGTGTACTTTAATTTTTTTATATAAATATTTAAAGCTAAATTTATATACAAAAATTAGAGTACACATTTTTTCTTAAAATTTCAAACGTTTGGAATAACACTGATTTTACCGAAACAACCCTTTTATATATATTCCTGTAGGCACACGGGAAAATAGGGCATAGTGTTTTAAAATAATGCTTTTGAAATAGCAATTGAGCACAAGTAATGGTTAGATTCGGCAAAAAGAAGATAGAAGTTACGATGGAGTGGGCGACTACCGAAAGTAGTACTATTCGAGAACACTGAAGATGGCACAAAGCCGAAACCGGTCTGTTCATAAACCAAATTTGACGTGGGATGACGGAAAATCGTTCCAAATTAGTACTGTTCCGTTACATTCTTACTTCTTCCTTAAAATTTAGCTTAATTGGTAAATTCAGTAAGCGGAATCGACCCAATCTAATGAATTTTAATAACTAACAAATTTATATAATTTCCGTTAAAAAATAAGTTTGAATAAAATTCATGAGAATAATCACAAGTTATAAGAATTTGTTGAAGCAAAAAGATTATATACTTAAAGGTATCAAATGACATTTTCACCTCTCTAATATTTTGCACTGTTCACAACTGCTATAAACACACAAATACTTAAACGCATCTATTTACATATGTATGTGCATGTTGGACTCCGTGCATACACATTTCAAGTAAAAATGACAGGCTACAGCAACGACAACATATTTATTGCTTTAGCCATTACAGAATGTCGGCAGCACATTTGTATCGGTCTAATGTGACAGCCATGGTGTTAAATGTAAGACCTTTGGCACAAAAGACTGCCAGCTAAATATTGACGTCATAATATTGCTGATGTAGTGCTGTTGGATGATGTGTTCCTGTTGGCGTGTCAGCTACTGTCTCCACCTTTTGGTTTAATGTTGTTGCAAATCTCATTCATTTGCTGACTGACTGAGTAACTGAATTGGTGGCTTGGCTCGGACGTCAAATTGGTTTGGGGCAACAGAGTTCAGTGAATGTGTGGCAATTGTTAAATGTGTATTTTTGCATATGAAATTTTAACAGATAGTTTGAGTTACACGTTTTTAATCTGAACATTGAGCGCTGCAGTTTTTTTATTTTTCAGTCTGGATATTTTTTATTTTAATCAGCCATTTGTTCATTTATTTGAATATCCCACATTTTTAACTTTCCGCGTTTGTCGGAAAATTTCTAAGCTGTTACTGATTTTACTTGAGCCATTTTAATCGGCTTGAAATAATTTTTTTGCTGGTGTTATTCCACAAGTCATTGTTGGTAGGAAACTTTTAAATGTAGCAAAAAAAAATTTTTGTTGTGGTCGAGCTACATTCAGGTGATGAAGACGTCAATTGTGACGAGTTTGAAAGAAAAACATTTTTTTTTTTTTTGGCAAACTGACATTTTTGTAAATGAAATAATGTGAGTTTGATATTCATATGTATAATGTATTTAAAAGGGAATATTTGTATAGCGTTGGAAGTGTTGTACAGCAATTTACTTGCATAAATATTCGAGATAAAGTTAGTCCAGATTTGAAAATAAAAATATTAAGTATTTAAGAAACCAAAAGGTTAGCTTGGTTGCATAAATATTTAATACACATTGGAGAAATACTCAAGATTTATATAAAACCAGAAGCTAGTGGCATGTCCTTTTTATGCATAAATATTTAACAATCAAAATTGGCTGCCGTATGAAAGGAAGAAAAATTATTTTTTTAATACCTTAGAGGCAGTGGCAAATTTATACTTATGAATAATTTATTAAAAGATAAGAATACAATTAGAGATTGTATTGCAAGGCCTTTACTCGTTTTCGTAAAGCAGCTAAAAATCCTTGTTGGAAGTAGGAGAACAGCATATTGCCATTGTCATATTCCCAGGCATTATTTTTTTGTTTATTTTTATTCAAAATGGCTTCTTAATTCGCATCACATAAGCAATAACTAAGATTGAATAAAGCAAATTTTAGTTTTACTGTATTAGATACAAAAAAAGACGGAATTCTTAATTGACAAATGAAAGACATGTTGAAGATTTACAACAGATCTAAGAAATTACTTAAACACCTAACAACGTAATTAAAGTTTTGCCTGTTAGTTTGTTGAATAGGTTTTAATATTGGAAACTTTGTTCATTTTGTAACAAACACAAACTGCGAATCTATTTGCTTTATCTTTAGAAATCCTAACGTTTTCGATAAGAGTCGAACCTGCAACCCTCAGATTGCGGGGTCACAAATTTAAATGTATAAAATTCAAGTCTTTTTAGTATAACATTAGCTTGGTCTAACAGCCTAAAGTGTACTCTAGAAATATAAGTTGAAACTCATAATATTTTTCTTATTTATAATTTGAGAAAAGTTTTTGATTCTAACAATAAATAAATAAATTTAAAAAATGGTGCAATAGGTTGAAAAAATTTACATACACATAGATCACTTTAAATAAAATCTATTTTAAAAAAGTTGTTATTTGTTGTGGTTTAAGGTATCTACATGCCTGCATTTCCTTGAAGTTGATTTCCAACTCATCAGTAAACTGCAGCCATTATGTGTGAAAAGCTTTCGAGAGCCAAAACCAATTTAAATAAAGTCAATTGCAAACTTACAAAATAACACTGGAATTTATAGCACAATTTGATTTGTCGATTATTATTATTAAATTAAATTAAGTTTTAGTTTTCTTTGCAAGCTGTGGGTTTTTCATATAATTTTGCTTTAAATAAAAAAAAAAACTTTTAAATTTAATAAAACTGTCTAAATTCAAGTTCTAAGTGTTTCGATTATGTTGTAAGTGTTTTTGTATTACGAGTTTTCGTAAACAGTACGACTTTTTTGGCGATATTTATTTCCTAGCGTTAAGCAAACAAAATACTCGTATTTTGTAAAGAAAAACAAACTAAAAAGTTAAGAAATTTATTATCATCCATATAATACAAGAAATCCCAAAGCAGTTGATAAGATAAACAACTTATGATCCGAAAGTAGTGATAATTTGGATGATTTCCAATGATTTTAATATAGGATTGGCATATCAGATGATAAGATAAGATGTTCGCTTTTTTGAGGGCTGTTCATTAAATTTGAAGGATAAAGGATATTTTGATAGCACTTCAAGTACTATTCTGTATTCTACATTTGCGCAAATAATTAGTTTTTTATTAATAGTTTGGCCGAATGGATTATAGCTTGCACTTGGAACTAATATCTTATCATGACTTCCCAGTGGAAAAAATGAAAGCTATTCAGGCATCTTCTCAACTTTCTGGGATGTTAAGTTGATAAGTTGATTTAGTAAAAATCTACGTTAACTCCCTACAAGCCCAAGAAACTATGTCTGCGATTGTGAAAATAGTTTTTTTGTAAAAACGTATACTCATTTCCTTAAATCTAAATGAAACTATAAATTTTCTGTAGTGTTAATTTGAATCGGATGTAGACTTTTTTAAAATATTTTTTCAGTATTTTGGAGAAAAGTTTTAAAAGGTTTTTATAAAAATACGTTATAATTTCTTGTTTTGTGAATAAAAATAGACCTTAAGAAATCCTGCATATTTTTTATTGTGCTGTTTTGTTTGCTTAAATTAAAAATATATATGGGCCACTGTAATGATAACGCATTATAAACTTATTAAAGAGAACATTCTTTAAATTATTTTTCGCTTTAGAAGCTTTAAGTGACACAAGTAACAATATAAAACCCAAAACTAAGTTTATTAAATGAACAAACAATACAAATTATTTCTAGATGTTTATAGGAAAGATTTAAAAATTAAAATTACACAGAGCCTTTCAAACGTTTTGTACAAAATTGGTTACAAAAAATTTTTTTAAATTTTAATGTATTCTCAACTAATTTCACTTGATTTTTTTTTTTGCTATAAATTGCTTTTATTTAAATATTCTCACGAGACCTTAAAATAAATTTATGATTTTAATTCATCATTGTTGCTTTTGCTTTAACATATTGCCACAATCAAATTATTGTCCGTTCAACCACCTTTGCCAATTGTCTCCGGGTGTCAGGTTTTCATATTTTGTTCCAAACATTTTTTGGCTGAAACGAGTGCATTTTTTCTATATAATTTTATCATGGAAAATATTGACTTTTTAGAGTCACATCTTAACAAATATGTGAGTATATACGAGTATGTAAGCGTGTGTACGAGTATGGTAATTAAAATTTTGTCTGGGAAAAATGTGATAAATAACTTTGGCTGCATGGGTCTATAGGGGACAAGCTTTTAAAATGTCATTTTATCTGAGACTGGGCAATCTGCCGAAATGTTTTGTGTGTTTGATTTTTTACTTATCAAATATGCAAAAATACATTTTAGACAACGATTTTAGTCAACAGTTTTCTTTTAAGACAAATGATTTATTTATAATTTATTAAATTTATTTATTTTTAAA
The DNA here is from genome assembly GCA_963681545.1 of Germaria angustata. NCBI lineage: Eukaryota > Metazoa > Arthropoda > Insecta > Diptera > Tachinidae > Germaria > Germaria angustata. Next base: position 109,749,143 of record OY812998.1, read on the forward strand.
TCGTAGCGGGTTAATTTACTCATATATGCAGTTTTTCATATTTCATCACATTTGTTTCTAATACATTCAAATGTCATCATTTCGCTAAAAAAAATTATACGTATGGTATAAAGAAACTTATTTGAAACGCCTACATTTTATCAACAAGTGTGTGCAAAAATATATTTCTAGTTCTTTATGTCTAGTTTAAATTCCACATCATCATTATGACAATCTTTGTTTCCATATTTAACAGATGTTTTGAAGATTTCAAGACTCACATGCATAATATTCTACTCATTCTTATAACTCATCCATCCATCTAGTCATTCATGCATTTACAAATGCTTGTGTGTGCGCATTTTTGAAAAATTTTATGGGTTCAATTTAGACTAATAAAGCATGTGTTTGTTTTGTAGCTCTAGTCTGGCCTCTTCGACTTCTGAATAAAAACCTCTCCCCCCACCTCTTGAATGCGTTGAAAAAAAATTTAAATTCCAAAAAAAAAACTATACGCATTTAGAGTAATGAAAACAAGAGTGACACAATTAAATATTTTATCGTTGCGATTTCTTGCTTTAAACTTATTTATCTTGGAGTATTAGGGGTTGTTAAAAGCTAACGGCAAGTTATACACACACACACACGAATAAAATCATTTAGCTGGAAAATATTTCCAATTGTGAATTTTTTACAATAAAAACATTATAGTTGAGATTAAAACTTTCGAAGCGATACACCGAAACGAGAAGAGACTCGTAAACTAATTTTTGGACGCAAAGTCCTGTCGTATAGTTCTTTTTAATAAATATATTTGTTTGTATTGTTACACAAGATGGAGATTTTTCTTAGACGAAATAAATTATTATTCTTTTCTATCAAAAACATTTTTGTATAGAAAAAATCCGTTTTTTCGTAGTATAGCATTCCTATTTTTTCGTCAGATATTAAGGATTTCAAGTTTTATTTGTTCGGCACAAAGTTGGCTTCAATTTATAGCAAATTTTTATAAAATTTCTTCTCATCTTTATACTTGACCTACTGGGTCCAACGAACCTAGATCAAGCTTACGTGTTGCGGCAGTTTGTTGCAATGTAACACAATGTGCAAGAGTGTACGCAATAATATGGATTTTCTTTAGAACTTATTGCTCCAAAGATGCAGCATATAGTCCTCTGTGCTATATTCCAAATTGAAGATATACAAAGCATCAAGAACATATCTATATACTATACATTTATATAAAGCTGCCATAGTATTTTATATAAATATATAAGAGGTATTTATTTTATTAATATTTTTTGTTAACAATTGACTTCAGCGAAATTTATTAAGCAAAAACTTAAAAAATTAAAGATATTGATTTGAAACTCTGCGTTTTCGATATTTAATATAGTAATTAGAATAGAATGTACTCGTAATAAGCTCAAAAGATTTTAAGCGGAGATTCTAAATATAATAATATTTGATTGTATCGAATACTTTTGGTATTTTTTATTAGAAATTTAAAAATTTAATACGTAAACGAATGTTCTTTGATTTCATCATAATATCAGCAACTCTTCAACCATCCAAGACCTGTTGTCTGTTTAATTCACGGTTCAATATTGTAATAAAGTACATAAATAAATATAATATAATAAATAAGTAAATAAAGTATATAATGATGCCACCAACACTTCCGTGTGCACAAGGCCAATAATTGGGAGAATAAGTTACGGTTAGCAAGAGAGCCACTAGATAGAATAAGAAGACCTGAGGATTTGTTTTGTCCTTTGATAGTGGTAGTTGTTGTTAGAACCCAAATCACTCTAGGGACATCGTGGGTAAAAAAAAACTTCAGGTTTGTGACTGATTGGCCACACCTATAGTTGTGTTTGTAAGTCTTGTACAAGGCTCAAGTAGCCATGCAAGCAAATTATAACATGTGGATCATGCAAAGAAAAAGGGTGGACCCATTTAATTCACCCAATTATAAGTACACCGAGAGTTTGCCTCATAAGTCAGGTACTCTCGCTAACCTTTCATTACAATCATAAATGTTTAACAGCTGCATTCTTGTCGTATAGTTTGCTAGTGGGGTCACCCACCATATGGCTCCTAATTCTTAATATCGTAGGTAGTGAAATAAAATGTTTATGTAACACTTTCTTCTCAAGGCGTATGAGAAGCTCTAAGTGTATTTCATGAGCGCCGTGAAATTTTCAGCAAGTGATAATTTAAGATAAAAAGCGATTTCCGATGTTAAGGATATAAAGCATCTAGGGAAGATCCTCTGTCGAATGACTTATAGTTTCCCTTAAAGCTAAAAGTTGTAATTTTAGAAACATTTGCTACTCTGTTTTTAATTGTGGTAAAAAATTAAGAGTAAATGGACGTTGCACGTGCTCTTCCATCGATATTTCGGAGCCTTAAGATTTTTCTCAATTTAAACATCAAGTGCCATTTTACAAAATTTCTTTTTTTTATATGATCAACTTCAATCTTGCCAATACGGTAGATGGAGATAAAACACTCTGGGCCAGTGCGTAGCCTTTTTGGATAATTTTCAGGAACTCGCTTTTTAAACATTTCAACTCAAACATCGTTTTATAAGAATTGTCATCTCCATTCAGGGAGTATAAGTTATAAGCAAAACATAATTTATGTGTATATGGACCGAGATATAAGAAACAAAAGCATAGCAAATTATAAATCTTAGAATTCAGTATATCCAAGTTAAAAAAAATTACAAAAAAAGTCATAAAAATATTGACATTATGATCGTGAAGTAGTTCAAATTCGGATCATTTCCAATGATTTTAATACCAGCTTGTTCTTAGTGGTTGTTTCTTTATGTTTATGCACCCACTTGGAAACTATATTTAATATATTAAAAAAGTAAAAAAAATCAAATTAATTTTACATTAAAACAGAATTGGTTGTTGACCATACGGAAAGTATTATACATATGGATGGAAAGGGTTCAAGTGGTGGTCATTTACGATTCACTACTCACGACTTGTTATTCTGTCAAATCTAGGTTAGGTTAGGTTGATTGGAGGGGTGTGATAGCCCATGTCATACGACATACACTTAAGCCAGTGAAGGCTTGTTGTGCGCTCCATTTAATTATCAGACACAAACTGCCAGAGTTCTGCGGCAGGATTCGAAACTGGGACCTTCGCACTACGAGTCTAGTACACTACCTACTAGTCTACGAAGGTCAGTACCTTTGTATCAAATATAAGTTTAATAAAAATTATTTTTTGGCGTTGATTCAAAGATATAAGTTTTTTTATAAAATGTTGCCAACTTAACTTTGTTGCAAAATGAAAAGTTTAACTAATAACGTTTTGGAAGCAATGAAAATCGTGTTCGTTACTAATGTTTCTTAGTGAAAAGGATTTTAAGAAGTTCGTTTGTAATATTTGAGTGACATTAACTGTAAAACTTTAATCAGATTTTTGAAAAAGATTTTAACAAGTCGTAGGGATATGAGCAATCTTTAGTGTATCATAAAACTTGACGTTAATATATTAAACGGTAAGAATATATAAACTGATAAGAAAAATAGAAAAAAATCTAGATTTTAATGAGGTAAACTCTGTCACAAATTAACTAGAGGAAAATACTTTATGAGAAAAAAATTAATTATGATTACAAGAACTATCTAATCAATTCTCGTAAACATGAGATGATGCTTTATGAGAGAAAAGGTTAATTATGTTAACAAGAATTATCTAATCAACTCTCGTAAACATTTTCAATAATAATAAGTTAATCTCTAGATACTTTTGATTCAAAGTCTGCCCAAGAAAGAAGAGATGGTTTCTAACGAAGTGATTGGAAGCACCGAAAATGTTCACATTTCTCCCAAATGGTTTATTTTAAGTTTTACTTTACATTAATTTTGAAACAAAATTCTTTTGTCATAGTAAAATATATTAAAAAATAATATTTTTTTCATATCCTTAAATATGTTAATTGAGCATTCCCTTGAGGGTCCGAATTTATCCGTCCATCTAATATTAAATTTGCATTTCATATTTGAATGTCGTGCTGCGTAGCAATTTCTAGAGAAAAAACGTTCTAAATGTTTAATTTGCTACAGTCTATAATTTTGCTCTTTCAGTTTTGTTTTATCAATTGAGTTTTGTAGGTCTTAAAACAAGTGCGTTTATTGCGAATACAAAAATAAAAATAACAAAAAAAATGTTAAACTCTATTACTTATGATTATAAAATAAAGATAAGAAAATAAGAAATACCACTGGCAAGTGCATGAGTGTCATTGCTACCGCAAAGCCTGCTTGCTTAGAATATTGCCACAGATGACAATTCTTATGATGATGATGTAGGAGAATGTTGATTGTGTTGTTAGTAATTCATTCATTCATGCATTCGTACACCCACTCATTTCATAATTTATAAATGTCAACATTTATACGGATTCAACCACGCGCAATTTATCATAAATTTCTCTCCATGCTTGTGTGTAAAACTTGTTTGCATTTGATGTGGCATTTGATTTTGTTTATTTTTATTTATTTAGGAAAAAAAATTGTTTTGTGTTTAATGAGCTTTACTAATTTAAATAATTATTATTCACATTGTTATTTTAATAAAGACATTTGTTTACGTTGATTTTTTCGGTTTATTTTCTTCAGTTTAAATTTACTAGATACACGCAACACCAGACTCTATCGTATACGAACGATTTTCCACAAATAAATATTTTTTGATTATCACCTAATTTTCAACGATTATCGTTTACATTTTCAATGACTCTAGTTGGATTTAAGGAAAGGGCTTGATTTACTTACCTTTGAAGGCATTAGTGGATTTTAACGACTTTAAATTTACATTAGCTATGCGACAGATTAGTATACCAAATTGCCTATGTGGTGTTCAATAGATTCCGCCTTAAATATAAATTTTTTTTATCGTTGATCTGTAGTTCTCGCTGTTAACAATTATAGTGATTTTCTACATAGATCCAAAAGGTGAAAAATTATCCAAAAGGTGAAAGATTATCTAAAGATCAATAACCGTACAATTGACGTTGACAATGTTTTTTAGCTTTCATCTGTTTTTGACAGTTGAAAAATTTATTACACAAGCAAATTTTTGTAATATTGGGTTTCTTGTAGAAGTGTAACTACCTGTATTAGGAGGCCTTGGTATTGATCATTAAGTTGTTAACTAATTGTAATGAAATCAATAGATTAAAACAACATCATGTAATCGACCTACACCTGCATTAATATTACTACAAGAAATTTTTATTTTCCCCATTACAAAAATAGATTGCAAATAAAATTCTTTAAACATTTTTTTTGTAAATACCTAAAGAATTGATAAAAATAGAAAACAATGGATGTTTTCAGATCTAGTAGAATTTCGTATACCTTCTTTAGAATGTAACGAATTAAATATAAAAATTTTTATATGTAGTTTCAAATAGTAAACAATAAAATTATTCAGAAAGAAAAAAATTATTTGAATAGTATATTCTTCACTGTTAAAAAAAACAAATAAAAATCCCGCCAATTAAATTCTAAAGCTAAAAATATTTAAGCAATTAAATGCTGCGGAAACATACGTTTCACTCTTCCACATGCATTAATATGTAATCATGTCGGCGATATGCCACTTGTACTACTACTACAAATACAGACACACTCAATCCGTTTTGAAATAAATGTTTACAAGTGCGGTGTTTCATACCAACACTTGGAGAAAACAAGTACATACATTAATTTCGTACTTAAAGTTTGTAACTGGGTGTAGTTGTTGCTGGTGTTGGTGTTGGTGTCGGTATGTGTTTAATTTGCATTGTATTCATTTATACAAATCCACACAAGTTTACGTAAGTTCATGTACATTTTGTACTTACATATGTACGTACACAAGTATGTGTTTGTGTGTATGTGTTTGGATGCTTGACTTCATAATTTCCCTGAAGGAAACATGGGGACAAGTGTACCCAAGTCACCAGTTTTGTCGACTATTTTGGTGACTCATATGTAGACATCGTCAACGGAGTTGTCAACAAGTTTTTGTTTGATGAGCAGAGAAATTTCTGAGAGCACGCTTATGCCTCTTCATTTTTTAATTGCGTTTATTTGTTCTATGGTGAACTTTTAATCATTTATTTTAACTAAAACTGTAGAGATATATATATATATATCAAAAATTGTTTACATGGACCCATTAGAACGACCTCTTCAGTAGTGGGTTTTCAATGATAAGTCCATCTTAAATTTCAATAGAAACAAGTATTATGTAGAGTATGTCAATAATACTGGTGACAATGTCTACAGGGAAGCACTAGTTCTACGGTCGTCATATGGTCCCATTGGAACTAGTTCGTCACTAGTTCCAACGTCAGTAGTGGATTTTCAATGACAAGTGCATGTTAAATGTCAACAGAAAAAAGCATTGGCTGGGGTATAATTTGTCACTAGTACTGGTGACTTTGTCAATAGTGAATCACTATTGAATCACTAGTGACATTTCCTTCAGGGTTATTACAAGTATGTATGTGTGTTTGTGTGAGTTTAACCGCTACAACAAATAACAGGTCTTAGCATTTAAGTGATACATACTTCTTGTGCCAAACTTGCACTAATACTCAAACCTTATTTGTAGACACATACACATACAAACTTTTGCACACATACACTCCCACCTACATATAATCATATAATACCGAGCGATTTCTTAGTCGATGTAGTAAATGGTGCGGTGAAATATGCAACTTTCTTCCGCTAATTAAAGTAATTACTAACAACTTTAAGTGGTTTGTGTGAATGTAGGCAAGGGTTATGCACGACAATAAGATGATTTGCAACCCAATAAACATTTAACATTTTCAATTCTTAATTTTTTTAAATTAAATACCTAGTAAGAAAATTAACTTTCAAAGAAGTCAATAAAATCCAAAATTATGATTCGTATTATTTCTTAGTATGACCTTGTCAATTTCTTTCTTGATTCCCATTCGTGGGATTTAAGCTCATGTTCACAATGTAAAAAAACATTACGAAAGCACTAATAAATACTATTCATCCCAAAGTACACTATACATTGTGGTAAATATTATAACGTTTTCTTATATAATAAATTTACTCGCCATCTAAAAAAGCAACACATGAAGTTAACTTGTATATAGGCAATAGAAAAGGAGCTCTAATTAAAGTTATAAACATTCTGAAATTAAATTTCGAAAGAAGTTCAAATCCATATTATTTGCAATAATTTTTTCATAGGTTTGTCATTGCAGAATATTATCTATTTTGATGCTTATTCACCGATTTGGAAGCCATCTTCAATATATTAATGAGAGAAAATTAAAAAAAAATATTTTTTATGAAAAAAATTATATATTTATAAAATTTTGGTATTGGAGATATTCTCCAAAATAACTATTTTAATATTTTATCGTTTGTTGTTGGCTCAGCTAGGTATATGCCTGCATTTCATTATCGCTAACCAAATCATCAGTACCCTTTTAGCCAAATCATAAATGCTTGAATGCTTTTCAATCATGATTTGGCTAAAAGGGTACTGATGGTTTGGTTAGCGCCAATGAAGTCCAGGCATATACCTAGCTAAGCCAACAACAAACAATAAAATATTAAAAATAATTTTATATTAAATTGGGATTGGTTATTTACTACTACTACTGGAATTATCCATTATTTTTTAAAGGGTACAAACTAGAGTCAAGTTTTCTTTTTTCTTGCGTGAAAATAATTGTATCAATTATTAATTGAAGAAAACTGTTTTCTTACAGATTAAAAGATATATGAGTATTTTTTTTACAAAATACATATATTTTCAAAATCGAGAACAGATTTTCACAGTTTTGTAAAAGTAAGTAAGATCTTCAATAAAGATTTTGTCAACTTGACCTCCTACGAAGTCAAAAAAATATACTAATGGATTTTTCGAAGTGATTAAAATGTTTTTTGAAAATGACTTATTTATTTATTTATTTGTTATTTTTTATTAATTGTCATAACAGTAGTTGTGATAATATAAGTTTTAGTCGGGATTTTTGTGTTTTTCTTCCGACGGGGTTTGTTTGAATTTGGGACGATTTTCCGGCATCCCACGTCAAATTTGGTTTGTAAACAGACCGGTTTCGGCTTTGTGCCATCTTCAGTGTTCTCTTGAATACTGTATTCAAGTATTCAAGAGAACACTGAAGATGGCACAAAGCCGAAACCGGTCTGTTTACAAACCAAATTTGACGTGGGATGACGGAAAATCGTCCCAAATTTTAGTCGGGAGGCTCAGTAAAAACAACAGCCTCTAAAGACGACATAAAACTTAAATGATTAGGCTTAAAAAATATATAAACTAAGACAATATCCAGTGATTTTGACATAGACCTGTTAGTTTTTTTATGTCTATTAAATGAAATCAAATACTATACAGAAAGCTATTTCTTAATACTCTTTCATGCTCTCCAATTCGTATTGAAATTCTATTGAAACATACTGAAGTTTCAATCGATATCAAAAGACGTATTTTTTCTTACCGATGTTTTGTTTCGATTTTAATTGTTATTTTAACATATATTTTTTATTTTGATAACATTTATTTTACTATTGATTTAAGCCGCTTAGCAAATTGTTAACTGGTGTGTCTGAATTACATCTATTCTCCTCCCAGCCATTCAAGCATGCAAAAATGCTTACAACATTATAATAATGACAAGTTCTAGCTGCTATCATCAGCAACGTCATTAAGGCGCTGTTGAAATGATGCACAAGTACAATGTTTACAAGTATTTTAATAGTTTGAAATCTACATCATGACTTCTTATTAAAAATAGTACAATGCTAAACAACAACAACACGTTTCAAAGTAGATTCTCAAGTTGAGTCTTTAAACATTTTACATCAACGTGTATTATGTAGTCTTCTAGAGAGACATTCTTGTATTTATGACATCTAAAATGGGGTGGGCGTTGCATGTGAAGGAGAAGGTCTTTATGCGTATTTTTTGTTGCTTATAATACTTCAATATATACGCATATGTACTTCTGGCTACCCGGGTTATAAAATTAATTTTGAGCCATATATTAACGGAGAAATCAATCTGGTTACATACATTTTCGAGAGTTTATTTTTATTCTGTAAAAGGATAGTAGTGGTGGTCTAATTCGGTGCCCTCCTTCAGTGTACATGACTTTGCAAAAAAAATTATTTTTGACTATTAAATCACATGATTTAATATTTTTTTTTTGTTTTTGTGCACGATATTAACAAAAAATTATACCGCTGGCAAAAGCCAGAGAGGTAATCAAATCATTTAAATTGCAATTTATTATCTATTTATTTTCATTTACAGCTGATTTCTATCTTTAGAATTTCAGTATTTTTTTAATGACTTTATCCCAACACAAAATATAGTTAAAAAAAATTATATAAAATAGTTTGTCAATTATATCGTGATGGCGAGCGTGAAGGTTGTTTAAAGGTTGCTGTTAATACAAACATATTTATATAGAGAAGGAAACTTAATTTTATATCAGATTTTTTTATTTTAATTGACACACCCTGTTCAATTGTTATACGACTTAACTGAATGGATGATTTTTTTAAACAAATAACATGAAAAATTATTCAAACCAGAATAGAAGTATTGCACACATTTTAATTTTTTGCCACGAGTCAGAATTACCTGATATATTTTATTCTCATTTTAGGCACGGATTACATTATACGTTTTGCATTATATGTATTATGCAAAGTGTGTACAAAAAATATTTTTAATTACTTTTTTCAAGATATATTTATTTATACATCAATGTTCATGTTGCCCTCTTTAGGGTAGTACCGCAATCTTCAAAGCCTCTTCTTCTGAGATAAGAATTTGCTGGTAAAGCTCTTAAAGTAATTTAGTCTTGTAATGGTCAATCGCTACAAGCCACCGAAAGTTACGGTGGGTATGGCGACTGATTTAGAAAAAGTCAACACATCTCATTTGTGGTTGTAAGTTGTTCGATTTTTTGTTAACGTTACGTGTCTACTGTCTCGGATCCTAACAGCTGTTGATTAACTTTTGGAATACTCCGGAAAGCCCTGTAGAAGCAATGTAATTCTGCCTTTTAGGATACCATCTTTTACACAAATTTTTTAGCATAGAAAAAAGTGTTCTTATTTATTACTTTGGGATTTTGATTGTGTTTTATAATTTTTCTATTTAAAAAACACCCACACTTTCTCAGTAAAAAAAATAGAAGTCCTTTTTAGGGAATAACATTTTCACTACTTTCTAGTTATATATTAGAACAATCCTTCGACGTCGAAAACTCTTAACTAGATATACACTTTTACGAAATTTTGCTCCAATTTTTTAAAATACTTTTCATATTGAATATTTTTTTATTTTATTTCAAAATTAATGAAAATTTTTTTTTAGCTTTTATAATTTTAAAATTTGTTAAAATATTTATACTTATATCCTGACAATTCTAATATCAAATATCAATCTTAAATTATTTTAAAAAAAGCTAACGTATCAGGAAAAACTGTAAAAATAATTAAAATAATTGAAACTGCTGCCGGTTTCTCTTTTGAAAAAAAATTGTAATGTTTAGTTGATCAACTTACAAGAAAAAAATAATTAAAATAAATTTAATTTAATGAATTTAAGCCCCTTGCGGGATTGCGTGCTTTTTCCTAATAAGTTATAGTTTAAAATAACATAATTTATCTACTTTGCTTATAGTATTGCAAATATCTTCCGATTCAGTGAATAAGCATCAAAATGGAAAACTTGTAACAACTCAATTTGCTAAATTGCAGTACTGATATCTCTATAGTTTCATAAAATTTTTGGAAGATTTCTTAATGACGTAAATGATGGCGTAAACTAACACAGTTTTATTTTTAACATAGGCTTTATAGGGAAAAAATGTATGCTTTTTTATCCATAATGGACGAAAAGCGTACACATTACAATTAAGTTAAGAACTCTTAAAGAATAATTTTTTGTTAACTCATAAGTATATTTCAGGCCCAATATCTTTATCATTACGGTTTTTATAATCTTTTTATTTTTTTGAAGAAATAAGTGCTACGAATAATTGCTATTTGTTTAATGAAAGATTGCTTCAAGATATTTTTAAGAAAAATAATGAACAATGAATCATCATTCGCAAGAAGTAAAAATAAAATAACTACATACATATGTATATAAAAACATTTTTGGCATTTTTGTTCCGATTTACATACATGCATATATAGTATATACCACCTTTTCTTAGCCAAAGTTTCAACAGATTATATTATGTATATACCGCAATGTTAACACGTTGAGAAATTAGGGAATGTTAGCGAACAGGCCCACCAGCACTTCCAACACAATATAGGAAATTTGAAAATTTTTTATTCTTCTGATTTGTACGTGTCATAAGTGTATTCACAGCTTTATTGGTATTATCTAATATGCACTTATGTGTGTATACAAGTTTTCTAATTTAGTAGATTTAAAAATAGTCCTCTTATACAAATTAATTTTTAGTTACTCACCACTTAAATTTCCATACATGCTAATTTTCTACTTAAAAAATTTATTTTGTTAAGCGCGCGTACCGAAACCCGTTTTAGTCATAACCTTTTTAATATTGACAACTATGCTTAGAACTCTACCAGACACCTGCACATGTAAGTAGTTTTAATAGCATGTTATTTATTTCCAAAAAAAAAATAGATCTTACTGTGATTTATAATAAACACAATTACTTTAAGCTTTCAACACGCCATCAAGTTACATATGTATGTATCTTGTGCAGAGCTCTACTCTTTCGTTTTCACTTAATAAATAAATTTTTTTTATTAGCAACAAATAAAATAAAACTTTTGTTCGTACTCCCTCTCTTTTTTGTATTTATTTTATCTTGCTCTTCTTTGGGATTACCAAAACAAAACACTAACACTTTGCAATGCACTGGCATAGAGATATAAATATGTATGTACATACATATGTATGTATGTATGTATGTATGTATGTATGTACATACGAACACACAAAATTATTTCTTATAATGAAGAAGTATAAATGCAAAAAAATTTTCATTTGCACTTTATGATGAGACGGATTTTACAGTTTGTTTTTTACAGAATCAATAACACTTTTGTAATATACATACTTATATTAATAAATAATAATAACAAAAACCCTATTTTATAATTTTGACTATATTTAATCACTTAAAACACATGGATTTAATATTTACTGAAGACGAGCGATAATTATGTATGCCGACCGAATTTGATGATGAGCGTAGGTTAACTGATCTCTTGGCAACTAGAGCAGAGTTATTTTACAAAGAATGTTTATTTTTCTTAATAGAATGAAATAAAGAGACGAATATGATTTTTGGAGATATTGGAAATATTGGAATTGATAATTAAATTATGTGCATACACATGTACATACATATGTATGTTTATATAGACGAATGCACAGTGGTCGATATAAGTATTCATAAGTATATACATATGTATGTATGTATGTACATAAATATGTATAAACATACGTACTTATGTAAGTACATATGGATGTGCATATTTATGAACATAAGTATGTATGTACATACATATGTATGTATGTATAAAAAGATTAATTTTGTGACAGCAATGGCAGCTGTAGTTTTATAGAAAATAAAGCTACAAATTAGTACTATTTTTTGAATCTTAACGAGCTTGGAACGTTTTTGACAAATATGTCTTTCAATGGTTAATTCATAATACCGATATACATACCAGGATTTCCAAAGAACATGTTAAACAATTTAACAACTACTTCTCTTTAAAACAATAACCGTCGTCACCGCTATTTAGTATTTCGTTCTTTAAAAAATTAAGCAGCAATGAATACTTTCAGAAGCTTTTCATTACATGAATTATGTAAAGTACATACTTATTTTATAGTTTAAAAACAACCTTAAAGTTCTTGTTAAATATTTAATATTTAAAAATCCAGTAGTTTCTTAGAAAAATTCACCTTTAAAACTTTGTTTACACGTACTTATGTACATACATACATATGTATGTAAGTATGTGTCATAATTAAAATTGTAGGTCAAAAATTTTAACACAATTACGTTTAAAATTTTTTAATAAACTTAGGTTTGTATTTTATTATTTTCCGCCAGAACTTGAAATGCGTGCTTATGTATGTATGTATGTACATATGTAAGTATGTATGTAAGTATGTATGGACATACATACATACATATGTATGTATGTACGTCTAGTAAGAAATTACTATTTAAAATTGCTATATCCCATATACATATGTATACCTACCTACATACATATCGCACTCGTTCAACAATACTGTATTAACTCAAAATTCTTAAATTTTCAGTTTTTGCTAAAAAACGACTAACGCTGTCCATATCTACCTGCTAGAAAAATTTCCCATTGTACTGACCACTCCTTCATACAAAAATGGAGACTTAAAATTTGTTTTATCATATATGATTAATGTAAAATCAAAAAGTTTTTTGCCTCTACTGAAAATTTTGAAATTTTGAGTTAATACAGTATTGTTGAACGAGTGCGATATGTATATGTACCCATATTATTTTAATTAATAGATTTTAAAATAATTTCTTATACAAATTTGATTTTCAGTTACTCACCTCCTAAATGCACATACATACAATAAAAACTCGCCCCTGATTACATTTGTATCGTAGCATTTTAAAAATTGCGATGTTTTATCAGCGTGTTTCAAAATATTCCTTTCATACTCTCGCAAAAGAATTATTGGAACGAGCTTAACCCAAAGAGCACAACTGAAAAATAATTTTTATTGAGGTTGTAGCATGTAAAGAAGTTCTCAAAACATTCCACAAGTTCCATAATTATTATTTCACACTGTGCCTTCCAGAAAACATTAATTTCAACCCGTATGGTCCTTAGAACATGCCATCAAGTTATCTTGTGCAAGAAATATTCGTTTTGCTCTTTACTTCTTCCTCCTCTTATTGGAGAATGCAAAAAAAGGAAAAAAGTTTATATTTTAGATTTTATTTACATTGTAATGTGACCGAAGTTAACAACAACAAATATTATAATAAAATTTAGTTCCCAAAAAAGAGTTTTGCATATACTGTAGCAATGAATTTGTACTCAAATATGGTTGTTACTATAAACATATGTACATACATATGCGTAAGTACGTTTATTTAGACTAGACTTATTTCTATCGCTGGGAGTGTGACTTTGGAATATAGGATAAAGGTAGAATTAACCAACCGTAAATGTAGAAACGTAAATGTTGTTGAATCAGCTAATCGTTTCTGTCATATGAGAATGTATATATGACAGAAACGATTAGCTGATTCAACAACATTTACGTTTCTACATTTACGTTTGGTTAATTCTACCTTAACGGTATTGTGCTTACTAGGTTATTCTCTTTAATTGGCTGTGTCTCTTTTCTTTGTACATTGTTTATGGTTTTATTATTTGTGTAATTTTTTAGTGTTGGATGTTTACATTAAACACTATTGGAAATCCATACTTACATATGTATTTATACATGCTTACATAAGTATGTACATGTATGTACATACTTACATACATACATACATACTTATGTATATTCAATAAATATGTACATATGTATGTATGTAGATATGTACATACATATGTACTTATGTATATACATACATATGTATGTACATTTATTAAAATAAAAAAAATTTAAAATTATGTAAGTAATAAATTTTATTAAAATTTAACAAAACATTGCATTTTAGCCAGTCGGCGGGAATGGAAGGTAACCGTATATATGTACATCCGTATGTACATACTTAAGTTCATACTTACATATACATACTTAAGTATGTACGAGTATACATACATACATACATACTTATGTAAGTATGTACATACATATGTAAGCACATATAAAACATCATTACTACTCTCAGTATAATAGTATAAAAACTTTGTAATTTAATTTGTTATGATTTTTGTATCATAAAATTTATTAATTGTTGAAAACTAGAAAAAAAATCAATCAATAATAAATTCACTTATACCGGTTTAAAAAAATTTTACATCAAAATTATTACCCAAATTAAAAAAAAATATTTTGATGATCTGGTCTTTCTTACAATCTCAACATAATATTACATTATAAAAATTTAAGAAAATATCTGCCGATGTACACGGAGTTCAGGTTGAAAAGAGGTATCCTGGTGATATCGGTATCCACAGACCGCCAGGTGAAAAGGCGATCGTGGCGAGACAGTAGTAGGAAGATATGACCCAATCGGTATTTTAGGTCTTCCAGGCCCTGAAGCATGTAAGTAGTATAAATGACGTCCCGGCGACCGCACTGAAGATGGAAGTTCAGGTTAATCAGTCGTTTTTATTTATGTACAAACATACATATGTGTCATTCTTCGCTTTTAATTATATGTTAAAATAAATATTGACAATATTTACAAAATGGTTTTCGATTTCTTTTAATGACATCTTTAATTTTTATTAGGATTTTGATTTTATGCAGTCTTCGAAAACATTTTTGCTTTTTTTTTGCTTTGATATTCACAGAATTCAAATGATTTTTTGCTTTTGACCCAACCAGCTGATCGATTTAAACTGGTGTTAAATTAGTTAAAAGTATCTTCAACATGTTTTAACTTCGGCACATACTTTTATACTTAAAGCATATATTTTTTTGTCTATAGAGTA
The DNA here is from genome assembly GCA_963681545.1 of Germaria angustata. Lineage (NCBI taxonomy): Eukaryota > Metazoa > Arthropoda > Insecta > Diptera > Tachinidae > Germaria > Germaria angustata. The sequence goes on from OY812998.1 coordinate 109,764,840, forward strand.
TCAAACTAATAATTTTTATTACGATGACGATGATTCTGGCCCATTAAATAATATGCAATAAATTCATATGGGAATGAAGTTTTGGCTTCCATATCGAATTTTTTTTTTTTTTTTTTTTTTTTTTTTGTATATACATATGTAACTTTGATTTAGCCTCATATGTATATAATTCTGTTTTCCATAAAGAGAGGATATTAACGGGTTATTTTTCCTTCTTAACTAAAAAAAACTTTGATTTTTTGAAATATGACTATATTGCACTAAAGGGGCAATGAGGGAGCTGTTGGTTGAAGTAGTTAACGCTTTGACTACAAACCAATTTATGACTGAGAGCCTGTGTTCAATCCCTGTTCGGGACAAGCCATTAACATCATGAATGGGTTTTCTTGTGTTAATGTTTGTTGGACTGTTTACGTGATGAAAGCATTGCACTGATTACTGAGCAGTACCGGATGCGATTGATACTCTCTACGCTAATGTACACTACTTCACGGCGCCCTCCGTAATGTTGGCTGAATTATCGGCGGAGTAAAGCAATTAATAAAATGGCTTAAGAAACAGCTTAAGAAACTTAATGCGTCTCCTTAACACCAGAGGCGCTGCAAACTCTGATATAAAAAAGCGCGGAATAGTAGAGTTGTAAACCGAAAGAATTTAAGCTCGCTCTTTCTGTCTTCTCATTTCATCACCTGTCCTCTCTCTACTATATAATACACAAAAAGCAGACATTCATTGCCTTAGTGTTACTACTTCTCTTAAATACAAATATGGTTTGTTAAGAATTTAAGTTCATTATAGCCTGACACATCTAATAATTATCAAATGTAGCTTAGATTTAGCAATGACACATTTTGTGGTGCGTGTCTCTGGCAGTTAATTGTTTTGATGAATATAACATTACGCTGGCGGATGTCTATTGTTATTTGAAAACTACATCCATCAGCATTATGCTTTAAGTCTAATTCATTGTTATTAATATATAAGTACGTTTCCTTGAGTAGACATAATTCATTGTTTTTACGCCAACCCAGTTTCATGATTATTTTCATAATTATTTATATACTTAATTCATGGAGTCCTACTCACTCATCTGACATTTTTAATTTAAGAAAGCAAATGCTCGTACATACCTGGAAGCAGAAAAGAAAAGAAATAAATATATTAAATTGTTTTAAAAGATTATGCAAGATAAATAATTGTATAATGCCTTAATGGCCAAAGGAGTCAACTCGATTAAACAATAAGTTAAGAATTAAGAATAGCAGTATTCAGCAAAAGGAAGTTCTTCAATAGTAATAAATGTATTGCAATAAATAAATCATGACTTTTTGTTCAAGTTTAAAGATTTAAGAATTATACGTTTTTGAAAAAAGTTGATAAATTAACAACTGTGGGAGAAAAAAAGTGAATTAAAAACAGTAAAAAGTTCTGCATTTTAACCCTTAAATATGTATAAGCTAAGCTCGTAAGTTTTGTCTGATATATTTAAGCATATACGTCTATTCAATAGCAAAGGTGAATTTTAATTTTTCTCAAAAATATTTACTTATTCATGAATTTCTCTTTTATCCACATCAAATTATTCCCCTTTAGTTATAACGTAATACAATTGTGCCAGCGTTTTTCCTAAACCTAGAAGAAGTGCTTTTATTCACTTTGTGGAATGGCCTTGAGCTCTCACAAGCGATTCCCTTTTTATCTCTTCAATCGTCACAAAGCGCCGACCTTTCATGGGTCACTACAATTTCAAGAACAAGCAAAAGCCGCAGGAGGCCAAATCTGGTGAATACGCTGGCTGAGGCATGATTACCGTATTCTTTTCGGCCAAAAAATTACGAACAAGCAATGACGAGTGAGCAGGTGCATTATCTTCTCCGAACTTTTTTTCCTATTGATTCTCGCAAGCGGCGCATAACTATAAAGTAATACTCCTTATTAACCGTAAGAGCATGTGACAAAGAGCTCGTGATGCACTACGACACGGTATTTGAAGAAAACTGTAAGCACGGTATTTGATTGAAGCTGGCATGGTTTTTTTGGTCTTGGTTCTCCTTGGCTCTTCCATTAAGACGAATGGATTTGGTTTCGATGTCATGTCGATTACCATGTGACGGTTTTTTTGTTCAAAATTCAGCAATTTCGAAAGGAGCTTCGCTTCCACAAGCTTCATGCCCAAAATTTGTGAATAAATTGTCTAGCATGAACCAAGCGATATGCCGAAATCCTCGGCAACATCTCTAATAGTGATTCGACGATTCTTCATAAACACTTTCTTCACTTTTTTAAAATTTTCATGGGTTTTTAATGCGATAAAGCTTCCAGGACGAGCATTGTCACTGATATCTTTGAAAACCTTGAACCACTTGTAAAAAATTTTTTCGATTTAGAGTAAAATAACCATGCGTCATTGTCAACATTTCAACTGCTTTCGAGCAGTAAATACCATTTTTTACACAAAATTTGATGCAAATTCTTTGATCCATTTTTTTCCACAGCAGCAAATCGCCAACTATATTTGAAAGCTGCCCTTGATCATGCTGGGTTTTTCGGCGCAACTTAATTGCAGCTGCAACAGCAGAAAAAAATTCACTAGAATATAACAAGTGAACTAAACTAGAGCGTTCTTTGTGAAAAATTTACATCACCTACACGAAGACCAACAGTACCGCCAAATCGAACTTAAGTTGCGGCTTTTGCTGAGTGAAACATAATGTGTTCCTGACAGATCACATGTCATTCTCGTCGACATTGTCAAATTCTGTTCGAATTGAAATTTGTATTAGGTCATGTTATCATTCCACGCAAAGAAGCGTTTGTTTTGGCTTACTCTTTCCATCTTCATGATAAGGGTTCACGTTTTTTAATGACATGGCATTGTTTGAATGAACCAGATTGATTCCATTATCTTGAAGCAAAACGAAGTAGAATCGACCTTGAAATGCTTTTTTGTTCTCAATATATTCTCCAACGAATACTTATGTTACATATACATTTTCCTCATTTAGCCTTGATTATTAATTCTGTTATTTCCTTTGATGCTTTGTTACCTGGATTGGCACAATCAGTATACACGCGAAAATAATATGCGCGCTTAAGGACTGTGACTAAAACAATTTGTTGTAAAAATTAAGATTATATCTTTCTAAGAGAATTCGAATAATTTGTCTTATTAATAAAGTTATTTAAGGACGTTGCAATAAATTTTATCGTTAAAAAAATTTTAAAAAGTGTTATTTCTACGACATTTAAATTTTAAGTGAAAAGCAAATTTATTTCGTGTCTCTGACAAATTGTTAATCACTCTTTCAGTGAAAAGTACTTAAGTAAATAAAACTGTTAAAAGTACTTTTAAAGTCTATATTGTTTTTATAAGGTCTTTATTGCTTTTTAATACAGGTATAAGCCGCGAGATGCTTGTTAAAGAAATAATAGAAATGGAAGAAAACAAAGGTTGCAGAATTTAGAAGGTGGTAATGGCAGCGAGGGCAAAAACGGTGGTGGTGCTTTGTTATAGTTAAATAACCAGAAATAATGCTTATTAAAATGATAAAATTGTCTTCAAAATACATACTTCACGATTATAAAAAATAGTAAACAAATAAAATAGGGAGAACTTTTATTTGGGTGTAAATAGGCGGAAAAGAAAATATGTTTGCCTAGAACAAGCAAAAAAATCTTATTTTCATTTACGCTTTAGCAACACTTGCACACAAATTCACACACACACACATAGAAAACCATCGAATTTATTGTATTTCTATCAAGGAGGAACTTTAAGCTTTATTAAACTTGGAATACTCTGAAACTCCCTTTTGTTCTCTCCCACCCATCATGTGTGTGTATGAGTGATATTGCATTTTCTTTTTGTGCATGTTCATTCCCATTGTGTTCATATAATAAACGGGTTTTTGAGGTTTACAAAACATCCAAATAAAGTGTAGGAAAAACATCATCACTTTTATGTTTTATTGTTCACTTTGGTTGTGTAATTTTTCTTTCACTCATTTCCTCTTATTTTTAGCCGTTTTGTTAGGATTTCTTGTTTTCTTATTTTTCTTCAAACCATTATTTATACAATCCTTTTTCATTGTCGGTATAATTTATAATAGTGGGCGAGTAAAGCATGCAGTGAGGGAGCGAGAGAGTGGGAGAGCATGTGAGTATGTGTGTCTTTGAAATATTTTTAGTTTAAGAATTTCCTTTGGCGTGTACATACATATGTACCTGTGAATGTATGAGTCAATCCGAACATTGAAGAGAAAATATATGTATGTATATAAACGTGTATGCACATCCATTATATTATATAAAACAACAACTTGTGGTTTCCTTTTTTTATTGCTATTGTGTTTGTATGTGTTGTAGAATTAAAACAAAAATCAAATTTCTTTATTCCCATTGTGCGGAATACAGCATAAATACTTACATTAAAACTGAATAAAGAAACAGAAAACCACAAAAACAGAACAGCTTGTTATAGAATAGACATAAAAACCAAAAGAATAAAGCTTAAGACACTGCAGCCCAAAATGCTGGAAAAACACAAAATACACAAAGATGTACTAAATTAAGTTGATGTGTATGGATGCATGGATGTGTATATATGTACTTACATGTGTGTGCGTGTGTGTATGTGCTTCTTCATATTTGTTTTTGGTTAATAAGGCTAGGTAGGCCTAAACAAATGAACGGCTTAAATGAATAAGAAGTTAACCCAAAGAAAGTTTGGTTTAACCATGTTTGTATGGCAGAAACAGGAAACAGGATAAAAGATTTTTAATAGCAATGACAAAGACAATATGAAAGCAGCAATATGTATGAACATATGTATGTATGTAAATGAATTTATAAAATATTAAAACAACTTCATTATTTATGAAAATATGTTTTGGTTCATGCAATTTGAACAAAATTTAAATGAAAAGACAGGATCTTATTTTTATAAAAGCAAAAACCTTACTCATCTGCTTATCAATTAGCCATACATAAGAACTCACTAGTACGTTAGTTCACAGAAAAAAAGTTAAGTTGGGAAACAGTTAGAACTATGATAAGCTTCCTGTCGGAATTACAAAATTTCAATGAGTGCTAAATAAGCGAAAATTTCGAATAAATTTATTTCCTTATAACCGATATTAAATATATACATTTAAATTATTTTTAGTTCAATTTTGAAAGTAATTATTTGTCTAACAATTTTTTTCCAAATCCTTTAATATTTATATCAAGCAAATCTATTCTTGAATATATCGAGAAATTGATCATACGCTATCAATAATAATAATATTGTAATGACATACAACGAATACTCGTACAAATATACATAGTTGTCAAAAATTTTGGTCATTATCTGTGAAGTAGGAACTTTGACAGTTCAAACGATAATAGTATTATATGACTGATGAATAACAATACTATTTCGCTATCATTTACTTAAAATAAAACAACAAATGAAACTTTAGATTCATTTTTGCCATAATTCAAATCACTGTGCGATTTATAGTCGTCAAGATTATCATGACAGTCACTCAGACAATCGAAAAAGTGCCCACGTATTAAAGAAAAACTCTACATGTATTATATATATTTTTTGGCTTTTTTAAAAATCAGTTTTTAGGGAGACCAAAACAAGGGAGAAGACGTAATGTCACCAACTGAACTAATAAAAATAATTAAATACATGTTCTAGTATTTTTTAACGTTTTATTTTAATTTATAAATTTAATTTATTTTTGAAGCTTATGGTCTCTTACTTTTTTTTAATTCTTTAATCGATATTTCGGTACTCATGGATTAAAAAAACGAAAAGAGAGCTTAACCTTGAAAGATAAATTAAATTTAACAATTAGATACTTGTAAGTATATGTACGAATATATATTTTTATAACTATAAATCGCATATAATAAAGCTGAATAGTTTTTTTTATTGAAACTAATAAATTTACTATAAAAATTTTTATGGCGAATTCATTAATTTTATTGAAAAAAAATTTGTTCAGCTTCATCCTAAGAAATATAAATCTATTTTAAAATGTATTTTTATTTTTTAAAATATTGAAGAATTTAATATGTAAATTTTTTTACGACTGAGAGCAACTTGAAGCAACAAAGCTAAATAATTTATTATTCATTAAAATTAATTAATTTATCATAAAAATTACTTATACAAAAACCTTTAAGTGCTTCTTTAGTTTTGAAAAAAAAGTTTTGATCTTTATTTTGTTTAAAAAATTTATCCACGACCGTTTTGTAAATTTTACTCAGTACAGAGGATTTATATATAACGTTAAAAATATGAACCAAATTCAGCCTTAAATGAACAACAAATCTAAAGTATAACATATAAATAAATATTTACATCGATTTTTCTGAGCAATATTTAATTTTTAAAATAAAGACTATAAAGGTGTAGGCATATCCTTGCACCAGTGTAAATAACTTCACCACAGAGCTTTAATGTAGAGTTTTGGAATGTTAATAAAATCCTTTTTTTTGCATTTGAATCATGATCGCAACTGAATTTTTATTTCATATTAAGGATCTATGGCGATAGGAATGTCCTTGCATCGATTCAAATGCACAGTATTAGATGTTTTAACAATTGTTTTCTGATGAAATTCCATTTTTTAAATAAAGGATATATGGCGGGCAGGCAGGTCCTTATACGGATTCATTTGAATTTCGCAAAAGAGATTAGCTGTATGGTTTTGAGATATTTTAACAAATGTTTTTTTGCAGTACATTTTGACAAGCAAACAAACAAACTTTATAATAAAAAGGATATATGAGAGGTATAGATAACTTGGCAGCGGTTAAATTGAAACTTAACAGAGTTCTCAATTGTGTAATTTAAGATATTGTAGCAAGTGCATAATTTTAGCTGATATTATATAAATGTAAAGGATATATGGAAATTAGGCATATCTTTGCAACGATTTAAATCTTATATTCATAATTTGGGAATACGTAACAAATATTTAATATTACGTTGATAATTGCAGCTGAAATTTAATTTTATAAAATAAATGATATAAAGGCATTGCAACGTTCCAACTAAAACTTATAAAAGTGCTCAATTGTAAAGTTTTAGATATTGTGGCAAATGTGTTTTGCACATTTTTTATAAGTATGGACGGATTTAGATTTTTTAAATATAAGGCATATGCATGGTAAGCATGTCCTTGCAATAGATCTATAGAAATTTATCAGAAACCTTAGGTATAGAGTCTTAAAGATTGTAGTTTTGTTACATTCTACTCTTAATTACAGCAGAAAAATTAAGGAGTTTATCTTTATAGTTCTAGAAGCTACAAATATTTTTCACAGCATTATTCGTATGTACACAATTTAAACTGAAATTTAATTTTTAAAGTTAAGGATACATGCACTAAATCTGCTTAAACTTCACACTTATGCTAAGCTTTGCAATTTAATAATTACACTACTGATGACAATTCAGTCCAACTATTTCTCCTCATTGTCTTTTTATTTGCGAGGGCTTTTATCAGGGCACTATTTCTAAGTGGATATTGAAATTCTGAAAATTAAGTGGGAGTAGAATCTTGAAAACTTGTCTTATTTTAAGATTAAACATTTTTATTTGCTAAATATAAACTTCCAATAAATGCTTTTTTTCTTCTACTAAAAGCCTCATTGTCAATTATTATTATTATTATTTTTAAATGGCAAACAAAACTTTTAAAAGATGCCATTCATGGCCTGCAAAGGAAGTGGAAATAAAATGAAAACTGTGTTTTTCACAACTACAACAAACAAAAAAAAGACTTATTTCCGTTTCCTACTATTTGCACTTTATACTCCGAAGAATATGTGTGTGTTAAAAACGGAAGCAAGATGGGCAGCTTTTAATGACAGTTTAGAGTGTATTTCCATGTGTCATTTGGTAGTGTTTTCTTTTTAACAATGCAAAAAATATGTAGTTGCTTGAGTAAAAATAAAAATATCTAGTTTTATTTTTAGTAGTCTTTTAGTGCTGTTCACTACATGACCACCATTTGTCCTTTAACAAACGTTTTAAGAGAAGACAGGTGGTTAAAACGAAAATATTTTTAACAACAACCTCCAGCAATTTTCAAGTTACAAGTTACATTTTCGTATTACTGGGGAAGAATATCTAAATTTATTTTTTAAATTGTTTTATTTGTAAGAGATAAATTTTATTATGAATAAGTTTTTTTGTGCACACTGAATATTTCTGCGAAACTTTTTAGTTTTCTTATTGAAGCTTAATGCTGCAGGAATATGCATAATAGAAATAGTCGTATGGTGAGCTTTAAAGCGCCTTAACTCTATTAATCCCTTTCGAAAAAAAATTCCTTTCACGGTAACAGAAAATTTTAGAAAACCCATCAAATACTTTTTCCATTCTACATGAAAGAAAGTCACACAACTTTTATAAAGGTTACTCTAATAACCAAGACAGAAGCCAATGCCAATAGTATTGCCTCATAGAAGTATTTGTTACCAGATTTGGTTGCAATTTGATTACGCTTTTTTAAGAAAAGAAATTTTATTTCTAGAAAGCCCACGGCATCCTTCGCAATAAATATGAACTAGAATATTTTCTGATTGCTTAAAAATTTTATAGAATGCTGATCTCAGGTGCTCATCACCCACTGACGAAGTAATACGCAATTTTTTAACATTTCATTTCACCTGTCAAGTCTGATAGCCATTCAATGGAATTATTATTAACAAATGCCGATTCCTAACACTTAATTAATATTTTAATTACAATAACAAAATTTATCAATTGAAAATTGGGTGTCTTTTTATAAATTTTCACACTCTCACTTCCAATTGTAAGACTTCAAAGATCTAAATAATTTCTAAATAATTTGTTTTGTATATTACTGATAATATTAAATAGGTTTTGTGGATGTTTAACCTTTAAATACTTTCTGAAATATGACTTCTTAAGTCTTCTTAACATCAGAACTTTTATAAAAAATAAATTGTTGCCTTTTATATGGGACTAAAAATTTTTTAATTGCAAAATGTCGCCTCATATGTTTAAGGCGGTATACGAAATATTTCATCTTATCTGATCTCTCTACTATTTACGCCACTACTCCTGTCATTTAATTCCTTGACATTTAATTCATTTCATTTAATTCCTGTGAAAATTTTAACAATCTAGGTTGTTTATTTTATGTTTGACAGCGTTATTTGAAGCGAAAATGAAAAAAGTGAATTAATTTCGTGTGCTCATTAAGGCATTATATTTTGCGGAAAAAAACTATAACTGAAACCAAGACTAAGTTTGATGAACACGTGTACTATGAGATTTCTGCAATATCTATTTCGATGGCAAAGAGGTGATTAATTAAGTTCCGTTGTGGCCGTACAAGCACGGAAGATGCACAACGTTCTGGACGCCCAGTTGTGATCTCTATAGGCAAATAATTGAGGAAATTCACTATATTGTACTGGCCGATCCGATATTGAAAAAGCAAGAGATTGTGGAAGCCTTAGGCATGTCAAATGGCTCAAGGGTTTGAATTTTGAATAAATACTTGGGTATGAGAAAGCTTTCAGCAAGAGCAGAGTTTACTCACGTTCATAAACAAACGCGATTGTGAAATTTGTCGTCAGCCAATTAGGTCTTGGCGACCCTTTTTTTGGGATGCAAGCGGTATAAGCCACGTTGACTACCTACAAAAGGGTAAAACAATCAATAGCGATTATTATGCCGGCTCATTGGGTCGATTTATTGAGCATTTGGCGAAGAAAACATTTTTTTTCCACCAGAACAATGCAAGGGGGCACACGTGAAGAAATTCCATGAATTAGGCTACCCTATCCTGTGAGTATTTCTTGTTTCCAAACCTAAAGAAGCGGCTCGAAGGAAAGAGACTTGACTCTAACGATGAAGTCATCTCAGAAACAAATATCTATTTTGATGTCCCCGATGGAGTTGGATAGAAAACTCGGACGAACTATATAGATGTGAAAGGACAATATGCTAAAAAATAAAATAATTTTTTAACAAAAAATCGTGATCTTTTTTTACGAACAACTCGTTCTTCATCAAGAGGAAAGCTCTCTTTCCTATAAACTTCAGCGTGAAGAAGTTCAAAACGAATGCCCACAAGCACTACATCCTCTATCCTGCTTTCCATTGTAGAGTATATTTTTTCTGAGTGATGGTCCAATAAAAAAAATAAAAATTGAAATATTGTGAACACCCATACTTCTATTTCCATGCTGCCTTATAAAGGATCAAAATATTTCTTAGAAATAGTACCCCAAATAACCATTCATTCAGAAGATTTCCATGTAACAAAACTGCTGGGTTTGCTCTCTAGTGAAAACTTTTATTTGTTGTTTAATGCAATAGAGAAAAAAAGCAACTGCTGTTGATATAGTTGCAACACACTGTTGCCCCATCAGAAAGTTTAACTAACAAAAAAAAAAAAAAAAATACATGTAATATGCTGAAAAAAGCGTAACTTATCTTCGTTAATGCAACAAAACTACTAAAACAAATATTGTTTATGTCAAGCTGTTACTTACAGCATGTGGCATTTTACTGTATTGTTTTGAAAAAGAACAACTTTTTTCCCCCAACAGAAATTAGATGGCTAGTTTTAATAATTTAGAAATAGTTTTTCTTCTAGTTTTTTATTTCTAGTTTTTATAGTGTCAAATAAAGAAAAACCGAGGAATATACAAAAGTTTCCTGGACTCCTGACACAAAAAATAAACTTGTTGTTTAGAGTTTTGTAACAACATCCATATCAATGACAACTTTTATTAGTTTTGTGAAAATTTCCTTAGTTGGGTTATAGAAATTTGTTAGAGGGTTAAGTTTCTACGTACTCATATATAATTTAAAAAGGTTGTGTTAATTTAAGTAGATTTAGAAAAGATAAACAAATAAAAATATTGTGTGTATAACACGAAGTATTAAAATAAATTTTTTATGTATAAAAAATAATAAAAAATTTTAATTTTATAAGCAAAAAATAACAAGTTTAATAAACAAAAATATAATTAGAAACAAACACAAACTGCGAAGTTTTTTGGTTTGTCTAAAATCTAGCGACTCCTCAGTCTACCAGTCCAGTAGTACACTAGCCACTAGTCTACGAAGGCATATCAAAATAAATAACAGGCCTTATGTAAAAAAATAAAACAAAACAACGCCATATTATTAACTGAAATCAAATCGTATTATTGCCATAGACAATTAAGTAATTAGCTAAACAGAATCATTTTACTTTTTGTATTTTACAATTGACTAGATTTCGAAAAACTCAGTCAAATAAAGCGATAAAGTACGCTAAAGTACCTTCATGATTTTTGGATGAGTCTATGAATACCAAAAATTTACCATTTCGAATTACGGAATTAATTTCAAAGTCCGGGAAATATGGACTCGTATACGCAAAAGATCGTTTTATTGATTGATGACATAAACAAAACCATTTGGAGGGAATTTTCCATTTTGCTTGAGTCAAGGGTAGATCCGGTAAGTAATATATTGCCTCTGAACTGCCCTAAGGAGTCGTTTTCATTAAAACATCACCTGCATATAATTCAAACTAAATAAGTATTTTTAAGGACATCCCATCCCAAATGAAAACAAAAATACTTCTGAGCTCAAGTGCTTGGCGTGCCTTCAGGTGTTTTTTTTTTTTGTGCAGATGGAGGTAATCAAATAGAAACCAGAACTGATTTGTTGTGACTAAAGTAATGCTGCCAATATTTGGGAGTTTCTTCAATCTGCTGTGACTTTGCAGCGAACATAATATGGTTCCTATGCCGGCGTATAATTCATAGTGTGTTTGCAACAATGTCTATGGCAACACAAAGTTTCAGATTAAAGCAATTTTACTCAAAATTTTCAAAGCCTTTACAGAAAAAGAAAAAAAAATAAACACGTTTTCTATGCAAACTTTTGCCCGATTATTGCACATAACATGTTATAAAATCTCATCTTTTTGATCAAAAAATTTTAAGCAACAAACTGATGGTCTCTAAAATGACCATGTCGTAGTAATTTTGGGATCTATTCAATCCGCGGATGTGCATGTACGTTATTAAAAACATTCTATTCTTGAGCGTGTGGAAAATTTTAAATTGATCCTACGTAAATCTGTATGAGTGAAACATTTACTATCTACATATTTACGTGAAGCAAGCATATATTCAGAATATACCTGAATTTGTTCATATAAAATTAAAGTAAAATTTGACAAATCTATCGCAAAATAATGACCTGTAGCCACCTTTACCTACATATTTTCAATTCGCCTTGATAAACCAAAGATCAAAAGGAGAGAAAGTGGGATACAATTTTTAAATTATTTTCAATTAAATTTCTCCCATCAAGCGTCTGATACTTTCTAAAAAAAACTCGTAAGTACTAAATTCCCTCATGCGTAAATATTTTGTGATTATTTTGTGAGCAGGTTATCGTGACCATAACACGTTAGCGTGCTAAAAAAAAATAATTTATTTGGGTGATAATATTTTTTTTGCGGTCACAAGTGAACCCTTGCTCACGATCAAATCTCTAGCAAGAACTCATTATTAAATTTCTTTGTTTTTAAAATTGTTCATACGAGTGACTAAAGTTCGTATTAAAAGTTTATGCTGCAAGTATTCATTGTTGTTGTATGTTATTAATTATTCCGCTACATAAATTTAAAATTTCAAGCCATATGAAGAAATCGGACTGTATCTGAAAGCATTTCATCAACAAATTAATAATTTGTTCATTGCTATCGCACCGGTGTTGTATTAGTTTCCAAGCGGAATAGATACATACTTAATTGCTTCGGATACTAAAGCAGAATTTCTAAATTGGGCGGAAAAAAGTCAAGACCGATAGATATATTTTTCAGAAAAAGAATTATGGCAGCTAGCAACTCAGTTTATACCAAAAAAAAGTTAAACAAATTAAAAGAAATTAAAAAAAATCAACACCCTTTTTTGCATGCGCAGCGATTTTCGGTCATTTGTAGACTGATTTTGAAAATTTTGTTTTTTTTTATAGGAAAAAAATATGCGTTCAAGGTATGTAACCATGAAGGTCATAAACAAATGTCCATATATCTACATTTTGGGCAATAGAAGTGTCCATATGAAAATATTAACATTAATATATCGAATGTTTATAATGTGGGAACATAATGACTAGATATAATACGGGGACATACATAATTTCCCAATTTTTTACATAATAAATATGTAGATAATTAATTTTTTTTCCTAAGGATTCAGGTTTAAATTGCCAAGGATTAGAGGTTCTTACAATAAGTTTTTCGCCCTATTCAAAGGATATATAATCATAATTTTTTTTATGAATTTTTCGGCTCACTTAACCAGAAATAAGCATATTTAATAAGCTTAAGATCGGGTTTGAAACTACTGGATATTTTATTATGAAACCTTTTAAAAAAATTTAAACTTCGGCCCCACCACTTGTATGGCCTACACGTATATAAACAGGTTAATATATGTATGTGTATACCTGCGTTAAGCTGATTGCAAAATGTTTCCTTTCTTACAGTTTATTATTAAGGAGTCAAAAAGGATTTTTTCCTTTACTTTTTTATGATGACTTGTGAAAATAAAATTATTATGCAGAAAGGGAGGTACGGAATATAACCAGAATAGTTGCAAGATTTTTTAAAATAAAAATACAGTTTATTTTATACTGCCATTTACATCAGTTAAGAGGAATAAGACGTCTTAGTCTTTGCAGATTTATGAAAAGATGTATGAATAAATTGATCATATTGAATGGATAGTTAAAAAAGTAGTTTGATATTCAGAAGTTAATCTACAAAAAAAAAACTTATGCTTTTACGCTGATGAATTTGAACATAATACATTTGTTCTAAGTAAATAGATTTCGGTCTTTTCTGACGAAAGTGTAGTGTAAATCAATTTATAAAAGAAAAAAGGAATTAATCGCAATTCTCTTTCTAATAATTTTGTACTTCACGAACTTATTGACCCATCCTCGAAATATACAAATTAGAATTGTTAAAATGTAGAGCCTACATTTATTTTTGGTAGCCACAACTTTATTATTGCGTATTATTAAATGCGACTTAGTAAGCTTGAAACATGAAGAAACATTAGAATGAACAACACAGGAAAATTAGAAGGTATTGCTATCATTATTGATAGTATTTACATTGGAAAAACTATTATCTATTCGTAAAAAAGTATTGTTCGTAAAAACTTTTTTCTTGGCGACACTGTTTTTGGCAGCTCAGCTGTTTTCTTGTAACATGTTACTGTTAAACATGTTTAGTTTGGTCTATAATTTAACCATGAACCGGCTTACAAACGAAGAGCGCTTGCCAAATCTCTTAAAAATTAACTCTTACAACTAGTATTTTGAAAATACGATATATTAGAATAATAGATTCTAGACTCTTGAAAAGAGTATATAGCATGTGATATGATATGAAATAAAAGAGTTAGACATGACTTTTCAATAAAATGCACTATAAGATAATTTCGCATTATAAAAAACAAAACAAAAATTATTCCTGTTTCAAGGATAATAATTTGTAATATCTTTCGTCCATTTTCTGCTGTTGTAGCAATAGTTTTTTTATATAATTTTTAAATAACAATTTATAATTTCCTATTACACAAAATAACATAGGAGTACAAGTGTATAAACACTTTCTTAATTAAATGACAATCATACGCCTCGATAAGCCGCATTAAATGAAGACGAATACTTAAATCGTATAAATCAAACGCGCCAAAGGCAACTCTTTTAGTCTATGGCAAGACTCTTGTTACGTTATTTTAACCAAAAACATTCATTATGGTGTTTGCTGGAGTACGCAAAAAAAGACACAAGTTGGTAAATTATTTATAATTACTATCACCACATCATTCATTAAATCATTAAAATTTCATAAAATAAAAAGTTGAATAAATCTGCAGCTTCTCCTCACCTTCAGAGAGCTTTTTTTCTAAAGGACTAAAAGGCAAAATATGATAGTTTAAGACTGTTGCGACTTTTTTTAAGGATACTATATTCATTATACATGTAACTCTTAATAAAATGAACATAAAACAGAAATTAATTGTGTTTAAAAAGGCGTATTTTATTTAGTTTTTCCTTTAATTATTTCTTAGTCGCAGGTATAGAGGGAGCATTGGTGCGAAATAGTGGCTGCTTGTAGTATTAATTTTTTTTACTCATGTACAAAATTGTAAATGTTTCTCAATTTTAATAAATTTTTTATAAGGAAGCAAAAGGAAACAACAACATATTAATCTTAATGGTCTCTAGATAATTTTTTATTCTCTACTTTTCTTTGATTTTCTACTAGAATTTCTCATATGTCCGATGTAAGGGATGGATCGATCACCTTATTGTTGAGTCATCAGGTTTAATTTTATAACATTCCTTGTTGGCAAAATGTTTATTTTCTGATACACATCCATACATACATACATAAATAAATTAAAGGCGCCACCTTATAACAACCACAAATGATTTCAGCGTTTACAAAAATACATGTTGATACATGTACATACTTAATGTATACACTTATATGTATACTACTATAAATGTATTTTTATATGTATGTGTATACACCTGGAAATTATTTATCTGTATTTTCCAGCTAAAGGTTTTAACCATAAGCTTGCGTGTAATCGCATGCTTGCAAGTATGTATGCAAGTGTAAGATAATTTATGAGTATGAGTCTTATTTTAACTGCCTTGACCCTAATTTGTTTGTTTTATCTATATACATTATCTCATTCTATCTTCCTCTCTCTTTTACTCTTTAATAGTATATGTATACACATACATATAGATACAAGCTCATTACACTGATTGAAATGTTATTTTACATGCTTGTTTGCGTTGCATTTTTATGCCGCAGTTTTGATCCTTTTAAACATTTAATAAAAAAATGCATTTTAAGCAAGTAAATACAATTAATTGTGGTTATAAAATGCTTTATATACAAATATATGAAATTGGTTATTAAACACAAAGTCTAAAGACATTAAGCTGCCACCATAACTTTCTGACCCCAGAATAAAATATTTAATTTCAAGATTAAGAAACCATTAAAAACTCGAATAAAATATGAGCAAGTATTACTATACCCCATTTATGTATACTTAATTTTGTGGTCTTAACACAAACGTAAAGAATAAGGATCTTAATCTCAGCACAAAAAAAGTTCAAGTTTCCATCCTTCTTTATCTCGACTCTCAATGAGATCGCAACCAGATTATCTAATGGTCGCAGCAGCAAGAGAGGGTAAAGTTGTTTTTTTTACAAAGACAGTAAGTAAGTAGTTGTAAAAAATGCCTTCCGGACAAGAAGGTATATAAGCCCTAGAGACATCAAGTGACTTTTTGTCACCGTCCTTTTGCCCACACTGTAGTATAAGATAATCGTTTGGGGGATTTTGGCTCTAAAAGAATACATGTTCTTTGCAAAGATCTTGCACATAGCGGCCTTATAATCTTCGCTTTAAAATTATATGTCACAAAGTACAAATCACTCGTCAATAATGCACTATGTTACAAGCATATGTTGCTGCTAATCTTTTCCTTGGACTAATGAAAAGATTTATGCAGACATCTCCTTCAATAATTAACTTTTATCGTCAAGAAGGACGACTAGAGGCAACTACCGACTAATCCAAGTCAGGGCCTATTTACCTTCCGTTTTGAAACAAGCATAAAATTTATGCTTCTAGATCAAAGCCCAGTTATCGGAAATTAATGGGGCAACCAACTATCTGAGGTAATACAAAATATTTTATTAAAAAAAGAAATTCAAATTTTATAGCAACAATAGTGCTACGATAAGTGCTCTTTTAGACATCTAAGCAACATCTGAGCTGGTACTGTCAGACATTTTGAAATAAGCTTTTATAGGTGTCAGGACATGGAGACATGTTTAAATTTTCCGCTCTTTTAAGGACTTTACTAATTAATAAGCTTTAACGGCTGATGTTCAATATTTCTCCTAATGTTGTGATTGGATTTAAACATTAAAAATGTAAGAACATGCCGTTCTTCTCTTCACTCAAACTAGATCTTAATTGAAAAAAACAGAATGTTGTTGTTACAAACAGAATTTCCGTGATCACAATAATGGCAATTTTCTGATCCATACATCACAAAACACTTGTATACACCTAATGTTCGTTTTGAACTGGAATATGTATCACATGGGATCCTTTCTTTTGAACAAAACCTTAAGAGCACTTGAATGGAATATGGAAGTACTACCTTCATATGAAAGTAGACTTGCTCTTATTAAGTTACCGACCTTGAAAAGTCAAAGAACAACGTAAAGCATATCCTTTCCTTTTGGATTAAATACAATCTAATGCCGATTGTGAATACCTGCTTAGCAAAATTAACTTTAATGTTCCAACTAGAACTTCTCGAAACTTTTTGCTGTCAAATGCAAGCAGGCATATTATCGATGATCTTTCTAAAACTAATAAATTTTTCTGAGAGTAACAATGTCTTAAAAAATAAAATTATATTGTATGTAAGTTGGTAATCAACAATCTTTGTCAACGGTTATATAAAAATATTGTCACTTAGTCTGTAAGGACTTGTAATCTTTAGGTAGACATCAAATAGAAATAAAAGAGATAATATTTGTTAATATTTTTATCATTATTGTTACATACAATAAATAAAAAAATATTGTTTTGAGACGTAAAAACTTTTGACGTTTTATTTTGGAAAATCCATGCAAAAAATAAAACTTCTTGAAAACAAAATCTGTCTCTACTACAACGAACACAAGAATTTCTAATATCTGTCTGATGTGTATTAGAAACAAGAGCTTCGTCAATAGTATTTTTTTATATACTTATGCTTATACTTATACATACATATGTACGTGTATATCCCCTTTTTATGTGTGAATCATTATTTGTTAGTAAAATAACTAGTATTTTCAAACAAAAATATTTGTTTGAATCTCCACAGTTATGACATTCACATACAAGTATTATATAAAAATAAACTGAGAATAAATATTTAAACACAAGTGACTAAAGACACAAACAATAAATTCATAAGACGAAAAAAGGAGAAAAGCCCTTTTATGGAAGTACCACCCCACAGGATATAATTCACATACATTGCGAATGTATGAGTGCTGTCATAATTTTTGTGTTTAAGTATAGAAGTCCATATTCGTGTTTGCCAAACAAACACTCCCCTACACAGACAAGTTATCCAAACATCAAATACCTGTAAATTGTATCTTTCTATGAAAATATGTTTTTGTGCATGTGTTGGTTACATTAAAAATATATTTACAAAAAAATTAAAAGAACTTTTTGTACTAAACACAACACAGTTCGTGACCAAAAGCAATTTACAACCAGCTGCAGATATAAAAACAACATAAGAAATTTATTCGCCACCACTATACTGTTTAGTGTTTTTTTTTTCCACAAAAATATATATAAATAAAAATTTAATAACATATTTTCGTATATATAAAAAAATAAATTTGAAAAAACACTCTGTCACAAATTTATTATTTATGGAAACACAGACATACCATAAAGGATATAAATGTGAAAAAATTTTTTTTTTTTTTGTTATTTCAGTCTTTAGAAGGACATTGAATTAACCCTTTTGTATTTTTAAATGCTTCCATATTCTCAATATTTAGTTTTCTTTTGTGCTAAATGTTACCGAAAGAAGGATTTGTTAATATACTTTCTCCTCTTTTATTAATAATTTTAATAAAATATTACGTTTTTAAATTTTTTGCCTTTTTCTTTTAAACAACAAAAACATTTCCACTACTAATGTTTTTTTCTTCTTTGGCGTTCTTTTATTTCTTAACAAATTAAGTTTGAGTTGGTTTGCATAAATGTTTTTTAGACATGCAATAAGAACGTTAATAAAAAATTTTTCAAATTTTTCTTCAAATGCAGTGAAAAATATAATGTATTTTGTATTTAATAAAAATAAAAAAAAAAAATTAAAACTCTTTTCGTATGGCTATTAGTACAACCAAATTGTTGCTGCTAATTTTGCTTTTATTTAATTTATTTATTAAGCTAAATTTTAGTGACGATGTACTCGTATTTTGTTGACCTTGAGAAATCTTATTTTTTGAAAAGGATAAGGAAATTGGAGCAACGTTGGAGAAAGTGTACGAGTATAGCACTCAAAGGAGAGTTTGATAAAAAATTAAAGGATTTTTTAACCAAGTCCTGTATTTCATACAAAAAGTCACGGACTGACTTATTGAGCCACCCTGGCATACTTTTGTTTATTAAATTCGATTTTATGTTTATTTTTGTAACACATTTTAAGTTCTAGAACGTTTTAGGGAGCTGCAGTCCCTTAACCAACAAGAAAATTATGTTATATAGGTATTAGAAATTATATAAAAAAGAAAAATCCTTGGAGTTTTATAACACAGTCCACTCACTATAAGTAAATGAATTCAAATCAATCAGCAACAATTAATTCTGTAATAAAATTATTTTGTTTACACATCGGAATTATTTTGTTATTTTAAAATTGTTCTCCAAAATTCAATATTTGAAAAACAATTACTGTCTCTTTTTTGGCATACTAACCCGTACATTTTTTTAATATTATATCGCTTTTAGTATTCTAAACAAAAAAATATAGAATGATTCAATTGTTTAGACGTACTTTTTTGTAAGTAATCACTATTTGTTATCCTTAATTGCTGGGCAATACGATGTTGGTGCTCTGTTTGTCTATGTAGGCGAAAAGGAGCTTGGGGCTGGGGAACAGTTCTTGTGTCATTGTAATTATTTTGTACAAAGTGGTAAGGCTTGTGTTTTTATTTTCGCCCTTTGAAAGTTTTGCTTACCGCTGTCCCTCGTGTTAATGATTCTACATCGAAATACTGTACTTTGCTATGGGTTTTTATTTTTGAAACAGTTTTTTATTGAACCTTCGTAGTGAACGGACGTATTAGCGGAGTTTTTTCTTACATACTAAACAAACAAAAATTACAAAAAAAAAAAAAAATATTCTTAATAAGTACTGATTCGTAATAAGTACAGTTTTTGTTAAATTTGCTTTACTTGCATTAATAATATTTTTCGTATAAACTGAAACAACAAAAACAAACAAAAAACCACAAACAAAGTGACTGAGGAATACTCTGTATGAGTACCTCAAAAACAAAAAATTGTGAAGTGAGTTCTAACGGCAGAAATGCCTACTTTACTGTGAGTTCTGAAGCTCTTAATGCAAACAATAAAAATAAAAAATTTGATGATAGTCTTTTTCTAACGGCAAAGCCAATTTTACGTGAGCGATCAAATTCGCTTACTCCGATGCCAAGTAGTGATTCTATAACATTACCGCTGCCTACTACTTCTTTATTCAAATCAGCGCCATTATCCGCTCCGGGCTCGTGTTCATCACTTAACCCAGTTATCACTATAAACAATAATATTGAGAAACCTAAAGTGCCTGTCGGAATGGACAGATATATCACAGTAGTAAAGCGCGGGCGAAGCCCAAATTCATCTAAAATCTCATCGGCTCCCAAGATATCCAGGGATATCGACGCCAACTCAGCTAACCGTCTAAACCGTTTTAAAATTTTGCAAGATATCACCGACAAACCCGACTTACCCTCGAATAAAACCTCAAAACCACCACCAATCTATTTGAGGGAAAAAAATTCTAACACCCTTATTAAAAAATTAATTTCGGTCATTGGTGAAAAGGCATTTCACATTGTCCCAATCAAACGTGGTAATATTGATGAAACAAAGATTCAAATATACGAAGAAAAAGATTTCCGCAAAATGGTTAACGAATTCGAAAAGAATAAAACAAGTTTCTACACATTCCAGCTAAAGAGTGCTAAAGGCCTACAGATCGTATTGAAAGGCATAGATTCTTATGTTGTTCCTGAGGAAATAAAAGATGCTCTCACCCTCCAGGGATTTAAGGTAAAGAATGTCTCTAACATAATAAATAGGGAGAAGATCCCCCAACCTTTATTTCGTGTTGAATTGGAGCCAAATGATATAAAATTGAAGAAAAATGAGACCCATCCAATTTATAACCTAAAATATCTCTTATACCGAAAAATCACAGTTGAAGAACCACACAAGCGTTCTGGACCCGTACAGTGCCATAATTGTCAAGAATATGGCCATACCAAAACTTATTGTAAATTACCTACTGTTTGTGTTGTGTGCGGTGAATTACACAACACTGCTATTTGCAATAAGTCGAAGGACCAGAAGGAAAAGAAGTGCAGTAATTGTGGAGGTAATCACACTGCTAACTACAGGGGATGTCCTGTATACTCTTTCGTTAAACAGGCTATGAGTCAAAAGCCTAAAGTAGTCCCAGCGCAAACAGGAAATACGTACTCCGCCAATTATCCTGTAATGGCCCAACCAATCTCTACACAAGTATCGTATGCTGACGCTGTGAAGATCAACTCCGTTCCCATGCAAAAAGTGTCACCACCAACTAATACAACAAATGCAAATGCAAGCTTTAATTTCAGTCGCCTTGAAAATACTATTGATAATTTGGTGCAAACTATAAACAACTTTACAACAAATATGACTAGTATGATGCAAGAAATGCTGAGAATGCAGAACACACTGCTTCTAGCATTAGTTAATAAGCCATGAACACGTTAAAAGTATGTTTCTGGAACGCAAACGGCATTCGCCAACACAAATATGAACTTGAGCACTTCCTCACGGAAAAAAATATTGATATAATGTTGGTATCTGAGACTCATTTGACCCCGAGAAGCTTTTTTAAAATGAGTGGCTACACGTTATATGATACAAAGGACCCGAGAGGAAGAGCATGCGGAGGATCGGCAATTCTAATAAAGTCAAGACTCAAACACTACATTCTTGAGAACATTTGTGAGGACCAACTGCAGGCAACAAATATTTGCATCGAAAATTTTTGTTCAAATCTTGTGATATCATCAGTTTACTCCCCTCCCAGATTTTCATTCACTGAGGATCAATACGAGGATTTTTACAAAACTCTTGGACCTTGTTTCGTAGCAGCTGGGGACTACAATGCAAAACATACGTTCTGGGGATCGCGTCTTATTACTCCTAGAGGTCGAGCATTGTTCAACACAATTTCAAAAATGGGTTTGGATGTCATTTCGAGCGGGGAGCCTACTTACTGGCCTACTGACATACAAAAAATTCCGGATGTTATAGATTTTGGTGTCATGAAAAATATCTCTAGGGATTTAATTCATGTTGAAGCTTCCCATGATCTCTCCTCTGATCACTCTCCCACGATCGTTACAATTTGTAGCCCACTAAGAAGTGACTTACCTCACCCATATGCGAAGATGATAAATAATGTTAATTGGCTGGGGTTCAAAAAATATCTCAGTAGTCATTGTACGGAGAACATCAACCTAAGAACTCCCGATGATATTGAACTTAACATTGCCAATCTTACCGAGAATATAAAACAGGCTGCTAAACATGCCACTACCTCCCATCCGCAGACTGGGTTTAATAGAATTTATTCTGCGGACATTGAACGTCTCGTATGTGAAAAAAGAAGAGCTAGAAGGGAATGGCAACAGCACAGATCGCCCCAACATAAAATCAGACTTAGAGAATGCACTAAACGACTCCAAGAGTTGCTTGCATCTGAAAAATCTGTTTCTCTTAGGAACTATCTGGAAGGTCTTGATGTCACAGCAGCATCTAATTACTCCTTGTGGCGCGCTGCTAAAAAACTTAAAACACCCGTTGAGTCTAAACCACCCCTGCGCACTTCTACCGGAGGTTGGGCAAGAACCAATACTGAAAAAGGTAACATATTTGCTGGTCATTTAAAAAACGTATTTACCCCAAACACATGTACTGGTGCTGTTAATTTGCCGAGTGTAGTTGCTCTACCCCCTCGACCCATAAAGTTTAAGATGCGTGATGTAAATAAACTAATTGCTGAAACCAACCCAAAGAAGGCTCCGGGTATTGATGGAATTAGTAACAAGATGCTGATGAAGTTGCCTCGTATTGCTATTAGAATCCTGTTGTTTATTTTTAATGGCATTTTACGACTGGAGTACTATCCACACAGCTGGAAACTTGCCATGGTCAAAATGATTCCAAAGGCGGGCAAAGATCTTACCAAGGCTGAGTCATATAGGCCAATAAGTTTACTGTCAACAATTTCAAAGCTCTTCGAAAAGCTGCTCATGACAAAATTGTCCCCAATTCTAAATGATATTGGTTGCATACCGGACCATCAATTTGGTTTTAGAAGTCAGCATAGCACCATTGAACAATGTCATAGATTGGTACATTTTATAAGAAGAACATTTGAAGAAAAGAAGTATTGCTCTTCCCTCTTTATTGATGTTTCTCAGGCATTTGATAAAGTGTGGCACGAAGGCCTTATTTTAAAATTGAAGACATATCTGCCAATAAACATAGTAAATCTTTTAGAAAGTTACATTCTTGCCCGGAAGTTCACTGTTGTGGAAGGAGACTTCATGAGTGTGGCCGAAACTATCTCATCCGGTGTGCCACAGGGGAGTATACTGGGGCCAGTTTTGTATTTGATTTATACCTGTGATATGCCTTTGAGCAGTAATATCCTCATTTCTACATTTGCCGATGATACAGCCTGCCTTAGTATGCATGAAAACCCTCACGAGGCTACCCGTTATCTCCAGGAATATATTAACCTGTTGGAACCGTGGTTGAACTTATGGAGAATAAAAGTAAATGAACAAAAGTGTGTTCATGTCACATTTACGCTACGAAGAGATACTTGTTCCCCCATTCGAATCAACAATCAAGTTGTTCCGCAACATTCACAGGTGAAATACCTTGGTATACACCTTGACCGACGGCTTACATGGAAACACCACATTGATTCTAAACTGACACAAATGAAACTTAAATTAACCCAGATACATTGGCTGATTGGTAGAAATTCTACCCTCAGTCTAGATTGTAAACTTTTAATATACAAGTCGCTTTTGAAACCCATATGGTGTTACGGAATTCAGCTATGGGGCACTGCTTCAGCTTCCAATGTAGAGAGAATCCAACGTATGCAAAACAAAATTTTAAGGTTAATAACATCGGCTCCATGGTACATCAAAAATTCAATTTTACATCGTGATTTAAATATGCCACTTGTGACAGCTGAAATTGCAAAATATGCAGGCAAATATTTAACAAAACTCGAGTTCCATCCTAATCCCCTTGCTCGTAATATCTTGAACTTTACTGGACACATCCGCTTAAAAAAGAGGGATACTACGGCTTTAATACGCCACACTGCAGATGAAACTTTTTGAAAATATTTTTTGCGCTTAACTCTACATTTATGTATTTTTAATTACTATCACTAAGTTTATGTCCGACACTGGTTGGGCCTAATTATTATATCTATATTTAAGATTTGAATACTTATTGTTAGTTCAGATTAATGAAGATACAATAAATAAAATTAGTGAAAAAAAAAAAAAAAAAAAAAAAAAAAGTTTTTTATTAACGCATACAATAGATTTTTTTTGTTTTCGCTAATAACAATACGAGGCCATAGGTCGCTTGACATGTGTCCTTGAATTTGGTGTTCGTGTTACTCGCCTTTTGTGAGGATACAACCTGACTATATGAATATTGAAATTATTACTATTTGAATTGTTTCTTCTTTTAACAAACAACCTAACCGAATTCTAAAATATGCATCAAGAACTTTGAAATAATTTAAATAATAATAAATGCCCCGCCTATGGAGATCTTTGAAGTCGGTGCCAATATTTAACATCTGTATTGGCACCGTCTTGAAAGATCGCAGTAAGCAATACATTAAAATTTTAATTATTTCAAACTTCTTAGAGCCTATTTTTGAAGTCGGTTATATTATTTGTTAAAAAGCTTTGAGTTTTGTTTTGAAGTCGGTTAAATATTTTGTTAAAACTTTTTATTTTAAAGTTTTAGGGACATTGTAGGAGGTAACATTTTCTTTGCTTCTTTAACATATTTTTCAAAACGTGATCACCTCTGGAGTAGAACATTGTATATAAAAATAACACTTCAAAATAAGCCCTTAAATGACGAGAAAACTTTAAAAAAAAAAAAACATATACTGGTGTATATATAATTTCTTGCTTTTTTTCGGTTTAAATTCACTAATGAGATGAGTTATATATGCATTGTTTCTCACTTTTACATGTGTATCCTTAGAAAAAAAGAAGCATAGATTTAATTTTTATAATTGCAAAAAATATTTGTTGGTGTTCATTTATGAGAATAAAAAAACCCGAAAAACCTTGAAAATTCATTTATGAGATATATATGTAAGAATTTTCAAATTTCATCACTAACACCCATACAGGAAAAAAATTCAAATTTCGTTTTCAGTGACCAAATTCATTGAATCAGTAAATATTATGTGTGAATGAGGACCTACAAAAAATTTTGTAAATTCACATAACAATTTAACTGAAAAAATCCTGTATTCTAAACACTCAAACTAAATATTAATTGTGGCAATAAAAATTGATTGAAAATAAAATAAATTTACTTTAGAAAAAATTTTTGTCTGAAAAATATTTTTTGGCAATAATTTTTTCTTTGTTGCTTTCATTTCAAAAGTCATAAGGGAACTTTTCAAGGCTGTTTTAGCACGTAAAACTAATCCTTTTGTACAAACAGCAGTAACACGGGGTGTTAAGAAGGCCAAAGAAAGACAAATTAACAAGGCAAATTAAACGTCGAATAAACTTGATCTTCCTTCCGTGGACGTTGCGCACATTTCGCGATCAGTTGGTAACATAAAATTAAAGGAACCGAAAATTAAGCCACTGCCAAAACAGTTTTTAAATCTTTGGAAATACATGGAATCTGCATATGAATTGAAGAGAGTAGTTCTATTGTATGGAAATAATTCGTAGTCCAGCTAGCGACACGATTTATAGTCAAATGACACTGTCGAATATAAAGATCGGTGGAGGAAGGGTTAGTGATTGGGGAGCATTATTCTTTTCAATGTAAAAAAAGGCAAAAATTCGATCTGCAATAATAAAAATTAATAATACAGTTTATATTACACGCTTTTATCTCCGTTTTGGACAATGATGTGGATAATAAGTACAATCTTCTCAGTATAGCGATCAAGTTCAATCTACAAAGCAAACTAAATTGTGGCTTAATGAACACAGGGCCTTTTTGGTGGACTGGTTAGCTTATAGTCCGGTCTTAAACAAGATGGGAAAAAAATTACACAAGCTTTGCATTGGAAATTAATCATAATTTTGAGAGTTGTGATTTTCTGCCGATGGGGTTTGCTTTAAGTTGAAACGATTTTCCGTCATCCCACGTTAAAGTTGGTTTTTAATCAGACCGGTTTCGGTCATGTGCCCTCTTCAAGATTCTTTTCTAAAGGATTAGCAGAATTAATACCAGACTGGATATTTGAAGTAATTCAAAGTAAACAATGCTCAACCGAATATTAACAAAGTCAAACAGTTCCGAAAGTTAAATGGCGTTTAAAGTGAAGTGCCTATAAAAATTATGATTAAACTTAGAGTTAAAAGATTAAGACAGCAAAACAAACATAATCTTTTTATTAAATAGTACTTTCAATAAGATAAATAAATGTCTAATAAATGGATTTCATTTCCTTTAATTATTTTCTAATTTTCTTTTTTTTTTTTTGGTAAGTTGATCCAAAATAAAAAGCACCAAAAATATTCAACTCATATCAATTTCAAACTCAATGGTTACAATTCATAATGTATTTTTAATTGCAAAAAACGTTATATATTCTATACTGTCTTGTATTTGGTGTAGTTGACTAGAGTATTTGATAATTTTAACGATTTGAAAGCCAATCCGAACTTCTAATTGGAATTGAAAAGAAAGAAATTGGGTTTCGAACAAAATATTACAAGTGCCTTTAATCCAACACGGCTATATAAAGGGTGTTTGTTTAGATGTTCACATATCGGTCTTGTTGAAGTCAGTTGGTTTGCCATTTCATAATGAATAGATTTAACGCAAGCGACGGTCTTGCAATTTATTTTTTTTTTCAAATTTATTAATATCAATTTGATAAAATAAATAACGTAATGGTCCTGTTAATTGTCCACCAGGATCTTGCGATTCGATTTCTTTAGATTATATTCTTTGTATTTAGGTACGTGTATGTTAAATTAAGGGCGGTTATATGACGAACTAAGACGGCATCTGCGAGAAGAGTGTGAAAATTTTACATCTATATTTGTGGCATCTAGACATCAGCCACTTGGCCAAATTCATATTCAAACATTAATTCAATAAAATTATCCTCCCTAGAAAGTCAATTTCGTAGGCAGTAAAATATTTTTTAGCTTTATAAAAATATCCTTTACATCACTCTCAATAATACCTACTCAGGAGTGGACTTCCAATTTTTGCTGAAAATATAAAAATTTTTTCGTAATATGTTGGTATTTTCCAAACTCTTGCGCCAACATGATTATTTGGGTGCCCTCGTGCATTAGTGGATAGTGTACTAAACTAGTAGTTAGAGGTCGCACGTTCAATCCTTGCCGCAGAACTTTGTTTTCTGATTTTCACATTTTTCTGTTTTCTACCTTTCTACGATGATTACGAAATAGCAAAGTATTATTTTATTTACTTTACACTTATTTTGGAAGTGCGTTTCCATTCAGTCACTATGTGCTCATTGTCAAATCTATTATTATTAAGATGCTAAAGTATAATTTATATAATGAATTAAGTAAAAGTTAATCTACGTTCTATTTTTTTACCGTTTCTGTTTAATTAATAAACTTTATTTTATTTTTTTATTAAGCTTAAGAAGGTCTTAAATTTTTATTTTAAATTATTATCGATATTTCGGTACTCATCGAGTACCATCTTCAGGATATTTATTATTTGTTGTTTTATATAAATTGAAAAAATTTTACATTTGAAAAATAATAATGAAAATTTTTTGTCATTTTTGAAATACTAATCACAACTTCAGAATATATGTATTTAAAGTAATTATAATATACATTTGTACATTAAACAACAACATTAAAAACTCATATATGTATGTAACAAAATATATACGCAAGTATTGCTATACCATGTTATTAGTACACGTGCATGTACTTATGTTGATTTAACATTAAATTATAATTTAAGTTATTTTAACATTGAAAAATTAATGTGATAAAATTTAACATTTCTTATTGATTAAGTGTCTATAACTATGGGCAACATTGTCTGTGTCTGTTTTGAAATTAATTTTATTCAATGGTGGAAGTTTCATAATTTGTAGCATTTCTAAAATGAGTCCTTTTTTGTAATTTGTTTCTGTGTTTAGTACTGAAACATTTTCAAAGTTAGGATAGTGTTTCAGTTCCTTACAATGTGTCGACAACGCGGTCCTCTGTGTAACATTATCTCTATTCCTTTGATCTGACTTATGCCCAGCAAGTCTAACTATCAATTTACTTTTAGTTGTTCCTATACATATATACCTTATCACATTCTTCACTATCATTGCCCTTACACGGGCAATATACTATATTAGATCTATCAAGTTTATTAATACTATCCTTTGTCCTACTGAGCAATCTGTTCAATGTGTTGTTTGTCCCATAAGCCATCCTATACTTTTGGGTATCATAGACTCCTGTTCTTTCTATACGTTCAGATATCCCTGGTACATAAACTATAGCGTTATAAATCTTATGTTCATCTAGGCCTGTTCTATTTCTTGATCTGTTCTTACCTTGGTCAATTAATCCATTAATCAGATTTTTTCAATATTTTTCTAATTTTCTTTTCATTTTTCTTTTGAAAATCTCTATCACTTATCGTCAATACTTTTTCTATTAAATTCCTTGCTGTATTAATAATAATTCTTCTATTGTGCTTTGAATAATAATTGATTATTCTTCCTGATGCTGTTGGTTTCTGATGCCAATCAAATATTAATCTATTATTTTTCTTTATCACTATGCTAACTTGGAGTTTTTTTTTTCTTTTTCGATAGTAAATTTGATAAGCTCATCATACCCGTTAAATATTGTCAACATTCCGTTTATTGCATTTTCTTATATTATGCAAAACAAATCATCTACATATTTGATTTTTGGTTTGATACTCATTCTTTCAATGCATGTGTTAAGCAACTCTTCCATTACTATATCCGCTACCACAGGTGAAATATCGATAATAATTTAAAATAAAAATTTAGGACCTTAAGCTTAATAAAAAAATAAAATAAAGTTTATTAAGTAAAAATTAATCTATGTAATCGAGTAAGAATAGAAGTCTGATTGTGGCTCATAATAATTCTAGACACAAATAGCATTAACTGTCCCTTATTTCAGCCCACATATTAATTAATGAAAAATCATATATAAACACTTGAAAATAAATGTATGTGGGTTGTCTTAAGTTAAATACAGAACTTTTGCTGCAAAACGGTTTCGTCTAGCGCAAAATTCTTAAATATTGAATTTTTAAGCCTGGTCAGGCTTGAATTTAAGCAACAAATAATGTTCAGAAAGCCAGACTTGGTTTAATTAATTTAGTTTAATTTGTCCGCAAAATGGGAGCGATTAGAAACTCTTAGAATTTAACCCCAACTGAAATTTTGTCTGCGCTTTCTAAGGCGATGGAAAGTATGTATAGCTTCCATCGTGTGAAGTATTAAGAGTCCAACAGCATAATTAACGACTCGCAGTATGGTCAACGGATGGCTTACTACCACTTTAATCGGAGAAGTGGTGTCATTCAATTTACTATTTTGGAGAAAATGAAGTGGTGGATCTGTATACTTGCAAGGTGTTTAATAGTGTGTGGCATGGAGCATTTCCGCCAATATGACGGTAATGACTTCTCTCAACTTATATTGACCTTCCACTGAGAGCGCACTAAAAGAGTTCGTCAAGATTATCTCAGGGGTATCATAAGGCTCCTTTCTATTTGTTATTTTTCTCAAGGACCTTCTCATTCAAAAATGCAACCCTATATACTCTATTCAGATGACAACATCATTCATAGTCATAGGCCTATGAGGGAAAAGATGAATGACACATTCCATCGTGATCTAGTTACGATCTCCATATGGGATTATGCGATTAAGAGTGGTTTTAATGCTCGTAAGGCCCGGTGTGGTATTATTATGCATAAACGTATGATCAAACATGTTGGACTATCGACAATTATGGATGATATAGATATTGAAGAATCAAAAGATCTTGATGTTCTTGGTATAAAGATCCAGTGAGGTGTTCGCTATACACGAGCAAATTTTTCATGCCACTAAATAAAATTTAAAAAGTCTTACTGTTTTAAGTAGCGCACTCCATATCATCCCCTTACTATTTAGATGCCCTGTTTCCTCATGTATGGGCCGGTGCTTAAAAGTCCATTTTGAGTTATTCGATCGCGTACAAGAGACGGCCAAGGAACATATCGGCAATAGAGGTGTAACCAACTGACTACTGACTCTCTGCAACATCGATGTTGTGTGAAATGTATATCCCCGTTTTATCGTTACTATAAAAGAACGTGCTGAAATAAAATCGTATAATTTGTTTCCGAAACCATCTCTTTTTTTACGAATAACCTGTTCTTCTTTGTGATCGCATTACTTCCTTGCAGAGCTGTCTTCTGTCACTTTCAATGTGAAAAAGTTCAAATCAATTGGCCACAAGCAAAATTCCCCCATCCTTCCACCATAAGCTACTTTCCTCGACCCAGCACAATGCATTGCTCAAGTAGGGGACATCCCCTTAGTGTAGGCACATTTACATAACAAAAGTTGTTTGTATTGGGTTCAACCCAATACTTCCGATTGAATGCATGTTCATAAGCTATCATGTGATATACGGACATGATATAACTTTAACGCTTTTTTTACTGGATTTTTTTTTATAATCACAAATTTTCTTTTCTTTTAAGTTTTAATGCTGATAAGTTTTGAAGCCCGAAAAAAGTGGAATTTAGAAAAAACTTCTTTGTGTGTAAATACTTCTATCATCCGTAAGTCTTAGAGTATATATCTCCGCAAGTATTAAATATTTTTTTTTTCAAATGAAAAAATTTTTAAATAGATGTCAGCACATCGTTACAAGATTTCTAATATCTTGTAATATTTTTATAATAAATTTTTTTAATTATTTGCTTTACTTTTTATTTACAAAATTTTCTGCAAACAAATTGAAGTATTTCTATTACCAAACACAGCCACAGGCACACACACACATATACACACACAAAATAAATCTTATAAGATTGTGTATGTATGAGAGAGAATTATTTTAAGGATTTCAAAATTCTAAAACTTATAATTTCTTATTTTAAGATTGTTTAAAATTGTGAAAACACATAAATTTTTCGTTATTTCATTTTATATGAATGCGCGTGTTATGTGTATGTGTTGAAAGTTTTCTGTCAAGTATATATAAAAGGATAATAAAGTTGCGAATAAAAATGTTTTAAAAGTGAAATAAATACACATATTGATGGTCCTTTTTCCATCTAGATATAAAAATATATATTCTTTCGAGATAATCATGTGCATGATGCTCGTTAGAGACGAAAACGAAAATAATACATATTGTGAAAAAAAATCTTCTTAAAATCTTTCATGAAATCAAGACTTATGCTTACATCAATTTATAAAACATATCATAAAATTTATTTAACCTTCTATGTAGTAAAATTAAGATCGAAAAGGGCGGTTAATTTTATACAGGTGATACGAATAATAGAAATGTTGCAAATTGAATATGAGTTACTTGTCGTTTTCTTTTTTTAATTCAGAATTATAAAAATATGATTGAATGCAATAAAATTATCATATAATATTTGTGGGTTTTTGTTTAAATACATCAGTTTGAAGGTTTTTTAAATATGATGTGGCTAAAATGTACTGATGATTTGCTTATTGCCAATGGAATGCAGACAATATTTACAACTCATGTAAATAACTATAAAATTTTAATAACAATCTTGTAGAATATCTCAAATAAGCAAATTTATGAATATCTTAAAACATTTTTTCTAATAAATATTTGCTATTTCAAAAAATCAAAAGAAAATTTATAACTTTTTTAAATACTTTTGAACTCAAAAATAAATTTTTACTACAGAAGCAAGGATATATGGCTTCGTCTCAATTAATAACATTTTCATCACTTCAGGCCAAAAAAATACTTTAGTGCAAATGTAGTGCATATCGAATTATTACCTGATAAACTCAATATATCTGTGGTAAAAAGGAATAAGTCGACTTAAGCTAAAATTGAGCTAATAAGACCATTAAGACTTCCCAATTTAGAAGTACTATCCAGAAAAAATTTCAATTAATTTACTCGATTTTTCAGCAAGTTATAGCAAAAATTCTTTTTGCTTATCTTATTTCAATGTGCAATATGATATGCAAGAAAAACTTATCTCAACATGTGTTTAGAACTAGGAGCTAGAAAAAACTCTAAACTATTGTTTAAAACCATAAGACTTCATTCACAAATTATTAATCAGCAATAAAACTTAATTTTTAAAAATCAGCTTTAAAGTTTAAAATAGCTCTACTGCAAAACCAAAAAATCAGACTTAAGCAGTTTTTCCTTATTGACACAGATATGATAAAAATATGTGTTCATCGAATTCTTATTCAATTTAGTTAAATTTACAAAATTTTATATTTAGAATTAATAATACATCATTATTGATCATGTCCTGGTGC
The DNA here is from genome assembly GCA_963681545.1 of Germaria angustata. NCBI lineage: Eukaryota > Metazoa > Arthropoda > Insecta > Diptera > Tachinidae > Germaria > Germaria angustata. The sequence goes on from OY812998.1 coordinate 109,797,582, forward strand.
AAATTATAATTAACTATAAACTTCAGCCATGTGATTCTCAAGACATTTAAAAATGTTCAGTATATTATTGCCACAGTTGCAGCTTAATATCAATATTTAAAATAAAGGAATGGTTAGAGAAATTGGTAAGAATCTTCGGAGTGTTATGATCATAACTGCGGCCGAGATTTTCGATAATAAGGATATAAGAGAAGTAGAAAGGACTTATTAGAGATAGGCATATCCCAGCACTGATTTGAGTGAAAATATTCGAAAGCTTGCCTGCACCAGATGTAAATAAAAAAAAACTGTCAGCATTCTGACTGCAGCTAATGGGAGGCAAGCAAGTCCTTACACCAATAAAATTATTATTTTCTAGATAGTTTTATTGGATAATTACAAAAATATTTGAAACAATTTCTTGCCGGGTTAAAACTAAGATTTTAAAAATTATGTATACAGGAAGTAAGCATATCCTTGCCTGAAGAGAAATTTACTTGAAAATTTTACTATAAAATTCTTGAAATGGCCACAGCAATTAAGCGAGGAAAGCACGATGCTAGCATATTTTACATATGCAGGATAATTTCTTTAATGCAGCAATGCCATCCATCCTTGCAAGGTAGGATGATGGTTCTAAATATACTCGGATATTAAATGTTGGATAAAGAAAGACTTTGAGCGGCATTTTTAACATACCATCCTTTGGTAGTGCTGATAAAATATTTTCATTTATATAGGGCCACCATAAATAGTGCAGAGATAACATTTTGATCCCTCCATGTATAAATTAGTTTGAACCTTCGTCTGCAATATTTCAGGCTAGTCTAGCTTAAAAATTTAAGGGCCACTTTTCTCTTTAGAGACTACTAGAGTTCAGTGTTGTGATAGGACACTTTGTCCTGCATACATTATTTGCGATTAGGAAATGATTTTACACAGAGCACTGGAAATAGGATCTAGAATACGTTGCCTGATGGATTACTATTTAAGCTGCTAACACAACTCAGTATACTAACGGATGACTCCGGTGAAATTTATATAATCCAAGCTACCCAGCCGAAGGTACAATAACTTGCTGTCTCTGAGCATAATTGGCATATGAAAGCATTGATATCGCAGAGTAATCAACATTTAAAATAATAATATTCATACATTTTAACACGTAATAGATTTCATTAAGCCAAGCAATTAAAAATTTACTAAAAAGCTCTATTCGTCTAATTTTTGACTCACCAATACTTGTGTGAAATGCACATCAGGATGGCGTAGCTGTTATTAATTTCTAAATAACGTTACTAATTATTAAATTTCACATCTAATATTTATTGGCTTTAACACAATAGGCAAAATTTAAAAAAGCCTCATAGAAGAAAATTTAATTTACATAAATGATCTAATTCATCTTTTATTTAAGCCTGTCAAGATGTCGAACATTTTCTTTTGTTTATTTAAATATTCATCAATTTCATGCTCGTCCCGAAAACATAGCAAAGGCATTTCATGTCATTATTTTTAAAATAAGCTTTCAACAAACAACTTGTCTTTTGAAAGGGTTTTATACGAAAATAAACATTATTATTAACACGAGTATATAAATGTATATAATTATAATAGAAAACCTAGTGCGCTGATCCCATAAGTCAAACAAGAAGGACGTTTTATATCTTTTATATTTCAGCACTTGAAAAACTCATACATGTGTGAGTTTGAGTAAAAGTGTGGGCGTACGTGTGTATTTTATATCCCTTACCCAATATTGTTAATTCCCTTAGCAATATAACAATGGTAACAACAGCAACAACAATTTAAATGTAAAAAATAAATATAGCATATCCCCAACTGTTTCTATTAAATACAAAACCGAAGCATACTTTAAGGCGACGATTTTATTTTTATCCAATATAGAAATTAACGTATTGAAACTAGATACTAATAGATGTCTTAATAGTAAACGAAAAATCTTTAAATTTTCTAACTTTTATCTTATTCCCTTCAAACTTATTCATTACTTCTTATTGAAGGATGTTTTCCTTAATATTCCTTTTTACTTTCTTTTAACGACCAAAGTCTTGCTCAATTAAAATTCTGCAATTGGAGCCTTTTTTCCCTTGAAAAATTTTTTGATGAGTTTCCTAGTAGAGCTTTCTTGTTTTTGTACTTCCAACAATAAATTTTAAATTTAATGTAGACATTAGGGCTTTAATTCCATGGCCAAGTTTAACGAATATTCTCGTTAGCAAGGACAGTTAAGAAATAATTTATGAAAATCAAACAAAAGAAAAATAAGGAAAAAAGTACTTGAGTTCTGAAAGTTGCAGGTATGCCAGGAAGCTTTTCACGTATTTGTTTTTCTATCCTTTGCAAAAAAGGACATTATAATTCATTTGCATAAAGGAGATTTTTGCTTGAATGAACTTGAAATTAATGACAAAATTGAGAGGAAAAATTTTAGTTATTTTGAAGTCATGATATAGATGGAGTCAAAAAATATTATTTTAATTCAAACTTGAAACCAATTGATGGGCTAAAATTTAATTGATGTTAAATGGATGACAATATTATTGGAAATAATAAAAAAAAAATTTTAATATTAATTTATCGTTTTCATTTCTCAATTCAAAGCGATTCTTTTTTCCTTCAAAACTTAATGGGACAAGCAGAAAAGAGCTTTGAATAAATTTTTCTTTTTGGTTCAATGCAAATTCGGACTTGTATTAGTGCGCAAAAGTTCAACTTAAACTTACCTCTTCTTCATTACTTGCTGTATTAACGGAGTCCATGCTTTGCGATAATCCCAGTGGTGCCAATGACATTTGATTTTCCATTGTTGTTGACGTGGCAGTCACAGTAGTTGCTGTTGTTCCGTTGGATGAGTTGCTGTTGCTACCGTTACTATTGACACTTGTTAGGGCGTCGTTTGTTGTGGCAGCTGTTGTTGCCACCGGTGTAGCTGTTGGTGTAGGTGTTGTTGTCTTCGACGAAGACGCCGATGTGTTGGAGTCGTTGGAATGTAGTGAAGTGTTTATGGTAATAGGGTTGTTGTTGTTATTAGTAGATGAGGGCGAAGACACTAATGAGACGCTTGGCGAAGAAGTTGCCGTTGGTGTAGTAGAACTTTGCTGGTTGCTTGTGGCAGTAGGTGTTGTCACCGCTAACAGCTGTGCTTGTTGCTGCTGTTGTTTGTTATTATGATTGTGGTGTTGTTGCTGTTGTTGTTGCTGTTGCAAGTGTCTAATCTGTTGCTGTTGCTGTTGATACTGCTGGTGTTGCTGATAGATGTGTTGTTGCTGTTGCAAAACCAATTGTTGCTGATGGGCAGCGTTTGCTGCCGCAGCTGCTACAGCTGCAGCGGCCTGTTGTTGTTGGTGGTGTTGCTGATGTGTGGCTCCCTGACTAAACTGGTGACTGAGTAGGGCAGCTGCAGCTGCTGGGTTTATATGTTGAGCAGCGACAGCAGCTATATTACGTTGGTGTTGAGCAGCAGCAGCGGCCGCAGCTGCTGCAGCAGCCACTTGTGTCTGGTGGTGGGGGTGAGAGTGGGCTGTGATCGCTGCTGTGGCAGCTAATTGTGCGGCGGCGGCAGCAGCAGCTGTATTGAAGGCAAACTGTTGATGACCGGCTTTCAAGGCGACTTGATGTGCAGCGGTGGCACTAGTGGGTGCTGTTGCGTATTGTATTTGAGGTGTTAGTTGAGCTGCTGCTGGATTTGTGGCGTTTGTTGGTATAACCGATACAGCTGCGGCACACTGTCGTTTGGGTGACAACACCTGTGGGGCACTCGCTGGCGTTTGCGGCAGCGTTGGCCTGCGTTTAATCGCAATCGACGAAATGGTGATGGCTTTTTCGTACACGTTTGTCTGGGGGGGAGTGATTTTGGGGCTGTTGTAGATACACCTTTACAGTAATTTTTCTGCCACTTTTCAAATATTATGCTAAGACGGTGATTAGGAAATAAGGTTTATTTACTGTTCCGTTAAATAATGTGAATTCTGCGTACCAAATGCCAATATGGTTATTGAGACTCAATGTTAGAATTTGGATAATAAATTCTTGATTCTTAGATTTAGTCAGAACTTAAGCTGTAAAGAAAGAAAACAAACATAATGAAATTTTTAGTCATGGTATTGTTTCATAAGTTTTAATATAAAATACAGCCGTTCACGGCCACAGTACACTTCATGTATAATTTTTATTTTATAAATTTTTTTCATAAATCAAAAATCTTGCCATGTAGTTTTAAGATGAACTTAACAGAAAAGGTACTGAGTTCAATAGAAAAGGTACTAAGCTTTGAAAGGAGTAATACGTTCAGTAAAAATGGCGGTACAGTGGGCAAGCACTTCATTCTCTCAAGGACAATTTTTATGTTCATTATCTTTGTTTATAAGTTGTTATGATGGTATATTTTTCAGTTCCAATATATTGGCAAAGTAAATAATTGTATTAAAACATTAGACATACATGATGATTTCCTTCAAAGTATTGTTCAATATTCATTAATGGAAGCTTCCCCACTTTAAATATTTGAAGCGTTCTGGTCGAATATGATATATGATCGAGATAGAAGTTCAAGACCTTTTGAATCTCAAAGAAGCCGAAGAATCTTATAGATTTTCTGCTTATTAGTATTCTATTTAATAGAAAATCTTTCTTAAATTTATAAATGATTTTTAAACTATTTTTTAAGCACAGTTTTCCCAAAATTAACCCTACTCCAACTTTACAATTAGTGCTGTTAAAATGTATATTTTCTCTTTTAAAGGGAACACATCACTTAGCCTTTACCTGCAACTAGTTCATAATTTATGCAGTTACATTTCTTTCTTACTTAATTTTCAATTTGGTATATGAAATCTCAACTTGCTTTATGAATTTTGCAAATCTTTAAAGCACAACCAATAAATTTAAATTGTCTAGTTTAAATATAAATCTAAAATTATTTTAAAGCAATAAATAATGTTTTTTTTTAATTGCTTTTTATTGCAAAACTACTGCTCAAAACCATTCAAGGTGCTGTATTTTGTAATTAAAATAATGTTTTTGTAACAAAAATTTCATGACTTAATTTTTTGCACATGAAAAAAATATTAATCTAGGTGAAAAGATTTCCTTAGAGATTTATGGTATATGAAATATAATTTAATTGTATATTTTTTAAGACATTGTTTAGAGAGTGTCTTTTTTACAAAATAGGAATGAGTGCTTAATGGCATTAAATGACTGTTGTGTTTCATATTTAAAAGAAACGAAAACCTTTTGTTTGTATGTAAGACGATAAAATAAAATTTTTTAAATTTGTTGTTAAATATACAAAAGAATTATATAATGGGTTTTAGTTTTTTAAAGTTGAGTAGAAAATTTGAAATAATATTTTGAATTTCCGATCGTATAAAAAAACAATAAGCCATAATTGACTATGAAAAGCTATGAAACAAAACTATACCAGCAATTGCAAAAAATTTTACTAGTCAGAGTACAACAGATTGATGGTCCAGTAAAATAACATACCCCTTATTCTAGGACTAAAATATTTGTTGAATTTAATGAAAAAAATGTTTTTTTAGATTTTTTTTCACAAATCCTTAAGTATTATCCTGATTCCATATATAGTGTCGTATATGTATATCTATTGTAATATATATGTATATTTATTGGCGAACTAGAGTCCTTAATCTAAGTGTATATAGAAATATTTAAAATTTTCTTTCTTTATAAGCGAATGTTGGGAACTTTCCTTACCTTCTTGCAGGCTTTCTAATATTCTCACTACTTTAATGTGTTTTCTAAACCAAAACGAGACTGTTTTTCAAATACAACATTTTTCAATTCTCTGAAGTTTGCAAATGGTAAGTTGTACAATATACAATTACGACAGTTGTAACCAATCCGTTGTAAGTTTTTTTTTTTTTTTTTTTTTTGTATTAAACTCCAACACTTCAAACTCTTTAAAATAAAAAGAAGACAGATAAATTCATTTAAAATAAAAATATATACGAATCAAAAGTGCAATATTTTGTTTCTATTGCAGTCACTTAAAAGGCACGATTTTTATTAATATTTGTAACTTGTTTACTAAATAAAAAATTATGAAATTTCATTTGAAATATTTTTAATAAACTGCACTCGTATTGACATTCTCATCCATGTCCTTATACGAAACTAGAAAAGCATACGAGAAATGTTTGCATGAAGACAACAATTGTATTTGCAGTACATTTGTTCCATTCAAGGCCTAATACGAGTAGTACAATAACTTGTGAAGTGAACAAATATGTACATATTTTGAAATTTTTCAAATAAAATTTAAAATACATTTTAAAGAATTTTTTTTTTTTTTTCAAATTGGAAATGGGAGTATTTGAAATAAATCACATCTTACCAACTTGTTGAGAGATTATAATGATAATAAATAAAGGATAATTAAAGATAAGGTTTTTTGAAAAACTATACATACTAACATCAACCAAATAATTAATTTTTTCTGTTTAACAAATTATTTTAAAATGGGACTTTGTGTTCTTTACTATCCATGATAGTTTTGAGTGGAACCACTTCTTTTGAAACACACAGCACCAAATCGAAGAGAAAAAGGTCTCGTATTTCCCACAAATAAAGGAAGGTTTCATTTATACTGATGCAGTATACAACCAAGATGATTTGTAGGCAGACAAGTTAAGTATCACAACGGTGGCAAGGTTTGTCTTTTATAATGAAGCGGCAGGCAACAGGAAGACAAATAAGATCAGTTACGCTTTTGAGAAATTAGAAGAGGGCCTACCATCGAGTAAACCAGGGGTACAGTAGCCATTAGGTTTGTAAAGCTGTCGATATTGCAAGCGGAATGGCGGAGAAAGCGTGAATGGCAAGAGGTAGAAATTATCCATCAGGACATAAAGAGAGCATCAGTGCCTGAAGCAAAGAAAATTATCTTCGGAAGTCAAAAGTTTGCAATATCGAGAACAAAGTTTATCAATGGATTACGTCACTCCAAGAAATTCCTACGCTTTGAGGATGGGAGAGCGGATCTGCCTCTAAGACTGGACAGGAAAAGCCTACGGACGCTGGTAGGGGCGCTCACAGGCCATTACACGTGCAAAGCCCACCTATACAGGAGCTGGTCCTATTTGCGAGCGTATTAGACTGCTAGAGTCAGGGGAAGCACAATAGATCAACAATGGTCGCAACGCAAAGGCCTAGGCCAAAACCCCTTCTTTACATTACATTACATTACATGCGGTCAAAGTTTTCATTATTGAACGTCAATGCTTCTAAGAACAGTATCATGAAATTAATATTTGAAAAATTTCGCGACGTGTGATGGCTCCATTTGTGTCATTAAAATTTGTGGTAGAAAAAATTCCTTCACTTGTTTTTTCTTTATTTCTAACCCTTTCGGACTTGGTGTCGTTTTATAAAACCTTTCTGTGTATATTAAAAACTACTTAACCACTAAGCTTAGTGCTATATACCTCTAGCTAGTGGAAAACATACTGCTTCCAACTAATTTGAAAATATATGACGATGTAGTTGTCTTCCCCCCAACAGATATAAAAAGATGAATTGGCGATATTATAAAAGGGTCAACATAGATTTCAAACAGAATAGATTTATTTGCTCATTTCTTATCACTTGGAACGTATTCTAATGGTACAGACACGGGAAGATCTAGAAGAAAGGAACACTCAAAATCTGTTTGTTTTCTTTTGAACACATTTATTAATCGAATGAAAATCTTTTTTGATTTTACCTTAGTAAACTTCAAGAAATTTAGGAAATTTAGCATCATCGTTTATACTATTTTCTGATGCGATTTCAGTTTCAATCAAACAAATTTTCTTCTATAATTCAAACATCGACTACTTCAGATATTTCAAGTATTATATAAGTATTTTATAAATATACGAGTCATAAAATAATAGCATTTACATTTAAAAAATTTTGTTGTTGTAATAGCTGAGGAGCTGCAATAATTGAGGGTGGCACAAGGCGTGAAAATTAAGTATTTCGATTTGAATATTTCGATTAATTTATCTGTTTTAGTAGGTTTCAAACTTGTCTAATGTCTAATATATAGCAGCTTATAATTATAAATAGTCTTACATATTTATGTCTTACATATTTCATGAAAATATGGTTAGACGGCTCTTGCAAAACTGAGGTCAGACTAGCCTAAAACCCACAACAAAGCCATAAACATTTGCTAAACAAAATATTTAAATGGAAATAACACAATTTCGTTTTTATAATTTATTATGAAAACAGTATGTCAGACTTATAGACTAGCCTAATATATTAAGATTTTTTTCTTAATATATTAGGCCGATAAATTTTTAAAATCTTAATGTAAAAAATATTCAAATTTCGGAGACACTTTGAGTGACATCACTATACATATATATTTTTTAATATGGTTCCAGTTTGTTTTTGTTTATGTGTTAGTAAAAAAAAAGTATGATTTAAATTGAATAGTAGGCAAACTTGGTTTTATATTTAAAATGATTTTTGCTAAATTCAATCTTAGTATTAGATTTACAGCAAATAGAAAAACAGACAAATGGTTAAGAAAGCTTCTCACCTTTTACGAAACGAAATTTCACTTTAGTTGCTATGCAAACTTTCCAAATATTTGTCACTTTATGTTATTAAAGATGAGAAGAGTGAAAAATTTATTTACACCTTAAAACAATGAAGGACAAACATAACAAAACAGATGTTGATATATATTGAAATTAATAATAGAAATTAATAATAGATAATATCAATCATTTCAATGTAACCAGCTTATATTGTTTAATTTAATAAAAATAAAATATATCTTTCTCAAAATCTACTTTTACGAGAAAATTACTCACAAATCTTGTGGGAATGGAGTAAAAACAAGTTTTAGCTTCATAGTTCATTAGTTCATAGTCCATTAATTTATGGCTTCATAGTTCAATAGTTAATAAAGTTCAAACTAGCTAAGCTCTGTAAGTCAATAAAGCGTATGCAAAATAATATTCTAACTATTTATATAATTTAAAAAATTTCGCAAGCAAACAATTTGTTTTTTATAATGGCAAAGAAACTATTACAATTTCGTTTGAACGTAAACAAATATTTATTATTTTGTAATAAAATAAATTATTTACACGTATATTAAGCAACGAGTTTCTAAAATTATAGTAAGACACGTAAATTTTTTATTGAACTAAAAACAAACAAAAAAGAAGAATTCACAACATTGTTCTTAATCGAATGAAAAGATTATTATGTCAAGCTTTTATTTATTTGTTTGAAATGATATCGAATTATTTTGTTGTAAATGTTGCAAAATATGGCTGCTTCATTAAGACTCTGTTTTGACGTTGCATACAGACTTTGAAGGGTTAAACAAACCACACAAACGGCTTGACAAACAAAGCTCAATCTTACATTTGCACACATGATTTGAGTAGTTTAGGGTACTGGTTTTGTGCTTCTACAGCCGCTTGCAGCTTATTTGATGAAAATGTAATTTTTTTAAATTTCATCTGCCATACTAGAAGCTTTCAAATCATTTTCATAAAAACATTATTTTTTTAGAATGCATATATCATTGAAAATTAATATTAAAGAAAAAATTAAAAATTGTAAATGGATTTTACCGCCATGGAAGGTGGTCAACTTAAAAAAGTTTGAGTTATACGAGAAACGAAAAGTTTATATTGAAGAAAAAATTGCAAATGTTTAAACTAATTTGTTTTGCTTTTAGTTGCGCTTAAAATGTAAAAACAATATCACCGGCCTATTTTTTCCCTCGTATATCGAATTACATCACTTTTTCGAATTTTTTAATCACCATTAATGATCGACCCAGAGTTGAATTTTTAAGCATAGAAGCAATGCTGTGTTGGACAGACAAATTTCGACATGATAAGCTGCAAAACATGCTTTGGAACACGAAAAATTTATGGGAAATCCTGTGCCAAAGGCACATGATTTGCTACAAGGAAGGCTAAGCTCTTTTTTGCAATTGCACTTTCGCAAGGCATCTGCATAAAATGTTGAGTTGCGCTAATGATTAATAAAACTGTTTAATTTTTTTTCATGCCATTTTAAATTTTTTTAGTACATAAAATTAAAAAAAGAAGTTTTATTAAATATATCCTTTTTTATATTAACGCTTTTGATTATTCGAATTTTCGGTTGATTAAGGAATTTATTTAATATTGAACTTAATGTTTTGTTATCAAAATAATATACTTGTTTTTACAACTTTTAGGAATTCTAACTAAAAATTATTTTAAAAAAGTAAAAAAAAAGAAATAGATATTAAACACATTAAAAATTTGCCAACACAAAATATTTACAAATGAAAAGAAACAAACAGAAGAAGACACGCACAGGGTATAAATATATTGAAAATTATACAAATAAATAGATTATTCGAGATTTTCTCTTTTGTTGCAGGCATATACTCAGCTAAGCCAACAATAAACAATACATTTTTAAAAATAGAAGGAATTTCTTTTTAATTTTTTTTTATATTTAAATTTTTTTATTATCCTTTTAGACGCAAATATTTCTCATACGTAAGCCTGAAAAAGTAAATCTCTATAGCCCTGGGGCCAAAATGTCACTAATCGGTTTGAAATGTTTTGGAATTGAAAACAAACAAGAAATGATGAGCAGCAACTGCAGAATATATCTAATACAATATACTAATAAATATTACGCGTTAGAAAACACCTTATTATCTTACCTTCCTCATTTAAATAATACAAATTTAAAATAAAAGCCCACATGCATCAACACACGACTTAAAAAATAGATAGAGGTAGCAACTCATCAGATTTCGTGTGGGCGTGTGCAAAAAGAAAGAAACAAAAAGTTAAACAGAGTAATTTATAGATGAATACTACAATTTGATATAGACATAAATTTGACAGCCAGTTTACACGTTCTTGAAATATTAATAGTGCAAAGGTGAATAGCGCTGTAGCCAATGCCCTTATTTTACATATTTATTAATTTTATTAAATTTTACTTAAAATAAACAGATAAATACTAAAACTTTAACACGTACTGAATACTAAGGCAAATAATGACGCGATTCCCACGACGCCATAAGTGTAGGTGGGCCGAGCCCATAATGGCTGATGACCGTGGAATAAATTTGTGTGTGTGTGTGTGTTTTAGTTTAACCCAAAAATAAACAGAAATCAGTGTTCAATTATGTGAACGAAGGCCAGATGACATCAGAGATCTGACCTGATCAGAGATTAGATGGGATCAGAAATCAGATTTTATCATGATCAGAAATCTGATGTGATCAAAGATCTAATGTGACAAACATCAAATTTAGTTAGATATAAGATGTGATAGGACGCATTCATCTGTAAAGCATTTGTTGATGACTGTTTTAAGCAAAACAAATCATGCACATATTAAAGTTTATACGATGCTGCGGTAAAATTAAGTTAACGTCTACAAGCTGGTGCATGTTAGATTGCTGAACAAAGCTACTTGCAGGATTCAGAGGCAAGTTTGCCCCACACTACAAATAAATCCCTTTGGAACCCACAAGGGTTCAGACTTTGCTAATTATTATGGGCTATATAATCTGCAATCATGGCAAATTAAAATAAATCGATTGCCATCAATTAAACAAGAACCACCGCACACATGTGTAAGAGTACATTTGCATTAGAAGTTAGATCATTACTTATATTTAAATTTTTTTTTACGATATCCACATATAAAAATATAAATATATATACGAGGTCTGCTCAATAAAAAAAATGTCCATTGTCATTTTTTTCTCAAAAAACATTTATTTATTAATCAATTTCTATTATCTTCCCCTCAAAGTATTCCCCTTAGACATACCGTAATACACTTGAGCCTCGAAGGAGTTCGATTTGGTTTTTATCTCCTCAATCATCGCAAAACACCGTCCTTTCATGGGTCTCTTCAATTTTGGGAACAAGATAAAGTCGCAGGGGCCCAGTCTAGTAAATACGGTGGCTGGGGCATGATTACGGTATTCTTTTCAGCCATAAAATTACCATCAAGTAATGATGGTTTTTTTTTTCAAAATTGAGCAATTTTCGATCGAGCTTCGCTGCCATACGTTTCATGCCCAAAATTTGCGAAAAAAAACTGTATGTCATGAGCTAAACCGATATGACAACATCTTCTGCAACTTCTCCATAACAATTTTCCTCACTTTCTCTACATTTGCAACATTTCATTTCATTGCTCTTGATCACTAATAATTCCGCCTTTTTACACACATGATGCCAATTCTTTGATATATTTTTTTTCCACATCAGAAAATCGCCGAAAAAGCAAAAAAAAAATCTAACTATTATGGCTCTCACAAACAAACTAAACTAAACACAAACTCAATGTACCAACGTAAAAACAATCGCAAATGGAATGCACGTAGCCCGAGAAATTTCAAAATTCACATTTTCTATTGAACAGACCTCGTACATCCATTAGTATACTTTATTTATACTGAGGCGTTGAATTTAATGATAAGGATATTAATGCGATCAGCGATTGTGATTCTGTAGCAAAAACTGCTTGAAACTTGTTGCACCAAGGTTGACAGAATTTCGTGCCAACATATCATCCATTTGCAGATAGTTAAAAAAAAAGAATTCAAGGTTTACAATTTACACATAATTCAAAGAAAAATTAATCACTGAGCATACAAGCGTTAGAGTAGATTGGAATATTTGGATGGGGCTAAGCAAAAATTGGAGCAAATAAAGTCATTTCCCTAAAGCTTTTTTCTTCTTATAGAATTTTTAATACATGACGTAGTTTTTATCTACATTAAAAATATTTTCTAGACGCGCTAATGTGTATGCAATATAATAATAAGTTTCACTATGAACTGTTTTCAGCATGTTGCAAGTATTTTTGTAATTTTGGAAATTTCAACACAATTTGACATAAGTTTATGTTCAATAAAGAATTACAAATATTCGTATTTCAAAAGATAATTATTTTGCTATAATTTTCACTTAAACTTTGAAAACCATATCACCGCAATATTATTTCTCTATATGACATCGAATAATAACACTTTTTCGAATTTTTCAATCACCATTAATGGCCGACCCAGAGTTGAATTTCTAACTATAGAAGTAATGCAGTGTTGCACAGACAAAGCACTCGATTTGCTGCAAGGCAGACACTTTATAGCTAAACACGTATATGAAAATGTACTACGAGATAAGGTTTCTGTATTTTTAATTCAAATATTAGACTTTTGAGTTTGATGTTGTTGCACTAAATCAAGGTTATGCGCTGACTAGGAAGGACTTTCAATTCAATATGAGTAGAAAACATACAATTTGTTTACCAATCTCTAATTAAGCAATAAATTATAAATCAATTAGAATTCACAATTTTATCCTTCTTCTACTTCTTCAGCAAGCGGCCAATGACATGAAGTAAAGTGAACAATAGTTGCTCATCTAATCTTATTTATTACAATTTTTTGTTAAAGGATTTCGTAATTAGTAAATTACCTAACATAAGCCCTTAATTAAATTTTCACATTTAGTTCATCAAATCCTAAAAGAGCAACAGCTTTGACTATATTTGTAATTATTTTATTACTCAAAAGTAATATAATTCTAGATTAATTTTTTGTTATTTTCTCAATAAGGATTATTAATGTCTGTGATCTATTATGCATTAAGGAAATAAAGTTCTATACTTTTTTCGCAGATTTAATCACTGTATATAGTTCTCTCTAGCTTTCAGGTACAATTTATCATTGTATTTATTTTACTTGTGTTTTTCTACTTAAATATAAATATGTATATAATTTTTTTTTCAATATTATTTGCTGGCATAATCTAGGGCTTAATACTGACTGGTATGAATAAAAATATAAAGCAAGTCACTTGTTCAATTTGAAGTGTAATCAAAATGTAGTTCATTACTATTCATGACTCTTTAATGGGATCTTTATTTCATACCAAATTCTGCTAATAAACGAGTGAATGGTTAAACAAATGAAATGGAAAATAATTTTAATTAGTCTATCATAAAGGAATGTATTTTGTGTTGAAATTATTAACTATAGAATAGAGTTGCTATTAATATCTTTAAATAAGCTTTTCTATAAGCTTTCTTTTAAACTGGTATATATTTTTTGAAATATTTATTATTATTAAGCTTAATTTTTAAAACCTTAACTCTAATACCTTGAGATTTAAGGTCTAATTTTTGTATTATATTTAAAAAACATTTTATATTATTTTTAATTTTTTTATATTATTTTATTCTTGTATTGTGTCAGCCATGTCTTTTTTCACTAACCACAAAATAATAGACATTTTGTCATTTAATACAAACTCTAACATATTTATTGACCACAAGGTTTTTGGTATAGTTTCAACGATAGAAAAAAAATTAAAAAGAACAAAACTAGAATAATACTTTTTACGATAAAAATAAAATTGTGGAGTAACAAATTGCACACGAATATGAATTTAACACGAACTCAATAGACCGCTACAGGAAAATATTATAATTTTATATCAAATGAAGGTAGTCACTTAGAACCTCAGGCTATTCTTTAATTATTGTCAAGTCCACTTTATTCATAAGCTGATTTAAACCAATTACAAAATACTCTTACAGTTTCAAATCCATTATAGCGATTTAGTTTGCTAACTTGATTTTTATAGATTCATCCTGAACCTACTATTTCCTTCTCTATTTTCCATAGAGTACCCTTATAGTACTTCAAGAGTTTTTTTTCCTTTCCTTTCCCTTTTTTTTACATAAAACCTATCATGCGCTGCTAGAATGATAAAAAGTACTTGACAATAGTTTGACAGTTTAGTTTTCAAGTTTCTTTGCAGTTTTGGAAGTTTGATTTTTTTTTTCGTTTCCACATTTTGTGGCCAATAAAATTTATAAATTTAATTAAAAGAAAACTAAATGAAATGGAATTGCAACTACTGAGTACCAGGAAAAATAGATAAAAAAAACATACTGCAAGTACTATAGAAATATTGCAGAAGTATAGAAGAGAATATATACAACTTGATTTTACAAATACCTAAAAATGGTAAATGAAAAATAATTAAGAGCATTGAAAAGTCTTTCAAAGAGAGTTTTGTTGAAAAATATATTATGTGGAAAAATACTTAAAATTTTTTGATTTTGTTGAACAATTTTCAGAGCTTGACATGGATTAAATATCATAAATGCAAATAATAAATTTTATGAACGATTTAAATATTTTAAAAATAAACTTTTCTTATTATATTTTTACTCAAAAAAGATTATTTCAAAACGTTCCTTAATTTAAGTAAAATATCAAAAAAAAACTGCCAGCGAAATTTTTTATTCATTTGATAGGGGCTTACAAATATGCAAGTGTCCGCCGCGGCTTTTATGGGTGGCGCGCACACCAAAGTTTCCAATTTCCTATGACTCTGGCACATAATTCAGACTGAATTTTATCGATGGCATGGGCTATATTGGACTTAAGGGCGGCTTATTTCCATAGGCCTGGGTTTAGAAGAAGTCACAAGAAAAGGTATAACCGAACGATCTCAGTGGTCAGTTCATATCACATACACGTGAGAGGACCATGACCTTAAATCACTCATGAAAAATGTGCAATATAGAATGAGCTGTGTGGCATGCTGTGCCGTCCTGTGGAAACCACGTATCGCTGGTGTTCATATCATCCAATTTAGGCCAAACGATCAATGACGCTCGACGCAGTCGGTGATGGGCTGGCCAACGTTGTTCTCAAAGAAATGTGGGCTGCTGACGCTGGCGCCAAACAGTGACTTTTTTCAGAATGTCTTAGACACTCTCGGATCTCATGTGGATTGGTATTGTTTCAAGTTTGTTTGTTGACTTACTGATTTGTTCAGAAATATAAAACGATTATGGCGACCGCAAAATAGGTGAAGGGAGCGGAATGTTGCCCGCACAGAACACATATTTTTATAAAACAATTTCATCATTTGTACGTGTCGTTGAACACAAAAAATAAAAAAATTTGTCAGATATAGCTTCAATAATATTGTTACTATATTTGAAAGTTCTTATTGGAAGGCCCATTATAATAACAGAAAAATAACATTAGGTTAGGTTAGGTTAGGTTGATTGAAGGGGTGTGATAGCCCATGTCATAAGACATACACTTCAGCCAGTGAAGGTTTCTTGTGCGCTCCCTTTTAATTATCAGACCCAAACTGCCAGAGTTCTGCGGCAGGATTCGAACCTGGGATTTTCGCGCTATGAGTCTAGTACACTACGAAGGTCAGTCGAAAGAAAATTATGGTTTTTAATATTTTTTTTTTTTTTTTATGAAAATTCTCATTTTAAGAATTAATTTTTCGTTTTAGTTTTTAAAAATAAGAATGCTCATTTGTTGGAAATGCAGGCAAGAGTTAATACCACAAATAGTAATATTGATTTTATTGCTTGGGCGAATATCTAACATAGCATTAGAATATCTAGTGATTTCTTCTCATTAAAGTGCTATTCAAAATCAAAATGCCCAAGAAAGCAGTTTTGATTCTCCGATACATTGTAATAAATCTTTTATATCAAATTAAATAACATGTATATAACTTTATAAAATTTTCCTGCAATTTCCCTTTAAGTCTTATCCATTTCTTTTACACTATAAATTTTTTTTAGTTTTACAATCATTGCAATAATATAATGAAATGAAAGCCCTTCACATGCTCTATCATTTGATTTATGAAAAGAAGCTCAAAAGGCGGGAATTTTTTTTATTAAAAATGTACAAGTTGTATTTGTCGTATATGTAGACATGGTTTCTATAGTCTTGCTTCAGTTATTAAGGTTTCCAATATCCTATTTGAAAAAAGTTAGCATCAGTAACTAATATAATTTTCTTTATGACAACCGTCATTATGTGACTTCTATTGCCATTACGATGTCTAAAAATTACGTAGATGAACATTTATATAATGATACATCGAAACCGCAAATCGTAGACAGATTTTTCTGATTTTGTTTTAATTTTTTTCATTTCTGTTTTTATTTTTGCTGTTTCAGTGAATACATTGTGTTGTCACAATTAATGACAGCTATTTGATATCATTTGTATTATAAAGAATGAAGGAGGGGCATAGTGGAAATGGGAGAGAGATAAAGAGAGTTCGCGAGAAAGAAAACTTATAGAAGCATTTAAATAAATAAATACAGAATTCTAGGGATATAATATGGAAAAAAAAAATAACAAGACTCCTTAGCTGAGAAGGATGGTAAAGGGTGTTTCATAAAATATCTTTTATCGCCATTTTGAGATCCAAAATGGCAAAAACAAACAGAAACTACCCCGCAAAAGTGGTAGGACTACGCGGACCAAAATAGCTAAAGTATTTTATTTGGAGCACCATTTCTACATAGTGGCATAAATTCAGACAACACTCTTATGCAAAATTGCCACTCGCAATCCCAAGAAGAAGTATGTTGTTATTGTTATGGCTCTTCTATATTGCTTTAAACGTTTTTTCCATGTTCATTTACGTTTTTTATGTACATTTTGGAACACCTCTTTCAATTTTCATTAAGTTTATAAGTTGTATGACTTTCATCTAATTAACAGCGCTCTGTTAACTGAAAGGCAAACAATGTTAAAGGAATATTAAAGTTCCATTCTGTTATTAGTAGTTTTTTTTTTTTTGAACTTCTAGTCGTATTTTTTCCTCCTTTGTTCCGCAATATGTAAAGTTCTCAATGTAAAATCGAAAAACTTTTGATAAAATGCAACAAACTACAAAGTCTATTATTCTTACTTTTGCAATAAGTTTGAAAGTAACTTGCCAGTTGTGAATAGCAAATCAAACTTGTAATGTATTTGTTTTTTTTTTTTACTTTTAGCTACAAACAGCATTTCAAGAAGAAATACAAGCGTACATATTTATAGAAAACATTATGAAAATATTTATATATAAAAAATATTAAGAAATTTATGTATATAAAAACTTGCCGGCATACACATGTACATATGTACATTAAGATATAAACATCTACTAAACAGACACAAGCTTTTTTGCAGTCATCGTATAATCCCATCAAGAGAAAGATATTTGAAAAAAAAACTTCCTTTTAATTTAAAAACTCTAACGACATTTAAAGTGCGAATTACGATTTCCTCTACGATTTTTTAATCGCATAATTATTTTTCACAATTTAAGATTTTTTCTGTTAATTTATTCGTACATACAAGTTTTTTAAGCTTTTTGCCTTTTTGCAAAATTTAATGAGTCTATTGACTTTCATGAATCCGCAAAAGTTGAAGCAAAAAAAAAAAAATTAACAGAAATGGCCATAACCTTAGAGCGTTTGCTTTTTTTCTTGGGATTTTTGCTTCTAATGTTTTTGGTTAAACGAAACAAACAAACAAAATTGTAGCAACATAGAGGTTGCAAATGGAAGCACAAAATTACACAAAACCAAGATTTGCCATTAAGTTTATGAGTTGCGGGTTAGAAAGGAGAAGCAGAAATTGAAGTAAACAAAAACATATATATGTATGTACCGTTCATAATTCTAGTGCATATTTGTAACTTCTTTCATATTTGGCCAACTGAAAAGAAATACACGAAAAAGCGGTAAGAGCAGAGACAAAAAAGCATTTTTTTTTTTAATAACAAAAATTCTATTTTTTTAAGGAACTGTAAAGGGAATAGATCTGTATAGCACACTATAGAAGTTCTCCTTTGCCTGATTTCGGTAATCAATAAAATTGTGATTAAAGAAAAAAAAAATAATACATAGTAACAAATAATATACATTTTATTATATTTTCAAGGTGATTGTAAAAAAATTTACAATCTTTTATAGTTATAGATCTATGCAAATCTAAAACCGCTTTCTTTTCTAAAAAAAAAATAGTGCAAAATTCTTTGCCCTTTCAAATATAAAGAGTGGAATTTAGTATTCAGAAAAAAATTTCATGATTTTAGCAAAATATTTACAGAATTTTCGGATATATTCGAAGCAATTAAATTTTCTTTGAAAACCTTAAACTTTTAAACAGACTATCACAAGTTGGATAAAAGTTTTGATGATAAAAGTGAGAATTTGCTAAGAAATTGCATTGGAAATCGAGAAAAGAGAAACAAATTTTGGTAAAAAAAAGAAGTTAAATCAAAAGGAAAGTGTTATAAAAAAATTCATAATAATTATAATAAGTGCCCTATGAAAATTAAGTGCCCAGTACCCCGGTTCCTGTAATACTCGCATCGTAAAAGTTTTCCCATGAAGTGTGAAACAAAAAATTTCATTGTGTCTCGATTCGTGAGTAAAAAGTTTTGGTATGTATAAATGCGAAAACAGGCAACACAATACTGATGAGAACTAAAGGACCTTGACAATATGTACGAAGTAGAGTATTATTCAAATGGCCGCTTCTGAATCGATTGCAGCAGTAGATCCTTTTGAGGTAGTTTTCAACCACTTTTTAACACATTTCAGGCGATATCTCGGCGATAACTTAAGGACTACTTGTTTTTGAATGCTTCAACATTAGGAGTCTACCCACGAAGATACGGTCTGTGACGTGGCCCCATAAAAAAAATGTCTAACGGTGGCCAACTGACGTCGTCAAAACGTGAAATTACGAGTTTTGTAAAGTTCCCATGTAATAAAGCCAACCACAATTGCAGGCCATAAAAATGGGTTATCAGACGTCCCAAGCCTTCTGAATTGACTGTAACGGTGCTTCCAGCGTCGTTTTCGCCAAATACTCAATGACACCTCCAGACCAAAGTTCGCACTAAACGGCTACTTTTTCTGGATACAACGACTTTTCCACAAATACTTCTGCATTCTCTGAGCCCTATATGCAACAATTTTGCTTCTTGACGTAATCATCGAGTGAGCTATGAGCTTCAGCACTAAAGAAAATTTTGTTCGAAAAATCAGCATTGAAAGCCTATTAATCTAGCACCGAATCAGCATGTCTATGACGTTGTGAATGATCAGTCGGCTTCAATTGTTGCGTGAGTTGGACTTTATATGGATGGAGATGCAAATTAGAATGTAAAATGCGCCACAATGAGCTGTAAGATGGGTCCAATAGCACAGAAAACGTGGGGCTATTCGCATTATTCACCACACTTTCACTAACAGATATTTTCGATATTTTCGGCAGTGAACACTTTGCCATGATGCACACACCTGACTAGTCTCTTCAAATTTCTTTATAATCTTGCACTGTAGGTCGATTATGGTACGGCAATAATCACCCCGAAAAGTGGCCACATTTTAACCAACGTTTCTGTAGCAAGTTTTTAACTATTTTTACGCGTAGTGTTTGTTGTTAAATTATCCATATTTGTAAATAGCAAATCTTTTACTAAATAAATGACTTTTTAGATGACATATATGTATTTAACAGCTGACAGCCCTGCCAGACTGGCGGTTTTAAAACCACTAAATGGACAACTAATTTTGGGAAATATTATTATAGCGTTTTGGTAAGGCTTTTAATGAAGCCCAGTACTTAATCCTTTTATTTCCATTGAAAATTTTTACCTGCAACATAAACGAATAATATCTTCTTGGCAATGTAATATATTTTTTCCTTTTTATTACATTCAAACGCAAGTTGTGCTGCTGTGCCTTTGATTATGCAACATTGTTTTGCGTATGTAGCAAAATACATTTATTCAAATTTTGTATAAATATTTTTTTAAAGTACCATTCACATTACTTTATTTGGAAAAAAGTAGCAACCAAGTTTGGTTACATATAAACAAAACGGGAACTCTAATTGCAAATTCATTTTAATTAATATCAAAAGAAACAGAGTTGCAAAAGATTCACGTCAGTACCTGCCCGAAGGCCTAACCTGACGGTGCACTATTGCACAAGGGTGAATAAAGCACGTTCACCACCGCCCCAGTAGCCCCCGCCAAGGGCACATGACGGAACGCCAACTAACATGCGCCCCCGACAGGGACAACATGGTAGCAAGTTCCGTACAGGCTGCTGGACCATGTACGGACACCTTGCTAAGATGCTTGGAGCTATCTAACCTCCTACTACCCAAATGGCACGGCAGTGGAACTTTTACCCCAATCTGACCTGAAGCTTCACCTACCGTAACCATTAGAGCAGCTCTGTCGAATAGCAACAGCACCTAGAGATATATGGCCTGAAGAGAACATCCACATCATGCCACTAGCCCATGATTGAAGACACACTCATCCAGCCCATACCTCTCCCCGCGTATCTTTGGGTTTTAACCACAGCCACCACGTGATCCCCGAAGGGGCCTCACCAATAACCAGTCTAGGACAAGTCCTAGGGGCTACTGGTTCCCGTGGCACCAGATAGGACTCTGGTCAGCCGCGTGTTAAAAGCACCTCCGATTTTAGGTTCCTTGCACACCTGAGGCATCGGTAACACCTCTACCCAGACTAGCGTAGCAAGCTACTTCCTTAATTACTTATATGCACGCCCGTTACCCTGGTATTCAGGGATTGGGTAGTAACATATTAAGTTTTAGGGCAGTTGGCCAAAGGTCAAGGTCTGGAAAGACCAACTACCCCTCCGGACGAGCGAGCGAACCCGCTTTTACCTTTAGTTTACTTGCATGCGCGCCCGTTGCCCTGTTGTTTCAGGGATTGGGTAGCAACATACAAGTTTTTAGGGGTTATCAGCAAAAAGGCCGGAAACCTGATAACCCTATACCCCAGGAGGTTCAACACCAAGCCACCAAGACAGGGTGCATTGACCGCGCCCCCTGGGGGGAATCAAAAGAAACAATGAAACCATGTTTGTTCATTGTTTAGAACCCATGAGAAAATATAACTGAAAAAATTAATAACAAAAATTATTTTCCCCAAAGACGCCAAAAAAAAAATAATAATAAAAAACACTGAGGGAAAATATAATGAAAATACACAAAAAAAACTTTTCACATTTTTTAATGCATTTATATAAATTTTTTAGAAAAAAACAAAACGTTTACTCAAAAAGTTTATGAGTTGTTTGTCATAAAAACGTTGATTTTTTATTCTTTTACATACGTAATTCAAAATCGTTAAGTCTACTAGTCATAAAACTTACAAATTACTTTTATTGCAAATGGATACAAAAAGCGTAGCGAAAGGAGTTTTATATACGATATTAGTAAATTGAAAGGTAAATCTTTTAATAACCGATAAAATATGAAATCTTTGAAATTTTCAAACTTTTCTTATAGATGACAGAAGAAGTTTGTAGAGGATGAACATGTGATATCTATCTATCGGTTCTTGTTATAACCGAATGATACTATTAGTAGAAATTAATAAAATATTTGCTAGCGAGAACACAAAATTGAAATTGCGGGCACAGAGGAGGGGAGTAGTTTTAAAAATTGTCAGATGTTTAGATTTATCTATCGATAAAAAAAAACCAAATTTTCTAATTTAGATTCATTTTGCGCTGATTTGAAAAAAGAGGAAACTTAAAGACAACATTTATTTTCATGAAAAAACGTTTGCATACAACTTCTTTTATTTCCTGATACGTAGGATATTTAGAGCAAATGGCAACACATGAAATTTTATACAACTTCTCACAAAGTTTGTTGTCCCAACTGTTTCACTATACCTTAGTTTTACAACACTTCGTTCTATTTATTCACAAAAAATTTATTAAATCAAGAAGAGCAATATCCAAATTTCTGGACTTTTATTAGAATATAAAAAGGCTATTCAAGATAGATTACTTGTGTAAATCTACTGGTGTCAAGTAAATTGCACCAAGTTGCATTACAAAGGCTTCTATTTCTATGTTAACTATTTGCTTTACCCCTTGTATTTAATACAACTCTAATATTATTCTGCTTAGATCTACAACGTAATTAATAAAATTATTTCACATAGTGTACTCATATATGTTACTTATTAAAAAGGACTTGTTGCTCTCTCTGTCATCGATGATAGTTTTGAGTAGAACGAAATTTTAAAGACAGGGGTAAAGGCACAGGTCTTGTTGAACCTTCGTAGTGAACAGACGTGTTAGCGGAGTTTTTTTTTTACATACTAAACAAACAACAATACAAAAAAAAATATTCGTAATAAGTACTGATTCGTAATAAGTACAGTTTTTGTGAAATTTGCTTTATTTGCATTAATAATTTTGCATATAATCTGAAACAACAAAAACAGAAAACAAAAAAAAAAACACAAACAAAGTGACTGAGGAATACTCTGCATGAGTACCTCAAAAACAAAAAATTGTGAAGTGAGTTCTAACGGCAGAAATGCCTATTTTACTGTGAGTTCTGAAGCTCTTAATGCAAACAATAAAAACAAAAAATTGGATGACAGTCTTTTTCTAACGGCAAAGCCAATTTTACGCGAGCGATCAACTTCGCTTACTCCAATGCCAAGTAGTGATTCGTTAACATTACCGTTACCTAGTTCTTCTCTATTTAAGTCTGCGCCATTATCCGCTCCGGGCTCTTGTTCATCACTTAACCCAGTTATCACAATGGACGATAATATTCAAAAACCTAAAGTGCCTGTCGGAATGGACAGATATGTAACGGTAGTAAAGCGCGGGCGAAGCCCAAATTCATCCAAAATCTCATCTGTTCCGAAAATATCCAGAGACAACGACGCCGCCTCAGCTAATCGTCAAAACCGGTTTAAAATATTACAAGATGACAGCGATAAACCCGAAGAATCTTCGAAAAAAACTTCAAAACCACCACCAATCTATCTGAGACAAAAAAACTCGAACACACTTATTAAAAAACTAATCTCGGCCATTGGTGAAAAGTCATTTCACATTGTTCCAATAAAACGTGGTAACATTGATGAAACAAAAGTTCAAATATATGATGAAAAAGACTTCCGCAAAATGGTTACAGAATTTGAGAAAAATAAAACAAGTTTCTACACTTTCCAGCTTAAGAGTGCTAAAGGCCTACAGATCGTATTGAAGGGCATAGATTCTTATGTTGTTCCTTAGGAAATAAAAGATGCTCTCACCCTCCAAGGCTTTAAGGTAAAAAATGTCTCTAACATTATAAACAGGGAGAAGATCCCCCAACCTTTATTTCGTGTTGAACTGGAGCCAAATGATATAAAATTGAAGAAAAATGAGACCCATCCAATTTATAATTTAAAATATCTGTTATACCGGAAAATTACAGTCGAAGAACCACACAAGCGCTCAGGACCCGTACAGTGCCATAATTGTCAAGAATATGGCCATACGAAAACTTATTGCAAATTACCTACTGTTTGTGTTGTGTGCGGTGAATTACACAACACTGCTATTTGCAATAAGTCGAAGGACCAGAAGGAAAAGAAGTGCAGTAATTGTGGAGGTAATCACACTGCTAACTACAGAGGATGTCCTGTATTCTCTTTTGTTAAACAAGCTATGAGCCAAAAGCCTAAAGTAACTCCAGCTCAAGCAGGAAATACGTTCACCGCTACTCCTACCCTAATGGCCCAACCAATCACTTCACATGTATCGTATGCTGACGCTGTGAAGATCAACTCTATTCCCGTTCAAAAAGTGTCACCACCATCTAATACAACAAGTGCAAACCCAAGCTTTAACTTCAGTCGCCTTGAAGCTACTATAGACAATTTGTTGCAAACTATAAACAACTTTACGACAAATATGACTAGCATGATGCAAGAAATGCTGAGAATGCAGAACACACTGCTTCTAGCATTAGTTAACAAGCCATGAACACGTTAAAACTATGTTTCTGGAACGCAAACGGCATTCGCCAACACAAATATGAACTTGAGCACTTCCTCTCGGTAAAAAATATTGATATAATGTTGGTATCTGAGACTCATTTGACTTCGAGAAGCCTTTTTAAAATGAGTGGCTACACTTTATATGATACAAAGGACCCGAGAGGAAGAGCATGCGGAGGATCAGCAGTTCTAATAAAGTCAAGACTCAAGCACTATATTCTTGAGAACACTTGTGAAGACCATCTACAAGCAACGAATATTTGTATCGAAAATTTTTGTTCAAATCTCGTGATATCATCCATTTACTCCCCTCCTAGATTTTCAATCACTGAGGATCAATACGAGGATTTTTATAAAACTATTGGCCCTTGTTTCATAGCAGCTGGCGACTACAATGCAAAGCATACGTTCTGGGGGTCGCGTCTTATTACACCTAGAGGTCGAGCATTGTTTAACACAATTTCAAAAATGGGTTTGGATGTCATTTCTAGCGGGGAGCCCACTTACTGGCCTACTGACATACAAAAAATTCCGGATGTTATAGATTTTGGGGTCATGAAAAATATCCCTAGGGATTTAATTCATGTTGAAGCTTCACATGATCTCTCCTCCGATCACTCTCCCACGATCGTTACAATTTGTAGCCCACTAAGAAGTGACTCTCAACAATTTCAAAGCTCTTCGAAAAGCTGCTTATGACAAAATTGTCCTCAATTCTAACTGATAATGGGTGCATACCGGACCATCAATTTGGTTTTAGAAGTCAGCATAGCACCATTGAACAAACTCATAGATTGGTCCATTTCATAAGAAGAGCATTTGAAGAAAAAAAGTATTGTTCTTCCCTCTTTATTGATGTCTCTCAGGCATTTGATAAAGTGTGGCATGAAGGCCTAATTGTAAAATTGAAGACATATCTGCCAATAAACATTGTAAATCTATTGGAAAGTTATATTCTTGCCCGGAAATTTGTTGTGGGAGGAGACTTCATGAGTGAGCCCGAAACTATCTCATCCGGTGTGCCACAGGGGAGTATACTGGGTCCAGTTTTGTATTTGATCTATACCTGTGATATGCCTTTAAGCAGTAATATCCTCACCTCTACATTTGCCGATGATACAGCCTGCCTTAGTATGCATGAAAACCCTCACGAGGCATCCCGTTATCTTCAGCAACATATTAACCTGTTAGAATTGTGGTTGAACTTATGGAGAATAAAAGTAAATGAACAAAAGTGTGTTCATGTCACATTTACACTACGAAGAGACACTTGTTCCCCCATTCAAATCAACAATCAAGTTGTTCCTCAACATTCACATGTGAAATATCTTGGTATACAACTCGACCGACGCCTCACATGGAAAAACCACATTGACTCTAAGCTGACACAAATAAAACGTAAATTGACTCAGATACATTGGCTGATTGGTAGAAATTCTACCCCAGTCTAGATTGTAAACTTTTAATATACAAGTCGCTTTTGAAACCCATATGGTGTTACGGAATTCAGCTATGGGGCACTGCTTCAGCTTCCAATGTAGAGAGAATCCAACGAATGCAAAACAAAATTTTAAGGTTAATAACATCGGCTCCTTGGTACATGAAAAATTCAATTTTACATCGTGATTTAAATATGCCACTTGTGACCGCTGAAATTGCAAAATATGCTGGAAAATATTTAACAAAACTCGAGTCCCATCCTAATCCCCTTGCTCGTAACATCTTGAACTTTCCTGGACACATCCGCTTAAAAAAGAGGGATACTACGGCCTTAATACGCCACACTTCATATTGAATTTTTTGAATATTTTTGTGCTTAACATATTTATGTATTATTAATTACTATCACTAAGTTTATGTCCGACACTGGTTGGGCCTAATTATTATATTTATACTTAAGATTTGAACACTTATTGTTAGTTCTATTTGAAGATACAATAAATAAAATTAGTGGAAAAAAAAAAAGGGGTAAAGGCAAATGACCATTAGGCAGTCGGTCCAAATACTATACGGTAGCAAGGCAATAGGATGACAAATAGGAGCAGTTCCGCCTTTGAGAAATGAGAAAAGAGACTACCATCGAGTAGCCCAGGGGTACAGTCGCCATTAGAGTTGTAATCTGTCGATATCACAAGCGGAATGGCAGAGAAAGCCTGAATGGTAAGAGGTAGGAATTCTACATCAGGACATAAAGAGAGCTAGCGCTTGGAGGTACTTGCGGCTAGCTGAGAAGTATCGGAGATCGAGAGTTTGTAACTGCGAGGTCAAAGTTCTAATTATTCAACATGAATGCTTCTAAGAACAGTATCACAAAATTTAAAAATTTTGCAACGTGTGATGGCTCTTTAATAGGCAGTCATTTGTATCATTGAAACTTGTGATATAGAAAATTTTTTTACTTGGTGGCTTAGAGGTGCCTCTTGGACTTGGTGTCGTTTTTTATGTATATCAAAAACTATATTAAATCGGTCTTAGCGCTATTTACCTCTAGCTAGAGGAAACATACTGATTACAACAAAATAAAATTAAAAAAATATGTTTTTAAATAATGTGACTAAACGTAATTTACTTCCCACAAACCGAAATGTTTTTAAAGCTTTCATTTCCATTAAACTACCTATTCAATGAAAAATTCATTCATATAGAGGAGTCAAAACGAACGACCTTCCACATTAAACTTCAGTAAGAAATTTTCTATAAATATAATGTGACATATGGCTTCACTATCAGCCGTACTTTTCCACAAGCCTAATAAATGACTTCGGTAACTATATATTATTAATAATATACCAAAAAAAAATTTCCACAACTAAAAAAACTTTTTTAATTAAATTCTCGGAATAGAGGATGAGAGGACGCATCCTTGCATCGAACCAAATAAAAACTACTCGATAGCTTAAATGTATTTATCTAGGCGTAATAATTTTTATCTGCATTCTAATCATAAAAGTGTGGTCCTATGTTCCTTATAGGAAAAACAGGATATAGTATATATAATCATAAATGTGGCCGAAGTGTAATTTATAAAATAAAGGATATATTGTGAGCTAAGCAAGACTAGACAGCAGTTGAGTTTAAATTTACCTGAGATATTAATTTAGCGATTTTCCATGTATTTGGAAATTTTTGCTCTCATTTATAATGAGATTATAAATGCAGCTAAAATTAAACTTTTAAAAAGAAAAATATACGATAGGTAGGCATGTCCTTAAACTTATTGTAATAAAATTCGCCTAGAAACTAAACTGTATATTTTACAAAGAAGCTATGAGACTGCGCAACCTTTTGATTATAAAAGCATCTAATTTTCAATTAGAGCCGATAAGAGGAAGGCACAAACGACCTTATACCGATTGAAATGAAATTTTTCTAGGAGCTTAACTATATTACGAAGTTAATGTAAGGTTTCGCTGCACTATTCTTTCACTATTCACATCTTTATATGGAAATGTTTTAAAGACACCAATTTAATGACTTCCTGACGCACTTCATAATAATCTTTTCGACAAAAAAGAAACATAGCATACTGAATATATGAATATTGCTTTATATTTATTTTACATTAGACTCTGCCTTAAATTTTTTAATGCACAAACTACTAATTTGTCTCTCCTTATATTCCTTGTCCACTTAGTTCCCTTCATTTTCTAAATTTTCTTCTTGAATTCTTCATATTTTTGTGTCACATTTTTTCCTCCCCCAATCTCCCTCTCCATTTTTCACTGTTTTATGATTCTTAATTGACAACAGTCTGTTTGTTCGTGGAATATTAATTAATTAATGACATCATTCCTTATATGAACATAAAAATTTCAATTGCAATACAGTCAAAGTTCCTCTTAAAAACAAAAATAAATGAAATAATTGAAATTATTGTTTATGTACTTCTGTTATTAACTAAATAAGTGAAATTTATTGCAAGAAAAAAATATTTAATTTTATTAGGGAGGTAGTTATTGTTTATGACAACTTTTGAGGAGAAAAAGTGGTCACATAAGTCAAACTTAATTTAACCGATGTCATGGGTTACGCTGGGCTTTAAGAGCCGCTGTAGTTTGTGCCATGTTCGCATAGTACTGCGAATTAAGAGAACCGTACAAGAAAAATCGCACGATCTCGGTACACGTGAGATGATCATGCCCCCAAATCCGCATTTTTACATGAGCTATGTGTCACGTAGCACCACACTGTCGACACCACATTACACTTGTGTCCACTTCATCTAATTCAAGTCAAACGACCTATGGCATACGCTGTTGAAGGTAATGACCTGGACAAAGAACTATAGACCAATGACGCTACCAGCCCAAAACCCAGTCCAAACAGTGACTTTTTCGGTATTCATTAGTTGGAGGACATGTTGCAAGCAAATTAGCCATTTTTATACAAAAAAATTTATTAGCACGAGTTGTTTAACACTGAATTTGTATATGATGATTTTAGAAAACAGTCTGAATTAATGACAGATGTAGCTTCAACAACATGGGCGCTATCAACTTTCAAAGTTCGGAAGTCACTAATTGGGGGTCAATTACTAATAAGAGGAAAATTCGTTTTAATACATAAAATGTGAAGACGTACATACATATTAAAAATAACTATTTAAGGCTAAGATCTAAATATTTTAATTAATTGTTTTATTTATTAATTTAACACACATATCATAGTGTTTAATATGCAGTTTAAATTTGGTAGTTAATGGCATTTCTTTTCTTAAAAATGAGGAATTTTTTTAATTGCATATAAAAAATCTCTTTATTGCTCTAATTTTAAAAGTTTAACTTCTTTACAGGAGTGCAGTCTCTTTCCGAATAAGTATTCTATTATTAGAGAAGACTAAATTCCCTTTTTCCCTTTAAAGGGGCAATAAATATTACACTTTTTTTCATAAACGCTTCAAAATGAAAACTATTCGCAAATGCCGTATACTTCTAAAATGAAAGCCCGATTATTCGAATAATCGAAAAATTTCACTTTTTATAAACCTGTTAAGAAGCCCTGGAAAAATACGCAAAAATCGGTTTTTTAATTCTGACAACTCTCCAAGTCCAAGTTTTGAAAATTGGACTTGCACAAACGTTGATTGACAAAAATTCATTTCATAAAAATATATAGTAACTCTGTCTAATAATTATTATAATTCATCAGCATTAAGTTTGGTATTGATATCAAAAAATGCATCCATTGGCAAAATAGAAAATATATTATTTACTATGAGTAAATATTTCCTACATTATATGTACATAAAAATTATACTTGTAAATATATTGAGGGCAATATCGGCTTCAGCCGACTTTTAGTCACCAACGCCTACAATTTCATGATGAATTGGACTTTTTAGGTGTCTATCTACAAGTGTTAACGTCAGTATCAAAGACGATTTGAAGTTTTTCTCACAATGTAACTCTAAAAACCCAATTAATGCTTGAGACAAAAACAAGAAATTCTTCCGATATGTATATCAGCATGTGGTCGACTTAAGGTTGACATTTCAGGCCTATGGATATATTTTATGTAAAGTTAGTGTTTCTTATTTTTTTTTATTTTTTACCAAAAATTAGTTACTAAGCTGTTTTAGCATGTCTTCAAAAAAGAAAAAAAAAACAAGGAATACTGCTCGAGTAAAATATCAATAAAGAAAGGGATGTTATTTGTGCGCTCCTTATTATCAAGAAAAAAGAGAAAGAAAACATGTTCTATTTCATTGGGAAGGTAATTCATCAATCTAATTTATTTCTACGTAAACTTCAGCCTGGTTTTACCAATTGACCATAAAGAATGTGCAATCCACTTAATTTCCTGATCACAATTTTCTAGATCGTTAATTTCTTACGTGTGCATGTTAGATATACAAGGTGGCGCAAAAGTATTCACATACTTTGAACTAGTTGCTATTTTGTTGTAAATAAAAAAAGAGCTCCGTTTTCATAAAAAAAGTTTATTTGAAATTGTAAATTTGATGATATTAGTGCAAAAGTGATATACCGCTCAAATAGCCACCTCCCGAGTTAATGCATAATTGCGCTCGTTTAATGGAATTTCAAATCGTTGTGAAAATATTTTTGCATATAACATCCCCTTAATAATGACATATTCAACTGAATTTTAGTCTTTTCTTTTCAAGCCTTTCATCGATGACTGTGATCTAAATAATGATGTTGTATTTTCATGTGAAATTTCAATTTCATCTTTTTGATTAACTTAGCAGTTGTTGTATGTGCAAACAATCGTCATTATGATGTCAAGTAAATAGCACCAACAACAATACATAAATTTTAATTAAATCATTAGCATTGTTTTAATGCAAATTGCAGAAATATTTATATTGACTGTAACACAGTTTCTCTTTCTGATTCACTTGAACATTGTAATTGTTGGAAATATTTGAAAATGGAAATTTTTTTAATTAAATTGATATAGTTTCTATTTTTTTCTTTTCAATAATAACAAGAGTAATAAGAAGAAAATATTAAAGGTTTGAATAATAAAAGCAACTCATTCTTTGGGGACTTAATGTCGTTGTTATAGTCCTCTAGTTTTAAATACGGAAAAATTTTGCGTACAAACAGTGGGATTCAAACCCAATATAAAAATACTTCCGCTGCAGAAACTGTCAAAGATTTGGGAGCAGAGCAAAAGTAATCGATTGAAAGTCTTGTATAAATCATATATAAAAAAATGGCATTAACTGAATGTATTTTATTTTAGAAAATTTCCGCTAAGTATCAATTAAATAAACTTCTTAAGCATGTTGTTAATAAAAACTTATCACCATACGTTAGCGATTTTTCGTACGGTGGATATATTCATTTTTTATTTAATTATATTTTTTTTAATAAAATGAAAACTACTTTAGAGAATGAAAAAATAGTTACATGAACACTTAAATGAAAAGTTGTCAAAAAAATTGTAATTTTTTTAAACCGATGAGCAAACGAAAGCCTTTTAGTTGTATTGTTGTTACGAAATATTTTTTAACAACAATGCCATTGAACATGGCTAATAACTATAGACATTTAAAAATTTTTTCATATTAATTTTTGCAGCGTAAAAATTATGTACATATTTATTAAAATTGTGAAATCATAGGAAGAAATACTTAACAACAATCTTTTTTGAATCTTAAAGACTCAAATACTATTTTTTTCCCAACAACGTCAAATTTTTAGAAAACGAATCTTGTATGTATTACAAAATTATCTAATCTCCTGGACATGCATATTCCAATTAACTTCTAATTCAGGTTAAAACTTTTAAAGCACATTATTTTTCCTCGATTTTATTACTTTTTGAAATTTAAAATTTGACTACGCGGCCAATCATAAATTAGAGTTGCGCGAGGAGTTTTTTTTCACAATTTCCTTTGCTCCAATTATAAATTTATATTTTTCCTTTCTTATGAAGTCAGTGGCAAAAAATTAGGTACTCGCTCTGGAAATTTCAAGGGTATATTCACATTATGTAAGAATATATATTTTTTTTAATCTATATTAATTTTTAACAAGTAGAAAATGTTTCAATAATGTTGGTAGAGCATATACGACACTTATTGACGATAATGGTAGCTGGAGCCATCACTATATTATTAGCAAATCGAAATTTAAATACTTAATTTTTTGACTCTGCAGGGGGAGGTGATCCAATTTTATACCAACACTTATTTTGATTTTTTGGTCATCCTGAAATATATATTTTCATTTTACCTGGATTTGGAATAATTTCTCATATTATTTGTGAAGACGGAAGGAATAATTTATTCTATACTCGTACTACGATTTACTATAATTTATTGTATGAGCTTATCATATATTTACTGTTGGAATAGATGTACATACACGAGCATATTTTACATCTGCCACTATATAGCAACTTTATACGGAACTGAATTAAATTATTCTCCCGCTACTTTTATTTACAGTAACATACACGCTGATAGAGAGGGCTCTGTAAGCAAAAGAACTAGTAACAACTACTAAAACCTAACAACAGGGTTAATGGCAAGTTAGTTGAAACATAATTCTAGACCATTTAATTGGAAATGGTGTATAATTGCCCAAAATATTATGGACAAATGAGGTCTAATTAAAATAAAGCAAAAGTCACAAATTAAACAATTGATGTAATTAATTTGGCTTAATTTTTTTGGGAGCATTTGGTGAGCGTGAGTTGTTGCTGCGAACGTTTCTAATTGTTTCATACACACAGCAAAATATTTATGAGCAAAAGAAAAAAATAGAACAGAAATTCTATATGAACAATTTACTTCTTCCATGAGCTTGTGTATGATATTAAAAGCCAAAGACTTTTTAGGGATATCCGGCAGACATAAATGTTTTGGAACTTTAAGCATGTTATAATGACACTTTCAACCTTGCTTTTAAACAAAGGATTAGGCTCATTGAATATAATTACATACCATTTAAAGTTAAATAAATACAAGTTTATTTGAAAGTTAAACAAATATGAACGAGCAGGCCTTGTCGGTTAAAATATTTTATAGCACTTTTATATTAAATCGCAGGGAATATTATTTCTATTGTTTTTTTTTTTTTTTTTTTTTTTTTTTTTTTGTTATTAACTTCTTATCTGCTATTGTCCTAAATTGGAAAGCTTTTAGAAATTTTTAAGTTAATAAACAAAATAAAGCACTTACTTTTACAGATAAAGATTTTAATTAGAGATTTTACCAAAAAAAAAGTGACGTACCTGCAAATAGAAAAAGAAAGAGTAACATAAGTACAGTGAATACTTCAAGTGAAAAAAATATATATAACGAAATTTCTTGAAAAATAAACCTGAAATCAAAACATGTATAAAAGGTCGGTAAAAAAGACTTAAAGATTAATATTGTACAACTGTTAACCGAAAAACTTTATCTACAGAATTACAACAATAGTTTTTTTTTTCTTTTTTTAAGATCAAAGATCACAATTTAGGCTTCAAAATATGGTTAATGATGGGAAAAAATAAAACTCAGTTTAATATAAAAAATGAACACACACTTACACAGAAATATAAGGAAATATACATACAAACGTTCAACTCTTACTTCTCAAATCCCAATAAACCCAAAGTCAAAGCGTTTAAATCCTTCACACATAAATAAATAAGTTAAAATTTATACTACAGTGAATCACAAGATATAAAGACTTTAATGAGATAAAATAACTTAAGTAATGGTATTTGAAATCCATAAATTAATTTTTAAATTTGAAAAATAAACTGGTATCGTTCATATTGAAAATGTTATTTCTAAAATTCATTTCAAATCTTTTAAGAACAATGCATTACTTAATCACATTTTAAATCATTGTTAAGAAGGGCAATTTTGAATATAGGATAATTATTAACGAAATAATTATATAATCTAAACAAACATAAGCAAAACGGAACATGCTGTTGTCATAGGACACTACAACCCTTTATAGGTTTTAAGTATTCAGGATTTATAAATTTTTATTTTAAAAGGACTTCCAATAAAATATAAATACAAATGAGTACATGAATTTTAAAGTGTGGCGTTTACTACATCGAAAGTCACCCTCTGAAAATGAAATTTTTTTTATTGTAATTAATAAATTTTATTAATTTTCATTAAGCTTAAAGTATCTTCTTCTTTAATTTTAACTATCGATATTTCGGTACTCATCGAAAATTTTAGTATTTAAAGTTAATATTTTAAATTTATATAAAATAAACAAATATCCTGAAGATGGCACTCGATGAGTAAAGAAATATAGAAGCGGAAGCGGAAAAAGTGCCAACTCAGATTATTTCCAAAGATTTTAAAACAGGCTTGTCATTCCTGTTCGCCGAATTGGAATTATATATTAATAAAATTAAGTTTTAACCCTCATAATTCAACGAAAATTAGTTTTATTTTAAAAAAGGAACTGACTATTTACCATTTCATTTCACTTGTGAAAGGCGTAAAAATTTTACAATAATAACAATTTCTATTTACTTATGTGAAAATAGTTTAAATCACTTGACGATTAAAGAAAAATTATGCTGTCATGTAGATTTAAAGAAATAAGTATTTTTTTATAAAAAAGTATTTAAAAAAAATTTATATAAATAATACATATTTTTAAACAGCAAAAAAAAAAACTAAAAAATTGTTAACCTGACTTCCTCGAATGTTTATTGAATCAATGGAGGCCGCTTGAAAATGCCTTCTATTTTTCTGCTACGATTCTTCGCTTATTACCACAAATTATTCTCAATTTGTGATTAAACCGTTCTGTTCGTTGGGTTATGTATGTTTTGTCTGCCATTACATTGAAACAGGTGCACCAGTTACTTACTGGTAAATGCAAGTATATGCTATAAAAAATATTAAGGCAGATATAAAGATAAATTAAACATTAGGACAAGTGCTCATGTAAAGAGAGAGAGAGAGAGAGAGAGAGAGAGAGAAACGAATAGGGAAAACATTGTAGACAAAATCTAGACAAGAGTGCTGTTAGTACATAAATTGCCATGTATGCCACAATATTCAACATGCAACATATTTACAAATAAAACCACAACAAACGAAGAAATAAAAATAATATACAAAAATTATAATTAAGTGTAACAAAATTATAACAATTCAACTCTGGAGCAAATACCAGTTAGTCCGTCTGTCGAATTGTTTACTAACAGCAACAACCATTGTGATCTTTTCTAGAAAATAAAGTTGTTTTCACAAAATTGTACAAAGAAAAAGAAAGCGGCAAAAAAAATTCTTAAGAACAAGCAAATAAACAATAAAAACCAAAACAGCCTCGTACACCTTTAGATGAAAAATGAACCCAAAGCAATTTTTAACAAAAAAAATATATAAAAATAACAATTCACACATACCAATGTAAATAACCGTATAAGTACAACTGAAATAATTACAAAAGTTACCTGTACAGATGATAAACCTTGTAAATATCTTAAAAAAATAAATAAATAAAGTCTGTGGAAAGATGCAGCGGGAAATGCCATTTGTTTCTGTTTTAAATACACCAGCTCAATGGCATACAAAATAGGAGTACATGATGTAAAATACCATATAAAAGTGAAAAGATAAATTCACTGCTCATACCCAGTTAAATATACCAACCACAGAATATTGAACTCAATCTTCATATTGAAAAGAAATCCAGCAGCAGTAAAATAGTGAAATATTGTTGACAAAAGTTACTTCTTACCAATAATAGATGTTATTCTTAAATATTGTTAATTTAGGATTTTGTATTTTACAATACATAAGTGCGCGAAGTTTGGAAGTTGCGGAATAGCACAGAATTATTGTGTTCAATTGTCTCCTTTGATCTATGCGCTTTTTCCAAATTTTCTCCAATTTTTTTATCCCTTCTAAAATATAAGAATTGTCGAGGTCATCAAAATAGGTATTTGCTTGTGCGATGATTTCATCCTTGGATTCAAATCTTTTTCCGCCGAGCCATTACTTCAGGTTTGGTAAGAAGAATAAACCACTCGCTGCTGAATGCGGAGGGCATATGAGCCTAATTGATGGAGTTTCGCTATGGGAACTGCACATGTGTGCATCCTTACATTGCCCTGATGGAAAAGATCTTTTTTCTTTGCCTAAGGCAGTCGTTTTTTTTCAAGTACTCATTAAATCGACCCAATAACTCACAATAATGTGGGTTATACACAGTCAATGCGGATTACACACCCACATTTTTTTGACTCGTAATACCACGACATTCATGTGAGAGAAATATTGCTGCGATTAAATCAATGCATCTTAATATAGATAATGTTTCTACATAAATATGACATTATTGCCAGTTTTGTAAAAAAAATAATTTTACTACAGATAATATTTCATGTTTTTTATATATTTTTATTTTTTTAAACAAACACAAACTGCGAAACTGCTTGACTTATCTGCAGAGACACCGGGAGTCTGCGGCAGGAGTGGAACCTGCGACCTTCGGACTACCAGTCTAGTACACTAGCTACTAGTCTACGAAGGCACTCTATCAGAAACTTTTCAGCAGAAAATTTATGGTATAGTTTTTAAAGGGTATACATTTTAAGAAATTGTTTCTAAATCGAAAATTTTTCTTAAAAAGTTTTCAGTCCTTTTTTTCAATAAAATTATTTAATCCATTATATGTGTGTAATCATATAGACAAATTTTGAATCGATAATGTTTGGTTGAAGCAAAAATTTAACATAATTCTAAAGCTTTTCGTACTCATTCCTTTTTTTGTGTTGCCCACGAAACATTTTCCTGAATTGCACAAAACAATAAAATACTCTTTTGCAATAAGAATTGAAGGTTAAAAGTCAAGGCATATACTTATGTACGTATTTACGAGTATATGAATCACAGATATAAAAGTAACTATAAATATAAAGCAAAAGGAAAAACTAAATTGTTAGAGAAGATTATCATTGTATTTGTGTTAGTATTTGATTGTTACAATATAACTGTTATGGCATTTTTTTATAGTTTTTCTCATCTTCGTTTCCTTTTTTTCTAATGTTGCTGGGAGCTCCATATCATTGACATCTGTTCACATTCGTTGAGCACCCAAGGCGCCAGGCAAAATATATATAAATATTTCCTTTTCAACTATAGTAAATAAAGCAGTGCATATTATATACAACCATTATTACTACAACTATGTATAAATATTTCACGCATTATGACACACTAGCGTTAGTGAAGAATATGGAACAGACGGATGGGCGGACGGAAAACTCACAAACACGACGCTAGTCATTTTGCCAACACTTTGTTGCATTATTAGAAAAACAATAGATAGTTTAACAGTCATGTAGAGGAGTGATAAGGAATTTTCTATTCGGAGAAAATTGTGATTGGTAGAAAAAACCCTGTTTGGCCTCTAAGACAAGTTGTGCCGAGAGGGGTTTTTTTATATTATCAATGACATCATATTTTAGCACAATTGAGTAAAATATGACAGCACAAATTTTAATTACTGTGAATACCTTAGGTTGTAAATTTGAACCGCCCTCGTAATGCACACGAGTAGTAACGTTGTTGTAAAGGTGTTGTCATGCTCTTTTTGTTATAAACTTTCATCATTCATCCCTGTTATAATTGTTTGTTTCCTTGTTTTTAAAGGTGTGTTTGTATTGTATTCACTGGAAGTATTTAAGTTTTTTGAATCCTATTCCATTGTTCTCTTCACTTTTATTCCTTTTTCCTATATATGTGGTTGAATGAATACTTTTGAATGTTTGTCATTGTTGTTGCTCCGCTTTTTTCTGCCTTAAGCTTTACAGCCATAATGTGATTTCTTATAGTAAATGAAGCCATATTTATTGCATGCCGTTTACTTTTTTTATTTCACTTATTTTTTATAAATATTTTTTTTTTTATAAGAAACACCCGCTTTTTTAAATTTAAAAAAAAATATTTATTTGAAACTCAATTTAAGCAATATTTTCGATAATTTCTCAACAATCAAAAATAAAATATTCCTTCGTTCATTATCCTGTGAAAACAGAATTGCGCTAAGAAAATTAAGGACATGTATATGCAACATTTAGTTTTAATTGGCCACAGTTAGGCAAAACTGAATTGAAGACTGATAATTGACAATAAGTAAGAAAAAGAAGGCGAAAAATTTAAAATTAAGGATATTAGCAAAAAAAAAAAAAACAATTTAATATAGAATAAATAATTGATATTGAAATTTTTCAGGATTGTTATAAAAAACAGAATTTTTTACTTTTAAATTTTTTTTTGTGTGATTTAGCTGTTGATACGTCGACATTTAAGTTTTAATTATTTATGTCGTCTTATCTTCTGAAAAAGAGTACAACACTTTTACAACAGATTGCTGCGGTATCAAATCTCAAAAGGTTGTTGTTTGCTAAGACATTGAGAAACCATCTACTTTAGCTGCTAATTTATCATACAATTAATAATTACAATAAGAAGATAAACCTGAAGGAGGTTATATAAACAAGTCAAAGATTTTGCTCGAAAACAAACAAAAAATCTTAAATTATAACAGCTTCATTTCAAAACACGACAAGATATCGTAACGACTTATAGAAAAATATTTGCTTTTTTAAGAAATAACTTAATTTTTAAATCTGATCAAAAGTAGAGAAGAAATTTCTTTAGGTGTGGTTAAACGTTATTGTTAAGGAATACAAAATAATAACTTTAATTTCAATATATATATATATATATATATATATATATATATATATATATATATATATATATATATATATATATATATAATTTTTTTAATAATGTGTAAATAATGTGTACCACCCTAATATTTTGTTTTAATTGTGATATGGTACCCATATCACGTACGCGTGCGTACGTAAATTTTCATGTTTTTGTAACACACTTTCTTACATCCAAATATTGATATATTTTTATTTTTATTTCAAAATAAACAAGAATGAAAAAAAGAAAAAAAGTTTAAATAAAGAAGCCCATTCTTAGGGATAGTTTACTAAATATGACAAAACAAATAAACGAATGCATGCAACCAGCATGAAATTCTATACCAGAGGCAGCGAAACAATGCCTGACTGTTCTATAAAACAAACAAAGACGGAAGGCAAACAGGATTAAAAACGGGGTAGTTACGACGTATTGAAAAGAAACCGTCTAAGAACATAATAACTACGTTTGAGGAGCTTAAAAAAACTATGACTTTAATTATGAAAGTGAAAATTACATTAAGGAGCTGGGAGTTCTAGGACTCCAAATAAAATTGTATAATATAGACACTAGCTCGTCCGGGAACTCATTCTATGCTGTCCCAATGTTAGTACCAATGATAGGGTGCCAGGACAACAGCAGTTTTGGTGAATATAGTATAATTTTAGATAAAAAAATATGTATATAATATGAAATATATCCTTATAAAGAAGAACTTTAAGTGTATTTAAGCTTCGAAAAAATATTATATCCTACAATATCATCAAACGTTCGTTGAAATAATTCTTCTTAAATTCCTTACATTCATATTTTACTGTTTATCAAATTTGTTTAAATTTTGTTATCCAAATGCTTTATAAAATTTACTCAAAAAAAAAAACGAAAAAAA
Source organism: Germaria angustata (assembly GCA_963681545.1). Lineage (NCBI taxonomy): Eukaryota > Metazoa > Arthropoda > Insecta > Diptera > Tachinidae > Germaria > Germaria angustata. Next base: position 109,837,336 of record OY812998.1, read on the forward strand.
TCTTTTTAGTAGCATTCTTATTGTAGAAAAATAATTTCTTTTCAGTTAAAGATATTTGTGAATTCTATTCTATTTGTTCATTCATTTTTTCTCTTGTCTGAAAGGTTTTCATAACAAAATAATGATTTTATTTAAAGCAAAAGGAAATATAAAAACGAATTCTCTAAGTCAAAATCAAATAGGGAAAAAAGACTTGCAAATGAAAACATAAAAAAATAAATACTAAAACGGAAATGAAATTAAAATTCTTCACAACATCTAGGAAGGCAAGACATGAGCAAACAAGTGTAGAATTGTGGCAAACAAGCCTCGGCACAACAGTTGACTAAAGAAAAGGACTTGGCTTTTTTAGCACCAACATCACTCTAATGTCGGCTCTAAGGTGTTTGCATACATTTGGTTTGGCAAAGAGAGACGAATAAAAATCATTTATAGGAGCTCAGCAGGAAAGCAGCCAATTGTGTATGTGTAGTATTCATTTCCTATTTAGGACAAAAAGCAATTGGAATATTACAACAAAATACAAACAGGATTTTGTTCTTGTCGTTGGGTGAAATGAAAAAAAAAAAATTGTAAAACTCAAGTCGATTGTTTTATTTAAGCTCTATATGGGCCTTTATGAGTACATTTGTATAATATTCCAACACCAAACCAAATACACACACATATAAATATATACGTACATATGTATATATATATATATATATATATATATATATATATATATATATATATATATATATATATATATATATACGTACGTACTTAAATTTTTATATACACAATCTTTGCATTTTTATTCCAAACATGCATATGACTCGTATGACGTGTTAAAAAGCCCTAGTCTGAAAGGCACAAATAGAAACCATATATTTACTGATACTGCTACTTGTTACTATTCAGAGAAAGCCTACATGCACACATACGCACATATACTTTTTATCCTTCAGTACCTTTGTAGGACTGTGTACGAGGATTTTTTTGTGTTTGTGTGTTAATGTATAAATGAGTGCGAGTGAAAATATGACTTAGTTGTCATTTCGTGTATGGCATTTTTATATACTTATCTAAAAATGAATTAATTTTATTCAAAAAATGTTACTCTTAATAAAAAGGACTGCAAAAAATACATAACAACGCCTTAAAGAAATTACATAGTACATAAAATATTTTTCACAAATTTTCCATTCATTAATTTTTTGATTAAAAAAAAAAATATTTATACTCTATATAGAAGAAAAATCAGACCATAATTATTTATGTGCAAAAAAAGCGCTTCATGTTCTCCTAGAATTCTTAATACTATAGATCATTTAAAGATAAATCAAGTGTCCATGTTAAAAACACCGATAAAAAAAGAACCAATGTGAGTGAAGGCAGATATACTTACATTTAACTAGCGGAGACAAAAGCTATATTTTTTAGCAAAGCCAATTTCACAGCTAACAGAGCTTTGTTGAGTAGTCAACAGAAAACGTAAATTGGACTAGTGTTCATAATAATTATTAAAAGGAATATATGCTTCAGGAGTTGTTCTAGTGTCTGCCAAGTACCCACGTGGTGACGCGCATTTGAAATAGCCGAATTTCAATGACTTTGGCGCATAAATCAGTCTGAATTTCAACGATGACATGGGTTATATTTGCTTGGAGGTCCTCTGAGATTTGTGGCTAATTCGCATATACCTCCGACTTAAGAAAACACCACAAGAAAGTCTAAAGGGGTCAAATGGCAATCTGAATAGTCAGTTGACATTACCTGACGATGTCCTAAAACCGTTCGTGCAGAACGTCCAACGTGGCATGAGCTGTGTGGAAAATAGCACGCCTGTGTTGAAACCGCATGTATGCGTCCATATCATTCAACGCAGATCAATCAGATTTTTGAGTTTTAAAAGTTAAATGCCCATTACAAAAAATTTTTAAATATAGGAAATGTTTATTGCATCTGTGGAAAATATGTAAATAAATAATGAGAAAATAAATAAAAATTATTGGAGCCAACAGTATCCTTGGAACAGAGACTTTAGGCTAGGTTGGCAGGGCAGCCAGCAACAAGTCTTGCGACGCCCAGAGGACAAAATTAAACTTTACGTTTCCCTACGGAATTTCGGATTTCCGGAATTCTTCATAAAGCCTAACAAACACCTCAGTGGCACTTCACTGAGGCAGTTCAGGTCCCGAAAGGAGCGATTCCCCAGCTTTCTGAGTCTGTGCTCCTGCAGAGCAGTGCAGTCGCACATAAAGTGCCCAGCACTTACCATCATAGGAGCATCCTAGATGCCGCTACATAAGGCCGACTGCATAGTCCCCCATTATAATCCCAAGCAGAAGTGCTAGTGGCCTCCACTCAATAGGGAAACGGTGACTCCGACCTGCTGACGTAGAGTTCTGGATATTTGACATGTAGTCATCGTAGACCAACTAAGCACCGTTTCCTTGAGCGTCCACCCCTAAATCGATTAGACATGTCAATCAAGGGGATACATATATCCCTTTGTGAGTTAGCCAGATCCAAAGTCAAAGCCTGCAAATAAATGACTTGTGTGAGTTTCTTACCCACTTTGTATCTGTTCAGTTACATTTATAAATAGTTTTTCAAATGCATTTGATTTTTTTTTTCTTTCATATAATATACACTCTATAACACACTATTTATAGTATATTTCTATGTGTTAAAATTGTGGATGATGTATGTATGTGGGACAGGCTTGCACTCGTAGTGTTATGGCAACTATGCCATGTGCAACTATCATTTGTCCAAAACAAACGAACCATACTTTCTTATTAAATCTTCAAAACTAGATACAAATACTTACAAAGACTTCGTTGAATGTGTACTTTTGTTTGCAACACTAATGAGACAGTTTTTTTTTCTAATTCTTTTTAGACAAGTGAAAGTAGGCGTGTGAAAATATATACCATAATCTTCACTTTAGTCTTATTTTATATTCAGTTTGGTTCGTTTTGTTTTTCGTTTCCATGCCTACCATTAAGTCACCATATATAGAGTAAAACCTTTCTATGCATACAATGTACCTGGTGTGTAATGTGGGCTTTATTTTTTAATAAACAGGCGACGGTACTACATATATGTTTCACTTTTATTTTACTAATGATTTGTAAATAGAGTAGGACAAACTGGTAATAAAATACAAACAAAAAGCTGCACTATACTTTGGCATAAATGTTGGGCTTTGTCCCATTTTGTTTCCGTTTAAATAAATATTTGATTAAGATTTATTTTTTTCTGTTTGACTTGGAAAAGAGAAAACATGTGTTTACAGTTTAGGATATAAAATATTTATTCTCTAAAATGACACAAATATAAAATATATTAAGAGGATATGAACTGTGGAAAGGATTTGAGCATTTTCGTATGAAGAATGGTATACAAGAAAAAAAGATATAATAATATTAAAAAAATAAATATATATATATATATATATATATATATATATATATATATATATATATATATATATATATATATATATATATATATATATTATTTGAGAGCTATTTAAAGGAGGAATTAAAGATATTATCTGTTCAACATTTATTTTAATTGTATATTTAAATAATTTTTAAGGATCTGAAAATTTTGTATGCTCCTTAAAGACGACGAGTTGTACAAAAAGACAAGAAAAAATAAATAAGTTATTATAAAAGTCCTTGACATTAAAGGTTCGACCTTTATTTTAATTGTTGACCTAACCTAAGGACTAAATAATCGTTAAAATTCTTTAAGAATTTATAAGAAAAATTAATAGAAAAAATACTCATTTAGATGAGTTTTATAATCTTTCTTGTAATCCTCTACTCGTATTTGAACAATAATAAGCTTGAGTTTAGTTTTTATAATATTACTTTTATTACAGTCCAAAATTTAGACAAATATTTGGTATTTACCATAGGGAAAATTTATGGATTTTAATATATAATTTTTTTATAGAAAGTGAGTTCAACCACAGGACTGTTTCAACAACTAATTGAGAGAAAAGCTGAATAAGTATTATTAACGATTATTATTTTAATAAGCCACAATTAACGTTTTTTTTTTTTTGTAAATACTTTTTGTAATTTTGTTTTTTTTTTCCTTTCTCTGCTTTTCATAAAAGGTCCTTTAAAAACTTGCCACAGTTCAACACTTAAGCACACAAAAAGATAATAATAATCCTCAAATGAAATAAAGCAAATTGTGCATAAAGTAGTGTGACTGAATCTGTCGTAGCGTAGCTTTTGGTACAGAGTAGGAATATGGACCTTTTGACTTAATGCCAACTATAAAAAGAAAATATATTTTTTATGGCATAATGACGTAATTTTTTTAAACAAAAACTCTAAATGTTCACTAAAAGACGATAAACTTGGGAACCATAAACGGATTTTTTATTGGCTATTTAAAATAAAAATTTTACGCAAAAATGTTACAAATGGAAACGGTGTAACGAAAACGAGAAGAAATATATGTCGAGTTATATATGTTTCGACATGAAAGCTTACGTCAAGATGCATTTAACTCAAAGTTATAAACATTTTATCTTACAAAAGTGAACATATTTAATTTTATCTAGAAAGGTTTTCAATGCTTTGTGGAGGATTTTCCCCACATGCGGTCTTAATCCTTATTGTTTCTCATTCGTATTGTATGAAAAATAAAGCCAAGGGTTTGCACTATTCTACAGCAATAGTGCCATTTCTCAATTATATATAAGAATTTTTTGCAAAATTTTACAAATGAAAATTTAGAAAATTATCAGCCGTCTCTGAGGAGTTTTGGCCATATCTGAACACATTCTTTGTCGCCGCTAATACTCATAATAATCATATAGAAAACCAAGTTTCATTTCTGCAATATTCTAAAACGCAATTGCCATTTTTCAATTGTGAATTTCTTAAAAAGGTTTGTAAATCAAAATTGGAAAGTTTTCATTGGCTTATAGGGGATTTTGGCAGTATTTAGACACATCCTTTGTTGTCACTACTCATCTAGAACAAATGACAATGAAAGACAAAGGTATGCCCTATTCCACAATACCATATTAGGAAAATTTGCAAATACGAGCACAACGGATAAATTTCATTTATATTGAGGAAAAGTGCCGAATGAGTGGCACATATGACCAAAATCTCTCACAGAATATTGAAAAACTTTATAGTTGATACTCAATATGTTGCTTTTATTCGGGCAAAATATATTTAAATTTGAGTTGTTTACACTTTGAAATATATTCAACTTCACTTCATACATATTAAACAGAGTTCAGTGAACGCTTCTTTTATTTGCTGGGCATGTCCAAAAATTCATTACTAATATTTTAATTTATGACATACAAATAGAAGAAAAACTTTTCTGTAAAGACTTCAATAAAATGCAAAACTTGTGATTCGGAGGAAGTGAAAAATGGAATTCTTTTCGATAATTTTAGCATAAGTTTATCATTGCAAGATTTTCTGTCTTTTGGAACCTGTTCATTGGATCTGTCGTCATCTTCAGGATGTTATGAAAAAACTTATTCTGTGGAATTACATAAAATATTATCCATCCCACAATATCTTAGACATTTTTATATACTTGTATATGAAAATCATCCTTATTGCACATTTAACATTTGTTCATATAATTATTTTTGTATTGTTATTTTTCTCGACTGGATTGGAACTGAAACTAAGAAATATTATTTGATCAGGACATTAACAGTCAACACATTTACCCGCCCAAGTAGGACTTGGGTCCAACTCGTTCAGTTTAGTGGTACAGGTTTGTGTCTAACAAGTGAACAAGTTCGATCCAAGTCTAGCCACAATATCATATAAACAGTAACGGCTCTAAGTTAATATATACCATACACACAGAGCTATTGTGAAAGTAAAAGATTTGGGAGAGTTAAAAAGAGCTTCCAAAGAAGTTATGAAAATCCAGATTCTAAAAAAATATGCAAAATTGTATCATTTTCAAAAGAGTTTCCTTTGGGGCTCGCCATAACAAAATGTTCTCTTTAATTATAAGTCATCTTTAACATACTGAAAAGACGTGTTTTTATTCAAGAAAATTAATTATTATTATATAACAATTAAGCTAATTTATATAATTTTAATTTATCTAATACTAGAAATAAAAGTCTTAAAGGATAAAAACTTGCCTATTGAGACAATTTTTACTTGTGGGAAGGTAAAATTTAATAATAAAATAATCTAGCATCTAATATTAAAATAGATAAATTAATAGAAATATTTATATCATTTACAATAAAATTAAGATTTTCTCAACTTAACTTCGCAGGAAGTCGAAAATAAGCAATAGCGGATCATTTCTTAAGGCTAAACTTAAGAAAAGTTATTTTTTTTTATTTGATTTTCCTGGATTAATTCCAGACCCTCCCTGGTTAAACCAGGCATGTGTTTTACTCTCTAAGGCAAATTGGAAAAAGACACATTAAAAAAATTTATTTTATCCTAATTTGCAAGATAATTAAAGAAAAGAAAATTATCTCTTTAAATTTTGTAAAATTTATAGATTATAAAGAACAAACTTTTTCGGAGACGGGATAAAGAAAATGCGATTATATTGGTATTTAGTTTTCTAATTCTAACTTCTTGGCCAGGCATACAAACACTCTATGATACGAGTACATGGACTTACTTAACTCTTTCATATATTTGTTAAAAGGACAGCAGCAGGAACAGCAAATGTCAAAAGATAGAAATTATTTGAAACTTTCGGACTGGCAAAGGTACGAATATAAAAACTTGACAAAAAGAATTTTTTAAACAACAAATTTTAAATAAGTTTTTTATTTTCATTATAAAAGTTCAGACTATAAATTTCAAATAAAGCATTACTTGTATATTATATTGAACATTTATAAAGACGTTGAAAATACATTTGCATTTCAAACTAATTTCAAATGTACATATTTAAATAGAGCGACAAAAAACACGCATAGATTTATTGTTATTTTGGAAGATTAGTTTCTTGCAAAATTTTAAAATATATCATTTCGATTTGCATACCAATCCGCAAGCAAAAGCAAATTTTAAAAAGAGAAATAAAAATAAAGCCCAAAAATAAAATTTGATATAAATCAACTGTCGAGCTTATTAATGGCATGACTTGTTAATGTTTTGTTCTTGTGGCCTGCCGCTGCGATTGTGTTGCTAGTGTTAAGCGATTGCGAGAAGCCGTTTTTTTTTTGTTTGTGTAAATTTATACGTCAAGAGTGTTACGTCAGTTTCAATTAGTGCCGCCAACAGCTCATCTTACTTGAATTAAAAAAAAGTTATAATAAAAAACATACATAAATAAACTTAAAAACAAATTCAAATGCATAAAACGAAAATGAAAAATTTACATTCACTTAAAGTTGGGGATTAAATTATTTTCATGTCAAAATATAGATTTTATTACCTTTTACAGCAATTGGCTAGATTAGATTTCAGTTGAGAACAAAGAAGGGCTCATTTTTTTAATTAAACATTAGCAAAACATTAAAAGACTTTTAATGTCTCTAAAGATTCGGTAGAAATTAAATTTAGCTTCCATTATCTATCCATAATATTCGTCGGAAAAATACTGCACATAATTAAATTTTGAAAAGAGCTCCTACACTGAAAAAATTTCATTCATTCTGGCAATTCAATGGTTTTATTAATTGTTCTGCATTATATTAATGAAACCTTTCATTAATACAGTGAACAATTACATTGTATACACGAAATCTTTCAATCTCTGCTTTTAATAATTTTTCATAGTATCATTGCTTTAATGAATTTTTTCTTGAAAGATACATATATTTGAGTAATAAAAATTTTTCAACTAATTGCACAAATTAAATCAGAATATACGATATGGTTTAAAATTGTTTCCTTTCTCCTGTTGTCAATTATTACTTGTTTGACAAATTAATTTTCAATCAGTTGTTTAAATGCAGCGTGAATTTCTACTTCTTCTTTGGGGCTTTTTAAAACACAATTAAAAGTGCCGCAAAATAAGCGGAATTATGCATCAACTCGGGAGGGGGCCATTCGAGCAATATAATTTTTTCCAATTAATGTCATCAATTTTAGAATTTTTGAGAAAACAGGGCTCTTTTTCCATTTGCTACAAAATGGCTTTACTATTGCGCCAGCATGTATAATAATAAAAAAACATTGTCTTACTGAAAGATTTTCTTTTAGTATATAAAATGAAAATTAAAAAACATTTGTATGAAAATCATTTTAGAGACTTTATTAAAAGAAGCTGTTTTCGAAAAAAAATTTATACGAAAAAATTTTAGACAGAGAATTTCTTATTTCTTATACTAATATATATTAAAGAAAATATTACCCAAATATTAAAACTAATTACATTTTCTCTCACGATAAAATTTTAATATTTAAAGAATACACTGAGAATTTTTGAGAGCAATGCAGCTCACTTATAACATATACCGGTTACGGCGAATTTTCGCTTATAAAGAACAAATTCTACAGTACAAATTCTATAGTATTTCATAGAAATTATTACGCTCATAGGGAAGTTCGCTTAAAGCGATTTTTCGCTTATCCTTTTTTAAGTATTCAATGCAATTTTTTTTTATGTATTCTTTTAACGAAAAATCAAAATTAAATTAGAAAATGTTCCCTATAAATTTCTAAATCGTTAAAATAACTATTTACCATTATTTTATAAAGCGATAAAAAAAATACGAGAAACTTCCCCTTAAGGAGTTATACAAACTTGAGGAAAAGTAAAAAAAAACAATATTCATATATAGATCTTGCTTTTTTCTGTTCTTTAGAAGAAAGAATATTTACTGCGGTTATAATGAACATCTCCTCATACAAACTAGGTTCCTTAAAAAAATAGTGCACTGAAAGATCCCTAATTCACTGTGAATGCATTCATATTTTAATTCAATTATTTTTTTCGAAAAAAAAGGATGTATTCAAGTATTCAAATAACGATCAGTAAGGATCAGTAAAGGTATAGCTCTCACCTACACAATCTAAAATTTTATTTTGACAATAGTACATATCTATTTATGTACCCTAAATAAATAGATATGTATGTCTGTATACTTATCATCGGAAATGAATTATGAACTTGAATCAAAAATTTAAAAAAAATATCAGTTAATACCTCTCACAAAAGTTTAGTCCAATCAAACTCTGTGTCTGTAAAATTTAAAGAAAGCAGAAATAACAATAGTTTCCTATCATTTCTTCACCCTCTCCCACCGATCTACAATTAATCCTTGAGCGATTATAATTACAAATCTCAATACAAGCTGACACAGGAGTTTCCTTACTCTAGCTTATTTAAAGACAATAATTAATGATGCCCCTTCTGGGGCTAATATTAGTGCAAAATAATGGTTCACTATTTAACCTGTTTCGCTATATATAGAGAATTAAAATGAAGAAAAAATTTACACACTCACATTTAGTCTGATAAGAAACTGAAATGAATGAAAGATCCTTTAGTTGGTACCAAATCAAAAAAAAAACACTTTTCCATCCCTGCCTTTTAGTCAAGGCACAAATCTACCTGAAAGCAGCAGGGAAATTGAAATGTTGCGAATAACATGCAGCCACAGCTGGTTGTTGAAAAGGACATTGAAATGAAACTTCAGCAGGTCGTGTAAGTACGATGACCAGCTAGAAATCGTTAAGGATAATGGGTATTATGGTAATCACGGTCCACCTATTGGAAGTTTCTGTGTAGGTCTCGTTGGTTCATTTCATCTTTCGTAATAAAAAAAATAATAAACAAAATCTTATTTAACAGCAAAAGCTAAATTTATTTTTGCTCTTACTTGTTTTTACAGTGTGTAAGACAATCTTTTTATTACAAATATTTCTAGGGATTTATTATACAAGAATTGATTTTTTTTGTTGCAAGTGGCAGTGTGTGCATTTGCTAATATTATCTTTGCCGCAATACAATCATATTTCCAGTTGTACTACGAGTATCTTTATATTTTGCGGTCTAAGTCGTCTATATTTCGTAAGCAATTTGACTGATATTGTTGTTGTTGTTGTTTTTGGTTTTCATAACTATTTTTCGTGTTTGCGTTAAGCACTTGTAAAGCTGCTTTTATTGTTAAATATATGTATATACTTACATATAAATAGCTATATAGTAATATGCTGTGTCGTTATGAACAAAAGCACAAGATTGCCAAGTACAGTGGGATTGAGGTAGACAATTTTTGAAAATTTATTGATTTATTTATATATTAAATACAGTGGTTATTCAGGTTGAGAAGCAAAATCGGAAAACTAATTAACCTTTTTTTAACATTCATGCAAACACTTTATTTGTTATATACAAAAATATGAATCACAAGACATATGAACTTACATTTCCTATAGTAACTTTTTTTAAGCCCACTGTAAGTTATCCTACACCGACTAAAACAAATGCGAAGAACAAAACTTAAGAAACATGTACTTTTAAAAATACTAAAACAGAAACTCAATACTATCATATTTCACATTTATGTACGTGCATGAATCTCTAAACGGGTATATGTGTGTGTTTGACAGTATTGGTTGAATTTTATTTTACAGACGTACTTTTTCCCTAATTTAATACAAATTTTTTCATTTTGGCACGTTATGAGTTTTAGTTCGAATATCTTTAAATATTCTTCATACAAGTATGCTTAATACTAATTTAAAGTTTTTTCTTATTTATTTATTTTTTTTTTTTTTTTACTCCAACACGCTTTTTAAGTAAGACTATATTTTTCGCAATTGTATTCGTTGGAGGTATTTTTATATTCGTATTTATATCTGTATCGGATATGACTTATTTATGTCTACTTCAAGTGGCATTAAGTAATTTTGTCGTCTTAAATATTTTACTTTTTTCTGCCTTATAGTTTCTTAAAACGGAAATATTTAGTAAAAAAAATCAAAAAAAAAGTTTAAATGAGAGTGTGTGTAAGGAAATATTTAAACCAAGTATTAAGTTTATTTGATTATTGTGTATTAAAAATTCAAGTTGCAAAGGAACATGTACCATGTTTATTGAAATGAATATTAAAAAATGGAATATATTTCATAAATGCTTTAAAGACATGGTAAACAATATATTAAGTTTCAATGAAAAATTATGATATACGAGGGTATTCATAGAAATACCCAAGCAATTAAATAAAAATGCGTTTTAAAGCCCCAATAAAATATTCCAGGTAAAAGTCCGTGCGATTACGGAATGCGTGGGATGCCTCAGTGCAAACTTAAGGCCTACGTGGATCAGCATTTTCACGAGAAACCAATCGGCGATTAGGGCAATTGGGTCTGAGGTGGCTAATTCTACCTGCGACTATCTTGAATTGCAGAAATACAATTAAACATTGCGTGGTACGGGCAATATCCGTCTCTTTTGTATACCGGTCAGTCTTGGCGTAACAGGGAACCAATAGCGTGCCAATCAGGGCCAAAGCATTTTAGAAAGTGGCCCAGCTCAATGCGAATCGCTTTGAGGCTGCTAGGACCGTGTTCCAAAGTTGTACGAAACTGGGCCACAGGAAACAGTGAAATGGCGTAACTGTGGGTTATACGAACAAGGTCGAGGAGGAGCTTGTTGAGTATAAGGCTGCCCGAGTTAAGTAGATTAATAAGGGTCTTGATAGGACACTCTAACTTACGAACAACGGGTTAGCGATGCAGATGAAGGCGAATTCCGCGGGCATAGAGCAACTACATTGAGACAGAGGACCTCTTAATGTGAACTAACCTATCATGAATAGCGGAATTACAAAATGGTTTTAAGATTAATAATTACCTGCAAATAAACATACTTTTGGTGGGATCGAAATCAAATCTCACCAGACTCCATTAGAGAATGATAATAATGTTTTTTGTATTGTCTATAGGATATTATGCAATCCTGGAAGAGAAAACGTGATATCACCAGCGTGCAATAAAGGAAAATAAGTTTTAAAAAAGTTGAAGATTCATTAAGTGTCAAATAGAAGAATTTCGTTGCTGCAAAGTCCAGGTGATAAGAATTTGTTGCAGATGTTCGTATATTTAATTTCAATAAAATACCAGCTTTTGAAAAGCTGGTAAAAAAATGTGAGCAGAGTATTGAATAACTTTTTTTCTTTAAATAATTTCTAAAGTTACCATTACGAAACGTTTTTTCTTATGTTATACATAAATAAAAATATACCTTAAGCAAATCTGCATTAGCAAATTTTCTAATTCTATTGTTAGACTTGGTAAATCAAAAACATTATATATATATATATATATATATATATATATATATATATATATATATATATATATATATAGGTCTTACGTAGACTTCTGTTGTCCACTGTACGTTTTTTCTGCATTTAATTTTTATTAATTTATTGTCATTCTTATAAACATGATCAACTTTTACAAAAATAGGTGTTGAAAAAAGAAAACAAACACTCAGAAGCTGAAGGGGAAATACAGGCAGACGTTTCTCATATTAAATAGTGACAAATTTAAATAAAATATTTTTTTCATTAAGAAACAATAAAACAACACACAAGTAATCAAAGAAATAAGTATTTAAAAACAGACTGTAGACAAACATGTGACTTCATGAACACAAGCCACCATACGATTGTCCATTGAATTGACAAAAAAAAGTACAAGAGTATTTACCTGGCTTTCCCAACAACAATCTAAATATTGTTCTAGTAATTATGAAAAATACAAAAAAATAATAACAATAAACAACAACAGCACCAGTTCAGATGAAAAAAAATTATTACCGAAAAACATGGAATAAATAAAAAAAGATGTAGTTCACTGCCCTCTTTTCCTTTATAAAAAAAAATTAATTCTTTTTTGGCTGAGTGCATTTCAACGTTTGTAAAAGAGTTTTTAGGCATTTGTGCGTATGTGTGTAATTTTGGGGAATATAAACATAAACACAAACACCGACCGGATGACAATTAAAGGCAAAAAACTGTTCTTCCATATTTAATGGTTCTTTAGGGTTTAAACCCCCATCACTAACAACATGCGTCCAAGCCCTCCTGTTAAAAAAAAATTGTGCCAAGTCCAGCATGAAGCAAAAATAAAAAAATACATATAAAAAAATTAAATGAAATAATACAAAAGGAGAAAAGGCAGAGGAGAACAGAAATGAAATACATAGATATATATTTTTTGAAGCCCAATATATCCTTCGTTGCTGTAGTCTAAAGAAAAGGTTGGTGAAAAAGGCTAAAAAATTTAAACAAACACGCAACTTATTCCATACACTCACTCGTACCCAATGTGCATGCAATGACAATAAATTTGAAAATTTTATTATAACAGCACGTGCTTCTCTTAACCAAAATACACACGAACGTTAGATCATCGTACACTTACACATGCATTTTCAAAGTTATACAAACACACATACATCCATACATAAATAAGAACACATCACATTTTATCCAACAAACAAGACAAACAATTGTTTTGTTATACCACTTTCAAATGGATTTGAAAATTTTTTGAAAAAGTTTCCTAAAAAAAAGAATTCTCTTGAAAGTTTTTGAATTATAAAATTTTGGAATTTTCCAAAATCACACAATACTTGAAATGATTCGGAAGTAGAGAAGATTCACATACAATCAAAGAAGCAAATTTTTTATATTAAATGTCTAATTATGCTGTATAAGTCAATAAAATATATAACGGGTCTTCCAATAGGGTATATTGAACTTTGACAGTTGATAGCGGCCACATTGTTGAAGCATTTATTCAGTCTGTTTTCTCCAATTACCAGGGACTAGTACAGCGTTCAAATGATGCAAATGATGAAATTGCTTTATCCAAATAGATGTTCTATTCGGGCAGCGTTCCGTACACTTCGCCCACTTTAACGTCGCCATAATCAGCCTCTATTTCTCAATGAAAAGGTACGTCAGCAAATACAATTTTCGAGATCTAAGATGGGAATCGAGGGCATGCCGAAAAGTCATTGTTTCCCAAAAAAAAAAAAAGAAAAAAAAAAAAAATAATAAAAATAAAAAATATTTTCAGAAGATGCCTCTGGGTATATTAATTTCACTATACGATAGATACAGATACCTTAAATCAGGATCAATAATAGATTCCATTGCACTATTTTTTATCTTCTGCTTCAGGCAAAAAAACTAATTAGATTTAAAAAATGATTTCTGAATTATGTTCTTGTACAATCTTTTTTTTATATTTTCTAAAAATGTTCTTTTATAATCAAAACGAATACTTTTTCTAAAAAAAAAATCGCGATAAAAAGATTTTTGCAATATTAAGGCAGTAAAATAACAATTTTTGGTTTCAGTTTTAGAAAATATGCATGTATTGAAAATTTTAGGGGAGCAAAATTATGTGGGCAATGTTGTGCCTGGGATGGCTTCCTATTAAAAATATTTGTTGAACTGCAAAAATACATAATTGTTATTGTTTTTTGTTTAAATGCCTACATGGAAATCAATGTGTAAGTGTAGTTGTGTTATTATCCTTAATGTGGTTGCTTCTCCCTTTTTTTCTGTTTGTTGTTTTCACCACCCCTATAATGGATTTACGAGTAAATCTATTTCTATTTCTTTTCTTCTTTTTCACTTTCTGCTTTCTAAACTGGTTGCTGTATGACTGAGTGTAAGTAATAATGACCATATTGCAGAATGAATTTCACTTAGATTCTAAAGGGCCAGTAAAACTGTAGTAAATTTTTCGTTTCTTCAATACGATAACTCAGCGTCATCAGGTGAGTTAAACGAATGACTACGTTTGTTGATGGTCTTGTGTGTATATAGTGCTTCAGCATGTATTTCAGACAAGTAATGAATTTTGAAAGAAAATGTACAAAAAAAATATGTCATTTGTGTCGTTTCCCAAGGGAAAACTAGAAAAATGTTAGAATTTTCTAAAGCATGTGTTTAAAATTTAAATTAAGTATAAAAGAGTCGATTATCTATACGGCCAGTCAAAACAATTAAAATCATTCGTAGGGAATGACATTTTACTTGCTTTCAAATATACAGTAGTGCATTTTTATTCATCATCTTAAGAAATCAAGTTGCCAAAATTTTTATTAAAAAATGTACTCGTCCCCAATATCGTTGGCATATTCGTTTTAATTGTGGTTTCTATGTTCTTGTTATTTTAATGGCCGATTCGTTTAGCATTCTTGAAATATATTGAGAAGAAGATCAGCTAATAACACACAAAAGAAAAAACACCCGGGGGGTTATTCTCTATTGCGATGCGTAAGCTAGTTCGATGCGTTTGATACTTTGTTAGCGCAAGATATTTAGTTTTAACGAACGATTTTAACATACGCTTTCGTATTACAGAGTACACTGTAATGCCAGGTTTGCGAAAGTGAAAAAATTAGATGCGGAAGAAAATGCGTAATCGCAATAAAGGGTACCAATTATCCGATTAGATACCATTTTTCTTACGCATCGCAATAGAGAATAAACCCCCTGCAATTTCGGTAGCACTGCAATTATTTTTCATGTTATTGCAAACTTTTGGCAAATTTTGTTATTTTAAGGACAAGGTCAAAGAACAGCGAAAACAATATTTTATTTTCCAAGTTGTTGAGGAAAAATGTTTTGATTTGTTTTTTCTATAACACAAAATCTTTCCTTTTCATTGGATATTTCTTGAGAGGGTGGGCGTATCTTAAATGATGTTCACTTCGGCGGAAGAAGTTACAGCATAAAGAGTTTTCCATAAAGTTCTTCCTATTTGTACATTTCAATACAACAAAGTATGTGTTTCAAATACTCGTATCATGGAATCTTTTTACTAATTTGAAAACGCCTATCGATGGCGCTACGCATCCTATAAATATCCGCAGTGGCTTTGCTTGACTGATTTAATTTCTTTCATAACATGTATGGACATCAAATAATTATTACAGACAATAAGTTGACTCAAGTAATCAGCAACAATCGAATAATCGAAACATTTCCTTTGGGTGAAACTCTTCTCGATGGAAAAAACCTCAACATCTTAAAGCCACAATTTGTGCCCTTTGTGATTTTTATAACTTGAGTAAATATTGCACAATTTTTACACAAACAATAGTAAATGAGTTGATTTTTCTTTTCAATATAATTGGAATAGCAACAGCACAAAACAAAAGCGATTATTTCTTATCTAAAGTAGTACATTTTAGAAAACAAAGTAAAAAGTGTTGGTCTTTACTATTTACTTTAACGAAAAATAAACTTTTGATGATAAATCATTTTTTATTGTTTGTGGTTTTTGTATAATGGCAACACAAACGAAAACCTAACAAATGCATTGATTGATATTTTTTTCATACATGATACGAAAGTAAAAATTAATGCCGCCACAAAGGGGACGCAAACTATTAATGAGTTCATAAGCGAAAACAAAATATTTTAAATAAATGAAAAAAGCGGTTGTAAAAAGTAGACTATTTATTAAAATGGGAAATCCAATACGTTATAATTTTTCGAAATTTTAGTGGTGCAAGAAGAAAAAACTTAAGTTTAATTACACTCATTTGAAAATCTATAAATACAAATAACTTTTGATTTATCAAGTTAAACTTGTTGTTAGATATTTTATTTATAAATAAGGAAGTTAAAAAGTACCCCGAAGAATTTAAATAAACCTATTTTTAAGTAAATATTTTACATACTGGAGTTTTTCCTCCCAAAAAGAAATATTGCCACAAATATGGAAGAGATGCCTTTTATAAGTTCGCAATAGAACAAAATTAGGAACTTGGTGTTACATTAACCATTAGTGATTATTTTCTTATTTTATTTTATTTATTTTTTAAATTAACAATTACAAACTGCGAAGCTACTTGGCTTGTCTACAAAAACACCCAAAGTCTTTGACAGAAATCGAACCTGCTGCCTGTCGACTACTAGTCTATAATTGCGTCCACGATATGTAGATAAAAATATTGCATTCGTTAGCATTTTTTAGACTAATCAAGAGATTTACGAAGTATGACTATATGTTTGTAAAAAAAAAGGTTTACATCACTGATCGTTTAGATTTAAAAAAATTAACTTCGTAGTTTCTTCATAAGATGCGGAATATATTTCCAATAATTTCTTGATTGTAAAATATTTAATGTCCATGTAACAAACTTCTTTAATTTTTCATAACTTTTTCATAATTTCATAATTTTTCTCTGTTCACACAAAGTGAGTGATAAAATGCCGAGGTTATGTTTAAGTAAAAGAATTGTGTAAAACTAAAAAAGAAATATATGTAAATGAAACAAAATCCTTATTTGTATAGGAGGGTTATCATAGTTGAAAAAAGGTTAGTATCTTACCCTGAAATAGAGTTGAGTACAAAACATATTACACATATATCCTGCCGCAGAACTCTGGCAGTTTGTGTCTGATAATTAAAGGAAGCGCACAACAAGCCTTCACTGGCTTAGGTGTATGTCGTATGACATGGGCTATCACACCCCTCCAATCAACCTAACCTAACCTAACCTATATGCTTTTTATGCAACATATTTAAAAAAGAACGTGTTCCTTTTTTCGCAATATTAAAAAAAACTCAAAAAACAAAATTTTTGTATAATTTTTTGTAGGAAAAGAAAATGCACTGGCTAAATTATAACGCGGAGGTGTGCTGGAAAGCGTATTATTATTGTCAAAGAAAAAATAAACTGCTCGCTTAATATTAAAATAAGTATTTTTTTCTAAAAGTTACTAATTTTGTGCTGGGGATTTTCCAGACTATATTATCTAGACAAATTATTCAAATAAAAAAAAACTAGCATAGAAAAAACAATAAGTTTTCGTAACTCCGATATAAAAGCAAATCTTTTAGAAAATGGCTTATAAAAATGTCGATTTCTACGAAATCCTCACACAGGAAACCCTTCTATAACACGACTGCAACGACTCAACGCATTTTCATTTTAACACGGATTAGAAATTGCATCGACCCCACTTTTACAACATGAAAATTAAATTTTTTTTTCACATTATTTTATATGAGACGAAATTAACCCTCTCATGCCCGAATTAAAATGTGCGGAGCTAAAAATTTTTTGAGGACAGATATGTATTAGTCTTGACTCAGATATGAACTGATAAAAATTTCAAAGTCCTTGGTGTCCTGGTTCGTTAGTTACAGGATGTTGCCTATAGGCAACATTGGGCAGTGATGGTAATTTAAAAAAAACATGTTTTTTATTTTTTTAATGCATTTTTATTGAAACTTAAGTATGATAAGACACAAAACAATATTTTTTTGGATTGCAGCACAAATAAACACTGCATTTGCTACATTTGGAGCGCGGATAACCCGTGGGGCATAGCCTGCATCTGCCTTTTGCTCCCCATTCTACCCAAGATTTGTCAAATCGTATGTATTTTGCAGGTTCTGCAAAATAATAGCTCGATTCAGAGGCCGTCGAAAGAGTTGGTGATGATGGAACCGATGGTAAAAAAAACCCGGTGATGATGGGCTTGACTCCATCGTTGAAAGGATTGATAATGGGCTACCTCTTTTCCTTGGAATATTGGATACTAAATATAAAACAATGTCTGATGATATTTCCAAACCAAAAGACAAACAATCAATCAATTCTTCTCCAATGTAGAGGGTAAAATCATAAATAATGCCAGAACACCAGCCCTAGAAAACAGTTTGAAGCCCCACTTGTGGGGCTTATTTGGCAGATATTGTTTCAAACTGTGTTGACCTAATCAAAAATATATTTTGAATTATATCGAAATCTATGTGTACATATAATTAATTACCTTTATATAACTTATCATAGCCAGGTTGCCCCTTTTGAACTAGGTGAATAATTCGATTGGTTGTTTTACCTCATTGCTGCGCACTTCGCTTTTCAAACTGGTATTACATTACCTCTACACTCCTCCACCTCAAACTTTTCAAATCAATTTTTTCCGTCACTTCCTGTACAACCTCTTCATTTCAATTTCTTTTCCGTCATTTTCTTTGCTAATTAGTTGCTCAATCAGACCAACTTCCATAATTTCGCCCTTATCAATCACATTTTCCAATGTTTCTTCGATGATGTTTTCGAAAGTTGATGTTGTTTCCTGCTCTTCTTCTTCATTTTCCTCATCCGCAGAATCATCCCAGTCAAAATGAACAATTTTTTAAATTTCTGTCTGTGTAAGGGCTTTTGGACGTTCTAAATATGACTGTATATAAATAAATGTACATTGTTCGGAAATTACCACAATTGACCAATGTTGCCTATAGGCAACAGCACTTTTAGAAAATTATTATAAACAAACTAAACACTTTTTTCATGATTTATCTTTTTTAAATAACTCTCTTACCTTTATTTATTTATATTGTTCACTTGGTTTTACAATGAAACAGTTATTTCAATGATTTTAAACACTTTTTTTAAAAACACTTTTTTCGCGAAACGATCTTGACAATTTCACTATACGGAGAACGCCTACTGAATGAACACGTGCACAGCTTGCAATAAAACAAATCGCTATAATCTTTTACAACACATAAGGCTGCACAGTTAAAAAAACCGCAGGTTGCTAAAATTAAAATAACGGGACATAGAAGCCGATAAGTACAATGTTGCCTATAGGCAACAGTGGGCATGAAAGGGTTAAGAAGAAATTTCAACAAAAATATGAAAAATCATATTAATCATGTCAATCAATTACAGCATATTTTTACCGTACACTAAAAAAATTTAAGAGTTTGCACTGAGTGGCGCGAAAGTAATGTCATAATTTGGCTGTCATATATACTTGTGACATTTATGATGTAGTTATAGAGAGAACCAGCAATAGAGCAGCGATACACACCTCAAGAATAAACTTTCTATGAAAAGAGAGCCCTTTTTTGCATTTATGTATAACAAAATGCAGCCAGTTGAAATAAAGCCATTATTTTTACGCCATCTGTTATATGCTACACCTCTACAGATATGCAAAATTTGAAGCTATTGTTTATATTTACTCCACCGTATAACAAAAGAAAAATAAACGGAAAAACATTATTTTACAATAAAGAAAATAAAAATCATATTTAAAGAATTTACCCACGTGAAAAATTAATGGATCGGGAGGACCTTAAAAAGGAATAGATTTAATTATTTTTAAGAAGCGTCACAAGTAGATGTAAGATGCTTATAAGCAGAAATTATTTCAAATTAAATCAAAAAGGCCCCTTAACAATTTTTTGCAATGCAATAATTATCCCAAATGCAAAAGATTGTTAATTGGACTATATTATTGTATTTTTTTTTTGTACGTTGCCTTAATAAAATATGAAATAATTGTTTTACTTTATATGTATTTATAAAAAAAAAAATTTAAATATATTTAATAGCATAATTTTTTAAATTTATCTCTTTTCCTTATATATTAAAATTTCCTTTGAACGTTTTTATTTATGAAAATGTGTTTAAAGACAAAAACTTCAGGGGAAATATTGGAAAAAATTATTAAAAATATTTCTTTTAATTAAAAAATCCTGCTGTTAGCATAAACAAAGTAGTATTTTTATCTTTTTGCCTCATATAACGCGATTTTCCACAACCTTCTGCCGCGTTATAGGAAGGTTTATTGTAAGAAAAAAAATTTCCATCCAAGGTGACTAATATTCATATTAAGCAAGGTGAGCTCTTCAAAAGTTACAAATTGATTTAGGATCTGATTTTGTAAAACGAATCACTTTTTAACGTTTTACATTTGTGTGAAATATACTGGAAGTTTATTTGGTTTTGGGATTTTTAGGAAAACTTCGCTTTACGAAATTTAGCCTTTAAATAATTAAGCCATTTAGCACATGTAAAGTTGTCTTTAGAAGAAATTATTATCTTAAATTGTGAATTGCTTTAAACATTCGCTTAAAAATTTACTTCAAAAAATTTCACTTTGTCATTATGGGGAGGAACTCTACAAAATTTCCTTGACAAAAAGATTTCCAAGAATTTTATATAAGAACGTTGCTTTTTAAAATGTCTGATAATGAAATTGAATTTGTTAATAAGACTACATTTCTTCCTTTTCTATTACACTTCTAATGCTGATAACAATTTTATTTATATGACTAGTGGAAACGGAAGCCAGTTATTTAAATAAGTTGTAACAGACGGCAACAATAAATTATATGATTATGTGTTTGATAATTATTTTTATACGTAAGAATTCAAATATAATATGTGTTGACTGTATCAAAAGATAACAAGTTTAATTAATACCACTTGGAAATATTACCAATGACGCAATTTTTTTACCCCCAAAAGCGTTACACTCTTGAATTGTTTTTTTCCTCTTTTTTTAAATAAGCAGAGGAACTCTAATTTGGCTTTAATCGATTATCAAACAACAACCAGTTAGATATTATTAAATTTAAAAATATATTATACATACTCATTGTGTCTACTCAAAACAAATCGATTTACTTCTCAAGCTGAAGTGGAGTCACAATTAAAGTCACTTGAATTAAGAAGTGCGTATTTGGCTTTTAATTCATACTTGATAATAAAAAATCGATGAGCACATACCTGCAAAGAAAAAAATAAGGTGAAGTGAAAAGTTAAAAAGAATCTAAAAAGGTTCTATAAGAAATAATTAATCAATCACTGTAAGTGTGTGTATGAATGTTAGCAGTACTCGTATATTAGAAATATATTTGTGTTAATTTTTCCCATTGTTAAATGATCAATTTAGAGTTTTACGTTTAAACCATTTATAAAACTTTTTATAACTTCTAGACAACTGATAAAAAGAATTTTAAATCTTTAAGAAAAAAAGTATTTGAAGCCAAAGGCGAATACCCAATATGTACTCGTATGTATTAGTGATGTAGTGAATATACGTGTTCATATACCCGATTACATGTATCGCATTAGCATTCATCAAATTCAGGCGAATATTTGTCGAATGCAGAAAAACGGAGGATTTTCACGCTTTGTATTGAAGTACCCTTTTGAAACCAATAGCCCTTTCACATACACTACAATGCAAGACCTCAGCAAAGAAAAAACCCTTAAAATATATTTTTCTACACTTTGGAAACAATCCAAGACCAAAAATCATATCATGAGAGCACGAGTCATAACTTATTTACAAAATCAACAAAATAACTCATTCACGTTTCAACACAAAAAACGTATTAAATTCAAAAGGATTGTAGTAAAAGTACGAAGCATGAAAATCACTATTAACTTTTAATAATTGTTAATAGAAAAAAATTAATTTGGACATAAATAATAATTTTTTTGTTTGGGGCCTACAAAAAGAGCAAACGGCCACAGTCGTTATTGATTATAAAAGATAATAAAGAAATTTTTTGCCGGCATATCTGATTAATATTAAATATAAAATATAAATACTTAATAATGAAATTTCTTATTTGGGATCGCCTACCCCAGAGTTTTGGTTAATATAATACTCAAGCTTGAGATCTTTTATCGTTTAACAAATTTTATTAAAAACTAATTTTATTAATACAAATTTGTTTTTACTTTCTCTTCGTGTGTCCGTCTTAATGTCTCGCGTCAAGGAAATTTCTTTCACAATTTTCAAAGCTGTTAATTTAGCAAAAACTCTTGTAACAAATTTACTTTTCTTCTATATTTTAGCAAAAAATATTTATAAAAATTATTATTTGTCCCCAAGTGTTCAATGGCCAAAGATTTTTTCTTTCATTTATAAAACTGTTAATAATAGTAATTAGTTGGGGAGATTTTCTTGTTGTCTTTAGCAATGATTGGCAAGAAGAGTTGCACAGTGGGTCCAGAGATAAATATTAATGAGGAAATCTTTTGTTATATACAAGGCCTGGGTATATGCATGTTTTTATTTCCGGTAAACATAACACTTTGAAATAAAAATAATATAGATTCATAATGAATATAACTTGTTCGTTATGGTATTTGTATTACAGCATTACTTACTAGGATTGTACTCTATATATTATTATTTTGGAAGTTCACTGATGATTTACGACATATCGATATATGAAGAGGGAAATCCACAACAAACATTAGCTAATTATTCAAAAGATAACTAGGTATCGACTAATTACTCGCATCATCAAAGTAAAATGGCATCCATTTGTAGTTTCATATATCGTTGATAAATGCATTTTTTAAGTTTTGCGCGCATACTTAATTATTTTTAAATGAATATTTTTTATTTAAAAAAAAAAAAAAAGACACCATTAGGAAAGCTCTATCTGGAGAATTGTCTGACTGCGAGCAACGACAGCTGATCATTTCTGATCGTCTCGTTTGGAAAGTTAAGCTCCATATGTATTCGTATGTAGAAATTAGAGATATGTTTAATATGATGTTTGACACTTGGTTTAGTTGGATTTTTAATTTAAAATTATATATTTTAAGTGAAAATATTGCATCACTGCCGTGATGTATAAATAAATTCGTTGGGAGAGACTATGAAAAAATTTGTAATTTCAATGATCCAATTGCGGAAAAGCACAAAAAAAGTTATGTGATTTGATACAGGGAAAACATCGACTACCACAGATACTTCAATAGGGTTTAATTAATTCAATTGAAATACGCTTCCATAACTTCTGTAGAAGTTGAACGGATTTTTTTTTTTTTTTTTTTTTTTTTTTTTTTTTTGTGTTATCAGAGTACATTACTGGGACTTAAAAGAGTAGTTAGATTTATTTTTGAAAGTTATTACTTCAACTACTTGTTTGAATAATATTAGATAATAATAAAAATATATTTGCATATTATATCAGCTTTTTGTGCGTATTTCTTAGGTAAATTTATATTTTTGTTAATATTTTTAAATTTTACTTAAATTTTTTTAGGGGATTAAAATTCTTAGTTGCTTAAAAATCTGAGCCCTAGTTATATACAAATAATCACTTAGTCTACTTTAAAAATTAAACCGGATTATAATTTTTTAGTTGTTTTTGTAATATTTTGTCTTTTAAAAATATCTCAATCATTTTTTAAATATTTATCTATAAGCGTACGAAATATTCTAACATAAAACATTATTGCATATATTTTCCCAACACTATGCCCGCACTAACTTAATTATCAGTAGACTTCAGCCAGCATATTCCATAAGCATTCAAACTCATATACTTACACAAGAGAAAGGAAAATAAATAGATGCAATTCGAATATCAGTTGTTTGTTTGTTGTTTCTATAAAAGTTTTTCTAAGTCTAAAATATGATTGAAATTATCATACTATATTTGTGACTTTGTATTATTATTGAACACTTTTTAACATGAAGGCTGAGGTCTACTAATAATTTGGTCATCGCAAATGAAGTGCAGGCATAAAGAGATAGATAATCCCATAACAAATAACAATTTTTATTTCAAAATATAGCAACACCAGCGAAATTTCAGACACATAGGCTGGCCTTAAACCCACAACGAATAACAAACTAAAGCTACAGAATACGATTTCTGTATGTATAAAATTGATTGTGATCTTTACAAAATACCAATCCATATGAGAGATCCTCACATAAACTCTACAAATAAATAAATTAGCAAACTGATGACATTGGATGATAATTAAGCGACAGTACCAGTGTAAATCACATATTCGATTTCCTTAATGAATGGGCGTTTAGCATCAATTCAAGCGATCGACATCAATGAAATACAACAAGATCACTTACACTTTAAATGTTGAATGTGCATCTTCAGCGAATTCGTCTGGATTGCAGTTACTATATATCTTTAAGATATTTTATAAGCCAGGTTGACAACATTAAGTTGTTGCTAAACTCAATTAAGCATGTAAATTACTGTATTTGTAATTTTTTTCTTTTTGTCTGCAGTTAAACGTCCACTGCTTGATTTATTTCTCACTGATTGATTTTTATCTAAACGTCATGTTCGTTCAGATCTTAATTTATTTCTTTAAATGTTTTCTCTATTACAATTAAAAAGTTTAATGTAATTGACGGCAAATCATGCTGATGATGATGATGATGATGTTAAGATGCATGTGGTGATCTTGTTTAGCTTTAAATCAACATTTATAATCAACTGGCACCCACAATTCCATAAAATATAAAAGAAAACTGTTGCCATTAAAAAAAATCCCTGGAATCACATCTACAAGCAAGTTTAAAATAACATTTTTTTTAACGTCTTCCAATATGTATTTTGTATTAAATGGAATTGAAGTCTTAAACATGGTCATTGGTAGTTGTTAGTGTTGACCAGCTGTTAAAAATAATTTGTCCAAAGAGGTGTTTTCATAATTATTATCGATTACAAGTAAAAGTGTGGAGATTTTAAATGATTTTGTGTAAAAAGGAAAACTTGATATTAGAAATGATATGCAAACTGGTTGTTTCGTCTAGTGTGGATTTTTTTTTTTTTTTTCAAAACATTTATATTTTTTCAGAATGATGTCTAGTACACGCAAAGAAAAATCATAACTAATAAAACCAGCTGCATATTACAGACCAAATAAAATTTATATATTGGTTCTTTTGGCTTCTATAAGGAGCATCCGCCCAACTGCTGATAATAAAATACACAAAATCATTTTCATTACATTGTATATTTTATTATCTCTTTATGGGAAGCAGAGCTTAATGCTACCGGATGCGTCATAAGTTGGCGATAATGGCAAGTCCCGTAGATATGCGGGATAGCCGCTCTTTTTAACGGTCACGGACAGTCAGTGGCTATAAGGGTAGAGCCTTGGAGGGTTTTTCTCAAATTCCAAGTTGTCAGTAATACTTTTAATTAACCTAAATGCATGCTAAGACTGGTGGACTTGATAGTTCGATACTCATTGAGTATCATCTTCAAGGCAATTCAGGAGGCAAAATACGGCATTCGATATCGATCGAATTTTCAAACAAAATTTTCTTGAATTGTATTGAAATTTCGATCGATATCGAATGCCGTAATTTGCCCCCTGTTTTTATTATAAAAAAGGTCAAAAAATACAGAGATATAAAAAGAGTGTCAAAAATGTATTGTTTGTTGTGGCTTTAACCATTGAAGTTTGAGCAGTTTGAAAAGGGTTTGTTGCAAGAAAACTAAAAGCGACTCATGTTGAGTGTAATTGTTTGTTGTGTTGTTTGTATAAAAGCATAATTCTAAGCGGACTATGATTATGAATTTTCTAATAATCATATTGGATAGAGGATTCTCATATTGTATTTGATTTTTTTTTTTTTTTTTTTTTTTTTTTGGCATAAATGTTTTCAAACTGTTTAAAGTTCAGTTTTAAAGTGAGGTATATTCGATCTCGTAATAAATCGTAGTTTTTTTTTTTTTTTTTTTTGTTCAACATTTGCTCACAAATATGCGCCAAATTTCCCAAGTAGGAAGACAGATTCATAATCGCTTTATCCCCAACATGCAAATATATTTGACAGATATGTCACAACTACTAATAAGATATTTCCAAATATTTAATGACATATAAAGAGTTACGTCGAAATATAGTTCGGTGTATTTATCTACATTTAATTTTTATAAATGTTATTATTTTGAACTCTCAGTGATTTTGCTTTTAAGTTTCAAGCCATCGAAGTCCCACTGTTTTTAAGAAAATCTTGAGCTAAAAAAAATTCCTCTCTATTCATTAAAAAAATATTTATGACTTAAGAAAATAGCTTTAGATTGAATTTGGTCACAATTTCAATCGTATCGTTATCAATTTTATAAACTTTTTATAATTAAAAAATATTTTTTACAATAAGAAGTTCTGAAGTTGAAAAACATTAATAAATAACATCTTTAATAAGTAAAAAAGTATTATCTAAGTACAAATGTATTAGATTTTAACGAAATTCTATATATATAAGAGAATAATAAATAAATTTATGAAAAATATTCCTGCATTTATCAACTTTTCAAAAAGAAATTTTGCTTAATATTTTCTTTAATTTCTTTCAGACTTGGAATTAGAATTTTCATCTTTCATTCCCCATTACCAAATTATATACATGTATTTTTATATTTTAATTATATCTTTTTCAACTCTCTAGTACTGCAATAAGCACTGCACCCTTTCAAGTTTTCAACTAATTTTTTTATTACTTAAGTACATAAATGAAATTTTCCATAAAAACATAAAATTCAACAAAAACAACAACAACTACATCACAGAAGCTCTCTTTTTAGTGATTCAGTAAAAAATATTAATAACAACAACACAAAAAATATATGCATTAATTGCTTCTTTGCTAAATTGCATATTCAAGTATAATTTTTGTTCAAACACAAATAAAAAATAAATGTTTATTTTCCACAAGTATCTAGATACTTTGTTATAGACTCACAAAAAAAGGTTTCTAGTCTTATGGAAAAATTTAAACAAGTTGTTGCTTTGAAATATATATGCATGTACTCGTATATATGTATATATGCAAAAAAAAAATGTATTTGTGCATATAATTTAAATGTAAGAAAAAACGTTTATTATAATTTAAAGTATTTTTTTTTTAACTCTCATAAAACTAGAAGTAGTAATGGCCTAAATATTGCTTCAAAGCCAAATTATTAACATTATCTGCATGGCTGTATTTGTTTTTTTTTTTTATTAATTTATTGCGATTTTAAATACATAAGGCAGGTTCACTTAGTATTATTTAGATTGCTCAACTATAGAGTATATTTACACAAAATGAAATATAGTAATAAAATATTATAAAAGATTTGAAAAAAATGTAAGCCAACATTCAGTTTAAGCAAAAAGATAAACAAATAAATAAATAAATAATTAAATAAAGGAGCAGAAATTATTTAAAAATATTTTTTATATAAATATATAAAAGAGTTTGCATTTATAAAATACTTTTACAAGTTTTATTTAATAAAAAATATTGTTTATTACTGGCTTAGCTGAGTATACAATTATAACCGCATATCATTTAGGCCACAATAAGAATTCTCATATAGTATTTGTTGATTTTTATATTAGTATAAGAGTTTGAATGCTTTCCAAATATGATTCAGGTAAAGAGTACTGACGATTCAATTACAGCCAATGAAATGCAGGCATATACACAATTAAACCAACAACAAACAATAAGTTTTTTAAATAATTATTTTGGAGAATATCTCGACTAATAAATTAAATAAATAGTTTAACTAAATTTTTTTCGATGCAATTAAAAAAATTGTTACAATCAAGTATTGAAAACTCGAAAGATCAGAGATTATTCATTTTCAATTTATTTTTGTTAAATTTACGTTCTTTGGCATTACAATACACGTGCGAATAGTTCCACAATATATTTTTTACCACTTAACAAGAATTTTTAATTTATCAAGCTAGTGCATGTGGCTAAATATTTATAAGTCTACTAATTGTAGTTAAAATTAAACGAACACAAAATATTTTTCTGAAAATTCTTAAATATAACTTACTCTAATGAACTTATATGCTCATGATTAAAGTTTGTAGAACGGCAATAAAAATTATTTTAAAGTATATCTAATTTGGTCCGAATTAGTTTAATAGTTGCAACATCATGGAGTCTGCGCATAGGAACTCCATGTCTAAAATTTTATAAATTTTTAAGTTTTTTTATTAATAACGTTCAGCCTCTAATTTCTAATTATGAAAGGATAAAGGACACCTAGCACGTGGTAAACGTCTTTAAATTCAGTTTTGAAAACAATTATAATTCGTAAGTATTTTTTGACTTTCTGATTCTGATGTGTATGAAGATAAATTCGAATTTAGTTAGCAGGGACGCTAAAAATAATTTTTAGCACAGCCAATTTTACATTCAACAGATCACTGTTAGTCAGTTAACAGCAGTCGCAAACTGAACAAAAAGAATAAAATTACTGGAATTAATACTGCATTTATATGATATGGGAGAGACTCTTGCAAATAGAAGAGAAAATTAGTTTAAAATAACACGAGTACATGAACACTGTGAGAATGTAAAAATAGAAAAAAAACTGACATTTGTTTCGAATGTCTCTAGCATTCCAAATAATAATATTTATGCGATTTGCCATTATGAGAAGGATTTAAAAACGAGATTTGTAATTAGCTCGAATTGATCCGTTTTGCTTTTACAGTTGCGTAGTTCTTATATACTGCATGTTAAAGAGTTGTCGGAACTATCATTGTTTTGCTACTTTCATTATAATTATTATTGTCTGTATGCCTGACACTAGATTTTTACGTAACATATTGGGAAAACTCTTGGGAAAATTCTCATCGTATAGAAGCATTGCATGCCATATTTGCATTAAGCGACTTTATGCAAAATCTTTCTTGGTTTCGTATGACTCAAGTTGAATTTTCACAGATTTCTAGTAATATCTTTCCCATTTGTTCTTTTTGGGACAGAAAAAAGGTACTGAAACTTAAAAGCAATTTTTTTGTCAAAATTGTGGGTTTTATTCAACTTTAAGCAGGGTTGTGTTAGTAAATACGAAGGTTTTGTTCTGGGATAATACATTTTAAAATATATTTTCCCACCCATAACTTGTGGTGACTAAATTGTAGATAATAAATATGTAGGTTGCTAAACGCAATACCAATTGCTGCCGACGTCTAGCGATATCAAATCAGAGTTTCAAGAAAAACACTATAAAAACTACTCCCATATTGGTCCCATTAAATTGCGAGAATTCGCTCGAAGTACAATTAAAGACATGGTGTAATCGTCTCACGCCGTTTCGTGCGAGTTTTAATATCTTTCGTAATATGTTTATTTTATTTTTTTTTTTTTTTTTTATTATGTTTAAAGTGTTTAGAAATTTCGACTGATAAAAATGTTATCATATAATAAAAGTGATCATTTAGATAAATATGTGTGTGTGAAGATATATATTTCCACCGAAAAGCATTTACAACAAATTCAACTCAAGGTTAAATACTCGTATATATTGATGTGCCATTTTTTAATATTATTTACCAGTAAGGAAAATACTACAAAGATATTTAAAAATAAAGAGCACATAAAATTTTAATATGCCTTATATAATAAGGCATAAGACATCTAGGTCTCTGAGAGATTTTAGACATGTTGAATCCTACTGAATAAAACTGAATGAAAAATGAGGTAAATAGTATGATAGAGATACGCTTCGTAAATGTACTTTTGATTGCATATAAAAAGTAACTATACGAATCTAAAAAGTTTTGGATAGACTTTCGTCAAACGAATTAAACCAGTAATAGTTGCAACCTTTCTATTTTCATTCGAAGAATATTTAATAAATGCAAAATAAATATGCTCACGTATATAATTTATTTCCCTGCTTAATTAAAGTAATAATAAGTAGCGGCTGAAAATAATTATAATTTTTCAGTTATAAAAAAAAAATTTTGCGAAAAACTTCTAATTTAAAGCAAGTTATTTCATTCTTACTTTCTTTTCCCGGAGAACAAATTATTGCTGCTGGACCCGTGGAGTTTACTATGAATGAGTTAAACTGCAAGTTGAGTTTCTTTTAACTCTATAAATTTTAACTATTTTAAGGTAATAATATGTTTAGAAAGAGTTACTTTTAACGAAATGCTTAAACATTTTCCAACACACAAATATTTGAAAGCTTTTTCTCTGCTGATTTTGATTTCATATTATCGAGAGTCGACTGTAGTTTCGTGCTTCTGGTTAATTTTGATATTTTAGTAGCAAAATTAAAAATAGTCAGCAACTGCAGGTAGTTCTCTCATTTATCTTAATTTTTAGTTTTGCTCTAAATAAAATCTTGCTTTAAAATAATTAAGAAAATTTCATTCACTTTTTTCTGCGTCATATTAATTTTAATCGTTCTACAATACACTGTATTGTTTTTTATCTTTTTGTGTTTTATTTTCAATGTTGTTCCACTCATTTTTCTTCTATGTATTTATTCAGTTTGCTCTTGTGTTATATTTAACAATCATCATTAGTTCTAATTGCTTAGAGTCAATTAAATTGAACTATAATTTATCAAAGTACATTTTTTTTTTTAATTTTTACTACTTTGTACGTTGCACGTAAGTTCTGTACAAGCGATTTTATGACGCATTAGTTTAGAATAGAAGTATTGTGCTTGGAATGCATGTTGGTTATTTGAACAAGAGAACAAATCAATATAAAAGCGGATTTTTGCCTAAGAAAAAATTATAACGAGACCTTGACATTATCTCTATATATAAAATCATGATGTTAGAATTATGCTGATATTAGAATGTATAATTTTGAATTTTAAAAAGGCATCCAAAATCAATAGATTTGCATATCTTCCTTTTGTTCAGGCTAATTTTTTTTAATATTTTTTAAGCTCAAGGTCTTATTTAATGGTTACACAATTGTATTTGTAAATATCAATATTTCAAAACTCATTTAGTATTATCTTCAATTTTCTTGAGGATAATACGCAATGAGTAACGAAATATCGATTTCTATAAATAAAATTATTTAACTATTAAATAGGACCTTGATCTTAAATAATATATCAGTTAAAATTGTTATAAAAATCTAAAATAATATAGAGGTATTACTAATTTTTTTAAGACTTTGGTTAAGGAGAGAAATCATCGTTTGGTTTTAGGAAAAATACGTGTAAATTTTGTTTACTACAACATAAATTTTTTTTAAAATTTTTTCAGCTAAATATCCAAAAGGATATTGACGAGATGCTAAGTGGCATACATGATACACTATTTACACAAGCTCTTCTCAGTTTTATCATACTCGTATTTTGTCTTGGCTGCTTTAAAAAATGTGTGTCCAAGTTATCGATATATATAAAATAGGATGTGTGTATGTATGTACGTAACGTAATGGCTCCAAAACGGCTTGGCCGATTTTGACGAAATTTTCAGGGAACCTTCAGAATACTCGGGTGGGTGACACTGTGAAGTCCGATTTTTTATTTTCGGTCTGTGAGCGGAGGGGCGTGGCAAAATCCAATAATTCATAAAATGAGAACGGCTTGGCCGATTTCTGTAAAACTTTTGTCAGTTGTTCGTATTTTCGAGGAGAAGGTTTTTATGGAAGAAAATTTTGGAAAATCCCTCCGGAAAGGTCGGAAAATTGGAAAAATCGAGATTTTGTATGAAATTTTGTTTGAAATTATTCCTTAATGGCTTTTCAAATAAAAAAAATAGAAAGTTTGTCTGAAGGCAGAAAATTGGGGCGAGGCGAAGTTCGCCTGGTCCGCTAGTATTTAATAAAAATTCAGGAAAATCTTATAAAACTGATGTAGAAAGAATACTAAAGATGATATTTTATTTAAAATGAAATCAATAATATTAAAGTTATTCATTCACACGATTGCCCCAAATAAAAAGATGAGTTCCAAAAAAAAATTCTGAGATTAGGCTTCGGATCCTTGCAGGATGTTCTCTTCATTGATGCTTATTTGGCGATTTGGAAGCAATTTTTAATATGTTAAGACCAAATTTACTTTGGCTTTAGATTTTTTTAGCATCTGTCATTTTAAATTTTATCCATGATATCTAGAGTTTTAGATAGAATTTTGTAGGCGATAGGCTATGACAGTTCCAAGGGATGAAAATCGTAATGTTACCGCCAATTTGATAGTGGCCGGAACAAATCTTGATCTGACACTGATTTTCATATAAGGTGCTATAGTCTTCAGCATATGCCTAAATGCTGTCTTACGTAGCCGAAAGTAACTTTTTAACTTTTTTGAGATATATGAAAATGATTTTTTTTTACAAATCAAGGACTATGGTTTTATTGTTTACTTCTCAGAGATGTTTGATTTCTGCGTGAACAATCTGCTATCTTCTATTATTTCTTCCTTGGATCCTTCATAATTGGTTCAGAGTTTCAGAAGGGAATAAAAAAACATTTTATTTCAATATATTTATTTCTCCAGCAAATTTTTGAACGGAAATTTTGCGCAACATTAATCAGCTGATTCTCCATCTTTGAAATGATCGATAAGCAGCAAACGCTGTAGTATTGAAGTTGAGCTAAAATGGTGTTGAATCAAAGTCGATGATGTAGTTAACGACACCGAATAGAATAAGGGCGCTTAATTGAAGAATATATAATGTGTTCATGATGATTTAAGGATAAAAGTAATTTTTTTTATATAAAAAAACATCATTAAAAACTCAGAAAAAATAGACTGTGAAAAATTTTATAAAAAAAGAAATATTGCCATACATACACTTCGAAGTCGGTGTGAAGATGACTGAAACTAAGAATTAAAATTTTCGTTTTACCTGTCAAGTTGTCAAGCAAAATATAAGATTACTAAGTATTACTTTGTATGGGAGTTAACTGACCTATTGGTCCTATCACATATAGGCTAAAATGAGATAACTTCTGCAGCGTAAAATTTCATAAAAATCAGTGAACAAATGACAGAAAAGTCCCTGGGTATACACAAAAAAAAAACAAATTGACTCCTTTTTTGATATGGGTGAAATATAGCAATAGATTTCAGATCTAAACTTTGTCAACTTGAATTACTAAAAAATTAAAAAAATTCACTATTCTATTTTTGGAAGCAATGAAAATGTCGTTCCATAAGAACTACTTTTTTTATTTGTATGGCAACATAATGTATGTTATTGTGACGAACATGCCCCAGCAATGTTTTTCTCAATCTATATGAAGTAGACAACAGTCTTGAAAGATAAAATTTTAAATATTTTTTGTGACATCTTCTCTTTAAAAAATTTCTGCAAGAAGAACGATGTGTTTTTTCTGGGTCCACCATATGGCCCAGCATATAATATATGTATATATTTCACAAAAGTATGAAGTATTTATGCTTCTAAATGAAAATTTTTTAATATTTTAGAGGTAATTTCTTGTTACAAAGTTAACGCAAAATGTTCTGTGATTTTTTTTATCTCAGAAATAATTACTCTTTCAATAGTTTTTTTTTTGTACGGAAGTGAATGGCATTAAAATAATTCAGCGAGTTAACAGCAACTGTCGACATTAACCTTGTTGTTGCATTTAACCCTAAGAGTTAAAAAAATACTTTATTTGTGTCTTACAAAATAATAATAGAAAATAAATAATTCATTTTCAATCAATCAACATTATCAAAATTCATGTATATTTTAATTTCGAAAAAAATTTTGCATAAAAAAACCATAAATCTATATATAAATAAATAAAATAAATAATAACAACAATATAATTTTTCAAACATTTACAATTTGTTTAAAGAAAAAGCAAAATAAAAAAATAACAAATAAAATATTTTTTTTTTGTTGTTTCAGATGATATGAAAAATGTTATTAGTGCAAGTAAAGCAAATTTCACAAAATGAGTACTTATTACAAATCAATACTTATTACGAATATTTTTTTTTTTAATTTTTGTTTGTTTAGTATGTAAGAAAAAACTCCGCTAATACGTCCGTTCACTACGAAGGTTCAACAAGAATTCGATATTTTATCTTGAAGATGTTTTTATATAGAATCAAAACTACTGTGACAGTCGATTGCCTACATTTAGTTTAAAGCCAACTTAACTCTGCTGCATAGAACAAATTACAGGGAAGCGTGGGTTTAAGGTTTTTTTCCAACAGAAAATTTACTTTAAAATTAAGTGATGGAGACACAACAAACACATCACGTTTAGTTATCAATTTCACAATTTCAAACGACTGTAAAATGTTATATAAATTTATTTTACACAAAATAAAAACTAAAATCAATTGAAGAAACAGAGGAAGATGTATTGAAATACATTTAAGATTTTTTATGTATTTTTTTTAAAGTTTAATTAACAGTATCAATGAAATACTTAAAAACACATGTATCTTTATTTGGTAAGAAAATATAAAACAAGATGGAATTGGTTAAATGTAGGTTTTGTCAATCAATTGATAAATTACTATAAAGAAAGATGGGAGAAGGGAATAAACAATGATGAATGTTTTGAATCGTATGTAGTGGGTTTACAAAAGCCTGATAAGTAATTTGATTGTTTTGTTGCACTATGGGAGAATAATTGCGAAATTAATAGAAAACTAGTTTTGCACAGCAATTTTAGTTACGACTAAAAAACAA
Organism: Germaria angustata; assembly: GCA_963681545.1. Lineage (NCBI taxonomy): Eukaryota > Metazoa > Arthropoda > Insecta > Diptera > Tachinidae > Germaria > Germaria angustata. Next base: position 109,872,274 of record OY812998.1, read on the forward strand.
TTTATTATACTCTCAACAAAATTTATTTAGCTGCCCTGTATTAATTTTTTATTTTCAATGTCACATTTTTTTCAAAAAAAATGTTTTTTTCTTATTACCCTGATAATTTTCCCCCCTAATTCTATTGTTTCCTTTCTCTTCGTCTAAGAATAATTTACTCAATTTAAAATAAATTTTATCAATACTTTATACCGTATTTATCATGTTGTATCATAAAACATTTTAAATACTTTATATACGTTTGTGCTCGTAAATACATTAATAATATTGAAATGAATTTTCAAACCCAATACACTCTATAGAAGTAAACAAAAGATCCCCTACCAGGGATGTAGGAGAATTAAATGAAAAAAGAAAGTATGTGTGAACTTATTATGGAAGCATGCTGGTAGTTTTCACACCATAATTGCCATATACTCGTACAAGCATCTTGACAGTCGGTAATAGAAGTAATGACCCCAAATTGACCATCATCATGCTAAGCAATTGGTTGTTGCTGAAGATGATAATAAATCAATTGGTATATTAAATCGATTTTGTATTTTTATTTCACTCAAACAATAAATGCACCAAAGAAAAGATAAGGGTTATAATTAAACAAACAATTTTATATCTTGGGACAAATGTCTGCAAGAAACAATGAGAGATCGCTTATGAGTGTAAAATGTAATACTGGATTTACTTTACAAGGACAAGTTAAATAGTGTTTTATTTTAAAATAATTTTTAGATATTTTTAAGCTTCACCTTTAGAGAAATAAAGCAGAAAAATTTAAAGCTGGTAGAGCCATATTTTTAAATGAACTCGCCTAGATACACACGAATCAGATTTGTCATATTTTAGAAACATAGAAATATATGTAATAGGAGTCTTTAGATTTGTATTATTCTGATAAATCATTTGTGTCATTCACTAAATAATTTGATTTTTTAAAACTTTAAGTCAAGCATTGTGTTGAAGCTACAAACATATGAATTGATATTTAGGAAGCAATAAAAATAAGTGTTTGTAGTCATTTAATTAAGATCTCTTTACAATGAAAAAGGATTCTAATCACCGCTTACGATATCAATTATATTATCGTATCGAGTAAGATTTCGAAATATGTATGATCCGAATCGTAATTTGCAGACACTTAAACCGCGAACCGAAAATATGTAAAATGATAAACTGAAAGACTTCTGGCAACTGAAAATGATTTTTCTGCACAGGAGAAATGTCAGTAGATTTCATTTGATATCGAAATTTATGATACTGAAATGAAAAATATCGATAAATGTTGCTCGACATCATTTGCAGTGATTAGGACCCAGAACTCTGTCGAACCAGCTGCTAGACCAGAAAAGGAAAGAAAGAATATGTCCTTTCTCAAAATGATTAAAATATATTTTAATTTAAAATTTCGAACTACTTGTTCCATTAACCCATTCACGACCAAGGCGGTAGCCTTAGACCAGATTATAAATTTACACGAAATGAATTTATTTCACTCCCATCTTGGAAGGAATGTTAATTAATATATTTTTTTGTTAACATTTGTGATGCGCAATGACGTCGATAAGCCTATCTGGGTGGAGACTTCGCTCTCCCCAGAAGAAATTTAGCCCACCAGATCTTATGGAATTGGAAGAGTTGCAGCCCTCCACACCCCACAGAAATAATGTTATGGGTTGTAAGCTTCCCTAGAAAATTCTCCACCTATGCTGTCCATAACTGCCCTATGCTGAAAATAATAGATTGATGTTTTTCCTAAGGCCGAATAATTATTCATAATAATAACTCGTAATTCATTAACAAAAAATATTCTATGCTCACTTTAAGGCCAACAAACTTTTGATAAGAAATTCGCAAACCAATTTGTAATTAATACTGTACAAAAATGATTACAATTGCAATCGAGTAGTAAAATACCTTATAAACTTTTCTATGAAATAATAACAAGAAGACTATATTGAATAAGAAGGATTCACAAAACATGTTGTGTTCGAATGAAGAGAGTATTTGAATATCGATTTTTTTTTTGCATACAACACTAACAATGATTTGTTGTAACAATTTTTGTTCTATGGTATTTCTCATTAATTTCATTTAGCACTTTGATTATTTAAAAGGCTTAATAAAGCTGTTTTGAGCTTTCATTAATTAATTAAACCCAAAATTGCGACGGAAATTTGCGTCCTTAGTTTCTGAGGTAAAAGGTTAGACGCAAAAATTCATAGTGACATTTCGGGCTGGTATAGAATTTTTAAAATATAGTAACTGGCAATTTTATATAAATCAATTTATTTACATTTTTAGATCAAGAAATCATCCATCATCCCGAAACTTGAAAAACGCCATACGAAAATAGAGTCCTACAGACCTAAAAAGATGTTAACTAATATTCCAAAACTATTTAAAGTATTCGAGAACACTGAAGATGGCACAAAGCCGAAACCGGTCTGTTCATAAACCAAATTTGACGTGGGATGACGGAAAATCGTTCCAAACTATTTAAAATACTTTTTTTGAGAGAGCTGAATGAAAGTGTTTTCAAAAAAGTAGCACAGCGCTAAACGCTGCTTTTTTCCCTTAATTCTATTACTTAAACGCTGCAATAACTCAGAGTTACAATCGCCGTTGATGTTTGTCCCTTTTCGAAGATATTCAATAAAAATTATTCCTAACGCAGTTCAAAAAAAAAAGCGCCATACCTTCCTTTCCGATGAAACTGTCTTCGCTTTCTTTGGACACGATTCTCCCATTCCATTACACTACTTTCAATATTCCTTCTTCTCAGGTGTGATACTGTGGAACCATGTCTCATCTACGGCCACGAATCAAAGCAAAAGCTAAGCTTCATTGCGATGAAAAATCACCAAACACACTATTGAAACATCTTCACGCGACGCACATCTGCGCACAGCTTCACCATCTTAAAATTATCATCCAATATCATTTTGTGGATTTTCTTAACCGTTTAAGGCGTGGACATTTCAATTGTTCGACCAGTATGGTATTCATCATGGGAGCTCGTATTGTCTCGTTTAAACTGTGTCACCAGAAATTTTATGTCTCTAAATGAAGGAGCAGACTCCCCCAAAATAGAATATAGCTCGGCTTTAATATTTGTTGGGCTGAAACCTTAGAAATGAAAGTATTGAAATTTTTTTTCCAGGTTTACAACTTCACAGAGATCGTATATTTTGATGATTCCAAAAAAGAAAAAAACTAAAAAAAGTTGGTGCCTTGAAACTTAAAACATATGTTTTATATGGTTGCCACTTTTCCCTAAAGTAATTTTTAAACTACTGCCGTCCTCTGTACGTCAGGTGGGCCCATTAATTTATATTTAAGAAATTGCCTTATTAAAAAAAAAATTATTAGGATGTGTTCGTCCACTTGTGAACGGATATATTATACTATTCCCACGACTCAGGATCATCTGAATAGAGTAAAATCAGCTGAATGAAGCGACCAGGTTACAGTTAATGGGTTTTTTTTTACTTATATCGGGAAATTAAATGTTTTATATATTTTTATTAAATAAATGTATACAACAACCAACTTCCTCATCTCCAAAAAATTAAGGAAACTGCCAAATGGCCTGTCCAGTAAGAGAATTTTATCAACTTTAAAATAAATTATCGATATTTATTAAATTTTTAATGTTTGAAGTTTCCAAAAAAAAATTGTTAATGTATAGAAAGATAAGTGCCACATTTTATAAAACGAAACATACTCGTATCTTAAAATTTTAAATTTGTTTGAAAAACTTCCAAACATCAAGCGATTTGCAGACATTTGTCCTACAAATTTTAAACGCTTACAGAAGTTTCGTTATATAAGATAAGGCTCTTATATAAGACTTATATAAAAAAAATATTTTCAAGTTATTTTACAAGTTTAGCTGTTGAATACAACTAAATATTGTTTTAATTTTTTTTTTAATTAACCATCACACATATACATACGTAAATATATATAATATATACCTTTTAATTTATTTACCATTTCCACTGATTTTGTTTTTATTTTGTGGTCCGTTTGAATGTCTTTAGGCTTTTGCGAGTGTGCAAAATCTAATCCGCTTGTATTTCCTTGTTAGTAATTAATATTATATATAGTAATTGTTGTTGTTATATTTTTTGCACAATCAATTTCACTTTTTGTTGTTGATATTGCGGCAAATCATAATATAATTTATTTTATATAAACAAATATATTTTTTGTATTCCGCTTGTTGATTACTCTAAATTGATTTTGCTTTTAAACACTTGTTTTATAAACAATGGTTTTATATTACTTTTTCGATAAATAATTTCTTTTTAGTATGTATTGTTGCTGTTGCTTTACATCTAACAAAAACACCAATCGAATACAACACTTATATATGCATTTATATTTTTTTTAATTTGCCATAGAAATCACACTTAGTCGTAAAGTGTGTGGTGTTTTAGTTGCCTTCACTTTTTTATTTTTAATTTAGTTTTAGTTTAATTTTTTATCTATTTTTAATGGTGTTTCGTTAATCTTTTTCAATTTGTTTATTTTTTTTTTTTAAGCTGGCTTACTTTTCATATCCAGTTTTGTGGATTTGATATGTTTTTTTTGCAACTCAATATTTTTTGCTGTCTGGAATTTATTAAAATATTTTAATTCATACTTTATATTTCAATTAATTTTTTCTTCTCCCAGGTCATGTAACTTTTGGGAATTTCGCTAAGTATCACACAGTTTTGTTTTTTTTTATAGATGTTTGCATCTAAAAAATTTTATAAAAATATAAATTTAAAAAATATATATACAAAGATAAAAGTAAATAAAATTGGAAATAATTTAACAGCCTACAAGAAACAGATTTAAAAGCTGGTACATAGAAAAAATTATTGCAAAAAATAAAAAAAAAATAAAATAATTTACGAACGTGTATGAACTGGTCGTTTTATTTTGTGTGCAAGGAACACCTACCGCTAGCTAGATTGGCCTTTTTAAGCCCAGCTGGAGAGGGCTAGGCCACCCCCGGAACTAATTTTGTACTGTTTTTTCCGTTATCGGACATAGTTTTCCTATGCTTTATGGTATAGGTATATAGTGCCATATGTTGAGTTTCAAAGAGTTTAAGGGATCGACAAACTTATTGCGTTTTCCCTTCAGATATAAACTAGGTAGGCTAATGTTCAGTTTAATGGATTGACAAATAATTGCGATTTCCCTTCGGAAATAAACATTAACATTTTATTGATGAATTTGAAATAATATATGTATGTATAAACATATATTTATATAATGAACACGAAAAAGCAATAAGAAGTGTTTTTACTGCTTCCAAATAATGACATTTTAAGTACTTCTTTTCTTTTTAAATTGAATTGAATAAGGAATTAAGTTTACTCAATTATTCAAATGTTTTAAAACTTTTAGACAGAAAAATGTTATGCTATTGGCTTAAACAACCTGCAGCTGTGAAACATCATTTCATGCCTTCGTTTACTTTTTTATTTCCCATTTTTCTAATCCATTATATCGTCTTATCAAGTTCGCTTAAGTTTCGTTTTTAGCAAACAAAAAACTTTTGTTAGCCTTATTGTGCATTTTCATCCCTGTCCTTATTCCACGTTTTATATAATTCTGTTTCTTTTTTTTTTACCTTAAAGTCAATTAAAATGTATCAGCTGCCACAACTAGCACGAGTATTCATTCTCCCCCCGGTTTCTGATGCTTAAACAAGGTGGTACGTGTTTGAGCAGACCAACAACAAATAAGACAATAACAAAAAGTACCAGCAGTTTAATTCTGAACAATGACAGCTCTAAACAAAACAGCAACAAAAACAAAATATAAGCTTGAGTAATACTGGAGTCCAGTTATAACGAACTCTGTGCGAGTCGGCAATTTCGATCATTCTTAACGTACTTGGTTCTTTATAATCGGGATAATTTTTGTAAATATTTATACAAAACCTTTGCGACCACAGAAGCTAAGTATTTGTTATGAAGGAAAATTAATAACAGTCGGGGTTTGTTATAATTGAAATTCACTGTACATACATACACACTTACATGTATGTATGTATGTATGCCTGTCAAAGAGCGACAAAAAAATGTCAGGGAAAAAACGACAGGCGTTAAAGAAAATAACAACAAAATTTTAACATTTGATTAACAAACAACAACAAAATAAAACAAAAACAACATCAATAAAGTCTACCTAAAAACAAATGACAACAACAATAACAATAACACTTGCAGTTACTGCAACAGTAACTTTAAGGCCAGAAAGCAGAAAAAAAATATACAAAAATAACAACAACTGACAATTGTGAAGTGAACAACTGAAAGAATGACGCTTTCAAGTGAGTGCATTCATGGCTTTTAAACAAACTGTAGGACTAGATGACTGACTGACTGACTGACATGAATCAGACAGTAACGATGCCAAAAATATAAAATCAACTAAGCTCTCAAACTTCACTCAGTAGTTTAGTTTAGGTAATCAAAAAAGGTTTTAGGACCAAATAACAAACAAACAAACAAAAATATTAGCAACAACAAGAAAACAATTGGCAGTAGTTGTTAAAACTTTTTGTGCTTTAGTTTTCCAAAATGAAACTCTGGTAGGAATATTAATTTTTAAAGAAGACTTTCACATGACTTTAAGTTTTTTGCGGAAAATGTTGAAATATAAATTGGTAGTAATAAAAGGAAGGCTAAAATAAAAATGTAAAATATGTGGGATTTGTTTAGAAGAATTTTTGAAGAAGATTTCGTCTTTTATTTAAACTTTTCACAAAAACTTCTCGCATACATTTTTCAGTCATTTATGGCTTTTATAACCTAAATAGTAGCTCACAATCCTATAAGAGAGTAATTTTTTTTATTAGAGCGATAAATACATCCTTTTAAAAATTGATCAGTAAAATGTTACACATTTTTTCAAAAAGAAACCAATTAATAATAATAATTGTATTCAATAGAGTACATCTCGCTAAAGTTACTGATTTCTAACGTATTATTTTCTAAATCTTAGACTTTGAACTCAATTGGTATTTAAAAAAATAAACTGACATATGGAAGTTTATACCAGTAACTTATCTTAAGCAAATTGGAACCAAAGAAAGTTATGATAATAAAAAGGAAGTGCTTTTAAAGAAGAGGTGAAAGAAACTGTCTACAGATCATCCACCATTGTATTGCCCTCTTAGAGAAGAGGGTATCAACATGATATTGTATACATGAATGAATACGATTATATGTTTCAAAATTTAAAATATAGTGGACGTACGCCGAATAGGCAGGGTATTCCGCTATTAAAGGCATCTTTTAAGAACTACCAGTAGATCTATATATTCGTATAAGAAACGCCCATTCAGATGCACACGTTAGATGGAGGTCACGTAATAATCGGCCTTTTACTGAGTGGCATGTCGAGCAGCTTGTTTTTAAAATGTCATTCTTAAGGGCTTTTCGTTTAATGTTTTTGCATAAAGATCACGTTCACATTTATAGAAATTTTGTGCTTTTAAGAAAAATTAAATGTAGTCTTTGCCTTAGAAATGCAACATGTGAAATTATTGCGCTTTTTTAACATTGCTAACCAAATCCATGCAAGTTTTGGCTATACTGTCCTTGTAAAATCCTTTCATTTAATGTTGAAAAAAAAATTAATTTTCCTTTAACTTTATTATTCGTAATAGTAAATTTTAAATTCCACCACGAATTTCGAATTTTCCCAAATTTTCAAAATAACCATAAATGGCAGTAAGTTCTAGAAAAGTTGCAGATTACCAATCCTGTTGTTCGTTCAAAGTCGAACAGTAAACACAAGTCTGGTCGACCTTAAAATATAATTATGATTATGCTGGAGGTGTTCTTCAGCGCAAAGCTGCTTTACGACTGATCAGGATGATTTGATTCTTGTCAAAAATATATATGTATTCTTGTGAAGAATATTGTCAAGATGGGTTAATGCTCTTTTAAGGCATTTAAAATAATGGATTCCCCATCGAGAGCGAGATAATTTTGAAAATTCTGTATTGTGGCTGTTAACACCAACATAATTTTTCATGACGGTATGGCGTGATATAGTTTGGACTACTTTAAAGTAATTAAATCACTACGTAATAGTAATCAAAACAATATTTTTTCTATTACCAAAGAAAAGATCAACAATATCAATCCCAACTTTAGTCCATATTGTTTATTTAAAAGTTTTTATCGCAACAGTGAGATAGTGAATAACGAACACATACAATAATTCGTGTTTCGTGGATTCAAATTGTACTACAGAGTAGCGCAAAGGTAATGACATTTGACATTTATGATGTATGCAGATATACACATAAGGAATTAATTGTCTACAAACCATGAAGCGATCCACACCTCACGAATAAACTTTTTATGAAAACAGAGCTCTCTTTTCATTTATAACAAAATAGCAGGCAGTTCATATTTGAAATTACTTTGAAGCCACCTCTTATTAGCGGATACCTTATATTTGCTTGTATTTTCTAGCCGCTGTGTCCAGAAAGGGAAGTCATTCTTAAGGTGCAACATGATCGTTGTTTCTAAATTTCCACTACAAAATCTTTTTAACTTCTTGGCAAGTTTAATTGCCAAGATTTTGATTAAAAACCTAAATTACTTCAACAAATTTGTGTAACTCTATTCTCAATGATTACTTTTTTTATAAGAAAAACTTATTCTTTTAAATTTACCCAAAAATATTCAATTATAAACCCCTATGGTGAATATAAGGCAAACATATATTTAATGTTAATTATTTCCATTGAACAAAACATTGTAAAAATAATCAATAGAATTACAAAAAAAACCAACAACAATATAAAATTAATGATCAAAATTTTTGTGAGAGGTAAATAGATTTCACGCAAAATTTTATTCCCGATAAAGTTGATTAATTGAGTTTTAGTTTCATATAGAAAAAAGAAATTGTGAATTACAAGACCTATTCCTAATGATAACTTGTTAAATATTAATATTACATAAAAATAATAGAAAATCACTTTTCTCAGCACAGCGAAGATAGTTTTTAATTTGATGAATCGACTTCAAAAGATATGTCACCCTGCAATTTCATGTTCAAATCATTGAGCATTATCAAAATTTGCACTACTTTCGGGCTATTACTCTGCATTTTTTTTCTGACTTTATTAGAAGGCTTTCTTCTACTGATCTCAAATTGATTCTTGATAAGCTAATTTTCATGATTTGGATTTTTTTTTTTTAATTAATGAAAGCAGTAGTTACAAGCATGAAAACTTTCTATGTTAAGTCACACAACACCATCTAAGAAAGCCAGAGAAAATTAAATATTTTTTTTAATATCAGCACAAAAAATTAGTCTGAATGTACTTTTTTCAATTTAATGCAAGCTCAAAATTTTAAATATTGTCTCGACAAAATACACAGACTTAAAATTTTCTTGTCTCGCTCCTCAACCTTCTTAATTCCCACTTTACTGCCACAACATACACATTGTTCTTAATTTTTTTTAAACCTGGCAAATAAAATTGAACACTGAGCGTCGAAATTATAAAACAAAAACTTACTAACGAACTTTACACAGATGGACTAAAACAAAGCCAAGCAAACATACAAACAGACAAAAAGGGAATGGACTGTCCAAACATCATTATAACAAATGAGCGCTAAAAATATAAAAATGGAGTTCAAAAAAACTGGATGTTGAAGCGGAAATTGCAACACAACGAAAAAAAACAAACAGCGACAGCAGAAAAACTTAAGCATGAACTTTAAGCCAAATACATACATACATACACATGTAAATGTACATACGTACATAAGTATAATACTTATATCTATGTAAATAAGAATAAGAGGTGTCTTGAACTTTTTACGATCTCTATGCCTTCCCCCCAAAGCACTACCTTAATACATACAATAACAAAAACAGCTGGTAGTTTATCTATAATTTTTTTTTAATTTTTATTCCAGCTAAACAAAAAGTTAAAACGGAGTTAAAACATTCACAAAAACAAATGCGCAAAAGAAATGGAAAAAATAGTATGAAAGCTGGCGAACAGAAAATAGGAAGTACCGTGGTTTGATTCACCGTAAAAAGGAAGTGGCTAAAAAATCATGATAAATAGGCAATAAAGAAAATTAATTAAGACGAACATAATGGAAAAGAAAATTTATATGATTTCAGCGAAAAAAATAATTTCACATTATCTCAAATAGAATTAAGGCTATTTTGATAACATCATTTTCGTTATTGTATAAGAAACTACGTATGCATATAAGATAAACATGTTTTGTCAAAGACCGCACTAGATCACGCTCATTAATATTTTAGTTATTTCAAACTTTTTAGAGCCTATTTTTGTGGTCCTTAAAATTTTATTTTTTTAGTTTTAAACATTTTTTGATATACTTTTTGGGGTCGTTATGGGAGTTGTCATTCCCCCGCTCTTTTCTCATATGGACCAAAACGAGATCAAGCCAATTCCTCACCTTCCATAAATACAAACCGATTTTTTTGGCGTCCCTCTATTGCACCGTTATGCTTAGAAAAAGAAAAAAACACACATTCCTTTGTAATAAAAAAAATTTTATGGCTCCCATTTTTCATATTAAAAATTATATAAAATATTTTATTCATATCATTTATAAGAAATATCAAAAATATTGATATTTCTGCGCTCATAAAAGAAAATTTTCAAGCCTCAGTTAAGATATGAATCAGAAAATGTTTTTAAAACTGGGTCTCTTTTCTGTAACTGATGTCAAAAATTCACGAATCAAATCACGAATCATCCTGCGATAAAATGGGTGAGTGGGGAGAAAAACAGTATTTAATAATTTTTTGAATTATAAAAAAATGCATTGTGATATGTAAATTTTTTATGTTTTTCTATGCGACCACTTGTCAAGGATACAGAAACCAAGCAGAGTTTTTTCCCTTACAGTATATGTATCGTTGTTGAAGGTTTTCTGAAAACTGGTTTATTTGTAACAGTTCCAAAAATTCCTTTTAATTCAACTTAATATATAAGCCAACTATGGTTAATATTCTCTTATTTTTTATATAATTGACTTCTCATATGGTATTTGAAAGTTTTCATTTAGGCACACGAAATTAAATTCTTAAAAACCAACTGGTTCATGTCTACTGTGGAGTTGGTTAGCGTCTACGAAATTTCACACATATAGACGTTTGTTTATTTTTGCAATAATTAGTTGGGAGTATATCTCTTACATTTTTAATAAATATTGATTTCACCTTATATTCAATTCTTAATAATAACTATTGTGCTGAATAGACTATATAGATGTAGGATAGGATACAGGATTTTTTCATACAATCACAAAAATTTTAAGAAATTTTAAGCTGAATTGACGATCTTATTTAAAAATTTCCTTATGAATTTTCTTTTTATTAAAAAAAAAAAAAATTTCGATATCAACTACTTCTACTTATCAAATTGACCCACTGTCACATAAAATGACTTGAAAATATTTGCAACAGAAAAAAAATTGGATAAACTTAAGTTTAAATTTTTTTTTTTATAAATTACATACCGAGTTAGTCTCACTCAGTCTCTGTGGGTCATAAAACTACTATAACAACAACAAAAGGTTTAATTTTAAACGTGGTCTATATTAAGTTTACCTCTAATAAAAAGATGACGTAGTGTATATGCATGTATGTGTGTATGTAAGTACATACCAATACAAAAAGTGAATGAAATGATAAAATAAAATAAAAACAAGGAATAAGCTCCCAGAATCATATATTAACTTCACTTCACGTGAAACCTTGCATAAATAAAATGCGGCAAGAAAAAAAGTTAGTGAAATAGGGAAATAGCAATAACAACATTAAGATAAAAAAAGTTAAAGAATCATATAGAAAATATAGAAAAATTACTATAAATGCTGTTTGAGTGAACGGCGGAAATGAAAGAGTTTGTGAAAACTTTTTTCAACTTTTTTTTCATCATCTCTGTTTCAAAAACTTTAACTTTTCTTTAGTCGAAAATATGTTTTATCAATTTTATTTACAAAAAAGTCTAATTTTATATACTTATGTATATTAGCTTTGTTTAAACTTAAATATTTAATCAACAGCATTAGTTAGTAGAACAACCAGAAATCTATATAAAATAAAGTTGTCTACGCTCATTTGGAAAATGACAAATGATTTTAATGAATTTACACAATTAAAAATAAATATAAATCTCCATATATAAATAAACTGGTAAATAAATTGTTTGAAAAAAAACTGGCTTTTGTATAAATAGCTGCGAAATATTCCCAGTGAATTAAAATGTTTTAAATATACTTATATAACGTGTACATACATACATATGTTAGTATGTATGTCTGAACATACTTATGTACATTTTTATTTTGTACATGTGTATTTTTCACTTGAACGTTAAATTAGCAACACCTTTCGAAAGATAAGAGAGGAACATTAAAACTTGTATGTAATTATTTATGCTTGTAACAATTTATTTTTTTAACAAATAAAAATTGTGAACAATCTATTATTCATGCTAAAAATAATAAATAAAGACGTAATATACTATGAAGCCCTTGTGAGGTTTCTTTTTTCTAATCTCTAAATATAGGCATGAGTTTAAATGCTTTACATATGCTTTACATACATATATTGGGTGTTTTTTATTGAGGTATAGAACTTTAAGTTGGCATCACTTTTTTAACTGGCGGCCATTTTGTCAGCTGTCAAGTGATTAATATTTAGTTTGGTTTGCCATTTCATCATGAACAGGTTGACAAAAGAACAACGCTTGCAAATCGTGCAAATTTATTTCGAAAATAATGGTTCAGTTCGCGAAGTTTACCGCAAGCTCCGTCCATTTTATGGTCGACATAATCGTCCATCAGAGCAATTAATTCGGTTAACCATGGATCGTTTTCGCACTACGTTTACTCTATGTGATAATACGCATCCGCAGAGACGTCGAACAGTGCGCACCGAAGAAACAATTGCCGCTGTAGAGCAAAGTGTTGAAGAGGACCCGAATGAATCGATTCGCCACCGTGCACAGCAATTGGAGCTTTGTCCATCAACTTTATGGAAGATTTTGCGCAAAGATCTTGGCTTGCGACCTTACAAGATCCAGCTTGTGCAAGAATTAAAGCCGCGATACCATGCAATGCGTCGTGATTTTGGTGTATGGGCCGAAAATGAGATTGATCTCGATGCTGATTTTCATCGCAAAATTTTGTTCAGTGGTGAGGCTCATTTTTGGTTGAATGGCTACGTCAACAAGCAAAATTGCCGCATTTGGAGTGAAGAGAATCCACATGAGACCCTTGAGACGCCATTACATCCACAAAAACTGACTGTTTGGTGTGCTCTATGGGCTGGTGGAGTCATTGGGAAATACTTCTTCCGAAATAATGCTGGAGAGTCAGTTACCGTTAATGGAGACCGGTATAGAGCCATGATAACCGACTATTTTGTTCCCGAATTGGATGGCATGAATGTGGATGAGATATGGTTCCAACAAGGCGACGCTACATGCCACACAGCGCACGTCACAATCGATTTATTGAAGGAAACATTCGATGAGCGCATAATTTCGCGGAATGGACCTGTCAATTGGCCACCAAGATCGTGTGATTTGACACCATTGGATTATTTTCTTTGGGGATATGTGAAGTCGCTCGTCTACGCCAACAAACCAGAAACGTTAGGGGACTTGGAAGCCAACATTCGCGGCGTTATTGCCAACATACGGCCCCATATGCTCGAAAAAGTGGTTGAAAATTGGACCTGTAGAATTGGCTTTATTCGAGCCAGCCGCGGCGGCCACATGCCCGAAATCATATTTAAACGTTAATGGCATAAAATTATCCTTCCAATAAAGCCAAATTGATGGACATTAAAAAGATTTTCTTGTTTTATTTCAATTCGAAGTTCTATACCTCTAAAAAAAACACCCTGTATATGACGGCTGAACTGTAGTAATTATATGGTTAGCGCCAATAATATGCAGGCATATACATACATACACACAAACGAAGCTAATCCCACAATAAATAGCAACAATATCTTAAATAATTACGAGTACGTATTTGTCAAGGTTCAAAACGTACTACAATATTAACAAGAAACTAAAATGATTTGAAATGGGTTTCGCTTAGTCACATTGTTCTTTTCAAAATTAATTATAATAAATCGTTTGAACATTGTAGCCCAGTATCTTATTGTGCAGATTAATTGAGAAGTAAAATAGCACGGAGGATATACACGATCAAAATGCTGACATCAACTTTGTAATATCTCATATTATTTCGGTAAGCCAGCCAATAATAAAAATCAATTCTATTTTCCATCCTGCATAGCCAGTAAGACGTATTCAAAACATTTTTAACAATAAGAGTTTATTATGAGAATTAGTAACTGAGAAAAGTTTAGCAGAATCCAAGTTATAAGAAACCAGCATCCCTTTTTAAATGAAGTTTTAAAAAACAAATATACATATATGACGTTTAAGCTCCTAAAATTGTATTTTGCATGGGAAGAATATTATGTGACATGAAGTATATACATATATGTTTATTACCGCAAACATCCTTTAATAGCTTTAATAATTCTCAATCATTTTTGAAAATTTGGGCCTCGTGGATTTTGCGATCAAAGAAATTCCAACATATGAAAAGCAAAAGCGACAACAAATAAATTTGAAAAATTAAATCCAAGAACTTACTTTAAACATTTACAAAAACAACATACAGATGTATGTATGCATGTATTAAAGCGTATTTAAGCCATTCGTTCTCTTCATATACCAAATAAGATTTATTCAGCTTGGTCAATTTGTAGTCGAAACTGCTGCTTCAATAACATTTGCACCCATAGCACTTGTTGCGCTGATCTCAAGGCAGTCGAAAGGGTTATCAACGAATGTCATCATAATAGCCGCCCAGTGTTACTTCTCTTCATATTTCTCACATGACTTTTGTGTATGTGAGAAAAAATGTCAGATATTTTGCCCGTCCCGCCGGACGCTCTTTTATAAAAAAAATTATATAAGTAGTAGTGCAAAACAGAGCGTGTTCATTTCAAAATATGTTGCACTTAAAACGTAAATATGTTGCATGTTTTGCAATAAATTCTATATCAGAGTTAAATTATTTCAATGAATTATTTTCAAGAATCAATTATTTCTCATAAATTTTGTGAAGGAACTAGTTAAAGTAGATAAGAAACACATAAAATTTGTTTAATTGAAACAACTGAAGTTATAGTTCAAGAGAGTAGAAGGTATTTATTTTAGCAAATTTAAAAGCTAATTTTAAATTACTACTGAAATAGCAAAATTGGCATGATGAAATCAAGATACACGTTTTAATGTCTTTAGGAAGGAATGGAAATAGAAGAAATGATATAAATGTACCCAAGTTCTTTTACTCATTTTAAGATGAGGTTTCAAGAGAATAAATTAATCGCTTTCAAAATTCAAAGAGGAAATAATAAATTTTTCTATTTTTTGAATTCGTAAATTCATTAAAAAAATACATAAAACATGTGTTTGTTCAAAACTTATTAGAATGTCCATTAATTAATTGCCTGTACCTATAAATGCAAACGAAAATTTAGTTTGAGCATTTATATTGAATTTGCACATAAATTTTAATATGAAACACATTAAGGATACCGATGCGAGACAATATAAACACCAGATCGCTATAACCAAATCAAATGAAATTGATTAGGAAAACACAGATTCTTAGATTTTTTTTTTCATAAATTATAATGTACAATAAAATTAACGGAATCGTAGATCCAAAATTTTTCTAAAATACTAATTCCGACTTCTTTTGTAATGCTTAGTTGAACCTAATATCAGTGCACATTATTATCTCTGATTTGCTGCAATAACGTCTTAACTCAAAAAGCTAGTTTTAGAAGAAATAATTTTAAAAGTTTTCATTTTATATGTGTTGCGAATGGAAAAATTAATATCTTTCTCTCATGAGGTAAGTATACAAGATAAGTGGATGAAATGCGTGGACGATATGAAGAAAGATATGAAGATAATCCCCCTTAGTATGGTTGTCGACATCGACGTCAAACCAAGTCGACATCAATATATTGGCAATTGTGGGATCGTTATCGAGAACTATTAAATATTATTGATAGGATATTACTACTACTATGGCTTATAAAATTACAATTGGCCACCAATATTAGTTAATTATTGCCTACAAGGAGTTCAGGAACTGCTGTATTTTTACTGTCGACTTGATGTGACGTCGACGTCGACAATCATAATAAGGGGGAATATTGCAGATTTATATTAAACAATTTTAATTTTAGAGCCAAGACATAAAAAATTTATTTCAGCCCCCGCTAAAGAATGACCTTTTCAATCTGAACCAAACCAGACGACATCTGTTGCATAGTAATAACATGTAGATAGATTTTGTTGTGCTAGAGCTTAGCACTATCTCAAATGTGATCGCCCAGACCAATACTATTATCCTTGCGATTTCGGTTTGAACCATTACATTATTCTCGAATTAGTTTCACCATTAACAACTACAAGAGAAAACATGGTCCTACCCGGTTGCCATAGCACCAGCCGGGACTATGATCTAAACTATTTAAGTTTCCAACCTATTATATAGTATCACCAAGATGTTCTTTATTAAACATATGGATTTGATTATCAAGAGAGTATTATTACACTCTGCATAAAAATTTCAAGTTGAATAAACGTCCTACAGATAGAACGTTCTCCAATTATTGGAAGCAAAAAATACTTTTAAACTGAAGACAAAATAAAATAAATATGTATATGTATGCATATGTATGTACATACTTACATATACATATGTTAAATTGAGTACTAATGTAGTCTTAGACGGCATGCTTTTTAAGGGCCAAACACACTACACAAAAGGCTTGTCATATACATATGTATGTATACTTTTTTCATTTGCATTTTGGCATTCATCATGATTTTATTTTAGGAAAGTCGGGTTCACTACCAAGAACTTGTACATCAATGTTTTCACGATCTTCTGATGTGATATCAGCTTTTGTGACAAAATCTACATTATTTCCTTCTAAACTGCCTTCTTTCGTGACGATAATCGGAGAACAAAAATGTAAGTTGCCATAGCCGACACCAAAATTTATTGTATGTATGTATGTATGTTGCGCTGATATAATCTACAATGTAAAACAACTTCAGGTGTTCAATATGCGAGGAGTTGTCATAAGAACATTTGGAAGATTTTCTGTATGTGTGTTCATATATATGGATTTAAATTAATTAATAATATTGCAGTAAGATAAAAAAAATTTTTTTTAATGCAACTTCTTTTACTCGATATAGTCTAATGTAAAAAGATCAAATAAAATACATACTTATACACTGAAGTTTGGTTAAGGACTTTACATCAGTTGTAACGCATTATCGCCTTTAACGAATAACGTCTCCGATACAAATATTTCATATAAATTATTTGCGTTACAGCGCACCTCAGTTTCAAATACCCAGTAAGAAATTGTTATTCCCTTTGTGAACAAATTAAAATCGCAAAATTTTTTCACATGTCTTATAAAGATTATTTATTAATAAATAAGAATAAAATATGTAACATATGTACATATATTTCAATGTTACTTTTTTAAATGTAAGTATATATGAAAAAATATGTATGTATGTATATATATATATATATATATATATATATATATATATATATATATATATATATATATATATATATATATATATATATATATATATATATATATATGTATATACATATATACATTTATGTATGTATATACATTTATGTATGTATATACATTTATGTATGTAACCACGTACATACATATATTTTAATATTAACTCCAGTTTATATGGAATTTCGTCTATAACGAACTAAATTTTCCAGTCCAATTTATGTAGTTCGTTATTCACAAGTCCACAATTTAAAGAATCGAAAACTTGCAATAAAAAATCAAAAGTTTGAGCACAATTTAATTTACAAGCGAAGTACTATGAAACATGTTTAAACTTGCTTGTAAATAACTGCCTGTTTTTTAACCTGTTAAATACATACATTGTTGTTGTCTCGCATGTGGGAGAAGAGTGTTGAGGGAGAGAAAAACTAATTTCCCGTCACATTTGGAAATACAAAATTTTGTAATTGAAAAACGTTGGCACTCAATTATACAATTTAATTAATTATTGATAAGGCTTCTTCTACACAATATTTTATTTGAAGCTTAAAATTCAAGGAACTAAATTTTCTTATTCTTTTTTGATGGATAAATTTAATAATTGAAGTATTGCAATACCTTCTTCTTGCTTGGTAGAAGTTGAAATATTTATTATAAGTACATATGTATGTACATACTTATATATGAACATACATATGCATGTACATAATAATTGTGATTATATTTCTTTTATTTTGTTTTCTTACTTCATTTAAGTATGAACGTACTTTTTTCTTCTATTTTTATTATTTATTTTATACACTATTTCACAAACTCTGGAAACCGCAAAAACTACAAGGTTTCAAGTAATTTTTATTTCTTAAATTTTTTTATTTTGAAAATATTATACTTATTATTATTATTATTATTATTTTTTTTTGCTGCATTAGTAAACTTTATTTAGCACTTTGTTTATATTGCTGCCTTTTAATATTTTTGTATTTTACTTTAAAAAGATTTTTGCTGCTCTTGTATTGCACTTTTTGTCAATATTCTTTTTTTCCATAATATTTTCAGAACTTAATTTTTGTCATGAGTAAACAAACTTAAATATTATTAATTTTATAATTAAAAACATTTAATAAATAACTATATTTTTTAATAAAACAATTTATTTATGAATGTGTGTATGTGGTTATAAAAGCTTTATCCAATTCTTATAGTTTGTATTTTCTGTTCTACCGCACGTTGTTGTATATGACTTCGTATCTGATGTTAGACTAACTTCAGCTGTGCGAGACGTTTGGCGAAGTATTTGCTTGTGTGTATTTTGTTTTTCTTCTGCTCTTGTTGTTTTTGCGTTTTTCGTAATGGTTTCTACCGGGTTTATGTTGTTTGTTTTATTGTTGGAGCTCACTCAGAAAAAAATTTAAGTAAAACGCAAACCTAAGCTAAAACATACATACGTTCCAATTGTGAGTGCTTTTTCTTTTACTTTGCGTTTTTACTTTGTTGTTTTTATTTGGGAGACTTGTGTGTGTGTTTTTTTTCTCTTGTATTACAACGTTTTTCACAAACATTAATTCGAAGTGCACTGATGTGCTTCTCCTTACCATAATAAACATTTTCACAATAGCAAAAAACACCAATTCACGACTGACTAATAAGTTTTCGTTAAACATCGTTTCGAACTTTATGTTCGTATGAATGCTTTTGACTGGCAAAGAGTGTATGAGTATTTGGTATTTAAAATAAAAATGTAAGGTTCATTTGTGGGTTAAATTCTATAAAATTGAGAACGTGGAGAGTAAATTATGATAATTTTGATTCGGGTTTTAATAGCAGTGTGGCTATTACAGCGGGTTTACTTGCAATTCGGTTAATATAATTCGTGAGAATTCTATGTTTACGTTTGGCTTAGTACAATGTTTAATAGCAAACGTTGAATTTGTTGCGATCCTAAATCATCTTTTCTTGTAAACAGAGCTGCGACTATCGCAATCAATACAGCGTTTAAATAAATTTTAGTACTGTACATTTTTGCACCATCCAAAGTGGAAGGTCTGTTCAAGCCAGGTATTAGCGACTTATGCTGTTATGGTAGCAATTAAAACAAATTTCAAACCTAAGATTATATTTACACTATTCACATTCCCATCAAGTTTGTTGCGTGCAACTTCTTTTCTTCGCTTCCCTTCTTCTTAATTAAATTGAAACCTTTTTTTGGCCATTTAAAATTTGAGATTTTTGCTTATTCTAAAAGGATCAAAGAAAATTCAAATATATCAAATATATTATTAAAAAATGTTATAGCTCCATTATCTGTTATTACATTTTACGTGTTTTTGTTGTTTATGAGCTCACTAGAGGTCATATGCGCAATAGTAATCTCTTACAAAAAGGAAAATTTGGGTTAGAACTTTTCTTATTTTTATTACCATATTCGGCTGCTGGACTTTTTGTAACATCGTTTAATATTAGTTTTATATTTGTATCTCTACCTTAGAAAATCCATACAGCGATCACGCATTATGTAAAAAAGTTTACAAAAGCTTAATACGTGAGAACTTTAACCAAAATATACACACATATATACATAGATATATACAAAGGTAATTAAACGAATATATTAATACGGAATAACTTGCCTTTTGTGAAAAATGTCATATACATATGTATGTTTCTATGTCATACCTGCAACAGAAAAAAATGTATGCATTAATTTATTGATAATAATATTTATTAATTTAATTATTTATATT
The DNA here is from genome assembly GCA_963681545.1 of Germaria angustata. Lineage (NCBI taxonomy): Eukaryota > Metazoa > Arthropoda > Insecta > Diptera > Tachinidae > Germaria > Germaria angustata. The sequence goes on from OY812998.1 coordinate 109,892,715, forward strand.
TATTAATATTATTATTAAATAACTTCTTTTAATAGTAAAGCTTATGTTCTTTCAATAATAATAATATTGTTATTATTATAATCCAGATATTTATAAATTTTTTTTTAAATTCAATTCCATTTACTAATTGTTTTTTTAATATTCAATTCAGTTATAGTAAACCTTAACTAATATACATATATACATATATATATATATATATGTATATATATATATATATATATATATATATATATATATATATATATATGTATATTAATATCATTATTATTATTGTTATTATTTTGTTATTATTATTATTTTTAGTTTTACATGTGTAAGTATGTACATATTTTGGTTATTTACATGTATGTCTTGAAACTCTTAATATTTAATGTATATTTCCAATGAACTACTCTAATAATTTTTATCTTAAAAATAGCATACACGTAGAATAAAAATTCTTAATATGACTTCTTTGGCCTTTTTTCCCAATTTACTTGACTCTTTATTTCTTAACTCACTTAATTCGCCATAATATTTCATATGTATGTTGTGAGTCGTAGGATTGTCCTTTAGTCTGTTTTTGTTTTGGTGGTTGCTTGGTAATTCCTCATGTTCTCAAGAAAAATTACAATTTTATACATATTGAAAATCCCTGTTTGTACAAATAAAATGTGTGTTCAATAGGTATGTATGTATGTATATTTTATAAAATTAATTTTGAGTTTCATGTATCACCCGCGTTTCTTTATCAAAATATTTGTTTTTTATATACTAAACTTTGTGGAAGCACGAATGCAAGTACCTATGAACAGATACATATGTATGTATGTACATACATACATATGTGTATATATATAAGTACACATCTAATATATAAATAAAAAAATGTGTGTTTATGTGTTTGTGTTTGATTGCAAACCAAGCGTATCACTTTATGTACATTTTCTCTTTTTTGTTTTTTGATATGATTATTTATCTATGGTTGTTTGAATGTTAGTATGCATTTAAAGGTAGTTGCAATTAATTGTCCGCTTAAGAGTTTGTATGTGTTACTGCATGTGTATTATTATACTGTCGATATTATGAACAACAAATAATACGGACTGCAGAACTCATACAATATTCATCATCATGCTATTTGTTTTGGTTATGCGGTTCGTTAACAGGGGCTCTCTCTTGTTTTTATTTCTCTCTTATATTAAGTTCTGCTATAATTTAAGGAGTGTTTAGTAAATCTTATTAAAGGGAGATCTCTCAGTGTGCTTTCATAAACAGCAGTGTTGCCATAGAAAATTTTTGTTTGTAAAGGTAAAATATGTAAAAAAAACTATTTAATAACTTTTATTTAAAGCATAAGCAATTGAAAAACATTTTTCTCTAATTTTTTTTTTTTTGCAATCATATCTCCCGTAGCAGCTAATGGTTACAAAATGTACGTTATTAGACTCAATTAAAAAAATCTAAAATGTGCATGAATTTAGATGTTATAAATAAATAACCGATTTTCGAAAATATTTGAGATATCTCTCGAGTAAATTAACTAACTCTGAATCAACTTTATGACATTCAAAGCATTTTTCAAAAATCTTCATATATGCAATTGGATAGAAGAAAAACTATGCAGAAAAACTTAATTTTAATCTTTATTTATTATATATATGTTTTGAATATGCAAGTGTCGATAGTTAATAAAAGAGAAAAAAAGAAAAGAACTGTTTGGTTTTCAAATATAAACAATTAAATGGGTTGATTTGATAGAACGAAAGTTTAACTTCTTGCTAGAAATGACCGCAAGTTGAATCGTTATGATTCGAATTTTTGGAGCTATTTAAAATTCTTTAACATACTCTTACGTATCTCTTGAAAAATCAGTTGATTTTTATAAACTTAAGAAAGTTTATAGGATTTTCGAAATGATTTTTTTAAAGTCATTTTTTGGGACCTTTTTTTGAAATATCTCGTCACATTCATAAATGAAGGCTACAAACTATGTTTCATCCGGCTTAGCCGTTAAAAATATACAATCAGAATAAGCTCCTAGCCTCCCTAAAACTAAAAAATCTGATGAAAACTTTGTTCTTCGTAAATTTATTTTCGAAAAATCTTATTGTATTCATATTAATACCACGAGTGGATTAAAAAGCAATAGAACGCCACAAATTTTGTTTTTGCTAGTTCATTGAATATATACAGTCAGATGAGCCTACTAGTCTCCTTAAAATGCAGAAATCTATTTTCGAAAAATCTCAGCCTTTGAAAAGATAAAGTCTGTAATCAATTAGTTACAAATTTTAGAAATCATACTATTTATTCTTACGTTTGTCTATAAGATCTAAACGGTAACACTGCTTAGCAAATTTATATGGGGATTTAAAATGTGGATGGTAATTCTCACACGTTTTTAAGGGAATTTACACCTTTATATTAATATTCGTACTAGTTAGTAAATTTACTCGTATGCATGTCCATAAGAATGCATTTCTTGAATATACTATTTTGCCATACTTTATTAATTTAAAATTTTATCTGAATTTCAAATAGTTGAAATTTAAAATAACTGAATAAAACGTTGAATGTTATACAGAAAAAAAAATTGTAGATCACGAATTCATACAACAGGAGTTTTATAAATACATACAAATGTAGCTGTTTCCTTCGTACTTCCTTCCTTAATTGTGACCTCTTTAGGCAGGTGCCCAAACAAGTTGAGTTCACTGAACTTGTTTTCATTTCCCAAGTATTAATAAATTATTGAAAAAAAACTATAAAAATGTTCATATTGTTCATTTAAATACTACAGCAGAAGGAAACAACTACCAACCCCTAAATTATAAAAAATGACAAACAGCCAGCCTAGAAATCCATAACTTACTGGACAATGTGTGTTAACAACTGCGGCTGTTGTATCTTCGCATGTGTATTTTTTAGACACAAACACAATGCAATCCACAAAATATGAAGGAAATAAGAAAAGTAAAACACCTGAGGCTAAAAATTAATGAAGAAAATGAGAAGAGCTACAGTAACAATATGCGGCAAATAAAACCAACACCTGCTGTAAAAGAGAATCATATAAACTCTGTTGCAACAACTAAGAGAAATATGTCAGAGGACAAAGCCAGGGATGGAGAATGTTTTTTATTCAATAAAAGCAATTTTTGCTAGAATCAAACAAATATTAACAATTCCGCCTTGAAAGAAAGGTAAAATAATTTTTGTAACAATATAATAAAATAATTTTTTAAATAAGTTCACAATCTTTTTAAAATTATGTATTGAAGTTTTTCTTTTAGTTGCAATATTTAAATAATGTTGATATTGAAGTCAGTTCTTACAAAGAAAATCCTGAGAAGGATAAGGAAATATTGATTATGCATAAATAAATTTTGTAATCAAGTCATGATTATCAAAATACGAGTATGACAATAAATGGGAAATAAATTGCATAAATTTATGTGGGTTAAAATGGCCTATAGTCCTACATGTCGTTGATGCTAATGACAACTCATCAAATATGGTGGTTGAAGCTTTACTGATGAGCTGGCATTTACACCAACAAAATTCAGCCATATAGACTTAACGCACAACAAATAAAATTTTTATGAGAACTTTTTCATTATATTTATAACTGTCGTTGCATTTGTATGCCGGGGGGTCATTTTATTTAGCAAAATGAAAGACAGAAGGAACATCTTTAAGAATCAAAAGTAGTTTATAAAATATCCAAATAGGCAAAAAATACAACAACTTCCGTCTCATGACACCTTTGTGTATTTTTTATGTACAAGTTACAATGAATATTTTTCATTAATATTCTTAATATTTTCTAAATATGCGAATTTTTTACAAGTCACTCTGTACAGCATTCTATCTTTTAAATTTCCATTCCAGCCACGATATTAAAATAAGAAGGCCGATTATTCGTCCTCTGACGTTAATTTTCAATGCTGCTACAATATTGTAAATTTTGATTTACAGTGTGATTACAATAATAATAAAATAACCGTCTTCGTATTCTTGTTATCAATGTGAAAAATTACGGACGTATATTTAATTTCAGTAATTTGTCTCGATTTGCTTAGTTTTCCCAAGTGAACTATTTTTTCTTTGAAGGAAGACTGCATTACGGGACGATACGATCAGGAATTATAATTCCTTTTTTCAATTGTCCCGAAATAGAACCGATACATCAATCTACTGCTTAATAGTTTACCTCTCTACTCGCTTTGCTATCGGGATACCGAAATTACTTATAGTCATACTCATATTTTGTATTTAGAGTGTTGTTGCGGTTAAGGAGTACTATGCGCGGTATCCGTAAATTAAAGTTATATTTTTTATTTAAAGTTCTGAGGTGCTACAACATTTTTTAGAAGAGTCGTAATTTTGTATTAATGGAGTAGGGTGGTACATATTTCCCTTGCGAAGAATCACAAGTCACATCCAAAAAAATAGAGATTTTTAAGTTACTGGGGAAAAAAGCGTTTCTCTATATCTTCTGTATAAGTGCGGAAAATGAGAATTATATCTACAGTTACGCCGAAGTTATGCCGAAAAGAGTAGATTAGTACGTTACCATTTTAAATAGTTTAATCGCATTTTGACAATTACGCTTTTTTTTTTTATATAAATATCTTGCGTTAAATGAACGATGGGAAAGGCTCTATAAAATTTTTATAGGCTCTTTGCAGTTAGAATTTTTTTAAATTGTTGTTAATTATTCGTTGTCCCCCATGATATTTTAGCCTGATATTTTTGTATAATAACTACCGGATATAAATAAGAATTATCTTCAATGCAAAATATTGAAATCAATGGAAATTTTTAAAACTAATTTTTTTATATAATTTTAATAAATCAAAAGCATTGTGGACGTGTTTGATCAATGTTTGCTTTGAATAATATTGGGCGCTACCCTAGGTTGCTTAAAGGATCACTTTTGTTTTACGCTTTTAATAAAATAATTTATTAAAATTATCTGTTCCACGTATCGTTGGCTTTTTTTCCAACTTAGGATTTTTTTATTTTATAAGATGTGACAAATTAAAAAAAAAATATATAAATTCACTATAAATATTTTTTGTTTGTAAGTCATATATTTTCCAGATGAATGGCTTTAAAACTTAATCGTCATTACAAAGTTATTGCGTTGTATATATTAAAGTGGGTACTGAGGTTTAGTTTGAATAATTCCTTTGTTTTTTTTTCTTAATTCCATGGAACAGGATACTTAAATCCATTATATGCCTAACCGTGCAATATACAATTTATATTCAAATGATTTCAGCATTAAATATTCAAATACACATGCTAAACTGTCAACAAAACCAAAAAAAGAAGAAACAATAAACAAAATGTTTCCTACTTAAGTCATGTCACAAATTTTTAAAAGGTATTATTTTGTGAACTTATTTTTATTTATCTATTTTTTTTTTTTTGCATATGCACTGAGCACACACACACAAACATCACCAATATAAATTTTTTACAAGAACATGTTCACCAGAAAAAAATAACAACTGAAAAATAGAAAAAATGTTTAATAGTTATTGATCAAACATACAAGAAAAAAAACGATTATCATATTTATTACAAAATTACCTGACATGCGAAAATAAAGTTGCAGTCAAATTGTATCAAATTTGTTCAGTTGTACGTGTTTATTTTATTCCTACACGGCAGTTTGCTTTTACTCTTCCCTAGTCTCTCTATTCCACATACACACACTCATATACACACACACGCACACATTGTTTAGCCCTATTTCCTTTACCGTTAAGAGAACAAGTTAAATATTAAAAAATAAAAAATAAAATGATATAAACATTACCGTATCAAAAAGGACACAAAATTTTAATGAGAAAGTGCAGCCAGAATAAAAGGACCTTTCGATGTTATTATTTGAGTATTAAAATACAAGGTATAAAAAAGGCGAACCCTATATTTGCAGGTCGAGTAAAGGAATAAAAACACATAAAATTTAGAGACATGTAAGAAATCTCTATTTGAGTCGATAGAATGATCCATATAATTCAATGTTGAAAGATGATTTCATGTAAATGTTGACCGCGGCTACGCCTCAAATAGTTCATACGCTGAGTCCAATTTTGGCATATTCTCTCCAACATATCAGCCGCTATCTTACGAATAAATTCTTTTAGTGCATCAACCGCTGCGGGTCTGTGTTAAAGACAACAAATAGTCTAAAGGCGTTAAATCGCACGATTTAGGCCCCAAACGTGAAATAAACTGTTCACCGAACTCGCCTCTCAATTGGGACATTGTGTCGCACGCGGTTTGGCATTGGCACATGAAAGCACTTCTATTTTGGGCAAAAAGTAAAATTTTGTAATCATCGTGCGGTAGAGCTCGCCATTCACAGCAACGTTCCTCTGTCTTCGTCGTTTTTGAAAATGTACGGTCCAATAATGCCACCGAACCATAATCCACGCCCATAATACACACAGTGCAGTTTCTATAATATGTAACGGACTTATTGACCTGCGTACGAGCATGTCCAAAAAGATCTGGATTATATCTGAAGCTAATGCGACGATATTCCAAAAATCTTGATGTGGTAACTAAAGCTTTAAAATATTTATTTGTATTTTTCTAAGTTCATTATTTTTTGCGAAACGTTTATGTTGCACTAAAGGAGCGATATATTCTTCTAAGTTTTCTTTTATTTTCCTTTGTCGGCAAATTTATAAAATTACACCTAACCCTGTGAGGTTGGGTCAACAAGAGGAAAATAATACTCGTGTCAAAGGGACATATACATAAGTTAGTAAAGGCGCTCCCATCCATGAGAAAATGAAACTTTTACCTCTTAGGAACTCTGTGCCATGGAGCTAGTTTCTCCATTCTCCCCAGTCAATACACCTGAGATGAATAATAACCCGTAAAGTATCATCCGTATAAAAAGACTCTGTACAAGGAATATTTTTTATGGGAGCTCTTTTTGAACTTATCTATCTTATCTATTATTATTAAAAGAGGAATATATATTTTCATATTTTCATACTTTATTCCTTTTTTTTAATTTTCTAATTTTTCTTGTTTCAATTTTCATCCTTAGTTTGATGTAAAATTATTGCATTTAGAAAAACATAACAAGTTTCTTTTTCTCAACATGATGAACACAGCTTCCAAATACATGACTAGGAATCAAAAAAGAGCACATCCTGTAATCACAAGCCTATGTTTCAATCATTGGAAATTATCTTCATACTACTTCCATATTCTAATCTCAGTACTTTCATGATTTTTTGAAACTCATTTTTAGTGTACTCTAAGCTGAGTAGAGAAGTTAGAGAAGTTATATTAGATTTTTTTCACTGCGTAGCCCAGTTGTGTACCTGCCACAAATAGCACGATACAAATTGCTTAAATTGCTTCGAATTTTCCTTTAATGAAGTACTTAATTTTCATTGTATAGTGTATTAAAAATTATGACAATCTTATTTTCCGACCCACTCCTCCCTCCCATCAGATTTGCTTATTAATACTCGTAATTTGTGAATATTAAGCAAAAACTATTATTTAAGGAAACTTTTCAATTCCATTCCCTTTATATATTAAACAAAATAAAAAAATTAGCTTTGCTAAATTGAAATTTGTATTTTCGTAGGCCATTAATTTCTATGGACTTTTTGTTTCCTTAGGAACAATAAATATTTCATTTACTATGAAAATATTTTTCGTATATTCATTAAACAGCAGCATTTGCATGTGAAATATTATTTGTTTGCCAGTGTTCGTGTATTATTTTCCATTTGTTATTTGTTTATTATCATGACAAATAACAATTATTATAATTTTGTTTTTTTCTTTTCAGACAAAAAAAGCAAACAGCACAAGGTTGTTATTTTTCAAAAATTATTATTGCATATTTTTTTGTCGATAATTTATTGTGTTTATGCAAGTGTGAGTATATCGGCGTGTGTGTCTGTGTTTTTCCACTATAATTTTTATGTCAAATCTTCGTTAACGTGATTTTGTAAAGTTATAGTAATGATTTTGTTATTATTTTTTTTGTTCCATTAAATATTGCTACATATTAGAATATGTATTAATGGTTTGAACTTAATATAATATATTAGCGAAAAGATTTATTAAATGCTGAATATCGCACAGTGGGGCAGTTTAGAAAAGAAAATGGGTATTGAAATTATACTATACAAGATACTAGATCAAATTTCTTAATTTAAGAATATTGTTCCCAACGATGTATGAAGTAGGCGGTAATGGCGCTACAGTTGTCTCAAAAAAAAATCAAACTAAGGTATGGAAAAAATGGTTTTTTATTTTTAAATTCTCTTTAAAAAATAGGTATAACGATTATTTGTTAATTAAAAAAATATAGCGTATTCAGGGAAATATCGGAAAATCAAGCTAATCACTTCTTTTTTTTTCATTTTAAAGTTAATTTTTGTAAAGATAATTTTTCCAAAAATTAAAAAATAATAATAATAATTGAGCGTATTTTAGTTGTTGACGAAATAAACAACCAATCTTCTCATACTCCATTAGAAAAACTAATGTTTAAAAATGACAGAAAAAGTAAATTTGACAACGAGAGCTGGTGGAACAACATGTGAACGTTGTCAGTGTCACCACAACTCATCTATGTACTTTGGCTTGGGAAGATGTTTGTTTAACCATCATTACTATTTAAAGTAAGATTTACTGGAATTAGAATACGAAAAATCCATATTCTTCACGTCCTTTTTTTAGTCAACAGCGAAGTCTGTCTAATCTGCTAAAGTTTTATCTACCTTTTTCATGCTCACATTTTGTCAATTTATTAAAAATTTCTTAAAAAATAAACTATTCGTAAATCTAATTTAAAAAAAAATGAAGTCCCTTAGTTGCGTTTGGGTTGAACAGGCCGCCAGTAAGGTTTAAAGACATAAAGTCGCCCACTGAGGTTCAACATTGTGTTGCGTAAAGAAAGGTTAAATATATAAGAGATAATTAACCGGAAAAAAGATTTTGTTTGCTTGATATCATAGTAACAACGAGCTGCTAACGTCAACCGCTCTATACTCAGAACAAACAGTTCAATAGTATAGGAATTGCTCGATATTCATTCTGGCTGCTTCTACAGATTCAATTTCCTACCGTTGATGCAACAAGTGTGAGTCTCTTCTAGGAGAGTCTGTTCTAGGACTGATGATTTGTGTAGCTTGAGGTTATTAAAGAAACTAATAAATCCCTCCTTTTTCGTTTTATGTGTATAATTTGCATTTTTTTTTTTTTTTGTTGCAATTATTGGAGTTTTTGTCATTTATAAATTTTATACGGGTTTTTTTTCTATACTAAGATACTATTTATTTTCTAAGATACTATTTATTTATACAATAAAAAGTTGCCTTTTATCCTATGAAATTTTAACACAAACTATGCAGTAAAAGACTTCTCGAAATATTAATGAAAAGAAGATTTTAAATATTCATTTGTACTTCAAAGTGCATATTTTTATTTGTCAAACATTTCCTTTAGAAAAAGTTTCTCATATTCCAATATCATGTACATACTCGTACATAACAATTTTCATTCATTCATCTACCACTACAACAGTCAATTTGCCATATCGAGCCTTTGGTGCAATACCGTAGTAACTCAAAATTTGAATTTTTTAAGGTTATATTATGAAATTATTCGCCTTGTCGTTTTTTATATTCTGTAAAATTTTCATAAAAATATTTTGTGTACTCAGCTCTTGAGAAAAGAACCAAATTTTCTTTTACCATTAAGTTGTGTGTAAATTCAAATCTTTAAACTCAATTTCTGCAAAACAAGCTTTTTTGAATTACTACGTTATTGCAGCAAAGGCTCGATATGGTTTTGACATTTCTTTATAATCAGTTTAAAAATTGAGCAAACGCACAGTTCGCATTAATTGCACTTAAAGTAATTTTCTTATGCCGGTCAAAGTGCAATGTCCCTTGTTTTTAACTCTTTCATTTATATTTTTTTATTCGTATTCTTTTTTTTCCTCAGCTTTTGTTCATCTCTTTCTCAATTCTATTTAAAAAAAAATTGTTTTTTGTTCCCCTAATTAATGTTTATTGTGCATAAGTTTTATGATTTTAATTTATGTTTGTCATTCATGTCATCATCGTGGTCGTCATCATTCATCATTATCATCATTGTTAAAATGTTCGTAATTTTTAAAATCATTATGATTCGGGCAGTGACCATTTTTTTGTTACGAGTGTACGTTTGCAGACATATTTGTATTATGATCATAGTTAATGTTAATGTTACATTTGACAAACATTATAATGATGACAGCAAACATTTCATGATTACAAAATCATATAAAAAAATTTAAAGGGTGATTTTTTTGTAACTTTCTTTTTGGCAACACTGTTTTTGGCAGCTCAGCTGTTTTCGTGTAACATGTTACTGTTAAACATGTTCAATTGGGTCTATAATTTAACCATGAATCGACTTACAAACGAACAACGCTTGAAGATTATTGAATTTTATTATCAAAATTCATGCTCGGTTAAAAAAGGGCATCGTCCTCTTTTTTATCGAAAAATTGTGTACAGCGACGAAGCCCATTCCTGGTTGAATGGATATGTGAACAAGCAAAATTGCCGTATTTGGTGTAAAGAGCAGCCAAAAGCATTTCATCCCATAAATGCACTATTTGGTGTGCATTATGGACCGGTAGCATCATTGGACCATACTTTTTCAAAGACGACGAAGGCAGGAACGTTACGGTAAATAGTGAGCGCTACCGTACAATGAATCAATTTTTTTACACCAAAATAGAAGAGGTAGAGTTGGTAGAGGTCAATATTAAAGAAATTTATTCGTGAGATACCTGCCGATATGTTGGAGAGAGTATGGCAAAAGTGTACCCTGCGTATGAAGCATAGAGGCGTAGCCGCGGTCAACATTTAAATGAAATCATCTTTGAACATTGAATTATATAAATCGTTCTTCGACTTAAATAGAGATTTCATACATTTCTCTAAATTGCCTAAGTCAAGTCCAAAAGCTCTTAAAAAATCACTCTTTATTCATAAGTAATTTGTAATTATTAACAAAACTTTTCTGAAACTGATCGCGTCACCTTCTTATAGCGTAATAAGAATATGAAGTACACTGTAATTTTTTTGTTAAGAACAACATAAATCAGGTATCGTACGAGTACATACAATTCAGGCAACCAATACTATGACCAATTTTATCACTTGCATGTATACGATTAAAATAATGAAGTATTTTGACACTAATAATTTTTCTTGTCCAAAACATTAATAACTATCAGTGGACCACAATGAGCCGATTGAATAACGTTGGGAAATATTGCAAAACTATTAGAAATAGAATTTGAGAGAAAAATCATATTTTCTGACGAGGCGTCTATGTCAACAAACTAAATTGAAGCATCTGGGAATCGATAAAAACCGCACATAATTGTCGAGAAGCTAATGCATCCACGGACAGTGACAGTTTGGTATGGATTTTGAAGTGGTGTCATTATTGGACTATTTTTATTTAGAAAATAATGAAAAAGCCATTTCTGGTGATTACGGAAATTTTATGGTCTGAAATGAAAGATATGAACTTGGATAACTTTTGGTTTCAGCAGGATGGCGCACCATGTCACACAGATTAACACCATATTATCACATCTCATTTCATTTTGGAAAGATATTTGTATTTGGATCACCCCTATATTATATTACCAATATTAAAAAGTTGTATTTCATTTAAAAAGTAGCGGGCTTATTGACCCACCCTCGTATAATTTGAAAACTTTTCATAAAATTTTAATGGATGTAATTCTATAATATAATTTCAGAACAGCAACTTACGTGTATTGGCAAATTTTCATTTAATTTTTGATTATTAATTTAAGATGATGTGAAGAAAAGAAGTTTATTGCTTTAAGTACCAATTCATTTTTTTATTTTTTTTTATTAAAAATCATTACAAATTAATATATTTTTTTTTTTTGTGAAATTTACTTAATGTGTTTTTTTTCACTATGCGTAGTTTTTCAAAAGAAAATAGTCACATGATGAATGGATATTTTCTTAAAAAAGCGAAATACTTATTTATTTTGCAATATTACAGCTAATAGTTACAGAAGGTTGGGGAAATAAATTTCAATTTGCCGAATATGTATGATTTTCATAAAACAGGCGAAATTTCGGGAATGCGAATATTAATACTCGTCACATCACAAATATAAATACTTATATGGCATTAAAAATGGAAAATGTATTTATGAGTTTTCTTTTCTGGAACAAAATGTAACAATTTTGGCGATTAATTTCCAGTAAAAGCTGTTTATAGCTTTTACTTAAAAGTTGCCGTGCTTTTTCCTAATGAGCCTTTTAAAGAACAACAAATTTCTTTACTTTTTTTCTCCCTTATTCTATTTGTCGTCATCGTCATCGACGTGAAAATAAATGTCAGTTCCTGTGCTCGTTGATGACAAGAATTGAGTGTTTTTGGCGGTCATTTGCCACTTTGTAAGCCTTAGTAATAGTAACAGGTTATAAATATATGTATATAATTGTTGTAGGTATCGATTCTACAGTTGCCGAAATATTGGTGTCGATGTCGATAACGACAAATAGAATAATGGCGATTATTCATTTGCTCTATGGAATCTTTTTAGCAAATTTGTCCAAATATATGCACGTCTTTGCGTCAAAAGGAAAGCTTCAGTCATATAGTCATTTATGCAATTGTATATAAATATACACATACTTATATACTTTAAATGTCACACCTCAGTTGCCATCAGTCATCATAGGAATACAATAGCAACAAAAACAAAACAAAAAATATAAAAATTTTATAAAATGTTTCACTTGGGTGACCATTTACATAAAAAAATTTGAAAAAAAACTATAAAAAAAGAATATTTTCTATGTGTAATACCTTTTTTCAAACGTTTTGTTGTTGGTTTGGGTTTCCGTACGTAATAAAATTATTTTTAAATAATTTAAGCTCACATTAAAAACACCGAGGTACATGCGACACAATACTTTTCGCAGTTAATAATAATTGCAATGACCAGAAGGGTCATACGCAAAGAGGGAGATGATGAACCCACAAAATGACAAACTAAAATTCGCTTCAAACTGTATGTAAGATATTACCCAGTAGTTCTTAGGCCCACTTTATGACATCGTATTTAATGTTCATTTATACTTAAAATTTATTTAGATACGAAATTCGGTTTTTTATTACAACTCTAAATGACACTTTAATAATATTTAAGTCTTCAATCATGTGCATTTAAAGTCGGGATCATATTGTTTTTATGACCACTTTTGCAGCCATTTTTAATTTTTTTTTTTTGTGGAAGTAAATACATAAGTAATAATTTTTGACAGTACGAGTATGGTTGGTATGTGTACATCTTAAGTGTTTTCAGGACTACAATTCATTAGAAATAAATTCTAGTATAGTCAAAGCAGTCTTTTTCTACAAGGTTTTTATCACTTATTTTATCATTTATTTAAACCATATACGATCGAAAAACGTGCTAAGCGTATAGCTTGCAGAAAGAGGTATAGGTGTAAAAAGATTGCTCAAATTTAATTTCCTACCCCACGGTTTTGTGGCAATTTCAGTTTAATTGATTTCACATGGAACACAGAACTCAGTTCTTTTGCTTATTAATTGAAGTGCGATTTAAAATTTGTAAAAAGTAAACGATTAGAAATAGAATATCTTGCTGTTGGCACTGCAGGGCTTAAAAATTAATTGTTTAATAGTAAGAGCGTGTATGGGTAATTGTTGCAAAGGGTTTCACAATAAGCCAATGGAGTATAAGCAGCGGTATTTTAACTACTATAAAAATTTTTGTTTTTCTAAAACAAAAATTTAAACATATTTAATATGTGCTCGCTGGCTACATTCAATGTAAAAAACGTGTAAATTTCAACACGGAAAATTTATTAATTTAGCTGAATAAAAGTGTTTGTCGTTTTTATTCTGCAACTCTCACACGAACCATTTCAACAGGATCAAACTGCAAAATTTTGCCACTTACTGATGTCACATTGGCCAAGTCTCGTTACGTTAGAAATGCATCGTAACTCATGTCCATTCTGCTTGCTTCATATAGAAATTCGACGAAATTAGAGTTGCTATCGTGTGAAATATTAAGTAAAATTTTAAAATCCTCTACATACAACACTTTTAAAGCTTAACTTTCTGCTAAAATTATAATAAAAACAAAGCAAAAACTTGTCAATTGTGTCTAGAATTATGACATGTCGCTCTATAGGGAGTTTCATTTTGTTTAGGCAAAGGACATACATTCATCTCATGCAATCCTGTTTCTTAACGATCAACGCATATATGAAAGAAACATCAGGCAACTGCGCACTGACGCGGTGAAATAGGAAATACTAGCGTAAGGTAGAAGATAGAAAGGGATGGTGAGGGTGGGGAAAGAGAGAGAGATATTGCTAGGGGGAGAGACACAGGTAAACGAACAACGACGAGAGGGAAACACGTAGTGGACCAGATGGTATACAAAGTCCCGCGATAAAAAGGACTATATAAAGACAATAAACAATAACAAACTTTAGTAAGGAAAAGATTTATTAAGAATATGAACATAAAACATAGACGAAAACAGTCCGTTTACAAATTCTACGTATGATGACGGAAAATCGTTTCGAATTCAAGCAAAACCCGTCCGAAGGGAAACGCGACGCTCAACAACGTTTTGTTTCAACTAAAAGTAAAGTTTGAAGTGCTACAGAGTCTAATGTCTAAAGTATTTTTTCATTTCCACAGACTTGTCACCCTTAACATTTTTTTCGAACACCCTTTATTGTTATTTCAATAAAAGTCTCATTTTGTGTACAATAACAAATTAACTTTAAATGCTTTTTTTATTTATTTTTTTTTTTTTGTACTCATATGATGGTGTAATTATTTTGTTGTTATTGTAATCTTCATATTTATACTAACACATAGACAATTTTTTCATTTATATAATCATTAAAATGCCCGGTAAGTTTTTAATAGAGAAAAAAACATTATGATAGTATTTTTGTTTTTATAATGCCATGATTCCCATTTTATTTCATTTATTTCTTGAATTATTTTTTTGAAAGTTTTAATTGAAAATAAATACACATGGAAGCGTCCTTTGGGGCTATAGTGGACAAATTATATGCAGTTGAAGCCATAGCCTTCTTTGGTCTTGTACATGGTAAAGCAGACTTTAAAACGCGCCCTAAGATTAGACTCGGGAATGATAATTGACGTTTCATTGGAATAAAATATGGACTGAACAGTGTTCGTGTAAGAGCCATGACGAAATGGTGGTTTTTTTTACACAGAATTAGTTGCATGATGAAACATAAAATTACTAACTTTTAATAGAAAATTATATAGTTTCAAAAACATACTCCTACTAACTTTCGAATTTTTGGTGTCCAAAACTTAATTTAATCTTCAAATCGAAAGATTTCTAAGTGGTTTAGACGAAAAGATGTTCATTTTTTAAACAAAATTAAAAAAAATTAACGTTTTTATTTTGATGAATTTGTTGTGTATCATAATTACACTTAATGTTCCAGAGTATCATCATTAATTACAAGGCAATTTGCATGAATAACTTTTCTATTTTTGTATTTTGATGGACAAAATCTTGGGCAAAATCGTGTGAATTTTTGTTGGGTCCTGGAGTCACATTTTTTATTTTTCAGTATACACCCCGATTTTTTTAATCAAGGGTTTAAGGTCATTATACTTTTTATAAACATTTGGATACCTTACTTCTTTAGAAATCCTCTCCTGTAGTATTTTTTTAATATAGTATTTTATCTGAAAAACCATTAAACTCATTAGGAAACACTCGGAATATGATTTATTGCCTATAAAGAAATTGTGCATCAGAAACAGAAGCTAAACTAAAATTCGTTACACTGCAACTTCCTGAAAAAATTTTTAAAATGGGTGAAATTTCGCTGATGTATGCTATTGAAGCAGAAAGTCCCTATGGTGCTTTAATTTCCCTTTAAGCTTAAGTCGAATTAAGCACTTGCCGCAGATATGAACAATTTTTAACCCATTCCCTGCAACCCAAGTTTATGGTGTTTCAAGTGAGATTTAATAACTTTTTCAGGCAGTGCTTTCTATCAGTAGCGGCCTTTTGCTAGTTTATACAAGGTGGCGCAAAAGTAATGTCATAGTTGAAACTGGCCACCATTTTCTTATATATGGTATATTATTTGAAAGTGTAAAATGGATGAAATTAATTGAAAAAAAATTATATCGCTCAAATGGCCACCTACCGAGTTGATGCATAATTGCGTTCGTTTTACAGCATTTTGAATTATTCCCCGCAAAACATCTGGATCCAAATTGGCGATTATGACAACTTGTACCTCGGCATCACTTTATTTTCACATAGATGAGAAATTTTGTAGTTGTTGGTTGAACGGAATGGTCCAAACGCAAGCATATTTTTAAAATTGAAATAACCTGACGTGGTGCGCCATCCTCCTGAACCTTCAAAGACTATCCAGGTTCATATCTTCCATTTTAGGCCATAAAAAGTCAGCAAACATGGCTCTGTAGTGCTTGCCATCAACAGAAATGATGTTTCCAGCATTTTCAAAAGAAATAGTCTAATGATGCCGCCCAAATTCGAAGACCGATTGTTTTGCAATACTTGCCAACGCTGTTCAAGCGCAAAGTGACTAATTTGGGACTACGAAAGGTATGATACTAGACTGATAGTCAATATTTTGGACACAAAAAATCAATAATGTGTTAAAATAACAAACTACTACTACTACCAAGATGCCAAGATGGACCATCCAAAATCGTAAGCAACGAAAATTTATTGTTGTGTGGCTCTTATGATCTCCACTTCAGTCAGTTTTGTGTTTATTATCGGCCATTACAGAATAATACCTGTCCACTGAATTATTCTACAGTATATTTATATATATATATATATATATATATATATATATATATATATATATATATATATATATATATATATATATATATATATATATATATATTATTTTTTCAAAAATCTTGCCCACAATTACAGTTTTATACAATTTTGCAGGGTACTAATACACGCAGGGTTAAATTATTCCATTTTAAATATGTTATTATTGTATTCTTTTATTTTGCTTCGTTGGCGATTTGTTGACGTATTTTGCTTTTAAGACAATTCCACTGTGCTGTTACGACAATAGCAAACTAGTACGTTTGTGATCGACAGTTTCAATAGAATTTGGAATATTTAAATTAGTAGTAATTTGTCAAATCCAGAAAAGACCCAGCTTAACATAACAACGACAAATACACTCCTTTAAAATTTATTTTTAAATTTTATTTTTCGCAATTTTCTATGACAATTGTATATATTTAGCATGAAAGAAAATATTTTCCATTAACGGAAGCGGATGTATTGGCTGCTGCGTACGCACTCATGCCTATAGTTATTTTATTTGTTTATTTTTTTATTTTTATTGAATAATCAAAATGTGTTTCGTTAATAGAGATTGTTAATATGGATGACTTAATTCTTAATTCTTATCTGCTAAATAAAAGCATAGACGATTCATTCAGAGTTACTAAAATGGGGAGATTTAAGATAAAAATTTTAATGTTTGATTTAAGCTGGTTTGTAATAAAAAGGTAATGTTAGAGATCTTTGATTGCTTTAAAACATGCATTTATGGAAACTTAATTAAATTTTTTTTGTGAAGTTCATTAATAAATTCCTTTCCACTCAGTCCGATGACAAGAACTTGCCTTTCATGTTAGTTAAATTGGGCAATAAAGTAATCTATAAATGGCCGTTTTAATGAATTTCTTTTAATCATTCGTTCATGTACTTTTATTAAACACAAAAAAATTTTTACTTTTTATAGTTGCTTTCAATATAAACATTCGAACGAACGAATGAAGTTTAGCCCTAGAATTATTCAGTAAGTATTTTTTATTATGGCTAATTGCTTTTCAATTAAAATTAATCTTTCTAAAAACCTGGCAATTCTGGAGGAACGGCATTTTGACAAATAAATTTAATAGATAGTGGCGATGACGTTCTTTTATTTATACAATAAAGGTACGAAACTTTCGCATATATTGACCTAAATCGAACGAGAACTAAATTTATACACAGTACAGTTCGGTTGTAGTAAATCAAATGAGACTGGACAATTTAGATCGTTATAGACGTCCAACAGGAGTGAGGACGAATTTACAAAGACATGAACTGGCCCATATAGGTCCTTGTTGATCTATTTATGCCTATGTAGAGGGAGAACGTTAAGAGAAATCAAAACCCTCTAGCATAAATTTCTTCATTTCATTCGGTGTTAAGCCACATTGATGCCCACATAAAAAAGTTTATCTCCTTGATACCTCAGAACGATATCCTTGCCCTTTTGGAGTGAGAAGAGAAATGGCAAAAATGTGCTCTTCTCCTCTTTCTCTTTATAAGGATATCTTTTACAAGTTTGCGAGAAAAATATACTAGATTTAGGTCGAATACAAATTGTTTATTGTGCTGTTCCTTTAAAAGCATTCTAAGCATAATATGATTGTGTATTTTGTATATAATCATATACAATATAGAATTCTCATATTGCATTTGATTATTTTAGCATAAATGTATGAGACTGAATATCTTCAAACTACTCAAAGTTTACTTATGATTTGGTTTAGCGACCAATAAAATGTCCGCATATGAACCGCTAGAGCCAAAACAAACAAATTTGGAAAGTTAATTTTACAGGAGTCGTTAAAAGGAATATTCAATATGCTGGAATGAGTTTCATTATATATCAGAGCCCAATGCAGGCTGCTAAACAAATTGTTTTGAGAAAATTATGATGTAATTTTTAATGCATCCAGTTATAAAAACCTCATGTGATCGGGAAAACTTGTTCAATAAATCTAACTAATTTACTGTCTAGCATTTCTTTAAACAAGAAATAATGTTGTCATCGCATGTATATTTTATTTAAATTATTTGAATTTTTTATAAAAATCATTTTGTCTCTTATTTCTTACATTAACGACCTTTGAACTCTTGAGTTCATTATTTGCTCAAGAGAGTGTCAGATGTTTAATGAATTCATTATAAAGGCAAAGAGCAAATGAATATTTTTTAGAATAAAATATAAGTATGTACGTGTATATTCATATATGTACATATGTACATATACAATTAAAGATGTTCACATTTATTCACTTTTATGTTATTGATAAACCAAAAGACAATTATTGGTAGTACTGAGAAGAATAAATGGATTTGATAAAAAAAACATAAAATTTTGAAAAATTTATTAAATCTTCATTTGAATTGTTATATCGATCTATACAATTCAATGTTAAAAGATGATTTCTTGTAAATGTTGACCTCGGCTACGCTTGAAACGGTTCATACGCTGGGCCCAATTTTGCCATACGCTTTCCAATATCTCGGCCGGAGTCTCACGAATAATTTCATCAATATTAACTCCCAGTGTGTCAACCGTTGCGGGCTTGTCTCTATAGACATGATCTTTAACATAGCCCCACAAAAAATAGCTTAAAGACGTTAAATCGCACGATGTAGACGACCAATTGCCCGTCCAGAAAAATGAAATAAACTGTTCCCCGAACTCGCCTCTCAACTGGGTCACCGTTTCGCGTGCTGTGTGGCATGTGGTACCGTCAGCCAAGTCCAGCTCTTTTATTTTGATTTAAAAAAAATGGATTCATCGTACGGTAGGGCTCACTATTCACAGTAACGTTCCTGATTTCGTCGTCATTGAAAAAGTACGGCCTAATGATGCCACCGGCCCATAATACAGACCAAAACAGTGAATTATTCGAAATGCAATGCTTCCGGCTGCTCTTCACACCAAGCGTTGTTCGTTTGTATTCCAATTCATGGTTAAATTATAGACACAACTGAACATGTTTAAGAGTAACATGTTACACGAAAACAGTTTAGCTGCCAAAATCGGTGTTGCAAAAAAAGAAGTTGCTAAACAAATCAACCTTTATGTGTTTAGATGTTAGATTTTTAATTTTTAATATTTCTTTAAAATAAAATCGAATTAACAATTTTAAAGTTCGTGATTATAATGTGTATTTAAACACGTTTTTATTGACTAATACATAAACATTTACACAAATATTCGTGGAGAGTTTTGATTGAATTAACAATTAAACATAAATGAATATATATATATATATATATATATATATATATATATATATATATATATATATATATATATATATATATATATATATATATATATATATATATATATATATATATATATATATATATATATATATATATATATATATATATATATATATATAATTTTTTTAAATTTATTTTATTGGGCCACAATATTAAAAAACAGAAAAAAAACAATTATCTATTGAATTTAAGTTATATTGTACCCTTTTCAAAATTTGCGTGAAAAACAAAATTTTCCCCTTGATATCCTTGACTGTTTTCAGCTCATGATTATGCATAAAAATATGCTAATACACCATTTCCGTTATTGTATAAAGCATTCATGGAGACGTCATACAGTTTTTAGGCGAACTGGTATACGTTCGTCCTTTTATATAAAATGAATAATTTCTCTAAATTTTCCATAACCTTATGATGTAAAGTACCATATTAATTTTTTTCTAAATCCTTTCCACGTGTTTTTTCGACAGGGGTGCACTGTGTAGCAGAGGTATGCCCAATGTTGAGTTAGTTTTTCATGTCACTCTTTCTTCTCTACTCTTGTAGGAAACCTCTGTTTACTACTCGAATTCCATAGTTCATCACAATTGATAAAATTCTAAACTATAATTTTACGTCACCGAGCATCATCGCACTTCAATCACGCCCATAAATTAAGAGATGCCCATCTCTAAATTGAATGCAGAATGTCATGTTCACGAGAGACTTAATAATTTTTGAATATGTGTTTGTTGTTTTCTATTTTTATTTTCTCGTTTGCATTATTGTTAGATTATTTGCAATTGATACATGTGATTATTTTGTGACATAAGCATTTACTGCATACTTAGCCAAAATGTGAAATACGAGTATATTAAGTTCTTTTATGAGTTCGTTACAAACTAAAATACTTTTGTATGGTTTTTGTATTGAAATAATTTTTTAAAATTTTTTTCATCAAAGTTTATTAAAGAAATAATCTCCCTTATTCTAATTGTCGTCATCGTCGTCACATCAAGTCGACATTAAAGAATAGTTTAGTTCTGTGCTCGTTGCAGACAGTAATTGAGTATTATTGACGACCATTTGCCAATTTATAAGCCTTAGTAATGGTAATAGCTTATAAATAATATATAATTGCGGTCGGCAACGATCCTACAGTTGACAAAATATTGCTGTCGAGTTCGGGTGACGTCGATGTGGACAAATGGAATAAGGAAGAATAGTATTTTTTGCATTCGGTTCAACTTTAGCACCTGTGTCTGCTATTTGTTTAAATCACAAATAGAATAGAAATAGTTCTAATGTAAATTATTTTTATTTTGCTTGTTAATTTGCAATTTTATGTGTTCGTGAACATTCAGATTTAAGATTTCCTGTTTTAACAGAACAAATTAAGCAAAAAGTGAAAAACCAAATTGTAAAAAAATATACATTTTTTCCATTTAACAACTTTCCAAAAAATACAGCAATTAGGGGAGAAAATGCCAAAGGAAATAAATAAAAAATTAAATTAAAAAATAAAAAATTAATTACATTCTTCTAGTGAATTGCTGAAAAACTATTATTGACTTGAGGCTATTTGTTATTAAAATATTTTTTTCTGGTAGGTTAGTATTTTATATTCTTCTAATAAATAAAAAAAATAATAATAAAGTTATATTACATATTTTTTTAATAAACATAAATTTAGGATTAGCGTTTCATGGGACTCGGGAAAAATTTCTTGGAATTAATTGTCTGTTTCTAATTTGTATTTGACTGCACTTTTTTTCTGGGAGTATACACATGCCACTAGCGTAACTAGAGAGCTTTAATGGAGGGTACTGCAACACTTCACACTGTAGCACTTAAATGTGTCATCTATTAGAAGTTCAATAAGAAGAAACAAACTCTCTTATAAATTATTTCTGGGGGTGGTATAGCGCTCTACAGACAGGTTTCTCTAAGCCGATAGTACGTGCAGAGATGTAACGTGAAACATTTTACCAACGCATTCACTTTGATAGATACAAAGGGGTTTTTTCAGTCGTTAAACGATATTTTTAAAAACTTACAGCTGTATTCATAAAAAAGTCTTATTGTAGGTTTAAAGAAGACAATTGTTACTGGATGCTTTTCGTATTATAAGTAATTATTGTTAGTTTGTATTCATAAACACGCTAATGAATATTTTATATTTCCGTATAACAATTCTTTTAATTTTTCCTTTTTATATTTTTGTTAGTCATGCTCAAACATTGAAATCGATTAACCAGATATTTAGTTAAAAATATATTTTAACAACAATTTTAGGGATAAAAAATATGTATTTTAGCGTAAATATATATTATCGAAAAGAAATTTGAACACAAATTGGATTGAAAAACGTTTGTATTAACCAACTTGTTAATATATATAGCTCGAAATTTATCCGGGTGCCAAGTTTCTTTATATTTTGTTAACATCACTATTACAAATAAATAATATAAATTTAATTTCAGTTCAATAAATTTTTATATATTTGTGCTCCTAATTTTTTGACCTGCGTGATTGCTCGTAAATATTATGTTGGTCTATCATTAAATAAAAATTATATATTATCAGCCATTTTCTTCACTCAAAATAAAAAAATGCAAGCTCCAGAACAATTATAAGAGTAAAATAATGTAAAAAAATTATAAGTTTGAATTTGCTAATAACATTTTGCATTTTTTTTTACTGAAAATGTATTACAACTTAAGAAGCTGATAATTTATGTCATATATTTTATATCTTCACATATAACACGTATTAGTAAATACATTATGATCTACATTAAATTTGCCACAGTTTCTAAAAAAAAAAATTAATTCTAAGGCAATTTTGACACTTCTTTTGATTGTTACTTCGGAAAATAAATTTAGAGAGCTCTTGGAGTTACACTGTAAAAAAGTTTAGCTGATACAAATAGGTTGCCCTCTAATAATTTTCAGTTTATTTTTAGTTTATGGAAGAGTAAAATTTACGATAAATAGCTTATTGAATTTTTTTTAGGTTATTAATTGTTTATGAATACAGTATTGGTCTTTTTTAATTTTCCTTATTAAAGGCTAATAAACCATTTGTAAATTTTTATGAATATGCTTGTTAAAGTAATATAAATGCCCTGGTATGTTTGTTCCCTTCTTTGAGAATTAAATATAAATATGGCTTATCACAATATATTCGCAAAGTACATGTTTTTCTTATGGTAACATAAATTGGCAGTGAAGTGATTTCAATCAAATATGTAAATTTCAATATCCACCTAAAAACTAAATAAAAACTACGAGTGTTTTTAGCATTAAAAACAATGACAGACAGACTGCGAAATCGTATATTTGCCAAAAATTACAAAAAGGCTTGTATACAAATTGTTTTGCTAAACACATGACCAAAGCGATTTACAAGGCCCCAAGGAATATAACTTTTACTTAAAATTTATCATTAAATTATCATTTAAAATTATCACCACTGTGCTTTTTTTTAATAATTTTCATACACTCTAATAAAATTTGCATTCTTATTCACTCCTCGCAAAAATAAGTAACTCCAGTTTAATTTTTCTTTGTAAGATAAATTAAAAAAAAACAACAACTATTAATGCAACACGCAAAATTAAATTGGGAATAAATTTAATTTAAGAAAATAAAAATAAACACTTCACATTTCTTACAGATTTATCTCCATTAATACTTGTAAATAAAAAGATCTCCAAATGCAGCGAGTAACAAGAGAAAACTTAAACTTTAACTAACTGTTAATTTATTAATTACTTTTTGGCAACATCTAAATCATGTACTCGTAACTCATAATTTATGGCGATTGCATGAAGCACGTTTTCTTGCTTTGCTTTTCATAGAGAATCCGCCAATTAAATTTCAGTTTTAGGGTAGACGGTGAAAAAAGTAATTGTATGTTAAAAAGTTTAAATTGCTTTTTAGATAAGTTTAAAAAAAAATAGATCATACATAGAGCTTTTGGCATGAATCACGCTCACGACTTTCCAATGATTTAATTCTACTACCTCGATTTTGTTTTAAAAAGCTAATGTTGTTTTTTTATAATTTTTTCAAATGAAAAGTTTATTTAGTTTTTAGTATTTCCCTAATTCTAATTATCATCATCATCGTCAAAACTAGTCGAAAGCTATGTGCTCATTGTAGACAAGAATTAAATATTACAGCCGGTCGGTGCTATTTTATAAGTCTGAGTGATAATATCACATTATAGGCATTGCAATTTTTTAGAGAAGCCATAGTTAATATTTACTTTGTATGAAAAGCGGAGAATTCTCTATGTAAAAGCCCAGCTCAAAGACTTACAAATAAATTAAAGGCTTAAATGAGTTTTTTTAATCTGAAAAAAATATTTCGTCAGCCATCACCATACCACGCAACACATTGCGAAGGTGTCTGTTACATTTTTATGATAATGTTTTCCCCTTAATATAAAAACTCACTTAGATAATTAAATATAACTAATTTATATAAATATTTTTTTCCTGAATTTTGCAACATCTTTTAGGATCGTGTATGGGATTAAATGTGTACCTTCTTTGTTATTTAAAAATTTTGTAATATTTGAAGCAAAGCTTCACTTTCCGGTTGCCCTACTCTACAACTTATACTCCATTATATTTTACTTTACTAACATAAAAAATAAGTCTAAAAGCCATCGTTTGAAATAGATATTAAGCAGGCAATTAAAACAGAGTTTAAGAAAAAATAAAACGTGAAAATTATGGCATAAATATGAAGTGTTATATTGAAATTTTTCATAAATTTCAAAATTATTCGAGTGTATTTCGCATTACTTTGATTGGATTTCTGCCATAATTTAGTTTTGTTGGTTAAAAAAAATAGAAATAATAAAAAAAGGAAAAATAAATAAAAAAGTTCTAAACGATAAAATTCAATAAAAATAATAATAAAAAATACCCTTAAAATATTCTTTAAAAATTTTGCATTATTTTTTGAATGTTTTGTTTTATATTAATTTTTCTTCGCTGCCTTCTGTCATCTTTTTCAAAAACTCTAATAATTTCAACAGCAGAGTCATTTAAAACAATTTTAATATTTAACTCAATTTTCAAAATTATTGAAAATTTTAACGACGACTTTTATAAGTCCATACAAAATGAAAAACTAAAAAAAAACAGAAATTCATCAACTACGACTTTGCCTTTAAATAAAATATTTTTGTTTTGCCCACAGTCCATTTCCTCGTGCATCAATGGCTAAGCCACCACTCTCTTATTTGTTGTTATTCTTAATAAATCTACCATATAGGAAAAGTTCAGCTTGGCTGGAGGTGGTATAATCATCCACAGGTCTGTAATGGTGTTGTGTCTGCGTAGCCAGTAGCCGTTGTACTGACTCTCAATTGTAATGTAACGTATGACGATGGTATGATGGCCGACTAACAACATTTTCACGGTGATGATCACTAAATGAAATTTATTTGCCGTTACAGCAGTGGAAAAAATTGTGAGTACATTAAAAAAAAAATATTTTAATAGAAACTTTAAAGCATATTAGGGCAATGCCTATAATGCGCTCTGCATGACTAAAAAATGAGCCTCAGTTGAGTTACAATTTGCTAAAAATTATATTGTAGATGGCAATTGGTAATTCAACATTTTTTTTTTTTATTTTTAATTTCAGTCCCTTTTTCGTGCTTAATTGGAAACTAACAATTTTTGGCAGCCGATAAAGCTTTAAAGATATTTGCGAAGTTTTTTTGTTTTCAACTGTCTAAAAATTTTCTATTATACTCGTATTTGGTTTTTCATTTAGTGGTTTCAAAACTGCCGGTCTGGCAAGGCTATCAGCTATTAAAAATCTGTCATGTAAAATGTCATTTAATTAGTGGCAGGTTTACCGTTTACCTATACGGATCGTTTAACAACGAAAAAACCGCATAAAATAGTTAAAATGTGGTTTACGGGTTGATTATAGTCTTAATAATCGACCTACTGTGCAAGGCTATAAAGTAATTTAAAGTGACTGGAAGGGTCACAGATGTTATCAGACCGGTACGAAAATATCGCTTCTAAATATTAGTAAAATTTGTCGACTCCACGAGACTTTCTCTCTCGCTCTGTCTCTTTGATGTAAATAAATATTTTTTTATTTATTTATTTTTTTTTTTCAATAACAAACGTCTTTTTAATTATATAAGTTTTCACTGAATTTATAATTTCTTACTTTCTTATTACTGCAAGAAGCGAGGTTTTATCAAATGTTAGGCGAATTTGAAGTTGCGTGTTTTTTTTCGTTATTGAAATATATCGAAATTTCGATATTTCAAGTGAATTTTTGCGTTCATTGGAAAATTTTCGACTATAATGAAATATTCATTCAAATGTGTTGGTCGTTATTATTATTTATTGAATTTGTATTAATTCGATTACTTAAAAGATATTGAATATATTTTCTAGTTTTGATTATCGAGAAAGTTTGTATTTTGAATCGAGTTTGTTAATGATATGAATCTCTGCAAAAATTTCCGATCTTTCACTAAATTATCTTTAAAAAAACTAATATCGATGATTTCTTTTGATGCATTTTCGCATATTGGGAGAGTTTTCGGCTCTAGATAAAAATTTTCTAGTAATTTTTTAAATGTATTTAAGGAAAGTTTCAACATTTTTGAGAATCCTAGCATTTGTATTATATTATAAATATAAAATTTTCTTAAAAATCATTAAATAAACTGTGATTTTTTATAGTTTTTGGATTTGATTAAAAAACACATAAATATTTATGAGCCGGTAGAACAATCTATATAATTCAACGTTCAAACGTGATTTTATGTAAATGTTGATGGCGGCCACGCCTCTAATGGTTCATACGCTGGGTCCAAATTTGGCATACTCTCTCCAACATATCGGTCACGAATAAAATGTTCAATATTGGCTTTCAGTGCGTCCTTGTCCCTTTAGATATGAATCTTAACATAGTGTAAAGGCGTTAAATTGCACGACTTAGGCGGTCACTTGCCCGGCCCCAAACGTAAAATACACTGTTCACCAAACTCGGCTCTCAATTGGGCCATTGTTTCGCGTGCTGTGGCACCGTCTTGTTGAAACCACAGTTCAGCCAAGTCCAGTTCTTCTATTTTGGGCAAAAAATAAATAAAAAATTGTAGTCATCGCACGGTAGCGCTTGCCATTCACAGTAACGTTCCTGACTTCGTCGTCTTTGAAAAAGTACGGTCAAATGATACCTTATGCCCATAATCTACACCAAACAGTGGATTTTTCGGGATGCACTGCTTCTGGCTGCTCTTCAAACTAAGCGTTGTCCGTTTGTAAGTCGATTCCTGGTTACATTAAAGACCAAACTGAACATTTTTAACAATAACATGTTACATGAAACCAGTGTTGCCAAGAAAAGACGGTTGCTAAAAATCAGCCTTTAAATTGTTAACTTCAGGTCTCGAACTTGAGCCAAATTAAAAATAAAATTTCAATTTAAAATATTTATATTTTTAAAAGGGGTTATTTTTATTTTTAATTAGAGAATTTTCGTAATTCGTTTTAATGATGAGTGTGAATTTTTTCAAAAAGGAATGTAGATTTTTTAAATGTTTATTCATTATTAGAAAATTTTTTTTTGGAATATTCTCCTTCATATTGGTTTTAAGACTTTGAACACTTTTAGTATTCAGTGTATTTGGAAGCAACTTAAAATTTAATATTTATAACATGTTCAACACATTTTAGGTTTTCGATTTTAAAACACTGCATAATCATCTTCCTCATTGACTTTATAATAATGAAGTTTATTATGATGGTTCATACAGAATTTTGTTCTTCAGTCTAGAATGTTTAATGCTGTTTTAATCGGCAAAAATGCGTGAGTGTGAGTGTGCATTTGAGTCTGGTTGTTAATTTATGTTTGTTGTTGTTGCCAATGTGTTTTCGCCATAAATTTCATGTTGCATAAACTTAATTTGATGTTATTTGCTGCTTATTTGCGAGAAACAAACAAGAATCCACACACAGTAGGCAAGTTTTGCAGTCATGTGTTACCAAAACGGTTTTTACCTGAAGTTTAAAACGGTGTTCCATGTGTTTTTTCCCCTCTGATGGTCAACAGTGAATAAAATTATTATTATTATTTTTTTTTTTTGCAATTACACATAAGCGGCACATGCCACAAAAAATTAAAACATTGAATTAACGACAAGTTTAATGTTTGAAGGCGTCTATTCATTCATTTGCACATGATGAAAATTATGTTTTTCAAAATCACCAACTAGAATTTGATACCTGGATTGATGGTCGTCGGTGGACTGCCACTTCTTTAAAAGAAATTACATTTTTGCGCAAGAAGAGATTTTATTTTCAAGTCAAGTAATTGTTAAAACAAAATCCATGGATAAATATGAAAACAAAACTGAGTTGAAATGAAACAAAGCAAATAAATACGTTTTAAATATGAGTAACTACGTGTATTTTTAGCCATTGTTAGTTTTTGGCCAATTTGACAACAGTAGTTGTTAAGAAAACAAAATATCAAAAAAAAAACCCCATCATTGCACACACATAGTCACACAAATATATAGGCAGTGGCCTGAATATAAAGCCATAGTGCACATCATGTTCACTGTATTTTGTTTTCTGCAGTACAAAACTATGGGTAAAATGAAACAATTGAAAGCACTAGCAACAGAAAACAAACGAGGATGTGGAGTCAGGGAGCCGGCGATGAATAAAAGTAACCAGCTTAAAATAAAAATAATAAAGTACTCGTACGTTACATAAGGCGAGTACTGTTGTTTGTTGCAGTTCCTTGAATGGAACAGACCAGTTTTGGTTCACACGAAACTGGCTGAATACTTTTTATTATTACAATTTAAGTTTTTACTGTTGTTGCTTTTAAGTTTTATTGTTTTTGCTATTGTTGTTCCACCTTTTTTAGCAACACTTTATTTTAGTTACAATCAAACGGTTGATTGTTTCATGCCAAATAGAAAAACAAGTCAACACAACAGTTGGCCAAGAACGTTCGTATGTGCATGCTAAATGAAAACTAAAATTAAAATGGTTGAATTATTTAGAGATTTACAATTGAAATGTCTAGGAAAATATTTTACAAATTTCGAAATTCAGTAGGGAATATAATTGGAAGCCTTTTGTTAATTTTTCAGTTGCCTCAAATCTCTAGAGACTATAAATTAAAAATTGGTTTTTGCATTCATATACGAGTAAATACAAACTCGTATCTATCGTAGGGTATCAAGCCATTTTAAACTTTCCCTATTGTTGCCATATTATTCTTTAAAGGTACATTGAATTGGAAATTAGATGCCAAAATGTTTGTCAATTAGAATAAAAAAACTTTCGATATACATATTTTATTTTAAAAAAGTGACACTTGTAAAAAAAACAATTTTGAAACTTGTTTGGAAGCCATCGGAAACATTACATTAAATTTAATAGAACGATATAAAAGATCTGACGAGTCTCCTTTTGACGGTAGTCTTTATCTTTGGGTATATGGACAGCCAATATGGTGTACTTCGGACCAAAGAACTTGTTTTCATCTAAGCTGATATCGCAGACATGAAAACTTAGCACATATAAAACTATTATCAGATCTACCTCCACATATGGATATGGAACGTTGTCCATGACAGCGTCTAAGATTTTTCGAGCGTAAAATTCTCCGCAATATATTTGGCCCATTGCGAGATGTTCCGAGAAATAATGACGATTTGCTCGAGCTATGCGAAGGAGAGGACATAGTCAAATTCATAAAGGCCCAACGTCTGGGCTGGGCAGTTCATGTTGCGAGCATGGACAATAGCAGATTGCAAAAGTCGTTGCTAAACTATGAAATCAGAAACACTAGAAGAAGAGTATGCCTGCGAACTAGATGGAAGGACTGTGTTGAAGACGATTTAAGAATAATGGGTATACGAAACTGACAAACTGCACATAGGGAAGAGTGGAAAATGATTATCGAACAAGCGAAAGCTCACTTTGAGCTGTAACACTTCATGATGATAATTTTGCGACTGCAAGTGGACGGGCGTTTGTTCTTATATAAATGTGTTTTATACTCAGCCAGTGTATTGGCCTAGATGGCAGCTCCAGCATCAGAATAGGATACAATAGGCTAATCAACTGCTTGTCTGAAAATCATCGATTAACGAAACCTGAAATAGTATGAATGAATGAGGTACTATGCTGATGGTTATATGACTCCATTAAACAATTCTGACAGTGATCTACGTTTCTATAATTATTTGATCTGACTCGAGCAACTTTTATAAATTGCCACAATTATCTTAGACTGTAAAAGCTGGCCATTGTCGAGCACCATTTAAAAAAATTAATAGAAGGGTTAAAATACTCTATAGTAACTTGCCTTATATATGTAATTCTAAGGGCTTGATGTCTATCTAGACATCACATAAATTTTCAATTTATTACACCTCTCACACATATTGACATATTAACTGACGTATTTTCAGAAAATTTTTTATGTACAAATTTTGGTTTTATTGATAATCTTCATTATTTATTAACTATATTAATTGTTGTTTTGTTAAACTATTTCTTTTCATGTGCGAAAGGTAGATTTTTGCAAGAAATTTAAAAAAATTTTTTGTTTAATCGTCTAATAGCAAATTATCAAATATTTCCACAAAACTGTCCAAAGCGAATTTCTGTTATTAAAAAGCAACATTTTTCAACCGAAAACTTATGCAGAAGCAAAGATTGATAGTCATCGGTGCGTATTTATTTCAGAACGACGTTGGCCAGGCCATCATCAACGGCGACCGCTATAGGTTAATGATTATCACTTTATTTTGATATGAAATGAATAATACGGACACCAACGATATGAGGGTTTCAACAGGATATATCGTAGATCTACGCGAATTAGCGACAAGCTACAGCAGCCTGTAAAAATCGGACGAAGTCGTGGCATATATTTGCACGATGTTATATTCCATACCTGAATGGCATGGATAGGCGTTTTAAATGAATAAAAAATTTGAATGATATTTTACACACATTTTGTTTTATTTCAATTTAAAATTAAAATGCGTGAAAGACTCTTTTTATATGAAAAATAAAAGAAACAGAATTAGAATAAGAGGAAGAACCATTGTCAGGCCATAAAAACTTCCTTTATAACTAAAAATATGTCTTATAAAGAATGCAGATTTCTCGTATTCTATTTTCAGTCGGTCTCGGTTGCTATAAAACATCCACAGGTTCCCCTAACTAGTGGTCAAATTTGTTACTCTTATCATTTTTAGGCATGACACGCAGTACAAATTAATAAAAGTTATTCTCTAATGGGGTTTGATGAGGTAAAGAAAGAAAATTTTTGTTTTTTTATATTTGATTAAAGCAATTGTCCTTTAGAAAATTTTTGTCACCACTAAGAGATTTCAGTTGTATTCTCTTCTATGGAGAATGTTTGTTGCAACAGTTCTCTACAGAACATTTTCAGGAAGAGTTTACAAGATTTACCTCTGGATTGTAGCTCCGCTGAGTCTGGTAACACTGGCATTAAAAAAGCCACATGCAAACATTTTTAGTTTTTATTTGTTTTTCTTTTTATACAACATTAATGTTGTTCTTATTTTTTATTTATAATTTTTCTTTTTGTTTTATGTTTTTTGTATTTGTTTTGCTTTGTTAAGTGTTGGAGTTTATTTGTGTTTGTGTTGATTTTTCAAATGTTTGTTTTCTCTTCGTATGTGTGCAAGTGTTGGAATGTTATTTTTGAGACTCCAGTTATTTTTCTTAATTTGAAGTACTTCCACAAACATACACACATGTAAACAAATTGTACATGTATTTGGGGTCTATTTCTGATTTGGCGGATTTCTTTTGAAGAATTTTTTCATATAAATTTTTTTAATGTGGCAGTCAGTGGATTTTTAAAGCTACTCTTGAAACGGTTGCATTGATAAAAAAAAAAATAAATGCGGCCAATTTTAGCATAGTTATGTATTTTTTTTTTCTGAAATTGTTTTCTAGTATTTTCTTATTTACATGTGTTAGTAGGAGTATGCTTATGTTTCCAGTGCAACCTTTGTTTTTGGTCACCACAAAAAGGAAAACGATTAACGATTCCGTACCACATGAAATGTTAAATAATAAAATTAAACTTCCATCTAGCCGAAGCAGGCTAAAAATGGCTGGAATGCATTTGGGTGGCAAAAGTGGGTGGAGCGGTTGTACTCTTAAGATAAATGTGAAAAAATTTTGCAAGAAAATTCGCCCTCTACAATTTCGTTACAAGGAAAACTAAAAGATTAAATTCAATTTCATTGAAAAATGCTGCTTTGCAGAAACAATGACACAAAATAAGTTGCTTTTTTTAAAGTTATTTGACTTACCTTTGATTAAAGCAGAGGAATTGCTGCCGTTACAGAAAAGCAAAGAGATTGTTGACTGAAAGTAGATAAAGCAAAAAAGAATTGTTGCAGATAAGTGAAATATATATACAGTATTTGCTTACAAACTGCTTTTTTAGTAAATAAGTAGTACGATTACATGCAGAAGTTATACAGACATATTAAAACAAAGTGTCACTATTTGAGATGTACATGTTGCACATAACTACACTTGCACAATAACTCTTTGAAAAATTACATAAAAATTTAAAAGGTTTTTCTAAACAAGTAAAAATAAAATTTGTTTCTTTAACACCTTCGTACCTTCATGTTTCTTTTTCTTTGCCTTAAAATCTAAACCTGAATAAAATCTGTTTCCGCTCAGGGACTAGTTTGAAAACTTAACAACTGTATTCCCAAACAATAGCATGCATTACAATATTGGCCAATATATATTGGGATAAAAAATAAATTTGGAATTTCTCGATCTAACCAATACCAAACTACATGAATCTAAAATGAAAGGAAATTGGCCTTCTACTGCACAAATTCCTTTTTGACAAAAAAAAAAAAAAAAAAAAATACAAAATTAAGAAATTGTAAGAGAAACAAATAAAAAAAACTAAATGAAATACAAATTGCAATAAAATTACTAGTGGTCGACATAAAATTTACAGCATGTGCTTCGATTCTTTGGTAATTATTTATTTTTTTTTGGAAATTTTATCTTCAAATTGAATAAGAAAATTTGTTAAGGTGTTTAAAGGTAGTCTACAAATGAATGAATGCTATATATATATATATATATATATATATATATATATATATATATATATATATATATATATATATATATATATATATTACTAATACAGTGGTCATGGGTCTCATGCAATTTTACTTCAAACCAATAAAAAAATTTATTTGCAGGTGAATTTTCCCACAAAGGAAAACATGAAAACAATATAAAAAGACTTTGGAGTTTTTGCTTTGTTTTACTTGTTAGTTTTATACGAAAAAATTAGACATAAAAATCCTTTTTCATTTAAAATACATGAAAGAAATCTTTGCTACTGAATTTCTGTTTATGTTCATGTTTTAACCAATTAAGCCCTTTAAGATTTTACACCCGATATATTTTGTATGATTAAACGAAAATTCTTAAGCAACTTCCGGACTAAGGCATGAAATTTTTTTTACAAAACTTTAGTTTGATGTAGTTGTTTGTTGAATTTTTTTTACTAAGATGAACATGTCATTGATTTTGTGTATTTGACGGTATTTCTATTAGAATAGTAATTGTTCTACAATTGGCTATAATTCGTAGCTAAATTCGGCAAATTTACTTAAGGTCAAAAACTGATTATAATTTAATTCGATACATACTCACCCATACAGAAAAAAGATTAGTTGGAAAATTGTTGAAATTGATTGATTTCTATTGAATTGAATTATATTTTTGTACTTGTCAATTACAAAGACTATTAATAAAGGGTCTTTCATTAAGCGTTTTTAAGTAAAACAATTGTGTGCAAGATATCCTTGACATTTTTTACTCATTTGGATTGCCATTAGGTATAACATTAAGTATAACATCTGCGCTTCGCTAGTTGGCGCGCATCCCAAATGTACAATTTTCGATGAGTCTGGCATATGAATCAGGCCCGCTGTGGTTTGTAAATTATTTACTTAGACCTGCGACTTCAAAAAATCCCAGAAGAAAAAGTCTAACGCGATCTCGGTGGTCTATCTCTATGTGAGATGACATGGCCTTAAATAACTTGTGACATGAGCTATGTGGCAGTTAGCGCCGTCCTGTTGAAACTACATTTCGTTGCTCTACATATCATCCAATTCAAGCTAAAAGAAACTGATAATTTATTTATTTATTTATTTATTGACGGTGATGGCCTGACCAACGTCGTTTTCAAAGGAATACGGACCGATGACGCCGCCAGTCTAAACTCCACACCAAAGTGTCACGTTTTTGGGATGTATTGGTCTCTCCCGGATTATATCAGGATTGTTATCATATCGAATTCAACAACTTTGTTAATTGAAGTGCCCAATCAACCACAAATGAAGGGGCGAAAGCGCGCGGAACATTCCCCGAACAGAATATCCATTTTGATACATAAATTTTATCATTTGAGCAAGTTGTTGAACGCCTCATCTGTACATATCAATTCCCCCCGGGGGCACGGTTTATAATCTTGTCATGGTGGCTCGATTTTGTGCTTCCTGGGGTATAGGGTTATCAGGTTTCCAGACCTAGGCCTTTTTGCTGATAACCCCTAAAAACTTGTATGTTGCTACCCAATCCCTGAGTTAACAGGGCAACGGGCGCGCATGCAAATAAATTAAAGGTAAAAGTGGCTTCGCTCACTCGTCCGGATGGGTAATATGGTCTTTCCAGACCTTGACCTTTGGCCAATTACCCCTAGAACTTAATATGTTACTACCCAATCCCTGAAATAACAGGGCAAAGAGCGTGCATATAAGAAATAAAAGGAAGTAGCTCTGCCTATGCTTGTCTGGGTAGAGGTGCTACCGATACTTCAGGTTTGCATGAGACCTGAAATCGGAGGTGTTTCTAACACGCGGCTGACCAGAGTCCTATCTGGTGCCACGGGAACCAGTAGCCCCTAGGACTTGTCCTAGTCTGGTTATTGGTGAGGCCCCTTCGGGGATCACGTGGTGGCTGTGGTTAAAACCCAAAGATACGCGGGAAGAGGTATGGGTCAGGTGAGTGTGTCTGCAATTGTTGTGGAGGCTTTTGTACATGCTCTCTTCAGGCCATATATCTCTAGGTGCTGTTGCTATTCGACAGAGTTGCTCTAACGGTTGCTGGCCGTTGGGGTGGCTTGGAGGTTAGATAACTCCAGCACTTTAGCAAGGTGTCTGTACAAGGTTCTGCGGAATTGCTACCAATGTTGTCCCTATTGGGGGCACATTTAGGACCGCCCCCTGTATGTGCCCTTGAATGGGGACAACGGGGACGGTGGTGAACGGCTTTATTCACCCTTGTGCAGGAGTGCACCGTCAGGTTAGGCCTTCGGGCAGGTACTGACGTGAATCTTTTGCAACTCTGTACATATCAATTTTGGAAAACAGACCAAATAAATGACAGCCAATTTGTGAAACATAGTCTTAAGAATACGGCCACGATCCAATGTCAAAGTTCAAAACTCCTATTGGAAGATCCCATATTATAGTTTTAGACAGACTTTATACAAACAGCTAATGTTCATTATTCAATCTTTTTTTGTGTTGTTTGTGTACAAGTTTTCTAAAACTATTATACTTATATTTTTTTTCCACTTAGAATATGATTCGGCTAAAGTCTATTGATAATTTGGTTAGCGCTAATGAAATGCCGACATATACTCAGCTTTTATTCCAACAAAAAATAGCAAATTTCGGAACAATGTTATTACCGTTAATGACTCTGAGTACCGGCGTGAAATCATTACAGCAAAGATTTTAAATTGAAATACTAAAATCAAATTTATTTATCGATTGTATGGCACAAGACTTCATTTAAATATAACTAGTTCTCATAATATGTTTAATGCTTTCTAAAACTTTGTTTATTTAGTTACAAGTATCTAAATATTATAAATTTATAAATTTTCTTTCTTACGTTTGTTCGAGGGTGGCTCAATAAGTACGTGACCTTTTTTATCTCTTCAAAAAAATTTTGTTTCGAAGTCATCAAAACAGTTGGTGAGATGATTTTATCATTAGACTTAAATCTCTTTCCGTCGAGTAATTTCTACAGGTTTGGAAAGAAGTAAATCTCCTTCTAGGCCAAATTCGGATAATAAAGCTGATAAGGGAGCAATTCATAAACTAATTAATTTCGCCATGGAAACTGCACATGTGTGTACCTTCGCATTGTCGTGGTGGAAAAGAAAATTTTTCTTGGTCCAATGTAGTCGTTTTTTTTAAATCCTCATTAAATCAACCCAATTAGTTGGCATAGTATTCGCCACTGATTGTTTTATCTTTTTGAAGGTATTCAATGTTCATTATACCACGTGCATACCAGAAAACGGTAGCTATGACTTTATTGGCTGACAAACCTACATTGGCCTTCCATGGTGCCGATCCACCCCGATAAATATACTGCTTTGAGAGCTGTTTGGTCTCTGATATATCGTGGTGAGTTCAAGTTTCGTCCGTAACTACGAAACGGCGGAAAAACTCATCCATATTGCGGCTGAACAACCCCAAACACTCCTGAGAAGTTGTCAGATGTCACACGATTGCAAAAGCGGCACCCTTCTTGCGGAAAGCTTTCTCATACCCAAACGATTGAAACGACTGAACCATGTGATATGCCTATGGCTTCTACAATCCCTCGCACTTTCAATCTCCGATCGCCCAACACCATATCCAGAACGTTCGGCATCTTGCGTACTTCTACGGCCACAAATAAACTGCATAGTTCCCATAGTACGAGTTCTTATCAAGCTTGGTCTTAGTTTGCGTGATGGTTTTTTAATGCAAAAAAAATGTTTAATGAGCACATGAAATTCACTTTTTTCCATTTTTTCTTCAAATTATGCGGTAGTCTAATATCAATGGCTGTCATCAAATGACGCAGCTTGATCAAACTTTATCTGGAGTCAACTGACAGATGTCATTTAACAGGAGCAGTGAAGAGGCGGGAAATTCAAAAAGCCATGGACTTATTAAGCCACCCTCGTATTTATTTATATTGCATTTAAGTTTTTAATTGCACAAATTTATGGTCTAGTGAATGTTCTGGTTTTATGAATTTATTCAATGAGCTCTTGTTTAAGAAATTATTTATTTGCGTTGAAGTTGTACGAAATATTTTTGCAGCATTTCTTAGAAAAAAATGTGTTGTTTTTATGTTACGTGTGAAAATGAAATTTATAAAAACAAATGCAACATTAATTTCTTATCAATTTTAATAACGGTCTTTTGTGTTAACTTCTTTTTCTTTTTTCTCAATTTAAAAAATTCAAACATTCATTGCTGCCATATTAACAAAATATTTACTATATGGCACGTATGAGCGTATAAAATGGTTGGTGCAAGTAAATGCTGCAGTTTCTAATAATATACTTTTAGGCGCTGGAGGCTATTAGTAAAAATATGTATTACCTTAGTTGGCTTATTCTTATACATATGTATGTTTTCTTGTTATTTGCCTTGATAGAAAAAAATATACACAAACATTCTTATTATGAAAGTTAAAATCCATGCAAACATTTAAGCTTCATTTACATAAATACACACACTTAACTTCAATAAAAAGTTTCTTTTTTATGTAATCCTGGCTCACACATTTACATGCATCTACCAGTGAACTATTGTGCACTTTAAATGTCTTAGTGGTCGTAATGGAAAGTGTATGTTGTATTTTATTTACGTGCCATATAGAAAATGAGAGACACTTCTGTATGCATGTGTGAACGTACATAGTAAAAACTGAACTTTATAAGTGTGTATCTGCTGTAAGCAATCATTTGTGTGGCTTAGCAATAGAAGCACAAGCACAAGCTCTTCTAAACTCACTTATTATTTTATATAAAGTCGTTATGTTAATCTTTTTTAGAAAATATTTGTATTTAAAAATTTTTTAGAGAACAATTTTATCACTGAAAAGTTTTGTGCAAAAAAGCTTGTTATCGATCTCTTCCAAAAAAATCGTTCAGGGAAATTTTTCTGTTGAAAAATTTAGTTTCAATAATTTTTCTTTTGATCATTTCTTCAAGAAGTTATCATCTGCAAATCACTTTTTGTGAAAGTGATTTGAAATCACAAAAAAGGTGTTCTGCGAAAAAAACTTTTTGAACTGTTGTGATTTGAAACCGGTCAATTATATGGCCGGCGATCTGAAATCACTTTCTTAATTTTGGACAGCTTTTTATATTTAATTCAATAAAAACTCATTAATAGAACACATTTATTTATTTTTTATTTATTTTAAGAGTAAAACTGATGATTTTGTACCAAAAAATTGGCTAAAATATAAAAAATTGCAAACACTTTCTATTGTAACAAATGTTCTAATTTGCTTTTGTGATTTGACATTTTCCTTTTGTGATTTGCATTTAATTTTTAGTCGTCAGGTGTTTTTGTTCTTCGAAAATACACCGATGCTTGCCAGAGTAGATAAATATTTCCTTCGACGAGAAATATATTTAATTTTTTTTAACTAAACAAGCTATTTCCAATAAAACTTAATTATTTTTCCTAAGTTATATTAAAAATATTTATTAACTATCAGTTTTTTGCCTAATTTTAAAAATAATTACGCATAAAGTAGTAGCAAATGGCAACAATAATTATATATTAAGAACAGTGGCAACCACAGATTACTAACTATATCTGTGGTGGCAACTTCGGTGTGTATTCTTGAAACTACTTTCATTTGTTAAATTAATAAATTTCTTTTCAAATATATTACTGACAACAATAAAGCCCCAGGCATATCAACTTGTGTTTAATTTTTATTTTAAAAAATAATTTTAGTTTACGTTCACTTATTATTTTGACTAAACCTTTATTAATTTTTAATACATAAAAAATTGTCATCAAATCAAAGTAAAACATCAGCCGTTTTCTGGTGTTTTCGAAAAGGTAAAATCACACCGAAAAGTTAAATTTCTTGTGATTTTCAGAACACCACAAAATCACATTTGTGATTTTAAAATCACAAGTGATTTTGAAATCTTGCAATTTGCAGAACATGCCTGTATATTTTCCGTCTAGAATCTTTCTATGAACAAATTTTGTTATCTAAAAAATCTTTTAGAAAATCTAATTTTTTCTTAATTTTGCCATGCAAGATTTTTGTTGACGAGACATTCTTTTCGTTATCTATACTTCTTCTAATAAAAAATATTTCTATGATAACTTTATTAAGAAAAATTATCTTGAATTCGGGACGATTTTCCGTCATCCCACGTCAAATTTGGTTTGTAAACAGACCGGTTTCGGCTTTGTGCCATCTTCAGTGTTCTCTTGAATACTGTATTCAAGAGAACACTGAAGATGGCACAAAGCCGAAACCGGTCTGTTTACAAACCAAATTTGACGTGGGATGACGGAAAATCGTCCCGAATTCAAACAAACCCAGTCGGAAGAAAAACACAAAAATCAAAAATTATCTTATCGAGAATTTTTTACAAAAAAAATTTTTTTCCACAATTTGTCTACGGGAAAGATTTCTTAACGGCAATTTTTGTGAAAAACCTTAGAGATTTCTTTACTTTATAAATATTAACTAATATCAAGCTTATTCTATTATCAAAATTATCCGCTATAGCATCCATAGATAAAATATAGAAACTATAAATTTATATGCAAGTACAAGATGTTAATAAAGACGAATTAAAGAAACGATATTTTAAATATTAATAATAATGTTTATTCTACTAAAAAATATTGTTATTGATAAATTTTTTTAAGAATACAATTGCAATTTTTTAAAAAAATTTTGGTATCGAAAATTTTATCTATGGTAAAACTTTGATATCGATAATGTTTCTACAGAAAAAATATATTTTCGATATTTTTATAAAATGCATTCTTATTGGTAAGTCTTCTGTAAAGGCAAATAGTTATCGGTAATTTTTCTGTTGAAAAAAACATTACCGGTAATTTCTTTATAGAAAAAATTTTTATCGATTATTGTTCTATAGAAAAAAATTTATAATCTTTTTAAAAAAATTTTTGTGTCGAAAATTTCATCTATGGTAAAACTTTAATATCGATAATTTTTCTATATAAAATATTTATTATAGATAATTAAAAAAAAATTCATATCGATATTTTTTTGTAGAAGAAAATCGTCATTGGTATTTTTTCTAAGGACAAAATTTAGTATCGATAACTCTCGTATAGAAGAGTTTTGCAACAAATATTTTTTTAAATGAAAATTTTTTTGGTTAGAAGGCTATATCTTCGTTAATTAATCGCGAGAGAATTACTTTTTATCCATATTTTCTTCCATTTACAAAAATATGTATTATCTATGGTTTTATTTACTATATAGAATTATTGTTACCGATTGCTGTGTGTTATAGCTAAGCGAATATGCCAATAAATTTTCTAAACAGAGTTACTCTTTCGTCAATAGTTACTGAAAAATTTCCTAACAAATGGTTTTGTTTACTGTAATATATCCAGAAAAATCAACAAAAAAATTTTGTTAAAGGTACACATAATTTCAAAGACATTTTTTTTATCAAAATTATTTTCAATATTCTTCCATTTAATGCTCAAAAAGTGGGTATGCATTTCATAGCAGACTATACAAGAATGTGGCTTATTGTAGACGGAAACTTGAAGTATCTGTATGTTTTTGTTACAATTCAGCTAAAACTGCAAACCCTGTAACAACAATTCCCTTACAGGCTTCTATTGCAGTCTCGCCTATATTTTGTTTTTTATACGTACTTGAAATATTGCACTTTTTGTTTTCATTACTGCATTTCCTTAT
The DNA here is from genome assembly GCA_963681545.1 of Germaria angustata. Lineage (NCBI taxonomy): Eukaryota > Metazoa > Arthropoda > Insecta > Diptera > Tachinidae > Germaria > Germaria angustata. The sequence goes on from OY812998.1 coordinate 109,933,775, forward strand.
CCCGACTTAATGCTTTCCTGTATTTCTTGTTCCAATTTTGTTTGGTATCTTTGTTGTTAAATATGGATGTATTGCTAAAGGATCATACAAACAAGTCAGAGGTTTCGTTTGCTGTGATGGTCTGAATATTAGTGAGGTTTTCCTCTAACCACTACAAAGATGCACGTGCTCAAACAACACGTATGTCTTGGTATGAATGAATTTGTATTCTGTGAATATTTGGGTCAAAGTTCAAAAAGATTTTAAAACAAATGCAAGTGCAGAAAGTATGAAAAAACCAGAAAACACAGAGGAATAACTAACACAATTTACTGGATTCAACTGAATATGAATAAACAACAGAAACAAAACAATTTCAATAAAGAATACTTTTTATAAATAGAGGATTATATGCCGTATGAATGTGAATATGTTTGAAGAAAATTGAAAAGGAAAATGCAAGTAAATTATTTTCTCTTCTGCAATTTGTACAAGGCTTAGTCGAGATTTTAAGCAACTCAGCATTTTAATAGAGTAATATCCTAGAAGCTCGTTGAATAAAAGTAGGATATTAATATATTTCGGCTTGAAATTAATTTCTTTTCTACCAACACTTTTTTTGAGAAATAAATACTTAAGAATGAATGAAAGCGAAAAAGTCTAATTGTATAAAAAAAAATCTTGTAGAAATCTTTGCATTTTATTTTAAATTAATTCCTTTTCAAAAGTTTTTATTTCCCCTTTTTCTTAAAGAAAATTGCTGTTCGAATTTGATCGTCATAGAGATGGCTTTGAGCGATGTTGTCGCATGTGAGAAAAATCAAATTTTATTGGAAAATAGTTTGCTTATTTTCTCGGTCTAGGTTGATTTTCAGATATCTTACAAAAATGAAATATTTTAACTAGAAATAAATTCTTTTTCAAAGAAAATATTGCCCTTATTTTGCTCAATAACTTTTTCAACCTCATACAGATTTATTAGGCAAGTAATATAATTTTTTTTTATAAATATCTTTTTACTCCTTTGAATTATTGTAATTAAGTGATTTCAAAATATTTCGATGTACGCTGAAATTTTATGCTCTTCAAATTTTTATAAAAATAAGTTCCAAAACCAGAGGGATACGATTTATGATCTCGAGGTTATCGCCCCCCAAATTTGGGCATATCTGGCGTTTGTAATTGAAACCCCAATTTCTGTAGAAAAATCCAAAATAGAGATGCTTTTTTAAAATATTTGTAACAAAGGACTGTATCCTTGCTGCAAAAAAATAGTTCAAATGTAACTACAACAATAACAACAAATATTTCATATCTGATGATATGTTTCAAACTTACGCTCTATATGGTCAATTTCAGAAAGCAATAACTTAGAAACTATAAGTGGTATGGCACTGTTTTCTCAAATTGTCAAAAATTCAAAATTGCATTTTTCGGCCGAACAAATTCTTAATTTACAAAATTTAAAAATATTCACATCCTTTGGGATATGAATATTTTTGTGGCAATAAAATATAAGTGCTTGGATCGATTTAACCCCATTATGATTTGGCACTTCAAAAGTAATCCTCAGCATAATTTCATTAATTTTGTTGAAATTTTCAAAAAGTTACAGTACAATAAATTTCTGCTTGGTTTTTTATTCTTCAATACAATTTCCAATAGAAAAATAGCTCCCGAAATTGCGTAAGAAAGTTTGCGAAAATAATGAATAATTTTATCTTATTATAAGAAGCAAGAGAACGTTTATAATAGACCGCGTTAAAAAGCGAATTAATTTTGAAAAACCAACTGCACAATTTAACAATGCTCTCCTGAACAAGGGCAAAATCAGACTTAAGAGCGTTTTCCTTATAAGCACATATTTTTTGTTTCTTCATGATACACTAAAAATGAAACAAATTATTTGAAAAAGAATAATAATAATATGTTGATGATATTATTCGACCTTCTCTAATTAAATGTATTAATTTATCGAGTTTGAGGTCCAAAACAATATATTTGTTTATTATTTTTTAATATTTCTTCTTCAGGAAAAATTTTCTTTTTTATAAAAAATTTTTCCTGAAGAAGACATCCACAGGGTGTTGAAATATTGAAAAATAATAAATAAATATATTGTTTTTAGACCTCAAACTCGATAAATTAATACAATGAATAATAATAATTATAAAAAATGCGCGATATGACTATATCACTCTTATCGCTATGACTATGAATAACCTCTTGGCTCTAGAAGAGTAGGAGGGACTTAGGAAACCGACTCCAAACATTATAGATTATGGCATACATGTGCTTCCTTCCGTCTAAAGGTATTATTTCCTTTAAAATAATATAATTTTAGATATAATGGAATATATGGTAATTTCGCCAAAAGGACTCATTATTCAACGTAGTCGTAATAAGACTTTCAGCTAAATTCAATTGTATTGAATTTAGTTGCGTCCTAATTGCTGTATAATCTATGAATTTCATTAAGTAAATTGCTTCAAATACAATAGTATATAATGGCTATTCAATCGATTGGTTTTAAATTAAATTTATTTCTATTTACTAACGCTATGCAAAGTAATTTATTTAAATTGATTAAGTTGTTAAAAGTACAGAGTGCTTTTTTTAAAAGTGTTTGAAATGCAAGGAAACCGCTATAAGACCCCGAAGAGAACTTAAAATTTATATTAAAATTGCTTGAGGCCTTCAAATTCGTGGAAACAAGACAAAAGGATATGCCGCATTAATTAAAAAAATATGAAGAAAAATTTTAGATTTTAGCATTTTAGTTGGCAGTTGCTAATCAACTGCACACAAAAACTTAATTGAAAGTTTTCTTTTAAAATCTTATAAATAAATGATGTGCTCTATTTTAATACAATGCATTTAATAACTTTGATTTAAAATGTTCTCTTAAACACAATTATTAGCATTTTACTAACGTTATTCTATCAATAAATATCTTTAATAATATCATTTATTTACAAATCGAGAATGGAATAATTTTTATTAAATTTTAATACCAATTTCAAAAAAAATATAATTAATTTTCAAATTAGTCTGTCAAAAAATCTATATTCAAACCGAAATTTTTTTTGCATTACCTTTATAGAAAAAGAAGTATGGAAAATATAACTGCACGAGCAGTAATGATTTAGATGGAATCCCATCGAATTCCTGTTAGACTTATTAATATTTAAAATTTCGGCAACTTTATTACTCCATTAAATTTTTTAAGCTTAAAGCTCACGAAGAGCTACGCTGAAGCCGAAAACTTTTACAAAAACTATAGTTCATCTCTGAGAGTGTTAATATAAATTTTGATGAAAGATTTTGAGTAAATTTACTTAGCCGTTTGCATTTTATATTTTTTAAGGAACATAAAAGAGTTTTGGTACCGCTTAGAAAAAAGACACATACTAATGCACGTTCTTATAAATATATACAAAATTTTAAGTAATTCTAGGCAGCAGTGTTTGCACGTTCTAAGTCATATCTAGTTGAATGTGAGTTCTTTGTATACACCCATACGTTCTTAATGACTAACAAATAGTGGTAAAAATGTAAAAATGTGTGCATAGATTTTTCGCTATGTTATCTTTTTCTAATAACGTTCACTCGTGAAGAGAAAATAGAGTTATTTAATAAACGTATAGAAGCAAATGCGTGTGTCAAAAGATGAGGTCAGTATGAAAAGGTTTACTTAATTCCTAAAAGAAGCGAACAGACCTTTCCATAGATCTCACACATAATTTTAACGTTCTCTTATAAAGTAGAGGTACTTAAATACTAATTAGTCTTGCTACAAGTGAAACAAATAGTTATGCAAAATTTGGGCAAAAACATTAGAAACCAATTTTGAATTTTTTTTAATTTTAATCAAAACGAATTGCTTTTGATTCAAGTCCATAAATAGAAATCATTATATTTGTACCTTAGAACATATTTTAACAATATTAACAATTATTTGCATAAGTATTAATATAGCACGGCTTTTTTGAAAAAAAAAATATTTTATTGAAATTTTTCAGTATTGCACTAAGGGACAAATTTCAAACTTCAAATAAAGCAAAAATAAATATTATATTTTTTTAAAGTATTTTAGCATTTCATTTCAAATGTGAACCCCTATTGTTTTCGTGAAAGTGATAGATACAGTCGTATCAGTTGACAATGTGCTACTGGAATCTGTTACTAATTGCTGAAAATCCTATAAAAAAACTAGAAAATGATAATACTACGAGAAATTTTAAACCAACTCTAAAATCTGGGAAGGGCAATTCAACAGCATAATTCTTTATTTAAAAATTTTTTTCCAATAAGTATGTATCTACATCCCACAAGAAAGATGTAGTCCTCCATAGTACAAAATTGCATGTCCATGCAAGGCATTAAAAAAATTTTGGCACTCTATTTTAATAAACGGAAATTCATAACGATTTCATATTTTAAATGATTATGTGAATTTAAGATTCATTATCTCTGTTTTCTTTTAATTTGAAAATTCTCAGAAATGTATACATTTCTTGTTTTTTTTTATTTTTATTTATTTTCTATTTTCGATTTCCCATACACAAGACCTTTAGCCTCATATTGCAGTATATGTAAATACAATAAAATATACACATAATAATACTAAATTAAGCTCATAAATAGGAAACAACTTCATCAAAACAATATGAAAGTTGTGTTAGATTTAATTAATTTCCTGTTGTTGCGTTTGTAAACTAAATGAAAAAGCCTTTTGTGCAGCAACACCAACATACATAATATTTTTTTCAACGATATATATATATAGTTCAAACAAAATATTGTTTTCAATGTTGGAAATCGAAAAAATAAGTAAATAATACAGCCAAATGAAATTAATAAAAAAAAGTTTTAGGAAGGTATTTTTCCAAGCAAAAGTTTATGAAACTTTTAGTAAAATTCGCTGCATAACTTTTTTCCCTTACTGCATTCAGTAAAATAGTACAAAAATGGTGAACAAATTTTATTGCAAAAAAATTTTAAATAAAATTTTTGTACCATTATGCAGAAGGTGGAAGCGCTGATACATACCACCACTTGTGCTATTTAAAATGATCGTTCCGCTAATAGTGACTACATGGTCTAGCCATTAAGAATAACCCACTGTGTATGATATATATCAAGTGTGTGATAAGATATATAAATCATACGTCCCCCTTCTATAAGACAACAACTAGTTTGTAGTACGATATATTCATCGTTTTGTGTCATTTATATTTTCACAAAACATTGGGCGAGTTCATCTGAATAAAAATTATATCAACCCTCCGCTCTGATTACTGGGTGGGCTACCGTATATTTCGATTCGAGAAGTAAAACTTTTTAAAACCAATATACTATACGAAGGGTAAACCATACTGCGTAAAGAATGCATTTTGTGTTAATATTATTTGATATGTGTTTTTTATTATAATAAAAGTTTGCGTTTCTTTAACGATTGAAGATGATTCTGTTTGAAATATATAGACCACGTTTAAGGAAATGTGCGCACCTTTTCCAAGCCTTTAACTTCACCTTAATGTGGTCCGTAAATTTTGCAATAGATTTATTGATTCATTGTTATAATTTGTATCATTAAGAAGCATGTTTGCTAGTGCAGAATGCTTTGACATGAATTGAACTATTTTCTCATATAAATTTTTAGTTTGTTTGTATATATCTTCTTTTAGGAGTTGAAGAACACAAATATTAAAATATTTTTAATTAAAATATTCATAAACACTAAACTTTTAACTTAGTTTAACAATTTAATAACAAAATTGCTATCGAAGTACTTCCTACCACTACATAGTTTTTTAACTCGGCTTTCGAACGAGATTTTTAATTTTTCGAAAGGAATTTTTAATATTTCGAAAGAATTTTTTAATCTTTTAAAAGGTATATTATTTTTCGATAAAAACGTCCTCTTGTTTGTAACAAACAGTAGGAATTATTCGAATTTGTAAATTTTTCGTTTTGAATCCAAAAATGCGGCAGTCCCACAGTTCATACCCGGCAAAGATCTGCGATTTCTAACTTTTTTTGTGTTAAGATCCTTCTCAGATTATTTTTAAGCTTCACGTTATATATTTTAGTACTTATTATATGTGTGTGTACAAATATTTATATATGTATGTATACAGTTGGCTTTCTATTTCATTATGTATGTATGTGATTTGTTGATGTAATTTTTTCATACATGTTTTTTTTTTTCGTTTTATTTCACTCTTGCTAGTTTTATTTCTGGTGTGACTCAAAGGCATATTTTGAGTTGTTTGCAGAGCTGTGAATATCTGTGATCTTAAGAAATCATATTTTGCAAAAACAAAAAGAAAAAGGTGAATATCTGCAAAAGTATTTAATATCTTAATTCCAAAATATTTAAAGGACTATCATTTATTTTGCATTATTTTAGATATTTATTCAAGAGTTATGTTGAGCGGGTACTTCTGTTAATTCAATTAAAGTTTTTTTAATTTTGTCAGTGACTTATTAATAATAATAACCACTGCGTATGTTTAATGCAGAATGTGCGCTGATAAAAAAATTATTAGTCATACGTCACCGTGAATAAAGTTAAGAAAGCAGTAAAAATCAATTTGAAATTTCTGAAATACAATGACGAATCGCATGAAATAAATACGTCATTTACTGCTAGAATTTGTTATTTTGTTGTTTATTTTTTGAGACAAGAAAGTTGACCCAATAAATCTAAATAAGCGCAGCACGAATAATATTCAAAGAACTATTGATAAGAGAAGCCAGTGTGATGCAAGGACCCTCAGAAATATTATGCAAGCATTTGCTAATGATGGAAATTAAAGAAGACGATTAAATGTTCAGTGCAAAAAGGTCTATTTGGTACAATAATTTTTTTGTAGAAAATGTAAAATAAATTCGCATAAAAAACTAATATTATTCTCCATACATCTTTAGAATTCAACACCAATCAAATGATATATTTCGATAAACTGATCATTGGTATTTACTGCCCCAAAATACTGAAATGGCCTACTCCTAAGCCAATCAAATTCCACATGATTTCAAACGATCCAGGGAGTTAAAATTTTCATTAATTTTATATATCTTTTGCGGCCCTATGCTCCCCATAGCAGTAAGAGGAACATATATATATATATATACATCTATTCCTATTTATTGAATAATAAGAGAAAGAGTAATGTTTGAAAAAAATGTTTTATGTTACTTGTTAATAACCTGCAGCTGTTAAAAATATTTCAAATGATAATTTGACTACCTCTTGACCATGACTACGTAATCATTTATTTTCATTTATTTCTTGCAAACCATGCAGATCTAGATAGTCCAAAATATATACAAGAGTTTCCAAGACTATAACAAAAAATATATAAACATTTCATTTTTAATAGTTGAGTAAGTGTGGAAGACTATTTTCTCATAAAATTATATCATGCACGTCTTGCATACGTTCACCACAGCAATCAGCAACGTATCACATAATCCACTCAATTATTTTATCTTCGACAACTAATTTCACTTTATATATATATAATTATGTACATAATTTAGAATGATTTATTCTTTCTCTCTTTAGCTGCCCTCCCTCTTTATGTGTCTTTTTAACTCCAAAATGTTATCTTTGGTTTTGATTTAGTTGCCACAAAAATCTTACTCCATAATTTTTTTTCATATTATGAATTTTATCTTGGTTGATACTGCTTTTGAAACAACTTATTTGAATTTAAGGGTTTAATTTTTTTTTTTTTTGGCAAAATAAATGAAAAATACTTTCTCATAGAATTATCTCTGGATCTCACCAGATGTGCCAATGTTTTATCTCTATTGTGTTACCAACTGGATACTTCCATCCTAATCTTGTATATGGCTCTCCCGTGGGCGCTGCTGTGTACCTCGTTTGCTCCACGAGGCCTAAAGTTGGTAAAACTTAGTTTTTCCATTTAACACTGGGTTTTTAAAACCAACTTTTTCCTTAATATATACGAGTAAATAAAAATCTTGTCTACCTTTAAACACCGCTAAAATGTATAAGGTTAAACAGGAGATTGATTTTCCACTTAAATAATCAATTAATAATTAAATTACTTATGTATAGAACTTAATCATTTAGCACAGATTTTAATAAGAATTAAGACATAAGGATTAAATTTAACACAAAAAAACAGGCATAATATATTTTTAATATAATATACATACGCATTCACTTTGAGGAACTTGGATGTCATTTTCATCACTAAGAGTTTAAACTTTATGGTCGCTATTCTGTATTGTTCATGTTGTAGTGATATTATGATGTTTTCAATTCACTTAAATTTTTAGCCGTTTTTAAATTCAGTTATTCATCTTAATTAAATTATTTATATCAACTATTTTATATCGTTCAGTCAGAAAAAAAAATCATTTAAAAAAATATTTCTCTCAACTCGCGTTATATCATTTCAAGTCGCGCAAAAAAGGATTGTAATGACTATTTAAATCGTGTAGATTCAAGTTAGTACTCGTATTTTGCTAAAAATTCATTGGCTGATTGTCTCTATGACTACTGCTCGAATATACTAAATAAAAAACATTTAACAAAATAAATTAAAAAGCTAAAATTTCTGCAAATCGATTTCTTTTAATAAATAAAAAAAACATTCTCTGCGCTTTACGTTACTCGATATCGATTAAACTATAAGTTAAAGAATAAAAAAAACATGTTACGGTATTTAAGGTGTGCGTCTGTGTGCGTTTCGTACTTACATGAACAGTAGTGTTGTGTTAGTATGTGTGGCTTACAATAACTAGCACTTGCATGCACACATTAAAACGATAAAATATTACACAACAACAAGCAGTAAGGATACTCTCATTGAACCAATCTTTTTCACCAACTTGCTATTGTTGCTCTCACTCTCACACAAAGTCAAAGTTCTACACATACTAATCGCCCAGTATTTAATATCCTAGTGTGTGTGCGTGTGTGCAATTATTTAAACGACTATTTTAATGTATTTTTTTATTTGCTAAAGAAAATATTTTAATTTTTTCATTGAATAGTAGAATAAATTTTTAAAGAGTGAAAAATTAGTATTAGAGTTATTTTACTTTGATTTATTTAAAAGCTCTTTATAATGTTTTAGAGTGAGTTTTTTACAAATTTTTTTAGTAAATGTTTTAATTTTATAAAATTTTTGCCTCAGGGACATGGCGTGTTCCTTGTTGGGAGTTTTTAATACACTCTTTCTTTAACATTTCTGCTTTTAGCTATTGATCAAATATAGAGTGAAAAGAAATTGTTTGGGTAATTCCACCCCTTTTTTCATTTTCGAAATTAATTTCAGTAATACACTTTTAATAGTATTTTTTCCCTTAAACTTTTCTTTAAACACTTAAATTGCCATTTTGTTGTCTGTTGCTAGTTGGATTAGTTAGCTAGATTATAGTTTTAAGCAGCTTTTTCTACTCTTTGTGGAGAAAAAATAATTTTTATTTTTGTATTTCGTTTCATTTTAATGTTTAGCAATACACTTTGAGCCTTTTACGTTCTCTAAACGACTATTTGGTTGCCAGCAGTTGCCTTTGTTTTGGGTGTTGTCCCGTAAGCCGTATCCTAGCAATCACTCTAGTATTTACTTTATGTTCTAGCAGTTCTAACATGCTATAAAAATTTAATGCAATACTGGGTATTAAATAAAGTAGTAACGCATACTTTTAATTTTGGCACAGTGGGAAGGAGTTTACAAAATTTAACTTTCGCACAAATTCTTAATGTTTAAGATCATTTTTGGCTTTCTTGATAATAAAAAAAATTATTTATGCCCTTATGCAGTAGAATATTTTGATAGAAAATATTCTTCTCAATGACAGAAGACACGGTATTTTTAGGCTACCTTGCTGGTAATTACTAATAGTAATAGTTAAATAGTTAAAGATTAATAGTGAAAGTTTACTACAGTTTGTATTTTAAACAACATATTTACTTATAATGTTCCCAAAATGAAAGTTCTGCTTAAATATTAACAAATCTTTGCATAATGAAAAGATGTATGAATTTAGTACAGAGTTTATTCGTAATATCCTCTGAGGATACAACTCACAACAGGGCTCTAAAAAAATACTAGGTATAATATTCCATACGAAAGATAACTCTGTAACAATAACTCAGTAAAAGCTACATTTCGGGGAGGTTATGTATTATCACCACTTATGTACAATTGCGCCCTAGATATTGTCATGGAAGGTGCTACACCACAGCAGAAGAGGATAATGTGGGGAATGTAAGGACGCTTAGAAGATTTCGATTATGCTGACTATATTCATTCTCTGTATGTGGTAATGCTTTTGCACGATTTGCGGTTTTAGCAATAAATGTCGGCAAAATCAAGACATTTTAATTGAACATCACTATCGGACAACAAATATTTGTAATACAAAATCAAAATTTCTAGGACGTTATTAACTTCTATAGATACCAATGTAACGTATATAACAAATCGGTTGAATCTAAAGCAGATACCTCTTCACATTAAAAAAAACCCCAACAAGCAGCTCCACCGTGTATTCGAGGTTGGTTCAATAATACCCTAACAATTTGAATTTCCCCTCTCGTAATTGAAATAGCAATACTACTCCTGTTAAAAAACAAATGTCAGTTGAACATGATGAATCATTTAGTTTGTGTTGAATAACCATTGATAACAGGCTACAGCATGATTTGAAGAGAAAACGGAAAGAAGTGAATTTCGTGTGCTCATTCATCATTATTTTTTGCGGAAAAAACGATCATCCAAACCAAGACCAAGCTTGATAAGAACTCGTACTATGGAAATTCTGCCGAATGGTCTAGACGCCAAATTGAGTTTCCTACAAACGAAACAATTGATTGAAGATTTACTATATGGTGTTTTCCGACCAGAGATAGAACGCGCAAGAGATTATGGAAGTCATGGTCATATCACATAGTTCAGTGATTTCAATTTTGAATGATCATTCGGGTATGAGAAATCTTTCCGCAAGAAGGGTGCCACATTTGCTCACAATCGACTATTAACCCAATCGTGTGAAAATTTCGCAGGACTGTTTAGGAAATTTTCGAATCGTTTCGTAATTATGGACGAAACGAGGAACCACCACAACTCAACAGAGAACAAAGAACAGTCAAAACATTGGGTTTCTCGGGGTGAATTGGCGCCAGAGAAGGCAAAGGTGGGGTTGACACCCAATAAAGTCATGGCGACCGTTTTTTGGGATACACGCGGTATAATCGACTACCTTTAAAAAGGGTAAAATAATCAATGGTAAAGGTAAACCAACTAAGTGGGCAAATTTAATGTGTACTAAAAAAAGGATGTCATTTGGAAAAAAGTGCTCTTCCACCAGAACAATGCAAGTCTGAATTGCCACGAATCGCTACCTTATCCGCCCTATTCTCCAAATTTAGAACCGAGTGACTATTTCTTCTTTCCAAACCTGAAGAAATGGCTCTGCGTGGGGAAATTTGGTTCCAGCGATAAAATCATTTTATAAACAAATACCTATTTTGATGACCTCGACATTTCTTATTTTTTGTGGAGGGATAAAAAAAATTGGTGAAATGTTGGACAGAGGGTGTAGATCTCAAAAAAATACTATGTTGAGAAATAAAATGAATTTTTATCCAAAAACCTCTGATTCATTTAATAAATGACGGACGAATTGAATGCCTCATATACATATACGAGTATATCAAAGTGAACTAAGTTAAGCACATTTAGGGGCCGATTTTGTATCTTCGTTTGGAATATTTGTATTGAAAATTAGAACTAAAATTTGTTTTCATTTGCAATATAAATAAATGAAACGAGTTTTCGTTTAAATTTACCAAATCAGGGGTTTAGTTCGCATGTCAAATTTACATGAAAGTGTGAGCCCTTGAATCCTGCAAGTCTATATATGCAAGCCATGCCCACTATGATATCCAAAAGCCACCTATAAACAGACATCAAGCAACTCGCCATAATCATACAAATTCGTAAGCGTAAAGGGTTCTGTATCGTGCACACATCGTAAGTGATATTGTCAGCCAAATTATCGAAACGACGAATGAGGTTAAACATTAAGCAGAATATTGTAGACAATTTGTTAAGGCCAAATGCTTCTTCCTGCAGTAAAAAGGATGAATATATATATTCATAAAAATGATGATGATGTTGATGAACATACATAAGTCCCGCTAACTAGCTGCTAAGCATTTAATAACAAACTGCCAAAATCTTGAATCTGATAAAAACATAACGTTCCTTTAATACCAAATAGTCATATCTCAAAAATGCGATTAAAGTGTTCGGCTTTAGTTAGCGGCTTTCATATTGACACTTATAATTAGGGTATAATTAAATTTTTTTCTCTCGATACATATGAATAGGATATTGAGCAATATTTCTTGCTGAATAACTTAAACATTTTGATTTATTGCGATGTGATTGTAATGCGTTAAAAAAGCGATATGCTGAAACTTTCATTTCAATACGCAATGCAAAATGTGTTTGAAAATGCTTATTACGGATATCTTTTATTCATTCCAGCAATAATTTAGACAATATCATTAATTATACTTATTAAATAATTGTAATGATTATATGATTATATTATTCGGTAGTAAAAATTTGCTGACTGTTAATTGATTGATTGATTGCAGATAAGCCAAAATTAATCGTCATAACTGAGTATTACAATAAAATAAAATAAAATACGACTATTTTTGATTATTCTTTTCGATTATTTTCAATGCCTTTTGCCTTGAACATTATAAGCGAAATATTGTATTCATAAATAATTCAACCAGTACTTTGCATCATTTATTAGATTTTCTCCCACTAAAATAAAGTATATGTTTTATTATACCGTCTTTGATGTCGTTCGCTAATAGTTGCTGAATGTGTAAAATCAAATAAATAAATAAATAAATTAAAATATTGATGATGACTATTCTCTACTTCTACTAAATGCAAAAATTTATTTTCAGAAAAATTATTAATATTATCAACATAGTTCTTATAAACAGTACAATACGTTTATGAGAACATTTTATATAGTTATGATGAACACAATTACATGCGTGATAGAATCGTTGGAGCAAAATATTAATGAAATTTCTAAATTAAGATTGTATTAATTATGTCTTTTCTTTATGTGTATAAAGCTAATGTTGTTAAAGAGAACTTATTTTATCCCCCTCCCTCCATACTTTATTGTTATTGATTTTCAGATATATACTTTTGTTCACGAAAAGCCTTCTAATGAATGCTATGATACTTCTTATGTATTTGTATTTCTTACAAATATAAATGTTTACTAAATTTAGATACTTTTGAAGTTCGTAACTGTTAAAAACCGTAACCTGCTCGTAACCAGGTTGCTGAGTATCAAAGGACTATGGTTTGTTTGCCTGTCTAAAGGTAATTACAACATCAAAATATTGGACCCACTGTGATTCGTATTTATCGCTACTATCGTGCCTATAATTACATACATACACATGATATGTGGTGTGTCCGTGTGAGTAAATTTTCTTTTGCATGCATGTGTCTAAAATGCAAGTAAACATTATAACATCGCGTGTCCTGTTTGTAAAGAAGTATATTAATACTCGCAAATATATATATATATATATATATATATATATATATATATATATATATATATATATATATATATATATATATATGTGTGTGTGTGTGTGTGTGTGTGTGTGTGTGTGTGTGTGTGTGTGTGTGTATGCAAGTGTGTGTGAACATTGCCATAACTACAAATACGAGCACGAACTCACCTAATTTTTTTTTATTTATTTTTATAGAAACATATAGATACAGATATTTAGTATTGCTCCTTACAGTTGTCTATTCCGTGTTGTAGTATTTAGGTTGATTTAAGTTTGTTACCTTTTTTGAATTTGGTTGTCATGACTGCGATTTTTGTAGAACGAGTAACAACAGAAACATTTTAACGAATTTGTGTCTTGTGTAAGAGTGTAAGTGAATACACAGAGTGAGTGATCCAAGTACAAGTATGATTTTAAAAAATAGATAATATTAACTTTCAAATAAGCTTTTATGAAAAGCGAGCACAAAATTGTATCCAGTTCAAATTATGACATTACTCTTGCGCCACCTTATAGAGCATTGACTGGTAGTCCATATTTCTGGCAGTTTCAAGATGACACATGGCTTAAAAAGATATTTGTATTTGGGCAACCCGGTATTTAACCTTAAGCAAAGTGAAATGTTTGGTTGGAGTTCCAACGAACTTCTACTACCCTTATTGTGTTCAGGTTTCAACGAAAGATTAGCAAAAAGAATCGCATTAATACACGTTTTGGGGTTTCCGGTTATATTTTAAAACACATAAAAAATACCCATTTCACCAAAAACAACAAAAAAATTAATAAATAAGAAATGGCAAAAATGTATGGTTACAAAAATTTCCCAGAATTCTTTGCGTTCTATTGAACAAATCTCGCAAAGAAATTTTTTCAAGACGACATTTTACGTTAAATTGTGAACAAGCATCCAAATATTAAAAAAATTGAGGTCGCCCAAAGTAAACGAACATTTTGCGATATTTCTCCATTTTTCAGTGGACGATAATTTGTAGAATAAACAAGCAGCGTGTAGGATATAATTAAAATACTAAAATTATAATAATCATTTGCAAGAGTATTAGCATTTGAAGTCTAAAGGTGTATTATTATAAATATAAATTTATTTATTATAAGACTCCTCTTAAAATTGCTTTGAGTTCAATTTTTAATTTCAAATTACTTTCATTAATGTTTTAAACAGGAAAATATTTTCAATATTGTATGAGAAAATTTTAGATATTGTAAACTCTAAAAACAACGTCATACTACTCTTTTGAAACGAAAATGCGAAAAACAATTTTCCAAAAAAAAGTTTTAAAGTAAATTACTTCATAACAATTTTTTTCGCCTTCTTCATAACCAACACTACTATCCGTCTAATTTCGCCTTTATAGAGATGAGTAAGTAGTACCTGCGTAATTAATATATTACGAGTAGTTGGAAAAAGTAACAGTGAAAAACAGTGAAAGGAAACAAATATGCGACTTACCTAATATTCTTAAACGTGAGTGAAACTAGTTCTTAAGCAAAAGCAAAAAAAATAACAAGGGGAAAATACATTATAGTTCTAAAAAAATGTTACTTCCCACGTTATTTGGATGTGCGAGTGTTTGAGTGTGAGCTAAGTTACTATTTCCAGGATGAAAATATTGTTTATGAAATTCATAAGACCCAGTAACAAAAATCGATACGAAAATTAAAGCTCAAATGGATGGATAGGCTGGTCAGGCTGTCATATAAAAAGGAATTTTCTCATAAGGATACTATTATGTCGCATATGAGGACATACTACGATATATTAATTTTTGTTAAATATAATTTCGTACTAAGTCTTTTAAGTCTAATAGCATCGGCATGTACTTATAGATAAAATATTCATTTTTAATCTGACTTTTGTTTAGAAGTTCAATTACATAAATTACAAAAATATTTTAATATTTATTTCATTCTTTAATTAAATTTTAAAAGCAAATTTTTTCAACTCCACCTTGCAATTCTCTATTGAGGAATGCTCTTCAAGCGTTCATCAGGTGAAAAATATTTTTTAATGCTCTTTAAACGACTAGATCAAAGAGCATTGATGATTTGGCGAACGCCAATGAAAATGAAATGCAGGTATTTACTCAGCTCAGACAACTAGAAACAAGATATTGAGTTTAAATAATTTTATTACTTTTCAAAAAAAAAAAAAAAAAAAAAAAAAAATTTGTATTTCGACCACCCGTTACAATTTTTTTACGTAATATCTGCAAAGTTTTGAATTTTTCGAAATTGACTAAATCAGAAACGTATATTTTTTAGCTGATTTTTTATACAATACTTCCAACTGTGCGTAAAAGATCGTGAAATTTTTAAAATAATTTTCTTAAAGCATATGATTTCTTTCTAAGAGAGAGGCCCTTTGCATTATGAAAAGAAAATTTTTTCGTCCTGCGTAATAGTTTGGAGAACATAATTACTGTGCAGGGAAAACCAAGTCAATGGACTAAAATTATCTATTTGTTACTATTTACTTAAATTTTTAGTTGTTACTATTTATTTGAATACTATTGAAAATAATATTAAAAATTCAACTAGAAATTGGTTTTTAAATTACCTTCTTTTCACTTAACACGCCACTCCCCTTAATATGCAGGATAAGTGAATTGATTAACCTCGTTATACATAACTCGGTAAAAGGAAGAAGAAGTGCAAAAACTTTAAAATAAAAACACAAAACTGCCTGGGCAATATATGAGAATAATTCAGCAAAAATGCAAATGTTGAGTAGAAACCAGGTACAGTACTCCTGCTACAGTATTCTGCTTGATATTTATGCGAACTACTTAATAAGGACAGGCATGGGAAATGAAATTTTGCAACGCGTTATAAAAGCAACTTGTTTGTGAAATTATGTGGCAGATAAACGCAATTCTTTTTTTAATGTTTTATGTAGAAAAAAATTATGATTGATGTTTGGCCTAAAATTAATTTTAGTAATTCTAAACTTATGTAACTAGGAAATGCGAATGGGTAATGTTATACCATATACATACGATTAGCCTAAAATTTCTCTGCTTCTAATATTTATACTCTGTGTACAAGTCTGTTTATTTTCATTCCCACTAAAGTTAAGTTTTTGTATTTAAATACTTATTGCCAATGTTTGCCCGTGTTTATATAGATGTGTTTGTATAAATACGTGTGTCCTGCATACATTTACATTTATTGTTATGTTGTCCTTGTTGTTATAGTTTTTGTAGCGGTTGTCTTTGCATAATAGTACTGCTGCCGTTCATACTTCAAAGCATATTTTATTATCTGCCCGTGTAAAAAAAAAGTGCTGTACTCGTACTCATGTCATTTAAAGAAGTTAAATTACCATTATATTAAATTTTTCCCGAGCAGTGAACCTCGACTTGTCGTCGTGCCTAACAATTGAACATCTCATGAACATCACTGATGCGAATTTTAAATAAAGATTTGAATTTTCACGCTAACAACGTTCAATTTACTCCAGAGCTGAAGCCTAATAACCATTTCAAGAGTCGTCAATACGCCGATTAGTTGGTTGAACACACAAAAGTGAATGGTGGCATTACAAAGAAAATCATCTTCAGCGTTGCGGCATACTTTCACCTCAGTTGATTCCTTAACAATTAGAATTGCCGCATTTGGGCAAATGAGAAACCACGAGTGATTCTTGAAAAGTTGTGACTGTTTGGTGGGTCGGCCAAGCAGTTACCGTGAACGGTGTTCATTATCGCGAAAGGACAACGGACTTCTTTTGGTCAGAAATTAAGGATATGGACCTTATCCACAGAAGTCAATGAAATAATGTCATTTATGCACAAGAAATTAACATCATGTCTTATAACAAAAAACTCTGTGTTTTCGGAGAAGTGTGAAAATATTATTATGACACCAAAATAATATTGATCATGTCTCATTTTGGAGTTATTGCTAACCTAAAAAAAGCCACTCATGTCAAGATTGTAGAATAAAACCTTTTCAATGTCTGTATTCAATCGAAATTTTCGGACAAAAGTCTTATTCTTTAATTTTGCCCATGGTCTGAGACTTTTTCTGTTCCTTTTCCCTCTACATTTTCATTTTTATTTTTCTCTCATTGCTGTTCTGGCAGTTTGTGTTGCCATTGCCATTGTTTCAATTACATTTACTATGACATTCGTTATAGGCATTGTCGTTTATTCATATTGTTGTTGTGAGTGTTTAGCAAAAAAAAGTCCTTGGAATTGTGCGGCACAACATTCATTGTTTTTGTTTTTGTTGTCGTTGCTTATGTTTTTGTCATTATTGTTTAAAGCCATTACCCAGTTGTTATTCAACCAATTAGCCCGATTAACAGGTTCTATAGCGCTATAGTGAATAATACCATATATGGAGCAACACAATTACAAATACACTATAAAGCAGCTACAATTCCATTACTTGAATTGTAGTCATCAAAGCGTATTATTGTATGTGTAATTGTGTGTATGCAAGAGTATATTTGTGTGTATGTGTGTATATAAATTACAATCATGGCAACTTAAATTAATGAATCTCGTACTTGTCCACGCTTGCGACTCTTTTCATATCCTCGTGAATGAAGCGTACGCTTTTGATTCTGTTTTATATACATGTGTGTTTATATGTGTGTTTGTTTGTATATGTGTATGTATGCCCAAATGGCATGAAAATGCTTTTAAATATTTTAAATTATTTAATTGATATATACATATAATTTCAATTTTCAATTTATATTCGGGTCTTACATATCAAAATGTGAATGTATTTTTTTATTTCCAGATATATTATTTTGTTTGTGATCTATATTTAGTTATTGAGGAAATTTTAAAGACCTTGAAATTTTTTTAGTTAGATTACTAACACAGAATAGCTAATTAAAGTTAAATTTAATAATACACCTCCAATGATATTTTAGACTGAAGAAATTAAATTGTTTTTGCAAAGTGCAGGCTTATGTATTCATTATATTTATGCCATATTTGGGGATACACTAGGAATAGAATGTTAGTTACTGTAGACAGTTAACCACAATTCAGGTGGATTGAATATTAATCAAAGTTCTGGACAGAAGACAGTTGGCTAAATGAAATTTCCTCACACTTTGTATATTCCTTCTCCCATGTGACCGCCATGGACTAACGACTGATACTGGTTGAAAGGATTAAAAAAACACTAAAAGCGTTTGGATGATTAACTTTTGGTCTCATTTTAGGGCGAGTTTTAGCCCTAATTCTTTTGCAGATTGTCTTAGTGTATCCACATACAAATCACTGTAATCCTGACACTTTCGATACATGACCAGTTCAGCATTTTTATATAAAACACTATGAGAACTATATTTGTGGAATATTTTAATACTCTAATTCTTCGTGGTGCAAGTACATCTTGTTTACTTTCTTGAAGTGGGTCAAGAGCCTCTCCTTAAACAGCGATATAGCGGACTGAAATATTCAACAAAATTATTTGTCGAAAAACTTTAATATAGAACATCGAATACGCTAAAGCCAAAAATAAGACAACAATAATTTTATAGGTAATTTCTTGCTTACTACCAATTGTAGCATCAGCTGTAAACCTCATGTTTTAGGTGTAAGAAAGGAGTAGAAATTTTATGTTAAACACTACGGGAAACAATTTCGTGAAATATTTCAATCATTTAACTCTATAATTAATCCTTCTAAGTCTTCGATGTATGGGCCTTTTTGGTTCCCTTTATAGAAAAGGGCAGTGAATCCCTCTTTAAATAAGGACATATTTTTCATTAAATTCTTCTATTAGGGGGACAAAAAAGACCCCTACCTCGAAGATTTAAAGAGTTAAAATAATCCACAAAAATATTCCTCGTAATGTTTTCAATAAAACCGTTAAGCAAAACTTATGCGAAATTATTTTCGAATATCCAGCTTCGTCATATTCATTGAACTGTAGTTAAATATTTTGACAAATATTGTTTTGGAACATTTCAGCCCACACATCGATATTTCCGGCAGTTGTTATCCCTCCTCAAGAAAGGGCAAAAATACCTTGCAGAGTTACAGAGTTAAAATATACCACAAATATATTCCTCGTAGTGTTTTATACAAAACTGCTGAACACTATATTTAACACGTAAAGACTACAAAATTTGTTATACAGATTCGCCATAAAAGTTTGAGAAAATTTTAGGGGAGGTTGGAGTCTTAAACTCCGGTGCAATTAAGGCATAACATTAGCCTTCAAAATGTAATACACCTATGATTTTTTCCCCTCCACAAGAATTAGTTGCTATAACCTCGTTATTCTTCTTGTGTTGTATAGTGTAATTTACTTTAGTTCTAAAATTTTTGTTCTGCTTTTATTTCCTTTATTGCAAGAGATGGGTTTTCTTGAGCTTTCAATTTTTAATTAGTTAATGAATACTGAAGAAAATAATTATTACTTTATTATTTATAGAATCTTACATTTTATTACTGGCAACATCAACGTACAGAGTCTTTTCCCAGAGGCCAAATAGAAAAATGAGTGTCGAATATTTTTTGGATATACGCATGTACTCGTACATATGTATATTAGGTATTGGGAAAAGTTCTGATGTTTTTGAACACATGCATTTTTTGCCTTATCGATCCGTTGCATAAAATCTGATTCGACTGAAGCCCGTTTAAGCAGTTACACTGTGTCTTCCAATAAGAACTTTCAAAATGTGACAATTAAAAGCGGCCAAATTGTTGTTTATTAACGCTGTTTTGGCAAATCACCATGGACAGATATAGGATTTGACGGCACGTGCAAATATTAAAATAGTTTCATCAAAATGGGTCTTTTGTTCGACTCTAATTTTCATCAAAAAATCATCTTCAGCAATGAGGCTCATTTCTGGATTCGGGATGATATCAGTCCAAATTAGATCCAAGAACATTCATGCATCCCGAAAACGACAGTATTTGGGTGTATTTGGGTCTAAAGATGTCATTGATTCATAAATGTTTGAGAGTGCCGTTGGCCAGGGCCTTCACTGTCATCGACGAGCGCTATAAATCAATGATTATCATTGATGATTCTTTTGCTATATGTTTGATGATATGAACACCAATGACATCAGGTTTCCGTCTAAGACGGCGCATTTTGCACGAGCGATTTGAGAGCATTTGAGAATCATCTCATGTGAACTGGACACCGAGACTTTTTCTTGTGCGGTTTTCTTAAGCCGCAGGTCTATGCAAATAAGCCACAAAGGACAGCGGCCCTCAAAGCCATATATTATATTTTACACATAACGGAAACGATAGCCCTTTAAAATAAAGACAATTTTGTAAAAATATTTTACACACACCTTGTATTATTTAAGCAAAAAGACAGAAAGCGCTTGATAAAGGACCCGCTACTAGAATATAGTTTTGCTGCATTGAAGTCAATTTTCTTTAGCTTGTAGACTGTGAACATACAGTGAAGAAAGATGGCATGCAAAACAATTTATGTTGAATGCGTTCCAAGAAATTAATAACGCAATCGCGCAAAGAAACTTATGTGACGTGTTAACAAGACGACGCAGTGACAGCCAAGGTTTGCAATATTTTGATCGGGAGAGACGAACTCAGCACAAGAAAGCTATTGATTTTCTATGACGAGCTACTACGTGGCATTCTCACATAAATGTGTACCGAAGGTAAAATTCGTGTTCATGCTTTGTGCTTTAGAGACGAACGATTTGAAAAAGGACAAAGCTTTCGCATACACCAAATACATGTATATAAAGCTCATAAGCTTTAATGTTAAATTAATAGTTTAAAAGAACTTAAAACCTCCTCTTTTTGCTAACAATAAAGAGAGCTAAAATTAAATATTTTTTGAGCTAAAGTTTTTAATCAGAAAATTTAATTTTAATCAAACAGTTGCCATGTAACTTAATTTTTAAGGATACTCGTACTATTTACAAATTTTGCATTTGTGGTAATATCGTAATTTATGCCGTATGAATGAGAGACACATATTTTTTAGAAAGTAATAACAGGTCCACATGAAAGAAGAGAACATCATTTCAAGGGGTATTTTTAATTGCGTTGGTTACATTATTCTGATAGACTGATGCAGCATTAATGAAGATACAAATTCTTCAAATTAATAAAAATCTAAGATATTTGTATTTAATATCTAATGTTTTTTATTATATGAAGACATTTTTAAAAATCTCTAGATGCATACAATCTATTTTCATCTCTTTTATATTATGTTGGCACATTCGTCCCGAACATATGCTAATTACTAAAATACCCCTATAGACCAGTGTACTAGAATAGTAGTCTGAGGGTGGTAGGTTCGTGTCTTGCCACGGACTCTGGGTGTTTCTCAGTTTAATTTTCCTAAAAGATATATAAAAAGGAACAAGTTGTATGACATATTTTGTTTTTAACTACAGGCATTGAACTTATTTATGTCTTAAAAATTTCTGCTCTTGAAATTTATTTTTTAAATTTGAATTAAACTTTGTGTAAATAACCTCCAAAGAATGGGTAAAAAATAATTTTAATGAGTATTACAATCCTTAGCAAGATGGCCGAAGAGATGCCAATGACGAATCTCGCTCTGGATACCCCAGATTATCTACGGTAAATGATTCGTGGAGGAAATCGCCATGAATGAAGATGCACCAATACCCCGGTGGACTTGTGCATTGAAGTTTTTTTTACCTTTTAGGCCTAATATGTGTATTGATCGGAAAACTCGTCAACTAAGCTTCGTTCAGGTGCTTTAGCATGACAACAGCGATAATCCTGATGTGCTCAAATAATCATGATTGGAATGATAACACTTTTTCTCTTTCCAGGCTTAGAAGGATTCATGAAAAATACAGATTTGTAACGATAAACAGATATGGACAGGGATTGCATCGCTAAAATAGCTTAAAGCTATACAAATGCTTATCAGAAGTGCTTAGGAAAAGAGAAAAGTCATTGCCAAATGTCTATTATATGTGTAGGGGACTACTTTGAAGAAGACAACATGAATATTGATGTATAAATAAATCATTTTTGAATAAAATATGCATGAAATCATCTAATTTTTTGAAGACAATTCGTACACTTTTCTTTAACCGAGAATGATGTATGTTTTTTTCTTCTTCACTTTTTCATTTATACACTGATCATTTACTTCTTCAAGAGTTTTCATAGTTCTGAAAATATCAAACTGAAATAGTAGCGAGTATCCTCAAACTTGGTGGGTGCTATTTTGCAGTTAATGTAGGGAGGCAAATTAGAGATCGATGGATAAATAATAAGTCTGATTGACTATACTTCAAGGAGTAAGTTTTTCCCCTCCAAAACAAACTGTAGCAACTGTAAGTCAGTCGGATTGAAATTTCCCAATTTATTCAGACGTTACCGCGATTTACTTCTGCCAGTTTTCATTCTTTGAAAATGTAACGTTTTGTCTTAATGGATATAAAATTTGAAATACTTCGTTGTATGAAGAACTAGATAATCAACCCTAGTTTTAGTCTCAAAGTAAAACTAAACAACTAAGTACGTTAGAAACTTATTTGAAAAAAAAAGATTACGGTTAATTTTTTGCTTATGAATGTTGAAACGTAATTTTTGCATTTAAAAATCACGTAGTTGATGACACATTATTGTGAAAATTATTTATTAAATCTATTACAAGTCTTCAAAAGGTTTCATCAAAAGAATCAAAATCAATAAAAACTACTCTTTTTCCCCTTTTTTAATTTGTGCCTTATTTCGCATGTAATTTGCCGGCATCGAGTTTTAAAAAAACATATAATTTTTATAAGTTATAAAGGGGTATTACTCTTAACACCAATTTAGGAAAAAAAATCTATAATTTGCTTAAGAATGTTAGGAAAAATGCGTTACATATTGTTGCAAAAAGCACAAAAAACACCTAGATCTACTTATTTCAAAGAAAAACAATTTTAATCGATACTCACTTATGCATTTGTGTACGAGTATATGTACTCGTATATATTTACTAATGTATGTATAAAGCCAAAGGATATATTATAAAAGTAACATTATACCTTAACAAAAACACATCATTTGTGGATTTTTGCATACGAATACAAGGGAAAGAATGAAAAAAAAAATCAAAACTTTTTCAATGAAATTGAAATGAAATTTTATTGATTGACAAGCAAATTACTGTTTGCTACAGTGGGGCACATAGTAAAGAAAGAATTCATAATAAGTATTTTTTAATTTGATGTATTAAGTGAATGATTTTATGTAGGTTTATTGCACATTAGTTTTATATGTCTATTATTCAACCGAAACTTTAATTGGGTTAATGATTTGCAACTAAAACTTTTTAATTGTCTTAAAATCACTACTGTGAAACCTAAAATATAAACTACACATTAGCAGTTATTATAAGTTGCACAATTTCCAGCAATTGTCTGCCATTTCCGCTAATCTTCCATTGTTGTTCTAATCATCCTATTAATTGCGAAAAATGTTATAAAATGTATTTTAAAAGATAAATTTGTAAAACAAACTTGTTTGCACTCTATTTCCTATTTTGTCAGCATTATAGCTTTTCAAATTATATACAAGTACCATCCATAATATCATGTCAAATATTTGGTCACTCCGCTGTCACACTGTCTTATTGCCATTATTGTACAAATCAGCAACAATCCACACACATGTCGTCCATACCCATGCAACTGTCACATATTCTTAACATGGAAGCCACAGTATAAACCTTTAGCAACAATGTGTTGGTAAAATATTAATTTTTAATAAATTTGAAATTGATGAGAGTTTTTAATCTGATTTATTATGCATTTGACAAGGTTCCCAATGAAGCACAAGTTTGTAAAAGCAACAGAACTTTTAAAAGTTTTCATAATAAAATGCCAATTTTTTTATTGACACAACAAACAAAAAACGAAGTAAAATATGTATTGTTATTGAATTTTAAAGGCTTAATATGTATACGATATAAAGGTTGAATTATACAGGGTGTTTTGTTTTGAGGCAGAAAAATTTCAATTGAAATTTTAAAAAATTTTAACAAATTTTAACTTCACCTGCTCAAAAAGTACAACAAATGATAGCTTTTTTTTAAATAATTTATCCATTACATTCGCTATAAGTTTAGTAATTTTTCTTAGAAAATATCATTTTTTATTTATTTTTTGAAAAATTTTCAGGTGGTTGCTAGTTTTTGGATATATTATCTGTTTAACACTTACGCAGGTAAAAAAAGAATGTAAAAAGTATTAAGAATCTTATATTTTTAAGCAACAATACGAATTTCCCATACGTTGGTTTTTTACCTTTTAATCGAAGAAAGAATATGAAAGATAAAGTTTAAACTAAAAAGAACCTTCTAATTTATATTTTAGGTTTAAGATTTCTCTTTATTTATGAACATTTTTCTTGTTTGTAATCCTTTTTATTTAAATTTAAATAGGCTACTTAGTTCAATCGTATTTTATAAGCCAAATTACATGTGATAGTTATCAAAGAACAAATTACACCAAAGACACACGTGTAAATCATTCTGACAAACACTAGCAGAACGGAACAACATGCTGTTTTCGAAAGCCGCTACACTTTCATCATCAGCGTTCTTGTGTTTGGTCCACTTTTGTGGTGTCAGTTGATGTGTATTTTAGCTATTTATACAAACTTTTTCACTGTAAATAGAATACGTGAATTTTTTTGATTCATTCGTATTACAATTTGTGAAAACTTTTTTTGTAATGGAAAGCCCAAATTCCACCTCACTAACTTACAACAGTGTGGCCATTGTTATTTATTCTTTACCAACTATACACATGTTTTTTTAATTTGCTTAGTTTGTTTTTAACTTATGACAAACTTTTTTGGTTTGTTACTATAAGTATGTATATTTATTAATTTTTGCTACAAGCCATTAGCTTTGTTAATTTATATTTTAGGTTTAAGATTTCTCTTTATTTATGAACATTTTTCTTTTAAAAAAACATGTGTATAGTTGGTAAAGAATAAATAACAATGGCCACACTGTTGTAAGTTAGTGAGGTGGAATTTGGGCTTTCCATTACAAAAAAAGTTTTCACAAATTGTAATACGAATGAATCAAAAAAATTCACGTATTCTATTTACAGTGAAAAAGTTTGTATAAATAGCTAAAATACACATCAACTGACACCACAAAAGTGGACCAAACACAAGAACGCTGATGATGAAAGTGTAGCGGCTTTCGAAAACAGCATGTTGTTCCGTTCTGCTAGTGTTTGTCAGAATGATTTACACGTGTGTCTTTGGTGTAATTTGTTCTTTGATAACTATCACATGTAATTTGGCTTATAAAATACGATTGAACTAAGTAGCCTATTTAAATTTAAATAAAAAGGATTAGAACCTTCTAACGTTATATCATGGCTTTCTTTAAAAAACATTTCAAGAAGTCCTGCATATCCTTATAGCGACATTAACGTTTCATTGTTCATTTCAGCGGTCATTAATTAAAACTATATATTTAAGTTAATTTCATTAAAAAGTTCTTTAACATTAATTAATATTTTCATTTATTTCAATTAAAATAGAAAAAAGGCTCAAGATAATTAACTTGTCCTCTTTCTTAAGACAAGTAACACTCCGGAAATTAGCGCCTACTATTATTGTGTTACTTCTTTGTGAGAGGGATGTTGTTGAAAGGGCAGGTGATGAAATGAGAAGAGAAGGGACTTAATTTTTTTTACAACTCTACTACTCTGCGTTTTAAGTTTTTTTATAAATTTTTTACAGCAAAGTTGCAGCGAGTCTGGTGTTGTTAATTGTTTTACTTCACCTACGATTTTGCTAACATTACCACTAAAGGAGGGCACACTGTGATGTAGTAACATTAGCGTAGAAGAGTATCAATCGCTGCCGGTGATGATCAGTGACCAGTGCTATGCCCTCATCACTTAAACAGTCCAACACAGTGCAACACTAACGTAACTCATAAAAACTCATGATGTTGATATGATTTTGTCAACGCGCTA
This sequence comes from Germaria angustata, assembly GCA_963681545.1. NCBI lineage: Eukaryota > Metazoa > Arthropoda > Insecta > Diptera > Tachinidae > Germaria > Germaria angustata. The sequence continues at coordinate 109,960,339 of OY812998.1, forward strand.
ACTACTTCAGGCAACAGCACTCTCGTCCCTTAGAGGTGCTATACATAGCGGACAGCCTTAATGTTTCAAATATAAAACAAATGCAAATGAATATTTATTCAAAATTATTTATTATTATTTTTCACGTATAGATTTCAACAACATTTTTCGCGAGCGGGCGTAATGGCAAACATTTTTAACATATAAAATTATTGTAAATTGGGGACAATGGAATTGTAAATGTTAAAAATTTCTTTGTAAATTTTTGAAAAAGGGGGGGAGCTTGCGGTTAAAAATAATAATTTTCCATTCATGAATGTGTGTTATAATGAACTGAAACCAAACGTGCATGACTATCAGCTGTTAATTGCATTATTAAAAATTAAATTGATCTTCATACTTTGTCATTTGTGTTTAAATTATAAGTTGCTCAGCACTTACACATGCAAGTAATACACAATTTTCACTAACACATTAACATTTCTGTTGCTTTCGGCTCAGCTTTCAGCGGAATTTTTTGAAGAATTTTTCCCTAAAGATCCATTTGAATAGTTCTCTTAGAAACTCTGAATGACTTTTGATGATCTTGTTCTAATTATTTAGCAACAAAGAAATTTTAGCAACAAATTTTCCCTTTGACGACATTTTGAAAATGAACTTTATATTTTCTGTGTAAACAACCTTCAAGAATTTTTATGAAATTCGATGATTTCTCCATAGATTTAGCTGACAATACATATATATATAACTTCAAAGAAAGTACTTTCATGTGCAAATTCAGTAAATTAGAGAATAAATTCAATAGAAAAATAAATAAATTTCATTGCATAGAATTTACAAGTCATTGACAAGATATTGGTAATACGTAAAACATATATCATTGTAAAACACGTATCATTTCATATGAAACTGAAAATTCTTAATTGTTGCTAGTTCTGCTAGTGTTTGTCAGAATGATTTACACGTGTGTCTTTGGATTAATTTGTTCTTTGATAACTATCACATGTAATTTGGCTTATAAAATACGATTGAACTAAGTAGCCTATTTAAATTTAAATAAAAAGATTACAAACCAGAAAAATGTTCATAAATAAAGAAAAATCTTAAACCTAAAATATAAAAAAAATAATAATTAAAATAGTTTTATTAGAAGCTCCTTTAGAACAATTACTTTAATTTGTATCGGAGAGACGAGAACTATGCAAATTATTTTATGTTATCCCATAAGCAGTTCAGAAGCGTTTGATTTTAAAGTCAGTTCAATAACTTGTTTTCTTGGAAATATAACCGGTACCGGTGTTGTATAAATCGTACCAGACAAGTTTTTTAATGCAATACCCTATATTAAAGTGTCCTAAGATAAAGCCAAGGTAACATAATACGGCCCTTTCATGTAAAATATTAGAACTTGCACCGATCCTTATCCCCAAAGGACCAGACGCTTGCAACATTCTGTGCCAAATTAATTTCCCTTTAGAATGCATACAAAACCAGTTTTGTAATTCTTAGATTTATACGGCAACAGAAGATCGAAATGTTTCTTTTGCTGTTGTTGTTGTGGGGTTGCATACTTTAGTATAAATAACCCTAATAAATGGAATACTGGGCCAAAAGTATTTACAGAAAACAAAAAAAAAAAACAATTAACTGAATTGAAATTTCATTAATTATTTAAACATAATTTGAAATATTTTAGGCCTGCTGCAGATTTTCTCATAATGCCGACAATATTCGTAGTCATGCTCAAAAGGACACACCCACTCAAAAGCTATTCGTTGCAATACAAACATACGAGTACACAATTACTTATAAAGTATATATGCATTAAGTACATATTTAAATATGTATAAGGGTATACAATAACAGATGACAAAGTGCATAAATGTCACACATACAAACACACATACAATAGTAGATGTCAGTAAGAGAAAAACTATTTTGTATCTATGGTATGACATAAAATGTTTGACTTGTTTGGTTTCCAGTCATTTTATTATTTATGAAACTAAAATAAAATGGAAAAGTAGTCGTTCTCTGCCATATTCCAATGACATGTAACAATTGACAATTGTTTTAATATTTAATGAGACAACAAAGATGATACGTACTGATTTTCATATCGATCTAAACGAAAGAAAAATGATTTTATTGATAAAAAAAATTTTATATCCATTTTTTGCTGGAATTTATTAGTAGCGTTAAGTTTGTTTACTAAAAAAAAAATTATAGAAGAAAGTTTATGTGCAAAAGTATTGTACTTTGCTGGTTGAATTTACAAAATTTGCGATATACAGGGATATCTAATTTTTGGTTTCAAAAGTAAAGTCAAATCAAACACACCTCAAGTTATGATTTTGATAAAACTTTTATTTTATCAAAATGCTTGGACTTTGCCATGATATAAAAAATACAATATCATTTAAATGACTGCCTCTAGATCGGTTGGAGCAGTGGATCCTGTTGAGGTAGTTTTCGACAACTTTTTTGCACATTTCGGGTGGAATCTCGACGATAACTTGCCGAATATTGGTTTTCAAGTACACCAACGTTAAGGGATTCTCTGCGTAGAAACGGTCTTTGATGTACCCCTACAAAAAACTATAAGGGCGTCAGATCGCGATGATCTTGGTGGCCAATTTACGTTGCCAAAACGTGAAATTACGCGTTCGAGAAACTTGCCATACAATAAAGCCAAAATAGGGCGTGTTGTCTGGCTCGTGGCAGCGTCTTGTTTGAAACACATATCGTCATCAATTGCAGTCGATTATCAAGCGGCTACAGCGCTCGTTTTCGAGCAAATACGGCCCAATGATACCGCCAGACCATAATGCGCACTAAACAGTCACTTTTTTCGGTTGTAATGGCATCTCCACAGCCACTTCTGGGTTCTTCGCACCTCATATGCTACAATTTTGTTGATGTAACCACCGAGTGAGAAATGAGCTTTCTGGTTGAGGAAAATTTTGTTTGAAAAATTAGCATAGAAAGCCCTCAATTAGCAATCTACGGCATTTTTTTCGGCAGCCTCACATTGCGATGATGCACAGGCTTTACCAAAACTGTAACGCTTCCAGCCTTTTCAAATTTCTTTATAATCGTGCAGGTATTCCGGATCATCAATTTGGTTCAGGAAGAACAATAATACCATCGAACAAATACACAGACCACAGCCAATTAAAGCAAGAGTTCCTCAAGCCAGTATATTAGGTCCAATCTTGTATTTGATATATGCCTCCGACATGCCAATTAGCAGTAATCATCACATATCAACGTTTGCTGACGATGCAGCTTTCCTAAGTATTTATGAAAACGTACAGGAAGCTTCTTTCAAGTTGCAGGAATCCATGTTTATATTGGAAAAATTGTTAAAAACATGGAAAATAAAAGCGTACGACCATAAATGTGTTCACATATCTTTTACAATACGAAGGAAAACATGTCCCCCTTTCCAAATTAATGCTCAATCAATACCGCGACACAATACAGTAAAACACCTTCTCATTCACCTTGATCGTCGCTTATCATGGAAATCGCACATAGACGCTAAATTGTTACAAATCAAATTAAAGACTGTTCAAACTAATTGGGTCATGGGTAGAAATTCAACATTAAGCTTAGATTGCAAACTTCCTCTTTTTTACAACGTGATCCTAAAACAAATATGGTTCTAAGGAACTCAGTTGTGGGTAGAGTTTTTTTCCCCGCAATTTTTCATTTCCCGGAAAAACGGGAAATTTTTTTAAGTTTTCCGGGATCCCGGGATCCCGCTCCATAGAAATAATAAAGGACATGCTCAAAAGGACACACCCACTCAAAAGCTATTCGTTGCAATACAAACATACGAGTACACAATTACTTATAAAGTATATATGCATTAAGTACATATTTAAATATGTATAAGGGTATAACAATAACAGATGACAAAGTGCATAAATGTCACACATACAAACACACATGCAATAGTAGATGTCAGTAAGAGAAAAACTATTTTGTATCTATGGTATGACATAAAATGTTTGACTTGTTTGGTTTCCAGTCATTTTATTATTTATGAAACTAAAATAAAATGGAAAAGTAGTCGTTCTCTGCCATATTCCAATGACAGGTAACAATTGGCAATTGTTTTAATATTTAATGAGACAACAAAGATGATACGTACTGATTTTCATATCGATCTAAACGAAAGAAAAATGATTTTATTGATAAAAAAAAAATTTATTTCCATTTTTTGCTGGAATTTATTAGTAGCCTTAAGTTTGTAAAAAAAAATTTATGGAAGAAAGTTTATGTGCAAAAGTATTGTACTTAGCTGGTTGAATTTACAAAATTTGCGATATACAGGGATATCTATTTTTTGGTTTCAAAAGTAAAGTCAAATCAAACACACTTCAAGTTATGACTTTGATAAAACTTTTATTTTATCAAAATGCTTGGACTTTGCCATGACATAAAAAATACAATGTCATTTAAATGACTGCCTCTAGATCGGTTGGAGCAGTGGATCTGTTGAGGTAGTTTTCGTCCACTCTTTTGCATATTTCGGGTGGAATCTCGACGATAACTTGCCGAATATTGGTTTTCAAGTACACCAACGTTAAGGGATTATCTGCGTAGAAACGGTCTTTGATGTAGCCCTACAAGAAAGTATAACGACGTCAAATCGCATGATCTTGATGGCCAATTTACGTTGCCAAAACGTGAAATTACGCGTTTGAGAAACTTGCCATACAATAAAGCCAAAATAGGGCGTGTTGTCTGGCTCGTGGCAGCGTCTTGTTTGAACCACATATCATCATGAATTGCAGGCCAAAAAAATAGTCGATTATCATATGGCCATAGCGCTCGTTTTCGAGCAGATGCGGCCCAATGATACCGGAAGACCATATTGCGCACTAAACAGTCACTTTTTTCGGTTGTAATGGCATCTCCACAGCCACTTCTGGGTTCTTCGCACCTCATATGCTACAATTTTGTTGTCGTAACCACCGAGTGAGAAATGAGCTTCCTGGTTGAGGAAAATTTTGTTTGAAAAATTAGCATAGAAAGCCCTCAATTAGCAATCTATGACGTTTTTTTTTCGGCAGCCGCACATTGCGGTGATGCACAGGCTTTACCAAAACTGTAACGCTTCCAGCCGTTTCAAATTTCTTTATAATCGTGCAGGTATTTCAGATCATCAATTTGGTTCAGGAAGAACCATAATGCCATCGAACAAATACACAGACCACAGCCAATAGAAGCAAGAGTTCCTCAAGCCAGTATATTAGGTCCAATCTTGTATTTGATATATGCCTCCGACATGCCGATTAGCAGTAATCATCACATATCAACGTTTGCTGACGATGCAGCTTTCCTAAGTATCTATGAAAACGCACAGGAAGCTATGTTAATGCTTCTGCAAGAATCCATGTTAATATTGGAAAAATTGTTAAAAACATGGAAAATAAAAGCGTACGACCATAAATGTGTTCACATATCTTTTACAATACGAAGGAAAACATGTCCCCCTTTCCAAATTAATGCTCAATCAATACCGCGACACAATACAGTAAAACAACTCCGCATTCACCTTGATCGTCACTTATCATGGAAATCGCACATAGACGCTAAATTGTTACAAATCAAATTAAAGAGTGCTTAAACTAATTGGGTCATGGGTAGAAATTCAACATTAAGCTTAGATTGCAAACTTCCTCTTTTTTACAACGTGATCCTGAAACATATATGGTTCTAAGGAACTCAGTTGTGGGTAGAGTTTTTTTCCCCGCAATTTTTCATTTCCCGGAAAGCGGGAAATTTCTTTAAGTTTCCCGGGATCCCGCTCCATAGAAATAATAAATACGTTAATTTATATTGGGTATTAAACTCTTTAAATAACTTTAAGTTTTTAAATTTCTTAAAGCTGTTTACCAACACGAAAAACGTAATCTTGCTATGTGAGATCAAAAAAGTAGACTTACAAATATAGGTGAATATAAACAAAAACATAACAATTCAGTTAATTAAAACAAACATAAAATAATATAAAAATAATAATAATTTGAGGTTCGAAACATAAAAATTAAATTCTTAATAGAAGAAAATATTTTAATAATCTCAATTCATATTTTTTGGTTTAGGAAATAATTCTTTGAAACGCTTAAAGCGTTTATAGACCCGCCAGAAAGCCTATTTCTAATTTTGTTAGCAAATTGCTCTGCTACCGAAAACGCCCGCTCACTTTCTACCGAAGTTGGACGAATGGTTAGAAGTGCATTAAACAAAAATTCAACATTTTGGGTCTTTTGACCACTTCCTTCCAAAAATTTCAATTCTTTCTTTAATAAACATTTTAAAGTACTTTTGGAGTAAGATGGAGCACAAACATTAGCATTATTCTCTTTGACGGCACCACATTCTTCAACATCATCATTACTTTCTCCAATATCATTAGTTTTGGCAAAAAGACGATTAAAAAGATTTTCAGCATATTCAGTTACTGAGTACTTAGAAGCACAGGAAAACAAACAATTTTCGTGATTATGGTTGAAGAAATCAGGCTCTTTCAAATATTTTGCCAAAGTGTACAATTTTTTGTCCCTCCTTTCACCAATACGTAAAAGTAAAGCATTAAACATTTTTTCGCCAAGAATAGTAGGATTCAATTGGATTTCTTGACATAAAGTGTTAACTATGGCATAATATGTTTATATCACGGCGGCTCAACCTTTCAACAGCCATCTGCATGGGTTTCAAAACAAAGCATATTTATTGTTTAATGTAACTATATTTTCCTCAATCCATAGATCACCCATTTCGAAATCAATAAGGCTCTTTTTTATAGAATTTCTTAATAACAGAAACTTGTCTAGCATTGGCACTATCGAATTCCAACGAGTTACAGTGTCTAATTCTAGAGCCAATTCTTTTTTATGCTCTTCAACTACGTATTTTTGAAGAATAGTGTTTTTTGTTGGACTTTTTTTTTAATATTTTTATAATGCGGCGTGTCTGATTTAATACCTCTTTGTAGTTACTGTTTAAAACTAAATTTATGGCAGAATCTTGAAAATCAGCTTGAAAGTCATCATTGTTGATGCAGAATAAATTATTTCTTGGCAGAATAAATTATTTCTTTTTTATAAAAACGTCAACAACTGCCAAATGTATGGCATGATTTAGAAGGGATCTTCAGCTTCGCTATTTTTAACACATTTTTTCATCACATTAGGTCCATCTGTAATGGTGGAAACTATATGGCTTTCAAATTCTATATTGTACTTTCTTAAACGAGTTTCCATTAAGGTTTTTATTTCGACCGCTCCACACCTACCGGGTATATTTCGCGGGACGGGAAATCCCGGGAAAAACCCTAGCTGTGGGGCACCGCCCCCAGCGTCCAATATAGAAGAAATTCAAAGGCGCCAAAACAAAATCCTGGTGTTTTCAATTTATTACGATCTAGACGCTTCTTCGGTTAAAATTATGGTTCAAAACAAGTGGCCACACACAAAGAAAAAAACCAGAGTATCATCCAAAAGCACTACCCCGCAGCATTCTACATTACAGAGGTCACACTTGGTTAAAAGGGAGGGAATATAACAGATGTGAAGACAAGAAGATGGCGTAGAAACCAGTCTCTTTTTTGTCTAGCATTGGCTGGATTGAAGTAAATAATAATAATAATAAATAAGATTTTTATACCTATTAATAGTTAAATAAAATGGAAGATACAACAAGTAATTCAGAAAGTAAAGCACAGCCGGTGTGAGTGCTATAGTTACGAGTGTAGAACACTACCATTTCAATGTAAGAAATACTCTTGCATATTTCATTTAATGTAAAAAAAAACATTTTATGTACAAAGAAAAACTAAAGCCAACTAATATCATCTCTAAATTCCGGTGAAAGCCATCGTAAATGGACACTTATCGTTAACGAAAAATTTCACCTGAGATTCATATGAATGACCGTTAACAGAATAAAAACAAAATCCTTTTGATAATTTAGTTTCGGAGATGAAAATTTGTTCGCTGTTCGTTAAGAGGCTGTTAGTGCGTAGAGCTTTCACTGTGCAGACTTCCTTGTTGCATTTCGGTCATTTTAACATTGTAGCACATACACTTGCATGCATGAATGTATGAGTGTGAGCTTGTGCAACTAGATTATCTTATTAACTTGATTAAAAGGTAAAAACAAGTTGTTTTCATTGTAATGGTTGAAAGTTAAATACTATTTTGTATCACACAACACTTAATACGAGTATGTTTATTGGCAAGGAATCTCCATTTTAAAGGTGACATTGCTGCAAACTTTATTTGATTTTCCATTTCTAGAATTTTAGAAATGTCAATGAAGATTTTCTGTAGAGGTGGTAATAACTTATTTTTTGCTTTTAACTACTCCAATGACTGCATTAATTATGACTTCATTTATGGCTTTTGATGAAAAGCTGAGAACTTGCCACATATTGGAGCAACATTCATTTATTAATTACATTTAGATTTGATTTAAATTTGAGCCTATTTCCCAAAGGAAACATTTAATTATACAAATAATAATTAAGGCTTAATATCATTCTAGATATGAATTTATTGCAGTTGTTATTGTTTCTATGGGAACAAAACATATACATATATGTATGTCTAAATATATATTCTTATTTTGAAAGTTATAAGTCTTTACATTTTACAGTGTTTCAATTTGCAATGAAACACTAGTATTGGTTTTGCATTTATAAAAGGAGTCTCAGTAAGAATGCATTTTTGAAATTTAGCGTAAATTTTTTTTGCAAGTATCAACTCTTAAAATTGCCACCTATAATATATGTTTATTCCGATTATTAAAAATGGAGGTCCTCACGAAAGGACAACGCGGTATAATTGTAAAAAATTATTTAAAACATTTAAAAAGTTATGCTAAGAGCGCTCGCAAACTTTGTAGAAAGTGCCACTATTGTGTCCACCATTCGAAAGGATCAAAAAATTTTAAGAAACTGGGTCGGTTATGAAAGTAAAACTCCTGTTGTTAACGTTTTGGTCGAACCAGCTCAAACCACCAGTGCCAGCAATTCGTTCAATGGGTAATGGAGCAAAGTGAGGTGGTCAATGCTAACTTTTCGGAAAAAGTCATCTTTAACGATGAAGCGCTTCGAGATTAAACAAAATTATCGAATTTGATGCTCAAAAAATCCTCATGCAATCTAAGAGAAACAAATGCACACACAACAACTCACAATTGTCTTGAGCGGATTTTGGTCGGGCGGCGTAATTGGACTTTACTTTTTTGAAGATGAGGCTAAAATCGCTGTGACTGTGAACGGCATTCGATTGTTTTATGCCACAACGTGCATAAAACAATCAATTTATTACAGCAACGAAAAAATTCTGATTTCAATTGACCACCAATATCATGCAATTTAACGCCATACGATTTTTTTCTTTGGGTTTTGTGAAATCTCTGGCTTGTGCGAATAAACTAAAAACAATTCCTCAGCTAAAATTCGAGATCAAACGCGTCATGAATGAGATAGAGCCATATCACTGTAATAAAGTCGTGGGAAATTTCATGAAAAGAGTACAGACTTTTTATTAGAGCCATGAGGGCCATTTGACGAATAATTTACTCCATACTTAATCGGAACTCTCTTCTTTACAATAAAAAAAATCACAACGATCTTAAAAATTACGTGTTTTTATTTAAAAATGAGCAAATGCATTCTTACTGAGATACCCTGTACCCTTTTAATTCATTTTAATTTAGCAAGAAAAATAAAGGCTGGAGTTAGATAAGTAGATATGGGCTAATAAATATTACAGGCAGATCTAGTTAAGAATTTAATCTCTGGCACTAAATCACGTACAGTTTGGGATTGCAAAAACGCTATTAACAGTTACTCGACGCATGGTGAACTGAGCACCATATGGGTGCTATGGCACGCGGGGATAACTGGAAATGAGAGGGCAAACTCACTTGCTTGGAATGCGCGAAACCTTTCGATGCAGTTAAATCCGAGCTAAAGACTTGGGCACATAGAGCCCATTCAACTCTCTGGAATAACGCAAACCATGGGAATCGACACAAAAATTCTATGGAGAGATCCAGACGAGAGAAGAACGAGGGAGCTGCTAAGACTGAGCAAGCCCGAACTAAGTAGAATAATGGGAGTCGTCACAGGGCACTCTCAACTACGGGCACATCTTAAACGCATAGGAATAGCGGGAGGATATGAATGTAGAGCATATGGGGAGGAGAGCGAAACATTGGAACACTATTTGTGCCAATGCCCCGCCTTCTCACAAATATGGTCCCGATATCTTGGGGGCGACACCTTACTGGACATATAACCCGATTACGGGGAATATGCTGAAGGAAATTAAGGAACTTTGCGAGTGACACGGAGTTTCTCTAGACGTTTGGGTCAATATGTCATGGTTAAACCCAAGGGAGCGCACAACAAGCCTTCACTGGCTTAAGTGTATGTCGTATGACATGGGCTTTCACACCCCTCCAATCAACCTAACCTAATCGCTGGCAAAAATTTTTATATATTAATCTTTTAATTTTAAAATGTTTATTCGAGAACAAAATATTTTAAAATAATATTATTTTCATTATTCCATTAACTTCAATTGTAAATATATCGATTAAATAACTTTTAACTCAGTTTATTTATCAGTCATTTTTAATACGTCTTGTTTTTTAAAAGACGGCAATGTGCTTTTTCGTATCATGAATTCCATTGATTTATATTCCGTCTGTCTGATTGTATCCATAACAATAATATTTAAATGACTTCAAAACATTTCTTTTAAATGATAGTAAACGTACAGCATGTCATGCATTCTCGATTTCAACATGCCGCACACGCACACACATACACATTCATACTTAAAAGACAACTTTATATATTTGTGCTCTTGCACGTAGGAAAAACGCTTTACCAAAACTGTGTTAAAAAATTGCTGTCACTATCTGGTGGTTATTGCAAGCAAAGAGGTTTGGAGGAAAAGGCTCCTTCTCTGAATATTAATATATAAACCGGAATATAGAAACTAGTCCAATAGTAAAAATAATACTATCAAACCATCTGCTTACCAATAATATGTTGCACAAGCAGTGCAACGAGTTTGAATCAAACTATATACTGAAAAAAAATAAATCGTTTAGGAAAACAAAGAGCCAATCAAACAGAAATAACTATGATTTAGCTTAAAACCTGATATAATCATTTCAAACTAATATTTTACTACCAGAAAAGAAATACTTTCTTTAATAAGAAATTTTTAAAATAGGCCCATAAATGGCGGAGTTATGTTATAGCCATTATTTCGTGGCGGCCACTTTGTCTGCATAATTGGGAATTACAGTCCGACCGATTTAGACTTAAAGCAAACAAAATTATGGGACCAAAATACAAACAAACTATTTTAAACAAAAAATATTATTTTGAAAATTAGTTCATAAATGGAGCCCGCCGGAATTTCGATAAAAAAATTACAGGACCAACCTGCAAGCAAATATTAAAAAAAAACAAAACAAAACAAAACAAACAAAAATGAAAAATCCGTTCACAAATGGTAATGTAATGCGTGCATTAATATCAAAAAAATACACACGCATTGATAATCTCTTCCTTTTTTGAAGTCTGTTAAGAAAAAATCTAGTGTCTCACATGACGGAAAGAAATTTGTTTTATTATGTGTAAGTGATGAAGACGTAGCACTGGTCCGACAGTACCCGCAGCAACTGATACTACTATCTAAACTAATGTACATCACAGCACCCTCATTAGTCGATCGTCGGCGAAGTACGACAATCAATAAAATGGACACACATGAATCTTAAGAGTGTTAATGTGCCTACTTAACGCCAAAGGCGCCGCAACATTGTTATAAAAAATTACAAAACGCGCAATAGTACCTTATTTCTTATTTTTCTTAATCACCTTTTATGTAAATCTTACAACCGTACCTACTCCTTTGTAGATGACAGCAGCATAAGGCATTGCTACTCATTTGACCATAGGCCAAGTCCGTTCGATATTAGAGCGATGAGGCAAAATATGGATATTACGTTTAGTAAAGATCTTGTTATAATCTCTGAATGGGCTCATACGAATCGAGTCGATTTTAATGCTCGTAAGACCCAGTATTGTATGCTTACGCATAAACATATGACCGTACATGAAGCTTCATCTGTAGTTATGGGTGATATAAATAGTGAGGAATCAAAAGCTCTTGATGTTCGCTAAATAACCTTCGGTATTTTAAGACGGTGTAAGATATATTTCATACCTCTCATGTATGGGCGATTGCTTCAAAGTCCATTTTGAAGCTACTGGACCGAGTATAGTAGGGGGCGAAAAAGTTTATTGGTGACAAAAGTGTAGCCAATTCTATTGACTTACTGGAGTATCGTCGCAACGTGGGATATATTACGCCGTTTTATCGTTACTACAATAGAATATGCTCTAATGAAGTAAGAACTATTGTGCCGATACACGCTCTTACTTGCGAACAAAACATTCTTCATTAAGAGCACATCCACTTGTGTTAAATATATCAGCGAATAGCATTACTACGCATTACAGAAACAATTCTTTCTTTAGTCGAACGGCTCGTATGTGAAACAAACTCCTTATATGTATGTCTTTCCTGCCATATCCTATGTGGGGAGTTTTTAATTGAATGTCCACAACACTTCTCCCTCTATCCTATATATCATATCTTATTTTCCTAGTTCCAGCACAATGCACTGCATAAATAGGGGTCATGCCCTGAGCTCTTTCCTCTTATTTCACCAACTGACCTGTCATTACTATCCCTTTTCCAAGGAAGTAACACTTTGAAAAGTAGGCATAATTTACCTTTTCTTTTTATTAAAATAAAAAAGGATTGGCTGATCGTCAACAATACCGATAGGCTTATGTAATTGTATTTATGTATTGCTAGCAAAAAGGACGCATTTCGATCATAGTAACATTAGCTCCCTAGCAAGTTTGAAACTTTTATTTCTTACAAAGCACGAATTACAATAAAAAAAATCATTATATGTTGTTGGCAGCTTTTTTAAACACTCGAGCGAAAGTATGAAAGACACATTGCTGACTATGTGGAATTGGACATGTGTGTTTGCTTGTGTTTGTGTGTGATTGCGGGGATTAGCGATGTGAACGCAAGTCAAATTAATTTTTGTACAAAACAGCGTGCCAAATAAGCGTCCCTATAAGTGCATGTGTGTATGTATGTATATAAAAATGTTCATTCGTGTTAAAAATAACAATGCAGCGTATGATTAATATTGTTTTAGACATAATCATCATACGACTACTTAATGTTATAGGGCTCGAGTTGTTTTGGATAATACAACAATATATGAATAAAACAAAAGCTGTAATAATAAGAACTTTTTTTAATAAACACAAATAGAGAAGGCTTTCCTGCAGAAACACAATTTCTCTAGTTCACTAGCGTCTAATCTATGGAGACATCCATAATAATCCAATCCTAGTCCCATTTCACTAATAAAATTGGAATTTGTCGATTAATAAAGAGTTTGGGTAATTGAACTCTTAATAATCAATTAAACGTTTCATAATTATAAAAACTACTGAAAACAAATTAACAAATTTTTTTTCATTAAGAGAATAAACATTCAGGCAATTGATACCTACTACTTAAAGTGTTATTTCTTTTGCGAACAAAATGGTGAAAGAGAGGTGAAAATGAAAGGCAGAGAAAGAGAGAGAGAGCGCTAAATCCATATGCAAGTATGAAATTGCGCGTTTTGATAATCTTTTATAGCAATTTTACAACGCCACTGGTGTTGAGTAGCCTCATTAATTCGCTTAATTTATATGTGTTATGGCAATTTGATTAATTGTTTTACTTTGCCGCAGATTCTGCTAATATTATCGGAGAGAGAGGGTGCTGGATATATATTAACATAGAAGAATATCAAACGCTGCCGGTACTACTACGTGACCAGTGATATTATTCCATCATACCTTAAACAGTCCAACAACAACTGACACAATGCCACACTAAAATGCATGATGTTGATGACTTGACCTGAAAAAGTGAATGTCAAAAGAGAACTAAAAATCGTAACGCATCGCAAGAATATCTAATTTGATATGGTTGTTTCTTTCTGCTATTTCAGTCATTTATCACAATAATAAAAGATTTTTTTCTTGCTCGATTAAACTAAATCAAATTTTAAGACTGATCTCGTATCTATATGCATTTATCTACGTAATAAAAGAATGAGACAAAAATATTATGAGCACATTGATATCTTAATACACGTACAAATATCTGCCAATAAAATCACATTAAAAAGTATATTTTTTATAATAACTGTCGTCTCCTTAAATATTTATGAATATATACGAATATCCTCGAACACGCTCATTTTTAATTTTCCCTTTAGAAATGTGTGTGTGTGTGTGTGTGTGTGTGTGTGTGTGTATTGGGCACATAAAAGTTTTATCTAAAGGTATATTGACAACAATTTTTACCAACGAGGTTTAATGGTTAAAAAATTATTTTATTTTCTTATTTTCACAATTAAGTCCTGTGGTTAATGTCTATTAACATTGAAATAATGATACATTATGCAACATCTGTCTGTGTTAAATTTGTTACTACGTAACAATTACTGGTATTACTAGGAAATATTTGTTGTATTTGATTGTATATTGATGAGTTTCTATATGATTATAATTATTAAATTTGTTTCTATATAAAGAATTTTCGTATAATTGATCAAGGACATGGTTGAGTTATATTGTAGGATATGCCGATTACAATGAAGTTTTATTTATGACGAATACTTTCTGATATCCTATAAAAAAATAGTTGGAATGTAATACGGCATATGTTTCTTTTACCGAAATACATGTTTTGCCCAAAACAATTGTTTTGGTAGTTTTTTCTATAAACAATACGCCTTAAAAAATGTTTTTTTAATCAAACTCGGTCAAAATCTGTCTCTGCAACACTACATTTCTTCTATGATTATGGCCACATCTACAAGCCAGTCATTAGTCGTAATTGACAAATGGGAATAAATCCTATTTTCCGGTTTTCTATGATGGAAAGAATTATGGATTATGGTATTAATTTTTGTTTTCATAATGGAAATCAGAATATTAGAACCTATTTTTGTAAAACGTATCATACAAATAATTTCGAAATTTATATAAAAAATAATGCCTCTTTTTCTATACAAATTTTAAAGTTTTTTTTTTTTTAATTTGTTTAAGAGTTTACTAATTCCAGTGTTTTATTTGCTCTACGATAAAAAATAACGTATACCTTAAATATCAAATTTAATTCAAAAGTTCTAACAACAAAATGGGAACAAGTGGACATGATTTGCCAAAAGAAACTGATTTGCTCATAATGGACATTTATTTTTGGGTTATTGAGAACACTTGCTTCTAACGATTTTTTAAGGTGACAAATAAAAAAATAGCTGTTTGTTGCAGGATTACTTTTCTGATGTTTCATTGCTGCTAGCCAACCCATTAGTAGACTTCAACATTCATGTTCGCAAAAAATTATTAATATTAATAATTATTCGAGAGAATATCCCATATAAGTAAGTTTTTTTTTCCTTTATATATGAAATTTGGGAATCGAATAATAGGAAACAAATGCAATATGTTTCGTTCATTGCAGGCAACTAAATTTCTCGGTCCCACCGAGTTCATTAAAACCCAGCAGCATGTTTTTCGCCTTCAGTCCATCTGGCGTAACTTTTACATCAACCTTTTCACATTTTCCTTTTTCCAGCGAAAGAAAGGAATTTTCTTAACATATTGCTGTTGCTGTTTTCAGTGAAGAATTGTTAGAGGTGTTATAAGATGGATACGATTTCCGCTCGATTTTCGTAACTAGACAAATTTCTATTTGTTGCTCTTAGAGAGGTTGTAGTGTAATACGAAACTTAGATGACATTTCTTTTTAAATTTCTTCTCAATCATCTCTGTAGAGTTTCTTTCACTGTAATGGGAAAATATTTTGATATTCTAAATTCCCTGGTCTTAGTTGATTATGTCTTCTAGTGAAATCATTAATAAGTTAGTGGAGGGTTTTCATATAATCATACCAGTTGAAATTACAAACGTGAGGCTTGAAGTCTATAGACAAGTTCGTATTAGGTCCAACATAAACCAAACATACAGACAGCTTAACTCATTTAAAATAACGTGAAAATTGTTGCTAAAAAAATTCATCATTGACGATTGCTATAAGGGAAAACTTAGAATTTTTCCTTGATTTATGCACTAATTCAAATGTTTAAGATGATAGTTAAACCGTTCCGTATTTTTTATAAATTAACCTTCCCTTTGCTTAAATTTTCCCTCCCACTAGGATTTATAACTGGTTTTAATATCAACAATTTTAAATATAATAAAAGATTAATATTTCTATAATAGTTTTTTGAAACATCAATTCATTAAAAAACAAATTTTCCAAAAAAAAGAAAGCAAAAAAGGGAAACGACAAGTTCATAACAAATAAAACAATTTTGTTTGGGGTTTTTAGTGTAAAAAACCAAAAACACATTAAAAACTTTAATACACCTGCGCACGAAAACAAATTTTTCGGGCACTTGCACTATAACAACCCTCATAAAGTGGGAATGGAGACAAACATGTACACTCAAATGATTAAAGAGCAAACATAAAAACAGGAAATAATAAGTTGGTTAAATGTACAAATTGCTGATATTCGACCTTTGAAATAACCTAAAATTGTTCACGTCATCTTTGTACAATTGGCAACAGAGTATGTGTCCTGAACATTAAATATGGATGTTAATATCCTCGCAAGAAACAGGATATTTTATCTTATTTATTATCCTTCGGCAAAATAGAAAAAATCCCATAAATACTGCTTAAAACAACTGTACAACATGCCAGTATCACCAGGCTTTGGTTTATTTGTTATTTCTCTTATTTTACTATTTTGATGTTAAACACTTCTATCTTCTTAAAAAGTTTTCTCGCCTTTTCTAATCCCCTCATAGTAGTTGTCCATATATGGGGTAAAAAAATACACACCGATATACACATACACTATTTTTTCGACTTTTGTATTTTAATATATATATATATATATATATATATATATATTATTTAATAAACGAGCTTTAGGTCCTATAATAGTAAACAAACAAATTTATTTTATTCAATATATCGACGTCTCAATTGTTAGCGAATAAAAAAATTTTTTGGTGTTTATAAAAATACCAAAAGCTGGTTTATTAAATAAGATATATATTAACACAAAAAGGTCGAGAAGATAGTGTTAATATCCTAAATAGTTTTTAATAAATAATATTGAATTTTAATATAAGGGCACTAAATATCTCAAGAAATAAATTTCTTGTTCTATTGTGAGCCTGCAAATGGCATCATTTTGTCACGTAAAATGTGTTTGGAAATGGAAACATTTTTAGTCAGAAATGAAAACGCCATTAATTAAAGTCTACTTTGGGAAATTACCATAAAACAAAACATTTTAATGGCCAATCATAAAAAAAAAACATTTAATGAAAGTGTCAAAATATAATCTTATATACTATTAAAAAAATATACCTATTTCAACAGCTGCCAAAACATTTTTAGGAAGTGTATTCGATCACATGGCTTATATGAAGCAAGGACTTTTAGAAGTTTTTACACTTATTATCGTTATCTATCTCCGGAAACGCAGTTTTTAAAGGCTAAAAGGGTCTGGCATGAAGTTAAATGGATCTGAAATTAGCTAATAAAATACATTTTTATGTGTTCTAGCCTGAGATAGTTCAACACAATTCAGCTCTATAAATTTCTTCTATTATTGTTTTCAATAAAAATCTTTTACTTGTTAAAGAGAAAATTTAAAAACAGTATACAACATACAGCAGACACTGTATTGGCTGAAAGACCTTAGTTTTTTTTTAACTATTATTATTAATTTTATTATTTAGCAGTTATACATTTTCATGTATAAATTTCCACACATTAATCATACGCACTCCATATATACTTGATATTAAAAGACAATAAGATCTGTGTAAGAAAACATAGAAAATTTTCGGCAAATATTATTAATTTTTTAATCGTTTTGTACACGAGCAAAATCTAAACTAATACTTTTTTAATTACAAAGAGCTCAAACAGAACAATTAACTTTTCACCCATCTGCTGGCTTTGATGTACCATTACAATCGTACAATTGCGAACAAAACAAAATCTGAAACACATTTCGTAGATTGATTGGTTTCATTGCTGATTGATTTTCTTCGTGTACAAACAAATGTCATGTCTACAAAAGTAATGTCCTCCAAATAATGATGTGCTGTATACTTTTACCTTTCAATCTGTCTTCTAATCTCACTCAAAACCAAGTATCGTGCTAATACACCCTCTCCTATAAGGAGCAAATCAATTGGCAAACGTATGAAAAATGTTTTTTCTTGAAACGTTTTTTTATTGTTTTCTTTTCTAAAGGCGTACATTGAAATTTATGTACAGTTCTCTGTAGAAAACAAAACAAAACGAAAGCAAAAGTTTCATTGAATTGTTGACTACCAAAACATTCTGCAATTCATTATTTACAGGGTTATTAAACTTTGGAACAAAGTGGCCGCTTTTCTTTTAATTTTTCTTAAATGTTTTACCTAAAGAAACGCTTTAAATTTTTTAGGTCTTTATTTTTACAACTTTCTCTTTAATTACTCCAATTACTGCTTCTTCCTTTTATATATGTATTTGTATGGTACATGGATACAGAACATTCTTAAGAAGAATTTATTTACAAGTTCTTAATATAAACTGCCGATATTTGTTTATGATTTATTTAAGATCAAAAGGATGTCAGAAAGTTAATCATTAAAGAAGTACAGTAAAATTAATGATTTTTAAAATTTATATTCTTAGATTAATAAAGTGCTCTGAGATAAGCAGTGTTTTTGAAATACATATTAAGGCAGTACGTGGCAACTTATAGGAGGCATAAATGAGCAGTTCAACTATCTTCCAGCAACGACGACATATTTCCTTAATTACTGTCATTCTTGTTGCTTTAAGAAAGTGGTTTATAGCCTTTAAATGTATTGAACTTTTTGCAACAAGGCTTACATCCATTATGTCTCAAACTTTGACTTACTAAAGAAGAAATTAGAGCAATTTCCACAAGAAAACAAAAATTTTTTTGTTGGAAATTTCACTGAATTTAGCTAAAGGTTCCTCGGAACATTTTCCATTACTTATAACTGTATAGAAGCATAACAATCTCTAAAAAAATATATATTATAAAAAGCTGCCGCATACATAGCATCTTATTTCTTAATGTCAATCCTTGCACGTGTTGGCACAGCTGAATGAGGGCCACTTGTAGTCGATCCACATCGTTTTGGTATAGCGCAGCACTCCCTAATTAATTTTTATAATATACTTTTATTGTCCCACTTAACTCATAGCAGCTGAGCTTTTTTATAAATATATTGCTTTCGCCTGCAACTTAATGTAATTTTTGTGACATAAATTTAGAGGAATTTATATCGTAATATTTTGGCTTTTCACCAGGTGTTTTGAAGTCAAAAGTGTTTTTTTTACAAAAGTTTAGATAGTCTATTTTGTTATTTAGCATTAGTTATACCGAGTAGGAAGATATTACAGATCGTCGGCCGATTTGCATGGCTGCGGAAAAGAGCAATCAAGCTCGGATATATACTTAAATATTAATAGTATGGGGTACCTCATTTGCCCATACCTCCACTGATCCTTATAGAAGAATGCAACAAGAATATTAAGAGAATTCATAAACAAGAATTTCGAAAATTTACTAAATTTCCGTAGCCGTAATTAAAAAAAATTCACAAAAAAATAAAAAATAGGGAGTTTAAAAAAGAATTTAGTGAGCAATTAGCTTCGGCATCCTGTCGCCCGCCCTTAGAAGAATACATCAAAAATGTTAAGGAAATTCATAAATTGAAATTTTTTTAAAATCCAAGAAAAAGTGGGAATTTTAAAAAACCTTCGAAGCATCTAGTAAAAAAAATTTTCTAAAATTAAGTAAAAATTTTCTGCAATATAAGAAATTTGTTTTACTCATATCACAGAAAATGTTCCTACTTACACCGTGGTATTTTTTACTTGGTCCTGATAAAAACGGCTTTGCGCCATATGACAACACAAATTGAGTAAAACTTCTAAAATGTTAGTTAATTTTTTTTTAATTCTTAATTGTTGGCCAACATTATACAAAGCCTTTTATTTTTAACCAAAAAGAAATCAATTATTTTAAACTCTAATTGGGTAAATTTTTCTAAACTTTAACTCATAATTTTTTGAGTTTATTTACGGAGCCATTTGTTGATTGTATTTGAAATCATCATTTACTTTTCGCTGGAGTTTTAAGGACTATTTTGAAAAATTATGAGATGAACTTATAGAATTTATTTTCTATTTATGGGGAAATTTTAATTTAAAACGAAAATTGGTTTCGCTACAGGATATGTCTTGGTCAAAGGAAAGTTTTATTACCTGATTTAAAGATGTCCTTGTACAGAAGCAACCTCTTTTTAATGAAATGGTACGTTTTAACAAGTGAATAAATGTTTGTACTCTCATTTTATACAAATTTAGTGTCGTCAAATTCAATTGATATAAATGACAGTTTTCAAAACTAAAAGTTTAAATTAAAGAAAGCAAATGCTGAATGGATTTAATTTATTCAGAAAGATTGTCATCATTATTAACTTCTTTACTAGTTCGCTAACAGAAAAATTAATTTACTCTACATTTTCAAACGCTTTTCTCTCTACTCTTTATAATATGCAACAATTTTCATTTTATTTTTTTTTTTAATTTTCAGGTAAAAAGAAAATTACGAGTATAACTTAAAACAAATACACTCACCACAAAATACGTGTTAACAGCCCCGTTAATACTATAACTTCAGCTTGAGCAGTAAAAAGACAATGGAACGAAATAAATTCAGCACGGAAATAAAAAAATAATAGCAAAAAAGAAAGAACCACTTTAAGGCAGCATGTGGTGCTTATGTTAATTTTCTAATTTTGTGGTTTTGCTGCTCGTTGACTTCATTTTTTATAGAGGGAAAAGAATGAAGCGCAAAAATGTTTTAGAAAAATCTTGTTGCAAAAGAAAAAAAAATTTAAATGTGTAACTACAATTAATTTTTTACGGCTTAAGCAATGAAACATGGACTGGAACTCATGAATGCCAAATCACTATTACGATATTTCCTTTCAAGTTTCTTATATATATAAACAAAATTTGCTCACAAGCAATTGAATGGGGAAATTCTAAGGTATACAAAAATGTTTAAGGCGAAGAATATATTTATCTAAATATGAATTTCGTGCTGTAAGTTTTAGCTCATTAGGCGAAGCTTTATGAGTACTAATTAAGAAACTTTTACTTTAAGGGATTCTTTTGCTAAGAAAAAACTATAAGTCGTTGTTGTTGTTGTTTTTTTAATTTTATTTAAAATTCGCAGTAGAGAAAATCACTGTTGGTTCTAAACTGCACTTGTATACCTTGTAGATCTAGCAAGTCAAGGATATATGCTACACTTTCCTACAATACATCACGAAATTATACGAAATTTCAATTTACTAGAGTCGAGTAAATCTGCAAGGCTAAAAATCATAGCATACAGGTCTGGATAGCAATCAGGGATGGAAAAGTTTATGCCATCAGAAATTGTAGTATTCAAATTTTTTATGGTATTATCTTATAGATCGAAATGTCTGTATATCTGTTTGTGGCATTGTAGCTCACAAACGCTTAAACAAATATTAATTCAGTTGCCGCAAAAATTTTACTCCATAATCGAACTTACAATCTATTTCTAGTATTAATTTTTCTTGCAAAATAGTCGAAAATATTTTCTTAAGGAATTAATTTTAAATATGTATGTATTAGTTTTTGTTAAAAATGCCAGTAGTAGGACGGAACTTGGCTAATATGTGGTTTCAACAAAACGGTGCCACTTGCCACGCAGCACGCCAAAAGTGTCCCAATTGAGACGCGAGTTCGATTAGCAGTTTATTTCACGTTTAGGGCCGATTAAATGACCGCCTAGATCGCGCGATTTAATACCTTTAGACTATGTTAAGGCTCATCTCTATAGGGATAAGCCCGCCAATATTGAAGAATTTATTCGTGAGACAGCGGCCAATATGTTCGAGAGAGCATGCCAAATTAGGACCCAGCGTATGAATCATTTGAGGCGCAGCCGCGGTCAACATTTACATAAAATCATGTTTAAACATTGAATTATATAGATCGTTCTATTGACTCAAATAAAGATTTCATATATTTCTCTAAGTTTTATGTATTTTTTATGTATTTTCTTAAATCAAATCCAAAAGCTCTTAAAAAACCACTGTTTATGTTTTTTCCACATGTAATGCGATTTTTTTCGACGTTTGAGGACCAGCCTAGACAATAATTTTTTTTTATGAAAGGGCATGCTCAACAGGCAGCTGTAATGTAGGGACAACGGAAAGAGGTAGCTTTCATACAAAGAAAACTTCAACAATCTCATCGTGCTTAATAGTTATATGATATTGATACTCTGTGATAAATGTACGCGGTCTCTAGAATAACTGACTGGATATGAGGAAGAGTTTCTCCTACACAAATTAGTTATCTATTATTGTATATTCCCCTGAACTTAAAGCTTAGAATTTTTAAAGTTACTATGTTTTGAAGAGGGTGCCATATTGACCAATATGTGACTACAACCCCCATACCAACTACCGAAATTAAATGTTAAAAGTTTGAAGCAAAAATTTAACCTATACCTATATAGCCTCTATCTGCTGAGATCTTCAAAGTGGCTGCACAGAAAGTAGACAACTATTTATATGTTAAATATAGTTCGGGTCCAGAATCATTACGCATAGAAATATATACATATATAAATATAAATAATCCTGCTTATGGAATTAAACAAAATTACATAATTTTCCCTTGGTTAAGGTTATAGCTCCTTACAGAAGAGGCATATAAGTCCCTATAACGAATCGTCTAGCTACACCAATGGCAACAAACCAAATTTCAGTTATTTTATCAATATTGCAAAAAATTGGCTAAAAGTGTACTGGGCATAAACAAATTTTGAATAACAAAACAAATGTGCAAATTTGCAAGAAATGTTATAATTTCAACGGGTTGCCATTTTGTTATAAACGAAAAAAAAAATAATTATCGAAAAAAATTATATCCCGAGTTAACCCCTAGTTATGCTCGCTTTACAGCATTTTTAATTGTTTCTAGCAAAACATCTGGCTCCAAATTGTCGATTTCTTTTTGAATATTATTTTTTAAGACTTGCAGGGATCGCGACTTCAAATTGAGAAGTCTGGTGAAGTTAGATCTGGCAATCTGTACGGCCAGTTCAATCCGAGTAATCAGTTGACCTGGAAATTAGTGTCTCGTAAGGTCCATCGTTGCCCGATCTGTGTGAGCGTTTGCTCCGTGCTGTTGAAACCATCAATCGAGACTTGCGACAAAAAAACTAATCTAGTATCTGCCTGTAATTATCACCATTTATAGTAACGGTGTGCTCCAGAAACGAAAATTTATAGGAATTGGACACATTTTAATTTTTAAAATTTTTTCGTTGAAGCTTTCGCTGTCCGTATGCCTTATATAAATTTGTATAAATTGTTTATTGTGCCTTCTACGTTTACGCATTTTGGAATGTTCATGTACGTATTCATTTATGTGTTATATTTGAATGTTTAAGCATAAGTCTTATGATTATGTTCAATGTTTTTAGACTTCTTAAAGTTCACTTGGTAGTTTGTTGTTGGCATATATGAACATCATAGGCCACAACAAACAAACTTGAAAAGCAAAACATTTTAATTACTTATTTCAAACTTTATACAAATTGAATATAACCGCTTCCATGAAACAAAAACATTTAGCCTAATTGAAAACAAAAATATAACAGAGACAATAAGGACAATATCAACCAAAAATCAAAACTTCATCTTTCTCCTTCCTTTATAAGAAAAAAAAAACAATAATAACAAATAAATAACAAAACAGGAAAAATTAACTTTGCTTTTTCATTGCCAAATATTTGTTTTAACTTTTTATTTGTTTAGACAATAAATACAAAACCAGATTGAAAAACCAGAAAAAAAAGTAAAACGTATTCACACGCAGGTTTTAATTATTAAACAAAATTAAAACTTCCTCCACAATCAAGCACATCGATGTTATATAAAGTTATCAACGCCAAATTCTTACTCAAATACTTTGGAAAAGCAGCAATACATCTTTCTCTACGTACAGCGGCACATGTCTTTGTAATGGGCTTTTAAAACTCCCTCATTTATTTAAAAATTTAAATGTGTTTTTGCAGAAGTTATAAAATTACACGTTATTTGCTTTATATAGAATTACAAAAATAACAAGACATCGTTTTCATTTTATTGCTAATTAAATATACATATGTATGTGTATGTATATGTATATAAGAGTTGCTGATTTTTGATATTACCCCATTGTGCATTGCAAGACATTATGAATCAAATATGTATGTATATGCGTGTGATTTTTAACAAATGTTTCCTGACAATATAATCATACGCTTAATTTAAAATGCATTAAAAAAAACACAAAACAAAAGAAAGACACCATAACAAATGACGAGCCTTAAACGCGAAAAATAACGTAAATACCAAATACATAATTTTCCACGAAAAGCTTTTTTATTAATTGCCTGTGTCATTTTTCAGTATTCCATCTGAAAATTGTGCTGAATATGAAGTAATTTCTTTACATTTTTTGTTGTATATAATTGAAATTTTACAATTTCTCATATAAATAGTTCAATAAGTCCGTAATCTTTTGAATGAAACGCAGGTTTTTGGATAAAAATTCATTTTGTCTTCCAACAGCGTTTTCTTTGAGCTCTATACACCTTAATCAACGTTTCACCCATTGTATATCCCTTCAAATTTGTTTCTGCCGATCCTTTTCTTCAGGTTTGGACACGAAGAAATACTCACGCGGGGCAAAATCTGGATAATAGGGCGGATGAGGAGCAACTCGTGGCCTAAATTATGTGATTTTACCATAGAAACTGCATATGTGCGCACCCTTGGCATGGTTGGAAAGAACTTCTTTTTCGCTCAAATGTGGTTGTTTTTTAATCCTCTTTGAATCGACCCACTAAGTTGGAGCAATATTTGCCATTGATTGTTCTAACCTTTTAAAGGTAGTCAATGTAGGCAATATAGCGTGCATCAAAAAAAAGGCCGCCATGTCTTAATGGCTGACAAACCCAACTTGGCCTTCTACGGGGGCCGATTCACCCCGAAAAACCCAGTGTTTTTACTGCTGTTTGATCTCTGATGCATTGTGTTCGATACACAATTTGTCTACGATTACAAAACGGTGCGATAAACCACTGAGGCATACGATATGCATATGGACGCCACAATCAATCGCACTTTTAATCTTCTGTCGGCCATCAACATATAGGGAATTTCTCAATTATTCCGATCAATTGGCCACAACGAAATTTAAAACCATTTGTTTACCATTGAAACTGATAGTAGATAACTTCCATAGTACTCGATTGACGGCTTTTTGTTTAATAAGCACACGAAATTCTTTTTTCCCATTTTCTCATCAAATTATGGTGTAATCTGCTTAAACACAAGCAAAACGACTTACTGATGCCTCAGGCAGCAGTATTGCCATTTCATTTAAGAGGCGTAAAATTCAAACAGTCACTGAATTATTTAGCACAAATTAAAATGATTTACAGCCTGTCCCACAATGTCGAACGTGTTCGTTCGCAAGCTTCTAAATGGCTAACAGCTGATTTGCGCTCCACTAAGAACTCACTCAGCACGACAAGTCGAACGAAAATGAATTCGAACGAAAGCACCAAAAAAATTCTGTCATGTATGCGAAAGTAAATTTCAAAATCAGTCACATATGTCTGTGTGTGTGTGTAAGCTGTCGTTAAGCTAATTTTAACAAAAAAATGTCCAAAAAGAATTCAAAGAAATTGAAATCAAATGGAAAACTGACAGGAGTAAATAATGTTTTATATATACAAGGATACTTAAATGTATAACCTTCTAGCAAAAATAAATCAACCTTAAACCATTCATGTTCAACGAATTTGCAGAGAATGTATTTCAATTCATACAGCAATAAATGAATAGATATTTCTTGCAAAAAATTAAATTCGTTATGGTTTTTCCAGTGAAATAAAATCATTGCTTTTGTCCTTTTTTTGATGAAGTAAACTCGAATCATATAAAAAGATTTGCGACTTATTTTTTTAAACGCATTTTTTCCAAAGAGTTATAGAAAACAATAATATATAAAAAGCAACACATACACATACTCAAGATCTATATATAAAATTTAGCTTTTGGTTCGTGCTTTGCTGTCATTGATTGCAAATAAAAACACAACATAATTAAAGTTTTAAGGGTGCAATGTAGTCATTTCAGCGGCTATCCTTTTTAATTGGCGATTTGTTAGTCGAATTTACGATATGGCAATCCAGTAATTTGACATTCATCAAAAGTGTTACGTAATAACGTAAGACTGGGCGTACGATAAGTCGAAAGATAGTGGGACGCTTTGTCGAACGAAATTGAGTGACTGTTTACGACATCGAGGGACAGGATCTATTAAGGTCTATGCTAAATAATTTAAAGGTATTTATTGTAAATAGTTAGTATTTATTAATTAATATTATTTTGAATAATTAGAATTTTAAAAATTTGTTGTGTGTTGTGGGCTTAGCTCGTGATTTTGTAGAAACATACGAGGTTGAATGCTTATAAGCCGCTTAAATTTCACTGATGATGTGGTTTGCCCTTATGAAATATCGACATACTTATGAACGGCTGAATCCACAAAAACCAATAAAGTCTTTTATATTTGTTTTATTTATTCGATCTTAAGGTGTTTATTAAACTTTTTAAATATTTTTCACTATACCTAATGGATATTTGTAAACTTTTATTTGTAATATATAATAAATATAAAGAGGACGAAAAATTTTATATAAATAATTCATAAATAATTCAATAAGAAATTCTTCGCATATTTCTATTTATCCAAATTCGTTGATTATATTGTTGCCTTGTATTTTAATCTAAATTTACCTTTTATATCCGAGTTGCTGTTTGGGATTATTTGAAACTTATTTTTTTAAAGAGCTGCAGATTCATGTCGGTATCATTATTAATACGTCGTTATAAAGTTCAAAAATACTTAATTAATAGTCTTTCTTTTATTTTATTTATTTTAATTTTTTAATTATATTTTATGTCGCTTAATTTTGTATTATATTGTATTATACTCGTATTACTTCATATTATTTAAAAAAAATTTTATGTGTATTTTCACATTAATGTGTAAATTTTAATAAAGTTATATTGAAATATGTTTAAAATGTATACGTTTGTTCTTGAAGAACTTGATATGTATGCGATATTACAAATTAGTTTATAAAAAACTAACTCATGATTAGTTTAAGATTTTTGGTTTTTGTTAAAAATTTTTATAATCTTTTAGTAGTTTTGTTTTAGTTTTTTTCTTTATTATTTTTATAATAAAAAGCCTTAAAGGAGTAATATATGTAGTTGATTAAAATTAAAATTTCATTAATTAATTTTATAATATTTTATTTGTCTCCATTTTGGAAACAATTTGATATGTAAGTGATATGATGGGATTTTTTATGGCAACTTTATGACATTTTTTACGTCCTTGCTTGAGTTTTCAAATTGAGTTTTAAGACTTCTAATCTATTTTTTAGATTACTTATTAGAACATAATGATTATATTAAATTGTTGCATTCAGCATGTTGTATATAATATATTTTTTAATATTTAAAACACACTTTTTTCAATTTATATATTATATTTCTTTTGTTGCAGTGTCCCTTTTATTTTTATTTAATATTTATATGCATAAATTTATACAAGCCTTAAGCTTTTTTAGTAGCCTTTTTAGTTACGTGGTATTATATATTTTAATGTTATAATTTTTATTATAATACTTAAACTTTCTTTAATTTCGGATGCATTGATATGTAATGATTTAGTCATCTAGATTTATTTATTTATTTATTTTAATTGACTTTGTTTAGTAAATCAATTTATATTATATTACTCTGCGTTTGTATAATTGGCTTATGTAAACTCATTATTATTACTTTTTTTTTGTTTTTAAAATTATATTTTTTCTTATTTCAATTTTTTCTTAATAATTTATTTTTTATTGTTATTATTATTTATTTATTTATTATTATTATTATTATTATTATTATTATTATTTTTATTATTATTATTATTTTTTCTTTTTTTTTTTGTTAAAATCCTGTATAGCAAAAATCCATGCTCTTTTTAATTTTTATTTTTTTTACTGCTTCCCTTAGTTTTTAAAATTTTGCTACAATCTGTATTAAACTTTTCAACGAAAACAGTTAATAATAGAATCTATTTTTAATATTTTTGTCCATAATTTATTTACTTCTACTTATTATTGCAAGTTTTTGTTATTATTTTAATTATAATTAATTTTATCTCAAAGCCATTTTTTTGTTTCTTTTTCTTTCATTTTCCAAATAACTTTCTTTTTTGCCAAAATATCATCTTCTTTATTTTTTAATACATTTTTATTTATAATTATATTCTCAATTCAAATTCAATTTATATAACTAGTTTATTTTATAACATTGAAATGATTCCAAAGTTTCTAGAACTCTCAAAATTTTTATTAGTAGTATTTGAATATCATAGAACCGTTTGTGAAGTAAAAATATAATGCACTATTTTTATAGGCTCAATATATTCCTTACGAAGGGATTCACTAAATTTTAAAGTAAATTAATTTAGTTCATAAGCATTAATTGAATTAGTTCTATATATTAAAAGATGAGCTCACGTTTAAAATGCGACTTCAAAACCAAGGAGACGTAAATATATTTTATTCTGCATTTCCGAATTTAAAAACATTTATATTGACCCAATTGTTGTTAAAACTGTAATTGATTGTTCCAATATCATAATTTTTTTT
This sequence comes from Germaria angustata, assembly GCA_963681545.1. NCBI lineage: Eukaryota > Metazoa > Arthropoda > Insecta > Diptera > Tachinidae > Germaria > Germaria angustata. The sequence continues at coordinate 109,989,402 of OY812998.1, forward strand.
TTCTTAAAATGTGAAAATATGTCAAAGGTTATTACTTTTATTCGAAATTTTTTAAAGAAGGTAATTGCGCAAGGTGCTGTAGCTTTATTTTGGGTTTGGAAAAGTGCAATTATATAAAGATTTAATATACTAGTAGTGTGAAAATTGAATTTATTATTACGGCATAAGAGAGCCTTTAGAGTGTTCGTATTAGTTTTAAAAAGTTTTATTGATATCGTGTTTACGCTTTTTAAGTAAAATTCCTAAAGTATTTTCCTTCTCAAAGTTCTTGTTACTCCTTACAGGTTTTAGCTTTTTTCTTCTCTTATTTATTTAATGTAATAATTTTCGCAAAATTCTCATTTGTTGTAATTGTAATTTTTTCTTTAATATTGCTTAAAAGCCAATTGGGAACACTTCTTTTAAATTTAGCTTAATGCTTGATATTTTATTTCTTGAAATTACAGTGAATTTTGTTTAAAATGCACACGCTACTTTTATTCATTTAGCGAATTTAATTAAAGTGAATTAATTTAACTATTATATTCGACTTTTCAAACCACTGAAGTTGTTTTATCTACAAGATTTGTTTTTATTGACGTTTTTCTTTATACTTGAGATGTTCAGAAATTTTTTTGGTTTTGACACTCTTGGCTAGAGGTTCTATAGCAGGTGCATTGTTGGTGATTTAAAGCCTCCTATGATTTCTATGAATTTCCCAAACAAATTTCTTTTTTGCCTTTTATTTGATGTTGCTCATACAAGTTCACGTTTTGTCTTGAAATTTTTATTTTTACAAAAAAAATACACTTAAAAAATCATGATCGTTTTTTCCAGTTAACGGCTCCTCAAATATTGTTTTATATTAAAATTTTTTTATTATTCCTTTATGAAGATTATCATATTATCATTTTGTTATCAGTGTATTTTATGAATTTCTATTTTTTTTTTATCTTTCATAATAAAATTTCTCTTAATTTTTTTTCTCTTAAATGGTTTAAATTTTTCTCTTAAATGGTTTAAATTTTTCCCTTAATTAACTTTCAAATTAAATAATAATTTGACTTTTTTGAATTCTTTCTTTGGCCTTTATTTTCGTTCCACTCACACTTCAACAGTATTGGTTGTTTTTATCAATTTCTTTTCAAGCGTGTTTCGTTGCTGTTTCCTTTTGGTTGCTTGCTTCCGTTTATTTACACACACAGAACTTTGAACAACAAAGTAAGACATTTAAGAAGGAAGGTGTTATAGAAAGGCGACAATAGCAACAACAACAATGTTTTTTACGGCTTAGGAAAATAAATTTTATATCCAATTATGAAATATTTAAAGTATCCTTATTTGTTAAATTAATTAAGTTATTTTCTTTGAACTTCTTAAATCTTTTTTTATCGATAATAACAAATAACTAAATAAAATACGTCCTTTATTAAGGCGTCATTATATGTATGATATGTATAGATTTTAGCTTTTCCACATATAGAGTTGACTTAGTTTTATTTTTATTCTCTTATATTTTCGTTGGAAATATCAAAGTTCATTGGCAGAATTGATTTAAGCAAAACGTTTGCCTAAAACTATGCTACAACTTTAAAGTGATAACCGCAATTGTATTTATAAAACACCAACCTTAATTGTTCTTTGTTAATTACTTAGTTTTAGCAATTGAATTTCTGGTTTAGGCTTTAAGGAATTGTTTTTTTTTATTATTATTATTATTATTTAGATATCAGAAAGTTTTACGTTTAACATTCACTCATTAATTGTTTGACTGGTCCATGACGATAATATGAAATTCTGCGGATATTTTTATGATTTGGCACACTCCAACCAATAAGAGATGGTGAGGATAATATAAAATCTCCTTAAATTCTATGCGATTGACTGACATATAAGGGAAGTTTATTAATTGCTCGTGTGAGTGTATTCTCTGGACTCGCCTTCATTCTTATACTATTTTTTTTTAACTTCAATTTAAATAATTTATGCACTCAATTTGTTTGAGTATTTGTACAGTGCCACTTTCTTTACACATTTATATTGATAACTTTTTCATTTTATACGCGATTTTATTATAAAGTTCTGCCTATTAATTTTTACTGTATTTTTATGTTTAAACCACCCTCAGTTTAATGTCAACATTAAAAATTCAATAGGGGTAAAAAGTTTCATATTCTATTCTCTATTTAATTTTGTTTATATTGTGTTTCTCACAGTTTACATATCTGTCAAATTTTGACATTTTATACTTGCATATCAGTACAGCGCATGACTCATTTGATATGAATTCTATTACAATCAAGCCATTACAATATTGAGGTTTTTAAGGGTTTATGTCTAACATAAATATAATTTTATTCAGCAATGACTCCTGAACTATATTTAATTATTATGTTCAGTGCCCTAAAACGAATATTGTTACTTTTTGGTTGGCCAGTTAACAAGCAATTGCTTATTTCGCACCGCCAATTGCAGTCTATATATTCGTACTGTATCATTTTCCGCTTGGTGGAGTCTAAAAATATATTTAAAGTGTAAATTTAACTGACTAATTTCCTTCAAATCAGGACCTTTTTGTAACAATTAAGCAGCTCAGTAAGGCCACGGAAAGTTTCTTCTTCTCTTACCGCTTCAAAATTCAGAGAATAAAAAAACTAAGATATATGACGCCAATACTAAGATGTTTGATAAGTTTTGACACTAGATGACTTCAAATTGTTTCATTTTCCATTGGGAAATTGACTTGTGGAACATATTACGTATATAGTTGATGTGGCTTATTAAGGACAAAACAGGAAAAGGTAAAAAAGGAAATCACATTATTTTATTTAGTAGCATTGCTTAGCCTATTCCTGTTTTGGCCTTCCTTTTCTGAAAGGCTGGAGTCCAGTTCTTTATCCATGTGAAGATTTGTATACCAAAACGCCAAATCCACTAAGCGGATTTGAATGAAATTTGCTACACTGGTAAGTTATAGTTCGAATAAACATATAGACTACATTTTATCCTGATGCTGTTGGCTGAAGTCGTTAACGCGTTGACTACAAAGCAATGTATGACTGAGAACCTGGATTCGGTCCTTATTCACTTGTCCTGAATCAACATTAGGAGTTTTTTTGATTGGCACTGTATTAGTTGTTGTTGGAACTATTTAAGTGATGAAGGCATAGTACTGGTCACTGAACAGTATCGGCAGCGATTGGCATACACTCTCCTACGCTAATTAATGAACTCTATGTCACTGCGCTCTCCTTCGTCGGTAATGTTAGCAGAATCGAAGGCTAAGTATAACAATTAATAAAATGGCTATACATACAGCTTAAGAAACTTAAGGTTTCTCCTGACACCAGAGGCGCTGCAACTCTGCTATAAAAAATGCGGAATAGTAGAGGTGTAAATAGAATTTAAGCTGTCTCTCTCTGCCTTCTCATTTTCCCAACTGTCCTCTCTCTACACTTTCACAAAATATGTAACACCTTAGTAGTGGGCATTCATTGCATGAGTACTAATTTTGCTTTGACCATTAATCGACCAATGCCATAATTCTAATAACAGAAAATCACGCCAAGGCGGCAGAAAGGATTAGCTATAGCCTAGATTAATTTATATATTATCCTTTATTGTAGCATGATATTTACTTTGATCATGTATAGGCCAATACAATAATTGTTATATTTGGATATTTGCTACGCAATCAAGAAGAGGTTACACAAACATATGGGATACCCCTTATAATCGTAGAGGAATTGGCTTGACCACTTACTTAATTACATAATTCTTACAACAGAAATAAGCGACTGAATAAAACTAAATGAAATTAAATACAAAGATAGTTAATAATAGGGGATACCTTTAATCATCGTAAGTGGCTTGATTTGATCAAATGCAAGTCGTCCTTAAGGAACAACAACTTTCTTGCTCCCAAACATCTGTTATTCCATTATTTGGACTTCTTGTAAAGCTGTTAAATTTTTAATGAAAACTATTGCTTTCACTTTGACTTTTGTGTGACTATATGCAAGTCTTTAAACTTTCCAGACCTCGATTTCTAGTGATAAATATGTTATCGTAATTTAATGGGAAATTATTTTCTTTACAAGAAAAAAAAATACTATTTTTATTGTCAATCATATGGACGGGTAAACCCAAAACATACTACTCTGTTCAATAGAAAAGGAGCACACTTATCTCGATAATATCTTGTTGTTGTTTAGTTTATGCGTTAGTTTGTTTGTGAGAGGCATAACAGTTAGACGTGTCTTGCTTTTTCGGCGATTTTCTGCTGTGGAAAAAAATGCATCAAAGAATTGGCATCATTGTGTAAAAAAGTGGAATTATGAGTGATCAAAAGCACTTGAAATGTTGAAAGCGGCATGTGCTGATTATACTCTGAGTTAGAAAAATTTTTACAAGTGGTGAAATCTTTTCAATGAAGGTCGAGAAAATGTGAATGACGAAGCATGGGAATCGCTCAAAAAATGTTGAATGACGTTAACGACGATCCAGATTTGATTAAAGGGGTCTAACTGGTGACGAATTATGTATGTATAATTATGTCATCGAAACCAAAGTCCAATCGTCCCAATGGAAGAGCCAAAGAGAGCCACGACCAAAAAAAAGCACGTCAAGTTCAATCAAATGTCAAGGTTTTGCTCATTGTTTTCTTCGATTACCGTGCATCATGACTTCTTGCAACATGGTACGGTTAATAAGGAATATTATCTTAAAGTTATGCACCGCTTGCGAGAAGTAATACGAAAAAAAGTCCGGAATTGCGAAAAAACAAGTCATGAGTTTTGTATCACGATAATGCACCTGCTCACTCGTCATTGCTTGCTCCTAATTTGTTTGGCCGAGAAGAATACCGTAATCATGCCTTCCTGTTTCCAAAACTGAATAGACCCATGAAAAGACAGCGTTTTGCGACGATTAAGGAGATAACAACCGAATCGTTGAGAGAACTCAAGGCCATACCAAAAAGTGACTACCAAAACTGCTTAAAGGATTGTAAAAGAAAAACGCTGGCACAAGTTTATTATATCTAAAGAGGAATACTTTGAAGGGGATAAAATAGAAATTGTTGAATAAATAAATATTTTTGGAGAATGATGGAAATTCTCATTTTATATTGAACACAACTCGTACGTATACTGCGGTTTTATATACTATTTATGGGTGACAGGCTTGTCGCGTTTTGCGATGATTAAGGAGATGATTAAGGAGATAACAACCGAATCGTTGAGAGAACTCAAGGCCATACCAAAAAGTGAATATCAAAACTGCTTAAAGGATTGTAAAAGAAAAACGCTGGCACAAGTTTATTATATCTAAAGAGGAATACTTTGAAGGGGATAAAATAGAAATTGTTGAATAAATAAATATTTTTGGAGAATGATGGAAATTCTCATTTTATATTGAACACAACTCGTACGTATACTACGGTTTTATATACTATTTATGGGTGACAGGCTTGTGTCATTTATGCTAATGTTTTTGTTTCTATGTTTGAAATGTCATTTTGCACTGAAATTAAAAGAAATAAATTATAACTTTCAAATATCAATGAATTTAGAGCCCATTCTGTTACTGGGCACGCATAATTGTTAAAGATGTGTTGAATGAAATTTCTCATTCATACCACATTTCAACATATTCGTAGTATAAAAAGCAGCTTTAAACTAGTTTGTTCGGTGGTTTCATTGTAGTTTAGGTTGACACACGTGTATTATATAATACTATTGTAGTATACAAATCATACTTATGTCTGTCAGGAGTATAAGACTGATACATGAAACTACTTTCTGACAAAATCGTCATTATTTATTTGTTCTTTTATCTCTTTAAAATATTTAGTTTTGTGGTTTAAGTGAAATATTTCTGAGCGTTTTTTTTTCATCATGCTGGATTTCTAACAAAGTCTGCGAATATTTTTGCGCGCGGTTCTTTTGCTATAATAGACACTATTAGTTATAACAATATCTATGTGTGTTTATGTCTATAGCCTTGATATTTCTATTTACTTAGTGGTCTAGCGAATGACAGAATAGTTATTGTTGGTACTATTTACTCTAGGCACATGAGAAGTAAATATCGTTTGTTGGTAGTTGTCATTTTTATTCTTGATGAGTTTTTGTTTTTATTTTCATTAAAGTTAAGACAAAGAAGAGGAAGATTAAAACTGTATAAAAAGCACAAGCATTTGTATTCTATCATTAAATCCAAAAATATATTGCAACAGACGAATTCCATATTCAGGTAATCTAGAGAAATATGAAGCTCACTATCGCGTTCATTTTATTAGCCATTTTTTCGGTATTTTTGTGTCAAGGTAAGTTTTTATTTGCAGCAGCAATTAAACTGAAAATGGTCTAATTAAGTAGGTATATTAACAAAATTATTTATATTTTCACATATTACAGCTTATGAAGATAACGAAATAAAAACGCATACTATTGGTGCAAGGGATTCAGGCTTTGACACTCCAACTAACAGGAAAATTAAAAAAAGTCCTCGTGTTCTTGATTTTCAGGACTATCGACGTAATAATGAAAATACCCAACAGAAAATTCATTAGATAGTCGTTAAAGAATTTATGTAAAAAAATAAATTTGAAAATAATCATCAATGCCAGAATTTATCAAAATAAAAAAATAAATGCAAAATTTACAATAAAACCAATCTTTTATTTTTAATCATAGAGTCAGATTTCTGATATTACTCGAATTATTTCTATAATCTAGCATTAGCCGCTACTTAAATTATACACTATTTTTAATTGCCACTATTATTGAAATCGAAAACGACCAGTACTCAAGACATATAATTTAATATTTCCAGTTGATATAAAATAAATAACTATTCTAATGAAATCCAGGGTCATTTCTTCTGCAAATATAGCCCATTTTTCTTGAACGTGGTCATTTATTTCTCTCAATTTCGTTCTTACGTTTAGCATTCCTTATGTAGTTTAAGATAATCCATACTTGTCGTACTTTTGACATGATACTTGTAGACAATAAATACTCTGGTACCAATTTGTTGCTGTCGGATCGACAAGACGTTAACAGTCAATTACATAATAACACTGTTAGACTTAATATCGTTAGTTGAAAAGAAACTCAACAAGACAGGCCTACTAGAGACAATAAATACACTTGATCATAAGCACCCAGGCCCAAACGATCTTTTGTGCACTGAAGTACATAAAAGCTACGCATAATGGCAATTATTCTACACAGTGAAATATTATATACTTCACTTAGTGTCATCAGGATACCTCCAAGGAGCTTTAGTCGGCACAACGTCCAGTAAAACTTCCATTGAGATAGTAATATAAGGGATAGTAATATAAGGGATAAATATGTTATTGTAGTAATGGGGATTTGGACTTAGAATTTTAGAAAGAAATTACAAAGAAGTCAAAACATAGTAATTTAGATATTTTTTTTTCTTATATGGATATAAATGATGTGTAGAATTAATACCATAGACTAGAAGTTTCAAAACAAAAGAGTAAATTTTTATCAGCAAGGCCATGTTGTTCATTTGCCAAATGAGTTATGCTACTTCAAGCTCTGCCCTAGTCATATTATAAAAAAATATATTTTTTATTAAGACCACAACTTTTTGGTCTAAATTAGAGAAAACACAGTAAGATAATTTAATGTAATATTGCTATAGAGGCAGCATTAACTATAAATATCTCTCTCCAAGACTCTTCAAGTCCATTCTTGAAATAACAAATTTTTGCATCAATCGAAATAGCGGATAAATAGTTTTGATCTAAAGGTGTTTGTACAAGTTATAATTAAAAATCTAATATTTATTTTGTCAAGTTTTTTTGCTTTCCATATTATTTGTATAAAAATTTTTTATATAAACACGACCAGACTTAAAAAAATATATATGTAATTGCTGTCACCATAATTACAGCAAGAACGAACAATATATGTATATCAGCTATTACTAAATATTACAGCGGCAGCAAAAACAGGAATTAAACAACAAAAAACAAACATTTGAGAATACACATGCAGGATACAAAAGGCTAAGGAAAATATACATGTACATATGTGTATATATGTGCTATGTATATATATATATACATATATATATGTATATATGTATGTATATATATATATATATATATATATATATATATATATATATATATATATATATATATATATATGCATGTATAACCACAATGATGCAAGTGCCAATACGAAGGAATATGAGACAATGAAGAGAAAAATCAATAAAAAGCTTAATGACGTCAGCCGTCGGTATACACACACCCGTTATGTATGAGAAGCGAGATGGTTTTGTGAGACTAATCGTAATGTGAAGATATAAAAATCGAAAACGAATTCATGAAAATGGAAAAATACATACATACATCATCTACACAGAACATCACTTTCCGCTCTTATGTTTTTGAGTCTCTACAAAAACAGCAGCAACAACATGAAGTATATGAAAAGCTTATATAAAAAGAGCACGGATAGCTAAACTTTTAAATTTCATGTCTAAGCGAAAACCGAATGATAAAACGGCCACAAACAACAATAGAGGTAAAAAATAAGAATAAATATTTGTTCTATAAATAAGAAGCTTGTCGTAAAGGCAAATTGCGTAAATTGCAAACACATATTCATATGTATATACACACGTTAATGTATGTATGCATATACAAAAATTTACTCGCACAGTTGTTATCTATACGTTTAGTAAACGTTTACTCAGTGAATTGGCACAACACGGTAGAATCAAAAGAGAAGGGTAGCGAATACCCATACAATCTTTTTAAAGAATATGACCAAAATTTGAAATACTAGATCTAGGAGATGTATTTCAGCAAGAAATTGTATTTGTTAACGATATGAAAGTTGGCCCCAGTCATGAAATTTTTGTATTAAAACATATAAATCGTTGATAGTTTTGTATTCATTGGTTTTAAAAAAAGTCGCATGGAAACGTCCACACACACACAAACAAATTTCACGAGGAATACTGCCGGTGAGCGTGCTTTACGAAGGCCTTACAAGTGGTCTTTGTGTAAACGAGTGTATTCAAAAAAGTTCAAAATATGGTTCAAAATGACATCAGGGTAGTTAAATTCTTTTTTAAGGACATCGCTGCTTGATTAGTTCACTTTGAACTTAATTAAGACACATAATAAACTTTCTCTATTTCCAAAGATACTACCGAGTGTCAAGAACTTTTACTAAATTTTACACATAATAGGAACTTATTTAGGACCCAGTGAACTGCTATATAGTGTAGTTCGTGTCTAATTCCCTAATTATTTTCCCTACAATTTAATTGCTATTTTATCTTTCGTCCTCGCAGTACAATAAAAGCAAAAACAGAAATCTCCTCGGGAAGATAAGTGACCACTATAGAAAATAGTAAGCAGTAAGTATATGCCACTATAAAGAAATAGTGCTCCCCCCGGACTATCCTCTAAAGGCAATTATTTCATATTTCTAAAATAATTTTAGCATAAACTGGGTTTTTGCAAAATGCATTGTTGTTGTGAGTTTAGCTCTTCGCATGCCGATATTTCATTGGTCGCTGAACCAAATCGTTAGTGACCAATGAAACGTCGGCACATGGAAAGCAATGCATTTTGCAAAAACTCTAATTGTTTTAATAATTAGTAGGGAAAAATATCCGGAATAATAAATTTCAATATTAAGTATAATTTTGGAACTTTAGAAAAACTATTTAAAAAAATCATATGAAAAAAAATTTTGAGAAGTTTAGTAGTCATTATGAAAAAATTTGGAACAGTAAGTATATCCTATAGAAATGCTATTGTAGATAAGCTTTTTAGGAGAACATTAGATCGTACTTCAGATATAATTTTGAAGCTTCAAAAAATTAATTTTGAGAAAAGTCATACTTTAGAATAATTTGTTGAGACCATAAGTGGCCATTATGGAATAATGGTGAATTGTATGTATATTCTGTTCAAAAAAAGGTCATATTTTTGAAAATTTTCTTCAGCAATTTAGTAGCCATTAAAGAGTGCTCCGGCGACCCTTTAAGGTGCCAATAAAGTGATATTTCTATAATAATTTTGAAACTTAAGAAACAAATTATTTGAAAGTTTCACATACATATGTATATGACAGAATAAGCAGTCTGTCAAACGTTTATTGACATGAACAATTTATAACGAAAGAATCTTCTGTACAAAGAAATGGAAAACAATGTCTTATAAAAAATGTTATCAATGAATTTAGTATTTCCTACAAAAGTTTTAACTGTCTTCTTTTTATAAAATTAAAAAAAATCTTTTTATGATTTCTTTTTTAAATAGTCAACAAAAAGAAAAATTCTTTTTTATGTACCAAATAGTTATACAGAACTATATTCCATAACTTACTTCAAAATGTTGAATAGACTTTTTTAATATACATGTGAACTTATTTCTATCTAGTTAATCCAATCGTGTACAGTGGGCTTCGATGAGACCGAAATTATTTCACATTTCTCCACTGTACATTTATAATGTATGACGACATAGTTTTTGCTTGTTAATAAGGTTTAAATAGGCTGAAAGATAGTTTAAAAACACAAACAAACAAAAATGAAGTGGAGTGAGTGAGGCAAAATAAAAATATTTTAAGCAGATAATTTTATAATAAGAAATTTCAAAAAGCAAAACTCTCTTTGTGTTGAAATTTTCCTTCTTTGCACAGACTAAAGATAATTTCAACAGAATAGATAATTTGAAAAGAATAGACGTTTTGCCATTATGTTTTTGCACTGTTTATAGCTAAAAAAAATTGTGACGAATGTATGTGAACAGCATTTGAAAATGTTTATTAATGATAAGTAATTTACATTACAAATTGTAGAAATATTTGTCCTAGAAAGATATACAAGCATTTGAAATATCTTTATGTTATTTTATTTAGGTTAGGTTAGGTTAGGTTGACAGGAGGGGTGCGATAGCCCATGTCGTACGACATACACCTCAGCCAGTGAAGGCTTGTTGTGCGCTTCCTTGGGTTTAACCATGACATATTGACCCAAAGGTCTAGAGAAACTCCGTGTCACTCACAAAGTTCCTTAATTTCCTCCAGCATATTCCCCGTAATCGGCTTATGTCCGGTAAGATGTCACCCCCAAGATATCGGGATCTTATTTGTGAGAAGGCGGGGCATTGGCACAAATAGTGTTCCAATGTTTCGCTCTCCTCCCCACATGCTCTACATTCATCTCCTCCCGCTATTCCCATGCGTTTAAGATGTGCCAGTAGTTGAGAGTGCCTTGTGACAACTCCCATTATTCTACTTAGTTCGGGCTTGCTAAGTCTTAGTAGCTTCCTCGTTCTTCTCTCGTCTGGATCTCCCCATAGAATTTTTGTATTGATTCTAATGGTTCCGTTATTCCAGAGAGTTGAATGGGCCCTTTGTGCCCAAGTCTTTAGCTCGGATTTAACTGCATCGAAAGGTTTCACGCATTCTAAGCTTATATTACCTAACTCTATTGCCCTAACAGCAAGTGAGTTTGCCTTCTCATTTCCAGTTATCCCCGCGTGCACTGGCACCCATATGATACGCAGTTCACCATGTGTAGAGTAACTGTTAATAGAGTTATTGCAATCCCAAACTGTACGTGATTTAGTGCGTTCCGCTGAGATTATTTATTTATGTTATTTCATTTAGTTTGTAATTTAAATAGCAGCAGCAACATTTCAAAACTCAAATGATATTTTACAATTTCGTTTAAGATACCAATATACAAAATAAGGGAGATTTAAATGATATTTTGAAAAATAAAAAAATCGTGTAAAAATATACGCCCTGAAAATAGCGCGAAGGCCGTTTTTACTTTGATACAAGGCTACATTTTGCACCACCAAACTGAAATTTGTTAAACATGATTTAAAATTCCAAATGCATTAAAATTTTTTCTACAATACACCAACTTCATTTGATTTCCATTTCATTTGATTTTTAAATTCATAATCAAATATCTTTTAGTAGACTAAATTTAAATAATTGTTTTAACAAGACCACTTGGAAGAATCGTTAATTTCTCTACCAACATGTAACGTGTACATCAATATATATATATATATATATATATATATATATATATATATATATATATATATATATATATATATACCTTTCTTCCATCTCATGTGGGTTGACCTGAAAAACAGCCTAATCTTCTATCACATAAGCCAAACTAGAGCGTATAATTAATATGGAAAGCTCATTAATCATACGCATTTGGTACGAATTTTTGTTTCACTTTTTAGTTAATGTTGATTCTTTTTTTATATTCAAAATTTAAAAGCAAATGCCACTATATTTTCCTAGTTTTAATCAAAGGCCACATTTTGAAAGAAGAAATATTTTTAAGCATTCAAAATTTTTAAGATAAAGCTATTTGTTTTTTCAGTGTAAATTTTTTCCAGTGTAAAAAAAGATTTGTGACATAAGGCAATTGTCATTTCGCCACTAAAAACTAGAAAACTAACAACGCTAGCAAATCATTGAACTGTATTACCAAAATATGTGTTGTGCAAGAAAATGTATTCAGGGATGAACCTCATTTTAGCCTCAGTGACTACGTCAACAAACAGAATTACCAAATTTCATGTGCAGAGCAGCCAGAAGCATTTCAAGAGCTGCAAAAGCACCCTGAAGTATGACTGTTTGGTGCGGTTTGTGGACCGGTAGCATCACTGAACAGAACTTCTTCAAGAAAGATGGAAATCGCAATGTTACAAGTTACCGTGCGATTATTACCGACTTTTTTTGTCCTAAAATGGAATAATTGGCATGTGGTTTTAAAAAGACTGTACCACATGCAACATGCCACACCGCACACAATACCATAAACCTATTGAGAGTCGAGTTTGGTGAGCAATCAATGTCACTTTTTGCAGCAGTACATTGGCCGCCTAGATCATGCGACTTGATCCTAAAATAAAGTATTTTTAGTCACATGGATCATCTAACTCCATTTGAATATGTACCAGTCGCGTAGAAACACTAAAATGATTAATGATATAAAAATCCATACGATAATACAAATTATGAATATCGCTCGTTATTTTTATTCGTAAATATAATTTTTTTTAAATCTCCACAGACAATCTTTAACTCCCAGTAAATAATCGAATTATTTGGCTTAACGTAATGACTTATTATCAAAAAAATTTGGACTAAAGACGATGGTCTCTCATAAAAATAATTAAGTATTATATATAATAATATATTTTTAGAAAACAAAAAAACTTCAATATTTTGATTGTTTGACATTTTTATATGAACTGCATTTTGCACTACGCGATTACGATGGAAGTAAATAGTTTCAATTTTTCCACTTTCTGACCCCCATGGGAAAAACAAAAAAATTGTAAGAGTTTTTCCATTTAATAATTCAAAAGCTCTCTTTGCTGTTATCCGTTATAAGGATAAGACTCATTTGCAGTTATAAAAACATTTTGACACACACGAGCATATACATAATATATATACACACACATACGGGTACACACATACCCAAAAGCCGAAGTGAAGGTATTGAAGAATTAAAAAAAACATATTTGAGCATAAAAGAAAAATCTTAAGAAAAAAAGATTTAAAAAATAATTGTTCAAACAATATCACACATTTTGGAAAAAATAGAACTAAATAATGGGCAACGGGTTACAAATGTCAACAAAGACAACAAAAAAATCACCACACATTTTAACAGTACAATGCAATGGATGAAATAAAAAAGGGAAGACAAGCAACAAAAAGAAAGAAACAGAAACACCAACAAGTCACACGCTAACTCCATTATGGGATTTGGTATATGATAATAATGTTAAAATGAAAAAAAGCTTTTTGTGTGTAACGCACTGTTGCTAATTTTGCGCTTTTAACAAAACGGCTAAATTAGGAAACATTAAAAGTAACAGAGCAGGAGCTTAATATTTACTAACAATTTCACTGAATTTGCTAACGGTTTCCACAAAAACGGATCAACGAAGTAAAAGTTGCAATGTTAAAAGGTTTTGTAATACTCGTATCATACAAAATGTTTAAATGTACGAATAATAGTTCTGTCATTGCTAGAATTTTAAAAACAACGTTTAAAATCGTGATGCACATTGCGATGATGCACAGGCCTTAACACATCTGCAACGCCTTTTCTAGAAAAAATGCTAATATAGATTTTCATATTTTCTTATAAGATCACTGCCAGACACTTTGTATTGATTTATTAAAGTATCGAGTTTTCCATTTAACGGTCTTAAAATCGCCGGTCTGGCAGTCATGGAATGCGTAGAAATAGTTAAAACTTCCTACAAAAATAGTGGTCCAAATGTGGTTACTCTTTGGACGATATTTGGTGATTATGGCCGTCATAATCGACCTGCTGTGCAAGGAATTGACAAGATTATAAGGAATTTTGGAGATACTGGAAGCGTTACAGATGTTGTATGACCCGTGCATAATCGCAATGTGCACCATCGCAATGTCTGCAGTTGGGCCTATATTACGGCTCATTAAAGCCGGCTGCCGATTCAAAACGTCGTAGATTGCTGATTGGGTGCTAGACCAGTACATATGGGGCTCGGTGATCCCAGAAGTGATTGTGAAAAAGCTATTGCATTCGGAAAAAGTGACTGTTCGGTGCGCATTATGATCTGGAGGTTTAACTAGACGCTGGAAGAATAATACTGTCAATTCAGAGCGCTTTGGCCGTATGACAACCATTATTATTATTATTATAATTATTATTTTAATTAACAAAAACAAACTGCGGCAGAAGTCGAACCTGCGACCTTCGGACTACGAATCTAGTACAGTAGGTACGAAGGCACCGACTTTTTTACAATACGTGGTTTCGACCAGACGGTGTCACGAGCCGCAAAACACGACCTATTTTGTCTTTATTGCATTGGAAGTTTCCAGAACGACATAATTGGCCACCAAAATCATGCCATTTGACGCCGTTAGACTTTTTTTGGGGCTACATCAAAGACCGTGTCTCTGCGGGTAGTCCATTGGAGCATTTGAAAA
The DNA here is from genome assembly GCA_963681545.1 of Germaria angustata. Lineage (NCBI taxonomy): Eukaryota > Metazoa > Arthropoda > Insecta > Diptera > Tachinidae > Germaria > Germaria angustata. Next base: position 110,004,428 of record OY812998.1, read on the forward strand.
CCAACATTCGTCAAATTATCGCCGAGAAATGTGCGAAAAAGTTGTCGAAAACTACCCCAAAAGTATCCACTGCTGAAACCAATCCAGATGCAGTCATTTAAATGACGTTGTACTGCCTACGTAATAGCTAAGTCCATGCATTATCATGAAAAGTTTTATCAGTATCATAGCTTTATGTGTATCATATTTAACCTAACTTTTGAAACCGGGAAATGGATAAACTGTATAAAGAGCTCTTGCCTAGTTACTATAGTCCGTCTGTTGAGTTTTTATGTTATGTGGAGGAATTGCAATCTTAATATAAATACTAATAAGTTTTTATAAAAGTATGATTTTTTATGCATATGAAAACTGAAAGGCAATGCAATTTTAGAGGGGCTTTTTTATTGCATTCAGTTTTGTTTCGTTATTACGGCCTAATCAAAAAGTTTCCTGTAAATTGCTGTTTAAATGACTTAAAAATAGCGAATTTTACATATTCGTCAATAGTACATAAATAATATTTGCTTTATATACAGCAATTGACCATAGGTTCAAAAAATGAAATCAACTAAAAGAACTATAGTCCTATATGCGTTAAATCACTATATATGTATGTATATGAGATCTTTGAAGCCAAAGCCAAAGTTATATTAGCATGGGTTTAAATGCCACTGGGAGGTAACTCATATGCTAATATTTGATTTATTGTTTCAAACTTCTTATAGCCCGTTTTTGAAGTACTTTGAGTTTTTAAAGTTTTTATTACATCTTTTATTAAGAGTATTTTTTGTTTAACGCCGGTTTTTTCCAGAAACTGTGACCCTCAGACTATCAGTATAGCACACATTCTACTGCTATCGCCGGTAGCTGTTTTTTGTTTATGTTGCATTTATTCTATTTTCTGAATATTTTGTAAAAGGATTCTATAGTTTATTCAGGGTTACGGGAAGATATTGACTTTTCATGGCTTTTCCTATCAAATATTCAATTTACTTTCTTTCAGATTTGACTTTTAGAAAAACCTCTCAGTTGACAGCAATTGAACATGCATTATTAAAGAAAAAGGAAGAGAAAAAAAAACGGGAACATATTACCACTTTTAGAAACCCACCACTTGTAAAGCATTTCAGCCTGGTGAATTACTCTATAATGTTATATATTTAGGATCTGATACTTAAGGTTAACAGCTCCTTTACAGTTGGACTAGTAGTCGTCGTGTAGTGGTGTCGCCGTCGTCGTCGTCGTCGTCGTATAGCGCGTAAAATAAAAACAATTTGAGAAAAAAATATTGTATATGTATATTAAGATGAAAAAGAACCCTTCTTTATGTAAAAAGAAAGAAACTTCAAGGAACAAAGTGTACAAAAAACTATATATATGTAGATAAAAAAATTTAATACAAAAACTTTAAAATATATTTAAAAAAATATATTATTTCCTATACGAAATTTATGGAATATAAAAGAAAATTGAATTGGAAAAAAGTTGAAAAAGAGTTTTCAACAAACAAAAAAAATTCAATGTGCATGAGTAAAGGAAGCGAAAATTTCTCTATACAATAATGTTAAAGAATTTAAAATATATTTTATATGAACAAGTTTTCTAATATATTTTTCTTGTATTATTCAGTTTAACTAAAGTTAATTTTCAAAAATTAAATAAAAATTATAAACGTTAAATATGTAAGTGTTTTTGATTTTGATAAATATGTGTCATGGCAACTTTAAGACAAAATAAATTATTTAAATATATTTTCTACAAAAAAAGTTATTTTTGTTTAAGTTTAAAACATATAAATAACAAGTAGAAAAAATTCTATGTAAATAGTTGTGTATAACCATGAACAAGAAGAAGAATAAACATTTAGAAAAATATATATATAATAAAACAGTAAAAGGGCAATTAATTAGAGGAAAACGTAAAAAAGTATTCTTTAAGCTCTTTGAAATTCACCACGCAACAGATATAGAATAAAACGAAAACAGCAAATAAAGAAAATGAAAAGAACCAACTAACCACAAAAACTCAACGTGAAGAGATTTAAAGTCTATATGTTAGAGAAAGAAAATTCAAAGTTCAACTAACTATGAAATTCACCACTACCGACCCAGCCAGTGAACACTATATTATAAACGCAGTCATTACTCTCATTTAATACAAATGAAATAAGTTTGAAAAAAATTTACATTCAATAATACTCAATTAATTAACATAAAAAAAGTGTTTCAATTTCATATAAATCTTTAATCGAAAGCTGACGTTTATACTCTTCCCCTTTACCCTCGTCTACTTTTACTCTCTCTCTCTCTCTCAATGTCCCTGAGGAAGAAAACATTAACGAAGACGGGATAACAGGAAAAATAATTGTCATATAAAAAATCTGGTTTTTATTTTAATCTCAACGAAAAAGGCTAGAAAAAAGATAAGTTTATTTAAAGTGGCCAAAGAATTCTACAAAAAATAAATATCAAATTTAAAAAAAAAAATGGAAAGCTTCATTTGTAAAAAGTGTAAATATTTATATAATAATTAAAATTTAAACGTGCCTCTATAAATACAACCTTAAAAAACTCAAAAAAGTATTGTCTCAAAAAACTAGTAACCCAAAAAGAAAAATTAATTACGTTAATCTCATTCATATATTCAACATACAAAAATAAAATTTCCTCTCGCTCTCTATAAGCTTTTTTTTAACTTACAAAATAATAATAACAAACATCATCATCAAGAAGCAGCGAAGTGAATTCCTGTTCGTTTTTTAATCGTCTGATATTAGCATTCGTTTCTTGGCTTTTGTTATTTATTATTAACAATCCAGTGTCATATTTGTCAACTTGCAACGTTTTAATAGAGACAAACAACATCTGTATAAAACAACAACTTCAAAACTATAATCCCGAAATAATAATTAGAGAAACCAATTACTTATTGAACATAAGCATTAATTTATTATTCTAAGCCGAAAGTAAATACACAGACACACACACATATACAGAAGGATACCAATCTAATCAGCAACATTAGAAAAACATCAACAGGTGCAACAAAATTAAGGATTATTTAAAGTAACAACGAATATTAACACAACGCTGTTTATAAAACAAATAAACAACAGAAAATAATTGTAAGTAAAAGTAGTTTTGCGAAAATTAAAAAAAAAATGCCACATAATTTTTCTTTATACACACACAAAGCCTGTTTTATTAGATTCACATTTCCAAGGGTTCACAAAATTCAAATTAAACTAAAACAAAACTAATTTTATCATCAAAAAAACTGGCCTTATTGAAATGATATTTTAGGCCTTTAAGGTATTGATATTGTATTGCAATAATTGCGACCTATTTCATCAATAATCACGTGACTTTACAAGTCCCAAAACAAAATAATCGAATGGACTTGGTAGCCAATTAACACGAATCTTCCGTGAAATTATTCGTAAGTTAAGTTAATTAATTAGTTTACAAATTCTAACAATTTCACACTTGTCATTCTGTTGTGAATATATCAGGATGGCACAATAATTCCATGACTTTTTCTTTCTTAAAAGAAAGGACAACACTACTCCTGTCAACAGGCAGCTGCCAGTTGACTTTTGTCAAAACTTAAACGAGATGCGTCATTTAGTTTGTATTTGACTGCACATCAAGTGAATTTGACGTGCTCCTTAAGCATTATTTTCTGTGGAAAAAAACATCACTCAAGCCAAGGCGAAGCTTAGGAAGAATCATGCACCATCAATTTCAATGGTAAAAAAAAGTGGTTTACTGAATTTTGTTGTGACCGTACAAGCACAGAAAATATGGCTGAACGTTCTGAACGCCCAATTGAGGTCTCTGCACCCGAAACAATAGATTTTGACCAACGGGAGATTAACAGTGCAAGATATTGTGAAAGCCATAGGCATATAATATGCCTCAGTGGTTTCAAGTTTGAATTATCGCTTGGGTATGAGAAAGCCTTATACAAGATGGGTGCCACATTTGGTCACAATCGACCATAAAACGCAATAGTGTGTCGGTTTTATAAGCCGTTTCGTAATCGTAGATGAAGTGTGGAGCTACCATAACATACCAGAGACCAAACACCAGTCAATACACTGAGCTTTTCGGGAGAGAAACGGCACCTAAAGGCCAAGGTGCGTTTGTAAGCCAATAAATTGATAGTACTCGGTATAATCCACATTGAACACCTTTTAAAGGGTAAATAATCAATATCGATATCAATATTATTTGGTCGATTTGATGGGGATTTTAAAAAAAATATGACTTTTGGCCAAGAAAAAAGTTCCTTTCCACGATGACAATGCAAGAATGCACATACATGTGCAGATTCAATGGCAAAACTCGATGAATTAGGCTACGAGTGGCTGATTCTTGTTTTCAAACCTGAAGAAATGGCTACAATGATGAAATTATCTCACATATAAATACATATTTTAATGACCTCGGCAAATCTTATTCTTTTGAAGTGATAAAAAAAATTCAAGAAATGATGGACCAAGTGTATAAGATTATGTTGAAAAATAAAATGAATTTTTATCCAAAAACCTGTGTTTTAATAAAAAAAAGTCTGGACTTATTGACCCACCATCGTATACATTATAAAATGTGATAGAAGTCCAACCACAATGCAACTAACATCTGTCACATCTCCTGCCAAACAAAGCCAGAAAACATCGTCCTATATGTGAAGAGCGATTCTACAACAAATGCAATATGGCTTTGCTGCATGAAATAACACCCACAAATACGAATGAAATAACTCCCAAAAACTTTCAAATATTTTGAGAGTTTTTGTATTATGAAATAACATAATCTTTTGGATTTTTTGTTTGGAGTAATATCATTTTGTTTTAATCCAAAAATTATTTCATTTAGTGAAAATATTTAAAATTAATTAAATCCAAAATATATATTTTTTTGTTATTTCATCGGAAAAAAATTGGGACTTACTAAACTTTCTAAAATTTATTAACTCTTCATAAAGAGGAATTATGCTTAAGTCTGAATCCACTTTCTACAGTGTTTCTACTTTGCCGGCCTTCGACCGAACGCAAGGAAGTTTGGCTCTATATTATAACCGTCATAGAAGGTTGTCCCTTCTAAAAAATTTCTCCATTGGTAATACAAAAATATTATTAAGTGAAACGAATTTTGTACATAAGCCTTTGAACCCGTATACGGGCCGGCGATGCAGAACAGCTTTAAAACTCCAGGTCGATTCCGAACATGACGTAGAGAAAAAGCGTTTGCGTGCGACCAAAGGCCGGCAAGACAAAATACTTCAAAAAACGAATCGTTGCACGGACATACCACAGAGGAAAAAGTCGATGCGTCCGGTTGAAGGCCAGCAATGCAGAAATTTTTTAGAAATAAAATCCGTGCTTGGATATACTTGAACAGAAAAGACAAAAATCATTTCTACATTTTTGATTTCTTTTATATTTTTCGGGTTTTATATCATTAAAACTTATTTCCTTTCACAAATTTGGGTTTTAATTTATTTGCAAATTTGGGAATGATTTCAGTTTCTTTGGGATTTATCTTATAAATTATTTTAAGTTCGAACGCATTGGGAATTATTTCGTTGGGCGTTATTTCATACAACCGTTTCTTCATTGGCGTTTTGTTTGTTGTTATAAAAATGTAAGACGATTTTCTAATAGTGGTAAGAACTGTCGACTTCGTTTAATTTAATCTCTAAAAAAAAGCTCATGAATTGTTATTTGCACACCTGAAGCAGTGGAAAAACGAAATTTCTTTCGAAACAACTGAATATTATTTTCCCTACTTTGTCATATTGATTCGCTCACAGGTAGAAATTTGTTAGTCCCATAGTATTTGCAAAACATTAAATAACACTTGCGGTACGGATCGAAAAACATATCGCTCTTTTAATACAATATCCTCGTAACAAAAATCAACGATTTTCAGTTATTGATGAACAAATGTTCTGTATATGCAATAATACAAAAATCGGATTCATATCTTAAGCTAAGAATTATTTTAACTAAATCCAACCGAAGTCCACGAAAAAAATCAGTTTGCATTTAAAGCAAAAGAGGAGTGTAATTCGAAATATTAATATTTAGTTTATGACAATTAAGAACTATCCAATAATATATTTCAGTGTGATCTACTAACTCTTTTCTTTTTCACAAATGAAACAAAAAGCTATTTGGTTTAATTTCTGTATAATTATAGAAAAAATTAAGCTTTATTTTCGCCAAAAAAAAAAACGGTTTCCACCGCAATTAATTTCAACATAAAATAAGATCTTGCGCCAGTTGCGGAACAAGATCTTGCGCCAGTTGAAGAAATCTTTGCTGCAGAATTTATGCAGATTTTTTCATTTGAGAGTGCACAACTACTGCATTACCGAACATATCTTGTTTTTCTTTTTCATATAACTCCGAATAGCCTACTCGGTTTTGTATAAATATAATTGTTTTTGTATCATCGAATGTCGTAAGTTCTGTACAGATCGGTTAATTGGTGCAAATAATATCTTTGTCGAAATATTTGAAAAGTAATGTTCTTTCATTACTTCGAAAGTATGTACAGTAGTAACTCGATTCTTGCACATACTTAATACTTGCACACCTCGATTCTTGCAACATAGAAATATATTTCATTACGCACTGATGATGAAGAAACCGGTGACGTGGTACTCAATACGAAGCAAATTATATCGGAGGACACTAAGTATATCAGCGTTCAATATTTGCTTAGAATGGGCGGAGCAAAACAATGCTTCATTAGACGATATTATGAGGCTCCAGATACTAAGAAGAAGTGTAGTACTGAACAAGCGACTTTGTACAAAACAAACAAAAATTTTAGATTTCTTTAATTCCACGTATAATATGTATCTACACTTATAAAAATGCGTTGAACTTGAGTGTTTTGAATTGGAATATTATACTTAGATTCTAAACAGATGTATGTGTGTGCCTTTTATTTTATATTAAAACTCGGTACTTGCGACAACCTCGAAACTTGCACCGAGCCCGGTTTTCATTACGTGCAAGAATCGAGTTTCTACTGTACTTTAATTATTCTGAAAATTCTATAGAAAACAATAATGACAAGATATTGACAAAAAGATCCAACAGGTCAAACATATTTTTTTTTGTGTGCATTTGGAGTACAAATAGGTGAGTTCAAGGATAATAATGCTAACAAACATAAAGAGAACGACAACTTGCTGGTTTCGAAGCAAAGTTCTTTTAAAAAATTTACGGTCCTTTCATGAAATTATTCTAATATTTCGATTAAAGAGCTTTTGAAAACATTTAGTCAAATCTTGTCAGGATCAGAAGAATTCGGCAGTGAGCCACTTGGTCAAATGCTAGACTTTTAGTCTAATGGGGTGTTTTCCTCCCCTAAAAAAATATAACATTTAGTTATTTGATTGAAATAAAATTTATTTGACTGCAAATAAAATTTACTTCAAACACAATGTTCGTCTGAATTTTTTTTTTAATAATTTTCTTCTCCTTAAGGGGCAACAATTATTAAACTTTCTTTGTTGATAATTAGCCATAATGGCATCCAGAAATGCAATAATAATTCTTTTAATTTTTTATTTTTATTTTTTGGATGGATATTTGTGATATTTGTAAAGAATATGTGTGTATTAGGAATAATATTATCAACACTCGTTTCAAGTTCAATTGCAGGAAGTTCAAACAAATTGAATTTTCTTAAACTGCGTTCAAGCATTTTTAGAACAATACAGTCAGATATTGTCCTAAATCACTAGTATTGCAATTTTTATAAGAACATCATGGAAGCCTATTCGAAAAGGCTTCTGCTGGATACAAAAATGGATTTCAAATGAAAAATTAAATTTTTTTTGTTAAACTGCTTTTGCTATTCTTTTGTTCAAGTTGATGTTGATTTTGATTTTAAAGAAAGTCTTTGTTGTCCCGCATCAAGCAAGATAAAGATTTTATTGCAGAAATCATTCCTTTAAGGAATTTTAAAATATTATTAGAAAAAACTCACTTCACTCACAGTGAGTTCTTTTTGCTCTTACCCCAAATTATTTGAAAAGTAGTGATGTTCCATTATCAATGGAAGCTATTTCACCATGCCACAGTAATTATTAGAACTGATATCCAACAGTTCAGTGACGTATCACTTTTTATCTAGTATCGCTGTTGTTATGCTAAATTAAGGGTGCTTGTCTCCCATTTTCAACTTGGTTGACAACCAATAGGTTAAAATCAATAATGAAAAACCGTTGTCGATTAAATACAACAATATATTTTTACGTATTATTTTTCTCTTGCCTCGGTCTGGATTAATTAGAAACTTTCATGCAAATTCAAAGATTGCGTAAGTGTGAGTGTTTGAGACTTCGACAATGTATAAGCGAGCAAAGTTAATTACGTTTTGTTGTTGCCGTATATACTCGTATTGCATTTTAATTACGACTTATTACAGCAGACAAGTAAATAACTGCATAGAGGGCCTAATGAAAATTTTATATTTACTCTTGTAGCAGCCTTTCTGTCTGCTTCTTTTTGCTTGTCTATTGTTGCACGCACTGAGGTCACACATTTAATTGAAATATTTTTCTTTCCTTAACATGTCGTTAAATATATTTACAAAAATAGATTAATTTTTCATTTTCATATTTTCTCAGTCAAAGACAATTAAAGACATTCTGATATTTTACTGGTCAATATACCCTGTTCATTATAGTTGAGAAAAACATTGAGTTGTTGTATGCGTGGGTATGTGTGTGTGTGTGTGTGTGTGTGTGTGTGTGTGTGTGTGTGTGTGTGTGTGAGCGTGTGTAAGCTAGTTTTTCTTATTAATGCATACACCATATACACGTACTGATACAAATACAAATATTCCCCCTTATTCTATTTGTCGTTATCGACATCACACGAAGTCGACACCAATATTTCGGCAGCTGTAGAATCGATGTCGACAACAATTATATTTATTTACAACCTGTTACTATTACTAAGGCTTACAAAATGGCAAATGGCCGACTATAACACTCAATTCTTGTCATCAACGAGCACAGAACTGACATTTATTTTAACGTCGACTTGATGTGATGACGATGACGACAATTAGAATAAAAGAGATTAAGTCGGCCATAACATGTTGGTTTGTTGTTGTTTGTTTTAATACCTATTTGTATATGATTAGTTGTTTCTCTCAGATACTGTTTAAAATGAAATGCTTATTAATATATTCATGTACTTACTTTTGTATTTGATGTTTTTTTTTTATCTTTTCCATTTGCTGTTGACTTGAGTTATGACGCCATCATGTATCTGTAGGAAAAAATAATAATATTTATTATTATCAACATCAGTAAAATCATTATCAACGTGTCAATAATGTCGCTGCAATGGCAGCGTGTACATACGAAGATAAAATTATTTTCAATAAATGAACTATTGTTTTCAATGGAAATTCTTCACATTCGTGTTGGAAAGAAATGTGATATTTTTTGATAGATCATATAAAAAAGAGTTAATAGAGCAAAAATTGTCCAGCAAAAATTTATAAAAATAAACAAGTACTTATGTACGATAGTAGATCAACAGTTCCGTTATATTTTGAATTTCCCGCCTATTAGCTAAAAAGGCAACACAGCTCCTACCCACAGGCACCTCCCATTTGACACCTCTCCAAATTGACTCAGTGGTCCCAATTGCGAACTATCACTTGGGTATGATATGGATACCGCATTTGCTCACATTCGACTATAAACACAATCGTGTGACCTCTTCGCAGGAGTGTATGACATTGACTACCTTCAAAAACGTAAAACATTCAATTGCTAAAATTATGCCAACTTATTGGGTCCACTTACTGAGAATTTGAAAAAAAACTAACGCATTCAGCCAAAAAAAAATTGCTATCACCAGGACAATACAAGGGTACAGTTTCCTTGCCAAAATTCAATGAATTAGGCTACGAGTTGCATCCATATATGCCAGATGTTGCATCCAGTGACTATTTCTTGTTTCTAAACCTGAAGAAAGACGGAATCAACGGAGAGATATTCAACTCCAATGATGAAATCACCACCCACCCTTATAAGACGTTGCCACTGCATTTTTAAAGAATTCATTTAATCATTGAAGATTTTCTCGGCTGTAGGAAATTGAAAATTCGGTATTGTGATGATATGGTCTGAAAAAATGCTAGACTTTCAAGATCTACAAAGTCTACAAGGACGCATGACGTCTGAACGGCTGTACCGATCATAAGAAAATTTGCAGCAATCTGAAAAATTTATTGTCGCTAAGATGTCATTGCAGTATAAATCGACTCGATTTGGTATATTTTGTGTATACAAATTTATTTAAATAACTAATATTTTAAAATATTTATGCTAGAAGATATCTATCGATCCAATCAGCTCTCAATTTAATATAACTACATCAGTTGCCGCCAATTTCATTAAAATTGAAGGTCCCGCTTTGTTTAAAACTGCGGAAAATAACCAAGTGTAAAGTTTTATTAAAAAGTTTTTATTGTTTGTGCCACAATTTCATTAGTAGCAAAAATCAAAACGTCAGTGAACTTTAACCACTTTGAAAATATTCAACTTCATATGTTTATGCCAAAGAAATCAAATACAATGTGAGAATTCTCTATGGTATAAGATTATTCATTTTATTATCCATTTTATTTTTCTTGCAACTTGTATACAATTGAACAACCTTTGGATTAATGAAATATCGCCATATAAACATATAAAACCAAAACAAACAATACAAAAATTGTAAAACTCCAATAAAACATCCCAATAAATTTTTATATTAACTCAGTTTTATTTTCAAAATAAGCTGAAGAATACGTTGAAGTTTTAAGCTGAAAGAATAATAACTGAGTCTAAGTAAAATTGCTAAATACACGAATAGTCTTCATTGTACTTTTGTATGTCGAATAGTAAATCGACCTACCAGCTTTGCCATCCCTGGTAGGAATTATTACTGAAGGTAGGAAAAAGTTAAAAGATGCCTCACATTTACAACTAATGCCTGTTATTCCTATCCACAAATGTTTGCCATTCCTATCACCCCCAAACTGAAAAGCCATGGCCTTGAAAAGTCAAACAAAGAAGGGGGTTGCAAGGTCGCAATACCTTTACTGGAAGAATTTTTGATCGCCAGAAGTAAATATATTAGGAGAGTAGTTGTGCACTTTGCCTCCTTGAATGATTATTGTAGCTTTTATAAGCCTTCAAATCTTTTATTCGACTGTAATTTCGCATTTGGAATAACTATTCGTTCTTTGCATTTCGATGCTTCCATTCGATGCAATGAAAAAAAGTAAAAAAAAATTCTCAATCATGCCTATTTATTTGATTTTTTATATTTAAATAAGATCTTACGATTATATATATATATATATATATATATATATATATATATATATATATATATATATATATATATATATATATATATATATATATATATAATTGTTTGTAATCAACGTTTTATATTTCAAAGATTTTCTTCATCGTACAGTCAAGGCTTTTTCGAGCCAATTTCTTAGTGCATTGAGCTTTTAAGCAATTCGTCTATGAGAAATCATGTTTGCAAATGTGTAAAGCTTTATGGGATAAATTATTCCCTCTGGAAAATAAAGAACGACATCAATAGTATCCACATACTCGCAATATAAACATAATGTGATGTAAATGCATGTACACTATTTCGTACTCCCTTTCATACGCAAATTGACGTTATTCTCAGCCAATATGTGGGTGTTGTGTTTCTCGAAATGAATTATAATTAAATACAATCGTGACATCATCCGCATCACAATATCCTCTAAAGAATTATCAGTTGTGCTTTTTTTTTTCTTTCGCTTGTAATTTTTCAAAAATGACAACAAAGAGCCATAAATTCTGCCATCAAGCTGATGTGGGTGTAAGGTACTCGTGCGTAATACAAAATGGATATAATATGTTTGTAGTTGTTCTCTAACTTCAATTAAGTTGAAGGTTGTATAATGTTGGCTGGTAGTATTAAGAGGTCATTGTTTGATTTTATTTATGGTGAAAGTACAACAATAAAAATATAATATTAAATCAGATTGCTTGGCCTCATTAGAGGGGTTTATGCTTCGATGTAGTGACAGGCATTAGGTGGCAGCAGCTAAGATCTTTGTATTTGTAAAAATAAATTGTGTATATAAAATTTGTTGTCGGAATATTGACATTTCTTTTTAAAAATTTTCAACAACAGTTCTTTTCTATTCATACACGTTTTAATTCATTTTAATTGAATTTAAAACAAAGTTAAGGTGATAATTTTTTTATTTACTATTTGTCAGCAGCAGCCGGAATAATACAATAATTTTTATAATATGACGAAAATAATTATTCAAAGTCTAGAGAATTGTATTGGTGTATAAAGGTGGTAACATAAAATGAAAGGAAAGAGTAGTTGTTGTGTTTGGTTGTTTGAGTTCTTAGATATTTTTAATATTACTCTGCTCAAAATATGGATAAAGTGGCTGGAGATGAGCTGACATAAGCAGCAGCGAATCATCAGAAATACAGACTAGCAGGGAGCTCATACCAAATGAATATGTATATTTGTTTTATTCACAAGTTATTGCATTGAATTTAAATTATTTTGCTACCATAAAAGTAGACACATTTAAAAAAAAATCAATTTAACATCACGGCCGCAGGGACCAGTTAACTTTCCGTTTAGCTCGCTATACCGAGAGCAACTCTTAGCGGTTTCCAACTCTTCTCACTGGATGAAACGTACACCAAAAAATAATATACAAGATTAAAACAAAATATAAAAACTGGGCAAATCAAAATTACACACGACGTGCAAACATAAACTATGACAACAACATCTTCATAGGTTTATCGAAGCAGACGTAGTGCTTCTGTTAAATTTTTTTAATAATTTATATGTAGGCAAAAAACAGAATCATATCTGAAAGTAAACTGAAGTCATACCCAGAAAAATGTCGATACGGACTTTACATTGAGGTATTTTCAACGGGTCTATGAAATAACTCCCACGAAATAAGTCCCACTTTTAAAAACGAAATAAGTCCCACAAAAAATTGCTGTTTTGAAAGTGGGAGTTATTTCGTTTTTAAAAGTGGGACTTATTTCGTCAATTGATGGGACTTATTTCGTTACGCGTTTTTATTTTAAGTGGGACTTATTTCGTTTTGAGTGGGAATAAATTCGTTTTGTAAAGTGGGATTTATTTCATACCCCTAAATTTATATTCAGATAGATTCAAATCATTTATAAAATATTTTGAGAATCAATGGATGCAAAAGGTACAATATTCCCTTTTATATAATATTTACAAAAAGGTGTTATGATTTCATTATTACAGATCGGTCCACATAACTTTTCAGTTTTCGATTCTGAAATCCGCACTACGTCTGCAATAGAAACTTACAATAGCGTCATAGGAAAAAGCATTCCAAACAAGGCTACTTTTTTCAAATTTGTAGCATTTTTACAGATGCAAGAATTTGAAAAAGTAAGAAAATTTTAACTATTGATGAATACCAATGGTAGTGTGGGCAAAAAGCGTATTAAAAAGTCCTGTGTTTTGAAAGCAGATATGATTTCGAAATTCAAGAATGATCTCTTACAAGGTACTATAACTCCTTCTAAATTCCGTGACCAACTGGTGTTATCAAAAAATAATTTAATTGTACAAATGGAGCCTGATGAAGATCTTTTTGAAGAATTATCATATTTGGAAGAGGACATTGAAGACGAGTCTAAACCATATTGAAACCAACCAGAATACAATTAATAATAATATGTGCGTGATTTGTTTCATAAAGCAGCCAAATATCTTATTTTTTCCTTGCAAGCACTTGAAAATTTGCAGTGAATGCTGTCTTACAATGCAAACTCACAAAATTTATCAAACCAGTAAACTAGTATGTCCATTCTGTCGTGCAGAAGTTCATGAAACCCTTCAAATATTTATCTGATAAATAAATGATTTTTTATGGAGGGGTGCGATAGAGACATGAAATATAAGCCATTATGGCTTTATTTCTCATTTTTTCCTTATGCAAAAAGTTATACATATATTGGACATTTCGTAAAAGCGACAACTATAATTTTTTGTCCTTATCTCTCATGGCTCTCCTTTTTTTGTTATTAATTACTTTATACTTACTATAATAAAAAAACTTTAAAGAAATGTGTACAAATACATAGGTACCGAACTTAACTAATGGAAAAACAATATTAAAAAAAATTGTTGACGTAATTACGTATATATAATACCGTCTACCATGCACTGGATCTTCAAGCCATTTATAAAGGTCGATAATTTTAATCTGATGGTCCTTCCGAAACGGTTTCCATCTTAATAATAAGAAAAATTGATCTGTACTTAATCCATTTACGAATCCAAACGTTGTTACTAGTAGGCGTTCTCTATACGTTCCTTGACCGAAAAAAGAATTAATAATAAATTCTGGAACTCTATCAAAATTCGTAATATCCATTCCATTAAGAAGCCTTCTGCAAGCTTGCATACGATTTTTCTTTATTATTCCTCTGCTTTGATTATTCATATTATTCGACGTGTGTTTTTTTCGAAGAGCCAAATACTTCTTATTTGAAATCGCATTAAACAGCGAAAAAGTGGGACTTATTTCGTTTATGAAAGTGGGACTTAATTCATTTAAGAAATATATTATTCAAGGGGGAGTTATTTCATTTTGAGTGGGAGTTATTTCATTTCAAGTAAATTTTTAAATCATTTCATTTTGGTGGGACTTATTTCGTTTTCAAAAGTGGGACTTATTTCGTTGGAGTTATTTCATTTTTTAAGCAATTTTTGGTGGGACTTATTTCGTGGGAGTTATTTCATAGACCCATTTTCAACAGGACTACATTAATATTAGTCACTCGAATTTATGGAATAGGGTGAATGAGCCTATTTTTAGGAAATTTTTACATGGAAACTACACATGTGCACACCCTTGCAATGTCATGGTGGAAGAGAAATTTTTTCTTGGCCAAATGCATTATTTTTTAATCCTAATTAAAACAACCTATAGTATTCACCATTGATTGTTTTAACCTTTTGAAGGAACTCAATGTGAATTATGCCACGTGCATCCCAACAAACTGTTGGTATGAAATTATTGGCTGGCCAGCCCACCATGGCTTTCTTTGGCGCCGATTCACCCCGGAAACCCACTGTTATGAATGCTGTTTAGCCTCAGGTGAGTTTTGTTGGTCGTCCACATAATATTGTGCTTGACTAACACATCGAGTTGTCACCCGATTATATTTTTTTGGTCGACCCCCCTCTTTGGGGAAAACTTTCTCATACCGAAGTGATAATTTAAAACTGAAACCAAGCCTTCGTTTGAGTGATGGTTTTTTCAACCTAAAGTTAATGTTTAATGAGTACAAAAAATTAATTTTTTTTTCATTTTCTCCTCAAATCACGCGGTAGTCTGATATCTGCAGCTGTCAACGACATACTAAATGACGCAGCTTGTCCAAATTTTGACAGGAATCAACTGACAAATGCCACTTGACAGGAGCAATCTTGCCATTTCAGTTAAGAGGCCGCCAGTATTTAAAAAAAGTTACGGTCTTGTCGATCCGCCCTCTTAAATATTATAAATAGTTGTTATTTATTGATATGTGTGCGTTTACTTAATTTATATGAATATTTATAATTTTAATACAAATACGCTTTGTAATATGAATTTAATTCAAATTTATTCGTGTCTTAAGTTGTTTGTTACTCGTATTATATAAACACTTATGCCTGATTTTCTACAATAAACTTGTAAATAAACGAAGTAACAACTACTAAATTAAAAATTGTTTGGCTCATAAATCACATATCGTTTGCCAAGTTACAGAAACTACTAGTAAATAGTATTGATATGACAAATATATTGTTGTTGTTTTTTTTAATTTAATTTGATTTTTAAAGGACTTAGTTTATTGCACTTGCAAGAGGATTGCAAATGCCAGTGAACTTCTGCATACAATTAATTTTATGGAAATGTTATACCGCAAATGTGAGTTTGTGGTAAAAAGACTTTAAAGCTTGAATTTATTTTGAAAGAAGTGAAACCTCAATATAGAAAAACTATTTAAACATTAGTGTATCAAATAGCCATTGACATGTCAGAATATTAATAGACGAAAATTAATTTCATTCGCATAATTACTTATTTAAAGTTGAAGGTAAAAGCAAATTTTGGAGACTGACTTGAACTTTTTTCTCACAGCATTTAAGTTTTAGAGAGATTTTAAATAATATTGCATATATCAGAAGGCTAAGAACATTTTCCTCAATTAACATCAATTAAAAGCTAGCTCCTTCTCTGGAGTGATACGCCCTGATATCTGTACTATATAAATAATAATTAAAAAAATGATAAATGACGCTGATTTTCCGGAAGAATACTAATACCCAAAAGTACTAATTTCTCAGTTAAATAAGCAAAGTTAATCGCTTATTATCAGGCCTGTCACAGAAATCAATTTCGATCGAAAGTGGAATTGATTCCGTATTTTATTATTTTATTTATTCAATCAAGAAAGTTTTAAATTTGTTTTTGTACTATCAGATACAAAAAATGCAAATTCGATCATGAATTAAAAGTGGTTTCATTCCGAAAAACAATTTCGTTTTTTGATTTCTGGAGAAGCAAAATACGGAATCAATTCCACTTTCGATCGAAATTGATTTCTGTGACAGGCCTGTATATTTCAGTTGATTTTTTACTCAAATATTTTGTGTATATAAAAGCTCCTGTAGCGAACCCAAACGATTTTCTCAGTATTTTGGGATCAATTTAGTCTCAACAAGACGCTTTTTTTAATTTTAAGGAATAAAAATTTTATGTTATTAACAAGGAGATAATTTTTTTTGATAAACTGGCTCTGCGAAATTTTCTTTCTTTACAAAAAAAAATAAAAAAACGAAATAATTTATGTAAGAGATATGAAAAAATATCAATGCGTGATCTTGCAAAAAGGTGATTAAAACTAAATGTCTTGAATAAAACAAGATAATTACAAAAAAAAATAATAATTTTCAACACAGGGTTTGCAAATTCACATTAAATTTATTTAAATTAATTATTTATCCCTAAGTAACAAATAATTTTCATTTGTATTTACATTTGTATTTCTTTAAATACATACACATACACACATGTGTGTATTAAATGTAACAAATAAATATAAAATGAGATGCACCGAAATTTACTAAAATTGTCATGACAAAGTACTTTATCTCTTGACACACTAAAATTAACAATCCCGTAGACGGACACCTCACGTCAGCAGACAAAACTGCTGTGGCGATCGATGTCCGCTTAAAGCGGCTTTCACTTCAATTTTTGTAAGTTTCGAGTAAATTAAAAACCATATTTTTTGTTGGAGTAAAAAAGCAGAAATCCGCCAAAGAATCAGGATGGGTAAATAAGTACGTAGCTTTTTAAATTTCCTGCCTCTTAACTGAAAGGACAACAGTGCTCCTGCGCATATAAGCATTATTTTTTTGCGGAAAAAAAAAACTCATCACTAATCACTTAAGGATAAGCTTGATAAATAGTATTAGAATTCCACATCATCAATTTCAATAACAAGAACATAGTTTACTGAATCTTGTATTGTAGCCGTAATAGCACGGAAAATGCCGGCATGACAACACAACAGTGGTGAATGGGCCTCAAAGAATTCTAAAGTGGGTTTGCCAGCCAATAAAGTCGTGGCTATTATTTTCTGGTATGCACCCGGTATAATCCATATCGATACCTACAAAAGGGTTAATCAATCAATGGTGAAAACGAACACATCTGGCCAAGAAAAAAGTTATTTTTCACCAGGACAATGTAATGGTACACATATTTATGGCTTCCATGGCAAAAGTCCATGAATAAGTATACGAGTGCTTCCCTCGTCCACCCTATTCTCGCAAACAAATATTTATTTTGATGACTTTGACTAATGTTATTTTTTTGAAAGGGATAAAAAAATTTAGAAACGTTTTACAAATTGCGTAGAGTACAAAGGAGGCTGTATTGAAAAATTAAATCAATATATATATATATATATATATATATATATATATATATATATATATATATATATATATATATATATATATATATATATATATATATATATATTGATTTAATTTTTCAATACAGCCTCCTTTGTACTCTACGCAATTTGTAAAACGTTTCTAAAATTTTAATATGTCTATTAATACTACATTTACACCTACGCAAAATCTAGTACTTATGAGATTTTGAGGGAAATCTAGCTCTTATCTACCAGATTTCCCATACAAAACAAAATCTACTTACGAACTAGATTTTGGCAAAATCTCACAAAATCTTCCAATACTGAATGATGCAACTGTGTATTTTTTGGTATTATACTGAAATATGCAGCGCTGAATAAGAAAATTTTGACATTTGTAAAGAAAAAAAGCGCGGTAGAAACAAAAGATTTGCGGTAACAAATGCTGCTGATTTTTTTTACGTAGCGATACCAGCTTCATTTGCATTTTTTTTATATGTAGAGGTATAATATATTAAAATATTGTTTTTCCCTTCCATTTTTTGAACAAAATAATATAAAAGTTTGGAGGCAATTTTTTATTCTTTCTTTAGCCAGCTGTTTGTTATGAAAATGAAATTCAATAATACGTCAAAAAGCAGTGGTCTAAACGGCAGAGATTTTCTTCGAGATTTCAGCTGAAATCTATTAGATTTTGCGCAGGTGTAAATGTAGTATAAAGGTCCATGTAAATGGTTGTCTAAAAATGGTTCTACTCCAAAAAATATATATTCTTTGTTAATACCAATCACTTAAATACTTTAAGGAATTTCATATAAATTTTTAATTGTACGAGTTATGTATTTCATATAAATTTCCAAAACTATTTTACAAGTATTATTCGAATGTGTGCAATTTAAGTTAGTTAAGAATATTTTAACCCAAAGATCTTAAGAAGAATACAATTATAAGATTTACATCTATATAATGGAATAAATAGTTTTTCAGTAGAATTAATAAGTTGAATTTTGAATGAAATCAAGTTACTTTAACTCTTTTTACTTTAAACAGATTATACGACAACGATGGGCTACTTCAATTTTAAGGTTTCTTTATGTTGCAGTATTAAATTAATATCTGTACATATATGGCATAAGCCTATTATTATTATTTATCATTGGTCAGTCAACAAATACAACTACTTGTACATGAAAATTTAAAAACAACAATTTTATTTACATTAGCAACAGTTAACTTGTATATGTGCCACTTTTTAAAAGGTCAATTAAAATTTCGCCCACGCGTAGCATAGATTCCACGGCGTATTCTTGTTTTAGTTTAAACAAGTCTGTTGCAATTATACATCCCCACCTCGGTCTGCTTTTAGACATTTTAATCTGCTGATCAAAATGGTATATTTGTAAAAAAAATTAAAAGCATGAGAAACAATTAAATGGATTTCGATTTGTTAGCACCTGTATTTTCATTTAAATACATTTTTTAATAATTCTTCTTTTTCCAATATATAGTGAGTGCAGTTTTTCCAATAGAACTAAATATTCGTATTTCGTTTCTACAATGAACAAATGAATAGTTTTAACTTGATTGTCATCAAATGTTGTGTATCGTTTATTGTTCTTTTTAATTATCCTTGATATACACACAAGTACACGTATTTATCTGGTGCCTGCAATTGTAAATATGTGTGTGTTTGTGTGTGCGTATGTATGTGTGTGTTCATTTCAAGTCCATATGATTACAGCTGTTACAGCAAACTTGTGAAATTCACCACTTACGTACGTATGCCTATAACTGAAACAGAACTTTTCGATTTAAATGTTAAAATGTGTTTCTTTTCCACTCGTTGTTGTGTTGTAGAGAAGAAGAAGGAAATTGTTTCTCTCATTCTCATTTAAGTTTTTTGTTACTGCTCTTGAAAGCTTATCGGATATATCGTATTTAGCAAAAGTGGTGAGTTGCTTTAAAAGAGACTGCAAGAAATTAATTTCAAAAACGGGAAATTATCTCAATTCTTTATACTCATTGACTATTTGACACATAAATGTTAAGCATGTGATTTGGAGGTTTTCCTTTGATTGGCAAAACAAAACGGACAAGGCTTCTTCTTATTTTGTTTTGAATTTTTAAATAAAATGTGTCTGAATTATTCATAAATTGTTTAAAGCAGAAAATATCCAATTTACATTTTTAAGTGAGTTCTTTTAGAAAAACGTTAAGCTCAATGTATCATTCGTAAAATTAATGGATGTGACCTATTTAAAAAAATTTAATATCCGTTAAAAAGAGTGGTGGTGGAAAGGTGCTTAATAAGCACCATCCTGAGAAATGTGCCAAGCAACATGATAAAGTAAAATGAGATTTTTTTTCCATTATCCAGACTGCTACAGTAAAACTGTTTACTATTATTTTGGTAATTCAGTTTAATAAAGCAATCATCAATTCTATACATTTTCATAAACTCTTTCGTATTTAAATCATATGAAAAAATGTTGCGCAAAATTTTATGTCATTAAGAATTAAACAACGAGTATCTTGTAATCTTATGCCATCGTCTTAGCTACAATGCTCGTAAGATATCAATCGATATTTATGATATACTGGAGTAATACTCTAGTGGATTGTAAAGTGGTATGCGGACATACATCTTTTGCGATATTAGGGTAGAGGTAATTTTCTAAAGAGTTTAACTACATTGTATATTTCAATGTTGTAGTTTGAAGGGATACTTATAGTTAAGATCTTTCAATGCTGGATCTAACATAAATAGCAAATAAAATAGTTCTTAGCAAGTTGTAATCTATAATTGGCAGAGCTCAAGGAGAAAGCATATATTACATTATTTTATGCCGCTGCACAATGTGTGCCTGTGTATGTGGTGCACTCTTTTTTAATCTAAAAATTTATAGATTTGCGAGTATACTCCAACAAACATATCTAGAAGACTATTTTTTGGTGTAGAAGTATATGCAAATTTCCATACGTAAAATTAAGAAAGAACTCCATGAACTATAAAAGTGTTCAGTTTATCTGCAGTGACCGCAAAGGGCAGCATCCTTGAAGGAGTCAGCGTGTTGAATGCAAAGCAAATTTTGACTAAGAATGTGAGTTCGATGAGTACAAGTCCTTAACATCATTTATTTTTTTGGAGTACATTACACTCTCTACACTAATCCTTTCCCAAAGACGTAACACTCCAAGTAGGAGGCATTAATTGCCTGAGTGTTCATTTTTCCGTAAGGCAATCTGAGCTCATTGTTATTTACTTTTTCGATTGGCACAACAATAAAGAAATACAATTAATATACTCGTATGGCTTTCACTCAACAGTTTCCAAATAGAATAATGGACTTCCTAAAGAAGATTTTGCTGAGTCTTGGAAAAAAGATGAAGGGTCAAGGAACAGTCCCGAGCTTTGAAAACATTATGAGTCTGCTGCTTCCTTTTTACATTCTTTTGATTTTAGATCAGATCCTTTATTTTCTGAAGCATATATTAATGAAGTTTCATAGTTTTTAGTGGAAACAAATAACAACAATCCAATATTTACTAAATCGTACATTTGTAAGTTCTAAAGCTTCATATTACTATTTAGCCAGCTGGGAAAGTTTTTGAATGATGAAAATAAAATCTATCCAGATTAAATTATAGTGAGTGAATTTGAAAGTTTTGCGCATATTAAAGCTTCAGTATGATGTTATTCACAATATAAAGGATAGTTCGTTAAACACGCCTATTTAAGCAGGAAATTGGAAACTAGATACTGGCACTGGATGTTATCGGGCCCTACTTCATCGAAAATTAGGTGGGCCAAGCAGTTACCGTGAATGGTGTTCGCTATCGCGAGATTATAACGAAATTCTTGAGGTCAGAAATTGAGGATATGGACCTGGACGATATGCGGTTCCAACAGGATGGTGCCACTTGCCACACGGACAACGAAACAATGGCTCTTTTGCGTGAGAAATTAACATCATTCATAATGGTTGGACCACGCTTTATAAAATGAAGGAATAAATAGTATATTTACATTAACTTTTATTTAATTGAAATTTATATAAAAATATTATAATCATCAAAATGGAGTATTGTTGTACAATCAAACCCTGCCTGAACATATGTATATCTTTTACGGTCACAAATAAATATTACAGAAATGAAAAACGCGGAACGGAAAGCGTATACAAAGGTTTGACACCTTTAGTCGTATATACATATTCCATTTGCGGTGAAGGGTATAAACAAGAAGTTATGCCAGCTTGTAGAGAAGCTTTCGTGGGATTTATTATATAGAAAAATATAAAAATATATAAAATATATGAAGAATAGCGCGTGGAACTACTGAAATTCTGAAGAGTTAAGTGTGTATTTTTTTAAATATTTTTCAGTTTTTCAACTCTATTTGCCATTGCATTAACATACTGCACTGCCTTAATATCAACAAACTCCACTTCTTCAATATACATTAAGCTGGGTAAGTGACCCTTTTTAGAGACTGAGGGATGTAAATATTGTGAAAAAATGTGTGTGATAGTAAGAAATTTTCTTGCAGTTTTTCAGCTTTTCATGCATATATAATAAATAAACTGCAATGCAACATTGTGGCGACATATGGTATGCTATTCTTTATTTTGTGCACATGCATATATGTGTACATACATACATACATGTACCATATATATGTATTATACCGTATGAAGAATTCAAATATATAAAAATTTTAGTTCCTTTAAAAATTCAGCAATTGTTTAAGTTTGAGCGACATCGTTTAAAAGAACTTCAGATAAAAGAAAACCATTTCGTTCAAACGAACTCAGAAAAATTTTGTTGAAATCATTATTCTCCAAAATAACTAGTTCAATAATTTATTCTTTGTTATTGGCTTAGCTAAGGAGTATGTGCCTGCATTTCATTGGCGCTAATCAAATCCTCAGTATCCTTCAGCCAAATAAGGTTTGAACTGCATTCAAACTCATGTACTTATAAAAAAATCAGTAAATTCTCTATGAGAATTCTATAGAATTCAAATTTTCCGACATCTGATTTACCAAAAATATAGAGTTTTCTCATTCCTTTATACAATTATACAATTAATCCTTTATACAACTAATCGCCAACAACCAACAATAAATTATTTTTAAAATATTTTTTGAGACGAAAATAGAATAGATATATACTGCAAATAAATAGGTGTAGTCCAATTTTGATTAATTGTTAAATAATGTCCTTTTGTCCAAATGCGAGTGTGTTTTTATTAACTTCAAAACTTTGTCCATAAGGAGATATATTTTTTTTGTTCTTTTTTTTTTTTTTTTTTTTGTTTTCATGGCTACGGTCATGCACAGGACTAAATTTTAAGAAATCTGGACAGTCTCCAGCACCTATCTTTAAATTCAAATCTTTATCTGTACGATATCATTGTATACATTGAAATGTATTACTCTCAGGTTAATATTTTAACTATATGACTCTATTTTTTAAAAATTCATTTTTAAAAAAGTTAAAAAAATTAAGTGGCCGGTATAATTTTTGGGCACGTAAACTAAATGGCTTAGAAAAATTATGCAGTTTAAGATTTAATTAATATGCATTTGTGGCGACTACGAGCTAAATTCAAAGAGTTCGTTTAGGGAATAAATTATTTGCACAGGTATTTCACGTCCATTTAAATGTGCGAAGGCTTAAGACCTTCATTGGCAACAGCATTATACCAGATTGTCATCAATATCAGTATGAAATATCACCGTCAAACCAGATGACCCAATAAATATTCAGCACATATTTTTGTACACAGCCCATATTTTTATGGTCATGCTAAAATTTTGGAAACTTTCTACCTCCCTCTTTTAATTAATTTCTGGTATTTTCCTTTAGTTTTTCTTTTAACATTAAAAACAACAATCTGTTTCTCTATTCTCTTTACAGATTCGATCATTAAACAGGAAACTGCTGTTGAAAGAAACAAAGTGATAAAAAATACAAATAACTAAAACCAGTAAACAATGATGTGGAATGATGTTTTTTGCTTTGAAATAACCGCAGAGATTAAATAGAACTAAATAGCGTATACACCTTGACGAACCTAATATTCAAATGTAAAATAGTTCATTTAATTTTCCTTTCCAAATAATAATAATAAAAATAATAATTATAATAATAGGCAAACAGTAATTGTAAATATTAAGAGGAATTCAAAGATTAATTTCAACGAATACATTCAAATAAAAAACTTTTTAATTTTATTACTAATTCCTATAAAAAATAAAGAAAACTTTTATTTATAAGCCATGAAAAATAATGAAAACCAAATTCCATAAATTTAGTCTGTGATTAAACTGAATTCGAATTATAAACAAAACAAGAAATCTAACCAAAAAAATCATTATTAAGAGATATAAATAGATCCTAACTACAACTCAAAATATATACTAAATAATATATAACAAAATTTCAAATAATTATATTATATAAAATTGAATGAAATAAAAAAGCTTTAATAAAACTTATTATAAACCAAAATATTATTTATTTAATATAAAATATTAAAAAAAAAACTAAAAATCTTCCATTAAACTTAATTAAAAAATTTTTTAAATTTTGCGAACATTCTTTAAACCAAAAAAGCCGCATATTTAAAATTATTTAAGCAACAAACTCAACTAATCAACGAAATTATGTATAAAAGACCACAAATTATTAGCGAAAAATATATTGAGTCCGATTAAATAATAAAAAAATATACATATATTAAACTAAACAAATCCCTTGCAGAAGCTCCAATTACAGTTTGAATGTAATAAACTAAGCCTTACAACATGACATTTGCGTTTCCGTCAAAATAACTGAAAAACAAAAACTTGCAATTTTCTTCACAACATAACAGCTAAATGAAATCATACGTAATTTAATTAAATAACTAAGCAACAAAAGCAACACTAAAAATTACATTCAATTCAACTACATACATACCCATTCCGAAACACACACACACAGCCGCCTAGAGAGAGAAGAAAAGTTCATACTTTATAGTCCTGTGGGTTCGTTAAAAATAAATTAATAACAATATAAGCGACGAGAGTAACAAAGCAAACACCTCAAATATTCTTTAACGAACAAAATGGATGAACTGCCCGATTTATCACATCTAACACCCCATGAACGCATGCAAATTGAGAATGTGTTGAGGCGTCAGAAACAAGAGGAGGAGCAGCAAAATGAAATAATGCGGTAAGTTAAAAGTGCACATAAACACAAATTTGCATAGACATAATGAGCTCATAATGCTCTACTTCCGGCCAGCTTCTATAAAGTTTTCATTATAATAGAAATCAATTACAATCCAACAAGCGGATGTTCATTTCACCATTTGCGGAAGCGACAATTCCGATTCACTGTATTGTTAATTGAAATCGACCACTTTTAAGCGGTTTCCAAGTTCTAGTATTTTTTTTCTTTTTTTCCTTTTATTTTCATTATTGTAATCCTATAAACCAAATTCGAGAGTTTTGAAAATTTTCTTTAGGTAAAAGTTGTGACACAAAACTAAATGAATATTAAGAACAAATGCTTCGTAGAAACGAAATTATAATTATAAAAAGCAATTAGTAAAATTATATGAACACATGAGTAGTATAATGAATTATTTTGCATCATAACTTCACCACTCCAAATTTTGTGGAAAAGATCTTTCTACCCTCGATTATGCCCTTTTGTAGATTAATTTTTTAAATATCTGAACCGCTTTTGGGGAGTTACAGCAACTTACGAGTAAATTAAATGAAATTTCTATAAAGCATTATTAAACACGACTAAAAAAGTTTTAGAGGAATAATTCTGGCAGAAAAAAACTGACTTCAATACAAAGAACTAATCGAAGCAACTATGGATTAGTTCAAAGCCCGATATAATCCATTTCTAGTTGATATTTTACTACCTGGAAAGATTTCAATTCCTTATCAAAAAAAAATAAAACAAATTGTACGATATTTACGAATTGAATAGCCATTTTCACGTATTTTTTTTTTTTAATTTATCCACGAATGGGGAACTTATGCGATAATTAATATTTGGGGGAAGGGAACTTTGACACCAAACTACAAGCTAATCCTTTCAAATAAACAAATAATTTTTTTAATTCGTCCATAAATGGAGGAATTATAGGGTAGTAAATTTTTCGGACGGGCATTTTACCCGTACCATTTTCGAAAAAAAAAAATTATGAAACCTACTTGCAACAAAACCCTTTCAAATCACATCGTAACCTTCTCCTTTCTTTAATTCGAAATATAAACAAGCGGCAGTTTTTCAATGTCTAACAACCGATCATAACAAAATACTTTGATGATTTTTAGAATCGCTTTTGGTTACATTTCGAAACACCGTCTTCCAAAATGTAGACAAAGTGCACGAGTAAGAGAACGTAATTAAGAAATCTGTTTCTAAAAAAATGCTAGAATTGTTCAAAATGTCAAACTTAATGACATCTAGTGTGAGAGTAACTTAATATAAAGAAGTTATTAGAATAAATGTTTGCAATCATCCAGGAATAATGATGAAATTTGGCTGGAATATAATAACGCCACTGTCATTGTGATGAAGTCAATCATGTTAACATATTAGAAAAGTAGACATCGTGATAACACAATCTCAAACCTGGTTTGAGATTTGGACAAAAGAAGAACAGCGCGATTTATTTTTAATTATTAAATAAGTGTTAGAAAAAAGAAAAGGAACAAAAACTGAACAAATTCAATTGAGACTTCTGGTCTATATATCAGTGACTTAAGACTGGAAGAAGGATAATGTTGAAAGCCAATAGAAATTCATTCAAAAATCGCTTTAAATTTTCAAGCCTAGATTTTTCAATTTATGTTTGCTTATATCTTCAATCAATCGAAAAATTAAGAGTCAAAAAAAGTTATAATTTAAAGATTTACTAAAAGATTCTTTTAAGGATATTAGAATATTACAAAATTTTAAAATGTCCTTTTTGACAAAAAATAAATAAATAAAGTTTGCATATAGAGAAGAAGTACTCGTATATTGCAAGGAGTATAAACATCTTGCTTTATTTTCAATAATGTTTTCAATTATTTAATTAAAGTAGTTTCATTCTAACAATAATTACTTTTACGAGATTTTTGATTATTTCTATAATAAAATTAGGACGACTGGCACAATTTAACATTATATTATATATTTTATCAATAACATGAGGCCGATTGGCTCAATTGAGAAGAATCAAATGATTCCGTTTTGACAACAAAATCCTGTCGATTTTTGTGTTTTTCTTCCGACGGGGTTTGTTTGAATTTGGAACGATTTTCCGTCATCCCACGTCAAATTTGGTTTGTAAACAGACCGGTTTCGGCTTTGTACCATCTTCAGTATTCTCTTGAATACTGAGTATTCAAGAAAACACTGAAGATGGCACAAAGCCGAAACCGGTCTGTTTACAAACCAAATTTGACGTGGGATGACGGAAAATCGTCCCAAATACAAAATCCTGTCTGTATTCTAGGCTTGAACCACCATTACAAACTAATACTCGTATATATAATAAGGCCATCCAGATCACTGTCTGATTCAAATTTACTACCTAGTGTCTATTTATATTTTTGATTATATAAGGATATCAACAAGACTACTTGAATTTTCGTCTAACGACTCAATCTGTTTATACCACTAAAAATAAATAGCTTTGTATTTGATTAGCCAAGTGGCTATGAAATCCTTTTTTTTTATGCGAATTGTCGGTCAAGCCACTCTTAGAAGCGCTACGACTCTCATCAGAGACTAACAGGAAAGATAAATTGGCCATAAGTGTCATTGCAGGATATTTCTGGAATTGTAATTGGTATGCGATTAATACAGTTCAAAAGCTGTTTGAATGCTTCTCCGCGTGATACTACAACTGAATAGAAATGACCAAGCCCTCCTTACTTATTTCTGTCTGATCATTTCCGTCTGAATTATACTTAATGTTTAGAGGAGGATCCAGATAATATATGTGTATTTATTGTTTTATGTACGAAAGGAAGGTGTTTCTTTATGTTTAAGTGCTGTTAGGCGTTCATGTCCAATATATTTTTTATTGGGAATGTCATATAAGGAGCTGAAATTTCTAAATTATCGGTGAAATAATACATCCAATTCGGTATCAAAACTACATTCAGTGAATTCGTTCCTCTTGTGTAGTAATAGCTTATAAAAGAATATTCGGTAGGCAAAAGCTGGCTGGCTACTAAAACAAAAATCAGACGTTACTGAATATTAGTCTTTTAAAAATTACAAAATAACAAATTGAATATGAAGCAGCCATAGGCCAGCCATAATTTTTATTCACACAAAAAGTTTCTTGATAACATTTGTCGACTGTATTAGAAAATTACATGTTTAACAGTCACCACTTTTACCATCTCAGCCACATCAGGGCTCTGTCGAACTAATGCATTTTCAAAGTCGGGGAAATGATTCACTCTCGCTAGAGAATTTTCAGACATTAACTACGCCGTAAAATTTATTAATATAGAGCGAAAAACTAGGATTCATTTCAAAACGGTTACAAACAATGTTGCACAGAGCTACAGACAATTTAAATAATAAAAACAAAAATAAGGAAATTAATACAAAATTTAAATAATTTTTTAAGGGTCTCCTTTTTAGGGTCTATCTTATTTTCGATATTTTGGTGCCCTTCGAGAAGCATCTTCAGGAGTACCGAAATATCGATAAGTAAATCAAAGTAAGAGAGACACAAGCTTAAAAAATAAATAAAAACTGATTTTTCTTCTATCTATAATATTGTTTTTTTATTTGTCAAATTAATATTTTTATTTTAAAATTTTGTAAAAAAAATTCATAATTCATATGAAAAATTTCCGTAAAGAAGCCACAAGAAGAAATGGCGAAATATCGTTCAAATATACAAATATATAGTTTATAATAAGATTGTGCTATAGATACATTTGACAAATATTTAGGCAAGAATATAAAGGGTTCAAAGAAGTTGACAATAATTAATATATTAACGATACATTAACTAAGCCTCGCCTTTGCTTGTGTTCTTGTATAATTTCAAATGAAGCCTTTTAACCTTATGAAAAGTTTAGCAGTAAAATAAATTAAACTTAAACCTCTAACGACAATGAATTTTATTAAAAAGTTATTTCCAAGGCAATCATTTTTTCTCTTACTCCCTCTTTTGATACATATGGGCATTTAACTTCGATATCCTTTTAACAACACATTGTCGAATAGTTTTTCAATTTTATAAAGACTTAAGGATCTCATGATTTTTTTTTCTGTATTTCATTTACTATTTACAGGCGCAAACAGGATGAGGTTATTTCATTGGAAATGCAAATACGACAGCGTTCAGAGCAGCAGAAAAAGGCTGGCGTTGAACTCGATGCAACCTGTCACATATGCCTTAAAACCAAATTCGCCGATGGTGTTGGACATATTTGTCACTATTGTAATACAAGATGCTGTGCACGATGCGGTGGCAAAGTAACACTTCGCAGCAACAAGGTAAGTGCAAGTAATAGGTTTTGGTTAAATCCAAACATGAATGAAAGCATTAAAGTTTGGCATGCAGTCATGTCAAAGTTTCTTGACAGTTACGGCACTAAGCAAGAGCAACAAAAACAAAAATTTTAAGCTTACTTTGAATGACATTCAATGTAAGCATTTACATTTTAAAAGTCTGATATATTTTCCATCTAATGTTTAGTGGCTAATTATTTATAAAATGACTTGGTTTTAAGGGTTTTGCGAAAACAAATTATTTTTGCATTAAGTATAGTTGTTTCCAATTCTGGTCGTTGTTGTGGAGCACAAGTATGTTTATTTTGTTGTTGCAACTTTAGTGCGCCACACATTCTTTTTTTTTAAGTATAATGGTTTATGTGACGCCAAATATCCTAAAACTAGGCTACATTGCAGATCATTCTACCCAAAAGGTTTTCTTCAAACACTTGCTGGACCAGTTACAATTTTTGTTTATGATTTGGTTGACTTTTTTGGGGAAAAATTGGTTACTGCGTAACTTTATCTTCTCAATTATCTAGTTGAGTAGGGTTTGTTGTTTGTTTCTTATTTGTTTCCTTTTAATTTTTTTTTGTGTTTCATGCCTTTCATGTTGCTGTTTTTGTGACAAAAATATGTTGAAGGTTATTTGTTAAAATAAAAACTGTAAAAAATTCAAACCATAAATCCATTACTATTTTGCCAAAATTTTATATTTATAACGAACACAGCCGCACATATAAATCAATATAGAGGACAACTCATTTACTTAAATCAAGAAAAAGAAACTTTAAGCATTTAAGCATTTAAGCATTTAAGACTTTAAGGATAAAATTTTAAGGTCACTTAAACTCCAACATTTTGGGTCAAATTATAACTGCTATCTGATTATAAATTAAAATAAAAAAAAATAATAATTTGTTGTGGGATTAACTGTGTGTATGCCTGCATTTTGTTGGTACTACTAAATCATCAGTCCGTATACATATATATAGTATATATGTATATGAATGAATTTCCCGCCTCTAACCGCTGCCTCTGTTAAGAAGCATCTGTCAGTTAAATCCTGTCAAAATTTTGATAGGCTAAGTCATTTAGTTTATGTTTGACAGAGCTATTGACAGCAGGCTACCGCAAGGTATAAGGAGAAAATGGAGATGTGCTCATTAAGCATAATTTTTTGTGGAAATAACTATCACTCAAACCAAGACTAAGCTTTCTAAATACTACGGCAATTCTGCCCATTAATTTCAATGGCAAGAAAGTGGTTCCGTCGTACAAGCACGAAAGATGCCGAACGGTCTGGACGCTCAGTAGTGGAACTGTACACTTGAAACAATTGAAAAAATCGACCAATACGCAATCGTGTGACAATTCCGCAGAAGTTTTCGACGTTGTTCAACCGCTATATGAACGAGTTTTTATGCCGTTTCGTAAACGTGGATAAAACATGAATTCATCACAGCACACCGGAGATCAAACAGCAGTTAAAAGAGTGGATTTCTCGTGGTTAATCGGCGTCAGAGAAGGCCAAGGTGGGTTTGTCAGCCAATAAAGTTTTGGCGACACTTTTTTGGAATGCTCACGGTAAAAGATACATTGACTACCTTCACAAGGATAAAACAATCAATGATGAATATTGTGCATACTTGCTGGGTCGATTTAATGAAAATGAAAAAAATTAAAGCATTTGACCAAGGAAAAACTTCTTTTCCAGCAGGACAATGCAAGGATGCAAGCATATGTAGTTTTTATGGCGAAATTTTATTAATTAACCTCCCTTACCCGCCCTATTATACGGATTTAGCCCCGAGTGACTATTATTTACTTTTTATAGAATTTCTAATAAACAATATAATTTTCGTCTTTTTTGGAGGTTTATGGTCACACCCCTTTTGAAAAATAAGAGCAGTAATCAGAAATTTTGTGCAGTTATATAAAAAGGATTCATAAGCAAAGGGTAGCGTTGGGGCAGTAGAAAAAAATTATATGTAATATTTCTGCTACACACGCTAATTAGGAAACTTGTATCCTTAAGATGATGAAAAACCACTGTGCTTAATCTATATAATTATGGTACTTCAAAAACCTTATGGTTTGTTGGTGTCACTCTTGCTGTTGTTGCTGGTGCCTTTCTTTATTTATTGTACATTCAAAATTAGCCGACGGTTGCTTGAGTGGAAGTCTTGAATAGAAAATTTAGGTCATTTGCTATCAAAGAACCAATGGATTCCTTATATTTTAATATTTGATACGTTTTTGTGTATCATTTTTTTATGTTAAAGGAAGCGAGATAAAAACAATATTTTTTATTTGGTTTTTTATTTTTATATTGGTTTTATATCTTCGTTTCTTGGCAGCAGTTATGGAAATGCAAAAAAGAAAATGTAATTTAATATTTTATTACAATTAACCTTCAAGGCAGCAAACATGTTATTGGTCATTTTAACTGGAAGAAAATTGATAATTATTTAGGCAAAAGCAAAACGCATTGAAGATTAGAATGAAAGTAAAAATATGCTACAGTTTTTTTATTCACTTAAAATATTATATGAAATAAATTTATAAATAATTTCGTTTTAAGAAACTGTTCACATAGTTTTTCAAGTCGATAAATTTCATTATTGTTTTGCCTTTTCCGAATAGTTTGTCGTTGGTTCTATTAACATAAACATGAATTTCATTTCCTTATGATTTAATTTTTTTTTTTAAATTTCAGTTCATTCATTATTCACTGTCATCCTAAATTACACCAATATTTTCTTGTGCGATTTTGCTTAAAGGCTTCTTTTTATTTCAAATAGTGCCTTAGTTGTTGTTGTTTCCTTTTTTCTTCTTTTTTTGGCAAATTGTCAACAATTTGCATTTGATGAAATTAGACCCTTAAAACACAAGTGTAGGTTTTCAAAATCAATTGTCTTTTATCAGGTCAGTTATAGTTGGCAAACATTTCCTGCTCAATGTTTTTGTAATTAAATGAAACGTAATAGATTTCTTTTTATTAACGGAAACTAAATCAACATTCACATTCACAAATCGTCCTTATTCACATGGGCTCACACATAGAAATAGAATCTATTGAATATTTCAATACACACTCTCTCTCTCTCTCTCTCTCTGTACACTTTATGTCGTTGAACTTATGCCAATTAAACAAACTGGTAAAAATATAAATTTATGTTAAAGTTTGTTTGTTTAGAAGCTTGTGATTTTTTTCTTATTAATTTATTATTTTCCATAAGTATAATTTTCGTATGTATTTACAGGTTATCTGGGTGTGCATACTGTGCCGTAAAAAGCAAGAATTATTATCAAAGACTGGCCAATGGATGAATAAAGGAGCAGTACAACAAGACGGCTTCATAAGACGCAATGAGCCCGATGGCAGCAGTGTAAGTATACAAGACATTTCATATACAAATATCTCTAAAGGCCAGGTCAGCAGCCTAATGATATTTTTTAAAAAAATTATGAAAAATCAAAAAATGTGCTTTAGCGCTTCATATCCTAAATAATAAATACCAATATTAAATATTTATGAAAAATTTTAATGCAAATCTTGGTGGGTCATATCAGGCATTTACAAAATACCGATAAAATGAATTTAGTTTTGGACATCCTTCGAAACTAGTCGTGTATGATACGATATATTACTGTGATAGACTTTTTAATCCTGGCTCATTTAAACATCAGCTCTACTTACTAACACAAAATAATGCAACAACAGAAAGATACTATATTTTTACACAAATGTTGAGCATGGCTTTGTGAAAGCCCAAAATCATGTTGTTATATAATTTTTTTATTTAGAGAGTATGTAGGAGGTGCTACTCCAGAGGAGATTTTAGATATCATCAAAATATTGACTCCTCGAAATTTCGAAAAAAAACTATCATTATGGAAAAACAACGCTTGCAGTTGGTTTTTATTTCAAAACAACATTTTCGCTCCAAAAAAAAAAAGTTAGAAAAAATCAAAAACGAATCCTCCCTAAAAATGATTGACGACTCAATATAACAGCCCAAAACATCGACTTTAGAATTTAAAAAGAATAGTTCACTGGTTATTTGGCATATAAGCGTAGTTGGGCTCGTTAATGCTTTAAAGTAAGACAGTTTATTAACTCAAGAATATTTTTAAAACCTATAGCAAAAACTATATATAATTTCATTCCATTAAAAAAAACAATCTTTATTGAAAGTTTCAGTTGATGTTGAAAAATACCAAATATTTGCTTCTTGAATTTTATCTTCCTTCACACTAGCAGTCACCCTAAAAGCGTTAAAAACGGACATATAAAAGCTAATGATGATGTTGTGACAACAATCAGAAACAGTATTGTTCCGTTCTGATAGTGCGATGTTTTTTTTTTTACTTTTTCTTTATAGAAAAACTATGTGAAAAAATAATTACCCTGAATTGTCTAATTCAAGGCTCAGGATTCAGAAGCTAAATCAAGCAATATTTTAATTTTAAACAACGCAAGGTATCAATTCTTGCTCTGTGATAAGGTGAAAAATTCAACGATATATGTATTTTTTCTGATTATCATTTGAACTATGAAAAATGTGTTCCATTGCACACGTTTCTAACTATGTTAATATAATTTTTGTACAAATGTCACTACAAAATGCGTCAAAGGCAAAAATTTTTTGAACACATGTGGAATAAAATGGAAGTGAGTTTTAAATTACCGGAAATTTATTTGTTTGCTTTTTAAAATGTTTCTATTTGAATCTGCCGAACTTAAGAAATTTTAACATTTCTAATATAAGGCGTTGTTTCTAGGCACCGACAGATGGCAGCCCCATTAACCCAGACCTGCTACAGCAGACCAATCTTCAAAAAAAAAAAATAATAATAACAATGCGAAAACAATTGCAACAACAACCCGTGTAAATATGGATATGCTTTGTAGAACCCCTATACTCCCTTCAGGAGTGGAAGGAACATATATATATATAATATAGAACTACATATATACACATAGTTTTCGGTGAAATCAAATACTATTCTATATGATATAGTTATAAAGTTATTATGTAGTTATTAAGGAGAGAACTTGCCTTTAAAACACATTGTTAATAAAACAACTAAAATTCTGTTTTCTACTTTTGTCATATTTTTAACTTCTTCATGTCTCTTAATATATAAATAATTTGTGCAAACAATCTTCCCATAGGACAAAATTTTTAACAGGTTAATTGCGCAAATAGTTCCACAAAACAAATAAATTTCTTGCGAATAATTACGGTTAGACTATTAGCAAGAATTATTTAAATATATGGGGCAGAGTTTATTTTTTTTTTAATAATATTTTGATTTAGTTTTAACCCAGATTATCACAGCAACGAGAACATTATTTTTACATATCCTTTGCAGGATATTTCGCAACAAGCTGTGGTTGATCCCCATGATACGCACGATAAAAGACCAAAACTTGAAAGGACGCGAAGTGCTGCCGAAAAGGAAAATTTGCCCCTGCAACGTTCGGGCAGCATGCTAAAAAGACAATATTCGCAACAGGAACAAACAACGAATCAGAGAACAATGGGAAATGATGGTGGTGGCATGGATATGATAAGTTCAGGACAACGACAACGTATGCAGCCTATGACACCCCAACAAATGCAACAGCAACAACAGCAAGCGCAATATAGAGGACAAGGTGGTGGCGGTGGAACAAATACAAACTATCACACTGATGAAGATCCAAGATTATATCAGGTATGACGTGTTATGCATATACACTAATTATAATAGATTAATTGAAACCAAAAATGTTCGTTCTTAAAATTTTCAGGGTGAAATTGATGGCTTAATGAAGCAACATCCCCACTTGGCCCATCCCAGTCAAAGGCAACAGCAACAGTTTTATCAACAACAACAGCAGCATCAGCAACAGCAACAGCAGCAGCAACAACATCATCAACAATATTCCAGTAATCCACAACATGCTGTGCGCTCGCAACACCATATGCCATCAAATGCCACAACTTCCTCAATCTCCCCGTATAATACACCACAACTACAACAACAAAGACTTCCAGCTTCTCAGCAATCCCATCACCCACATAATATGCAACAACACCACCAGCAGCAGCAACAGAAACAGCATGTGCAATCCGCAACAGTGTCTTCGCCAGCTGCCCTACATCATGCACAATCACAGCACGCCTACGGTTCCCCACACACGTCCTCACCATCTGCCGCTCTAAATGCTCAGCTGCCAACGCCGCCCACAACGGGTTCCATCTCGGCTTCCGTCTCCTCTTCTAGTGCATCTCAGGCGTACCAAAAACCACCACCTATTCAACGCAACCTCACCATCAGTGGTGGCCATGCCATGGATCCCACAACCTACAATGCTCGTCGTCATCTGACAGCCACCAATCAGTATACCATCCAACAGCAAAAAAGTTTTAGCTCATACGAAGATGATTTACAAACGAAACAAATGCTAACACAGCATCACACACCCACTGCCTCCTCCGCAGCCCAGCTGGCACAACAACATCAACAATATGAATATGAGGGTAAGTTAGATCGTTGTACCAATTTTGTTTCTAACTGTACTCCTTCACCAATCAATCTCGCTCTCCTGTCTCTCACACACTATCTATCTATCTCTCTTGTTATAATTATGTATGCGTACTCTCTTTAACAGCGAATCCAAATCACGAAATCGCTTTATCTCTCACACAATTTTCCTTTCCAAACTTACACTTACAACCAAAAAAAAAATCAGTTTGTGTTTGTATTTTCATTTTTTTTTTTTACTTTTTCAATTCTTTTCCCAAACCCTTTTTGACTTTTTATAATCCTTCTTCTTCACCAAGTTTAAAACTCAGTGCTCCTTTCGATATTTTGTTGGGAATTTTATTAGAAAAAAAAACTCTTTTAAATGAAAGTGTTTTTTAAGTATAGTTGAAAGCATTAAGAACTTTAAGTTAAACTTAAGATTTTGTAGGATTTTAATTTTTTTGGATTTTTGTACATTAAAAAATTATTTTTAATAAATCAGTAGCTCAAGAATATTAAATATATAATAATTACTGCTTATTTCTGAAATGGAAAATTATCGAATAGTTTTAGAGAATATGTGATCTAATTTAAGTAGATATTACTTTTTACCTATAAGTGTAATGTGCGTGTATGTCTATTATTATTTTCTTATTAACTATTTTTTTGTCTCTCAACTGAAAGCAACAACTTTAAAAGGTTTGCAACATGAATGCAATTGTACATTATTTTTCTTTGGTAAACAGAAATAAATATTAATTTGGAGCTTCTTTTATATCTTCGCGACAACAAATTTTCTTTAAAAATTTTTGTATTTTTTTATAACGAGTATTAATTTATTGTGTATCAAAATTCTTTGGAAATTAAACGGTTGCTTCTGAAAGCTTAGTGCGATTTGCCTTAGGAGCACAAAGCTCGATCATGGACCTTTTAGACTTGCTCAGTTCTAAATCAATTACTAAAATGAAACCGCAAAGAATTCAGCCATCTTGATTTAACAAAAATAGCTGAAAGATTTTCTTGTCAAAAAGAAAATTCTTTTTTATTTCAATCAAATCTTTTCACAACTGAATGATAGGTGATGCTGATGATATTGTGGCCCTCATCAGCCACGGATTGCTGCAAATGAATAGTGAGCTTATGCATACGGCACTTGGCGTAAACTTCTCTGATTGAAAAAAAACCGCAGCGGAATCAACATCATAAAGACTACTATTCTACTCTTTACCAAGTGCTACAAAATTATGGCTAAAATTATTCCAAAACAAAGCATTTCCCTTCCGATAATAGTGTAATATTTTCTTCATAAACTTATTTTAAAAAATCAATTTAGCGCTGTTATTTAAGAAACTTAACCCATATTGTTTGCTCTACCCTAATAAAGATAATAAAACGCCATAAGTATTTCGGTAAAACTCTGAAATATGATCTGTAATGGAAACTTCAGGCGTAGCATGAATGCATTTCATTTAGAAAAAAGGAAGGTAGGACTGGCCAAAAACTTATCCTTTGAGAGAAATTTACTTGCTCTCTTGATTGACATCAATGCAAAACAATGAACATGTCGGCAAAAACATCATCATCAGGACATTACGTGTCTCAGCAAAAGTGTCACTGACTGATTTTTTTACTTAAAAAATAATAGTTTTATGTAGGGTGTAATTAGTTTTGCGACCTTCGCAATTGACCTCTTTATTTGTTGTTTTATTCATTTAAAAACAACATTGAAAAGCTTTCAAATTTAAAATCTTTCCAGTTTTCCATAATTTTTATTTACTTTCTAGCCACTATTTGTATCCACTAACTTGAGAACTTCCCATATAATCTGACTTAATTTTTCAAATTTTTTCGGATTATTGCATTGTGGCCCTACAGGACAATACCTTGCTTATGCTTATGTTACATTTCACAAAGCTTGAAATTTAGGAACTAATTTTTTAAGTCACATCACCAAGTGATATTTTTATTGAGAAAGAAAACAAAATTTTTGTTTCTGATTAAAAATGTTCACATATTCTTGTTTTTCACTTCAATGACATGACTTACAACACCAAGACATTGAGTCCATAGAACGATCTATATAATTCAATATTTAAAGATGATTCCATGTAAATATTGACCGCGGCTACGCCTCAAATGGTTCATACGCTGGCTCTACTTTTGGCGTACTCTCTCCAATATATCGGCCGGTATCTCACAAAAAAAATTCTTCAATATTGGCTTCAAAAAAAAATTTTATAATCACACGGTAGCGCTCGCCATTCACACTAACGTTCCTGCGATCGTCGTATTTGAAAAAATACGATCAGTGTGTTTTTCGGGATGAAATGCTTTTGGCGGCTCTCAACACCAAATACGGCAATTTTTCTTGTTCACGCATCCATTCAACCAGAAGTGAACTTCGTCGTTGAACACAATTTGTCGATTCAAAAAAGTGGACGATGCACCAACTTCCTTAACCGAGCATGAATTTTGATAATAAAATTGAATAATCTGCAAGCGTTTTTCGTTTGTAAGTCGAAGCATGGTTAAATTACAGACCCAACTGAACATGTTTAACAGTAACATGATAAAACAAAAAAACAGCTGAGCTGCCAATAAGTGTAGCCAAAGGAAAGTTGGTAAAAAAATCTGCCTTTAGATAATAGTTTTTTTTCCAAAATAATCTTTTTTTATCAGATTTCCTCTATTGCAATTGCAAACGAAGATATATAAATATGAATATTTGTATATATTTGCTCTATTTTCCTTTGGGCTGAAAACATAATTTGGCAGACAGAACTAAAAGTCAATGAGAAAAAAAATAAGCAACAATAACATAAAAGAAAAGTAAAAAGTACGTAAAATGTAACAATATACAAAAATTATACAATACAAACAAATCCACATCGGGCTTTCTATAAAAAAGAAATAAATTTACTTTATTCAATATTTCGTCGCCTCTTTGGGCGTCTTCTTCAGAAAAATTTGTATATCAAAAAAAGATATACATTAAAATACAAAGGTCTAAAATATAGTATTAATTAATTAAAAATATTTCTGAATATATTCAAACAAAAGAAAGGGAACTTTGTTAATTAATAACACAAAATTCTTAGCAGCTGCTTTTCTTAACATTTCAACACTATATTGATATACCATTGAATTGAAATAAATTCAAATTTCATAATCGAAATTGTCTCAAACACTTCAGCAAGATAAAAAGTAATATTTGAATTTGCTTCCCTTAAGTTTATGCCTCAAGTACACATGCAAGTTTGGCCCTTAATATGCTGCATTTCCCTTGGCAATTGAAAATTTTTTCTTTTAATAAATTGTTGTTGGCAATATTATTTTCTATTACAAAGCATGATATAGAAAAGATAGGGCTGGATATGTACTTTTATTTGTCGTTGAATTTCTACAAATATTTGTATAACAGCAGTAACTAAATAATTTTTTTTAATATTTTTCTTGTTGGCATTCACTGCCCTTCATATGCACGCCTGCTGGCAACATAAATTTTGCTGGCTTTTACCTCAAGTGTGCTACTTAAGGATTTGAGTTTCACTCACATAATAATATAAATGCAAATATTAAATGAAGCCTGTACTCAGGCGCAGTTGTTGTGAATGTTGAAGATTTATTTTTCTTAATTTTTTTTCTTTTCATAAAACAGCATACTTTACACTACAGTTGTAATACACCTTATTAGCTTTATTATAATCAGTGGTTGTAATTTTTCCATCTTATTGGCCCCATTCTACAATCATTCTGAAGCAGTGTAAACATTTTGCCTAAAAGTGTGCTTTAATATATTGTAAATTGCAACTACACTTGCATAACAAAAAACATTTCATACCTCTATGCTTTTCATTTTTTGCATTTCTATGATTTGGTTTTAAAAGCGAAACACAAAAACAAAACAAAAAACGTTTCTTCACTAGCTTTAGTGTTGTTTTAACAATATTAAGGACTCCCTTGGAACATTGCTGGCACCAACAACAATATGCTAAAAAAAAACGTCATTTATAAGTGCAAGTTTCTTCTTTTCTTTTTCTATTGTTGTTGTCGAAAGTGTTGAGGGGACTTATGAGTGTTGTAAAAGTAAAAAAAAAAAAAAATTAAAACAACACAAAAAAAAACAAAAATAAAACTTGGCATATGTTTGTGCTATTTTCATACTTCTTTCTGTTAAGCGAGAAAATTATAAGATAGTTGCAAGTTTGTGTATTTCCCAAAATATTCGTAGCACAGTGTTACATATTGATTTTAATTGCACTTTTTTCAGTTTGTTATTTTTTATTATTTTAGTTTTACCAAGTTTTAAAATCTCGATTATACTTTTACCAGAAACAAGTGTGTTTGTAAAAATTTGATAAAAACTTAGTTATTTGTTCGAAAGTCATAAATCAGATTATATATTAAATGGTTGCAAGTTGCAAAAAAAATTTAGTTGCACCAGAACTGTTTAACATGAATTCTGCGATAAATTTAAAAATAAAAACAAAAATTATAGACTTAAGGTATGGCCACACGGTGAAAAAATTTATTCAAATTATAAAGTGATATAAAGAAATTTTGAGTGTATTTATTACTAATGCAAAAACACTTCCTTGTTCTTCGAAAATGATGCTTATTTCTTTATACAACTGATAAGTTAAGGCGAACTTTTTAAGCTGAGAGCAAAACGAATTTTGTTGCGTTCGGAAAAAAAATCTGTTTTTTTTCTTAATCAAATTTCTATCACCTACGTTTGGTTAAATTAAAGAGTAATTAAACGAAACGTCCTTATTGATTACCACATTAACGAATTCATCTTCTTTATTATTGATAAAGAAAAAAATGTGCTTCAACGCACTGTAATTTTATTACTTCTAGTTATAATTTTCAAAAAGTAATCAGAAAAATTACCGGTTGCCAAAAATTTTGATTTATTGCAAGAAATTATTAAGTCTTAGTTCTAAGACTTCAATAATTTATCTCAAAATTATACAGAGTTTTTTATTTACGGGTGTTAATATCAAATCAAAGTTTTTTTATTTTTTTTTATTTTTTTTTTTCTTTAATATTTTTATTTACATTCTTAGTGTAAATTTTCACATGATCTAAAAAATTTTTATTGTTTTTTACTGAAAATTATAAATTTTTGATAGCAATAGTAATGAACGAGTTTGATCACTAATCAAAGCTTTTTGTTATCTAACTATAAATGGTAGATTTTCAGCATCATGTTATTTTATTGAAAGTACTATTGATTTACGATGACAATATATCTAACCTGAAATATTATCGATGTTGCAAGTTAACGATTACATTTTAAAATACAAACTCGTATTATATAGTTTTTCATTAAATAAATTGCTTAGTTTAAAAATTTTGAGTAAAAGGATTCCGATTTTGTATAAAAAATATTTTTTTTTACATCAGACAAAATGTATTCAATTTAAAATTTTTTAGCTTCCTTAGAAATTTAAGGTATTCAATTTCATGTCAGTTTTAGCCAATTTGAATACATTCTGTTAACAGAAACATTTAAAAAAAGTCTAACTGAAAACAATTGAAAAAGCTTTCTTACTTAAAGGAAAAACTAACTGTTAGAGAAAGCACATGTCTTCAATCGAACACAGTTGTCATTTCAACATGTTGCAAAAAAGTGTACTTTCAATAACAATAATTCACAATAGCAAATAAAAAGTATGTAGATGGGAGGATATTAAAAAAAGAGAAACAAGTTAGCGCATGCCTTTTAAAATAAAATCATCGTTTCCCACGCACAATAACAATGACATATGAATATGCAAATGAAAATTTACTTTGTTTGTATGTTTTCCATTTAAAACAACCTTTTTGTTATTAGAAAAAAAATGCTCTCAGAGAGTACGAGTATATATCTTGTGTTTTCTATATGTTTTTACACATTTACAAAAATTAAACCATGTCTGTAAGTATATATGTACATAGGTATTTACACATGCCAATGTTATATACTATAACATCGCGTAGACTTGTTTTAAAGTACTACCCTACATTAAGGAACGACATAAAATTGTGCCAAAAACAAAAAGAAAGATAACAATGAAGGCAAATGAAACGCAATCTACAACAGCCCTTTAATAATTACAATTGAACAATTTCATTGTCATTGGAATGTGTTCTCTTCTCGTTTGTATTTTTGCAGTTGCAAAGAGCAGCATAAGCTCAGTTGTAGGAAATAATGAGAGATCTGATGAAATTCAAAGAAACAGTAATTACATGAAAGGTAATTTTCATAAATAAATAAGTCTGAGCCCCGTGTTTATAATTTAACATAGTAGTAACGATAAATTTTATATAATAATATTTACCGCATTATCAGCAGATCAAGTAATATTGAAAAACAATTTGACTACACAACAAAGTAATATGATTAATGTTTTCCACGGAGGTCTTTAACGGTGGATGTCCTTGTCCATAAAAATCTAAGTGATAAAATTTCTACATTAAGATGCCTAGGGCGTATGATTATTGTGGATCAGAATATAAGTAAAAAAATATTGCGTATACGCACCAAAAGATAAATTAGATCGCTTCGCTTTACACAGGAGTATAAGGATCAGAATTAACAAATCGGCTGTATTTTATTATCAATAATTCGTTCCATATCCCCGTATTAATCTAAATGAAAAAATATTGAAAATTACTATGTATACGAGTTTTGTATATCACATTATGGATATTGCCTGGCTTTTAAACAGATATATTCTTTAATGTGTTATTCGACTTCGCAACATAAGAATATAAACAATTTATAATATAATATAAAGCTAAACTCAAAAAATGTCAATTTAGCATTAAAAATTTGGAATAATGGTAACGACAAATTTCATTACAATAATATTTACGTCAGAAAAAAACGCGTTCTAAATTGCAGGGTTTTCTTCTTAAATAAGAAACATTCTTAAAAATTTAATTACAAATAGCTCCAAGTCTATCCTGGAACTACTAGATCAAGTCCAGTTTCAATTATCTTATATTGTTTTCAAGATCAAACAAACAAAAGAGTGTAGAATTCAAAAAAGCCATATATAAAACAAAATATATCAAAATGTATAGACTGGCTTATGTAGGTATTATATAATGCACAGATAAGAAGTTACTAATTATATTTTTATTGTCGAAAGGGGATCAATATTTAGATTGTGTCATTGTCCACAACTAGAATAAAATTGAAAAAGTTCGTAAAATTAATTTGAATTTTTAGTCAATATTTTATCAGCTTAATTTCCTTATACAATGTAAAGGAAATACTTCAATATTATTTGCGAAAAGCGACATGTTTTGTTCATAATGGAGACGTAGTTTAATTTTACAATTTTGTGAAGACATATGTTTATTAATACGTTCCTAGTAACTCTAAGAGAACTAGAGGAAAGGATAATAATGTTAAATGTTAATGTTTTTTTTTTCGAGATCCAACTGATTTAATTCGCCTCGATTTTCTACTTTTTTACTTCCCACACAAAAAAGGGGAAGTTTTAATTTCACCTAAATTTTTGGAAATCGAGTTCTTAACAAGTCTCGGCATTTTACCGTTATAGGAAGATATTCTGATTATGCGAGCAAGGATGTCTATATGGCGGTGTGTGCCAACTTCTCTCAACTTTCGAGCAGCTGAGCCAATTAATTTAAAATTCACAGCACATCTTTAGAGGCATGAAAAATTAATTTTTTTATTAAAAGTTATTTTCGAAAATTAAATTTTAAGCAACAGCTCTAAACTCATTAAATTCGGCGAGAGGTATTATTAACGAAAAATGTGGTTGCTCTGCAACACTTAGAATATTCTTTAGAATAGATTTCCTCGGTGGACCATATAAATAGTGTTGAATGTACTAGTTAATTGTATTGAAAAATCTCGTTATTGATAAATATTTATAATTGGTTTTGCTTTAAATGCTCCGAAAATTATTCACAAATTATTTAGATAATAGCAGAAAGTTGCAGGGATGGAAGTTTTAGATTTTTAATTAGTTTACAATTAAAAAATTTTCCCAAACGATAATAACGACTAATGAAATTTAGGATATAAAAATAAATAAAAAGTCGTATGTATACAATCTGTTATTATCATACACTATAAGAAACTCACGAATGAAGCTGATAAGAAATGAGGTGAACTTTGAAGACTCCCGCCGGAAACAACACTACAGGAGTAATACATGTATTAAATAACCCAAAATAAATTTGATTTTCCCTTAGAAAACTACGACTGTTATTTTATAGTGCTCTTTGTTTGTATATACTCTCTCTCACTCGC
Organism: Germaria angustata; assembly: GCA_963681545.1. Taxonomy (NCBI): domain Eukaryota; kingdom Metazoa; phylum Arthropoda; class Insecta; order Diptera; family Tachinidae; genus Germaria; species Germaria angustata. The sequence goes on from OY812998.1 coordinate 110,048,808, forward strand.
TATTTATTGAGATTCTCTTTTTACTACACATTGTCCTTTTATAAGTTCAAGAGAACTATTAACGCTATACCGCTGAATATATTTCTTGTTGTGGTAGTTCTCTTTTCCTTCAAGTCTCTGCAACTGGAAAATTTGGACAATAATTTTCCATACAGAATGTTTTTGTGTGCAAAATTTTGCTACAACAGCCATATATTCTCTCACTGTGTGTATGTGTGTAAATAAATGTGTGTATTTTTATTTTTTATTTTTTTGGTTTTTACAAAATCGAAGCTATTCAAATTAGTTTTCGATGAACTTGCAAAGAGCGTGTAATTATTTAACGGTTTATTTACAAATAAAGTTTAATATTATGAAAAATTTTTGTTAAAATGGATGTTTGTTTGTGTTGAAAAATGCTATTAAATACCTAAAATTAATAAATAAAAACAGTTTTACAAAGAGTTGACTAAAGAAGAACTATTTCCATAAAAATATTAAAAAAACCTACAAGGAAAAACATAACAGCTGAGTGCTTAACACATGGGATTTATGGTTTTATAAATAAAATTAACTACTGTATAAATAACCTTGATTCATTTAAGGGAAAACCCAGAACAGAGCAGAAATACTACTATGAAATACAAAAAAAAAATCATTTTACTACAAAATAACCTTCAAATAACTAAATTAAAAGTTTACAATAACAATGTTTAACATAAATTAACAACATAAAGTTTAAAATAATTTAATGAAATAATAACTAAAAAAAACCTTTTTTCCATCTAAAGCCAATAAATAATAAATAATAAATAGAGTTCAATAAAATAAAAGCGGAGGAACGCATCAAAATTTAATAATTTTTCATTATCGCAACAAACAAAAATGTGAATCAAAATTATATGATTTTTATTATCATTTTAATTTCATAGTCAATCCCTTTTAAATAAATAAATAAATAACATTTTTGGTTAATTTTTGTGTTATTTTGTTAAAAATCAATAAAAGTAAAAAAAATAGTGGGCATATAACAACAACAGCAACAACAAATCAAAAAACAATCCTACATGCTGTAAAAGTTTTAATGTAGTTGTGTTTTCCTATGAGTGTGACTGAATATGAGTATTAAAATGAAATGAGATCTATTTTAAGTAAAAGAAGAAGAAAAATAAGCATAAGTATATAAAAATATATTTATAAATACATATAAACACTTGTATGTACAACAAAGTATTCCTTTTATTCTACAAATGGAGCACAACAAAAGCTACAACAATAAAAGTATTGAAAGCAAAAGTAGAAAAGTGCCATGAATATCGTAAAAATGTGAAATTATTGAAATAACATAAAATAAATGTTGAAAATCCATGTGGCATATGAGTATTAAAAATAGGAAATATTTTATGCACCCCGCACAGTGAAGTTCTTCCTTCTGAATTAAACAGCAGCTTTGAAATTTAATGAATGTGAAAAAATTAATTAGAAAATTAATTAAAAGAATTGTTTAGTAATTAAAAAAATTCATGAAATAAAATTTGCTATTTAATAGAGAAAAATTTCATACATTTTTCGGAATATTACCCAGTAAAAAATAGCTTCCACAAAAGCCATAAAATTTAAATAAATCGACTTCGAATAGCATCCAATGATTTCAGAGTATACTTACACCAAAAAAAATATTCCTTTCGTGATACTTGTTCACACACCTTCAGTATTTTAATTGAACTGCAAATTCAAAATTCTGGGCTCACGTTCAAAATTCTTCGGACTCCATTAGAAAATGATGCTTATTGCTGCCCCCCAAATAGTAGTCAAATTTACTTTCCTTGTCATTTCTATTCATCAAACTCAATTAAAAAAAATACACTCTTGGAATCTGATGAGATTTGAACTCAAGTCCATAAAGAGAAATTATGTTGATTTATTTTACAGTACATGCAGTTCAATAACACTTTTTTCAAAAGTAATTTTATATATTAAATTTTGAATGAAAATGAAAAAAACTTCACAGATTTGTAAAAGTAATTTAGATTATTCATGAAAAGTTTACCAACTTGAATTCCCAGAAACTGGAAAAGCAATAAAAACGGCGTTCCTTAAGATTGACTTCACTTTTTCTCACTGGCGAAGCAATAGAACTTGGCCAAATTATATCACAGTGCAATTTATTATAAATGGATTTTACACATTCTATATACTATTTTTCTGTCCTGTAATAATTTATTAAAGAGTTATAAAAACAAGTTCTATAAAAAAAACTGATACATAAGTCATTATTAAAGTAGTCAAAGTAAAAAAAGACGATAAGTATGTCTTAAAATGTCTAAGTTTCTGTATCTTCGATTTAACATGTACTCGTATTCAAGTTCTCGAAGGAAATCATTTGGAGCTCCTACTTATTTCAAACTAGTTATTAAAATAATTTTGTCTTTTAACGCAATACAATTTCAAAATCATGTGGCTGAGGAGAAAATCATTGAGCCTTGCCGAAGGCGCTTAAAAAGGCGAATCCAATTTTCAACATTCCGTAGAGAAGAAACTTTATTTTAATCAAAAAATTATAAAAGCTCTCAAAGATTATTGAGTTGTTATTTTATATGAAACAAACTCTAAAAACGAAATAAACACTAAAAACACTGGAATTTTATTATTTATTTTTCTTACTTCCTGGAAAGTTATTTTATGACGCCGTTGTAGACATATTTTATATTTTTCCTGGCAATAATTTGAAATGCTGCAAGTTTTCATTTACGATGCCTACTCACTAAAACGAAAACTCCAATCAATACGTTTTGTAAGGCAAAACTTTGTGGGATTCTTTCTTCTGTGTAAATGTAGGCGTATGAGCATTATTTTGTAACTGAAAATAATCATACGCAACCGAACACTTACTGGGTGCTCAACAAAATATTTGGAATTAATGCAAACAGAAATTGAAATCTCACCATTTTCACGGCACTTATTTACAATAACAAGTGCTCTTAAAGTTAGTTTTTATATAAGTTAAGTTAGTGTCATTGTTTTATTCGATGGTAAACACGAAATATATAATTAACTGGTTCATTTGCTAATCACAACAGTCGGCAGAAGTATTAATAAAATATATTGAACTCTGCAAACTGAAAGTAGCAGATATGCCTTTTGCCTGCATTAAACATTCTGCGAAGAACAACATTAAAATCACCTGTTATTTTTTTCTATATTGGGAACATGCCATCAAATTCAATTAACAAGAGTCAAAAAGCGATTAGCGATCGATGCAGATCATTAGACATAATAGGAGTTTGAACTACTTACGAATCAAAAGTTAAGGATCTTTTAAATTTTATTAGAAGTTCTTTTTTAACTTTTATCTTTTTTTTCATCGAACATAATTTCTTTTAGTTTCTATGATGTTACAATCAGTAACTTATTTGCTTCAAAATATGTACTTACTTTTCATTCAAAGCAACTTCAAATAAAGCAATTAAAAAAATTACAAAAGCTAAAATTTAAAAAAAAAATTTTGATAATAAAATGTAAAAACTATAAGAATTAATGATTTTTTTCTGAAATGCAAAGAAAACGTAATTTTCTGCTATAAAATAATGAATATAATTTTCAATTTTGCACATTAAAAATGTTTATTATAAATACTTAATACTCATACGCCGTGTAGAAACAAAATATACCCCTCGTACATATAAATCGAAAAAATTGAATGAAATATTTGCTTTATATACAATAAATTATCAAAGGTTTAGAGGGCAAGCTTCCATACAACATCTGTTTCGCAAGCCATTTATAGACGTTTCATAAGTATTATGAACAAAAACGTAAAACTTTATACTATATGCAATATGTAAAGTTACCAATTTTGTTAGAAAGCTGTAACATGATACCAAATAATACAATTAAAAAATTACCAAGCACTAAAATTTAATTAAAAGGGTAGTTAAACGAAATGAAAAATGACTTTTTTTTCATCAACAAAATTATATTGAACTAATTCTAGTGAATTAATAATGTAAATAATAAAACAAACTACAATATTTAATAAAAATCTTCACATTCTCGTGCACGAAAGTGAGTGAATAAATTAAAATAAATGAACAACTCGTCATGACTGGCAATAGCAGCAGTAGCAGCAGGAACATTATTAACATAAATTCTTTTTTTCTACTGAAACAAATAAATCAACAACAACAATACCAAGATTAAACCAAATCAAACCCAACATTTTGGATTAAATTTAAGAAGGTATGTGAAGCCATGCAATTTGCTTTAAATAATATAATATATGTACATCAATATTAGTCAATAATCAATAAGTTGACATAAACATAAATTTATAAATCTGCAGATGTGAATTAAGTACACTGAGAGAAAATTTTAGGGATTGTAGTAAATCAGGCTTTCAGTATTTGAAAAAAGCAGGAAAGATTATGATTAAAGCTGTTAATTTTCATTGAAGTCTGATAAAGAAGAGATAAAATAATATATCGTTCTATTAAAAGTACTGCTTCTTTGACAAACTTACAGCCGCGCATATTGATTGTAATCGATATATGAGGTTTGCAACAAATTGTTGCATGTACACTCATAGGCTATAAGACACATTATGATAGCGAAAACACTAACTACAACCTACGCTTCCCTGTGAATTCTGTACTCAGATTTCTTGACAACCAACCAGAATTTTTCACAATTCACAATAGACCAGGCAGTGGCACTTTCTTGCGAGAGTACAATTCTTAAATAAAACAATATCGTGGGTGTCCTGGAAACATACTTTTTCTCATTTTCATGAGCTCCAAAAACTTACAGGCATATTCGTAGATATAGAATGTCGCACTTCGATTATTTTATTCGTGAAGAAATATCATGCAACATCAAGGGTTCATACTGTCATTTGTACAAAGATTGGACGCCTGCCACAATAGAAAATTTTTCTGAAAGATGAAAATCTATACGTTCTAATTGATATTTATTTCGTGATTGACTTCACCTCAATCTATTGATGTACTGCATCAAATATTTCGTAATAAATTAGAAATAATAATGATCACAAGTGAGGGGTGTAGGGGTTAAATTATCTGCATAAAAATTCCAGTACCCCAGGTTCGTTCCCTGGCAGAGGACTAAAAATGTTTTTTTTCGAGTTTTAAAATTAAGTGGCTTCAACCCCTCCAAAAAATCCATGCAAGAAGCCCCTGACCTGGACTCTCCCTGGAAAAAATGATAACATTAAGCAGCCACCACCCAATGGAAAGAAAAAAGTAGGAAGATTATCAAGATTCCTCACTACTACACCAAATACACAGAGGACATTATTTCTAGGCAACGACAGATGGCAGCCCCATTATCATCCTAGACCTGGTACTGCAAACAAATCATCTCCTTAGCTGGAACAACGGATTAACGAAACTGATGCAAGGCAAAAATAACAATACGAAAACAACTGCACCAACTCATATAAGATGAAGATGCTTTGTGATAGCCAAATGCTCCCAAGAGGGGAAATCGAGAAAAAAAATTATCGCAAAGCAAGGGTATTAAAATAAAGCCTAATGTCAGTTTAACAAACATTTAATATGAAAATCAGAAATTCCTTCCTGTCAGCTGTTCAACATTGATCCATCCTCCATCGTGATTAAGGAAAGTGGAATTTTCTCTATCTTTTGCATTATAACCGCAATAGCTTTAAGCGAATTTAGGTCGGTAGCCTTTAATTGAGAATCTAATATTTGTAGTGATAATTTTTTTTAATTAAGCTTGGGAATAATATAAGAAATGTCATATATACATATCTACTAACTAAAGATCTTTTCATACAGCCACTAGGTTGTCCAATTGCTGCATATTAATTGTTATAGTTTGTATGTATGTATGTATCAGTAGTTCTTAATATTACCCTTTGATAATTTTTCAATCAAAACCTTTTGTATTATTATTTCCGTTTTAAAGACCTTAAAAGAATATAACAAACGCCTTTGGGTGTAGAAAATTTTATAGTACCAAAGATAAGCATTTGGTATAATATATTTTCTCTCAGTGTACTTAATACTTAAATGTTTAAACAATATATTTTTCGCTACGTTTTGTTTAATATTTGGTAACTCAAAACACTTGGAAATATTGCAAGTTAGTACAATAGAATAATGCAAAATCCTTTCTTTTGCAAAATGTTAATCTTTTTTCTTCTAATTTTTCCATTTATTTATTTTTGATTTGTAAATATTTTACAATATTGAAGTGCAAAAATCGAAAAAAGGCACTTTTGTCGATCGAATAATAATATTTTATACGCGTCCGCTCCCAAAATCTTTGTTTGTAAATAATAAAATGTATATCAGTGTGTAAAAATATTTGATAACGATTGTGAGATGAATGTTTGCTGAACGTTTGTGGGCAAGCGTACGTACATATGTGTATATGTACTCGTGTATGTGTGAATTGTATTGCATTGATTGTAAAAGCGTTGGTTGAGGACTAAATTATTTGCTTTGCAAATTTTTGTATATGCACGTTTGTTTGAAAAAGAGTATATGTAATGTTTGGTGTGTGTATGTATGTGCATATGTGTGTGTATGTAACTTTCATTCTCTCACATTCTTCATTATATATCCATTGTAAATCATTCAATGTACGTTAAACATCTGCTGCTGCTTACTATAGCAAAAAACTTGACTTGTTTAGTTTAATCGCCATAAAATTGGAGCATATTTGCTTAATTTAAGTGCCAAATCAATATTTTGCTTTAAAAACGAACTGTATAAATTAACTGCCCTCATTCATAATATATTATTGAAGATTTGTAAAAGCTTTATGAAATGAATTTCCATACAAAATTTATTTTAAAAATCTGTTATGTTTAAGAAAGCTTTATTAACTATGACAAGGATTAGGAATACGGTTATACCGAATTGAACACTAGTTTTCAGATAAATATTTTTCAAATAAATATTTTCTAATAAATATTATCCAGCTTATCATCGAGATTTAACTGAATAATCTGCAAAGCAGCAGTTAAGGAAGTCAAATAAAAAACACTCTGGGCATAAATAAAAACAACATTTTAACAAAACTTGGGGAAAAAATTAACTAAATAAATAAAATATATTATCCTACAGACCATAAAGATTTAAATGATTTTTTTGCCAATCAAGAAAAATTCAATTACCTAAAAATATATTTTTTTAATTTCAAAAATTTTCAATTATTTCTGCAGTACTACCGTATTTACATGAAATATATTGAATAAAGCTACGTACACACGGTTGGCAGATCTTACAATATTGCCAGTAAAATTGTCTGAAAATGTATTACAATCGTGTGAACTGCCAATTTTTTACTTACAACGTTGTCAGAAAAACCATTGTCAGTCCATTGTAAGACGACAATATTGCCAGGCATCTGACAACCGTGAGAACACCTATCGCAGGCATTGTCAGATAATTGGCAGACATTGTAAGGTAATTTTTTATTGGCAGATGTCGAAAATTTATGCACCTGACAATAACACCATTGTCAGAAAAATATTTCTACTGGCAACACTACGCGCGCATAAACGTAAATTTAATGTTTTAAATTTTCTGGCAGTGCCGAAAAACAAATTTGTTGTACAATAATCTAACAACCGTGTGAACTGACAATTTTTATTGGTAGGTAAATTTATTGCCAGACAGTTGTCTGACAATGAAATTGTAAGCTTTTCTTACAATCGTCTGAACTAACAATGTACCTTTTTGTAGCCATATTGAATTGTCAGAGCATTGCCAGTACGTTGGTAAATCAAACAACATTGTCAGATCTTACAACCGTCTGTACATAGCTTAACATCATAAGAAAATCTAAATTTTTAGTCATTTACTGAAAAGCAATATCGCCCATTAGTTAAACTAATTTTAACTCAGAATTAAAAAAAATATCCGTAAATTGTAAATAAATAATTAATAAAAAAAACTTTCGAAAAATTTATATAAATCAAGGACTCTATGTACGTCAGTTTAAATTGCTTTATATTATTACTATTGCATTATTATTATTGCATTTGAGAACTTTTCATCACCGGAAATATAAAATGTGTACATTAAAACAGGCTCGATCATATTTCTTATGGCAAGTAGGCAAACTGCGACATAATTAGTGTAAATGCGGCTATTCCTTATATCAGATTTTTTTTCTTTTAAATATAGTTTGCTTTTATATATAGAATATAAATGTTGTCCACAAAAAAAGGGAATATATATATATAAGAGAATATATATTATTTTTACCAAGTAAACTTACTTTTATTAAAGTCGAATTTTAATTTCAACAGACTCCTTTAGGGAATTGTTTGTTTGTAATAGAACCATTGCCTTCAACATGCAATGCCTTGTGCTGGAACTAAGAAAATAAGTTATGGGAAGCAGGAAAAAGGGAGCAATTTTTGTGGACGTTCGACTTGAACCTTTACACACTGAAGTTGGTAGGAAACACCAGGTGTTATTTCCAACACACAGATTGTTCGACTAAAGAACGAATTATTCCATGTAATGCGAAGTGAATCGCACTGGTATATTGACCACAAATGAATATGTTGTTTGTGGAAAATACCGAGTGAGATAAAGTTCCCTGATTTCCCCAAAATATAAAATATAAAATGTATAAATATATTCTACATGCGACGATGCTCCACTGAGTCGATAGAGTTAGTCAAACTTTAAAGTACCGATCCATACGTGAAAATTGTATTCAATTTTCGATCGTCCGACATACATATGTGCCGCAAACAGTAAGGAGATCAGTAGCAGCGAAGTAACTTTTACACCATCTTAAAAAAAGAATATCACTAGCTTCTTATTCCTTAATATTCATATCTTACATTATGAGTGAAGAGATGGAGCAGAATGTGTTTATTTTTTATGTTTATCTTAATATAAAAAAATTCAGGTTGTCTTTTAGTTACGCCCGCTCTCGGTACCGCCATGCATCAGCACCTACGACATTACCTGGAAGAAATATACGAGAATTTATGTTTTGATTTAACGTTACATCTCAAAGATGGATGAATTTTCAACTCAAACATCTGGTTGAGTTAAAACTAATAAATGAAAATCACATAGTTTTACGATATTTGTTATATAAAAATAAATAAAAAATAGATTTACTGTTATAAGGTCAAGAATTCCTCATATTTGAGAACAAAAAATTTTGTAGAAAAATATAGATAAAGAGATATTCTATGCCAAGAAAATGTTAAAAGATAATTTTCAATTTTTTCGAATTGGCTCATAAAGCTTGAGATAATTTCATTGATATAAACGAAAACAGTTTTCTATCAATAATAAAAAATTAAAACACAACTCCCACAGAAGTCAATGTCAAGTCAATGAAGTTGTGGTAATTCTCAAAATTGTCTGGATTCACGTATGGAAGGAGTAGAAAATTGTAATTTACCATAGATAATGTATTTTTTCTTATAAGAAAGATCCTGCAATAATTACCAAATTAAAAGAAAACTTTTCTCATGTAATATAATTAATAAGAGAAAATTCTTAATGTGAATATCCAATTTACATTTTTGATTAAAGTTGCAAAGTACTTTCTAAAAATCTATAATTTACGTAATATATTAAACAATTTTCAAATCCATTAAGAAGGCTGAGCTACTTTCCATGTACATTCCTAGCCCAATATTATCGGAACTACATATATATCCAAATTATTGCGATAGCTGAAAATATCCTAATGCCAAATTTTCGCTCTACTCAAGGACAAGCTTAATGCATCGTGACAAAACTTAAAAAAAAACTTGTTCATTAATCATGTTATTAATAATGAAATCAAATATAATCTATCTATATATATAAAATTGGATGTGTGTATGTATGTATGTATGTATGTATGTAACGTAATGGCTCCAAAACGGTTGGGCCGATTTTGACGAAATTTTCAGGGAACCTTCAGAATACTCGGGCGGGTGACACTGTAAAGTCCGATTTTTTATTTTCGGTCTGTGGGCGGAGGGGCGTGGCAAAATGCAGTTTTCATATTGCACCACCAATGACATATACATATATTTATTTTTTGTGCTTTTTTTATTTTATTTTACTTTTTTTTTGGAAAGCCGTTGTCATGTTCTTCTAAACGAGATATCAAACTCTTAAATCGGTTATGTAGTTCCGAAGATATTTTGAGCTGACGGTGTACATAAAAATTACGTGTATGTTCGTGATCGCTAAACTCAAAAACTACCGGACCGATTTTGACCAAATTTGATATGCGTGCTCTATGGGCCGTGAGGAGTGTTTCTGTGTAGTTTGAAGTTCGTCCAACAGATGGCGCAATACTTAGTTTTGTGTGTGTGTTTTTGCACCGTAACTCAAGAACTGCTGCACCGATTTTGACCAAACTTTATATACATGTTTTATGGGAAGTGAGGAGTGTTTCTGTGTAGTTTGAAGTTCATCCGACAGATGGCCCAATATTTTGTTTTTTGTTTTGCCCAATAGAGATTAGCGCGATAAGCCTATGCTGCGTTTTGCTGAAGGCGTTGGGTCCTTAACCAGCGTGTAGTGGGGTTAATTAGCCCGATACCTTTATTTGAACAATAATTGCTATATCGATTTAGTGCGAATTTGAAGGCAAAACAAGGTTTGCCCGGGTCAGCTAGTAATTAACTAAATTAATATTATTAATGTGGGAGGAAATTTCGTTACAAAATTTAATTTAAATTGTCAATAAAATTTTTTTAAAGCTTTTTTCATTAATGAAGTTTTAATTTACAACAAATTAATCTTGGAAAATTAAAAGAAGCACTATTGCAACTAGATAGAGGACTATAAAGAAAAAAGTAAGAGCTTTTATTACTTTATATTTAACAATATTATTTAATCTTTTCTAAATTCAAACACTTGGAATTTTGAATTTCATCCTAGTATAATAGAAACTTAAACCACTCAAGCTCCTTTACCTTATTCTCGAAAGGACCGAAAAAAGTACGCGCCTCACAGACAAATCTTTTAATGTTCAATATAAATTTTCAATTCTTTAAGTAAAAAATCTTTAAACAAATTCTTAGCATGTCATTATTATCTTTCTTTTCTAGAATAAAATTTTATTCTTGGGAAAGCATAATAACAGAAGCGTTTATTTTCATCAGGACTCCTCTTATGTCTAAAACTACTTCTAATTTGTAAAATATTCATTTACTTTCTTTAACTTAATTGTAACCACTCAAATGCAATTCATGCCTTTTTGATATTTCTACCCTGCATTCAAAATGTGTGTCACTGCCAACTAAAATGAAAGAAAAAAATATTAAACTAAGGCTTTTACTAACAAATAAATGGTAATAAAACGCACTAAAGGTGGGTGGGCTGATAAATATTGCCAATTGAATTTAAAAAGAAAAATATTTTAAGAATTATAACCGACTCTTTTGTAGCTGACAGCAGCACTTGTCATTCTTATTTATTCGACCATAGACGAAGATTATATGCAGGAATCTACGGCAGCAGGACGAGACTGCTTCTCTCTCCTGGGAGGAAGTCGCTGGCATTTCTGGTTGGCATTATCACGATTTACTGTGCGATCAGTCGCATGTCGCATCAACTATGATGATCAGTTCAAAATCCGCTTCGACACAGAGGAGGAAGGGTCAGTCTGCAATTGCCCAGATCTCCTATGGAGCACAGGCTTGAAATGCCTAAGAAATTTCTTCTTTTGGGACCTGGAGTGTTTCAGAAAAAAGCCACTGACGGATTTATTAGCGTTTGTAAGAAATTCCGGTTGGTCCTCGGTAGTTCGAAATCCGACATTTCATAGGTAAACGTAAGGTGCAGTCATTACGGGCCTTATGGCCTCCGGTTGCACTCGAAACGTTTGTTGCGAGCTGTCCTAATTACCTTAGCTCTAAATTTCAAATAAGCTTTTAAATACTTTAAATGCAACAAGCCTTTGTAAGAAAAACGATTACAAATTTCAATCGAGTTAGTGAAATTTATTATTCTGAAACAAAACCAATTTAGGTAAACTATTATTAAAAATTGCGCTTTTCTTTTATGACATAAAGGAATAAACATTTTCATATGGAGTCAGTCAACAAAAATATCAATGCAAGAAAAATAATGCTTCTTTCTACTCATTTCGATTGTAATTACATCACCAATATATATTTTTATATTGATTTTATTCATCTAATTTATAAAAAGAAGTTTACGGAACATGTTTTGATCATTTTAAGAATAACAAGCTTTTGATAACAAATTGCATTGGAAAACAATAAAAAATTTATTGCCAAAAAATCTTATTGATGTACAAAAACGATTAAAGTTTCATATTTCCGGTCTCTAAGAAGTTTAAAATAAAAACCGTTTAACCAAAATTTTAACTAAATTTCATGTATCGTCTCTGCCAGTACCAAGAGAGTTGACAGCTAAGCGAGAAATTCAGTTAATTGTTTCAGAGACCCTGGTAGCGCTAACAAGAATCTTATAATGCATTACATACCACTAGAGGACTTTTTGTATGATAGTAATGAGAACACGGTGGGAAAGGAGTTTTAACTTTTTCGAACCATAATGAACATATTATTTGGTGTTTTCATAAATGCATGATTTTCTGCAGTAATGCACTAGAGTTTGTTCTTAAATGCAACCCTTAAGGCAGTGACAATGTACTCTGTCTGATGCCAAATGTGTCAGTCAGTCTTGTTAGCGATAAGCAAAGATGAGCAAATTGCTCATTTACCATATTATATTAAGTATATTAGAAGTACATTAGATACAATACAAACATTTGTTTAGGAAGTCAAAACCATTCTATTTTATTCAAAATTTTATGGCCAAATGGTTTTTTAAACAACCCTCCTGTTTCGACAAAAACGATTTCTTTATGTTCAATTCTCATGCTCAGTTCTATTTTGTTCATTTCTCTATGATATATACATACATATATCTACACATAAATATATTTATGTATTTTATTTTATAAAATGTTTACCTTCAACACAGAAATCGTAATAGAGAGTGAATAGAAAAAAGTGCACAAAATAAGATTTTGTAGCACGTACCCCTGGCATAGTTTCTGTTTCTTGTTCAGTTTTTTCTTCGTTTTTTAAGTTGATTTTGGTCACGTTAGAGACTAGAAAAACTCGAGAAGAAAATACAAGAAATGCAAAAAAGTTGCACAAAAACTATAACAAAAACTTTAGTGAAATGCGGTAGACCACAAATAAAAACAAACGACAAATGCCTTGCAAAGTAAATGCAATAAATAACACATCGAAATGAAAGGAGAAAAAAAATCAAGGGAAACAAGAACAATATTACAATTCAACCAAAAGCAGCAGCAGCAGCAGCAACAACAATAACAACAACAACTACATTAAAAATAACAATTTACATAAAATGTATTTTATGGCCTACAATAGAGAAAAATCTAGTATAAAAATGTATGTATGTCTGTGTGTGTGTGTGTGTAAGTATGATCGTACTAAACAAATAAAACATGCAATCACTTTTGTTTCCATTTCCATCTTATTCATTTAAGATAATTTTATGGCAAAGGAATATAATATAAACTGTTTTTGTGAAAATCAATCAAAATTTAAAATTATTTAAGGCAATAAGAAAGAAAAAATAATAACTTACTTGCCACATAAAAGGAGTCCAGACAATCATGAAAACAACAACATTCATGCATAAATACTTCAATATATACATATTGAAAGGAGCGAAGAGGGATGCCGAGAATTTCCTGAAAATAGTGATTTTTATTTAATTTTCATCTGCATAATTTATAATTATTTAAATAATTTTTGAAATTTCTTCAAGAAATTTTTATGTGGGCTATATTTTGTTCTGTTGGTAGAATTCGATTCCTAGATTTTCTCTACCTCTACAAAAAAATGACAAACAGAAATATTTGTATTGCTGTATCCTACAAAGTTTGCAAAATAATACGTAAAAGCCAAAAGAAATTCCTAACATTTATATATTTGTACTTTTTTTAATGAGTTCTATTTTTGTTTTTCACATGCAATTAAATTTTATATAAATTAATTAGTTAGTTAGTTAGTTATTTACTGAGACTTATTCATTTTCATATTGCACGATTTTCCAAAACACATTTTTGAAAAGAAGACTTAAAATTATTTCAATAGCATTAATGTTAGATTATACATCTTGCCTAAAAAAATTATGAAAGAAACATTAACATTAAAGCTAGTGCTCGCTCCGTGCACTTGCCTTTTATAGAAATTAATTTAAAGTCATGCTAAAATTAATTTTGTATATCGTTTTGGAAGGCACTTAGTGACAAATACCAGTAGTTATTTGGCTAAATTCTTTGAAACCAACCAGCTATCACATCCATTTAAAAGTTCAATTTCGGTTTCGGTTCCAATAGTAATCGCGGGTCCGATAGCAAATTTTAATTTAGCTTTCCGCAATATATTTCCTACAACATGTCCATGTTATCATCGTTAATGGTTAATTGGACGTTGTTTGTTGATGTATTTAAAATCATTGTTTTTGTCTCAATAATTTTTTTTTTGTTTCTATATGCAAAGAAAAACATAATTGATACAATTACAATCGTAAGCTATCATTTATGTTTACCCTTATGGTTCTATCAAACATGTTATTATTTTCACCATAAACATATTGTGATATTTGTCGGAACAACATTTCTATGTTTATTGCAATTAATTAAGAAAGATATATATTTGTGTTTACGTTTATTTTTATTTGAAATACATTTGTGTACAGACATGGTCATCTTCCCAAACATATAATCAGCACATTTTTTTCTTACAAAAAATCGTTTTCTTGTTGCCCGTTGTCCTTAGATTGTTCCGCTCGTATATCTCTGTATACCTCCCGAAGCACTGTGTGTCACCTTGTCGTCGTTGTTCGTTTAGCCGTGCCTCTCCTCATAACTGTATCTCTCCTACCACCTGTGTCTCTTCTCCTATATGTGTTCCTATCTTGGCTCACCATCCCTTTCTCTCTTCATTTCTATGGATGATTTGATGAATTGTGTATTATTATGGCGGTAGTGGCTGTCAAGTCCTGGTATTTTATTTTCTCTCGCTCTTTTACTTCCATTATGTATTCTATGTTCCTGTGTTGCTCGTTTGGGAGTCCAGAATTTGTTCTTCGTTCTTCAATTTTATAAAATAATGGTGTCTAAACTATAAAAATAAAGAAAAAACTGAACTTGGGACGATTTTCCGTCATCCCACGTCAAATTTGGTTTGAAAACAGACCGGTTTCGGCTTTGTGCCATCTTCAGTGTTCTCTTGAATATTCAAGAAAATCGTCCCAAATTCAAACAAACCCCGTCGGAAAAAGAAAAACACAAAAATCAAAAAACTGAACCACTATATTTTGTCTGCTGTCTTTTTTTACTGTTTCCTAAAATTTCTAATTTCGCAAGGATAATTCTGATAAAATCATAAAAAATACTCCAAAACTATTTTTAGTTATTTTAAAGAATATCTGGAGAAGTTACAGAAGGCAATGTTACGGAATTTCCTTTTAGAAAAGGGATATATGAAAGATGTAACTATCCTTATCGAAATGAAAACAAACGGTCATGTATCATTGCATCAGTACACTTTTAATATCTATTTGTAGAAACAGGAAAATATTGTTCATGGATTATAATATTGCATGGATTGCAAGTTTTGATAAGCAATTGTTTTTGTTTCTTGTTTAATTTAGTGTGTCATAATTTTTCAAAAAAGAATATTTATAGGAGGTCCCCATATATACCCGCTGTTTGACTAAAAATAATAATGTATGATAATTACAAGTTATGTTATGCTATTCTTGGTATTTTTGTTCTTGATAGCTTGGCTTAGTTTATATCATTACTCTGCTATTAAGGATAATATATCCTAAACTTGATTTTTTTTTTTAATATTGTACACAAGTTATAAACTATATTTTGTAACATTTGAAAAATATTTTTTATTCTCTGGTGTTTAGCATATTTTAAATCATAATTTTTCCAACAAGGATATATGGGAGGTGTCCTTATCCTTAACTTGATTTGATAAAAAGATTTTATACACAAATTGAGAGCCATATTTTGTGACTTTTGATAATGTTTTGTTATTTTTTTTTTATTCCTCATATTAGCTTAAGACATAAGTTTTTTAAAAGGATATATGGAAGGTAATCATATCCTTGCTCATATCCTTTGATGATTTTTTCCTAAGCTTGAATATTTTCATAACTAGATGATACAAAGTATCATACTACTTTTTTAACCTATGTCTCCTTCTTCTATTTTTGTTTAATTTTAATAGAGATCAAAGGACTGTACATGATAACGTTTTTTCAAATGATCGACGTGAAAGGACAGTGCGGCATAACTTTTTTCTACAATTGAGCGCAGATTTTTATCTCTTAAGGACTAAGCGGGCTTAAGTTTCTGCAAAAAAATAAACTCATTGATACAAAACGCACAATGCTATTTCGAAGCGTGTAGCCTTACTTCCAATTGTTTCCGTTTGTCGGAGCGTTTTAGTCTTTTATATGTTGAGATTTTTGTTTGCGAAAGGTCTCATCAGATCTTATGAAATATAATTTTCCTAACTATCATCTTTGTATTTATTTTCCTACGACCCTTCATGAGTTTCCATACATGAAGTAAAATTCAGTTTAAAAATTTAATTACACCCACTATCTGCTGTGTAGATTGGAATGAAAATTTAATTCTCCTTGTTGACTTTGGAACATTGGCTCATAATAATTCTCTCTTAACTAAAAACTTTACCAACTTTAATCTACTAATATCGACTAATCTAATCAATACATCCCATATAGACACTGCGTAAGAAATTCGCAGCAAAGTATTTAATTTTGCTAATTTTGAAAGTTTTTTTTTTTCTTTCAAAAATGCATTGCAATGAATTAAAAATTATTATTATTTTGGCACTTACTTGTGTACAAATATTCAATAAGTTTTTCTCAAACTAAATATTTCCTATACAATAAACAACCATAAATTACTGGCCACTTTAACTTTGAATAGAGAAAAGCATCATAATGCGGTCAATTTAAAATTTATACGAAATTTTTTTGTAGTCTTTTACAACATTTTATTGTCCTGTATTTCTAATTTTTTTCTTTTTTTCGATATCAATTTTAGGTGTCAAACTTACAATATATTGGCTAAGCGAATTTTAATTATTTCGTTTTATTTATGAAACACATTATTATAACTTCAGAGTGAATGAAAAGGGTTGAAAAAATGTGTACGATCGTAGGAATTATAATTTGAATTCTCATTTATTTAGAGACATTGACAGATATTAAATATAGACAAAAAAATAATACGACGTTGTTTGTTCAAATAAAATAAATGAGTCTTAATATGTTTAAATTATTCGAATTAGTTCAAAAGCCTCTAGGACATGTCATACGCTCTAATTTTTCTTGCGAAGTCACAGTGTTATATTTAATTACCTATTAGAGTTACTGTAGCATTTGATTCTTAATATATTCAAAATAAAATATATAGTATTTAGGTACACATAATATATACTCGTATATATAAAACTAATTTCCTATACAAGTAAAAAAAAAAAGGATACCCACGCTTCGTAAAAATATTATTCTATCATATGTCTTGGACTTTTGAGTATTTTAGGAAAAGTGTTTTTTTTTCTATTTATTCAAACCATTTACATATTAGCAAAAGGCACTGTTGACGCAAGCCTAGAATATATGCTGTAGATTTTTACACGGAGCGTGATTGTCCTTATTTAATTTGTTTTTATATCAAAGCTGATCTTGGCGTTTAAATAAAAAAGTATATATATATATATATATATATATATATATATATATATATATATATATATATATATATATATATATATATATATATATATATATATATATATATATATATGCATTTTCACCATTTTATTTGAATTATTCGATATTTCAGTATAATTTTCAGGATGAGCAAGCGTGTAAATTTTTGTATACGAGCTCGTTTAACTTTTCTTTCAGGAGTTGGGTAATATGTAATATGTAAATGAATAACCCAGCCTAGGGGGAAGAGAACTGACACATGTAATGTCACTTGTCTAGTCCTTGGAAGTATGCATGTGACTTCCAATAATAATTTTTATGGTCATATTAAGAAGAGGCCGGCGAGTTCACCACTTTGTCGATCTTAAGGATTTCGTTTTATTATATCATGTGGGTAGATCCGTTTGGGTAATTATGAGTTTTTAAAAAATAGTATTCAAAAAATAAATGTCATTTGGAAAACCTGTAATTGTCTCTAAATTTATTTGTTTTTTTTTTTTATATCGGGTTTAATGTTTCGATTATGCTGGGAGATGCTGATATTAGGGCTTTGGTGGATTGTATTTGTAAGTGTGCATACGTTTATAAAAACAATGCGGTTGTTTAAGTGGATGCGTTTTTGTGTAGGTGCGTATAAGTAATTGTGCTCATTTTATTATTGCTCATACGCCACATTACGCATTTTGTGTCATTCATTATTTTTAACATGCCATACAAAAATAAACGGCAGTTTTCTTTTTTTAATTTATATACTTTAGCTTTTTAATTTTTTATTTTTATTTTTAACAACTGAACTATTTTGTGGCATAGAACTACATAAATTGTTTTCGTTGTTTCATTAATTTTGTATTTCCTTTGCTCTTTTACTCGCCAGTCCGGGCCATATACGAAAGCGAAAGAAATTTTTTGATAACCATTTGGCGACAAAAAAATTATATGTAAAAACATGTTTCCTTGCTCTATGTCAATATAGAATACATACGTACCTATGTCATATAAATGTAGGTGTGTGTCAGTCTGTTTAAGCAAGTAAGTATATGAGCTTGTCAGATTATCAGTAAACAGGCTGACCGTTGATATACACAACTTTACACACGTACATACGAGTACAACAAAGGAATGTTGTCATCAAAATCATAGTATGGGCTTTTTTTTCGTTGTCAACGTTATTGTTTTATTAAAATGTTTGTTCTTCTTCTTTGCAATATCTGTTAATACGTTGCTGCCCACATTAATGCAGGCTGTTGGATTGTATTCCGTTTAATTAATTTTTGTTAACTGCTGTTTTGTGTTGTTCGAGTTTCTATTTTTTTTAACGTTTATCATTAAACTTGTTGGAAAATGGGAATTAATAGAATATCAACATGAGGTTGTTTTATTAACAAATTTAAGAGTAGTAAACTCTAAGATTAATTTCCCAATTAAGACTAACTTAGTAGATAAAATTCGTACGGGATTTATATTAAGCCTACTGGGCATAAACTACATATTCATTTATCGGATTAAATGCGATTAGCATAGATTAATATTTACTATGCCTAAAAAGAGACGCTGGTAATTCCTATAATTTAACTTCCGTTTCCCGCCATTCAAGATAACAGAAACAACATCTGCACAAGCGAATTATTTATATGAATTATGCCATAAAACAGGGCTCCCAGTGTGAATCCAGTAAAATCGTTTACAAAAGCTATATTTTCATATTTTCTTTTTCCTTCTGGTGACACATGTAATGGCTGACTTAAACCTCTACTGCATGAACGAATTTAAATTTTTTAAGAAATACTCGATGTTGTGGTGAAATATTGAAAATAATTACATTCTAATAAACAATTTTTTTAATTTAGAGAGCCTGGTGCTTAAATAATCACTTATCTAATTAAATTAAAAAAGTTCAAACCTTTTTCACAAAATTACAAATTTATTATGACCATCGTTATAATGATTATTATTTATATAATTATTATTATTTTTAGATTATTGCTGTTATTATTATGATTATTTCTATGATTATTGTTACTATTATTACGATCTGTAATATGATTATTATAATTTTTACGATTATTATTATTATTACTATTATTATTATTATTATTATTATTATTATTATTATTATTATTATTACTATTATTATTATTATTATTGTTATTATTTTTATTATTATAATTATTTTTATTGTAAGTATTATTATAATTGTTGTTATTGTAAGTATTATTATAGCTATCATATACAAATATTTATGCATATAACCTTCAAAATCAATTTTATGCCTACTGTGTACAATATGAGCAATACCTGGAGGGGTTTTTACAATATAATTCGTAAAAAATTTACATGATTAAATAATACAATTAAGTCCATAATATTTAGTTTAGAACGTCATTAGTTTTTTCAGAGGGAGGCACCATATATTTCTTTAGGCATTTTAGCCACTTTCTAAGAAGCTTAACATTAAACATGACCATTTTTTATCCTTCTTCTTTTACTAACATGTAAAGCTATCAAATTCAATTCTTCGTAAACTATAAGTGAAAAAATTAAAATCCTACAAATTCTCCACAATTTCTAATGTATTGTTATAATTAAAATCTTTTATATCAACAACAATGTAATAAATCCCACTAACATTGATCCACACATACACTACATATTTGAAATGTTTGACTCTTTTTCATTGAAAATAGACTGTTACAGTAAAACATAAAAGCAATAACACTTTATTTATAACATCTTTTCACATAAAACAAAATAAAAATAAAAATATATGAAAAAATTTATATTAAATTGAAAACATTATTAATATTTTTCATGTATATTTTTTTATTTCCTCCCTACCCCGAAAAATAATACCACAACGTACAAAATGCTAAATTTACATTTCCTCTGCAATATCAACTCAATGTGTATGTGTGTTCTTAACTATATGTGATCTGATCCCTACCACAACCAACCAAATACCATTGACACCCTACAAATTACCTACAAATTAAAATAATATAAATATATGTGTATGTGTGTAAAAAATTGCCACGCCCATCACATGTGCTCGCTTTCGAATCGGTTTGTTAATATCAGGTAAAAATGGCGGTGTTAGTGCAACAAGTTCTGGTGTTGTTGTTGGAGGTTTATTAACGCCCGGTGACTTACAGATTCATGCAAATGTAAGAGAAATTACTTAAAAATTTTTAATTGTTATTTTTGTTTTCCGTTTTAAATATTTCGCAAAGCAAAAATACTAACAAAAGAAAATTGTATGCAAGGAATGTCAAATTCGATGTGTTCTTTACATTCTATTTTTTTTTTTTTGTATTTTGTATTGAAAATTTCCTGGCACATATTTTACATACTTATATATGTTTTTTCTTAAATTATTCTTTTATATTAATTGTGTATATGTTTGTGTATAAAATCATAATATTAAGGTGTTGGTTTTTGCCTAAAGTCAGAATCACTTTAACTCAAAAGAATTGATGTTGTTTTTTTTTTGTCTTCAAACTTCTATATTTTTATAAATAAAAAATGAAAAAAATATTTTTTTCTGCCTTGCCTATTCAAACCATTTTATTACACTCCTAAACACACTGATATGAAAATACACATAAGTACATATATCACAGATATTTTTTAAATCTTAATTTTTCCTTAAATTTACCTAAGCGCAAGCATCCTCTTCAATCTACTTTCTTTATTTTATTATTAATATAATATATAATGACTTGAAAATAAATATACTGTATATTATTGCTATGAAAATGTGGAAAATTTGCATGGATATCGTAATTCTATTTAAAAAAATCTACCACTTCTTTTATATCAACCAAAATCAAAGCTTTTATTTCAACACATCAACGACAAGAAAGAACTACACCCTTCACAAGATTTTAAGAAAAATTTGAAGAATATTGTTTATAAAACACAGATACAGCCATATTGCCATATAAGACATTTATATATTTTAGTACGAAATTTTGAGACATTTATTTTTAAATATATACTTTTGAAAACATTTTGTTTTATTCTAGGTAAAAGGTTAAGTATAACATTATTTTTTTGTACACAAGGATCATAGAAAAGCAGGAATATTCGTCAAATATAGTTAGTTGGTAAAAAAAACTCCAATAGTATTGACTCTGAAAATATTATCCTATAAAACTATTGCCTGTACTATCTCAGAAGAAACACAATATACTCGTATATGAAATTTATCCACCCCTGGCCTGCGACTTCAGCAGAAGAATATATTTCAATTAGTTTCTTAACATCCTCCGTCGCATGCATTAAAGTTTTAGAGAAACTTTATTAGAAAAATATTTGTTGGTGATATACGGTTAAAAAAAATTCAAAACTCAATAACTGAAACATTTTTCGAAATTAATTTTTTTTGTTATTTAAGGTCCAAATGAAACGATTTGATTTTTTCATACAGTAGATATTTATATTTCTAATATAACAGATATTAGTTTTTCTAAGTAGACAATAAAAAAAGATTTGTTAATTAATGTCTATTTGAAAAATAATTAACATTGAATAAATTTTATGATCATTCGGCTTTTGTAAGGATTTTTGTGATGATTCTGCTGAAGGAAATAAAGATTAACGAAAGGTTTATCTTATTATGCCACCTGTTAAGGGTGCTTTCATTTTTAATACGTCGTTACTAATTAATTAAACAGCTGCTTCTTTAAAGAAATGTATTAGTTATAGAAAAAACCGCGAGTCGAAGCGTATAACTCGTTTATTACCTAAGGATGAGCAATTTTTATTGCATTTAATCTAGTCAAAAGTCCAACTATAAAAAAAACTTACTATACAATACAAATGTGAGCTGCGCATTACAAAGAAAGAGTTATTATTTTTTTCACCAATCAATATTCCTGGTAAACGATCAAGGAAGTTCTTCAAAATATTGAGTCTTCTTCAATAAATAATTTTAATAAAATACTATTCGAAATATTTTAGGATAATGTTTCAACTAACCTTCTGCGGAATCAATTTATTTACAACAACTCAAAAGAAAAAAAATTTTTTTTTAATTTTATTAAGGCAACCTGCGTAAGAAAGTACGAATATAATTTCCAACACCAATGCTTCCTGCCATCTACATGTTGTCAATACTATAAATGTTGTTAACGCTTAATTGATATTTCTTAATTTACTCAGATACAGCCCGAATTGATTTAACAAGCCACATCTCAAGTCACATCAAGCATGAAATACTAGGGGATATGTGGCATCCTGCGAAAAATGCGTTGTTATGTTCTGCTGTGTAGGTTGGAATTAAAAGTTGCATTTTTCTTGATTGACTTTGGAACATTTTCTATGATTAGTTCCTTCTTAACTGAAAATATGGCACGAATATTAGCCCATTCCTCATTTATGTTAATCTAATTATTATTGTATCACTATTTAAGATGGTAAAAATTTTATACCAAGATGACATAAACTTTATATCCGGCAGTATAAACAATCCAAAAAAACTGTATTTAAAAAAATTTAGTATAGAAATTACACGGTTGGTTTTTAAGCTCAATATTATATTAGTTTTTGCAAGGTCGTGTAATGTCCAAAAACTATACAAATTTAGTAAATTTTATAATTGGCATAAATTTATTAGATCTAAAGATTGGGCATTTTTGTAATTAAATTGTAATCACAACTTGAATCTTTTACAACACATAATCCTGCCTTATACACATGGAATGAAGGATAAAATCCACTTCTATGCAAATACTTAAAGCAAATAATAAGGAACTAAATTGTACAGGAAAAAAACTTATTAGGTAAAGGTTTTTGGACATTACGCCTTAGCCCATTAACTTAGTAAGATAATTTATTAAAAAAAAAAAAAAAAAAACTTATAATCAGGGTGCAGTTAATGATCGCCTCGATCACAATATTTTATTTTAAGTAGGATAAAAATATTTTATATGAACAACATAAAATTTCCAACAAATTGTTCTTGTACAAAAAGAAGTCCTGTTTAATTATGAAACTCCTACAAACTCCCGGAAAATTGCTCCCATCAAACAAAAATTTCAAACTATCTTGTTTCCACAAATATCAAGAGAGAATGAGTACCAATAAACCTGCAACCAATGATATAAACAAATAGTGTGAAAGCCCATGTAAAAAGTCAAAGTCCCAAAAACCACCAAATAAATTGTTAAAAATTTACAACTACAACTACAATTACTATCCATTTCTTGTGTTCCACTCTTAATAATCTTGCAGCATCTTTGCGCGTAGATCCCTGGCGCCAGCAACGAAGTCTTAACGAACGTGATCTTTTAAGTGTGAGCAATTCATATGCAACAGGCTATCATCGATTGAGGAGCAATAACCGTTTGTATTCATCAGCAGATCCTGATCGTTACGATTTGCATCGAGAAAGACTGGAAAAGTATCCCCTAACACGTACCGCACGTTTAGATGTGCAACAACGTAATACATTTAATCGATCTAACCATGATCGACAGGCCGAAGTTGAAGGGATCAGAGGAGGACAATTAGGCTTCACAGCCGGCTTTAACGGCGGCGATATATTATATGGTGGTAGAAGGGCACCACCCTTGGCTACTGCTGCCTCAAAAGGTATTAGCAGTAGCACTTATGCGCACAACCATAAACAGCCACAAATTATTATAGGCGACACAGGACATTTGGCAGCGAAATCTGCAACATCAGCAACACAATCTATATATGATCGTTACATAGGCGGTAGTGGAACTATGGCATCGTTAGCAGGATCAACAACTGAAGGGGCCACACGCAACTTAAGTCGTGAACGTAGCTTAGTCGAGAATTATCTAGATGAGTTTCCCAGTCCAGGCTCAACGCTATCGAACAAAGCTCAAGATTCTCGCCGCTACACGGAGCGTAGAATAAAGAAAACTGTGCGTTTTGATTCACATGACGATGAAGATCCCATGATGCCAGGCCTTACGACACTACCGCCGGTCACCACCATATTACCGTCGACCGCTGTAGATGTGGGTGTGGCCACAATATTGACCAGCGCCAAACTGGGCGCCAACAACACTGCCATTAACAATACTAGTTTAAGTGATAATGCAACTAACAACTGGTCCCGTCCGTGGGACAGCGAACGCCAAGAAAGTCAGGATTCTGCTACCAAAGACTCGGGCATCGATACCAGCAGTACCTTTACCAGTAGTGAAGATTCCAATCGCAGTGATGGCCTTAAGGTAGTTAAAGAAAATGCATAGACATGACAAATGCCTAAAATGTTATGAAACAGAAGCATTCTAACAGAAACTTCAATTTCTTTAAGACGTTTGTAGTGTGTACTTTGTGTCTACTACTGGCTCCTTTTTCATTCTGTTTGTGTTGAGTTTGAGTTTGAATTTGAATTTTATGTTCCCATAGCATTTTATATACATATAAAAATTGTGTGATAACGTCCAAACCAACCGAAACTTTTACAACGAATTTCTATTTTAACACACCAACAAAAGGCTTTTGTAAGATATTTTTAACATACTACTATACTATACTTACTGGTTTTATAAAATATTTATTTTTCTGCATTTTTTAACAAAACTTCCTCGGTTTGTATAAAAAAAACAAGCAATTAAATACTTAAACATTTAACTTCATAACAACCTTTCATATTATTGCATACGAGTACATATCATAAATACATACACATACATACATACATATACATACATTAATACATACATACATACACATCCATACGTATAAATTAATGACCACATAATTTTTTTACTAGATATTTATTTTAAGCAAACAATACACTTTTTTTATCTACATTTTCATTGTTCACATCAGCCAGGCTGTCAATTAAAAAAAAATATTTGTATATACATAAATATGATACATATTTTATTAACAAAACTAAAAAATACACCTACAGCATATTTGTTTGTTTAGTGTGTATTTTTAAAATCGAATTGATTATCAAAGCCTTAATTATATTGGAATGTTGCATGTTATTTCCTTTTTCTCACCACACAGCTTTGGCTTGTTAAAAAAGAAGCACAATTTTTTACACAAAAAGAAAATATGTTAAAGACGTTAACTTGGTTTTAGTTGATGTAAATCATTTATTTCAACAAACAAAGAATCATTATATTCACATATCATGTCCATTTGGTCAATAAATTGAATTTAGCTACAGCTAATAGAGGCTTTTTGACACAGACAAATAAGATTATTTTTTTCAGAATGGCACTGCTTTCATTTAACATCAAGTTATACAGAGGACGATTTGACATTCGCACATATAGTCCCAACAAACAAAGTTGTATGGAAATAAAGTCGGAGTATTAAATTTTTTTACTAAACGTGAAATAAATTTCTATTCCAATTTTCACTCTTTAGGATAATTCCACAAAAAAAATTGAATTTTAATTTCCTTTGATTCTTCAACAATGAATACAAATACAAGTGTGATATCAAATGTAGTTACGAAGCTATAGCCCACCTAAGTTATGTGATATCACTTAAGGAGGTACATAACACGCGTTGACGCGTGAACGCGTTAAACGCGTTGTAAATTTTTTACGTATTAAACGCATCAAGTTACACAACACGCATCATAGTTGTTCATACTCAATCAGCTGGTAACAACATTTGCTTCATAATATGAGCTGACGCGTGAAATTTTGAAAGTTAACGAACTTTTTGCGTTAGACGCTTTGCCGACTTTTTTATGTACCTTATTATTTGAATATACTCTAGTTCAACTTTTTTGACAGAAGTCTACAACGCGCTGACGCGTGTAAAGCGTGTTTTGTACCTCCACCTTTACACTGCCGAATCTATGGCCCTTCAAAGTTGTTAATGTCTGACATTTTTGTGAAAAATTTGTAATATTGAACACTTCATAACTTTAGAAAACACACTTTAACGGATTTAAATAAAATTAGCATCGTTGAAAAGCGTCAGACTTCCTTCTTACTTTCTTGTGGCAGGAACCTATGAAATTAGAAAATGTGCTTTATTCTCAAATATCCCAAACAAATGTGCTCTCGATTTTTCTTTTTTGAAGAAAGTAAACAACTATGATATCTTTTAAATTTGGCTTCTAAAGTTCTGACTCTATTTTCACTACTCTACTTCCGCCTCTTAACTGAAAGTGGAAGACTGTTCTGTTAAATGGCATCTGTCAGTTGATTCCTGTCACAATTTAAACAAGTTGCGCCATTAATTTTGTGATTGACAGCCGTTGATATCAGAATGCCGCGAGATTTGAAGAGAAAATGAAAAAAAGGAAATTTCGTATGCTCATTAAACATTATTTTCTATCATCGCCCAAACCAAGTCTAGGCTTGATAAAGAACGAAAGATGTTGAACGTTCTGAAAGCCCAGTTGAGATCCTTACACCCAAACCTATTGAAAAATTCGCGATATGGTGTTGGTCGATCAGAGATTGAAAGCGCGGGAGATTGTGGAAGCCATAGGCATTTTCCTTGGCGAAATTCCATGACATAGGCCATGAACTGCTACCTCATTTGCCCTATTTTGTGATATACTTATCACAATGATGGATTTATCAGTCAATAACGAAATGGGCTTCGTTATTTTGGGATGCTCGCGGTGTAATCCACATTGACTACCTTTAAAATTAAACTATCAATGACAATAATTATGCCAGCTTATTGAGTTGATTTAACGAGGATTAAAAAAAATGACTACATATGGCCAAGAAAAAAGTTATTTTCCACCAGAAAAATGTAACGGTGCGCACATGTGCAGTTTCCATTGCAAAATTCTATAAATAAAGGGCTACGAATAGCCCCGATTGACTATTTCTTGTTTCCAAACCTAAAAATATTGTGCGGCGAAAATAGATTTGACTTAAACAATGAAATCATCTCAAAAACAATTGCCCATTTTGATGAAGGGATAAGGAATTTGAGAAATATTGGACAAAGTGTATAGAACTCATGTTGAAAAATGAAATGATTTTCCATCTAAAAACCTGTGATTTATTAAAATGTCACGTTCTAATTGATCCGCCTTCGTAAATTCAAAAAAATTTTTATATTCTCGCACTCTAAATTTCAAAAGAAATATTCATTCCAAAAGTTTATATGAAAAAACGTCAATTGGCAATGAGAAACAGTGATAATTTTGAAACCATTGAAAGTCAAATTTGTAGCGAATAAGAATATTAAATTGTCTGTTTTCTATTGAGAAACAGAAAAAAATGAGATAGATATTCTTTTTCAGGATATTTTCCATTTTTGAAGCGTATTCATGAAATAAAAAGCTACTTTACTAGTTTTAATAAGGGTTCTTCCTCGTAGAGACATGTAACTGCCTGTTTATCTATAAATTGACAACTATACCCAGAAATTTAGAAGTATTATGGGACATCTCCAGACACATATTTCGGCTGAAATGCAACATTTTATAGTTGTTGTGAGATTCACACTATTATTAATTAGTTACCAAATTCCCTATAGAAATTAATTATATCTTAAATAAAATGGAATGTATCTAGCGATTAAACTAAGATGGCTCTGTAAAGTATCCACTGTAACTAACATTCACAGTGTTTCACATATTAATATTTCGATAAAACTATAAGTCATTCCTCTTTTTAATTGATGTCTGTGACAGTTACAGCTCTTATGCAAAGTTTAGTGTCATTTAAAGCTCTCTCTTAGACAATCACATATTGTATTTGTAAATTGTTCTCGTATTTTGGACAAGTCTGCAAAATGTTTACGGCCAAATCAAATAAAAGGTCTAGGACATTGGGCGTATGATTATTTATGCAAAAATCAAATATCACTCATACGTCACGAATTATCAAAATCAATGTTTCTTACAAAATTGCATCATTATGGTAATTAATATTTATTATATAAAAGTACGAGTACACTAAAATCATCTTAATGTTCTTTAACGCAGTTCAAACACTCCTTAACCCCCCACCCACCACCACCAAACACTGCTTAACCTTCACCACATGTCTTGTGCTTGCTGTTTTAGTTATATATCTTTATATAAAAAAATTATATCTAAAGAAATTTTCTAATACGTATGTGTTCTCTGCTATAAATTGCTTGCAAAAGCTCTAAACAACCAAAATATAATTCTTTTTATATCGATATTTGAAAAAAAAAATGTTATGGTATGGAAAGAAATGAAAGTTACATATTGATGTAAGCCTGTTACAACTAAATATAAACATAGGTATTAAGCTTCTATTATAATTTATTTATTTTTTTCGTTAGACTTCTAATGATTAATTTGTACAAATGAACATAATCTTTTTTCTTACTGTGTAGTTTAAGTAAAGAAATGAAGAAACTAAGCATTGTAATTTAAATTTATAAAAAAACAAATACTAACCACAACTTAATATTTTATAACATGCTTATAAATTGTATAGTTATTAATTAATCCTTACGCTAAGTCCTTCAACCAATATTGACATAATAATTTTCCATTTTATGTGTCTGGAAACTGAAATCTAAAAAAAAACATATTTGAAATTCTACTACAAACTTAAATCTAAAACAAAAACTTGACAAAATTAAATGAAATTGCCTGAAAATTATTGCCTCAAAAATTCGAACAAACCAATCAAAATCAAAAATATGAAATATGTATAACGAAAAATAGCAACCAGTGAATTGGCAAATAACGGCGGACAATAGCCGAATGATTGGCCATATGACATTACGGAAATATTACGATGGTGAAGATGTTCTAGGCTTAAGAGTATTGGGTGGTCAGCCGATAATCTACGAAAACAGCAATCATCCTATTATTTACGGTGCCATTGTGGAAAAAGTGAAAAGGGGATCGGTGGCCGATCTTGAGGGCCATATAAAACAAGGTAATACTAATATTTAGTGGTTAGTAAAATTTTTTGTAAAATACTTTTAAAAAAATTATTTTCAATGAAAATTTCATTAATTAATTTCATTACATATTTTTTCATTCCATCTTCAATCATCCGACCATCACATTGTAACATCCTGTACTGTATGCCTGTGTATGCGTGCGTGTATATGATTGCTTTAAAAAAAGGTGATGAAATTATTGAATGGAATGGCCACGTTTTACAAGATAAATCGGCCGACGAGGTCTATGATATAGTCGATGAGAGTCGTTTGGATGCTCAAGTTGAATTGGTTGTTGCACGAGCATTGAATTCAACCCAATCATCTATAACAGTCCCTCCTGCAGCAATAACAGCAGCTACCAGTCAGTCTAATCGTAAAGCACCAAGCAATCAAATTGCCAGTTTTATAGCGGGTAGTGCTGTGGTAAGCAGTGGGGGACGTTATGTGCAAAGAAAAGGTACAAAGTATATATATTTGATTTTACTATTACAAAGTGATTGATAACTTAAAAAAGGGAGTTAAAAAAAATAAATAAAAATTTCAAACCAAAAAACAACATTCAAAGGGCGTAGGAGTTATTTCCTGAAGTGTATTTATATATAAGACCGTGTGTTTTGGAGTTTTTTTTCATTATGGAAAAAAGATCAAGAAGTCTCTCCTGCCTAAAAGTGTTGACCGATTTTATATTCACTATCCTTACATTATAATGTAGTGTGTTAGATTTGTAGTGCAGGAGATGTGGGTGCGATATCATCCTAAGAGTCTGCATTTTTTCACAGTTTTTGATTTTGAAAATTTGTTCAAAATTCTATTAAGAATCTATAGACTTTTTAAGAAAAAAAAAATAAACAAAAATGTTTTGTTTGTTGTGGCTTCAGCTCTTCATATGCCGACATTTCATTGGTTGCTAAAAACAAATCTTCAGTGAAGTTTAAGCAGTTTGAAAACATTCAACCTCGGATGTTTATGCCACATAAATCAAATACAATATGAGAATTTCAATATTGCATATGGATTACAACAAATACATAATCATGGTAGGTTTAGAATGTTTCTATA
This sequence comes from Germaria angustata, assembly GCA_963681545.1. Classification (NCBI taxonomy): domain Eukaryota; kingdom Metazoa; phylum Arthropoda; class Insecta; order Diptera; family Tachinidae; genus Germaria; species Germaria angustata. The sequence continues at coordinate 110,079,497 of OY812998.1, forward strand.
CAAACAACACAACAAACAATTTATTCAACAATTAGTTGGGGAGAATATCAAAAATAATAAATTTCAATATTAAGAAAAATAAAATAGTTAAATTTGAAGTAAACGAAATTAATAAGAAAGAATGCTTAGTTTTCAAAATTCTCACAAAATCTTTCAGAGCTGAGCAGTGTGACATGGTGCGCCATTCTGCTGAAATCAAAGAATATCCAAGATCCTATCTTTCATTTCAGTCCATAGCAAATATATAAAAATGGCATTTTCAACATTTTCGAAGAAATGAGCCAAAATCCACACCAAACTGTCAATCCCTTTGGATGCTTCTTGGCAATAAAGTGCGGGTTTTCCAACCCCACTTTTGCCAATTTTATTCGTTGATAATGTCCGATTGTTTGGCAACATTTTCCAACGTTGTTAAAGCGTAAAAGACTCAATGTGGTACGCTAAGGTATGATACGGACTGATAGATAATATTTCGGATAGAAAAAATCTATCAGCGTCAAAATTACATATGATTTAAAAAGATACTTGTCTGTTGACCAGTTTGTTATATGCATTTGATTAAAGAAGTCTTAATTTTTAAAAAATTATTAGAAGTCTACCGCTGAGCTGGCATAAACAACAGCAAAATATAAAGTATAAACCAACAGCTAAAAACCCCAAAAAAATATATAAATAAATAAAAAAAAAATTAATTAAAAAATTGTTCCTTTATTGATCGTTTAACCAATAGAAGTTAATACGTAGAATTTTATACATAGAACGTATTTATCAATTGAAAAATTTTCCGATTTATTGTGAAACTAAACATAAAGGAGTCTATGTTCACAATGAATAAATGTAAATTATTTTTATCGAATTAATTTTCTTTAACTAAATTTTGCACAACTAATTAATATCCCTGTTTTTCACAATCTTTTTGTCTTTACCTTTTCCCTACACAATCAAATCTTAGCACCTTTAGTCGATGACCTTGAAATACATCGTGATAAGCCGAGTGTGCTTATAACATCACCCGGATCACCAGACTTACATGCAAATAATAGTAGTAGTGTTGGTAGTGCTAGTGTCGGCATTGGAGGTGGTGGCAGCGCTAGTCTTTTACTAAGACACAGTGCGAATGTTGTACGCAGCTACGATAGTACAGCGCAACGCTTGGGACCAAAAAACGTATCAGCCGCTAGCAACAGCAGTAACTCGGTCAGTAGTTGTAGTAGCGGTAGTAGTAGTATCACGCACGCACCACCACAATTACCACCAGCATCGGCATCATCGACACCAGCAGCAGCAACAACGACGGCGGGCCATTACCATCATTCACATCATCATCATTGTCATCCGCCCACGCATACGTCGTCTGCATCGTCCACATACACATATGGCTCGGGTTTGGGACCACAGCAGCAGCAGTATACGCAACAACAAACCTCACACACAGGAGCTATGGTTGGTCACATACCCCTGCATATTGATGGCGAACTACAGATGAAATTGGGCTACGATCAAACAACGCTGCAGTTGATTGTAACAATTGTATGTGCCACCGGTTTGACTCTGCGTCAGACCGGCGTTGCCCGTAATCCTTATGCAAAAGTAAGTGAAAAACTTGAGCGAGGAGCGGGAAAAAAACTAAATTTCATGCACACAAAACACTTTTATTCAATTAGGTGTTCCTTTTACCCGATCGTGGTACAAAATCTAAAAGACGCACGAAAACTTTAGCCAATACTTGTGAACCTCGCTGGGGTCAAACATTTATCTATAGCGGCTTCAGACGTTGCGACTTAAATGGCAGATATTTAGAGGTAATTTCTTAACATTTCCCAGCAGAGTTTGCAACTGCAAACAAAAAGAAAAAAACTATCTATACACGTGTGCATTTGAAACTATAGGTCACCCTGTGGGACTATGTACGTTACGGAGCCAATGACTTTATTGGCGAAGTTGTTATTGATTTGGCCCATCATTCATTGGATGATGAAGCAGATTGGTATAAATTGCAACCTCATCAGGATACCTCATATCTCGTATGTGCTCTTGATTTACTAACAAAATTTATATATTCTTTTATTTTTCTTTCGAAAGAAAAAAATAGCTTTACAGACATTTTAAGTATTTTAAGTACAGGATTATTCGTATGATTATTTAGATCCTTAAGTGAATCACACATAAACAAACACTAAAATATATTTTCTTAATTTACGTTCAATATAAAGTAAATTTCTTAATTTTGTAAAAGGGCAATAAATAGCTACAGACAGACATACAGATACCATATAAAATATTTTTCTAAAAAAATATTTTTATACTTGTGTCTTTCGGAGTTTTGGTTTTGATAAGGAAATTAATTTTACAGATAGAATTAAAATTTTTTATATAAAAGAATTTTGCTTTTAATTTAAAAATATTGTATTGCCTTGGCTTAATATCAAAGTATGACAATCTCATTTTCATTGTATCTCTCTTCCCCTCCACCCGGAAACTAAAATAACAATCACATTTTAATGAAATCTAGTTACGCAGTCATGACTCATCATCTCGAGATGTGGATATAGTGATTTTAACACCTAGTGATCATTTATCACCTCCCAGTACTACATCACGTCATAGTGATTCAGATACCATGTCCGAAATTGATTATACATCACAACGTGATGGCGCCAGCATCTCATCCATGGGAAGTTCAGCCAGTACACCACCTCCAGAGGTAAACAAAGCAATTGTTGTTAATCCTACTAAAAAAAATTTTTCTTTCTATGTCAATCACTCTCTCTCTCTCTGTCTTTATATGTATGTTTCTCTTTTGCTAAAAATAAAAACAACTACAAAAACAACAACAACTACTACAATGACATGTGTAAATCTATAAAAAAAATAATACTTTACTCACATTAACTCAAGTGACGGGTAACTGTGTATATTTTCAAACTCTCTTAGAAACTATTGAGACAGTTAAGCAATAGATATGATTTCTCTGCTAGTGTTTAAGAAAAAATCACATTTTTTTATTAGATCAGTACGCAAACAATGTACTCTGCTGGTAGATACTAGGAAAATACGTTGTGGGTGGAACAATTGTGTAGTAGTAGTGTTTGTGGACATTCTACTTAAACCCGTCCATGCTCGGAGTGATAGTAAAGATATCTGCAAGAAACTCATTGTACATACGAGCAGTTCGAGTAATGTGCAGAACGATTCACTGGTATATCAACCACAATTGGATGTCCTCCTAATGAAGAACTTTGGGGACAGTTTCCCCGATTTCATCAGAACACAGTCCATTATAGTAACGACAAAACAGTGAAAGATACCACGTTACGTCTTTTCCATATAGAGAGTTGAAGTTTCCTTGAGATTTTGAGATTTTTCTTATTGTGACCGTATATATATATATATATATATATATATATATATATATATATATATATATATATATATATATATATATATATATATATATATATATATATCGAGCCTTTGCTGCAATAACGTAATAATTCAAAAAGGTTGTTTTGCAGAAATTGATTTAAAGTTTTGAATTTACCCACAACTTAATGGTAAAAGAAAATTTGGTTCTTTTCTCAAGAGCTGAGTATATGAAACTTTTACAGAATATAAAAATCGACAAGGCGAATAATATCATAATGTAACCTTAAAAAATTCAAATTTTAAGTTACTACGGTATTGCACCAAAGGTTCGATATATATATATATATATATATATATATATATATATATATATGTATATATATATATATATATATATATATATATATATATATATATATATATATATATATATATATATATATATATATATATGCATATGTATGACATTGTACCACTGTTGATATTTGAAAATGTTTACATTGTACCATTTGAATTGAAAACTTGTTGTAATTTCACATCGATTGTACCAACATTGCGGAATAAACTAAAATAACTCCATTAATATTATCAGTATTAAATGCGCTTTTAAAATAAATTTAGAAAAAACTAGAATATTAAGCGAAGTGCAGCATAACAAAGCCGACAAAGTTTGAATAAAACGGCGATTTTAAAGTATTAAAATTTATTTTAATATATTGAAAAGATATTGATAAACCTAAGAACTAGTATTTCCTTTGTTGTTCGAAACCGCTTAAATATTAAAAAAAAAACGTTGGAGAAATTTCTTTTTTGAAATGTGCTACGACCATGAAGTCCAAAAAATGTTTTTTTTTTACGATAACCTTTGATTTTGGGAATGGAATGAAATTTCTAACAACGACAAACTGGACCACTGACCAATGCCTACTATAGCCTAGAGTAGATTATTTTCTAAGTGAAAAGATAAATATCATTTTGTTACAGCATGTAAGAATTCATAACGAAAGTAAGTTGAATGACACGAAAGAGAGTAATTCAAAATAGTTTTTTTTCCATTTTTTTAATTATCAAAAAATTTTCAAAAGTGAGGGATATTTGGACTACATTCCTTTATTCATTTAGTTTTTTGTAAGTTAAATTTTTTTGTAAGTACATAAAAAAATCAAGCATTTTCATATCTTCTAGTTCCGAAATTGCTCGATAATCACAATTTATTTGTAGACTTGCTCTGCAACAATTTTAATATTCTAATATCATTCGGCATCCAACACATATTCCAAAGCAAATTATGAAAACCAATTCAAAAAAATAATATTGAGAAATCATCATTAGTAATTTTTTTTTCAAATATTACAATGAATTTGCTCTTTTTTTTTGCTATAACGTACTGTATTAAGATTTTCGAATCGATAATTCAGCCGCTGCTATGCAATAATTTTTGTTTAATGTTTTTCAAACAAAAATATTTATTTTCCAAATGTTTTGTTTAATTCAGTTCGAGTTTCTTTTATCTGCTCGTACACTAAAATTAACAACAAAAACCGATTCCTTTCTGCAAAATGTGTTATCTGATCTAAAATATTGATTCAGTAAATATTTCCATTTGAATTTCTTTTCACTATATAATATAATTAAAACAGCCTTAAGCCTTTTCACATGCATTTAATTACACATTCTTGATGGGATTGAGCAAAAGTGACCAATTCAATTTGAGCAGTAATTCAGTTAAAGGCATTCAATAGAAAAATTTTGCAATTACAAGTTCTTGTTAAAATCATTTGAAAATAGGCTAAATTTGTATTAAAATATGCGCATTTTCATAACTTCTCTGGAATGTTTTTTTAATCTTACAGGTACTCTCTGTATATATTAACATATAACCATTATTTTTTATATGCCGAAATGGCTGATTTGGCAAACATGTCAGGACGACATTAAAATTTAAAATTTCGGGTTCAATTCCAGCCGAGGAAAGTAGATAATTAAGTTATGTGAATAAAAATTTTATGCAGTAAACATATACTGTGGAATGAGTAACATTTAAGGTACTTCCCTGAAATCGTTTTTTCATAACATATTAAAAATGCCTTCAGATTTAATAAAGGAGATAAAAAAAATATATGGTGTCTTACAATGACAAGACATTGTGGGAATCATTGGAAAGTATTAAAGTGTTCACTAACTTCAGATCACTAGTTCTGGATCTCATTGACTTCTTTGGAAGTTCTTTTTTTACTGGAATACTTTCACATAAAGTGAGAGATGCAATTGCACACGAAATCGTCTCTTATGAGAAAATTTTAGCACATCATTCTATCTTGTGTCATATGTCTTTATTTTTGTACTTATGTTAGATGATTAACTGGTCCTTAGTACAATAAAGTAATAAAGGTGCGGCACCCATATCCCTGCTGCGTATAAAAATATAATGTATACATTTCATACTTTATATGTTGACATTCCGGTAATTTTTTTCCTCTTGGCCTACGGTATATCATAATTTTCTAATAATAGATGCGATTTCAAAAAAATATTGGACATAAATCATAGGTTATATTTTCAAAAGAAAAAAAATTACTCTTTGCTGCTTAGTTTAGCTTAAATCATAATTTTTCCAAACAGGATATATGGATTGGCACCTATATCTTTGCTACGATTTCAAAAAAAAATATATATATATATATATATATATATATATATATATATATATATATATATATATATACTTTGCGACTTTTGTCAAAATTCTGTTATTCTTTGTGTGTTAATTTAGCTAAGGTCATATTTAAAAAAAAAGGATATATGGGAGGTATACATATCCTTGCTAAGACTGAAAAAAATATATTTTACTCAAACTAAGAGCTATAACTTGCGACTTTTGGTAAACTATTGTCAATCATTGGTGTTTAGTTTGGCTGAAATCAAAATCTATAAAAGGGTATATGAGAGGTACCCATACTCTTGGGGGTAGTATTCGAAGTTTTTTCATAATTTAATGATGTAAAATGCCGTATGATTTTTCATAAGCAAACGCGAACATAGAGAGTAACATTTAGAGGTTATAGAAAAATTTTACACTTCTATTTGAAATTTAAACACAACACACACTTCATTAGACCATGTCCATTTAAAGAAAAACTGAGTGTGTACAGAAGGCGAACAAAATTTACAACTTCAGTCTAAATAGTGGATTTAATTTATAGTGTTCAGTTTTGTTCAGTTTTTACGTTTCAGCATCCTTCTAAATAGATTTGTATAGGTCTCGATAGGTGTATTGGCCCACATGCCCTGCAATCTTTCTGACAGCTACACAATGCTGGCTGGGAATGTTTTAGTTTCTCAGCTGTCGTTTCACCATCGACCATGAATTTATTATGAATAGATATGTATGCTTTGGCATGACCATGTCGTTGTAGAAAAAATTCTTCTTAAAATCAATTTCCACAAGCTTTAATGAGTGTTTCAAATCACTATCCTGTTGAAAAGTAATACTACCTTAAGAAAAATCATTTCGACTCATCGCAACTGATTGAAAAGTTTTCATGGAATATATTAAAGTGCATCATTCGCAAACCATTTCTGAATCTCTACTGTGTTTCACTGTCTCGCTAGATTGCTTTACTAGTTTTTGACCAGGAATAGTTGATACCATCCAATTAGTGATTGAAGCATTTGAATTGGAAAAATAATGGCAATGGTTCCCGTATATTTATATATTACACTTTTTTTACACATAACAAAACTTGTTCTTGCTTGCTAAATAGAGTAAGTTGTTTTTTTTTTGCCCCACTATCCGGAAAATGTAAACGTTTTGGAAACTATGACAATAAGACATTTTCGAACAATGAAATGTTTTTCCTTTTGTACTTCACGAGTACTGATATTTGCAATAAAAAATTAACTTCTTTAAATTCACACATTCCACACTTTCATGAACACTTTAAAATCTATTAATTTTTTATATTCATAGTATTTTTTTTTTTGAGGAATTTAATTTTTTTAAATAGATTGAAAGTATTTAATCGATGTTGTGTAAAATTGTTTTCTTCTCAAATCCATAACTCTGTAAACATAATATAAATTTTTTCCTTTAAAATAAAATAATAATAAAGAAATGTATGAAAATGTCTATAAGATATAAGTTTAAGTGTTGTTATTTTAAACAAGTCAGAAATAATTTTATTTGAATACGAAACTAAATAAAACACATAATGTAATTCTTAAGTAAAACAAAAATGAATTAAAAAAAATACAAGAGAACACATGCTTTATTATAATTTAAAATGAAATTTTTGTAGGAGAACTTTTTACTAAAACTTAAGAAAAGAAAAGCTTTTTGTTACTACACTGTTATCTATATGTACATAGTTGAAGCACTTATGAAAGCAAATTAATAACCTTTTCAGCACCCTGCATGTTAGCTTTTATTTAAAATTATTAACAATTTTTTTTTTTTAGTTTGAATAAGTTGTCTTAAAATTTTGTTTCATTCGAAGCTTTAAGTGTGTAGCATAAAGCAATTTTCTATAGCTTTTGTAACAAAACTAATGTATTCAACAATCATAAATCACTATCAACAACTTCAAACACTGTAAAATATTAATTTTTTTATTTTTAATGTTGTTTTTTTTTTTTGCCATACTATATTTGTTCAAGTTTTATGAAGTTCTTTTGTTAAAAGCCATTACTTTTTCTTCTATTATCTTGTCTTTTTTCTAAACATCTGCTCTTGTACGTGAATATTTTTACTACCCTTCCCTTATTTCCATCTAACAAACTTTAAATCCTTTTTTAAACATTAAAACAACAACCCTTTCGAACAAAACTCCTTGTGAACCTTACGGATATATGTAAAAACTACTCGTAATATTTAGATTGATTTACAAGAGCGTCGCTCGAGACGTGACATGTCACCTCAGGGTCGTAAAAGAGTGGCCGGCATGGTAGCTCGTGACTATCGTACGGTTTCGGGCATTGGACAAAGTTATCACAATCAGGTTTGAAATTTTATAAAATAAAAATTAAATAAATTAAAAATTAAGTAATAAAATGAAATCGATATACAAATAATACTTAAGAGAAAGTGGGAGTTGAAATAATTATCCAACTAAATCGAAAACAAATCTAAACCAAAATTAATAACGTAAAAATTTATTAAAAGTTAGTCGAAACACATTTATTTACATAGTATATTACATAAAAAGCATATAAATACGCCATTTTGAAATTTTTAATTTAACTTTTCTCATAAATTCTCAACTGCATCTGATTTGTATGCTTCCCTTTTTTTCCGTTTGCTTATGGCTATTTCTATTACGAATTAAAAGCTGTTGAAAGTTTTCTCTTCATTATCTAAGAATGGGGTTTTGTAAATTTATTTTGAAAACTCTTTGAAAAATTATAAGCAACAAGAAGTTTTATCAAAATATTTAGATCATTTGTAATTTTTAAACTAAACGGTTTTTAAATTTTCTTAAGTTAAGTTTAAAATTTAATTTTTAAATGGAAATTTCAATCTCAAAACTATTGTTGTCTTTTTTGTAATTCCATATAGTTCGTCTTTTTAATGTGTGTCTTTATTGTAATTGTCCCTATTCTGTTTAAACTTTAGACTCCTGGCGCACAAAGTGGTTATTTTCGTCGTAATGGTGCTACAACTACCGGGTCTGGCGGTATGAGCCTGAGCCAACGTAGCCACTCAGCTGCTCCAAGCGATGCTTATCATAGCAGTTACTATCGCAGTTCCAGTCCAAGACGCGGCTCCTTATCGCCACCTGAATACAGAGGCCACGACATAGGCACCATACCTCCTTACAGTGGAGGCACATCAATAATCACACCTTACGACAGTGGTGCAGGCACGTCATCATCACAACAGCAACGTTTTCAATCTCGTTCAGCGACCGCCACACCGACTGGTTCGCCCAAAAAGAGACAACTGCCAAAGGTAAAACTTGCATTATCATGTTTTTAATATCTTTCTCGGCTTCTGAGCTTCTATTTTATAAAGTTTTTACGTAATTTTTCAAATTGTGTTTTTTAAAATGAATATTTTAGTTAATCTGGCTTATGTTACTAGTCCTGAATTTGAAAAATGCAGGTTGATATTTTTTCCAAATTATTTTTTTATTAAGGAAGAAGTAAGGAAAAGCTAATTACAACATTGGCAGAACGGAGCAGTAATGTTTTCGATGGTTGCTACACCATCACCAAAAATCTATAAAACATATAATATACATGCGTATAATTGTGTAAACGAATTGAAACGTAAACTGACAATTTGGAAAAACTGAAATTTTTTGTTAGAAATACAATTCTTCTAATAAAAGTATTAATTGCTCTGTCAAGATTTTTGATTAAAACCAAATCGTTTTAATTGCGAAAAACTCAAAAATATAATTGAAGCTATTTAAAACAAATTAATTTCCAAAAATGTTCTTAACAAAACCTATTTTTTAAAGGTCCCCCAAACATCACGTAGCGCCATGATGCGTGATCGATTGGGGCAGGAGTTCGATGATCGTTTAGCATCTGGTAATGGTGGTGGTGGCGGCCGTTTTGGACGCCATCGCACACGACAGCCACATCATCAGCCATTGTATCGTAGTACCGGTGGCGGTGGCTGGGAACGTCATTACACCGGTGCTTCGGACAGTGATCTGCACTCGATGGAAACTCGTATGCGGCCACGGCACTCCTTATCGCCCGACAAAGACTTCATGGGTGAATTTGGCGACTCTGACATGGAGTCGGTAGTTAGTGTAACATCAAGTTCTTTTTCCACACAATCCGAAAGGCCCAGAGGGTCCAGAGGTCTCAGGTGAGTACAAGGACAATTATAAATCTACACAATGTAAACTTCTCATAAGAAATTGGACTGAGGTTAATAAATTAGCAAATTGAAGCTTTCCAACTTTAGCCGAAATAAGCTCTTCATGCAGTAAAATTTTCTAATGATTTTAAGTAAGAGCTTTACAACACTAAAGCTTTAGCACAAGGGAAAATTTTACACAAAATTTGCGATAACTTTTAGCTTAAATAAAACATGAAATGAAATCCTCTTTATTTTCTAATTTTTTTAATATCGTTGATATACCCAATCTGGCTGGCATTAAAAATATATACAAATACAAAAATATATATGAAACTCAAAAACTTTCAAACAACACAAAAAATTTTAGCAAATCACTGAAGAAAAAATATCATTAAGCAATAAAAACAGTATAATACAAAACAAAACTCAGAGAACATGTTACATATTTCCTTTTTCTGTTTGTGTTTTTACTCACTATATTTTCTTTTTTTATTGTTTTTTGTTTCTTTTTTATGTGTGTATTTTTTTAACAAAAACAATTCAACAAACACCTTAACTACAAATATAAATATATAAACCTCTGCTATAATTACAACTCTTTAACTCAACCAACGACTCAATGACGCCTGCGCTTTATTTTGTGTTTTACATGCCTTTAAATGTGCCTACAATTACCACCGCCACCACCAAATACATTCACTTACATAATAACATTTCCATACACACAATCACTCTCGAAAACTCGCATACCATACATGCCCATTTACATTTTCACCTCCTCTTTGCCACTCGGACGTCATTCGGTTTTCACTTTGTTTTATTATTTCCTTTTCTTCTTTCTTGTATTTGCCTCATTTTTGTTTTCATATTGTATATTTTTTACTCTCTGCACGCAATTTTTGCTACCACTCAACAACAAAAAATAATTCACCTTTACAACACAAAAAACAATATGAACTCTGCTCTTACAAAACACACTCAACAACCTTCTGTCGGAATTCACACCCAATCACACACCCGTATATATTTTACAATGAAATGTAAATGAAAATATTGTTGTGAATATAACAGTAGCTTACCACGTAATTGGCGCTCTTATTTTGGGCCTAACAGTACAACAACTGTTGGCCCTAGCATGCGTATAGGTAGTGGTGACGACGGCGGCGGCGGTGGCGGTGGCAGAGGTGGTTTCTTTGAACGATTTCGCTCAAACACCATCGAAGTGGACGACTGTGATTTTTTGCCTGCAACGACATTTCAACCTTCGCATATGACTACAGCACAACAGATGCAGCTACTCGAGCAACTGGAACATTTGCAGCGTCTTGCCGAGTTGGCTGCCAGTGAATCACCACCGAATACGGCAGCCGTAGCGGCAGGTCTTCAATCACAACCACAACTGCCAACACAACTTATGGTGACAGACAATAGCGGCGATTTAGTCGAGCAATATTTTCTCGATGCCGGCCAACCCAATCTAATAATGATGGACAACAGTAGCGGCGGCACCAACACAGTAACACAGCCACGGTTCACACAAAGCTCCCTGATACAAACACAGCAGCAACAACAACAACAACAACAGCAGCAGCAACAAATTCAGCAAATCAATACATTCAATCCACCTCAATACCCACCTCCACCACATACAATACCCACCATACAATTCCCAGAGTTTCAAACGCATGCTGCCAACTTCACGCATTTCCCTTCCGATCCAGATTTTGCTTCCGATAGTCTCTTAGGTTCCATGGAAGCCGAGGCCGCCGGCATGGGTGGCAGCGCTGGTGGTGGTGTTGCAATGCGTGGTCTTAAGCGCTTAACATCACCGGTAGTGAACTTTTTTCGACAGCATCCGCAGCATTTTGGTTTGACAGTTGATACTGGCCAGCCTCACGCTCACACAGTATCTTCATCGCCCTCTTCATATGTGGGCTATATACGCGATCACTACGACAACACATGCAGTCATTGTCAGAATGGCAGCCAGCCAGTGGTATTGTCCACCAATGCAGTCTTGGCCTCATCCGGCGTAACAATTGGGGCTTGCGCGGATACCTACTGTTTGGTAGACGCTCATCCACATCCGCAACATCATCCTGTCGCCTATCCTTATACGGCGGAGCAGTTGTTGCGACGACCATCCCTGTCCATGTTTCAGCCCTCCTCCTCGGAGCCTTCGTTGCCAACCACCGATGCGGCAATGTGCGGTGAATGTGTGGATCAACATTTTGTCAGTGGTTTAACCGCCCCTCAGCTAGATTTAGGCGCCGTACCCACTTACCATGTCCATACTCCCACACCAACAGCGCACAAAAAAGCCAAATCTTCTTTGGCTCCGCCTCCACAATTGCCAACACAATCGGTGCTTCGTTTGTCCCGTCAACTAAGTGAAGATGCCCTTGTCTCCGCTGTGCCAATAGCAGAGGCTAAAGCTCAACCACCTTCTATCTTGAAAAAACCGAAAATCGGTATTCCCACGAGTCGTACGCCACTGGACCGGCGAAAAATGTTTCAGGAGGGACAGTCGCGATCCTTAGATTATGACGATTTGCACGCCAAAAGCTGGAGTCGTAGACGCATACGCTATGAAGATGAAGTCTATCCAGCTCAGTTCGATGACGAACTATCTCGACGCTACGGTTCAGAAACAAACATACGCCAATCATATATGGGGGCTAATGTTGACGCAAGCAACCCCCTAAGCCATTCTCATTTTTTGGTGACAGATGACAAAATTGTAACCATAACATACGACTCGGATGTTGGTTGGACCAGACGTGGTGTAGCTCCTTCGCAATTCCGCGACTCACGACGTCGCTATGACACGGCCCGTGAACGAAATCATATGTCACTAGACTTAGACCGTTCAACCCATGATAAGCTTTATGGCAGTAGTTCAGCGACAATGCCGTATCAGAAACGCCGTCGCAATTTGCCGCACCCTCCTAGTGCACAAAACGCTCACAATTTTTCGCCTGTAGAACCAGGCTCTCGCATGCCCTACGACGATGACAACCTCATTGGCCCTGGTCCACACTCATCTGCAGCAATGTCTCATGGTGGGTTGGCTAATGGCCACACAGGTAACGAGCGACAGGGACCAGTGGGCGACACAGGTCGTTCGGGAGCTCGCCCTTCGGCCTTGGCCTCGACTGCCTCCTCGAAACGGCAGGGTGGCCGTGCACACCAACAGCATCCACACGAAACCGGCAGTGATCGCAGTAATCTCGTCAGTATTAATGATCAGCCAGAATATTTCGAGTACGACGATTACGGCGATCGTACTGCAGCTCACAACACATCACATCACAACACGAATCGCCAATACAGTAGTAGTAGCGGTAGTGCTATGCCAGTTAGTGGTAGCGGTAGTAGTATTAGACAAAGAGGGAAGGGAGAAGTTTTAGAACAACATGCAGTGAAAACTGGCAGTGGGAGTGGTAGTGGTGCTGGCACTACAACTGCCACTGCTGGTAATGTTGTTGCTGGTAGTAATAATGCTAATAATGCTGCTTCTTCTTCCTCTTTTGCAAATTCCCATCATGGTGTCGCAAATTCCACATCACCCAATAAACGTGCCTCATTGAAACATTCAACCACCATCAATAATACTAACGACGAAACCACTCAAAACGTTAACGCTGACGGAACGGTCTCATCAACTAATCAACCAACTACGACTACGACAATCATACAAACCACAAATCTCACAACAACTACAACAACCACATCAACCTCATCAACGAATAATGCTATGGTGGTGTCATCAACAACAAATGCATCGCCGGCAAACGCTAATGTGGCTGTTGACCCATCCGCAACTGTGGGCGCTGATGACGCTGCCGCGGCCGATGCGGATGCTCCTGTTGATCTTGATGCGGCTATTGATTGGGACGCAATCGATGCGATGCTGGACGATGATTTTAGTGAATACGTTGATACGAAAACTGAGGACGGTGAAAAAAAAGATGACGCCAATTTGATACAAAGTGCTGACGAAAAAGTTGGTAAGTGTGATGGAAATTATTATTTGTAAAATTTTACAAATTACCTTTTTTTACTTCCATAAATATTTATATAAGTTGTCTTCCCTGAAAGATTTGTGATACCAGATTTTATATCTTAATTACTATTTTTGTATAAAGAGGACAAATTCGTAGGTTACGAGAAACATACATATTTGCAACAAATCAAATTTTGTCATTTATAGAAACTATTACAGTCGATTAAATCCTAGAGAAAAAATAATGAAAGAAAATTCTCAAGAACCATATAAAATGAAATAAAAATGACAGCATTTTTTAACTTTCTGGGAGACCAAGTTGGCAAAGTTGATATAAAAAATCTAAATTTTCGAAAATACTTATTTCTTTGAAACTACATTTGTTTTTCAAATTATAATTTATACAATTACTGTCAATAAAGGAAAAAGGGATTGTGTCTATATTTAAGTTTTTAGCCTCTCCAGCTATGGATTATGTTCCAAGTGGGAAACAGATTATCACAATCCAATATAAAATAATTTTGTTTACAATATATTAAAAAATAAATAAAAAATATTCGCAACATATTAGAGACAGTGTGTACCAAAAATAAGGACATGTTTCAATGAAAAGATCATACTGAAATCATTAGAAAATATCCTTTTATGTAGTAATAAGAGCCATTAAACGGAATACTTCTTTTGCAAATTAAAATAAAGTAATTCAACGAATTTATTTATTTAATTTTTTCTAAGACTCACACCAAAAATACAGAGTCAGCAGAACCGAGGTATCGTATATGGTACATATATACGAGGGCGGTCAATAAGCCGTTGACTTCCTGAATGAAACACAGGTTTTTGGATAAAAAAAACTGTGTTTCGTAATCTTCTTTGAACTCTTTATTGAACATTTCTCCAATTTTTTATCCCTTCCGAAAAATAAGATTTGTGTCGAAGTCATCAAAATAGGTATTTGTTTGAGAGTCAAATGTCTTTCGGCCGAGCCATTATTTGAGGTTTGGAAACAAGAAATAATCAAAAAGCGGTCGTCATGACTATTGGCTGACAAAACCACCTTGGCCTTCTTTGGCACCGATTCACACCGATAAACCCAATATTTTTACTGCTGCTTCGGCTCCGGTGTGTTGCGGTAGATAGCTGTTTCGTCCACGATTACGAATGTATGTAAAAAAAAACTCATCCATATTGCGGTTGGACAACACCAAACACTTCTGCAAAGTTGCCACACGATTGTGTTTGTGGTCGCTTTAGATCACACGCGGCATCTACCTGGCGGAATGCTTTTTCATACCCAAGTGGTCATTCAAAATTCAAACCGTTGCTTATGACTTCAATAATCTCTCGCATTTTTTTTAATCTCCAATCGGACTACACCAAATCGTGTAGAAACCTCAATTGGGCGTCCAGAATGTTGGTTGAATTTCCGCGGTATTCGTATTTATCAAGCTTAGCCTTGGCTTGCTAATAAGCACACAAAATTAATTTTTTTCGATTTTCTCCTCAAATCATTCAGTAGTCTGGTATCAATGGCTGTCAAACACAGATTAAATGACACAGAAGTCAACTGAAAGATGTCTGTAGACAAGAACACTGTTCTCTATATTAAAGTGTTGACCCGCCCTAGTAAAAAAAAATTAGTTAACTATTTTATGGGCCATTCAATAATATGTTAAGGCTGGGATGAAAATCGTCAATAAAAAATCTTAAATATTTATTATTATTTATTATCATTTATTAGCCGAGTGTTATCAAGTATTGGAAAGAGGAAGAATTTGCCAATGCTAAAGTGGGTGATCAATATATTTATCGAGAGTGCAGAAGCATCACTTCGTTTGTCATTGATTCGAATTAAAGAGTATGATTTTCTGATCAATATGAATTTGAAGGAAAGTAGATATTTACTCATATAAGAGTAAGACTGGTCCATGGTATTGGAAGCATGAGAAAAATTTTCTACATGCAAAAAATATGGTACTTATCCTCGTATTCGAATTTCTTAAAAAACTTTATACAAATCAGACTAGACTAAATAATTCTACTACACTGTCATCTTACATATGGATAAGGGATAATTAATCTGAAAATATGAGGGTAAATTTAGGACCTTTTTGCAAAAGCACCACAAGCGATTATGAGGTACGCGGCAGAATTAGAGTTCTATGGGACGACCAAGACGAGGGTCAAGCGATGGGCTTCTTGCGACTTAGAAAACCATAGTTAAGTAAGTTGATTAGCGTCTTAGTGATGCACTATAACTTATGCGCACATGCAGGGACAACATTGAGACTCTGGAGCACTTAATATGCCATTGGCTAGCATTTGTACAATCGAGATCCCTATTTTTTCGGTATTGACTATAGAAAATTAAGGGATTACCTCCATGGCACAGAATTCCTATAAGGTATAGGTGTTCCTGTATCTATCTGATAGCGAACAACGGCCCTTTTATTGCTTTAGTTGCATGTCTTTTTGATATGCGTATTATTCTCCTCTCGTTGACTTAAGTTTTAATCAATGTGATGATTGTTCTTTTAATTTTGATTTAGAATCTTTTTGAAAAAAATAAATAAAATATTAATATATTATTGCTTATTAATTCTCTGTTAGATGGCAGTTTATCAGATACGGCTCAGGATCGTAAAAAAGGTGCTGTGGACCAAGAACGCTCTCCCAAAAGCGGTAGCGGTATGGGTAAAAAATCCAATTCCACCTCCCAATTATCAGCAACAGGTATGAGTTTTCTTTTCTATGTACGTTCCGTTTTGTTATACTTTCTTTATATTCTTTATGTATATGTTTGTCAATAAAATGAGAGAAGAAGAAAGAAAAAATAAACTTCAAAAGCATCAAAAGAGATCACGTCATGGCCGTTATTATAAAACAAAATATTTATATCATTTACGTTGAAAAGTTTTCTTGCTTTAATTTGTTTCTATGTTTTTCTATCTTAGAGAGTTCATATTATTTCATCATTTTTAGAGCGTTTAGTTCATTTTATTATGATTTAGTTGATATAAAGTGTTTTGCTTTAATTGTTCTAAAAATTTCAATTGAAATTTAAATAAACAAATAAACTTTACGTTGAAATTTAAAACAAAAAAGGTCGTAAAAGACGTATGGGCTTTGGAAAAAAGGGTAAAAGCTCATTTACGGTGAATCGCAGTGAAGAAGTATTGCCAGGTGAAATACGAGCGGTGCTTTCGCGTGGCTCGTCATCTGAAGCCGATGGCGGCGAAGGCTTAGTTGATCCTGGAGCCGGTAGTGGTGGGGACAGGTTCGCAAATCAATTGTTATTATTATGATTTAATTTATTTCATTTTATTATGTTATTTAGTCCTTAATTATTTAATAATTTTTTTATTTATTTTGTTTTAAATTTTTTATTTTTCTAATATTCTTAAATAATGATGATAAACATTAGTTTTTAAGATTTCAAAATTATTAATTTACAAATAATTATGCTAATTAGCTTAAAGCTTATGAAAGCTTCTATTAAGCAATAATCTCAAGTTTAAAATTATAATTATTAAAATACTAAGAATTTATAAGGACAATTTGCGATGCCATTACCACATGCCTATATCAATTTGATGACCAAAACAAAACAGTAACAGAATTTATGCCAATAATTAAAGAAATGCCTTTAAAATTATATTAATAGAGACATTGATTAATATTTATATTGACAAAAAGTAATCCAATCCAAAGTCGATACGTATTTTTAGGCTTTTACTTTGGCTAATTTGAAAAATTAAGAATTAAAACCAAGCATTTGAGAAATCAATTCTTTGGAAAAAGCTTTTCCAAGTTTTAGTTCTTTGCAAAAAAAAGAAGGAAATAAACATGTTCTTAAGAAAAGCTTTTTTTACAAAGATGATGCAAAAATAACAAAATTTTATACTCAAGTACAATTTGCTACAAAAATATTTAAGTTGTTAGACTTTCACAAAAAGCTTTTAGTTTTTGCCAACTACTAGTCTTAATTTTACATACTTGTACATTCTAATCACTAACATTTTATATAGAACAAAGTAATCTACACACCGCTAAAACATTAAAAATTTTAATCGCATATACATACATACATACATACAAACATATGTAACCAAATATATACCTTCAACTATAGTTAATAAAAGTTTGTTAATGTTTTTGCATGTAGTTTATATTTTTCTTGGCCATTTTCAATTATATTATTTTCTTAATGCAAAAATAACGCTAAAAACTTGGTTAGAAAACCAAAGTTATATAAAACTTAACTCTCATGACTAGTTTAAGATTATTTTCTAGATTTTTACCAGGATCTTGTACCGGTAAGCTTTTAATATAAATGATATGATATTAAATATAAAAGAACAAAAAATCCTTATGTATTTAATTGCTTGTACCTAAAAGACTTAAAATGCTAACGAACAAGATGTAAATTAATGCAGCAAATATCATGTAAGATAAATAGAAATGAAAAATCTATAAAGAAAACCTCGGGCTAATTGCAAGATGGCATATAGTTTTAGTTTTCTATAACTGAGCTGCAGTAAAAAAAATTAAGAAACACCAATTGGCCACTTAAAAAATTTTTACATCGTTTGATTTGCCGCACTGCTTCGACAGCTTTGTGATAACGAGACAGACATACCAATAAACAAACGGACAAATATTTTATTTTATACAAGGTGGCTTAAAAGTAATGCCATAATTTAAATTGGCTGACATTATTGCAGATGGCGCCAAATGTCACTATGCTTTAACATTTATGATGTAGATATAGAGCGAATTAATTGTCAACAGCTCATGGAGCGATATACACGTTAAGAACGTGGAATTATTGCTACTTAATCATTAAAAATTTTCAGTATGTTGTTTAAACGCAGTGAGAATTGCCATTTTGAAGATTTAAACACCAGACTTCCTTCCTTTGCGGCTTTTGAAAATATGGCGATTACCCCAAAAACCACGGAACTTGCAAGTCTTGAAAGCTAGCATTTAAGAAGAAATGGCCAATTTGGAGCCAGATGCTTTGCAAGCAACAATTAAAAATGTCGTAACACGAGTGCAACTATGAATCAACACGGGAGGTCGCCATTTAAACGATATTATTCCTTCTAATTAATGTCATTAATCTTGCACTTTAGATTAAACTTTTTATAATAACAGGGCTATTTTGTTTTCATTTGCAACAAAATGGGAGCCATTTCAAATTATGACACCACTTTTCCACCACCTTGTATTACTATTGACTAGTATAATAGATACAGTCGCATGCGCTCAGAGAAATTTCCCAGTACCGTTCAAAAGATATGGTTTGTTATACATGGACTTCGTCATATCGGTCTCTATATGTCAATTCTACATAAAGTTGGCGATTCTGGTTCATCACTGCATGAGTTATGCAGAGAGCCATTGCTAATGCAACGTAGAAACTTAATGTAACTTTTTATTTTCATTAAAAAAATCTAAAAAAAATGTTAAATCGAGATTTTAATTATAAAACGTGCAGCATACATATGTATGTATGTATAACATACCTCCACCTAGATTTAAGGTTTTAGCCTGTTTGTAACAGAAGGACTCAATGAATATATTTATTTATTTGTAAGGAGCACTTATGGCATTTCTTACTGTAGTTTGGCACTACTCGACATATCAATTAGGAATCGAAATGGAATACAACACTCATGTATGGGCCGGTGCTTCAAAGTCTATTTTGAAGCTACTCGACCGAGTACAAAAGACAGCAGTGTATCCAAACCTACTGACTCACAGTAGCATCGACGCAACGTGGGATATGTTTCACTCTTTTATCGTTACTGTAATGGAATGTGCTCTAATGTAATCAGAAAATTTTATTCCGAGTCCCACTCTTATCTGCCAACAACACGCTCCTCATTTACACCACATCTATTTATGGTCGATATACACCAATGAATCGCACTACGCATTACAGAGAAAATTCGTTCTCTAGTCGACTAGCTCGTATAGGGAACGAGCTGCTAGCAGATGACTTTCCTGTCATCGCCAGCACGAAGAGGTTCAAGTCTAATATTCATAAACACTACTCCATCTATCCTCTCTGCCATGACCTATTTTGCTACAGCAGTAATAGCACAATGCATTGAACAATTAGGTGTCATACCCCGAGTATTGGTCTAGTTAAAACAAAAGACCATATACTCGTATTAAAATACTATTACCTTTGATAATAAATCAATTTAGATGTCCATGCTTAGTTAAATTTTTTCTTCACTTGGGAAGGGATAAAGAAGTGAAGAAACGTTAGAAAAATTTAATAAAACTGAAAGAAAACTATGTTGAAAAATAAAAGGATATTTTATTTATTGACACACCTTCGTATTTAAAAAATATTTATAGTGAAATGTCATTCAATGGACTTTAATCATTTTATTTGCATTAACCCATGGTTTTATGTAATTAATTACAATGAATAATGTTTTCTCCTAAACCTCTGTTATACCGAATTCACTAATTAGTAGAAAAATTTTTATGGAAAAATTGATTTCATCATCCAGTGGGTTTGATAATATGCAAGACGGAACTGCCTTAAGAATATAATGGTGGTGGCGACATGGTAAAAATCTAAACTTTAGAAGAGTGCCGCAAAAATTCCAACAGGAATTTCGGAATTAGTGTTTTTTCCAACGATATTTACTATAAAAATAGGTCCAGTGTGCATTTATTCCTTGTTCTTAACAAAAAAAAAAAAAAAAATGAAATCCTCTCATGAAATAATTGTCGTATTTTCTATGAAAAAAATCTTTACTCTTCCATTACAAGCATTTTATAATTCAATTGGAAACGTACTGAAATTAATATATAGATTTTAAATTTCTATAGGATATGTTTTTTTTTTCTAAAAATAATAATCTAAGGGTTACCTGTTTTAAAAATTAGAAAAAATAATAAGTATGGTATACCAGTATCAAATAAGAATATTATTTAATTGATCTTTCATTAAGATTTTCACTATTAAATATTTATTTTCTAGCGCGAGGTATATTTTTTATAAAAAGGTTTTTATATATATAATTTTTGTAATCAAGCGTTAGGTCTTTTTTTAAAAAATAATAATAATTTTATTCAATATTTCGACGCCTCTTTGGGCGTCTTCTTATTAATATTAATAAAAAAAATTTCCTGAAGAAGACGCCCAAAGAGGCGTCGAAATATTGAATAAAATTATTATTATTTTTTAAAAAAAGACCTAACGCTTGATTACAAAAATTATATATATTAAAACAAAAAAGGTCGAAAAAATAGTGTTAATTAATTTAAAAAGGTTTTTAAAAAATAAAGAGATTTGTCTAAAAAAAATTAGTTTCCTTACAAAAATAGACAACTTGACATTATATATTGTTAGAGTGTTTAAAATTTAAAACATTAAATTAAAATAATAATAAACTTAAGTCCAGCATTTGTTCTAATGTTAACTCAAAAAAAATTCTTCCATCTGTCCGTACGCGCGTCAGTCCGATCGCGCATCTGTTTTCCTGTCAAAGGAACCTACTTTTCCTTCCTTATAGATTCAACGAGTATAGCTATTCGCTTAAATACCTTTCCTTTAAATAAAAAAGAAAATTTAGTTCGAATGTTTGTGTTGAAAACAAAAATAAAAAACTTAAAATATTCGAACGAAATCATCATTTGTATTTGGAGGAAAAGGCAGTAAATGAAAAATAATTCTGGCCAAAAGTAAACCGACTTCAATACAAGGAGCCAATCGAACAGATTACAAAACTGAATCAACTGAGGCATGACTACGGTATTCTTTTCGGCAAAAAAAATACGAACAACCAATGACGAGTGAGCAGGTGCATTATGGTGATGTAAAAGCAATGAATTGTTTTTAAAATTTTTTTCCAAAGATTGTTTTTCTCACAAGCGGCGCATAACTTCAAGATAACACTCTTTATTAACCGTACGAACTCACGATGCACTACGCCACGGTAATCGAAGAAAACAGTAAAGAAAACCTTGACATTTGATCGAACTCGGCGTGCTTTTTTTTGGTCTTGGGTCTTCCATTGGGACGATTCAAGTTTGGTTTTCGATGTTATAACTATATACCCACGATTCGTTACCAGTTATGACCCTATTAAGAAAATCTGGATCGTCGATAACGTCAGTCCCATGCGACGGTTTTTTTTTATCAAAATTCAGTTTCGCTGCCACACGCTTTATGCCCAAAATTTGCGAAAAAGTTTTAAGGCATGAGCCAACCGATATGCCGACATCCTTTGCAACTTATACAATATTGATTCGACGATTCTCCATACAATTTTCCTAACTTTCTCAACACTTTCATCGGTGTTTGAGGTGATGGAGCTTACAGGACGAGCGTCGTCATTCACATCATCTCGACATTCTTTGATAAGCTTGTACTACATATAAACATTTCCATATGCCACTCTCAACATGTCAAGTGTTTTTGAGCACTTAATTCCATTTTGTAAGCACAATTTGATGCTAAATCCTTTGATCCATTTTTTCCACATCAGAAAATCGGCGAGCATGCAAAAAACGTCTAACTGTTATGACTGTCACAATCAACACAAAAAAAATCGCTAATCGAATGCGCATAGACCGAGACATTTCAAAATCCCCCTTTTCTATCGAACGGAGTAGTATATTACTCTCAAGAAAGATTTCAATACCTTATCATCTGTGATCTGTCGTTGCCTAGAAACAACGCCCTCTGTGTATTTGGTTTAGTGGTGAGGAATATAATCCTTGATTTGAGGAAACCAAATGCTCCAAGAGGGACAATAAAGAAAAAAATACAAGCAAACTCTTTCAAACAAAAAAATAATTTTCAGAACCTGTCTATAAATAGAGAAGTTATGCGATAATCGATAGTTCGGGCAGCCGAAATTCCCGTCTAATTTTAGAAACGAAATTATGGGATCAACCTGTATATTTGGTTTAGTGGTGAGGAATATAATCCTTGATTTGAGGAAACCAAATGCTCCAAGAGGGACAATAAAGAAAAAAATACAAGCAAAAATACAAGAAACTAATTTTCAGAACCCGTCTATAAATAGAGAAGTTATGCGATAATCGATATTTCGGGCAGCCTAAATTTCCGTCTAATTTTAGAAACGAAATTATGGGATCAACCTACAAGCAAACCCTTTTAAACAAATAAAAAAAATTGCATATCGGTTCAAAAATTTTAAAGTTATGCGTGTACAAACATCAAAAAACGTTAAAACAAAATATAGACGAATTGATAAACTCCTCCGTTTTTTAAATGGATTTCATTGTCACATTTCTCCGACATAAAAAATGTCATACAACAAATTTTATGATCAATTCTATCGTGAAACTCTAGTATAAAATGGTCTAAATGCAGTGTAATGCATTCTAAATAAGTAGATATAAAAATTTTTTCTGTCTAAATGTAAGTTTTATTATCTTATTTCTTCTCCACAATATTAATTGGCATAAATAGAAGATATAATCATGGCAATAAGCCGAAATTATTAGTTTTAACAAGTACTTTATTTGAAACAGGAGAGGTCGGATACTACATACGGCATAAAAATTTTATATTTTCTCTATCTTTTCCAAGTCCCGAAACTTTTGTATTAGTCTTCGTAGATTAAAAAATATTATGAAAAAAGAACACTATCATAACTTATTTGCATAGAAAAAAAAAACTCATTAATGGGGCTTTATCCAGCTACCCGCCACTAATATGAGAAGAAATATTTTGCTTTGAAAGATAATTTTTTTAAAATTTTTAACATTTAAAAAAATATGTACTTGAATATTTTCTTTTTAGAAAGATCATCTACATATTTTATTTATTTTCTCAAGCTTAAGGTCTCTTCTTTTTCAATTTTATTAATCAGTATTTCAGTACTCATTGAGCTCCGTTTCCAGGATATTTGTTTGATTTTATTAATGAATGAGTACCGAAATACCGATTAAAAAAATAAAAAAAGGACAAACCTTAAGCTTAAGAATATATTTTAAATTTATAAATTAAAATAAAACAGGTAAAAAAAACTGGAACATATATATGGATCATATTTTAGGCCACTAGGTTGCACATTAGCCTAATAGGTAGTTTGAAGAATGTGGAGGGCATTCCTCTCAAAGAATCTGTCTGTTTCGTTTCATGTCACGCGGCAATTGTGCTTGCAGATTAAGATTTAAATATTTCCATAGTATTAAAATTAAATATTTGTGTAAAACTAATTGGTTGGCATGAATTCTACAATAAATAATAGTTCAAACAGCAGCCACATACTTGTAAGAAATAGAAATCATGACTAAAGAAAATAAACATAAAAACGTTTTTTTTTTCCTTTAATTTTCTATTATTACACTATTAATTCTTGAACGATTTCTTCACTCAAGGCAGTTAATAATTATTTTGTTAATATAAATTTTAAACTCTGCATGCACTACATTTACATATAACTACAAAATTTCTAATGTTTATCATCTTTATAATTATATTGTTAAATAAATTTTTAATTTTATTCCAACAAAGAAGACTGATACCGGGGAGATATAGGATATATTTGAATTTTTATACTTAAACTCAATTAATATATATTCTATAATACGTAGTTTTTATGAAATCCAAAGATAAAATATCCAAAAAGATAAAGGGAAGACCTTAGACAATCAACGTTTCAATTGGCAATCAACAATATTTAAATGGAAAAAACAACGCTAAGGTTTAACCAATTGTTTTGAAATTTTTTTATTTCAATTAAAAAATGCAAATAAAATATAATTCACTTTTACAAAAATTATTTGTTTTATGCTAGAGGATACTACTGTAATAAAAATAATAATAATAAATAAAATACAATAATTGATGCTTTTTGTATGCTTATTTGCTGTTATCATATACTAACTTATTTCTATGTTTGATAAATTGTTTATAATTTTCTGTCTTATTTCAACATTTATTTAAATTTCTTTTATGTTTTTAAGGCTATTTTAAAATATATTTATAACGGCTTTGCAGGCACTAGAAAAGAAAAATGGAAGTTCAAAATTTATTTTTTCCATAAAGCTTTTATTATTGGAAAATATCAATATACTTTGCACAAATTCTACACCACTTTTTGAAATTATTTTTCATCAATTAAGAAATCAAACAGCTAAATTACATTGCATTATAAAAAAGAGAAATCACTGTCACTAAATTGTCCATTATAGGTATCACTCCAAAAATAATTAAAGGCCGAGTGAAATGCAGATTAGGTATTATTTCTTAATGAAATCAACGAGTTATATCAATGGGTGTGGAAGGTATTAATTTCATTAAATAAATAGGCCATATGAAATACCCAAATGAATTCCAAGGAAAGAATACACATGGTATTCACACATACGAGTAAATGCCTTTGTAGATGTTGTTTAAAAAACGCTATAATTTAGCCAGCAATAGACAATGCTGTTGTTACGTAGTTTATTCACTCACCCATTCACAGAAGAAAACGACCAATTTCATATTCCCAATTTTATACATTTTAAAATGTTTAATGAAAATTTACAAATGATTAGGAATGTCTGGTCAATAAGACTGTGATCCGTTAAAAAGTGGTGTAGAATTGAAAACTACAAAGAACTTAAAAAAACATTAAGTGACAGCTTGTAAACCTAAAGCTTTTGAACAAGATATCGAAATGTATTTTTTTTTATTTACTAACAGACCAAAATGAGGCACAATATAGCAACACCTCCACTGCAACCAATAATAACAACACCACATCGAACACCTCATCATCTCATTATCTTCATCAATTACATCCAATTCATTATCAACGTCAGTCGCGTGGTTCAGCTGGTAGTATACAAAGATCTGTTGAAGTAACACCATCGACATCGATAATGCAATATCGTACGGGTAGTATACATTCATTACCCAGCTCTGAAGCCTCATCGTAAGTTTAACTCAAACTAACAAATGCAATGCAAAATAGAGAGTCTGCTCTTCATCACTCTCACTCTCTATCTCTCTCTCTCTCTTTCTCTTTTCTAAATATATATAAAAAGCTCTTATTATACATACGCATTCAGTATATTGCCTGGCTATTAAATGTGAAAAAAGATATTCTAATTAAAGCGTATGAAATTTAAATAAATGTGTCCCTTTTATAAACCAAGTGGATTTTGTTTTGTTTTTGTTTTTGGTTGTCTGATATATATAGATGTACATGTCTTACTATTTTCATATATATCTCTCTTTCTCTCTTACTCTCTGTCCAATGTAATTTTCAGTAATTATTTTAGCTTAAAGATGCTTATGTAATTCGATTATTCCAAAATTAATATCAATTTGATTCTATATTATCTGTCCCTCTGATTGTCTCTTTCTATCTCCATATGTTTTTGTGTCAGTGTTCCTATAAGTGTTTATTTTAACTATAAATAAATCAAAGTAATTAAATTTAAACTTCCATGTTGCTAACGTGCTGTTGTTGTGAGTGATGCTACTGATTAAGGAATGAAAAATATAATAATAATAACAACAATAATAATGCAAAAACTAAACTCTAAATGTATTTGCGAATGAAAGTATAATGAAATCTAAGAAAAAGAAATATGCCTTCCTTTCATTTTGCCTTGTTTAATCGAAAAGTGTACATTTTAATTTTATATTTTTATACAGAACACAGTCTGTTTCATTTACCGCTGTATAATTTCTAGCCTTCTTTCGAGTTTTAGTTGCGCTTTTATTTTTAAGTATGTACATATGTATATAATTAATCTTTTTACACTATACAAAACATGTACTTATGTACATATAATGATGTTATTTTGTAAACACTTATACTAATTTGCACTTATTATTAAAAATATAAGTACATCACATACACAAGTCCCTAAATTTGTCTTTCTGTGTGTCTTGCATCAGAAACTAACCTGGATTTTCTTTATTGTTGATATTTTTATTTAAGACAATATTTTTTAGGACTCGTCCTATATAATTTTGCGATATACATATAAATTAAATATTCTTCGTCAACGATTATTTTAATGAAAGCCTAGAAGAGAGTAAATTTTATATTAAAAATATACTTTTTCTACATTTTAAGGGAGGAGTGAGGGAAATTTTATTAGGTTGGCTCCACTTCGAGGCATAAATATATCAATTCAGGAAAGATCATATCTGAAATGAAAATTATTTTAAAGTAATATTCAACGGCATTCCATATAGATCTCCGTAATTTTCCTCCTGAAATTCAAAACTAAAATTTGAGTCGCCAGATTAATTGAGTTTCATGTAAACTATTACAATTTTACAACTCACGTAAATAATTTAAAAAAGAAGGCGAAATAAATTTCACTCTATTTCCAGATTTTAACTGAATAGAAGTACCACATAGAGTTCAAATTTATCACATTATAAAAGGCAGATGTTTAAATGGAATTAAACACGCTATCATTATGTATGGATTATAACATATTTGGTCTATGTGAATGACGTCTGTTGCCCAAAATCGACACTAAACAGTAACTTCTTGTGGATTCATTGCCAATTTCTGAGCCTCGTGTAAGATTAGATATCTGCAAATGATCTTTCCGACCGAAATTGGGGTCTCCCACCAAACGCGTTTTTTTATAATATTTTTTTTATTATTTGCACGTGCTATTCAAATGTGTTACTCCCTATAGTGCTTCTGAGTGATCTGACATTACTGGCTGAATAATAAACAAACAAATTAGAAAGAAAGCAGTATTTGATTCTTAAAAATTTGACATGTAAATTACGCCACTTATATAGCAGCTACAGTGACAACAAGGCCGAAACCATATTCAAACTTTAATGGCACAAAATTATCTCTCCAATGAAGCCAGTTCCATTTGAGTTAAATATTTCGTTTTATTTCAGGGATTTAAGGACCGCAATGTAAGAATACTATTGCGCCCTTGAATTCTCCAATTAAAATTATTTGTTTGCTACTATTTTAATAAAATTTTTGAAGAGCAAAATATGGGATACAAAAAAAATATCTCCAAAGGTTGGCAGCCATTTTGTACTTAATAACTTATTAACACATGGACTTTCTTTGTTAGTCATGTCTTTATTATTACTATTATTATTGATAGGAAAAAGAACACTATTATTTAATAGAAACGGTTCGATAAAACAGATAAAATTTATCGTTATTGTTAAAAAAACGATTTAGGTTTTTTTTCTCGGTGTAAATAATTTTTTCCTTTACTGCACTTAACTTGCATGAAGGTTCAGTTCTTTTCTATGTGTAATTATTTTTTAGATTTTAATAAGCAAATGCACGTTTTTTATATTCTTTCAATAAGCAAAATAATTCATAAATTTTCAAATCTTGCTTCTATATCTCCCTGTGTATTATAACGAAATAAATACTTTTATAAATATTTATTTAAATACACCTTTTTAAATTACGAGAATTATTTCACTTTTTATGCATAATTCGCTTTGTTTAAAATTGTTTTGTTTATTTCTATTAATAAATCATCTACCAAAAATGTCTAGATACTCGCCAACTATAAGAGCCGATGAGCAAATTAATCAATTTGTTGAGGGCTTAGGACCTGGACAATTAGTGGGCCGTCAGGTGCTCGGGGCACCATCACTAGGTGATATACAATTGTCTCTGTGCTGCCAGAAAAATTGCCTAGAAGTTGAAGTTATACGAGCAAGAGGATTGCAGGTGAGTTCTCGGCTTTAATAACAAAATAACTTTTTAATATCGTGCAACCAGCGACACATGTGCCCGGAGGAATTTTTTTTAAGAATTTTATTGACCTTTCAATATTCTAAACAACAAATTTTACGACTGGTACTGCCAAAAATAAATGACATAAATATTTCTAATGAACTATGTTTCTGTTCATACATGGTGTTTGGCCTATTTCATCAAAAAAAATTTATTTTAGTTAAATTCTTTTCAATCTTCCGCCACAATATCAGGTGGCATTATGAGGAAATTTTTTAATTTATAAAAATAAGTAATAAAGAAATCTCGCAAACAATTTCACTCAATGTTGTGGCGTAATATTGAGAAAATTTTTTTATAATTCTTTAAATTAAAGCGACCTTGAGCTTCAATAAACCACATTTTGATTCCCACACATCCCCGAACCCGAAGCATGGTTTTGGGAATTTTGATAAAATATTTTTAAATAAAATAAAACATATTATTTATGCAAAACCTAAATTTGATAAAAAGAAAATTTCATTTAAAAAATTACTTTAATCTAAATAAAGTTTAAAAGCATGTTTTGACAAAAAAAATGTCAAGGAAAAATATTCAGACGATATTTAATGCCTGCTATTCGCAATTTATTTTAATTGTTCGTGGAAACCATCAATGGGCAAAAGCAATCTGACGTTTCTATTCAATTCAAGAGTATTCCAAAGCTTAGGGATTCTAAATCTTAAAATACATAAGTACACTATAAACAAAACGATAAAGCTTCTATTGATCCGAGGATTATTCATAAAATAGCAACTTCATTTAACTGCACTTCCTGACAATAAATTTAACATCCGTTATTTCTAATCAGAAAATTTTCTTGGCATGATGGATCATTTTCTGCCTTTGCGTCGAACAATATTGAATAAAATTAGAAAAGAAAACTAGGGAAAAAAACTTTGGGCTGCTTTGTAATATTAAGATATGAAAACTTTCGGATTTTGAAAAAGAAAACCGTCCGCGGATATGAGTACCTTCCATAGATAATTTTTTAAGCAACAAAGAACAACAAACAATTGATCGAAAATGGCAAAATACAGCTTTAATATATATATAAAAATTTTTGGAAATTGTAGCACTTGTAAATTTGTTTTTAAATTATGATTCAAGCTAAACTAAACACCAATTAATAATACAAAATTTTTCAAAAGTCACAAAATTTAGCTTATAATTTGCGTAACAAATTTATTTGTAAATCACTGCAGGGATATAGTTGCCACTCATGTATCCTTTTGTAACCGATAAAAAATATTTGCCAAGAGTTCTTTTCTTGTCATCGCAGCAAGGATTTGAGTACCTTCCACAAATCCTTTTTTGAAAAATTATGGTTAAAAGTGGACTAAAAATGCTCCAACAGTTGCAAAATATAATTGTATATGGCTTACAATATTTTC
Source organism: Germaria angustata (assembly GCA_963681545.1). Classification (NCBI taxonomy): domain Eukaryota; kingdom Metazoa; phylum Arthropoda; class Insecta; order Diptera; family Tachinidae; genus Germaria; species Germaria angustata. The sequence goes on from OY812998.1 coordinate 110,109,806, forward strand.
TTATTATCACTGGCCTTCGTAGACTAGTAGGTAGTGTACTAGACTCGTAGTGCGAAGGTCGCAGGTTCGAATCCTGCCGCAGAACTCTGGCAGTTTGTGTTTGATAACTAAAGGGAGCGCACAACAAGCCTTCACTGGCTTAAGTGTATGTCGTATGACATGGGCTATCACACCCCTCCAATCAACCTAACCTAACCATCACTCGTTGTTCATATTCACTGTTTATTATAAATAAATATTGAATGTGTACGGAAACAATGAAACTTTATCGTTTGCCTTCATCTCGACAAGAATATGAGCATTCCCCAATACAACTTTTTTAAATGGCTCCTCAAACCTTTCTAGATATTCCTCAAAATAGCTATAAATAATTCTGGAATAATTTTGTTACATTCTTATTAATATAAATTTATAATTTTTTAGCAAAAGCCCACATCAAAGATGTTACCGGCTCCTTATGTCAAGGTTTATTTGGTTTCGGGCAAAAAGTGTATCGATAAAATGAAAACATCTACCGCAAGACGTACTTTAGAGCCTCTGTATCAGCAGCAATTGGTCTTTCAGCATTGCAATGTAAAAGGCTGTGTTCTACAGGTAAAATTAATTACTCTACCAACCAATTAATTACTCTACCAATAAATTTTTTAAATACATAATGTAATTTTCTTTTCCAGGTTACTGTTTGGGGCGATTATGGCCGCATTGAAAAGAAAGTTTTTATGGGTGTGGCTCAGATAATGCTGGATCAAATCGATTTATCTAACGGCATTGTAATTGGCTGGTACAAGCTATTCGGCACCACTTCACTGGTCAGTTGTCCTGCCAATACAGGTTTATCTAGGCGTTCATCACTAGCATCGCTTGAATCACTTAATTTAAAATTTTAAAAACCAATAGTCAGTCAAACCTACCCTTTCTTCACATCTCTACTACATCAACTAACATAAAGCAAAATTTTATATATATTATATTCCATTAGATGAATTTAAATTCAAAATAAAAAATCTCTTTACCGATGTTGATAATTTGCAACAACAACAACAACAGCAAATCAGAAAACAAAATTTGCTATACACTCAAAGAAATTTTCCACATCATTTAGCAAAACTTTATCTTAAAAAAAGTAGTTCAGATTTATTTTACCGTTATTAGAGTGCATAATGTAGTTATTTGTTTGTTGCAAACAAAAACAAAACAAAAAAATCAAAAATATCCTTGCAATGTTACAACAGCTAAATAATGTGTATATATAAATTTTTTCATTAAAAGTATATCAAATATTTCTTTAGCAAATTTAACATTTAAAAAAAAATATGTACTTCATATTAATATGTTTTAAAAAACATTTGGCATATAATTTTCTTCTACAACGTAGTCTTTAGGTATGTTACTTTTCTTATACGCACACACAACTTTTTTATTATCCGAAATTAACGTAATTTTTTTGTAATTCTTGAACTCTTTTATACTAAAAGCATGCTTTTGTAATTTTCCAAACAGCACTTTTTATAACATTTTTATACATTAAATGCTTTAGTTCTATAAAATTATTGCTAGTTCTTGAGGGGCTTTAAAAGAGGTTGCAGGGAACCGTTTGTGGTATCAGTGCTCTACGCTTTACGCAAAATTACGTATCCGTAATGAACACCAAAACAAACAAAAATATAACATTTATTCTAGGGAGGGTAAAGTCCCCCCAGACATTCATATATACATCATAGTACTATTTCTGAGATTACAAACTCCAAAATATATAAAACTAACATTTATACAAGGACTGAAGTTTTAAAAAAATTAATTTTGGAAGCACCGCTTTGATTCCTAGTTGTTCTTTAACATGAATTTGTCACGTAATGAGTTTAAAAAATATCAGAATAAAAAAATTTTAAATGATAAAAATTAAGAAATTAACAGTTGCGTGAAATTTTAAAATCAGGTTAATCAATTTGGCAACTGAAGCATCCAACTGTCATACAAATGGCCTATATAAACTTTCGGGTTTCAAAAAACAATAAAAAAACTGAAATTAATATAATCAAAGAGCAGTGGGAAAATATTCGGATCTCGTCATAATTATTTCTTGAACGAGCAACGAACCACGAGACCCTTTTCAGTCGATGTCGTTAATTTCATTGAAAAGCAACTAATCGCACATACGTAGTTTGACGTATATACAATATTGATTGAAAATTATATCCTTGGCACTGTGATAAGTTGTGGAGAATATTTTAATGAACGAACGAACATTTCATGAGAACAACGGCCATTTCATATAAAAAGAAAATATCTCGCAATCTCTTTACACCATGTAACCGCCGTAAGAGAAAACCCTTTTCATCGTAGTAGAATATATGATAAGAGATACTAATTATCTTTACAGCTCCATTTAAAATTTATTGGAATGAAGTTAATTTTACCTACTCTTTGGAAGTCTGATTTCTTGTGTTGTACACATATGTACATACATATATATACTATAGCTCCGATTTTCGTCATTAATATGGACCAGAAACATCAGGCGCAAGCCGAAAATGACTCAACTCCTCTTTTTTATGCATAAATTTGCACCGCTTTTTATTGTTTGGGTCAGTTTTCAACATCTTAAACTGCCAACTTAAAATGTTTTAATACAAACAATTTCAGTTTCGAACTGATGACTATTATTTCTAGCCATTTTATTTTATTAATTCAAGCACAGCACTTCTTGTTACCCATGATTATAATAACTCTTTTAACACAATAAAATGCTATGGTTTCCCCTGTTAAGCGATTACGTCTTCAGTGAATAAAATCCAATCGTATGTAGCGGCGCAAATAGAAATCCAAACGAAACCAATTAAAAAAAACACGCAAATCAAAATAAAATTCAGAGGCTTTCCAAAACGTTGAAAATAAGCAGAATCTTCATTAGGCAGCTACAGACCCGCTATTCACTTCTTCCGCTCTCCTTCCCCATTAAAAACAACTACAAAATTACAACAGCTTAACATAATTTCATTTTTTTAAAGTTGTTGCGTGCAGTTGGCTTCCCTTTCCGGCAATAATTAGATTGCTAACTATGGCTGTAGTTTGTGTAATACATCTAATATTTCTTCAGACATTTCTGAATATTTCCACACAAAAAATACTTTGTAAGACGCAATCGATGTTAATAAATCCACATTAATTAAATTAAATTAAAAAGTTTGTAAAATGTCCTGCAGCTTATAGCATAGATTGTTTTAAATAATATTTATTTATTAATGTATCTATATTTTTTGACCTTTTTTTTATAATAATTTGTTTTTTATAATTTAAAAAAAAATTAATATTTATTTATTGTAATTTAATTTATTGGTATATAAAAATGTATTTTATACTCTTCTTGAATAACTTTTATTTATCACGTAATTTAGTGAATTTCACGTGCACTTTTTTGAACTTTTCTTAACATAATTTTTGTTTTATCATAAAAATATCAATAACAAATATTTAGCAAGCTTTAAGCTATTGCCAGCTTCAAAGCTTTAACATAAACTTATTTCTGTATTGCAGTTTCCTACATTCTTAGCTATTATATACTAATCTACACACATTTTTATAAGTACCTCCAAATCATTTCCAAACATTTACTGTCTCATTGTTAATTGTCGCAACATTAGAAAAATATAAAAGAAAATTTCCAAACTCAGTGAAAAGACATAAAAACTATCATGTATATAAAATGGCTAGTTTTTCAAAATGGAAAAGACTAAAACTAGAAATCATCTTAAAGTCTCTAGTATTCATTAAATCTTAAAATATTAAATAATATAATTTTATAAGAATTCAAAAGCTTTTGTAGCTTCATAAATTATACGAATAGAACGTTTTTGTCCAGTTCATAAATTTATTCAATTAAACAAACAAAAAAAAAACGTTGTTAACAAAAATTAATCTATTCTTTTTTAAAAACCAAACACACACTAACATACATACATACTACAGGGTCGTCCTATAGTTTGGGCTGGCGATACAATAATGGAAGAAGATTGTGAATAATATCAGATAATTGTTTTTAAAATTATTGTACAGCACACACAACTTCTGTAAGTAGAAATTTCTAAATAAAAAAATTTAATTAAAAAGGTTGTGAACTACACTAAAATTCCAATAAAATCAAACGGTCAAAAAGTCAACACAAGTCACATTATTTACACAAACGACAAAACAATCACAACACATTTTGTCAGGAACTGAATACGGGGAGAAGAGTGTGAGTTTTTATTCAAAAGTATTTTTTTATTAATTAATATTCATATTCCCAATAATGCCAAAACTTAGTAAAGTAGTCAACAATAATAAAAAGTATAATTTAAGGTCTTGAAATATTGAATTGAAAGCCTTAAAGAACAAGAGCATAAATTATTTCATTTTTTTTCGAACAATCTTATATTTTACAATACACATATATGTATACACACACACACACACACACACACACATATATATATATATATATATATATATATATATATATATATATATATATATATATATATATACATATATATATATATACATATATATATATATATATATATATATATATATATATATATATTTATATATATATATATATATATACATATATATATATATATATATATATATATATATATATATATATAAATATATATATATATATATATATATATATATATATATATATATATATACATATATATATATATATATATATATATATATATATATATATATATAAATATACACATACATACATATATATATATATATATATATATATATATATATATATATATATAAATATACACATACATACATATATATATATATATATATATATATATATATATATATATATATATATATATATATATATATATATATATATAAATATACACATACATACATATATATATATATATATATATATATATATATATATATATATATATATATATATATATATATAAAGGGTGTCCCAAGAAGAACGCAATTTTTAAATCTGGCAACATTCGAAGTGTCATTGTTTGACATTTGAACAATTGTTATTGTTTGCTAGTAGAAGGTACGAGGTTAGTAAAAATGGAGCGCTACACGAATGAACAACGCATTCTCATTGTGAAATTGTTTTACCAAAATGGTGAAAGTTTTGCGGCTACAGTTCGCAAATTGCGATCAATTTGGGGTCACAATAATGCTCCAAAAGAGTCAACTGTAAAGAGATTAATGGATAAATTTGCCGAAACTGGGTCTGTTAGTGATGTAAAGACAACAACGCGCCATCGACCAGGTCGTTCTACCGAAAATGTCGCAGCTGTACGTGATGATGTCGCTCAAACTCCATCCACCTCAATTCGACACCGAGCTCAGCAAATTGGTGTCTCCAAATCCACTTTGCAGCGAATTTTGACGAAAGATTTGCATCTTCATACGTACAAAGTTCAATTGACTCAGGAACTGAAGCCAGCTGACCATGGACAGCGAAGGGAGTTCGTTAATTGGGTATTAGAGACAACATGAAAATGCTGATTTTGCCGATAAAATCATCTTCAGTGGCGAGGCCCATTTTCATCTTGATGGCTTCGTCAATAGGCAGAATTGTCGCATTTGGGGTGAGGAAAATCCTCGAGTGATTCACGAGAAGCAAATGCATCCTCAACGTGTCACTGTGTGGTGTGGTTTTTGGGCTGGAGGAATCATTGGACCTTTTTTTATGAAAATGAGGCAGGTCAAGCGCAAACAGTCAATGGTGTTCGGTATCGTGAAATGATAACCAGTTTTTTCTTGCCTAGAATTGAAGAAATGAATGTGGAGGGCATGTGGTTCCAACAAGACGGCGCCACATGTCATACAGCCAGAGAAACAATTCAATTCGTGCGATTAACACCATTAGATTTTTTCTTTGGGGTTTTTTGAAGTCGATGGTTTACGCGAATAAGCCAACGACGACTCAAGCCTTAAAAGAGGAAATTGGACGCTGCATTAATGAAATACCGCAGCATTCATGCAAAACGGTCATTGAAAATTTCATTAAAAGATCGCGTGCATGCCAGCAAAGCCGTGGCGACCATCTGCACGATATATTTTTCCATACATAACCTCATTCTGTCTACTTTACGATATAATAAAGTTTCACGATTTTTTTTACATATCTGTGTTTTATTTAAAATTTAAAAATTGCGTTTTTCTTGGGACACCCATTACAATTGTTTATTAATCTTATATTGTTTTTTAATCGCAATTAGAAATTTTTAAAATCGATTTTCTCAGTAAATTCTTTACATCACTTTTATTTTTTCACTTATTTCTTTTGTATGAGAAACCAAAAAACAATACGTTTGATTTTTTTTTAACAAAATAATTTTCTACAATCGACTGCTTTGAAACTAGAAACTTTAAAAATAAATTACCTTAAGTGGAGTATAAAATCCTTTCTAGTATATGAAAATGCTTTTGAAACGAAGTTTTTTTAATTTTTATAAAACTTTAAAAACTTTTTCTATTATTAATTTTATTTGTTGCTTTTTCATGACGTTACGAGAATTGGCAAATTGATAATCTTAGAACAGATTAACACACATGTTGTTTCAAGTCTCTGTGTATATAATAAATTGCAATTGCAATTGTATTTTCTTTAAATAATCTCTCGTCAATATTTTAAGACCTTTTTGAATAATCGAAGAATATATATATATATTTGTTTCTTGTAAACTTCAGCTGTATATAACATTAAAAATAAGCTTTTTATTTCTAGAGCCAGCAGCTATTAAGCCTTACTAGCCATTCTATTATGTTCTGTTTGATTCGCAAAAAAAATTATATTTTTCTAATAAACATTTTGCAAAATAATCAAAATCTCTGCACTTGCTAACAGCTATAAACTTTATTATGTTAATAATTCATTTGATTGTAATAATATTTTTATTAATTCTATTACAGTAACCCTTGCAAAGGGCTGCCACATTAGCGGCCAACTAAAGAACTACTAAACAATAATGAAAAAAAGATCAGCGCTTAAACGGAGAACTAAATAAAACGAAGCTTCAAGAGAGGTGGATCATTTCAAATGTCATTTTTTAACATTTTCCAATAAACTATTACTTGAAAAAAAAATATAGAGAAAATATTGCAAAGAAATAAAACTGATCAGGACATATAAAGGTTTAAAAATCGAACAAAATATAAAAAACAAGATAACTAAAAGTTTAAATTATTTATAAAAAACGAAAAAAAAAATCCATCTTAAGGTTTAAGGACATTAAAAAAATAATAAGAATATAAAGAGTAAAATGTATAAAAGAAAATTGCATTTAATACCACAAACTAAATTTAGTAAAACAAATTTAAACATAATTTAACAGGAACTTGTACTATAAACCAAAAGCTAAAAAGTATATCAAATAAAAAAAAACATATGTTATTAAATCAAGAGCAAATAAAGCGCGCATCCATGTGATATGGTTACTTGATTATTAGATTTTTTCAATAGAAAAGTTTCAAATGCCCACTAAAGATGTTCCTTACTTCACTTTGTTTGCTCTCAGTTCAATTCTAAAAAAAATTATGAAAAAGCACAGTCAGTCAACAGGTGAAAATCAGTACACATTTTTCCCCCCCAAAGTATTTTTTAACGTTATTGGTATTTCGTATAGTGCACAAGAAATAATTGATGTGACTCATTAGGAAAAATACCAGCGGAGTTTAAACAATATTTTTTTGATATTTTGGAGAATATTTCGAATAATGAATTTGGTAAATATTAAACATACATCTTAAACGAATTTGTATTGGATTCTAAAAGATTTGTTGTTTTTTGTATTGTTTATAAAAAAGTTTTCTATTATATTTATACTTTTTGTAAATCACAAGTAGAAAAATATTATTGAATTCAATAGAATTCTAATATAGTATGTTCTGATTTTTGTATAAGTATATGAGCTTAAAGCGTATACTTAGTTTAAAAGTGAAAGAGTTTATATCTGTTCCGTAATCACAATTTGGAATATCTTAAGACTTATAATAAAGGCAGTCTCAAAATATATTAAGTAGCGGCCAAATACCTAGAAAAACATTATACAAAATACTTAAGAATATGCAACTAAAATTATAACGTTGTAGGATATTTTACTTTTGAAAGGCCCAATGAAATAGTGAAAATAATGTATATATATACATATACATATATATGTATATGTATTCAAATTTTCATTTGCAACCTGTGTGGTGGGCCTATATATTTTATCATTAAAAACAATTTTGACTTAGTCAAGGATAGTGTCTACCTGCCATGTAATTAACATTATGTTCCTTACTTCAAAGAAGTACTTTCTTAAAATAAAAATAAAAACTATTATGATCTGATTTATCATAAAAGTACCATGGATCTGAAAGTCAATATGAATCTAATATAAAAATTATAGATTTTTTCGAAATTTTTATTATATAGACAATAGTCGACGCCACGATAAAGTGGCAACAAAGAGACGGAACTTAAATAGTCTTTGCCAACGAAACCCGACTACTACTGATAGCTTCTTGCCAATTTATGGGCCTTAGAGCATAATTGCAGGCTGTCTCCAGTCAATAACGATTATATATTTTGCTAATTTGGTCGTCGTGCTGGCGACAAGTTACATAATAGCTACATTTCAGAATTTTGCTGAGTCAATGGGATATTATAGAGCAAATAAAACTATTCTTCAAAACGTATGTGCATATTTACAATTACATTGGTACTATTAAACAAATAACCTTATCATTATAGAGCGCACTTTACTTATAAAAAAATTTATTTATTAATTCTTAAAACTGCAAAAATGAAAATAAATAAAAGTAAATGAAAATATTATTCATAAACAAAAATTATTCATAGTTAAACTTTATTATTAAACCAATTTATACACATAAAAAATTATTAAAAAAAAATAATAATAACAATGATTTAGTAATTAAAAAACTCAAAAGAAAACAAACGACCATTCTTTAATGAACAAAAAAAGCTATTAAGAAAAAACTATATTAAATAATATATTAATAAAAACTAAAACTAAGTAACAGATATAAAAAATAATTAAAAAATATAGTTATATAAAAGTTTCGCTATAGATTTAGAAATAAAAAAGAGAATAAATAAAAACTCTGACACTTTAAATTTAATATATATATAAAAAATTATCTAAAAAAAAACTTTATATTTATTTAAAAAACTTATTGAGAAAAAGGATGTTTTCTGTAAATAGTTAATTTAACATTAAAAAAGTAAATATTATAGGAAAAAAATAAAAAAATATTTATTAATATTGAAATTTAGTTACAAAGCAAAGAATTAATAAATCATAAAAAAGTTTATTGATATTTAAATAAATCAAATTTGGAAAAATGAAAAATTATGTAATAAAAAATATTAGCTTTTGTTTTATAACATTTAAAATTATTTATAATAAAAGAAAAAAATTTATAAAAAAAATTATTTTTCAAATTTCATATACAACAAAATTTAAAACAACCAGCTAAACCCATTTTTTGAAACATACATATGTAATTTTTATAAAAAATTGTAGGCATTGACATTATTTATGATTTAAAATTTCTCCATCTACGGCTTCTGCTTTATATCGTCCTGTGTTGAGGAAGCTAATTCTATCGAGTTCTCTTTAGTTATTCTTAAGATCTCTCTACAACTATTTCAATTCAAGTTTTTGAGAGTGTGTGTGAGTGGGACTTTCCATTTTTTTATGTAGTTCTCAGCCAAAGTTTGCACTGCATGAAGCCTGTCATGAGGTTGTCATAATAAAACAAGATTATTAGATTATGGTCTAATATTCTAAGATAATATGCCACAAGTCTGTACGATAAACTAATTATAATTTTACACATTTTTCGTCTTGCAAATACTCCTGAAATCTTGCAAAGGATTATACCTTGAAAAGAGCTTTACTCACTTCTTAAATAATTTTTTGTAAGACCTTCGGCCATGTGTTAAGCTATGTACAGACGGTTGTAAGATCTGACAATGTTGTTTGATTTACCAACGTGCTGGCAATGCTCTGACAATTCAATATGGCTACAAAAAGGTACATTGTTAGTTCAGACGATTGTAAGAAAAGCTTACAATTTCATTGTCAGACAACTGTCTGGCAATAAATTTACCTACCAATAAAAGTTGTCAGTTCACACGGTAGTTAGATTATTGTACAACAAATTTGTTTTTCGGCATTGCCAGAAAATGTAAAACATTAAATTTACGTTTATGCGCTCGCAGTGTTGCCAGTAGAAATATTTGTCTGACAATGATTCCATTGTCAGGTGCATTACTTTAAGCACACCTACCAATAAAAAATGAGCTTACAACGTCTGACAATTACCTGGCAATAGCAAAGAAGAGTGTTCTCACGATTGGCAGATATCTAACAATATTATTGGCTTACAATAGGCTGACAATGCTTTTTCTACCAACGTTGTAAGACGAAAATTGGCAGTTCACACAGTTGCAAGACATTGTAAGGCATATTTTACTGACAATATTGTCAGATCTTACAACCGTCTGTACATAGCTTTAAAGTACTCGTAATTAACAGAAAAAAGCAATCATAATATTTTGAGTCCTGCCCTCCACCAACGATAACGCTACATATTTATCGGCAGAAAAAATGGGAAGCTAACAGTGTAATAAATTAATAAAAGGTCAGCGCACTTAGTAGTCAATGAATTTTATTCGTTCTATGAATATTAAAATTTTTTCGATGTGTGCAGGGTGCTACTAAAGCTTTCAAAATACTTATTGGGGTCGAAAAACTGCTTTGAGAATTGGTTCCAACCAAGCAAAAAATATGAATATGAAAAATAGTCATATAGTCACCAAAAAGTAAGGCCGCCATACTGGGCCGCATATTTTTATCATATGGTATATTGCATGATAAACTGGATATTGACATGATTTGAGCACAATGATTCATTAGGTTAGATTAGGTAGTAATGGCCGACCCAGTCATTACTGACATAATTGACCCATTTAGGTACTGATAGGTTGTTCCTTTGTGCTACCCGAACAAAGGATATGACCAATAAGACAGCCTATATCCTTTAAATAGATAACATTCCGCCTATGTGAGTCGCTCATTCTAGCGAGAGAGCAGCGCAATACAAAGGAGGTACTCAACACTCTCCTCCTCCTCCCAGTTTCGATAACTCCTACGGAAGTCATTGTAAGAAAGACCCACTTTAATATCCCAATAAGAAATGCCGAGCTATCATTTTAAATCTAATTCTATTATTAGCACTTCGGTTTTAGCTCGTTGCACAATTTTATTTATATTCATTGACTGCATCGTTTTTATAAGGAGGTGCTTGAATATGTGTTTAATTTTTTTTTTTTTTATTTTAACTTCGAAAAATATAAAAACTGTTTACTGGGTTTGTTTCTTACAAATTAATTAATACATTTCTTCTAACTAATTTTTTTATACATTGATAATAATTTCAATAATTATTTAGACCATAATATTTGCCATAATTCATGCAGGCGCGTCACCCACACCACCAATCTCAGCTGACTCAACGATGAAGATTATGCCTCTTTAAATGCCACACAATATAAGAAACTGGTATTTAACAGTTCCATAATATGAAATTCATTCATTACTTCATTAGTTTTTTTCAATAAAGGCACACAGACTTGATCGCACAGTTTGCTTCATTTTCATTAAACAGTTTAATCCTTCTTTAAACATTTACTATTCTACCAAGGAATACAATTTTTAATTGGCGGTGTCATATATTTTCCATTTGAAATAATCTACAGACTTTAACTGCCTGTTTCACGATGTCGAACGACATCGTTCGTTCGCATAAATACATTTGAAACAGCAACAAATTTTAAAATGTTGTTTTTGGTTTTAATGTATTTATGCGAACGAACGATGTCGTTCGACATCGTGAAACAGGCAGTAAATTTATAGGAAATTTCGTTTTGCTAAACAGCAGATGCCCAAAACTGTAAAAATAATACAACTACAAGACAGCGACCATGAGCCCTGAACTTGAAATGGCAATTCAGCTAAATAGTTCTATTTAAAGCAGAATAAATAAAATAAGGGACTGGTGCTTTGATTTTGGGCAGTTCAATTAAAATGTTTAGTACTTCAGCCAATAAATGTTTCTCATAATTTACCCAACCCTGATTTTAAGGTATCTGTCAAACACGTGTGCACACATTCATACTTATATGTAATATATACGAATTATAGCGCTTGATCAACTTTGATTATGCAACAGAAGGATACCGAGGATCCTGACATTAGCAAGTGGCAACATTTTCTTTTTTATTTATTTTGTATAAAATTTTGTTTGTTTGATTTTTGCTTATAAGAAGAAGAAAATAAAAAACGTTAACAAAAGTTGAAAGTACCTAACGCATAGAACGAGCTGTAAAAAGAGATACCTGCTTGAAATGTTACAAAAATTATATAAAACATACACGAACACACACACAAACACCAGAAAAAATTATATAATTAAACAAAAGTAACAATAATAATACTGGTATTATATCATTAAACGCCAACTGGTTAACACAATGAAAGGCACTATTTTCCAAAGAAAATATCATTTAAAATGTCATGAAGAAAAAAGTATTAAATTTTAGCAAATAAATCATTCCAATTATAAACACATTCAATAAAACATTAAAAATTTGATAATAATTATAAATTAAAAAAAAAACAGGAAAACCTAAGTTTCTGCAACATGTGTAAAAATAACTAATGGGTTTTCTACAAAATTTGACGCACAATTGTATCCATAAATATACTTTAGGTTTGTTTTTGAAAAGTATCCTTTAAATAAGAAAATTATAGAAAGTTAAAAATTCAAAGTTGAACTCCTTTGAATTTGCACTAGTATAATTTTCATAAAACATGAATTGTTAAACCATTTTTTTTTGTTATCTTTTCGTTATATTGTTCTAATAGTTAACTTTTATCGTTTTCTTATATATATATATATATATATATATATATATATATATATACATCTATACTTGGCATTGAATAATCGAAAATAAAAATTATAAATATAATTGTAGTATAAGAGTTGAAAATACCCCCGGTTGTTGGTTCGATTTCCGGCAAATATGTTTGTATGTTTGAATGTGTGTACGATCATCAATATAAATATGTTAATATAATTTTTATTAAAAAAACTGCGTCTCTTGTCCGTGTTTCAGACAGTAATATAAAACCGTGAGATTAAGTGAAATCTTTTGTGCGACCGTGTGGTTGTCTCACTACCACAGTTTTAGGCTGAGGATAAAGTCAATGGATTGTGCGGTCAGAGATCATATATATTTCGATTCATTTCATTCAATCCAAACACTTCGAAGTACCTGATTATTTTTTGTACAAGAGCCAGTTAATTACAAAAGACATGCTCCGCTATCGCATCATGCAGCTTATAAAATATATATTGTTTAATTGTTAGTATTTCCCATAATATACAGATGACTCCTGTAACCACAGTATAGTGTTCGCTATTCCGTTTGAATTTTAAACACATTTGTTGTGGAATGTACGCAGAGACAGTTCAACAAATGGTTTCATCTATATCAAGCCAGTTGTACTAATTTGCCGATAGCAATCAAACTCCGCTTTATTTCAAGATTTGTCTTTTTCTTTTACCAAAGATTCCCGATGTGTTCTAGAAGGACTCTGATCGAATGAAAGGTGAGCTCCCTTGCTGGCTAAATAGTCATTCCTCTCGTTCCCTATGTGGCCTTCTTGGCCAAACATTTAACGAAGCCTTAACTTGTTTTGTAAGCGATATTCTATAAGAGATGTAATGCAGTCCATGACAACAACTGACCTAATCTCATATGAAATTAGGGCATGTAGTGCCCTGCTGCTTGGTTACCTGTCATCAAATATACGTATGTATTTTAGGTTTTCGTTTTCTTTTTAATTAATTGTAACTAAAATCACAATAAACTAATCGGCCACAATCGGCTATTGGCTTATCATAGTGTATAATCTAAGGATTTAAAAGAAATTATGGAATATATATTTAATGTTGTGTTCCTAGAGTGCCATTTAATTAAAGAATAGGTTTTGAACTGTAAAAATTTATTGATCATATTGCAGCAACTCGCTTTAGTGTCCCCTGCAGGATATAACATTTATGTGTTTAATAAAAATGCTCCACAAATATACCCACTGCATTCGACAACTGAAGCAAATGAATTTTCCTTAACGATTCTTAATTCAAAGGATGGTGTTTATAAGTATGTATTGCCCACAGCCAAGAAAACAAACACAAGAATCGAGCATACCTTAGTCTTTAACATGATTTTTTTATTTTATGAAATATGGTGAACTAAACAAAATATATTAATTTCATTATTTAAAGGATATGAATAAAAAAAAAACCATTGTCCATTCAAACTACTCGTACCAAAAAGCAAAACTTTAACCGGCTTATTAAAGAAATAAGGATATCCATGCATAAATAATAAACACGTTATAATCGCACAGACTCTAAATTCATATAAACGAACACAGAAGAAAATAATATTTCGTTAACATGCATATCTGTCTCCGTCCTCTCGTATTCAAAAGCCACAGAAGAAGCAAGAGAAACAACTGGAATTTGCAACTGCTTTAAGCTTTAAGGAAACAATGTTGAAGAAAATTAACCACAAACTATTAACGCCTCTTCATTCATTTGATATACAAATTTTTTCTCATAGATTATAGAATGAAGGAGATACCAAACAATTTGCCATCCATTACTGAAACACACATAAAGGATTCCTATACTCGTACATGTAGAAAGAAAATGGTATTAAAAGATTTTTAATACGAATTTGAATAGAATATATTTCAAAAACGTATAAAACCAGATTCATATATATTTACACAGGTACATGAACTTATTACCATATACATATATGTATGTATATAGAATAGTTTGACATTGAAAATGATATTTTCTTTTAGAGAAAATAATTAAAAAAAATTAAGTCACAAAACAAAGAATTAATGAGAAATACAGATAAACACAAAAATTATATTTTAGTTTAAGCAAAGAATTTTTCTTAGATTATTAACAAAATTTATATAAAATTTGCAATTATCACAATTGAAAAACTTTATTTCATTAAAATCATAAAACCTAAGCACAGAAACTTTTCAAAAATTGCAATAGATTTAAGCCATAGACATGAAACTTGTAACATGAGACTATTTTTATTTTCTGAATTAGGGGGACTATGACAACAACAGAGTTAGAAAAATATTGCAGAGTATTCAGTTACAGAAAAAAATTACTACTCAATTCTTTGCTCCTCATATTCCATACAACAAATCAAAAAATCATTTTAAGAACATTGAAATATAGAAATCAAATACCCAGCAAAAATATTAACAGCATTATAATCAATGAGAAACTACATTCTATCGGCATTGCGACAGTTAAGTAATTGCAGGTAAGCAAGCAATTACTTCGCAGTTCGTGACGACCTAGTTCATTTGAACGTTTCACTCAAATGAACTATAAGAAACGCTTTTCGTTCTAAGCACTTTTAGCCATTTTATTTTTTTAATCCTTCAACCATGTGTCTTACGTTTTTCTGAATGACAAATTGTCAAAGTCCATAAGCATAACAAATGACGCAAAAATATTGTATCAATTTTTGACTTTGATTTTAATATTCCTCTCATAGTTGAAAACACTAGAGTTGGCTCATTAACATTGGCGGTATGGTGCTGACACAGCTAAAACAAAAACCTATGACCACATTTTAAAATTGTCTAATCGAAAGATATTATAAAGTACGAATATTTCGAAATTGTTTACGTTAATTGACTTGCTTTGCATAGTTTTTGTAACTTTCAACTATTTTCTTTAAATTCAGTTCATAAAAATAGAAATTTATAAAACTTGTGGAAATGTTATTAGATCTGATTATATGAACGCGTCAATCAGACAATATTTGTCATATCAGCCCAACCAACTGAATAAATGAGCGTTTGAACTACGTGAGCGATTGAATTAAAGGAGCGTTTAAAATAAACAATCGAATAAGTTGTTCCGTTGAGCGGGACAAATAAGACCGCTCATTAATGAAAATAATTTTTACACATGCAAAATCTCTTTTCTCAATTATTTACTTCAAACTCTTTAATTATCTTTACAAACTCTTTTATCCTGTGCTTTTCTTCAACTTTTTTTTGGAGATTGGGAAATTTTTCAATATAAACTTTTTCATTTTTAGCACGAAAACATTCATAATCCGCATCCATATGCATGCATGTATGTATGAGTACTTTGTGCTTTCAGTCAGTTTGCTTTTTACATACATATGCGTGTATTTATACGAGCGGACACACATGTGAGCGATACGGCAAACTAAAGAAAAGATCAATGGAACTAACTAAACGAACTAGGATGTCATTCCAATGAGTTGAACGTAAAAGAGCTGATAAACCCAACTCTTCAAAAAATATCTTTCCTGTATTATTCAGTTGAAAACTAGCGTAATTATCAAACACTGGCTAAAGCTTTATTCTATATATAATTGAAAGCTCACATGAAACGAGGAAATTTAAATCAGTGATTGAAGAAAGCAATCCCTAAACAGCGTTCGTTGCCTTCAAAAAATTTTAAACGAGCCGCAAAGAGGAGTTTAATTTTTAAAAATTAGCCATACAAATTGGAAATTGTCAGTAAAAAAGCTTAATTCAATATCAATAAACATGCAGCAAGTTTTGTTTCATTTTCAAAAATAAACAATAGGTGCAGAATGCGAGTAGAAATTTTGTGTGAGGAACTCTGCTACTAATATTTAAACTTAAATTTAAAACAATTATAATGTCAGGCCGAACAGTTCCAACACAAAGTATTTAGTAATAGCACTCACTGCCCAACATTTGCAATTTCTATTTGGATTTTTTTTTTGGTTTTTAATTTAGTGAACTTGAATGAAGGATGTGATGACGGCTCCCTCACAGAAATGAAAATTATTATGGTACAGAGCTTTAATATCAAAAACCTTGCAGCTTCATACAAGTACCCCAGTCGACAGCTTCAGTCGAAGATTATGAAAAATAAAAAAATTATAAATAGAGATTACATTTTCTACACAAAGTGAACGATTATTATCGAATAAAATGATAACTGAGTTGGGTATTCAAACCAATTCGTAAAAAAAAAATTCGAGATTCAACACACAGTCAACACTTTGAGCATATTTAAAGAATGAGAACAAAGCTTTTTTATGTCAATCTTCTTGATGACAATATTCTGAAAAAAAATGAATTAATTAAAACTTCATTAAATTCTTTATAGCAAAGGCGTGTAGGCACTCCATTAATAACAATACACAAATGAGTCTATATGTTTGTATATGCACGTGTATGTGTTGAAGCATGTAAATATCATTGCAAGTGTTATATAATACTACTACTTGATATATCTTGTACATATTTACACCAAGTTTATAATGGAAATTGGTTTTAATTTGTACAAGATATTTTTATCGGCAATTCATAAAAAAAAACTTTAGAATTTGTTATTTTTTTGCATTTAGAAACAAAATTAAGACCATTTTTTTATAAAAATAAATAATGATGTATTATTTTTCTTTTCTCAAGTTATAGCCTTTTGATCACAACATATTAAAAGGGCGTAAGCAACTTAATCAGGATGGAGTTTTTAGTTTACTTTAATTGGCATTTTTTTCTAAAAATTCATTAAAACATAAGTATATTTATATTATCATAAAACATATAATTGCAAGAGATCCAATTCGTGTGGCTACCTGACAGCTTGCAGCCGTCTCCATTCTTATTGCAAATAATCGAACCGTCAAAGTTGAAGTGGACGGAATCGTCTATTTCTCGTCAGACAAATTTGCAAAATCAAATGTGTGAGCCGATCTTATTCATAAAATTTTATGTATTTTCTTCAAAAAATACATATTTAAAAAATAATATTTTTTCATCCCAGGATTATCACTATATATTTTATTAAAACGAACTTAGCTCTTGCCGTTAAATTTAGCATTTTTGAAACATGTTTATGTGAATTTATGCAGAATTTGCACCATTAAAGCAGCTTCCAATATAGCACACACACAATCAATATTATTGCTCAGTATGAAAAAATTGTACAATTATATTGCAATGTATAAATGCGTCCCAATGCATTTATACAAATTAAAATCAAAATTAAAAAACATTTAGAGAAAAAAACATCTATGCATACGATACTAAAAAAAATTCCGAATCGATATAATTATGTCATTATAACTAAAATTATGCAAAATTCAAAGCATTTAACAGTGAAGGATCGGTACCACTCTTAAAAAAAACATATCAATAGAGAAATTGTGAAAAATTTTCCACTATAATGGTACTTATTTGTATGGTTTTTTTTTGGAAAAGTTCAAAAATTTTAGGAGATAGAGGAAAAATAAATATTAAAGAACAATAGATCCATGCTAAGTTATTTTATACGTAGCAATTAAAAGTCGAAAAAATCATTTTTTTTTAATTATAAGGAAATCGAAAAATCGGGGGAAAATCCAAAATCCTGTTATTTTTTATTTTCTTTTCAATTTTAAAAATAACTATTGTCTCACATCTGTTAGATGGCTGAGTGAAATTTTTCGTCGTTTTTAAGATTTTGATTTCTCTCAGATATCCTGTGACCATGAAGTAATTCACTGAGATTTTTTGTTAAAAAATTTCGGGAAAAAATTTATTTTTAAACTTAACTTTAAGTTATTGCTACAATCAGACCTAAATTTCAATCATTATTAACTTCGAAAAACAGCCTAGATTCGTGTAAAATTAAAAACAATCATTGGCTGTTTCATTTAAACAAATAAAGATCCTAAAATTTTTCTAATCACTCCCATAAACTTTTGCCAATTACATTTTACGGATTCACTAATTTTTACAAAATTCCTAACAAATCGGTTTTCATTAATCCTGGTAAAGACGGTGTTCGGTTTTATAATTGTTGCAAACTTATTAAAAAATTCATCTTGCCATATTCTATGAGAAAGAAAAAACGTATTTTTCATGCGAAATCCGAAAAGACTAAATTTGTACTACAAAAAGAAAAGAAAAAATTTGTGGTCAAAACTCTTGGTTCTTTCATTAATTTCTTTTTAGCAGATCTTTTCAACTAAGAAAGACCTTTACTATGTCCTATAATTTGCTTGACAAAATTTAAAAACTAAAAAATTCAATTTTTAAACATTCCAAGGACAATATCAGCTCTTGGCAACCTTTAGCCGGCCGGCATTTTTTGCTAAGCCAACGCCACCGACGAATTGGAACTCTGAAAATTTTATGAACAAACATATATAGTTAGCTTAAGAATTAAATTAAAAGTAATTGAATAGCATGTTCTTTTTGGCATGGGCGTAGCTAGAAAATTTTGTAGGGGTGGCTATAGCACCTGAAATTTATTCGTGGGGAGAGGGAGTAATAAACCGTTATCGAAGAGGAATATTATATTATTTATTAGAGATTCCAGAAACATTTATAGGGACGGAGTTGAATATCTTCTGGGAAACGCAAGGATCCATTCCAAAAGCAGGTATACCTACGCCCATGCTTCTTGGTTTGCTTACAGATTGTTGTAGAACATATGTTCTTGGATTTTACTTATAAATACATATACATATATATATATATATATATATATATATATATATATATTATATATATATATATATATATATATATATATATATATATATATAATTTCGTTGTTAAACTTAGACTGACCAATTGCTTGATAGTTTTCTTATTGCTTGATAGTTTTTTTTATTTTTTATTTATTAATAAATCATTATGATTAGAAAACATCGGTAACTTCAAAAAATATGTCTGCCATGAGTAGCCCAAAACTTCAGAAGTAAAAAAGCTTAGAAGTATATTTCCCTTTTCCCTCACGTGGCAGCGCCCTTTTATATTTCTTCCCAAAAATAAACTTCGAAATTTCTAATTTTTAAATAGAGGGAATAATAAAACTAGATTCTGCTTTTAAATAACAGAAAGGTTATTTACTAGCAAGTCCACATTGAATATGTTTTAAGACTTAATGGTCATTATTGGAGAAGCTCGTGTATTGAGCAAGAGTGTTCGTTCAAAAAATATAAGCAAAATCTAGTTCCACAATATTCAAAACCAACAACAATTTGAAACCGAAATATGGAAAAATGGTTGGAAATTAATGGAACATATAAGAATAACAAAAACCATTGTATATGAAAGAACTTTAAAATACAAGCACAGAAAAAACATTATATATATATATATATATATATATATATATATATATATATATATATATATATATATATATATATATATATATATATATATATATATATAATATATATATATAACGACATATGAAGATAAATTTTAAACACCTTATTTAATTATATTTAATAATTCTACTATTTAAAACAAAACCAAAAAACGGCATATTAACACTAACACATGTACATCCTACTATATATATATATATATATATATATATATATATATATATATATATATATATATATATATATATATATATATACAACAAGCATATAAATTTACATAATATATTTGATAATTTAAAAAATACAACACTTATTATCTCGACGATGAATCCATAGTCGAGAAACGACAATAAACTGTGAAAAAATCTGTTTAATATTATCAAAAAATATATATATTATAAATAATATAAAAAAAACTCTTTAAACTATAAAACCAAACTTATTTCATTATGTCTTTAAAAAAGAGATACAAAAAATAAACTGAAACAACCAAATATTATAGCAACAAAAAAATCAACCAAAAAATTTCATTAAAAATGTGAAAAATATTAAATTAATAATATTATGAAAAAAATTATAAAAAATTATTATGAAAAAATGAATTAAAAATAAAAAATTGTTTTCTAATAAAAAAAAATAATAAAAAAATAAGAACACGTCTATATAAATTTGAAGTCTTAGAAAGTGAACGGAAAAATAAGGGGTCCAAAAAGCCATGAAAATGCTGAAATTGAAATCCGAATCCGAAGGTGGTGCAAATTTGGATTATTTCCAATTATTTGTCATTGCATTATGTTTCACTTTTTTGATTCTTTTTTCACCCTTTGAAAGCGGTCTGAGAAAATTAAAATGTAGGTTTTTTTGATAACTTAATTGTTTCACATGAAATAAGGATTTATCATTTACCACTGGAATTAAACTTCACATATGGAAGGCATAAAAGCTTGCAAGTGCTAATGATTACTGTTTTCTTATCTAAAAGTTATTTCATTATTTATTGATTGAAGAATAAATTATGCTTGCATGTAGATTGAAAGAAATAAGCAATTGTTTCAAAAAAATTATTTGCAATTAACTTTCCATGTGTTGTAATACTTTTTGTAAACTTAACAATCTAGGAAGTTGAAAAAGTGCACTACTGGATATTTGTAAGCAATAAAAATGTTGTTCCTTGACCATGACTTCCTATTTTTCACTAGATTTAGAAACGCAAAAGGTCCCCCATCTTCTAGAATGCTAGTGGTATGCAATGCAATGTGTGCGAAAATATATTTAAATGCAATCATATTTTTTAGCAATGACAATTTCGCAATTAACAGAGAGAGAGAGAGAGAGAGAGAGAGAGCATCAACAAAATTTCGCTTTGAAACATGTACACCCCTATCGTGAACGTGTTTCCCTCGAAATATTTTTCCTTTTTCCCAAGTTGCAATCGTGAATAATAATCGTGTGCGAAATGTAATTCATTGGAGAATAACATGCAGAAAAAATTCGCCATATCGTGAACAACTTTTTCAAAATTATTTCCCCCTTTTTTTGTGTTAGTTTGTTCACTTTATTTTCTATAGGGAACTGGATAAAAATGTAAGTAATTTTTATTGTCTTTTGAATATTCTGATTATTTAAAATTATTTTTTAGGTCGAATACAACAAATAAAGTGCAAAGCGACATCCTACTCAATAGGAAGCAACACAACCGACCCATTGCTTGTGGGTTTTGTAAAAGTTTCCAAAGATGTGACGGGTGAATTCTGGAGTTCTCTTGTAGAAGAACTAAATGGTGCTGGTCCTCCTATGAAAAGAATCCTTGAGTGGAAGAAGATAGTTTTATTTTATATATTGTACATTTTTATACATTTTTATACATACATATACATATATATAACTTGTATTAGGTGTGAATAGACCAAAAAAGGGTATGTCCGGTCAAAGGCTGCCGCTAATTTGAAAAGCCAATGGGGAACAGGAGGTGGACCAGATAATACCAAAAGTTTGTCAGTTAGCGAGTTGTGCATATATGAATTAATAGGAGTGAAAGAGTCGGTAGAGGGCTTAGAAACGTCCTTCAGCTTTGGTTTGCCAGAAGACTTTTAAGAAGGAGAAGACTTGAATTGTTAATTTAATTATTTATTGCTTTTAAATAAATACTTTTCAATTTAATTTGAGACATAAATATTTGTATTTATTTATTTTTCTAAAACAAAATACTTTTTTAATATGTATGTATATATGTACATACTTACATATGTACATACAGTTTGAAATTATATTCTTATTCCCTCTTTATAGATTCATCTTATTTTACATTCACTACGTATTGATAGCGGAAACAAACATTCCCATGATATTCACGATAGCAAATTTCCCTTCATGGGGAATGAAAATTTCATGGGAACAAAAATTTCACATTTTATTGGCGATAGGGGTGGTAATTTCTCGAGAAGATTTGTGGCCATATTGGAAAAATGTAGAGGGAGAGAGAGAGTGCTTAAATAGAATATCTTAGGTACATAAGTATGTATGTATGTATGTGTATATAAAGGGCTGGGAAATAAAATTAGCTGAAGGAAAATACTTCGAACAAAAATTTGGGAAGTACTACGTACATACATATACTTACATACATGTACATATGTGCTTATGTATGTAAATATTTGTCTAATGATTAAATTTTGAATAATTTTTTATTTACATAGACCACTAGATGTGAATTGACTTCCACTTTTGTTCGCTATGCTAAATTTCAAACCGCCGCACAGAGGAGTATTTGACCCAAAAAGCTGGCCAAAAAGCCAAAAATTAATTTGATGAAATCCTAAGAAGTAATTACGCAGATCGATAGAAAACAAAATTCTACATCATATCGTGCATTTTAAAGATTGTAAGTTAAGATTTGTAGTTGTGGGACACTGTTAAAGTCAGGAAAGTGAAGAAAATTGCATGCGTTTTTATTGAATTTTTCGACTTCAAGATATTTATATGATATTTTTTTGTAGCTAAACGAACAGAGGTATTACATTAATTTTTTTTTACCTGAAAGAATCCATCAGGAGCTATTTTTAATATTTAAAAAGAAAAAATTATCTCAAATATTTATTTTAAAAATATTAATCATAAAAAAAATTATACATACATATATGTATATAAATTCTTACCAAAAAAAGGAAAAGTTTTTTGAAAGTGAGGTTAGCTGTTCTACAAATAATGTTATATACCACAATAAAATATGAGAAAAAAGAAAAAAAGTTTGCGCAAGTTTGCGCCACTATTTTTGGTGATTTTTTGAAAATTTTATCTTTTTTTCTATTTTTGCTCATAAGACACTTTTTCTTATACTTTATTGTCGTAATAAACTTTTGTGTTTTTCGAATTATTGATGTGAAATATTATTTACATCACTGTTAACAACTACCAATGTGATGGATTATCCGCCCTTAAAAAATGAATTTCTTAAAATTCAGTTTTTAGTTCATAAAATCAAATTTACTAACTGTCTTATTAACAGGAATAATTATAAGTCCACACGCATACACACCTATTAAACTGTTTTTGTTTACCTGCGGTCTATATAAGACTTGATCGTCTCCAGGACACTTTAGATTTGTACTACATATCTAACTTAAAAGCCTTATAAATCAAAATTACATTTAAAAACGGTATAGGTATATAAAAAATGCACCCAAATGTCAGGTTGTTAACTAAGTAAGGGGAAAATACACATACATATATGGCTTATTGCTCAGAATTCCTATTATAAGAGTTTTGCAACTTTGAGAGATAACATGGAAATGATGTTCTAAATAGGTCATTTTTGAGCAGTGACCCTCAAAAACAACACTAACCCAATAATAACCTGCCACAAAATTTTTTCTATCAAACTAAAGCTAAAACTAGCAAAAAAGTTAAATTTTTAAAACAAAAAACACGCTTAATAATTTTGGCCAGCTTTTTGGGTCAAATACTCCTCTGTGCGTCGTTGCCTGCCTGGTGTAAGAAGCCTTGTACTCAAAGCAAGACAGCAAGATCAGTTTTGCATCATTAATAGCAAAGATAAGTGTGTACATGTGTTTAATTCGTTAGTTTTTATTGAATCAAAGACAAATAGTTTTGGATTCTACATTTCATATTTAATTTTTTTTTCAATAGCTGATAACAAATCTTCTATTCTATGTAGGCAAATGCGTATACATATGTACATATGTACATATGTACTTATGTACATACTTACATACATAAACATTTATATAAAATTTTAGTTTTTCATTTATTTTTATTTCAGATTCAAACTATTTGTTCCTCAAAGATTGAAGAAAAAATAAGAAAGAACATTATGAAACGTCATTAATGTTGCTAAACAGCATACGTATGTACATACATACATAAGTACATATTTACATATTTCCCATTCAATGAGTTTTTGAGTTGCACATTTCAAATCAGTTTAATTTTAAACTTTGGGCGATTCAGGACGGTGTCTTACCTGAATTTAAGCATGTACTTGCGAAATAAATAAATAAACTGAAATAAAACAAAAAAAATTGGGAATGAACAGTATGAGTTTGAAAGGAATATATATGATATTATTACTTTGCGTATTAACGAAGTTTTATGGAGCAGAATCGGCTATAGCAGTGCCAACCGGTGTGTACTTAGTTAAATAAAAAAAGCACAGCATTTTATTATATTAAAAAAAACAAATTTTTAATACGTTTAATTAGCCACGAAAGTATCATTTTGGAGCTAAGCCCCTTTTAGAATGAAATATAATTTGATATGATACTCGTGGCGAAAACGACGTGGCTCAAAGTTTGTAGCCATTATCGTTATGGTGCTAGATAAAGGGAAGTGTTCTAACATCAATAGGCCTAATTAACAAGAAAGAAAAGGGGTTTCAAAACAGCACTACAAATTATAAAGAAAAACGTTTCGTCAATGACGTTTTCTTGTATGTAATAGCAGTGCAACATTTGTTGCCCTTTCAATAAGAATGAAGTGTTCATTATTGAATGCAAGTTTACTAATGGCGTTTTTATTATATAATAATAGTGCAACATTTGCAGTCCTTTTAAGAAGAATTAAAGTATTGAAGTGTTCATAACTGAATGTAAGTTTACTAAGAGCATGCAATACCTTCAAAGGTTAAATTTTTCCAAACGAGAATGTAAAATTGATTTTATTTCGGCATTTTTAAATGAAAATGATAGACTTTTTTAGAAAAGAAAACGTTGTACCCGTATAAGTAAAAATTCAATATAAAATCTTAGAATTATTAGATCGAAAAATGATGATAGAGGCTTTACGAAATACATTTTTTGAAACACCATTTCTTGTCGGAGGATCCACATGCAAAATATATCAAACACTTAAATTCATTCATGATGTGTCCCTTATCTTTTTGTGAAATGTTAAAAGCGTTTAGCTTTCAAAAATAGTCATTATAAAATTATTTAATAGATTTCAAGGAATTAAAACTATTTACGAATATATTTTTAATATACAAGTTCGCTTATCTTGACGATTCCCTAGCTTTAGATTTCAAATGTTGCATTATGAATTTACCGGAAATAGTTTATAAGCTCAACATTGGCAAGGCAGTTGTGAAAGATCATCGATTAAAATAAACTGATAACCCCACGCAGTGAGGGAGAATGAAATCTTCAAAGTTTAAAAAGAAATCCAACATTTTTGTTAATTTTGTCTTTGTTTTTTTTTTTATTAAGCGTACGGCGGCCAAGAATATTATGATCAGGACGAGGATGAAGATTTTGTACCTCAAAGTCCTTGTGATCTTGTACGTTCCGGCGATCCAGATTTAACCACCTACGATATCATTTCATCTTATCGATTCGATGAGCATGAGTATGAATACCAGGGAGTACAACAGATTGTAGGCTCAATCGGTTACCAACAGGCTTATCATATAAGTGAATATTCTAATATGACCATTGAAGCCTCGAGAGCATTTCCAAGGGGTGTACCGAATGAATTTTCTTTTGAATGCACATTTCGTGTCCCAGATCCACAACCCTTCCTTGAAGAATGGTATTTGTTTGAGGTAACAGACTATAAATATGAATCCCAAATGAGTGTGAAATTGCTGCCACGGGAAAGTTCTATAGAATTCTCATTGCCAAAATATGACGGCTCTATGCAGACGGTAACTTTTGAAGAAACCGAAGTAAGTTGTTATTATTTAAAAATATTCGAGTATTTTAGATTAGCTAAATATTATTTTTTATAGATATTTGATAGTTATTGGCATAAAGTTATGTTGGGTGTAGGCCAAGATAACGTTCGGTTATGGGTGGATTGCAAACCAGTGCCAGATATAAATGGAAGCTTAAGGACTCCTGTAGATGTTAGATCACCTGTAGATGCTACAGATGGTACGTTTTCAGTAGCCAAAAAATGTCATAAGCAGGAAACAGTGCCAGTAAGTAGTCTATAGACTTGTGTCAAATTCGTTCAATAATTGAGGTTAGGGACAAACCTAGACCAATAAACGAGTTCGATTTTAGTCTTGTAGTACGCAAAAAAAATCACAGATTTATTTGAATAATATTAAACATTATTTAAGATTGACCTTCAATGGATGATTTTTAGCTGTGATAAAGACAAACCTGAACATACCAGTTGCGAAGATATTCCGCAATATTTTCTCGCTCCTAAAGGTATGGTGCAGCAAGAATCAACAACACTTAACCCTATAGATTGGAAGTTCGAAAGGACTAGTACTCAAAGGACTCGGCATATTAGCAGCACTCCTGGTAGTCTCATTGGCACAGACTTATTAACATGCCCGGAGCAATGTCCTCGAGGCCCGCCAGGCCCGCCAGGTCCCCCTGGTCCTCGTGGCCTGCAAGGATCTCCAGTAAGACTATCACAAATTGCATTGAAATAAAATAATTTCTATTTCATAGGGAATAATGGGATCACCCGGTATTCCTGCCTCAAACCAAGGACACTATGGATCAGCTGCAGATAAAGGACAAAAAGGTGAACAAGGTCTCGTTGGCTTAACTGGGCTCCCTGGGCAACCTGGCGAGAAAGGAAGCGTAGGACAACCGGGACCACAAGGTCCACCGGGTGTTGGAGTCAGAGGTAATAATTCCAATAAACATTTTTAGAAAAACGGATATAGTAATTTAGTTTATAGGCTTAACTGGAGAAACTGGTTTACGTGGAGAAAAAGGTGAAAGAGGCTGGCCTGGCTCAGATGGAATTAGTGGAGAACCAGGCCCGATTGGACCGCCGGGACCGCCAGGTCCTCCCGGTCCAACATCTTCTATACAAAGTTCTGAGTTTATTCCTTATCCAGGTCCAGCAGGTCCACCAGGACCGCCTGGTCCAGTTGGACCATCTGGACCCCCGGGTCCACCAGGATCAGAGAACTTACAAAATCGCAACACCGACGAACGAGAAATACGTGATATTTGTTTGTCTATTGTTAGAGAATATATAAGTGAAATATCAACCACATTAATAGGACCTCCAGGTCCACCTGGCAAAAAAGGTTTAGGACGTCCAGGTCCACGAGGTCCTCAAGGTTTGCAGGGTAAATAAAAATGTTTATAGCTTTAACATAATATAAAATTATTACAAAAATACTAAAAATCCTAAGGGGAACCTGGTGCACAAGGAGCTCGGGGAGAGCGGGGCTACCCTGGTATTCCGGGCAACCCTGGTTCCGCTGGTGATATCGGTCCTCAAGGACCACCAGGTGAAAAGGGTGATCGAGGCGAGGCAGCAGTAGGAAGAGATGGTCCAATGGGTCCTATGGGTCCTCCAGGTCCGGAAGGCCGTGGTATAGACGGTATTCCAGGACGTCCCGGCGATCGAGGTGAAATTGGTAGACCAGGTTAGTCATTCGCTTTTATTTATATAACAACCATATTAAATTCGATCTTAAACAGGAGAGCCTGGTGCTAGGGGTCCTCCAGGTGACCCCGGTTCTTGCCCGGACTGTTCAGCTTATCAAACTGCTTACGCCCTTCCTTTGATTTTGGCTCAACAGCAGCAGAACAACAAAGGCCCTCAAAATTATTATAACAAAGGACCTCCCAATTATTATAATAAAGGATAGTTATTAATATATATGTATTTCATTAAAAACAATATATTTTATTTAATGATGTTCTATAGAAAAGATATTAAACAAATTTTATAATGTTAAAAGTAGAAAAGCAAATAATAAGAGTATGACAGCAGCTAAACTCTGCCTCCTAAAAGAAGGATGTTAATTTTTGAAATAATAACTTTTTAAGCTTTAACGTTTTTTTGTACTACACATGAAAGACAGCTATTGACTAATGGACACATTGAAAAAATAGATATATTCAAAATTTAATTTTAAAAATTTCCTAAAATTAGTTCACACCTTTCCTTCATTTTAGAAAAACCTCCTTGAACTAAAAAAAAATATACTCAAATCTAATAACATTTTACTTAAAATTTTAGAATTTATCACAATAAAAGATTTATTGATATATATGTACATATATATTTTCTGAAAATTAGAAAATTTTTATTATTAGAGGAAATAAAATACAGCAACTAATTTTTGCCATTTTTAGTATGAATATATTGACGAACTAATAGGCCAGTCATGGTCGCACAAAAAATTCGGTTTGTTTTAGAAATATCTTTTTATTAATAACATGTTGTTATTTATTATGGTCATAGTCAAAAATTAACAATGTTTTAAGTTTGACCAGCTTTAGTTGGGTGACCAATCAAATGAAAAAAGAATATACATGAAAGGAAACTGCAAATCTGAGCAGCTGAATGCTGCAGAAAAATAAAAAATTAAAAAAATATATACATATGTATCTTACTTCATGAACGAGAATTAAATCTTTTTAAAAAACACAAATCTATTCAATATTTCAATAGCTCTTTGGTCAACTTTTTCAGGTAATTAGTTTAATATATATTAACATTTATTAAAAAAAAATTACCTGAAGAGGCTTCAAAATATTAAATAAATTAGTTTGTTTTTTTTTTTTTTTTTTTTTTGTTAAAGGACCTGAAGCTCGTTTACGAAACAAGATACATATACTTACATGTAATAAATCCAAAAAGGTTCAAAAAAAGTATTTATTAATTCAATCACAAAATAAAGAGGTTTTACAAATCTGTCACGATTATTTGAAATGTATATAAGTATAATATTTAATTTTCTTAGGATTTTGACTTTATATGTATAATGTTCTCGAGAATATGTTTGTTTTTTTTTTAATTTTTGCAAAATTAACGTGGTTTCTACCTTATGGCGCACGCAGCTTGTCAATTTTTAATTAGTGTTTTATACAGGTTTTAAGTGTGAAAGTGTATGAGCTATAATCAAAGTTATCTTGAGAGTTTTTAAGTACCCTTCTTTCATAACTATAATGCTGGCCCAATATCTTTAACATTATTGATATTACAATTTTTTTTTAAGAAAAAAATGCTAGTTTAATTAGTTATCGTTTCGAAAATCTTAAATCAAATAAAAAACATTGAAACTTATAAATCACAATATGTAGTAAAAATTATATATATAAAAAGAGCATAATCGTGAAACTTTTTGCGCCGATTTACACGCATACAATTCAGTTAATTTAATCCCATTTTTTTAAACTTGTAATTTAAGTTATGCATTCCTGACCTGCATTATTCTATGTAATATCACACACATGCACCCTTATCCTTATTTTTGACACTCCTGAGCAACAAGTTCTGGTTGCATATGTTCTTGTTAATACCTAAATGTTAAATACATTTAACACGTTTACTTTGCCAAATATTATTTTCTTTTAAAATTCCAATCGATTATATTAAAAATTGTATGCTACCTACCACCGCAATGCTCGCATGTAGACGTTCTGTAGCAAGCTACAAACAAAAAATTATAAAATGTTCGTGAACAAGTCCACTAACACATCATAAAACATCACGCCTTTAAAATTTGTAGGAATTTGTCGGCTTACAACCTACGAACAAATCAGACGAACAGGTCATAACTACTTATATGGACAGTTTGATTTACATTATCTAACATACTTATGTATGAAATATAGAGACATTTCTAAGTTTGTTCATATGTAGGTATGTATGTATGTATATGAATAGCTACCTACCGACACAGATACATACATATTTAAAAGTTTATGCATATGTGTACATCCCTTTCTAATATAATTTATTTGATATTAATTTTCTTATGCAAAGTTTATTTGCAGTAACTCACCTCTTAAATGCCCATACATACAAAATGTTTACTTAATTAAACGCGCGTACCGAAACCCGTTTGATTCAAAGCATTTTTAATATTGTAAACTCCCACCAGAGCCCTGCACATTTTGTCTCAATGGCGTGTTCAAGAAATTTATTTCCAAAAATATTTATGTACTTATATCTTACTGTAAATTTCAAGTTCACTTTCAACACCCCATCAAGTAAACTTATGCAGAGCTCTACTATTTCTTATTCACAAAAAAAACATTTTTTTCTCATAAACAAAACATAAAAACTTTACTCATACATATTTGCTCTTCTTTTTATTTGTCCATTCTCTTCTATGGGAATGCAAAAACAACACTAACACTTGGTAACGCTCAGGCATTGAGCCACACAAGCATCCATACTCTTTATTACTTCCAATGTATGTATGTATGCCTTTTCCGAAGAACATGATGCCACAATTATAACAACAACAACAAATAGAACTTTTGCATTTATGCTTTATGAAGAAGTTTACGAATTTCACAGCTTTTTTTACAAAAACATGAACACTTTTGTAATACATATTAATAAATTATGATAACAAAAACACTATTTTACAAATTTAACTTTAATTAAGCACTTAAACTAGATTTAATACGCAATAAAACACGAGCGATAATTTATGTCGACCGACTTTAATGATGAACGCGTTACAACTGATCTATTGGCAATTAGAGCAGGGTTACCTGACAGAGAAGGTTTGTTTTTATTCAAAGATTGAAATGAAGGGATCATATGCGAATTTGGGAGATGTGGGAAAAAGTGGAATTGATAATATTGTGATGATACATTTGATTATACATATGTATGTATGTATGTATGTACTTACATATGTATTTATGTAAATATGGGCAAATGCACAATGGCCGATATATTCACACGTACACGTACATATATGGACATACTAGGAAATGGGAATTAGTCATTATAATAGTTCAAATTTTTCATTCATATATAAGTAGGTATATGGTACAAATACCTCTGTGCACTATAACGCTTTATTATACAGATTATGTATATAATTACATAATATATATGTATATATATGTGTATGTATATGTGTATGTATATATATGTATGTATATAAGTATATATTATTATTTATTTTGTGATACCAATGCCAAATGCAATTTCATATGAAATAATAGTTTTTTTTATTAATATTTTTGAATAATATTATTATTTTTAAATTGTTAGTTGGGAAAAATATTCTAAAATAATAATTTCAATATTAACGACCAACTGGCGTTGAATTGTATACACTTTGAAAAAAATATATTGAGTATAATTATTTCTTGTGTTGTCTGTATATAAGCATTCTAAGCCTACTATGATTATGTTTTTTAATTATAATACACAATAATGTATTCTCATATTGTTAATGATTAGTTTGGCAGAAAAGTTATATGTACATACTTATTGGAGTTAAGCGATGCAACGATTTTTAAAGAACATATTGGCAGTTTAAAAACTACCTATCCTTAAAACAATAACTGTGGTCTATTCTGTCGGATTTGTTCAAAAACCAAGCAAAAAATTAATATGTACATTAAAGAGCTTTTTATTACATGAATTGTGTGAAGTATTTTATAACCTTAAAACAGCTTCAGAATTCTTGTTAAATATTTAATGTGCAGAGCTTAAGAAATTTCTTAGAAAAATTCACCTTTAAAACTCTGATTACATGTACATATGTTTTAAAATAATAATTATAAATCAAAATTAATACAGTTACATTACAATTTTTAAATAATTTTTCATTTACATATGTACGTACTCGTATGTTATATTGTTCTCCAATGTGGGTCGCCTAGCTTACGCAATTAAACTTTTAAATGCTCATATTTCAAGGCATTAGCAATATTTGTGGTTCTTCTCTTATTTAACTTTTGAAAACAATTACTCTTAAGATAAAAAACTACTTCGAACTCATGCAACGCTAAACAGTAAGATATTCTTTACCCTGCGGATTAGTACATACAATACCGCGAATTCGATGGTAAATACATACTTACATGTGTATATGTATGCTTATGTAAATATATAAGTAACTCATGTATGTACATATGTATGGCTGTACATACATATATGTACATATACATACAGATGTATGTATGTATTTACCTTTCTAGACACATAATTAACAATTTAGGTATAAACATACGAACAAATGGACGCATCACATTTTAATTAATAGATTTTAAGATTTTTCACACATATTTAATCATCGGTTACTCCTGTTAAAATTATATACTTTCTTAAATTTAAAATTTTGTTTATCTCAGCGCTGGCCCTGATAACCGTTTATATCGTAGCATTTGAAATGCTGGCAACTCTACTTAGAACTTCTACCATTGCACGTAATGTTTTTTTTATTTGGAATGTTTGGAGACATTTCTTTCTCACAGAATAATTTTTGGAACCAGCTTACACAGGAGAGCACGAAGTTTCCCACACATTCTACAAGTTGCAAATTTATTTTATGTACATACATAAGTATGTATGTATGTAAGTATGTACATATGTATGTATGCATCTTTGCCTTCTAGAAAAGCCATTCGCATTGAACAAATTTTATTTACATACATACATACATATGTAAGTATGTATGTACATATGTACATACTTAC
The DNA here is from genome assembly GCA_963681545.1 of Germaria angustata. NCBI lineage: Eukaryota > Metazoa > Arthropoda > Insecta > Diptera > Tachinidae > Germaria > Germaria angustata. The sequence continues at coordinate 110,143,043 of OY812998.1, forward strand.
ATATGTATGTGTGTGCATATGTGTGTATGTATGTACATACATTCCCTGAAGGAAATGTCACTAGTGATTCACTAGTGATTCACTATTGACAAAGTCACCAGTACTAGTGACAACTTATACCCCAGCCAATGCTTTTTTCTGTTGACATTTAACATGCACTTGTCATTGAAAATCCACTAGTGACGTTGGAACTAGTGACGAACTAGTTCCAATGGGACCATATGACGACCGTAGAACTAGTACTTCCCTATAGACATTGTCACCAGTATTATTGACATACTCTACACAATACTTCTTTCTATTGAAATTTAAGATGGACTTATCATTGAAAACCCACTATTGAAGAGGTCGTTCTAATGGGTCCATGTAAACAATTTTTGATATACAGTGGCTCACAGCTTATTTCGTGCAGATGCAAAATACAGCTTTGAACCGTTATTGCAAGAAAGCCAGAGATTTAATCAAAAAAAAATTCTTGTGAAAACATTCCTTTATTGAAATAAAAAATTTGTACTAATGTTTTTAAGCATATGCAAAAGTAATTAAAGGAAAACTTAAAATATAAGAAAAATTCAAGTCACAGCTTATTTCGTGCAATGCCAGCAGCCTTAGAAAAAACTTAGATGAATTATGATTTAATATTTGGATTGGAATATTTGGCCTCCCTTTTGCTTAATTACACCTTTAAGATGATTTTCCATCGAGGCGACAAGTTTTTGTGTAGTTTCGCGGGAGATCTTGTACCACTCCTCGACTAGAGCAGTTTTTAGTTCGTTCAGATTACTAATCTGCCTTTTCCGTATAGTCAATTCCAAAATTGAACACAAATTTTATATTACGTTTAAGTCGGGAGATTTTGGAGGCGGATTCATGAGATGTGGGCAGTCCCATAGCAGCCACGACTGCACAATCCCAGATTTGTGCTTCGGGTCATTGTCTTGGTAATACCGAAAACGATTGCTTATACCCAAAGCATTGACACTTTGCAACAAATTGTCTTTCAATATGTTTAAATACATATTTTTGTCTATTGTGCCTTCGATAAAAACAATGTTACCAACTCCAGAGGCAGCCATACAAGCCCAAACCATCACACTTCCACCACCGTGTTTGACAGTTGGTCTTAGGTGTTTGTTCTGGAGCTCTGTACTGGCCTTACGCCACATGTAATTTATGCCATCCGAACCAAAAATATTGAATTTTTGCTCGTCGGCAAAAATAACGTTTTCCCAGAACGTATTTGGCTTTATCACATGATCCTGGGCAAATTTAAACCGACTTTTTATTTTTGTGTGATATAAACGTCTTTTTTCGAGCTACTCGGCCGTGGAAGCCATGTTCCCGCAGCACACGGCGCACTGCTTCGGCACAGTATACTTTACCCGTTTCATTTTCAATCTCCACCACCAACTTTATAGACGATATCTTTGGATTTTTTTAATTTTCCGGACAATCTTCCTTTTGTCAGCATCCGTAAAAATTTTATTTGGAGCATTTTTGCCTTTGTCCGCCACTCGATTCTCGCGTACATATCGCTGTATAATGTATTGCACCGTACTAACACTCAGTCCTACCATTTCAGCTATTTTACGCTGACTTTTTCCTTTTTTTAAATGCATTACGCCCAATTCCCGTTTTTCTAAACTTGGCCGTTTACCCATCTTTCAAACCACACGTGATACTCTCTTTGGGTGTGATTTTAGAATACTTATACGCAAAACCACAGAATAGAATACTAAATAAAATAAAAAATAAGGGTATTCTATGTCGTATGTCGTATTTTGTATTAATAAAAGAAACTACACGAAATAAGCTGTGATCTTTTTTTCTCATAACTATTCTTATTTTGATCTTTATAAACGAAAAGATAAATTTTTCAAATTTTCTTTATTACGCATTTTATTATAAACATATTTAGTTAGAATTGAACGATAAATTTTTTTCGGTATCATCAATAGTTTTAATTCTTTAAGGTTAAAAAGTTTTGTTTTGCATCTGCACGAAATAAGCTGTGAGCCACTGTACATATATCCCTACAGTTTTAGTTAAAATAAATGATTAAAGGTTCACCATAGAACAAATAAACGCAATTAAAAAATGAAGAGGCATAAGCGTGCTCTCAGAAATTTCTCTGCTCATCAAACAAAAACTTGTTGACAACTCCGTTGACGATGTCTACATATGAGTCACCAAAATAGTCGACAAAACTGGTGACTTGGGTACACTTGTCCCCATGTTTCCTTCAGGGTTACAATGTGACTGATTATTAACAGCAACAAATGCTATAATATAAATACATACTTATGTACATATGTATGTACATACATACATACATACAGAAGTAATTATTTTAATTTAAAAAAAGTTTTCAAGTGCAATGGATTTGTATTTATGTAAGTATGTATGTATGGAAATGTAGTTGTTACTCTGTATGCACACATACATACTTACATATGTATGTACATATGTACATATTTGGTTATGTAGGTTTATTTAGACTAGACTTATTGTTGTGGTTGCGAGTATGACTTTGGAATGTAGAACAACGGCATTGTGCACACTCGACTATTCTCCCTAATTGACTTTGCCTTTTTCTGTACTTTGTTTGCATATGTTTTATTCTTTTACTATTTATGACAGTGATGGGAAAGTTGATCCGATCATACTTTTTTGATAACACTTGATATAAAAAGGCACCGTAGTATCCCCCATCACATCTTATACTCGCAAACATTCTCTTTTTAAATTTTTATATTTACTTATTTAAAAATGTTTCCTCTTTGTATTGTTATTGTCGGTGCTAATGGAAACCCGCTTCGGCCTTATTTTCTTGTACTGTATTCTTTTTTATATGGATACGCGCTTGTTCATTTTTTTTGAAAATATTACCAACTAATGCATGGATATGTTAATCTTGATATATTGAGTGTTGCTTAAGGAATTTTGTCCTCTGGAAATGTAAAAAGTATTTTCTCTTATCAAAGTCTCATAAAAACAAAACAAAGGAACAACCTTTATATTCCAACAGTACCAAATCTTATCCAGGCCAAAGATTTATTGAATTCTAAAACCTTTTCTTGTTATAACTTTAACATTTCTAATAAGCTAATATTCTAAAATTTTTTCGCATTCTTGGGATAAAAACGTATTAAAAATTAGTTTTCATTTGCATTTGGTTATAAACCCAAAAGGAAGTTTAATTTCTCATCACTGATGAGTGTAGAGTATGTAGTTATGTATGTAAAAGTACATTAAACCCTATTGCACATTTCCATATGCATACATATTTAAGTATGTATGAAAGTACATGTGGGATGTTTATTTTTTTGGAAATTAACTTTAAACGTTTCAGTAATGTATTTAAGTACAATATTACATAAAAAACTAAATCGTTGGCTGACTGTAAACACCTGTTTCTTAGTGCGTTATAAATTTAAGCTTGGGAATAGCGAAATATTGTCATTAGTAATGGAGAATATGCAATTTTTGTTCACTAGCAAGACTGTGAAAACTAACTAGTTAACAAGCGGCATAAATATATACATACATACTTACATATGTAGTAGAAAATACATACATACATCCATACATATGCATGCACATAAGTATGTACTTATGTATAAGCACACCGCTGAATGCTCATATTGTAAAAAATAAAGATAAATAAACAGTACACAAATAAAGAATTTTTACAAAATCGGTCACGATTATTTAAAAAGTATACATACATACTTACTTATGTACATACATACATATGTATGTAAGTACATATTTAATTATCTTAGGATTTTGACTTTATATTAAGTCCTCGAAAATATCTTTTGCTTTTTCTAGGTACTTTGATTTTTACAAAATTAATTAAAAACAACTTCAGAATGTTTTATGCATACATACTTAAGTACATATTTTTAATAGGCTTTAAATGTGAAAGTGTGTGGTTTCTTGTCTATAATGGACGAAAATAATGCTTTCAAACAATGTTAACATGAGAACTCTTAAAGTATCCTTTTTTGATAACTATAATTCTGGCCCAATATCTTTAACATTATTGCTATTATATTTTTTCTTAAGAAAAAAACTGTAGTTTAATTAGTTATCGTTTCAAAAATTTTGAATGAAAACTGCACATCACAAGTATAATAAAGTATGTATACAAAAAGAATATATGTAATCTGATTTACACACATACAAATCACTTAATGTAATCTTATTTTTTTAAACTTCTAATTTAAGTTATAAATTTCTGATGTGCATTATTCTCTGAAATATATGTAACTACATATGTACATATGTATACACTTTCACTCTTATCCTTATTTTTGATACTCCTGAACGTGTTAGTTTTTAATATGTGTAAAGTTAACAAAGTATATGTTGCATATGCTCTTGTTAAGAAATGTTATATTCTTTTAAAATTTTTATCGATTATATTAAAAATTGCATACTAATTATAACCGCAATACTCGCATGTAGCAAACTAAAAAGCCCACTAACCCATCCAATACATCATAAAACTTAAAATTTTTTCGGATTGAACGCTTACAACCCATGAACAAATCAGACGCACAGGTCATATCATGTATGTATGTACGTGTATGGACAAATTAATTTGCATTATCTAATACATATGTATATACACAAGTATGTATGTATGTACATACTTACATACATATGTGTATAGTTACCTACTTACACAATTATTTAAAAATTTATGGATGCATCTTTTTCTAGTATATAAATTATTTGAATTAATTTTTTTATTCTTTATTTGCAATAACTCACCTCTTAAATGCCCATACATAAATTTCTATATAAAATTTTGAATTAATTAAACACGCGTACCGAAACCCGTTTAATTCAAAGCATTTTTAATATTGCAAGCTCCTACCAGAGCCCTGCACATTTTGTCTTAATGGCGTGTTCAAGAAATTTATTTCCAAAAATATTTATGTACTTATATCTTACTGTAAATTTTAAGCCACATACATGTTCACTTTCAACACCCCATCAAGTAAACTTATGCAGAGCTCTACTATTCCTTATTCACTAAAAAAAACATTTTTTTCTCATAAACAAAAAATAAAAACTTTACTCATACATATTTGCTCTTCTTTTTATTTGCCCATTCTCTTCTATGGGAATGCAAAAACAACACTAACACTTGCTAACGCTCAGGCATTGAGCCACACAAGCATCCATACTCTTTATTACTTCCAATGTATGTATGTATGCCTTTTCCGAAGAACATGATGCCACAATTATAACAACAACAACAAATAGAACTTTTGCATTTATGCTTTATGAAGAAGTTTACGAATTTCACAGCTTTTTTTACAAAAACATGAACACTTTTTCAAGCCATAATAATAAATTACGATTACAAAAACACTATTTTACAAATTTAACTTTAATTAAGCACTTAAACTAGATTTAATACGCACAAAAACACGAGCGATTGTTTATGGCGTCCGACTTTAATGATGAACGCGTTAAGACTGATCTATTGGTAATTAGAGCAGGGTTACCTGACCCAGAAGGTTTATTTTATTAATGGATTGAAATGAAGGGATAATATATGAGCTTTGGAGATGTGGGAAATATTGAGATTAACAATTAAATTACCATACATGTTTTAATGCATGTGTATGTATGTATGTATATACATATGTATGTATTTACATATGTAGCAGTACATATAGTCATATGAACAGTGGTCTTCTTATTCACATATGCATACATATGAACGTACTAGATATTTACAATTGGTCATTCTGCTGGCTCAAAGGTGGACTTCAACTCATACTTACATGCCTACGTACGAGTTCTGTTCAACAGGGAGGGTGAATTTTGAAATTCGATTAGCAATTTTTTTTTTAATCCTAGCACACTTCTCTCGAACATACGTATGTATGTACGTTTTTAGTTGAGTCTGTTTGTGTTTAGTTTGCTTTATTTGTAAGAGTCATAACAGACGTATTTTGTTGCTATGTACGTCTGTGCTGCATTAAAAGATATCGATATATCCAAATCTATTCATACATATACATACCTATAAATAGAATGTCTCGCTTATTTGCAATATTCACATTACAAATTTGAAACGACCATCAAATAGTATACTACATACATACATACAATAATATACTATATACATACATACATACATACAGATGTATATACCGTGAATATTTGTTCTGTGACAGCAATGGCAAATGCAATTTTATATGAAATAAATCTCCATGTTATTAATATTTTGTTAAGATTTAAATAAGCTTCGGAAATTTGTGTAAAGAAATTCTTTTAATGGTTAAGAAAAATTCTATGTGCATGCGTATTGGAGTTAAGCCAAGCAAAAATGAATGCATTAGGAAACTGTTCATTACATGAATTATGTGAAGTATTTTATAGCTTAAAAACAAATTCAAAATTCTTTTTATATAACCATTGTATAGAGCTCAAGTATTTTTTACGAAATTTTCTCCTGTAAGACTTCGATAATACGTACATATGTATGTGTCAAAATAAAATTATATGTTAAAAATTTTAATGGAAATAGGTTTACAATTTATAAATAATTTGCGTTTATATTACATTATTTCCCATCAGAGCTTCATATACTACATACATACTTATTTATATATGTACATATGTATTTGTAAGTGTACCAATGCACTTTATTCAGTGTGGGCTGCTTAGATTCAGTAATTTAAATATTAAATGCTGATTAGTAATTCTGATTCAAATTTTTAGTAAGAAATTAAACATTTTATTATTCAAATTTGTATGTAAGTATGTATGTATGTATCTAGAATTGCTATTCCCCATATATAAAGTATAGAATATAATCGTATATACCGATCACTATATGCCCGTCATGCATATAAGTACATGCATAAGTATGTATGTATATATATGTATATATATATATATATATATATATATATATATATATATATATATATATATAGCAATAATTGAATAAAAATTTAAGCTATCTTAGTAGCGACATTTGTGATTTTTTTATTTTCCTATTGAAAGCAATTATTCTTAAAATAGAAATTTACTGCGATGTTTTGTTTTACTTTTATAAAATATAAACAAATTTATTGAGTGTGCTTTGAAAATCGTTTACCATTAGATGTATTTTTTACTCTGCGTGTTAGTACACACAATACCACGAAATTTATGGTAAGTCTATTCAGCCATATGTAAATAAATTACATACACACGCATCATATGTTATTAAATTTTCGTTTTAAAATAATTCGTGTTCATACATATGTGCATACATATGTATTTAGTTTTCAGTTTCTTCCTTAAACACACATAAAATACGCTCGACCCCATAAAGGTTTTATCGAAGCATTTAAATCACTGGCAACTCTGCTTTGAACTGCACGTGATGTTTGGAGCAGTGTTGCCAGTGAAATTTCGAGAAAGATACATTTTAGTTCTCAAAAAGATAAAATTTTTCCCAAAAAGATACATTTTGAAAAAAAATTTAAAATCCATGTTTAACGTTTAACATTTGTTAACATAACATTCTTATTTCATATTTAATATTTTTTTCATTAACCATCCATTGTACTCCTTTATTAACAGACATTTATCATTAAAATTTTACATTGTCTTTTTTGGAGAATGACCTGTATATTATAATGAAATGCCAATAATTCCATATAGAAACATATCTACATAAGTATGTACATAAAATTTTTTTAAAATTTAAAATTCACTTATTTTGTTTATATGTACATAAATATATAAAATATTATAAGTATATAATATTTGCAGTCAGCTGTTTTAGTTTCTTTTAATTTCGGGGATTAAAATTGTTTTATTTTATAAAACTATTATATGGTCTGAAATTATTAACTGTAAAGATCGTTATTTTTTTCTTCTAAAAGTTCATCTTAACATATGTACATATATACATCTGTATATGTACACAAGAATAAGCAGACGACAGAAGAACTTAGAATACCTAACAACAAAACACGTGTAATTTTTCTATTTAGTTGTCACTGTTTTTTTTAGTATTCATAACGAAGTGATAATTTTAAAAAACTTTGTCTGGGACGGAAAGCTTAATATTTTATTTCTGTACATTTTGCGTACAGATTCAAAACATACGAAAAATGTCAGGATTATACATGGTACCTGAAGTCATCAAAAGATACGAAAAATGTATCTTTCGTATCCCAATGGCAACACTGGTTTGGAGTCATTTCTTTCAAACTCTCCCAAAATAATTTTTTAACGACTTTATCCAAGAGAGCAAAACTGAAAAAGTAGTTTTTATGGAATTGTTAGCATTTAAAGCAGTGATGGACAAAATTGTTTTACACTTGTGTTAGTGAGATAATTTGAGGGTACAGTGACAAGCAAAACGAACCACATTAAAACACATCACGAAACACATCATTATATTTATTCATATCAGATTGGAAAGAATCATAATGCCTCTTAATAACATTTTCTCTATACCTTTTAAATATTTGGTGACATAAAAGGCATTGTACATTTCCAAAAGCATTGTTTATCATAAAAAAATCTTTTAAATGCATTCCATTTATATTAAACACTGTAATTGAGAAAAAATGTGCACTCGCCAAAGTCTCTTGAACGATTAAACTAAAGAGCATAAGAAAAAAGAGGCGTTTCTTATAAACAATTGTTTGATAAAAAGTCCACCGCTGTTTTAAACCCTTATACATGGTTTTTATAATAAAGATTATTTTTTTTTATAAATAAAAACTAAATTTAATTAAAAAATCCTGATTTTTATCGAAATATAATACATATTTGTTTCGACCAATCAAAACTAATCTTGAACTCCAGGGTTGCCAAGTCTCACATTAGACTTAACAAAGTTTCGGGCAAAATTATTTATTTGTGTATACTATATATACTAAGATTTAGATTTTTTTTCACTTTTTGAGATTAACGGTTAGTTTTATTTATTATTATCTTTATTTTTGAATTAAAATTCACCAATTCGCTTTGAAAGACACAACACGACTGATATTACTTAAAAAATTATTTTCATATCAAACCATGAAAACTGACTGAGGGTGTTTAAATTTATTTTTTTATAAATAATTGGGAAAAACCAAAAATGTTTTATTGAGAGTATATTCAGAAATAGATTTCCTACATTGCAGTTTATTGCAGGTAGTTTTTTAAAGGGAGAAAAACCCTTTAAAAATCTCTGTACATGCAATAAAAAAAACAAAGGAAAACATTGGAAAGTTACAACTATTTTTTTATATTTTAAAGGTTTGCAGGCAAAAAAATTGCTTAAATTTATTTTTCCAGGAATTAAGAAATTGCGAAATCGTTTTATTGAGGGTGCATTCAAAAACAGTGTTTCAAACATCAAGCCCTTGTAACTTCCACAATAAGATTACAATGATGAAAAAGACCTACATTGCAGTTTATTGCAGCTGGTTTTTTTAAAGGTTTTTTCCTGACAAAAAGAAAAAGAAAACATTTTAATTTTATATTATTTTTTATATTTTTAAGGCTTACAGGTCAACTAGAGAAGTAATTGATATACTTTATAAGGCCACACAAATCATCTTGTGAAACATTAAAACCAAATAAAGTTAATTAAGTCATTCTCTTATAATTCATTATCGAAGTTCACATATAAATTTAAATTATAAAATATTACGAGTAAAGACTGCTTAATATATTTTAAATACCTTTTACAAACAATTTTTTAAGACATTTCGTTTACAAAAAAAAACCCTTTAAAATTGTTCAAACCCTTTAAAATTGCTTTAAATTGTTTAACGCTCCCACAAAGTAAAACTATTGGCAGAATTTAAAAGCAGCGTTGCCGCGTAAGAAATTCTTCTCCCACCAAAATTATAAAAAAAAAAATCTATAAAAACGCTTTTTTGTCTACGAAAATCGAAATTTTAAAATTTATTTGGTTATTAAAAAGAACACTGATCCAATTACACTAGTAAGTAAATATAAAGATATTAATCATACAAGATAAAAATACAGCCTTAAATGATTTTTAAATACATAGAATAGGCAACCCTTGCATGGGTTAAACTACGTCATCACTGAGTTCACCTTAAAGAGAGTAAGAAACAAAGAGGCGTTGATTTTAAACAATTGTTTCAAGAAATGTCCATCAATGCTGTATATGCATACATACAGTATTTGCTAACGTAGATTTATTTAGACTAGACTTATTTTTGTTGATGCGAGTGTGACTTTGGAATATATGATAACGGCATTGTGCTCACTGAATTATTCTCTCTCATTGACTTTGTCTCTTTTTTGGTCATTGTTAATGTGTTTATTATTCGCCTAAACTATTTCATGCTAAATACTATTGGACATGCATCAGCTTTTGTTTACATTTTATATGTGTCAAGGTTTGTTTACTTTTTTAATTTTCTGTTTACATATTTGGACGCCATTCCCGTTTTCTTTTGTACATACATAGATATGTATGTACTTGTATCTTTACATTTTAAGCGTCTTGTGTTTTTTCTGGCACAGAGCTGCTTTTGACAGCAGACAAATATATTCCACAGATTTTTTTTATAATATTGAGCTTATTGTAAAACTATGCGGTCCCTTATGAATAGCCCTACTTATTACTTATACTTTTGTTTGCAGGTATGTACGTGTGTACATACATATGTAAGTATGTGTGTATGTATGTAAATACCCTGAAGGAAACATGGGGACAAGTGTACCCAAGTCGCCAGTTTTGTCGACTATTTTGGTGACTCATATGTAGACATCGTCAACGGAGTTGTCAACAAGTTTTTGTTTGATGAGCAGAGAAATTTCTGAGAGCACGCTTATGCCTCTTCATTTTTTAATTGCGTTTATTTGTTCTATGGTGAACCTTTAATCATTTATTTTAACTAAAACTGTAGGGATATATGTATATCAAAAATTGTTTACATGGACCCATTAGAACGACCTCTTCAGTAGTGGGTTTTCAATGATAAGTCCATCTTAAATTTCAATAGAAAGAAGTATTGTGTAGAGTATGTCAATAATACTGGTGACAATGTCTACAGGGAAGTACTAGTTCTACGGTCGTCATATGGTCCCATTGGAACTAGTTCGTCACTAGTTCCAACGTCACTAGTGGATTTTCAATGACAAGTGCATGTTAAATATCAACAGAAAAAAGCATTGGCTGGGGTATAAGTTGTCACTAGTACTGGTGACTTTGTCAATAGTGAATCACTAGTGAATCACTAGTGACATTTCCTTCAGGGTACTTACATACATACATACTTATGTATGTGCATACATACATACACATACATATGTATATGTATGTACTTACATACGGAATAGTGTTTAAATTTTTTAGTCTTATCATAAAACTTTTAAGTAACATACATACATACCATAAACTAAACATAGACCCGACAACTTTGAAAACGTGCATAAAGTTTGTGTGAAAGGGAGAGCTAATCTAGTTGTTTTTATATACATACATAGATATCTCTTCACACAAACTTTATGATTTATACAAAGTTTCTGCAAAATATGAATCGGACCCTTTTTATACATATGTACATACATACGTCAAAGTTGAGTATTCTGTGATATATACATAAGTATGTACATACATACATACATATGTATGCACCTATGTAAGTATGTACATACTTAAATATTTGATTAAAATATAATAAAAAAATGGAATCGTTAGGCGACTTTCTAAACACATGTTCCTTTGCAGAAACATCAGCGGCAATCGACGTCTCGTTAGTTATAAATTAAACTTTGTAACTTTTGTTCATTTGTTCATTTATAAAACACTCAGAACTAGTTAACAGCCGACACAAACTTATGTACATACGTACATAAGTATGTATGTAGATACATATGTAAGTACATACATATGTATGTACGTACATACATACATATGTAGATACTTACATATGTGCATATGAATGTGCATACATACATACATATGTATGTATGTACATAGATATATACATAAGTACATACATAAATGTGTGTGATTGTTAAGTCTATGGGTAGACTACACAATATTATTTTATTACATTGATCATTGTCGCTTTGCTCTTAATGAAAAGGATTCAAGAAAGATAATATCATTCAATGACAAGCGTTTGTTGAAATTATTTGAAAGGACACGAACTTTCGCTACCAGATCATATGTAGGTTGTGCATCCTTCTTCTTTGCAGGTTCATTTTTTGACTAGATTATAAAACAAATATGTATGTACATATGTACTTAGATAATAATTTTATTTTCATTCATCAACAAAGAAAATTGTCGAATTTGGAACAATACGAATCCGCAGGAGATCCAAGAGCCACAAATGCATTTGTTGTGGATTTCGGGTTGGCGGCGTCATCGGTCCATATTTCTGTGAGGGCTACATTGGCCAGTTCATCATCGTCAATGGCCAGTAGCTTAATGATTTCCAACTTCTTTTGATCTGAAGTGATTAATATAGACACCAACAACTTATGATATAACAGGACGGCTGCTAAATGCTATATTGGACATTCTGCGCGAACGATTAGGGATCGTGCTATTTGACTTTAAACTGTTTCTTATTGGGGTTTTTTAAATCATAGTTTGTTTTGTTTTATTTTAGAGATAATAAGCGCTTAGTGAAGGGCCCTTTACATACAGAGTATCACTAAAATAAGTATGCAACTGGCCAATCTATATATACATATGTAAATCTTAATAAAATATACATGTACATACATAAGTCCAACAAAATATTTTGATTTCGTTCTATAGGGTCGAAGGTAGTTAAAGTCAACAATATTAACATAACAAAAGTATGCTGCAGCATGTAATATTCTTTGAATAAAAAAAAAATAATAAAATATTGGCAATCTTTTCCAATTTAGTAGGGCATCTTTTCTTCTCTATAACTTCTTAAAGTCGTGAATGCATTGCATCAACCAAGTGCTGCGTTATGGTGCTGGAAATTCTTCAATAGTAATATGTCTTCGAATCATTATCCCTTTTACCTCCCATTTACTTATGTAATTGGTAACGAAGATGACCCCAAAGTTGGTTTATTGAAATGAAGATCGTGTGACTGAGGAGTTTTGAGTTCTTTTGTGTGACCATAAAGAGCTGTATGTTTCGGGTCATTATCCTGTTGGAATATAGAGGAGTCATTTAACCTTAACAGCACTTTATTGTTTTAGTGATACATTGCATTACGTACTAATTAGTGACCCGTTGTCCTACTTTTTTGTGGATGTAATCGAGGTACTTGCGTAGATGCTAAAAAGTTTTAATGGAAAGAAAAAAGACTTTTCTATATAGTATATACTTTTTTTTAATTTTTATTCATATTTTGTTTTCATTTCGTTTTTTTTTTTGTTTGTTGTTTATTTCCAATATTTTATAAATGTTTATTATTTACCTTTTTTAAATAAACTTAGTTACATAATAATTTTGTATTTAAAAATGATTATAGTTTTTCCATATTTATTAATTATAATTTTTGTAACTTATTGCACAGTTTTTGGTAAATTATGTAATAAGTAGTAGTAGTATGTATATGTGTGTGTTTATATGTTCTTTAATTAAAAGTGGGAAACTTTAAGTTTCATATACTATTTGTAAAAAATAAACATATTTAATTATTTAATGAATGAATGAAATTTACACAGATGGCACGTGGTCTTAAAAATAACATCAAAAGGAAAATATTTTCTTTGAAATTAAATTATTTATGTTCTTTAATGAATTATTTTTATAGATGATTAGTTTGAATACATGATTTAAGAAAAAATATTTTACATTCCTTAAGATACTAAGAGTTTTAAATACTAGATAATTAAGCAGCAACAAGGGTAATGCCGTTTTCTTTTCTAAAAAAAATGTAACATTTTGTTAATCAATATTTATGGCTTCAGTTAAAAAACTCCAGTGCCTAATACTCTTAAGTTTGGGCTTATTAAAGAACATCAAATTGCTTTTTTCCCACCTTAAAAGGGCAAGAAATGTTACACTTTTTTTGTTAGAAAAGAAAACGCCATATATTTTGCTTAAAACTTATAAAAAATATTTATACATACATATTTGCTTAAAAGGAGATTAAGCAAAAAACAGTGGCACAACGATTTCAACAAAATTTATATTCAAATTTTGAATTCTTTAATCGAATATCTTTTGATGTTTGAAAATTTGTTGTTACTCGTAGTTGCGCCTAGTTACATCATTTTACGAATGTGTTTGTCGTGCATTGTAAATCGAATCGGTTTACAATTCAGAATTACACACATGACCCGCAAAATATTCAATTAGAAAATTTTGGCCCGCCTCTGTGTGATTTCTGGGGACACTTCTAAGAGACACGCGTACAGTGTTATGACTTTTATTTGCAAATATGTTTTATTAATACGATGTACTTACATACATATGTATGTATGTATATATTTTTTATTTTTTTTATATTTGTTTATTATTGTCCTTATAAAATTATATTATTTGTTGTTGTCTAACAATACTTTTATTTTTTAATGCTAATAGTATGGATTCCATGATAAAAGATTTTGTTCATAATGACACTTTAAATTTATTAAATGTACAAGAAATGCATCCTCAATACATCTATTTTTGGGCTTTCTTTGCTAAAATGCGATCTTGACATTTTTGCAAGAGTATGAGTATGAGTATGCAGTTTCTAATGATTTCAAAGCCAAAAGAGATTTGACAGATTCATCCTCTACAAAGCGATTATTTGAATGTTTTGATCTGTTCAATTTTTTCTTTCTGAATTTGATTGGGCAAATTACAAACATATTTTAATACATAAAAGAGGATAATAAGAGAAATAAAAAAACAGAGAAATTGTATCGTATGGTAGAAAATTGTTTTGCTAAATGATGATCGGACAAAGAAGTTGCTCTAAGTTTATAATTACAAGCTTATTTTGCTATTAGTGTAATTGTTAATTTAACTTATATTCTATTTTATTTATTTACAATTGTTGCCTTTCTATTACTACATGGAATATATTTAAATAAATAATAATGATATAAAATAATAGCATTTTAGTGACATTTAAGAAGAATAATTTCAAATTATTCTTTGAAATACGTATTCGATTCGTAAACACTACTGAAGAAGTAAAAGCATGTCTCAGGAATTTCGTCTTTGCTAAACATTGTGAGTTGGCTTGTTGTGTACAGGGTGGCGAAAAAGTAATGTCATAATTTTAACTTGCTGTCATTTTTGTTTTCAAAAAAAAAGTTTGTTTAAAGGTGATGAGAAAATGATGAGAATAAAATTATATCGTTCAAATGGCCAACTTTCAAGTTGATGCATAATTAACCTCGTTTTATGGCATTTTGAACTATTGCTCGCAAAACATGTGGGTTCAAATTGGCGATTTCTTCTTAAATTTTTGTTGTGGCAAACGCGAGATTCTAAAAGGCCCTAAAGAATAAAGCCTGGTGCTGTTGGATCTGGCAACCTGGATGGTCAGTTTAAATCTCAAAACGGAAGACCACTCGGCCTGGAAATCGGTGCCTCGATATCTCCATCGTTATCCGAGCTTTGTGAACGCTTGCCTCGTTCACAAACTTTATCATCTGCCTGTAACGCTGTCCGTTTACGGTTACGGTGGCGCCTTCGTTGTTAAAAAAAAGGGATGCAATGGCTCTTGATGGATTTCATGTGGATTTTCTATCCCCTAGAAACGCAAAATAGCGAGCACAGTTTCCAAGAGGAGCTCAGGCAAACGCTTTGTTGTTTGAGCACATGGAACGAAAGTCGAAATTCACCCGGCGTGAAATCAAAACATAGTCAAAATTTTTCAAATAAGCAGTAACAATAATTGCAAGTTCTTGAGGTGTGTATCGCTTCATGGATTACTGACTACTAATTCTTTATATATCTACATCATAAATGTCAAAGCACAGTGTCATTTGGCGTCATCTGCAAAAGCGGCAGCCAATTCAAAATACGATATTACTTTTCCGCCACTTTGTATTATAAATATATTTCGCAATCTTGCCAAGAGATAAAAATTAGACAAAAATTCCTTTCTTAATAATAGCGAATTTCGGATCAGATTTTAGTCAATATAAAAACTTTAAATTCGATTTTCGAAAAATTAGAAAAATTGTACTTGTTAAGAACGCTTGATTTTTTTTTTTAATAACAACGATTTACGGATCGGGCGTTTCGATCAAAAAAATAGAAAAACTAAATTAGTTTTTGCAAATGCACTGACAGTTTTTGAATATTTGTTGCTGAAAAATTATTTCTTCTACTACTACTTGCTTAAAAAGTGGCGATTTTGGGATCGGTCGCTTTCGAGCGAGGTCCGCCTGCCCGTTCCTAAAAAAACTTAAAAATTTAATGAATTGCTTGACAAAAGCATTAACTAATCGTAACAAATTGTTAAATATTTAATTATTATTTGCATTGCTGACTGTAGGGAGTTATTGATGCGGAGTTGCCAGGCAAAAAATATTCACAACTCCACATTTCTAATGTAATTGTACATGTAATAATAAAAAGTTCTTAATATCAAAATCTATGCGCCGTAGCAAAGATATGGTGTTCCAGCTTTAAAGCAAAAACCATGAAATTGATTAAAAAAATCAATCCTCAATCAATTGTTTGAGTTTTTAATTATCATGCTAAGAACCGTGTAACTTGTTCATATTCATGTACTAAAAATTGTTATCCCCGAAAGTATGCTGCAAAAAAGTTTACGATGTAAATTTTTCTCATTTTTCAAGTACGTGTCTTAAGTCTTCCATTTGCACATTGCAATTGAATTTTGAAAGACTTGAGACACAAACCTGAAAGTGTGATTTTTCTGAGATCTGTATGAGATGTTTTCATGGGCTGATGAGATTTTTAGATAAAAACAAGATGTATTCAATGAAAAATGGAATATTTTCATTAAAGCTGAATACAAAAAATTGCATATAGTATATTTTTGATTATATTTTGTATAAAATACTCAAAAGCAGCCAATAATAAAGCAATAAAGCGAATTACCTAAAGTTAAGAAAAATTTTTCAAAAACTATTTATGAGTGTGGAATGTTTATTTACGCTGTAAATACAATTTTTATTCCGAGCGAACATGCAGCAACAGGTAAGTAAAACCTTAATAAAGTGCTAATAATACTAAAGTCGGAAACAGCGAAAATGCAAATAATGCATATCACTAATTCATTATCCAAAATGTATTTTTAGGATTTTTAATGTTTTGCTTTTTTCAGAGAAATGGTTTTCCGAAAATCAAAAATTCAAAATGTTCATTCAAAAAACTCATTTACTATATTCTTACGATTTTTTTTTTCAAAGAACGGTTTTCAGAAAAATAATTTTTCAAAAGAGTTTTTAAGCAAAAACAAAAAGTTTGTTCGTACACTTTCAATTATTCAAAAACTATGAGTGTATTTAATAAAAAAATCCAATTTATTTTAAAATTATTGTATTGATTAATAAAAATCTTCAACCACGATAGAAGTCTAATAAATACTTATTTACATATAATATGAATTTCTTGGCGATTTAAGGATTATATAAAGCATTTGTTGCTTTTCAATTAGTTTTATTATTATTCATATATTTTTCTTCTTAAAAGCAATTTTTGTTCAACCAGAATTCTTAAATTTAAAAAATGAGATCTCAATTCTAATTTTGTAAAATTTACATGTATTTGCTGAGCACTTTGCCACAAATAATTTAAAAATTACTTGAAATATATTTAACAAAATTGTACCGAAAGAGTAAAAATTGTAGGGTTTTTTTTTAATTTAATAATTGTATAGTACAAAACAGTATAAGAAAAAAAATGATTGTGCAAATAATTTATAAAAGTACTATTGAACGGGATGTTAAAATATTTCAAAATATATATTTTTGTATTGCTATAATCAGTAAGCTTGAAGGGCCATTTCTTTAATAAAATTTTTATAAATTTACGATTGTGCCGCTGCTTTTGGGAAACATAATAAATAGTAAAAAATAACTAGACTCCAAGCTTTATTAATTATGTATATATAACTATAATAATACTGTATATTCATAAATGTTAAAAATCTCCATGACATAGTTTTCAAAGAAAAGTTGCATCCACAATGACATGTAAGGACTCAAAGTTTTGTGTTGGAAAAAAATTAATTTTTGAAAAAATGTAATTAAGCCCGATTTTTTTTTTTTTTTTTTTTTTGATCAGAAATGTTCATGTAAAGGAAAATGTATAGAAGGTCCATCAAACCATCAAAATGTTAAAGAAGTAAAAATCATTGGCACATTCAAGCACTACACAATTTAAATATAGGACCATCCAATTCGATCACGTTTGAGATCACTGTCGTCCGTTCTTTATTATAATTTTTTTAAATCTATTCTTTATTTACAATCTGTTTATACAACAATAAGTAAATTAAATATTAAATGAAAAGTAACAGTTGTTTATGTCCCATAGTGCAAAACAAAGAAGTTCTATGAACAAGTTCAATTTTGTTACAAATTAATACCCAATCATTCTCAAGGAATGACAGTTTCATTGCTTCTAAAAATCCAATAATGCATTGACAAAAGTTTAATTAAAAAAAATAAGAAGGGAAAAATTTTCTTTAGGCAATAAGTGCAAAAATTAATTTCACTTCATGAAAATAAAATCGTGATTACTGGCAAATAAGAAGTATATTTCTAAGGATAAATAACTAATCCTAATTTAATATAGTTATTTTCTTTAAAAAAACAACACAATGAATTCAAAATCGATAAACAGGAATCAAAAAAGAAGAACATCCTGCAATGACAACTTTATGCTAAAATCATTGAAAATAATACGAACTCGCACTACTTTTCGCATTTTCATAATTTTGTTGTCAACTTTTTTTTTTACTGGGAATGCAATAAAGCCATTCTCATTTAATTAGATGATAAATAATGATGGAAAATTAATTCCACTAGATGTAAAGTCCTTGTTCCCCAGGCTTCCATTACATATGACAAAAAATATTCTAAACGAATAAAATTGAAAAAGAGCAAAAAGGTTTTTTTTGTTGTTTTCTTGACCACAGCAAGACTCACCCTGTAAAAATTTCACAAGAGTTTCAGACACTCTGATGTTTGGACATTTCGGCGAAAGCAAGAGATCACGCTTTAGGTATGAAAATTTATAAATTAAATAAAATAAAAGGATTAACACATAGAAAAAATGGTATCTAATGAACTAATAAATTAGTTAAAAAATTAAAACAGAACATTTGCACCTACGAGGTGTGTTCAAAAATGAAGTTATAATTTTTTGTTTTTAACATGAACTATTAATTTGTTTATATCGTCCTCTTTTTCGCAATCATACACTCTCATCCCCATTATATGAACAAATGCAGGCATATACTCTGCTAAGCCAAAAATATACAATTAGTTTTTTATATAAATATATTAATAATTTATTGAATTCTTTATTGAGCTGGAGGTGTTTTGAAAAATATATTTAATTTTCGTTTTTAACAATATTCTGCAATTTGTTGCATTTACTATTTTTTGAGTTTGAGTTCTTTTTTGTAAAAAACAATATATCTATTTTTTTATTTAAACCCTGTGGGTGTCTTCTTCGGGAAATTAAAAATATTTAACAATCTTTTTAAACAAAATTAAAAGACTTTTTTTAATTAAAAATATTTAAACAGATTCCCTTTCATTTTGTTTAAAAATTTTGTAAATTTAAATTTCCTGATGAAGACATACACAGGGTGTCGAAATATCGAATAATTAAAAATAAATATAAATTTTTTTTACAAAAAACTCCTTAAACTCAAAAAATAATTTAATTATTTAATATTCTGCAATATTTCTACACTCTATGAGTGTTTTTAGAACAAAAAAACATTATTTGAATTTCCTGAAAAAGACACTTACAGGGTGAAGAATATTTTAAAAAATAAAAATTTAAATATATTGTTTTTAAAAGCAAATCTCAAGCTCAATAACTGATTCAATAAATTAATCAAGTTAAAGGTCGAATAATATTATAAATTTTTATAACAATTTGGTTAATATATTAGTCAAGCTTGAGGGCTTAGTTTGTCGTTAAACAATTCTATTTAAAACTATCGATATTTCGATACTCATTCTTCATCGGGAAATTTTAATTTACAAAATCCAAAAAAAAGAACAAAATTGTCCTGAGATGATACCCAATGAGTATCGAAATATCGACTTCAAGCTTGACTAATATATTAACGAAATTGTTATAAAAAAAGGTCAAAAAATATAGGTATATTATTATCAATTTTTAAAAATAGTCCCCCATATTATGATTGTCGATGTCGACGTCACATCAAGTCGACAGTAAAAAAAGACAGCATTTCTGAACTCCTTGTAGGCAATAATCAAATAATATTGATGGCCAATTGTAATTTCATAAGCCATAGTAGTAGTAATATCCTATCAATAATATTTAATAGTTCTCGATAACGATCCCACAATTGCCAACATATTGATGTCGACTTGGTGTGACGTCGACGTCGACAATCATAATAGGGGGGATTATTTTTATAAAAAAGTCCTCGAGCTTAATGTGAAATAATTGAAGAAGTTTTAACATGATTGAATTTTAAACTTTTTTTAATGGAAAAAATGTCAAAAAACATTCACTTTTGATGCTTTCGGAGTTGGAAAAATTTCTTAATAATGAATTTGATTTTATGTTTTTGTTCAATGAGCATAATTAATTATTTTTTATGGTGTTCTAAAGCGAACTAATTTGGCTTTGAATTCGCCGATGCATACATCTTATTGATCTCTCAATGCAACAAAATATAATTATATAAACAAATAATACGGTGTTTGGTTAAAAAAATATATATAAAATAAAAATAAAAAAAATAATAATAATAGAACAATCAAATTATAATATACTTCTTTTCATTTTTGTTGTTGTTGTTGTTGTTGTTGCTTTAATTTAAGGCTACAGAAAATGCTTCGCTTAAAAACTGCTTAAAGTCTATTTTTTATAAAAATTTTTTAAATCATATGCAATAATTATTGTATTAGCCTTATGTGGTATTTAGTATTAAGTGTTATTATAGGCTTAAAAATTTTTTTTTGAAATAAAATACATATTTAATGATTATTTAATAACTAATTAACTAATTTGAATTTTTGTGTGAGTGTTTTGTCCATTTTCTTTTGCGTTTTAGATTATTTATAATAATTTTTGGTTTGAAATGGTGATGTTAGAGATTTTTTTTCGCTTTAAATACATATTTTGTATATTGTATAGTTTAAGTTAACTTTGAGTATTCAATGTTCTGTACTGACAATATCATCGAGATTACTGTCCCAATTGAATTCGGTGACGCCCTGTTTATAATAAATGTTGCCCAAATTGGCAAAACGTCTTTCGAAGTCGTTGTCTTTAGCTTTAAGATGTTCGAATCTAAAAATGCAAAGAACACAAATAAAAAATTATTTGCATACAAACATTAATAAAAAAAGTCAAATAATTTCAAATACCGAAAATCGCAACAAGTCTAAGAACTATATTTCAGTTTCTTGTTAAACACAAACCTTTCGAATAATAAATTTTTGGCAAAAGCATACAATTCAATGTCTAAACTATTTAATTCTTCTATATGGCGTCTTTGGTCCGGTCGCAAATTGTGTATGGCAGATACCGACAAAGTGGTATTGTGCTGCTCGAAAGGTATGGCGAAGCGTAAATTGAACGTTTCTTCGAAGATGTACTGGGAGATCTGAAAAATAAAATTAATGACTTACATGTAATGGGCAAAAGTGAAAATTTTCTTTTAATAACTTTTATTACCTTCTGATATTCCGTTAAACCAAAATAGGCCATTGCCGCTAAATTTCTTTTGGCACTGGCCAACATGACACGATCTCTCTCGTGCGACGGCATGGCCGATTTGTTGTAACACCCCACCAATGCTAGATCGGCTAACATTCTCGTTTGCCGATTTGCCGCCAAATTTGATTCACAACCAGCAAATTCATCAATGGTTACATCTAACCAATCTTTCCCTTTATAGCAGGGTGGCAATTCCTGCAATGACGCCTGCCTGCCCAGACACCAATGCCTTGAGCCCTTCCAGGTGGCTCCTCTCTTAACATGTCGGTATTCGGACATATACCTTGCGATAGGCTCTCGCAGTAGAGTTATATAGAAATATCGTCGTTTCGCCGATTCGCCCTCGTTCTTGTCGAGTTCCTGATCAACACAACTGGTCAGTTCTGTCCAATCAGCATGAAGGCCACACTTCCAGCCGGTCGAATAGCGTGAAAATAACCAATTTTCATTGCGATGTGGACGGAAGCAATAACAACGTTTGCGTTGACGTTGACACTCACAAGGTCTCTGTAATATGAAATGGAAGAAAAGGAAATGATTACAATATAATTGATGTAATCAGCTTAATAACAAGGACCTTCATCCGTTTGAAGCAATACTTTCACGTTTGTTTTACTCTTTTAATGACATTTGACACTATTGTTTGGCACTATTTTCTATTTTTCAAAACAAAAAGGTTCCCACACCTGATTCTAGTTAAGGAAACTAAAAAAATAAATATATCGGCGTTTTGAAAATTTAAATTTGCCCTTCATTGTAGGGAGTGTTAAAGTTCGAATTTTGATAGATAAAGACGCCATAGTCTCTTTAACGTAAAACACTACGAGAGAAACTCTTTAAGTCTCTAACTCTTCCCGGTAACGGGACCTTTTTAGTTCCTTCTTCACGAAAAGGGGAAAAACCTGCCCTAATCTTTCACAAAAATATTTGCAACAAAATTTTACTACCGGTCATCGAGTACAACAAAGCTGGAGATTAAACTTGAACGCCAGAAATTATTCACAACTCAAAACGTGTTTAAGGGTTAATTTTGTACTTATTCACAATTGTACTCGTAACACCAACTGTAACCCTTAAATTTTAGGTATAACGAACGGTTTTGTGGAACATATTAACCGTCCAACTCTTCGAGTTGTGGGTCTTTTTAGAACCATTTTTAAAATATATTTTTTTTGTCCTTTACACCAAGGCTCGAGTTCCAACTTGAATGCCAGAAATGATTCAAAACCAAAAATGTGTTTATAAGTTAATTACGTACATATTCAGAATTGTACTCGTAGCACCATTATGGGTGTATCGAGTGTTCGGCAATTTTGTGCAAAGAAATAAGAGAAACGTTTTTGTGACACTGATTTATCGCGTTATGGGTCTTCATGGCCCATTTTTAAAATATTCTTTTTCCTTTTTTGTACATCGTTATGACAAGCTGAAATGTTCCACAAAATATATTTCTCACACAATTTTATTATAGGCTAACCAATACACCAAAGCTCGACATTTAACTTGAACGGCAAAAATAGGTCAAAATTCAAAGGTGACAGTTTAAGGGTTAATTTCGTACTTATTCGCAATTGGTTATAAAATTCCACACGAGTTTGTATGAGAAAAATATTTTACGTATAATTTCAAATTCAATTTGGAATACTCACTAAATTATTAGGAAATACATAATTTTTATTAATAAAAAAACCGTCAATCTTCTATAATTGTATTTCCAATTTATTATATTTATGTAGAGAAGATTACTTCGTATAACTCATGACATAATGCAATTGGTTTAATTCTCGATGATATTTCCTGTTTCAGTTTTGTAATCATTTTCGGTTTGGCCTGGTAGACTAATATTCTAAAAAAAAAACAAAATAAAAAACTCCAAATGCAAGGAGCATATAACCTCATGGTTGAAGACAATTTTCTTCCAAGAACCAAATTCTTGTTCACATCCCTATTCGACAGGATTGAAGGATTTAGTTTTTGTATGCGTGCAAATGTAAATCTTCCGTCGAAATTCGCTGGATAGTTGCTGCGATTGACGACGAATCGCAGTATCTAGTTCGTCATCCATACTTTCATAAACTCTGTCAATATTCTCGTCCAAAAAACCTGGACGAGCAAATTACGCATGTACGCAGCTTGTTCGGAAATTCTGGGCTAAACACTAATTTGTGCGTTAAGCAGATCGATTATGTATATGAAAATATTAACAATGTGTCCTTTTTTCCGAGTCCCCATTTTCACAATAAGCCCGGATCATTCGAACACGTTCTTCGTTTGTTTGTTGCCGCATGACTAATTTTGTAAAAGTACTTAGAATATGAATTTAATTTTGCTAGAGATGGATATATTCATGATTGTAAAACATAGTGTGGCGCAAGAGTAATGCCATAATTTGAATTCGCTGTCAGTTTTCCATTTGACATTTGTGATGAAGGTATATATAGAGAGAATTAGTAGGCAACAATCCATCGTGCGATACACACCTCAAGAATAAACTTTTTATGAAAAAAATATGATTTTTTTATTTATAACAAAATGGCAGCCAATTCAAATTATGACATTACTTTTGCCCCAACTGTTAATTGCCACTGCCATGTGGAAACTTAAATCCCGCTTTGAGTCGCGGAACAAAAGAAAGCTGTAGATGCGATTATATTTATTATTATTATATATTATATTATAAATATATTATATTTATTATTTTAAAGTTGAGATCAAAATTTTTGAATATTTTCAATAGCAACGACCTTTCAACTGGAATTTTGGCAATATATAGTATTGCTTCCAAATTCCAATATCAAATGTACGCTATGTTGTGATCTGCATACTAATAGATAATCAAATCATAGTTAATAATTTACATGCAGTTCAGGCACTGTGTTAAGCGGATCACTTTTAGAACGTTGCAAAGAATTAAAGGATTTCCGTACGACTGTCTATGCGTACACGGGACTAGTTGCAAATATTTCGTGACGAGCACATAAGAAAAATAATATTAGTCCTTTCAGCCATGTATTTCCACGTTCTGATAACCTTCCAATGCTAGTGCTACACCCATAAGTACCCTTCATGATTATACATTCCATAAAGTCAAATGAATCTTAAATCAATTTAAAATCATATCTGATAAAAGAAAGACAAATAAAAACTTATATTGACTATTTAAAAGAAAAATACATACATAAATAAAATTTTATGAGAATTTCATTTGACAAACAAAGCTTAACAAATCTTGAAATTTTTTTCAGTATCATTCAACAGTATTAAGATTCAATACTTGCAAAAAATGTTTGACATGGAATGACAAGTAAGTCCTGACAAGATTCTTTAATGGCAAATTTAACCATTTTTTTTTTTTTGCTTTTCATAATAATTTTTGAAAGCAAAATTTATTTTGAACGAAATAGTGGGTAATAATACAAAATGAATTCAAAATGAAATAAATGGTTAAGAGACAAAAAAAGGATAAAGCAAAATAAATTATAAAGCTAATGAAAGCAAAAATGTTTAAAATAAAATAAACACTAAATAGACTATAAACCACTGACAATAATAATGAAAGCTCAAAACCTGTATATGTGGACTAGAATAATAATGAGCGTTTCAATAAAAACAAAAAAACAATTTTTATGAATAGCACAGTGGGGCATAATCAAAATATTTTGGAAATAAATCAGCCATTTGTAAACGACTGGTTTAATTAAAATTAAAAAACGGGTTCGTTTCAAAAATATAAGGATATTATATAATCGATAACATCGTGCTTTAACCGCCACAAAAGCTTAAGGGGCAAACAAAAATTGTAAATTAATTGCAAATTATCGATTGCGATGAAAACGTTTATTGTATCTTCACAACTGAACTAACAATAAGTATTCAAATCTTAAATACATAAATAATTATTAGGCCCAACCAGTGTCAGACATAAACTTAGTGATAATAATTAAAGATACATAAGAATCCTATTTAGCATAAGTATATTTAAAAAAAAAACGATGAAAACGTAAAAATTAAAAATTATTTTAGTAAAGATTTTTCCACGGTAAAGGCACTCGTATGTTTCCTTATGTGTATGTGCAGCAATTTTTTGTCATTTCTGGAACAATTTCGAAAACTATTTATACGAAGGGAATACACTCCAGAATAGTGCCGGGAGAAAGGGGAACATCCATATTTAAAAATCTGCCATCTTTAATATGATGTTGAGACTATTTAAAATAGCCATGGCCTGTTCACTGGCCAAGAAAAACTCACTAGATAGGAGCAAGAGAAGTGGTACCTCCCGTACATATTAATACTTAATTATCTTATATTTGGCTGATTACACCAATGACAAATGAGTGCTCAATATTGGCATGCTCCGGACCAATGTGTGAAAGAAAAGAACCGTACCTCTTATGCTGACTTCAAAAACACATTGGACAATATTTTAAATAAAAAAATGTTTACCTCTAAAATGTTTAAAATAAATGTAATATTATATGCATCACCTGCTGTAATATGTGAGAATGGTGTCAAGCAAATTTACAGCTAAATACAAAATATGATTAATAGGTCATCTTACCAGCGGCTTTAAAGATCTCAGTAGGTTGGCTTCATAAGCACGTAACCGAAAGGCAAAACTGCTATTGATAATAGGCACCTGTCATTTAACTCTTGTCAAAGTTTGTAGAAGCTGCCTCATTTATTTAGTCTTTGACAGCCATTTATAGTGAAAAACTGAATTTTAGTGCTCATTAAGCACTATTTTTATGGAAAAAAAAACTGTCTGAATTCTGCACCATCAATTTCAATGGTAAAAAATTAGTTTACTGATCGTTCAGGACAACCAGTTAAGGGTCTCGACGCCCAAAAAAATTTAACAAATTTACGATATGGTGTTGGCCGATCGAAGATTGAAAAAGCGAGAGATTGTGGAAGGCATAGTCATGAAAGATGGCTTAGTGGTTTTAATTTCGAATGATCAGTTCGGTATGAAAAAACATTTATTTATTTATTTATACTATGAACTAATGAAATGTAACATGTTGCGCAAAAGTAATGTCATAATTTGAATTGGCTGCCATTTTGTTGTTATAAATGAAAAAAGAGCTCTGTTTTCATAAAAAGTTTCTTCTTGAGGTGTATATCGCTCCATGGCTTTATGACAACTAATTCTCTCTATATCTACTTCACAAATACCAAATGCAAAAATGGCAGCCAATTCTAATTTTGGCGTTACTTTGGCGCCACTCTGTACAAATATTTGAGCGTATACCCATCCCTGAAATCTTGAGAGTTCCGTCTTATAAATCCAATGATACAATCCGTTATATACTAAGTAGTATATAGTAGTAGTATATAACAGTTATATTAACTTTTTTTCAAATGACTGGAAGCAAAAAAAAATTTACGTATGTCCTTTGCAGTCGAAGTACGAGAATTTGAAATTTTAAAATTTATTTGCTGTGGCTGTTCAAATGCCAACATTTCATTGGTCGCTAAAACAAATATTCAGTGAACTTAAAGGTACTCGCATACAATTGTCCATCGAAAAATATTTTCTGTTTTTTATAAAATTAAATTGTTTCAATAAAATGGCAATTTTTGATATTTTTATCTTTATACTCTTTGCTTTTCACAACTCATAAAGCCGGTAATGAGCGATACTCGTCTATTAATACAATAATAAAAATTCTTGTTCCATTTTTTGACACTTAAAATTTCCCATCGGCAAAACATTTTCCTTCTCACAATGTTCACTCGATTGCCACACAAAATAAAATGAATATTGACTGTAACAGTGTCACACTACGTCAAACTGTTTAAATTTTTTGATATTTTCCATTCAATATAAGACACGACGTATACGTAAAATTTTTTATTTTTGTAAATAATTTTTTTTTTGTAAATTCAGCCACTTAAAATATTTAACACATAAATTTAAAATTTTCAACATTTTGTGTGGTTCTTCTGTTTTTGAGTTTTGTGTCATGAAACTGTTACAAAAATTAAATGAAACATCTCACCTTCAAATCCAAGTCACGCACTAAATGACGACCAAACGATGTACCTCCGGTTTTTTGTATGTGCAAAAATACCATCACATCATGACCGTCCATATCAAATTGAAAATCATCGTTAAGAACATCGTCATAACTTAAGCCAGCATTGGCAATAATTATACTATTCTGCTGTATCGTTTTGGCCGAGGCCATCGGTAGTGGCTGCGGATGCAATTGTTGTTGATGAACAATTACGGCTCCAGTTGCTGCACCCTGTGCTGATCCAATTGCACCGGGTAGCAGTGGTGGCTGTTGTGGTATATCATTGTATGACAATAAATCTGGTTGTAAAATCATACTACGTTTTGATAATGCACAGACCTGAAATTGAATAGAAACACACAAACGTATATATAGTAAATTTAAAACCAAATCTAACAAAAGCTGAAATAATGTCTATTCAAATTAAGTCATGAAAATTATTTCCTCTAATTGAAATGTTCAAAGTCACAGTATCAATAAAAATGTTAGTAGAGTATGTCGTGACCAAAATTTTAAAAGGCCGTAACTAAGAGAAATTCAATATCGGCTTTTTGATTGATTATGATGTTATTAACCCAAATGCATTTAGCCACGAAATTTTACTCGTTTATGCCAAATATAGCAATTTTATTGACGAAAGTAAAAAAAGAATATCAAGAATTATATATTCCTAAATTAAAAACTAAGAAGTGTGCTTAGAGCGCGGACATAAAATTGGTTTACGGAGCCTGACTTCGAACAGTAATCCAGGGTTTATAACAGGTTAATGAAAAGAATGTGTTTTTCAAGCCTGTCGTAAGCCTTTGATAAATTATTATGAATAAGGTAAATTAATAAGGCTGCTATTCAGCATCTTAAACGTCTTCATTTATATCTTATGGCTCCTTGGAAAACACAAACAACTTTAGAAGCGAATACCCCACCGGGGACTTTTTGATTTTAGGCTTCACAATACCTTGCAGTTCAATGTCTGCAAAACTTAATTGTCATTCCTGTAAAAGCGTTCTGAATCCTCGTCTTCTTCTATGCAGTTGACATTATTGTCAGATATCGCTACAATCCCCTACTAACTGTCATTTGACCCTGTCTGTTTGGTTAGCAGAGACATTAAGGTTGATACTTCTACTTATTATTATGCCGAAAAACCAGGGGACTGAGAATCACCCATAATAAGAAAGTTACTATTGTGTTCTCCGAACGGAGATGCGACAAGCACTGACACCGAAAGAATAACTCTTTTTCATTAACCATTTAAAAAAAAGTATTCACACCAATCATATCCGCTGACATAGTCAACGTAAAATTTAAAGTTCTAACGCTGGCCTAAGCTCGAAGAAAGTCCTAGTGTTTTAGAACTTCCAAGTGTAGCAAAAAATTATTCTTCTAATTTTTAATGTTACTTTAAGCCGTTAACACTATCCAGCAGAATGGAAGGTTTGGATGACTAAGACCGGAAGAGACCTAACGACACTGGAGTCATACAAGGCTATAAGTTTGTCATCTAATATGTTGAAGCTATTTGAGAAAATACTTGTCAGCAAGCAGATTTTCGTTCCAGGATTACCCATTTGGTTTCAAGATGAAATATGACACCACCGAGCAAGCACAAGATCCGACTTCCACTTCCAACCGCCTTTAACATGAGGAAGTCACTGGTATTTGTTGGCTATTATTGGCTTTCCATTATCCGCAATGTGCGAACGAGCCCGATAGCATTCATATGTGCTTTCCTAAAGCCAATATGGTACTTGAAATTTCATTATGGCGCACTGTTTCAGAATCTCAAACCGAACAAAATTCAAAGGCGCCAAAATAAAATCTTCCGTACGATAATAGCCGCACCCTGGTATATAAAAAATTCGCACACTCATAGAGATCTAGACGTTTCATTGATTGAAAGAAGACATGTGACAATATCGTAATCGTTCATGTCGCCACCAGCGAGACGAAATTCGGCTTCTTATACGTATACACCCAAATCAAACAAAAACAATAAAAAATAAACAACAATTGCAGTTTATTCTTTCGTTTAAATGCGCTCAATGAATTCATATTAACATTCATACATTAATTTATGCGAAACCAACACGAACCAATTCAATATCGTCATTGTGTTACAGCCATGCATTTTGCTCAGTGCAATGCCCCACTAACAGATGAGCATAAGTCCAGCAATTATCTCAATTCTCTACGTGGCCAGGACTGGACAATATACATAACGAAACCCGAGTACCATCCCAATCCACTAGACTACAACATTCTATAGTATTTAGGCCAGACTAGGCTGGGAAGGAGGGACACTTTTAATCTTAGACAAACAGGAGATATGTGACGTCATCAAAGAAGAAGATTTTTTCAAGCACTGGTAGGACTTAGATAACTGATAATAGGTTCTAGATTCTAGATTTTAATACAAACTGTTATTTCAATTTATATTGAAGATTCTATAAAATATGTGTAAATATATGAACTTTTTTCTTGCTAAAAACACAGCTTTGCCACTTTCTGCATTCAGGAAAATTTCTAATTGTCTAGTTATTTTGTACAAAGTTCGAGTGTCTCTCTCTCTCTATTTCAGTCTAAGTCCTGAAAGATCGGTTGTAAGATTACGTATATCAAAGACGGTAAAGCACTTTAATATTAGAAGAACATTTATTACAAATTTAAAAACAACTGAGTCAAACATTAACTCGTCGTATATTCAACATTAATTTTTTTTTTCCGCCAGCGTGCATCAAGTGGTAAATTAAATTTATGTACCATTGTACAGCGGCAGCTGTACAATTACATTTATTAACACACACACACACACACAGGCAGTATTTTAAATGTTGATTTTATTGAACTATTAATGTTTTTTTTGCAATTTTTTTACACAAATAATTTTTGTTTTGCACAACAATTTTGAAACGAGCTCTTATGCATGTACATGTATGTGTGTTTTTCGCATGTAATGACAACAATCTATTTTTCTTTAATCCTTAAACAATTTTATGTTCGTTTGTGTTGAAAAATAAGTTTCATTTAACATTGAAAACATTTTGATTACGAAAGGACGTGAATAAAATCAGCCTCGATCGTAATACCCCCAATAATGGCAGCGTGAGCGCAAAAGAACAAAAAAAAACGAAGAAAAAAAAATTACATAAACGTTTCTATGGAAGCTTGTGTTAAACTTAATAGACTATATGCACACACCAAAACGCACGATGCGAATATAATTAATATCGAAACACTGAAACCATTCCCGCGATGTCTTATAAAGTCTAACAATAAAATAAATTCTAGATCAAGTAGCGACAAAGACTTCAATTAAAATTTTCGATTTATTGGCACAAGAAAAAAGGGAGTTCAGGGTTCTTTAGTCAAGGTACACTAATTAGGAAAGACATACGCAATCTTGTAAGGCGGTTAAGTTTTACAAGTGGATTTCTTATTCAATAAATTGGTCAACAAAAAATTTTAGAAAATTACATATAATTTTAATTTTAATTTTTTCAACTTATTTTGTACCTTCCCAAAAATATTTTTTCCTCTTTTACATTTGTTATCATTTTGGTTACTTGTTTCACAATAAAAATAAATCCACATAATTTTATTATTATTTCTTTATAGGTTTTATAAGTTAAAGTCTCTTTCTAAGACTATTAATATGCTAAAGACTACAAATATCACTAAAAAAAAGTAGATAAACTTACTGAGAGAAGAAAAAAATTTTTTAAGCCAGAAAAGCTTCTTATTTAAATGTCATTTATCTTCAAATTCTATTTTTAAATGTGAAGTTCAGTTTTTCAGCACAACTCTGGATGACACATTCAATAACATTGAAGTGTCCCATGAAGCATATTTGAGTTCTTTTGAAGAAGATTTTTTGGCAGCTTTGTATGAGAACTTATATGAGAACTTGACTGATGAACTGAAGCTGTATTTAAATGCGTCTTAAGTTTAAATGGCTATTAACAAAATAAATACTTAAATGTAAATTCATAAGTTAGTTCTTATATAAACGGAACAAGAAATGTATTAAGGAAGAAAACAGCTTCGTTTAAAAGAAAATTGAGAATCCCTAATCAATAGCTTCCAATATTTAAAAATATCTAAGACTGAATAAGGAGCATATATCCTGAATAAAGAAATTAGTGAAAATCAAAGGACATTTTTAAAAATTTTCTTAAATTTCGTAGTCCAAAAAAGATCGAATCCAATCATTCGATTGGCAAAAGAATCAACAAATTTGCAAGTGTAAATCGGGAAATTTATTCAAATTCAAAAGAAAGTAATAGTTCAGAAAATTTTGTGAAAAATTAAAGCTATTCTTTAAGAATAAAGAAAAACTTGACTTAAAATTAGCATATCAATTATGTACTTATAACGGGTGATTTTTTGCTATTTGTTTTTTTTTTTCAGTGTAACAATAAAAGATTTGTGATATAAGGCAATTTCAAAAATTCTGAAAATGTTTGCCATTAACATGCTAAAAAACGAGCAACGCTTGCAAATCATTGAATTGTATTATCAAAATTCGTGCTGTATGAGAAATGTAGTTCTATCGAAAAATTTTATTCAGCGGCGAAGCTCATTTTTGGCTCAATGAGTACATCAACAAACAGAATTGCCGAATTTGATATGAAGAGCAGCCAGATGCACTTCAAGAGCTACCAAAGTACCCTGAAAGATGCACTGTTTGGTGTGGTTTGTAGGCCGACGGTATCTTTAAGAACGATGAAAATCGCAATGTTACAAGGTACCGTGCGATTATTACCGACTTTTTTTTGCCCTAAAATAGGAATGGGAACTGGTTGACATGTGGTTTCAAAATGACGTTGCCACATGTCACGCGGCATGCAATACCGTGAACCCATTGGGAGGCGAGTTTGGTGAGCAATTAATCTCACATTTTGTAGCAGTCCATTGACCGCCAAGATCATGCGATTTGACCACCAGTAGATGATTTTTTGTGGGGATACGTGAAGTGTCTCGTGCACAGGTACAAGGCAGCCACAATTCCAGCCCTGGAAGACATCGTTACAGCTGCTATAGATGAGATACCGGCTGAAATGCTGGAAAAATGTATGTCAAAATTGGACTCACGCGTGGACCACCTACGCGCAACATTTACATGAAATAATCCTTAAAAAGTAAATGCCGGGCATTCATTTGTCACCCAAAATTAATGTTTTACTCACTTTGGCAAATTTTCAATTTACGAAAATCACCCTTTATATATGGGAAAATGATATATAAGCCGAAGACTGGAATTTTATTTAATTTTTACTGTGATACGAATTATTTATATCGTTAAGTTATAACTTAGAAATTACTAACATTTCAATTTCCTTTCGACAAAAAAATTATAATAAATTGGTTACTTTTTTGGTCATTTGGCTGGATTTTTTTTAACATTTGGCTTATAAAAATTTTAAATTTTCACTTTTGATTATTTCTGTTTAAAAT
Source organism: Germaria angustata (assembly GCA_963681545.1). Classification (NCBI taxonomy): domain Eukaryota; kingdom Metazoa; phylum Arthropoda; class Insecta; order Diptera; family Tachinidae; genus Germaria; species Germaria angustata. The sequence goes on from OY812998.1 coordinate 110,176,376, forward strand.
GTTTTTACGGCCGCCGTGTGTACGAAAAAAAGTTAATTGAATAAAAATATTTTACTGCAGCTGGGATTGCTGTTTCATGTAATAAAATAAAATTCATTTCTGCAGTCGCCAGCCAACACAAATGAACATTTACACATACATGAAAGTGTTATTATGGATTTTCTTTAATTCAATATTTAGCCCTTCAATTCTTTTGCAATTTCCTATCGTTTTAGTGTGTTACATGTTAAACATAATTAATATTTTAAAAAGGACTAAAAGCTTTGTGGCAATGACAACAAATACTATACGAAAATTAATTTTTTCATTTAAATTACAAGTTTATGTGGGATAAATGAATTTTTAATGTAAATAAAAATTAAATGTATGTAAGTAAAGGGTGTTTTTTCACCTTCACTTCTTTGAGTTGAGATGAATTTTTGCTTTTAGCATGATTTGTCATTCCAAAATGAATAGACACATGTCAGAGAAAAGCTTGCAAATTATTGAAATTTATTAATTTATCAATTAATTTATTAGTTGTCCTGTTGATTATCCATAATTATCCTACAATTCAGCTTTATTAGATTATTTTCTTTGAGAATATGCTAAAGCAGATGTCTACGCCAATAAGTCACAGACGTTTGAATGCTTAAAACACAACATTTGATGAGCTATTGGCGAAAGACCAACATAATTGCCGCTAAAAATTTATGAAAGTTGGACAAGCAGACACGCCAACCGCAGTGGCCACATGGTTGAAATCATATTGAAACATTGATGGTAAATTATTATACAGAAATTTAAGCCAGTTTCATGAGTATTAAAAATAATTTTCTTAATTCTAATAGTTGTGAATATGCTACATTTTTTAAAGAGCAAAAGTCATAAAGGACGACGACTGAACGTATTAGAAAACATGGAAACATACAAACAGAAAACATTTGGTAGAAGAATAATAAATGAACAGATAAACACCGCATCAGACATAATATTCGACCCATTAGACCATTTTTACATAAAATAAAACTAAAGCCCTATGGAAGCCACCTACCAGCACAACAAGACATGAGCAAAACAAGAACGGAGTCTAGAAATGAACAATTACCGATTACTACGCGTATAGAGAAGAAACACCAGGGGGCTTACTCTCTATTGCGATGCTTTTACGCCCTTTCCTTTCGCATCTAATTTATTCACTTTCGCAAATGTGGCATCAGTGCACTCTATAATACGAAAGCGTATGTCAAAATCGTTCGTTAAAAAAATATTTTGCGTTAACAAAATATCAAACACATCGAACTAGCTTACGCATCGCAATAGAGAGTAGGCCCCCAGGCAACTACGCACACACGAAACAAAAAAATGAAATACGAACTCAGTGATGAAGGGAGAAAGATAGACACAGGTAGGAGGAGAGACATAGTCAAACGAACAACGATGAGAGTGTAGCACAAAGTATATCGGGAGGTATACATAGACACGAGCGGGCACAAACAACCGAACTACCTGTATAAGGGCAGCGAACAAGAGGAGAAAGATTTAGAAAGAAAAAGAAGACATAACATCACATACATATAGCCGCAACCGATCTGTTTACAAACCAAATATGACATGGGATGACGGAAAATCAGTCCAAAGTCACAAGTGAGTTTAATAATTGTGAATGAATGTTGCCGCATTGACTCTTTTTATATTTTTTAGATCCCAAAACATTCTCAAACTTGATTTTCACATTTTTTTTATTATTATTTTTTTTAATACATAAAATAAAATACATAAATTTTTTTTATATTAAAAAATTTTCCTTTTTTTAAACTTTAATTCTACAAAAATATAATTTGTGATAATTCGTATTATTTTAATTTAATTTTTTTAAAAGGCACATTAAATTTTATTACAGATTTATTTAAAAAAAATAAGCTACTTTTACAAGTACATTAATATATTAATAATTATTTATGGGTGCTTCGATGGGCACTGAGGAGGTTGTTAAGCCGATTGCCTCCCAAGATCCCGGTCTAGGAAGGTCTACATTACTATATTCGTCAAAACCAAAGTTATCATATAATTTGTAATTGTATTTATAATATTTAAGTATATAAATAATTATTTACAAACAACAACGTATTTGTGTTTTAATAATTATTTTAAAATTGTTATGATGCAGATAACCCTCCTGTAGCACGAATCGATTAAAATGGTACTTCTACAATGATTATTTTTATATTACTTTATGTTGCGTACAGTACTATTAGATAAAATTAGAAATTAAAGCTTATACTATTTTCATTAAAACTTATATTTCACTGCAGTTTGTAGCAAGTAACTTGAGAAAAAAAAACAAAATGTTTTACTTTATGAAATAAGTACATATGTACGTTCATATGTATGTAATTGGTATCATCATAATTTTAAATGGCTGCCATTTTGTTACCATTTAAAATAATAACCCTCTTTTCATAAAAAGTTTATTTGAAAGTGTAAAATTGATAACATCAATTGGAAGAAATTGTATCGCTCAAGTTGCCACCACTCGAATTGATGCATAATTGCGCTCATTTTACGGCATTTTGAAATGATTCTCGCAAAACATCTGGCTACAAACTGGCGATTTATTCTTCAAGACTTGAAACGTTCGCGGTTTGTTTTGGTAAACGTGAGATTTTAAAAAGTCTCAAAAGGAAAAAGTCTGATGCTGTTAGATATGGAGATCTGTACAGCCAGTTCGAATTTCCAAAATGGCAGATCAATTGACCTGGATATTGTTGTCTCCAAATCTTCATCATTACCCAAGTTGGGTGGGTTGTTGTTCCGTCCTGTTGAAACCAACAATCTTAAGGCAAAAAAAAAAACTCGTTTAGCGTCTGCCTGTAACGCTTGTTGATAACTAATTCTCATTAAATAGAAATGTTTGGAGACAAAAAAAAAATTAAATTATGTACATACTTAATATTGAAATTTATTATTCGGGAGAATATCCCGACCAATCGTTAAAAGCAATTAGTTTTTTGCAAAATGCATTGAAAAAATGTTTGTTGTGGCTTTAGCTCTTCATATGCCGACATTTCATTGGTTGCTAAAACCAAATCGTCAGTGAAGTTTAGGCAGTTTGATAACATTCAACCTCGTATGTTTATGCCACATAAAACAAATACAATATGAGAATTTCAATATTGCATACGAATTACAACAAATACATAATCATAGTAGGCTTAGAATGTTTTTATACAAACAAACACAACAAACAATTATACTCAACGTGAGTCTATTTTATTTTTCTCTCAACACCCATACAATTAAACGCCCGTTGGTCGTTATTGATTGTATTCAGTTAGGCAAAATGAAAAATAAAATCTTTATTGTAAATACTTAATATTGAAATTTATTATTCGGGAGAATATCCCGACCAATCGTTAAAAACAATTAGTTAATTAGTTAAATTTCAATATTAAGTATTTACAATAAAGATTTTATTTTTCATTTTGCCTAACTGAATACAATCATTAACGACCAACGGGCGTTTAATTGTATGGGTGTTGAGAGAAAAATTAAATAGACTCACGTTGAGTATAATTGTTTGTTGTGTTGTTTGTATAAAAACATTCTAAGCCTACTATGATTATGTATTTGTTGTAATTCATATGCAATATTGAAATTCTCATATTGTATTTGTTTTATGTGGCATAAACATACGAGGTTGAATGTTATCAAACTGCCTAAACTTCACTGACGATTTGGTTTTAGCAACCAATGAAATGTCGGCATATGAAGAGCTAAAGCCACAACAAACATTTTTTCAATTAAATTATGTACTATAAAAAGACCTTGTTAAACATAATACTATATTGCCATAAGATTATACATTTAATTTAATTATAAAATTAAAATTTTTGATTCGCCATAAAATATTTTAAAAATTATATAGTCAATGCATTAATGTGGACTTTAAATGCACAAGATAGTGCATTTAGATTTCATTTAAGCTTTTAGCTTTTTCTTAAGCTGCATGTCGAGTATAGCTAGAGCTTAAATATGAAATTTAAATACAAATTCAGAAACCGGCCTTAAATATTAAAAAAAAAAAAAACATTACGATTAGAGGGAAATTCATTAATATAAAAAATTTAAAATTTAGATTTAAAAATTTAAAATTAAATTTAAATGAAAATAACAAAAAGTTATCTATTGTCACTTTCTGTCTAAAATAAATTAATCGCCTTTTTAACTCTATTCATGTCTATCAAAATAATCTCACTAAAGTGTGGAAAATATATGAAGTTCTAATAGATATTGTAAGCAGAGAGAGAGAGAGAGAGAGAGAGAGAGAGAGAGAGAGAGAGTTAACAAGTTTATGGAAAAAAGGCATAAGAACAATTTATTTACAAAATTTATTTAAGAAATTCATAGAAAAAAATCCCATTTAAACAAAGCAAAAAACCAGTCAAGTGCTATTAAAGAAAACTCGAATAAGAAGAGAATCACACGTATGTTTATTATTTAATATCACTCATACGCACCGAGTGGAAAAATTCTTTTTATTTAATCCAAAGGGAATGCAATGGTTTTTGTCTATATCAGACTGTTTATACGGCGTGTCAAACATATATTTATTTTTTGAAAATTTGGTAACAAATATTGGCAAATATGTTTAATCATTATATCTTTAAATTTTGAGCAAGAATCCTTTTGTGTTTATAGGAAACTGCAGTCGTATTCGGTTAAGGAAAAATAAAGGTTTTTATTTTCCGCTTATGCTTATGATTTTTAATAAAAAGAGATTCACATAATTGAAAACTTTTTTGATTCAAGGAATTGAGCATTTCGAGAATTGTTTCATTAGATTATCAATTTTATACACTAAAGTTCATAAATATTTAAAAGGTAAACGATAAATTCGCCAAATATTATATACGATCCATACAAAATTAGGAGATTGTCTCCATATGGTATTTGAGTACTTACTTAAAATTTCAATCGTTGAGAATATTTTATTGGAATTATATTGTCAACCAAATGAAAAAGTTAGTTTTTCAAATCGAAATTTGTTGGTGTGGCTCGAGTTCGGCAACTGAATTTAATTATTGTTTTTCGAGTTATTTAAGGCAACAGGATATGTCAATTACTACACTAGCAGAACGCAGCAAAGCTGCTTTCGATCATAGCCACACCATTTTCATTAGCGTTCACGTGTAAGTTTTTCACCAATAATTGGTTGGCTGATAGTTTTTTAGGAGTATCAACCATTCAAAACACTTTTATATGAAGAAAGAATACACGAAGTAAATGTTTCTTGTATTTGCAACAACAATAACAATGTGTGTTAGGGCGAAATTCAAATGTATTTGTTATTTACCTTTTTCTCTTTTGTTTTGCTTATCGTTCAATACTTAAACCATCGGTTTAAGGATTTTTAAGCTTTATTTTTGTTTATGGTCCTAATAATAATAACTGGCTTCTGCTTCTTCTTTAATACAGATAATTTAGAAAATTTATTAATCCGAATTGGCAAATTCAGTAATAAATTTCGGGGCAGAGAAAGAAATAAATTTCAATTCATCAGCTATAGTTGGAAGAAAAAATTACGTAGAAATTATATATTTATTTTTCTTGGTGAGTTCAAGTTTCATCACTCTTCATTAGAAAATGATTTATTTATTTTTAATGTGTTTCATGATTAGAGAAAAGACAAGAAAAATAAATTTGGCTTTTGCTGGGGGAGGAGGCGAAAGTTTTCATCGTTGCCACACACATCATTGGCCGCATCATTAGTAACGATGTTTAAACAAAAACCTGACCAAGTGGTAAACTCAGGTCCTGGTGAAGTGTGTGGTCTCACCGAAAACGCGTACATGTTCTCACAGTTATTTATCAAATTCATTTTTTTCCTGTCATTTACAATAGTGAAACATATTAAAGATTAGTAAACATTATTTTCTAAAGGAGTCTGATAAGATTTAAGCTTGAACCCATACAGAAATATTAATATTATGCTCAGTTGGGTAACAATATATGCAGTTTAAAATAAATGCACTGTACAGTTTAAAATACACACAGTTCAACTAAAATGCACTCAAATGTGTTGAAATTGTTCGAGATATTCCCTATTCACCCACAGCAAAGTAAAATTTTTTGTATAAAATAGTTAAATTTTGAAAGATTATTTCAAATGTATGAGGTAAAGTCCTGGGGCATAAACAACCTACATGACCTAAGGAATAAACTTTAAATCCTGTTAAATCAAAATACCTGGTGGGAACGTATGGAGCGGTTTTAATCTTTATAGACGGCTTCAGAATGAAGGCTGGTACTGTGCTAGGGATATTCTCCAAAAGTTTTCATTTTTCAGGCAAATACAAGCTATCCGACACCTCCACTATGTTCCAGGCTGAGATACATGCCATAACACAAGCTGCAGAAAGAACTGAAGTGCTCATCTCAGAGTTCAGTCCAATTCACATTTTTATGGATAGACTATCCGCTTAAGGGACCCACATTCATAGGTGTACACGTGTTTAATATCTAATTCTGCTAGAACGACATATGATCAGGATGGTATGGTTTACAAAAGGGATATTTTTATTCCCTTAATTTAGCTATAAGATTAATTTAGGAAGTGGGCTCTGAAATGGATTGAACTCAGTTTCCACTTATAGAATATCCAAGACAGCTCTTAAGTCTTGGTTGAGGGTCGCTAAATCTCTCAGTGAGCATCATTATGGGAAAATGTATGATCGGTCGTATGTCGGAACTCATAAAATTTCCATAAGGTGGACAATGCAGGAGGCAGTTCGACGAAGAGGTTGCACTTACTATGCGGTTGCCCGGCTCAGCGGTAATATGGGATTAGACATTTAGACATTCGCTGTCTTAAGGATATTGGCTAATTCGGGGAAGTGCAAGTAACTGAGCTACTATTAGGTTTTGTAAAAACTTTTGGTTTGTACTCACGAGCTTGAATTCCAGAATTTTTTCGAAAAATATGTGCAAACAAGTCCTTCTAAACGGCAATATATGGACTAACTTTTCTACCAAAATATTTGTCTTCAAATATACCAAAGTTTGAAACGACAGAAATAAGTCAGCACATAGGAGAGGTACCAGAAAACTGGGAGGACCACGCCCGTTTTTCGCATAAAGCAACAGCAACCTAAAGGCTTACAAATGAATCAAATTTCCTTTCGATATCAGTACGAGAATTATATATATTATCCGCCTGGAATTGCGAAAAGTCATAGTGTGCTTCGCTACCATTCCATTAAACGTTAAAAATTAAAGCTTAAAGAAATCGTTATTGCTTTTGCACACATATTAACTATTACATTAAGCAACTTCATATACAAACTCTTATCTGTGTACAAGTATTTGTAGAGTTTCTGTTTTTCCATTGGTTCTGCTCTTCCTTCAACATATTTTGCGTTCACAAGTGTTCTTTCTCTTATCCTTTTTAGGTTGGAAGGAGCAACCCGAGGGAGCTAAAAGGCAAGTATACAAATATTGTGGACAAAATTGTTTATGGCTGAGTTTGGAGTAATTAAGTCATGTTAGCGTAAATCTAATTAATATCTTGTTGTGTTTTTACAATTATATCTTGTTTTTTTTTTTCAAGTTTAATATCCAGGTTTATTGTTACAAATTAGACAAAATCTTCTAAGATATCTGAACTGCTTGTTGTTATACGCTGGTAACGAGAAAAAAATACAAATGCTGCTGCTGATTATAATCAGCTCAGCATCACAAGGGAATGGCCATTAATTTATTAAGCGTATCTTGTTGCCATGTTTTAGCCAGTTTATTTATTAGCCTGTTGGTTAGATAAAGTACTCGTATAGAGTTTTTTTTTTAATTCAAACATCTTTTTGTCACGATTATAAAATTTGCTCGTTTAGCTTTTTCGGCAAAAGGATTATGATTTGAACATGAACTTAATCTAATGCCGTTTTATTTAGAAAAGAAATCGTTTGCTCTTTAAATGGGAAAGAAAGGAAATTTAGTGTTCTTTAATATGGGCAAAATATTATTAGGAAAGAGCAGTCCACCTTGAGAATCCGTTCATTTTTTTAATTGAACTAATAAAAAATTTTTTAATTAATTGACCCACACTTTTTCGCAGTTTTTCAGAAAATAAACTTCATAAATAATTATGTATATAACAAGCAAATGCAAATTTTTAAATTTAATAATGAGCTAAAATTTATGAAAATTTTCTTAATCTGATTTCAAAATGGTTTTCTTATGGCGCTAATACTGTTTGTACTGGGACTCACTAAAGTTTCTTGTTGTTTTTAAAATTTTTTTTAAATCTACTAGTAATCAAAAAATATTAATTTTTTACAGAAACTTTTTGTCATCTTAAAATTCATAAAACTTATATAAATAAATATTTTAAATATTTTTTTTTCTTTAAAGCGATGAGAAATTAGTTTTTTACTGCAAGGATTCTTACCTTTTTGTTTAATTAGTTGCCTCTCACTATCTTCTCGCTACAAACTCTTTTCACTTATTTATTAATAAAGTTTTTGTTTTAGGAAAATTTTCTTATTGTGCCTCTACTGTTTTATCGCTTTGTCTCAGGCGAATATTTTATGCTTTCAACAATGTAACTACTTGTGATGTAATGAATTTGATAACAATCATAAAACTTTTTTCCAAAAAACATTCAAAAGTTGTGCTCGTTAAGGAATATTTTTTACTTAAATTTTTTTGTTTACACAACAACTACCAAATATGTACAGGGAAAAAAGTTACACTTGACTTCGTTGAATCTTGTGTACGCTTCACTAATAAACATGAGTATATGAAGTGAGATGAGCTTTAAGGAATGGTTTCCGATGATGAGTTCCGACCTTGGGCGGGAAAACTCTAAAGTTCTGTATGGCTAAATACCTACATACTTCTGCACGCCCGGTGGCGATGTTGGCAGACCGAACAGCAGGAGCAGACAATATTGTCTAATAAGCCGTGCGTCTTAAATATAAAAATACAAAGACCAATGCATATTTAAAATCTTTGGCACTGCTTTTACAATGTCCTGTCAATAAATCGGTAGTGAATACAATCAACTGACTGACCAACTTCCAACGACGACTTCGCAAAGAATATCGATATCAAACTTTATATAAGGGTTTTTGTCTAACATTCACATAATGAAATAATTTAATATTAAATTTTATTTTAAGGATTATTAATACTATAATATATATATATATATATATATATATATATATATATATATATATATATATATATATATATATATATATATATATATATATATATATATATATTATGTTCTTTGCTTTAAGCTTTTTACACTTGCAATTGAAGAAGAAAACTTAGATTTTTATTAAAAATTCAAACAAACGAAATTGTGAATTGATTTGAAAAAGTGACAGTCTTAATTTTTATTGAATCATTTTAACAAGAGTTCACAGTATAACATTTCCTAACAATTTAATATTGAAATTTATTATTTGAGATATTCTCCCCAACTAATCGTTAGAAACAATTAGAGCTTTAGCAAAATGCATTATTTGTTGTGATTTTAGCTCTTCATATGCCGACATTTCAATGGTTGCTAAAACCAAATCGTCAGTGAATGTTTTCAAACTGCTTAAACTTCACTGACGATTTGGTTTTAGCAACCAATTACCACGTTTATACGCACGTCTTATTTGCAAATAACTAATTCACTGTTTATACGGGCAATTGCATACAGAACTTATGTTATTATTAGTGATGCCATGTGACGAAAATATGGTTGTTTGGTAAGTAAAACACAAAAAACGTTCATGAAGTGGCAACGTCTTACTTTTTATTTGCAAATAGTGTCGTTATTCACGACTTGTTTAAGTAAGTTAATAAGTTACAATAAAAAAGTTATACGGCAACATTCTTCTTTTTTATTTGCAAATAAGACGTGCGTATAAACGTAGTAAATGAAATGTTGGCATATGAAGAGGCAAAGCCACAACAAGCAATGCATTTCCTAACAATTTTTTCATTGGTGAATTTTTTGTGCATCGATTATCGATGATGTTTCTTGATACTGCAATTCTCTGGTGAATGTTTACTTTTTGTTTTGAGATTGTGTTGCGTTCAATTCTTTACTGAATTGTAAATATGTATCATTGTTATTTTTTTGCGGTGGCCTTTTTGACGAATCTTAACGGATTTATTAAAAAATTTGTCTTTGATTTATAGAAGAAAGCTAAATCCACTTTATATACGTTTCAGACGATAAAAATATCTTAATGAATAAGAGAGTTAGTCTTTGTGAACTTTTAAAGACAAATGATAATTCCTTATTTCTTTACTCTGTGTTTTTTGGTAAATATTTAATTTTCGGTGAATTTTAAAAGTTATTGTATAAAAAAATGCCAAAATTTAGGTCCATATTTTGTAAATCAGACCAACAACCAAAACTTATATGGAGAGCAAAAAAAAAAAAATAAATAATTAAAAAATTAAACATCTAAAGTTTTAAAAGTTAATTTTTGTGTAAGAAAAATAAAAAGAGGCAAATCGCTTATTATTGTTTGCTGTGTTGTGTTTGTATAAAATGTTTCTAAAACTAATTGAATGGATTGTGTAGAATTCTCATAAAGTATTTGTTGATTTTTGCATAAGTACATAAGTTGGAAACTTTTTTGATTTGTATGAAGATTACTGATGATTTGGTAAGCGTCAATGAAATGCAGGCATGCACTTAGCTAAGCCAACAACAGACAATAAATTGTCTCTCGTCGCAATTTTTCGCCAAACAGGCGTTCTCTATCAAAAGTTTTGAAATTTTTATGAGCAAATATCAAATTTTTTTTAATTTTGTTGTTAGTTTCCATATGATTTAATATGAATATGAATTAAGCACTAAATTAAAATGAGAACTGTCATGGCCTTTGGTATTTAAAAAAAAAATTCTAATAACCAGATCAGATATATCGATCAGAGATAAGCCACCCAAAGCATTCCTGGAAAGACTAACATCGCTAAATCGATATATTATTGCAGAATTTGCAAATGAAGAGAAAAACTTATCTCTCATATTTGCTATAGAGGAACTTAGAAAAAGCAGCAAAAAAAACTTAAAGACAAACTTCAGTCATAAGGAAAGCAAAATTTTATGACAAAGCCCCTCGTACCGAAACAAACACTCGTACCCAGCCAGCACTTTACAGATAAATTCAAATATTTATTTTGCATGCGTTTATATGCATCGAATTGTTGCTAAAAAGATACTTTGAATCTGGTGGTTGTCTCTAAGAACACTAACAACACATACGAGTACAACTACATACATTCGCGATAAGCATGCAGTATGTTAAATTTATTACCTCGTGTTGGTATTTATGGAAGCTTGCTTCTTTATTTTTATACACTAGAATAAACTTTAACAGGAATGGGGGATATAACATGAAAAAACTCTGTGTGGTGCACATGCATAAATGTCTAATCGAAGAGTATGAGCTGCTCTACAAAAGGAAAACAGAAACAACTTGAGTGTTGTTATTTTTCTATTTTTCTTCTTGCCTTCTAAAAGTGTACCTGTGGATGAGTATGTTCGACTTTCCTTACTCCTTAAGTGCTCATGCATATGTTAAATTTGATAGTCTAGATGTTTTTGGCAACATAAACCACAAGTTACAGAACAAGTAAAAGTTACTTTTTTGTATTTTCTAAAACATAAACGCTATTAAGCGAAAAGTTTTTCAAATGTTTTTACACAAAACTGAAACTCTGATTTATGTTTGTGAAAAAAGCAAGGAAGAGACCTATTCAAACCTATTTTTTGTTGCAAAACATTAAAGTGGAGCTTTCCACAGTACAAACTCGATTAACGCAACTCCTGTATTAAGGAATTTCACAAATTATTCACATTGTTGAATCTGCTAAAAAAAACTGAATCATCATAACTTTAATACATTAGTTTTTCTTTTTAATTTTTTTAATTAAGCCCAGCATGGTATTCAGAATGGCTTCAATATTGTCATCGGCATGTCTTAAGAATTTTCTCGGAATGGCTACGACTTCTGCTATTTTATTTTATTTTTTGGTGAAACAACCCTTTAACCGCCATTAATCAAGAATTCCGATATTTCTAAATTTCTAGTAAAGGGGACTCACTAAGACCCTCCAAGGAGACCTATCTATGCCCATGATTTTGATTATGGTAACAATGATTTGATTATGGTACCAATGCTCTTTCACAAGGTCCCCCGGACATCTAATCTCAAGAAATTTTTTTTTTAAATAAAATTTTTTTCAAATTTATACTTCTAATCTTCTAAAATTATTTAATTTTATATAGTCGTATGTTATAGTTTCTTGACTGTTTTATTTGAACTAATCAATTTAATTTATTTTTAAGCTTAAGGTCTCTCATATGTGGTCTAAGTGACATTATTGTTGTCTCACCATGAAACAGTACCGAAATATCGATAAACGAAATAAAATAAGAGAGACTTTAACTAACTTAACTAGTTAATTTTAAGTAATTCTTGTTTTTTGTATGTTCTTTTATTTTACCTTTATCACGCATATTTTGGACCATCTTCTCGTTATATTGTTTAGCGAAAATAAGAAAATTTTTTTTTTGTAATTTTTTCATCATAATTTTTGGGGAAAAATTTTTTCCGTCATTTTTTCAAAAAAGCAAAGGGGTTAGGTCATCATAATTTTTGAAGACAAAAATTTTTTTTCGCACTACCCGCGAAAAAAAATTCCAATTAAAGCCAACACGTTTATCTATCCAACGCAAAAGAAATCAAGTCGATATCTTGAAAACTAAGCAAGTCATGAGCAAAAATGTAACCAGTTCTACTACTGCCTCTTCCCGGCCACTTTTTAGTAGAACTTGTTACCATTTTGGTCTTAACTTGCTTAATTTTCAAGATATCGACTTGATTTCTTTTGCGTTGGATAGATAAACGTGTTGGCTTTAATCCGAATTTTTTTTTCGGCGAAAATAAGAAAAAATTTTTTTTTGTAATTTTTTCAAAAAAACAAAACAAAAGGGGTTAGGTCATCATAATTTTTGTGGCAAAAATTTTTTTGCGCACTACCCGCGAAAAAAAAAAAAATTCAAATCAAAGCCAATAAGTTTATCTATCCAGTGCAAAATAAATCAAGTCGATATCTTGAAAACTAAGCAAGTTATGAGCAAAAATGTAACCAGTTCTACTACTGCCTCCTCCCGGCCACTTTTTAGTAGAACTTGTTACATTTTTGCTCATAACTTGCTTAGTTTTCAAGATATCGACTTGATTTCTTTTGCGTTCGATAGATAAACGTATTGGCTTTAATTGGAATTTTTTTCGCGGGTAGTGCGAACAAAATTTTTTTCCACAAAAATTATGATGACCTAACCCCTTTTTTTTTTTTTTTTTTTTTTTGAAAAAATAAAAAAAAAATTTTCTTATTTTCGCCAAAAAAAAGAATTCGAATTAAATCCAACACATTTATCTATCCAATGCAAAATAAATCAAGTCGATATCTTGAAAACTAAGCAAGTTATGAGCAAAAATGTAACCAGTTCTACTACTGAACTTGTTACCATTTTGGTCTTAACTTGCTTAATTTTCAAGATATCGACTTGATTTCTTTTGCGTTGGATAGATAAACGTGTTGGCTTTAATCCGAATTTTTTTTTTCGGCGAAAATAAGAAAAGATTTTTTTCGCAATTTTTTCAAAAAAACAAAGGGGTTAGGTCATCATAATTTTTGAAGAAAAAAATTTTTTTCGCACTACCCGCAAAAAAAAAATTCCAATTAAAGCCAATACGTTTATCTATCCAACGCAAAAGAAATCAAGTCGATATCTTGAAAACTAAGCAAGTTATGAGCAAAAATGTAACCAGGTCTACTACTGCTTCTTCCCGGCCACTTTTTAGTAGAACTTGTTACCATTTTGGTCATAACTTGCTTAGTTTTCAAGATATCGACTTGATTTCTTTTGCGTTGGATAGATAAACGTGTTGGCCTTAATCCGAATTTTTTTTCGGCGAAAATAAGAAAAAAATTTTTTTTGTAATTTTTTCAAAAAAACAAAAGGGGTTAGGTCATCATAATTTTTGTGGCAAAAATTTTTTTGCGCACTACCCGCGAAAAAAAAAATTCAAATCAAAGCCAATACGTTTATCTATCCAGTGCAAAATAAATCAAGTCGATATCTTGAAAACTAAGCAAGTTATGAGCAAAAATGTAACCAGTTCTACTACTGCCTCTTCCCGGCCACTTTTTAGTAGAACTTGTTACCATTTTGGTCATAACTTGCTTAGTTTTCACGATATCGACTTGATTTCTTTTGCGTTGGATAGATAAACGTGTTGGCTTTAATCCGATTTTTTTTTTGGCGAAAATAAGGAAAATTTTTTTTTTGTAATTTAAAAAAAAAAAAAAAACAAAAGGTTAGGTCATCATAATTTTTGTGGAAAAAAATTTTGTTCCCACTACCCGCGAAAAAAAATTCCAATTAAAGCCAATACGTTTATCTATCCAGCGCAAAATAAATCAAGTCGATATCTTGAAAACTAAGCAAGTTATGAGCAAAAATGTAACCAGTTCTACTACTGCCTCTTCCCGGCCACCTTTTAGTAGAACTTGTTACCATTTTGGTTATAACTTGCTTAATTTTCAAGATATTGACTTGATTTATTTTGCGTTGGATAGATAAACGTGTTGGCTTTAATCCGATTTTTTTTCGGCGAAAATAAGAAAAAAATTTTTTCGCAATTTTTTCAAAAAAACAAAAGGGGTTAGGTCATCATAATTTTTGTGGCAAAAATTTTTTTGCGCACTACCCGCGAAAAAAAAATTCAAATCAAAGCCAATATGTTTATCTATCCAACGCAACAGAAATCAAGTCGATATCTTGAAAACTAAGCAAGTTATGAGCAAAAATGTAACCAGTTCTACTACTGCCTCTTCCCGGCCACTTTTTAGTAGAACTTGTTACCATTTTGGTTATAACTTGCTTAATTTTCAAGATATCGACTTGATTTCTTTTGCGTTGGATAGATAAACGTGTTGGCTTTAATCCGATTTTTTTTTTCGGCGAAAATAAGAAAAGATTTTTTTCGCAATTTTTTCAAAAAAACAAAGGGGTTAGGTTATCACAATTTTTGAAGAAAAAAATTTTTTCGCACTACCCGCGAAAAAAAAATTCCAATTAAAGCCAATACGTTTATCTATCCAACGCAAAAGAAATCAAGTCGATATCTTGAAAACTAAGCAAGTTATGAGCAAAAATGTAACCAGGTCTACTACTGCTTCTTCCCGGCCACTTTTTAGTAGAACTTGTTACCATTTTGGTCATAACTTGCTTAGTTTTCAAGATATCGACTTGATTTCTTTTGCGTTGGATAGATAAACGTGTTGGCTTTAATCCGAATTTTTTTCCGGCGAAAATAAGAAAAAAAATTTTTTCGTCATTTTTTCAAAAAAACATCATAATTTTTGAAGAAAAAAAGTTTTTTCGCACTACCCGCGAAAAAAAAATTCCAATTAAAGCCAATATGTTTATCTATCCAACGCAAAAGAAATCAAGTCGATATCTTGAAAACTAAGCAAGTTATGAGCAAAAATGTAACCAGTTCTACTACTGCCTCTTCCCGGCCACTTTTTAGTAGAACTTGTTACCATTTTGGTCATAACTTGCTTAGTTTTCAAGATATTGACTTGATTTCTTTTGCGTTCGATAGATAAACGTGTTGGCCTTAATCCGAATTTTTTTTCGGCGAAAATAAGAAAATTTTTTTTTGTAATTTTTTCAAAAAAACAAAAGGGGTTAGGTCATCATAATTTTTGTGGCAAAAATTTTTTTGCGCACTACCCGCGAAAAAAAATTCAAATCAAAGCCAATACGTTTATCTATCCAGTGCAAAATAAATCAAGTCGATATCTTGAAAACTAAGCAAGTTATGAGCAAAAAATGTAACCAGTTCTACTACTGCCTCTTCCCGGCCACTTTTTAGTAGAACTTGTTACCATTTTGGTTATAACTTGCTTAATTTTCAAGATATTGACTTGATTTCTTTTGCGTTGGATAGATAAACGTGTTGGCTTTAATCCGATTTTTTTTTCGGCGAAAATAAGAAAAAATTTTTTTTGTAATTTTTTCAAAAAAACAAAAGGGGTTAGGTCATCATAATTTTTGTGGCAAAAACTTTTTTGCGCACTACCCGGGAAAAAATAAAATCAAATCAAAGCCAATATGTTTATCTATCCAACGCAAAAGAAATCAAGTCGATATCTTGAAAACTAAGCAAGTTATGAGCAAAAATGTAACCAGTTCTACTACTGCCTCTTCCCGGCCACTTTTTAGTAGAACTTGTTACCATTTTGGTTATAACTTGCTTAATTTTCAAGATATTGACTTGATTTCTTTTGCGTTGGATAGATAAACGTGTTGGCCTTAATCCGAATTTTTTTTCGGCGAAAATAAGAAAAATTTTTTTTTGTAATTTAAAAAAAAAGGGGTTAGGTCATCATAATTTTTGTGGCAAAAATTTTTTTGCGCACTACCCGCGAAAAAAAAATTCAAATCAAAGCCAATACGTTTATCTATCCAGTGCAAAATAAATCAAGTCGATATCTTGAAAACTAAGCAAGTTATGAGCAAAAATGTAACCAGTTCTACTACTGCCTCTTCCCGGCCACTTTTTAGTAGAACTTGTTACCATTTTGCTCATAACTTGCTTAGTTTTCAAGATATCGACTTGATTTCTTTTGCGTTGGATAGATAAACATATTGGCTTTAATTAGATTTTTTTTTTCGCGGGTAGTGCGAAAAAACTTTTTTTCTTCAAAAATTATGATGACCTAACCCCTTTGTTTTTTTGAAAAAATTGCGAAAAAATTTTTTTCTTATTTTCGCCGAAAAAAAAAATCGGATTAAAGCCAACACGTTTATCTATCCAACGCAAAAGAAATCAAGTCGATATCTTGAAAACTAAGCAAGTTATGACCAAAATGGTAACAATTGCCTTCGTAGACTAGTAGCTAGTGTACTAGACTGGTAGTCCGAAGGTCGCAGGTTCGACTCCTGCCGCAGACTCCGGGTGTCTCTGCAGATAAGCCAAGTAGCTTCGCAGTTTGTGTTTGTTAATTAATTAAAAAAAAAAAAAAAAAAAAAAAAGTTCTACTAAAAAGTGGCCGGGAAGAGGCAGTAGTAGAACTGGTTACATTTTTGCTCATAACTTGCTTAGTTTTCAAGATATCGACTTGATTTATTTTGCGTTGGATAGATAAACGTATTGGCTTTAATTGGAATTTTTTTTCTTCAAAAATTATGATGACCTAACCCCTTTGTTTTTTTGAAAAAATTGCGAAAAAATTTTTTTCTTGTTTTCGCCGAAAAAAAAAATTCGGATTAAAGCCAACACGTTTATCTATCCAACGCAAAAGAAATCAAGTCGATATCTTGAAAATTAAGCAAGTTATAACCAAAATGGTAACAAGTTCTACTAAAAAGTGGCCGGGAAGAGGCAGTAGTAGAACTGGTTACATTTTTGGTCATAACTTGCTTAGTTTTCAAGATATCGACTTGATTTCTTTTGCGTTGGATAGATAAACGTATTGGCTTTAATTGGAATTTTTTTTCGCGGGTAGTGGGAACAAAATTTTTTTCCACAAAAATTATGATGACCTAACCTTTTGTTTTTTTTTTTGAAAAAATTACAAAAAAAAATTTTTTTCCTTATTTTCGCCAAAAAAAATCGGATTAAAGCCAACACGTTTATCTATCCAACGCAAAAGAAATCAAGTCGATATCGTGAAAACTGAGCAAGTTATGACCAAAATGGTAACAAGTTCTACTAAAAAGTGGCCGGGAAGAGGCAGTAGTAGAACTGGTTACATTTTTGCTCATAACTTGCTTAGTTTTCAAGATATCGACTTGATTTATTTTGCACTGGATAGATAAACGTATTGGCTTTGATTTGAATTTTTTTTTCGCGGGTAGTGCGCAAAAAAATTTTTGCCACAAAAATTATGATGACCTAACCCCTTTTGTTTTTTTGAAAAAATTACAAAAAAAAAAATTTTTCTTATTTTCGCCGAAAAAAAATTCGGATTAAGGCCAACACGTTTATCTATCCAACGCAAAAGAAATCAAGTCAATATCTTGAAAATTAAGCAAGTTATAACCAAAATGGTAACAAGTTCTACTAAAAAGTGGCCGGGAAGAGGCAGTAGTAGAACTGGTTTAATTTTTGCTCATAACTTGCTTAGTTTTCAAGATATTGACTTGATTTCTTTTGCGTTGGATAGATAAACGTAGTGCGAATTTAATTGGATTTTTTTTAATTACGAGTAAAAACCTTTTAAATCATTTTTACTCACTGTCCCACTTTTAATGCTGAGGCCCCACCTGCTTCATTACTGTACTTTTTCCACTGCTGCTGCTGCTGTTCAGATTGGCTTGGCTTAATATCGAAAAGGATTTTATGTGAAGTAATTTTGTTATTTATAAATGGATACAGTCGTATTTCTTTTTAAAATTCTTATAAGGCTGTTTACGATTTCCGCTGACAAACAACAGGAACACACATGCATATCAGTAGACAAATAAAAAATAAAATGAAATAAACAGGAACGAACCATCATGCAGTGAATGAATGAGTTAAAAAGAAAAAGGAAGGAGGATGAAAACTAAAAAAAAACGAAACCCAAATGTCTGTTGTTGAGTGATAAATGACAGTGTATATACTATTTACGGTTTAATTCCTTTTATAAATTATTTTTAAATGTGTGTGTTGAGTGGTAAGAAAAAAGCCAGTCAAATAAACAAAACGAATTCAAAAGGAAACAGGAATAAGAAACGCAGGTAGACGAGATATTTCCTAATAAAATTTATTGAATTTTTATGGATATTTTTCTTATATTACTTTTATTGAATTACATAGATCACAAAAAATGAAATATATGTGTAATGTAAATTTTATTTAACAACATCTTCTTCACACAACTTGTTTCAAAAATAGAAATAAATTGAATATAAAATTTGTGAGATGTTGGCTCTGTTTCTAACAGCCTTCTTACAGGTTACATTTGTTTGTTCATATAACAAAATTGTAATTTGTAAATACTTGAACGAAAAGTATTAAAAAAAGGTCAACGAATAATATTTTCCTTAATACTCAATATTGAAAATCATTGAGATCGTACCCAATAAAAAAAGTTAAAGCCACAACTAACATATATGAAAATTTAATTTAAAAAAATAAATAAAAATATAAATTTAGTGACCTAAAAAAAGATAAGGAATTGTCTATGTTTTCAAATATACTAATTATATAAATTTGGACTAAAATGTAAAAAGTGCTCATATACAAATGCGTTACCAGTGTCGAAAGTCATGTCGTGTCATGATGTTACGAAATAGTAAAGCTTTTGAGAAATCGAACTGACAAAATGAAATATTGTGGGAAATAAATAAATAAAACAACATAAATAATGAATAATAAAAATAATATGCATATACCACCAATCGACCCTAAACGAACTGATTTCATCAAGAAGAGCCCAAAAGAAGCACTGACTGCTCCTATCAGCGTATGATTTTATGTCGAACGAAATGACTTCGACATGACGGGAATACAAGACCGGAATAACTTTTCGAACTGAATTTTTGAGCTTAAGGAGCTGGAATACTAAAAGTCAGAGAGTCTTTATTAGGCCTATAGGATGTAATTAGTTCCATTGACTATGGTGATGACATTTATGATGACATTAACCAAAGTTACTTTAATCAATTTGAAAGATGTAAGTTGGAGGTTTTTAAGTTTTAATTTTATGAATTGAATTCAATCATTTGGATATAATTCAGTTTGTTAGAATTACTAAGCGAGCTACAGATTTAGTATGTAATTAAGCAGGCCAACTATGAAAAACTAATTCCTGTCTTATTTGGTGTGGCGATTGAAAAAATGATAATAAAAAGTTCCCATGACCAAGCATTGTCTTACGTTTTAGTTTTTAAATAAAAATTATAAATATAGTATTAGGCCATTTTTAAAGGTTGAGTTGTCTGTATACATCAGTAGACGTCAAACGCCAAGTTTGATAAGCACTCAAGGTCCGATGATTATGTAAAAACTTTCAAATAACAAACCAAAGCTTTTACCAAGAAATAAAAGAGATGAAGAAGCGATAGCAGGCGGTTTGGAATATCAACGTAATGAGTGATTACTGATGGTCACTTAACAGAAGAAAGGCCGAATGTTAAACACGCTTAGTTAAGGTCGTTACAAGCGAAAAGAATTCACTATATGGTGTTGGCCGATCGGAGATTGAAAAAGCTTAAGGTTATGGAAGCCAAAAAACTTAAATGTGTAATGAGTTTTTTCTCTCTGTGTATAAAGTACTGCTTCTCAAAACAAAGTATTTAAAAAGTATTATTGCTTCTAAAATATCCGTATCAGTTCTTTACATTAGCTCATTCTAGTGTAAATCATAGTTGGCATGTTGATTATCCTTCGTTTTTCTTTTATTATAACTTTTACCCTTCTAATTCAATACTTCCTTTCATTAAAGCTCATAAACTAATAATAACGACACATATGAATGAACATTTCTAATGCCAACTATAAAACAAGAAAGATTCCTAATTGAATTATGTTTATTTCAGTTCACCGGCAGCACATTGGACAAAGCACCAGCAGCGAATACGAGTAAAGAATGATGACCAAATCACATATTCGATGAACATACACGTAACAACATTTTCAAGCTTCTACATTTCAAATGTCCATTTTATCGCAACATAATAAAAGAATTGTAAGAAAATAATAAAACATACGTTTGTGCTTTCCAACTTTTTCTTTAATATATTTTTTAAAGATATTTATTTGTAGCATTTCGATATGTGGGAAATACTGGAGCATTTTTTTCTACACATCTGAAGCATTCATTGCTTTTGGAAAAAAATGTGTCTTGGGGCAAAAGAAAAATATTTTAGTAAAAATATGTATATTTTGCACTTTGCATTCTGTAGGATTTGTTGGCTTTAAAATGGATTTTTGATAGTCCATGTAAGCAAAAGACAACAAAAAAATGGCATTAATGCAATGCTATAACAAATATTTTTCTGCCCCCACAAAGTGGGCAGCCTGCAATTTAAAAAGTGCACTCGCAGGTTATAAGGCTAATTTGCAATAAAGGATTAGCTGAGACCTGCACATTCGGGATAATGAGAAACAGTAGCCAAGCCTAAAAGATTCCAGATACTGGTGAAAGCGGATGCTTAAATGGCATGCAGCACGAGAACAAATGTCTAATCTAAACTGTTTATAATGAATGAATTTTATTCGAATTCCATTTTGATTATGGAAATACATATTTATTTATTTAAAGAAATATACTTTATAAATAAATTTATAAAATACATAAAAAGTAAAGCGCAGGGTTTCTGGAAATACATATATATATATACATGAAATTTTTCTACAATATATTAAAGCAATTTTGAGTAAGAGACTAAACAAATTCTGAGAATTTTTTGTAAAGGAAAAGCGACCTAAAAATTGAAACGTGTGTATCCAAAGGCCGAGGTAATATGAGATAAATGTCGAATCTAGCAAATCAAGAGAATTGTGATCGAGGCTATCGCAACATTTAAATGCTACATTTCTACCTACACATGCGGTTGGAAAGTGTATGTTTTAAGTCACAAATAATTCCTTTTCACAAGTGTATACGTTCACATATGTAGATATGGGTAGACGATAAACAGTCCATTAAGGCAAAGAACCGCAGCAAAAAAAACAGCCTTTTCGGAAATGAAACAGGGTCAAGTAACTCCATTATTATTGAAGCACTTGCTATTAATGACTACTTTGAAGGGATGAGCAATACGTCTAGATAGGGACCACATGCAAATATGTTTGCTACTGCAAGTATTAGATAGAAAGATGATCAAATAAATGAAGGAAGGAAGGCTCGAAAATAACTAACAAGAACTTTGATGTAAGTTCTAGTGAACGAAATTTAAAAAAAGTACTTCAAATATCCTGACTTCCCATAGACGTGCCCGAGGCAGTTTTTTCTAAGGATAAACTTTATTAAAGTGGTGGCGGGGTGTATTGGTAAAATTGCTTGCTTACAAAACCAAGTACCCCAGGTTCGTTCAATGGCAGAGGACGAAAAATTGTTCACCATTATTTTTCGTTATTGTTATTTTTTTAATTAAGTGGCTTCAATCCCCTCCAAAAAACCAATCTAAGAAGTACCCTGACCTCCCCACTCCATTGAAAAGAGGATAACATCATGACAAAGGTCAGTCACCACTCTTGGGAACAAAAGTTAGGAAGATTTCCTCACCACTACACCGATTACATATGAAGTGTTGTTTCTAAGCAACGACAGATGGCAGCCCCATTATCCTAGACCTGCTACAGGAGACCAATCATCTACTTAGCTTGAACAAGAACCGATTACCGAAACTGATACAAGGCAACAAAAAAACAATGCGAAAACAACTGCAACAACAACCCGTATAAAGATGAAAATGCTTTGTAGACGCCAAATGCTCCCAAGGGGGCTAATGGAGAAAAAACGTTGCTAATACAAGAAGTGAAAAATCAGATAAAGTATCAAAAAAGTTCAATACAACTCAAAAGGAAATGCAACGATAACCAGAAAAGCATTATCTAAAGAAGAAATGTAATGAAATGAGAAAGTTTAATTCTCTAATTTTTATTGCAATATTGCAGCGAATGCACAATTGATGCACGTGTGTTCAAGTTTGAAAAAGAAATTGTTAAATTCTTTAAGAAGCATAAATTGCAAAAATAAATATAAATATGAATTTGAAAAGCTAAAACCGCAAAGATAGCAAAATGTTTCAATTCTAGACCAAAAAATATTGAGTTGAACCTACAGATAAGAATGCATGCATGATTTTGACATGTGCAGAAAATTATACAAAGTTGGGCATGACTTAAAATTTCTCTCAAATGTTTAACTTCAACTGCGCAGACGTTTCGAATGTAATACATAATGCGATCTTCTTTTCGAATTGAAAAATCTTTTCAAATGCCGTTTTGATTTAAACGACTGGTTTCTGAAATGAGCCCTTGAACTCTTTTTGAAGCTGAGATTGCGGCTTAAGTAAAACTTTAGAAAACCCCAAGTTTTAGGCAATAGAATATGTTATACGAGTAGTTGAAATTTGGTAATTTTTTATAAGAGGAAAAGCGATAAAAAACATTCCTTCTATTTAAACGTATAATGTTTCAATGGTGGATTTGAGATCCAAAACAATACAAACAATCCTTTCCTCAGGACATCATCATGTTTAAATGACAAATGTCTTTACATATAAAGAATATAGGGTCTTCCAAACTTTGGCCACATCCTTGAAGATGTTGAAGTCTACGAGTATTATACAAATCACTACAGAAATATATAATGTTCAACAACACGTGCAAATGATAAAATTGCTTTATCAAAGTGTGTGTTCTATTCGGACAACATTCCGCGCGCTTCGCCCATTTTAGGGTCGCCAAATTTTAGTCTGCTTGTTCAGTAAACAAGAGGGAAAGTAAACTACAAAATAATTACAAAGCACAAACAATGTGAGATGCTAAAAATTCTGCGACTAAATTGTCTGAAGATAAATATTTGGTTCAGTTGATGGAAAGTCTGCACTAATACGAGTGGTTATAACATCCTTGTGAGAGGCAACAATTGTAAAAAATATGATGAACTTTTCTTTTTGTTGTGCGTATCGATGAACAAACGGAAAATTGCTTGAGAAATTTTGAATTTGAATTTTCGAAATTTTTTGCTACACACAGTTCTTTTGGGAATGTGAAATTCAGGAAGAACTCCCTACCAGGATTAAAGTGTTACTCGTAGCACTAGAACCGGTACCTGCCACAAGAGAATACATGACAAAACGTCTCTGTAGAGTATACGTAAAGTATACAATCCCGATAAATTTCAATATTTATTATATATTTAAATTTTACCGTAAACGAATTCTCACATAATTTCGATGAGCCCTGCCTTTTAAAGGTCACTCTCTTGATTAATTTTTTATTATTTTTTTTCTGTCTATCTGGGGAGGTTAGGTTACACTCAAAACAAATTCAGAATAACATTTTTACGGAAAAAAAATTTTTCAGAAAAATGTCTCTAGTCACGCTAGTGACCGTAATGAATTGATTTTGATCGCCATGATAAGGTGTTTTTATACAATAAAAATGAACTATATAAAATGCTGGCATTAGTATATGCCCAACCTAATCATATTTGTCCTACACATGCAGTGTTTACATCGTTCTGTTTTAAAGGATCAAGGAAATAAGAAGAGATACCGTATTTGAACCGCAAAGGGCTTATTGGGTTTCTACTTTTAAGATCTAAAATATGTTGACGAATCCTTTTGAACTATTATTTGAACTATTATTGATTTTATTAGTTTTTTTTTATCTTATTACAGTAGTTGGATTTGTTGTTGACGTTTACTCTCAATATAAATAAAATAATCGTTTCAAATATTAAAGGAGAAAATGTGAGTTGTAAAGAAGCACAAAAGAGTTAAACATAAAAAAACGGAAAAATATATATACAGGCTAACGCAAAAGTAATGTCATATTCGATAATGTCCTTTAAAAAATAACAATAATTTTATCTTCTTCAGTGTTTATCGCTCTATGGCTTGTTGAAATCTAATTTTCTATATATCTATATCATAAATGTCAAAGCACAGTGACATTTTGCGCCAACTGCAAAAATGACAGCCAATTTAGATTATGACATTACTTTTGCGCAAAAATGGCAGCCAATTCAAATTAATATTTTTTCGCTTTAATTGGACCAGTACTGAGAAGATGACCCCTACTTACGCAATGCATTTGGCCGGTACTAGGAAAAAACACAATACTTTTGCGCCACCATGTATATATATACATGTATATATATATTGGAAAAAAAAATTATAGAAAAAGTACAGCAAAACAAGAATTTTCAAACAAAAGAAAGAGGTTTTCATTTACATACAATTTGCATTTTTTTGCGGTTCTCAAGTGGAAAAATGGGGTCATTAAGAGTTTTTTTTCTTTCGCATTTGCTTTCTTCGTTGGAGTATTTAACAAATAGAAAAGTTTTAGCCAGATTTAGTTTTTCTTGGCAAATAATTTTTTTCACATATTTTTTTTTATAATTATTTTTGTTTTGTTGCTTGCTTTCAGCCAAACATTTTACGAATATTTCTGTTTAAGGTTATGGAATAGATTGTCGGCACACAAAAACTTGTGGCAGTGATGGTTTGATTAAAAAAGTTATTTATTTTAGGCACTGTTTTACCAAAAATTTTATTAACACAATATTATTGAGAAAAGTTTGTAAAATTTTTTATAAAATAAAATTTAATATACTGAACGAAGAGTTACCTGAACAAGCAACTTTTACAGTACATACCTGCAAGGAATAAACTTTAAAAGAAGTTATTAATGCAATCGTTGCATAAAATTTTCATTTATAAATATATCTCTAAATACAGTTCTATAATAATTCTTAAGATTTAAATTGTAACTCTTTCGGGCCAGACAAATTTCATTGGTGTGTCCTTAGCGCACATACAATGAAATTTAAAACATCCTGACAACATGTCCGAAAAATTACACAAGAGGAGCAAAAGTATGAACACGCCTTAGAATATTAAATATTACATACACGTATATATCTACATACACTAAAATTTTGAAATGTAGTTTTCTTCCTAATTCCATAAAAGTGCTAAATCGAAGTAACTATGCTTAGGCTGAAAAATAGCGTTAATATCCTGTTGTCATTTTACTTTTCTTGTCGCACTGCAATCAGTAGGAAAAACTATTAAGGATTTACGTGATGTGAGTGTAAAGAATAGAATTTCTTATAAAAATCCTTATGTTATCCTTATAAAAAGATGGTATATGCACAATTGTGAGGATAACACTATGAGCCGCATGTTATGAAAATATATTTTCACCTTATATGTACAACATAATACGAGTAAGAATTCTATTGTGTTACGAAATAAGGCAAAACTGAATTAAGGTTTCGCTAAGGATATTTAAAGAAATATTTTTTCTAAGTACAGCTCAGGATGTGCGTCAGAGCCTGTGTACAGTAGAGTAATATAATTTCGTAAACTGTTAAATTATATCTAATTTAGAAAAAATTGCAATTTACAGGAAATATTAGTGCTAGAATATGTATACCGTAATAATATATCCTTAATTTTAAAACTTTGATTTTAGCCAGAATTATGACAAGAATAGAGTAAATATTTTCAACTATTTGTAAAATAATATTAAATAATATTAAATTCAAAAACTAAATTTTACCCATAATTATGATAAAATTTCGCCAATAACTCTTCACATGCAGACATTTTTACGCTCTAGAAGGACAAGTCTATCCATTATATATCCTTAAGTTGAGAAACTAAACTTTTACTTTATTTACTAAATTCATTACTGGAGATATTCTCCAAAATAATTAATAAAAAAAGTTATTGATTCGGCTTAAGAGTATTGATGACTTGGCCAGCGTCAATAAAATGCAAACAATAAAGTTTTTTTTACTAAACTTGTTCTATATTTAAGATCAAAATTTAGTAAAAATTGTTATAAATATATATAGTTATGTTTAAATTTCGATTCATTGAGTGAAAAGAGGGGCATGTGTACTTGACATATATCCTTATTTTCAAATATTAAATTTTAGTTAGCATTTATAATCAAAATATAAAAATAAGGTTTCTAAATATTTGGAAAATTAGTATCTGAATTATATTTGACAGAAAGACCCTAGTCACACCAACCAACTATTTTGTATTGTTTGTATATAATCAGTGTTTAGCAAAATACATGGGTTGCGGTATTTAAAATACACCTGCTGATCATGTGTTTAAAATACAAAATACTTACAAATCTGTAAGTATTTAAAATATAAAATACGTATTTGTATTTTAAATACGTATTTCAAATGCATGTATTTCAAATACTGCCCAGCCCTGTATGTCTTTATAATTTAAGTACTTCATTTTATAATTAAGTGAAACAAAATTTTAGAGTTGGGCTTCGAAGAAACTTGTAATTCGGTTAAGTAAACGATGTGTTAAACTTAACACGGGGCATTAAAAATGGGTATGAAGCTTACTTTGCATGTAAATAGAAATATTTTTTTTGGTGCTGTTAAGGATAAAACAAAATTGCAGGTTAATTACAAATAATTACAGGGGTCAATTACACCCAAATGGCGCAGAAGGGCTATAAACGACTTCCACTCATTTATATTAGGCAATAACATGTTTTTGATTTAAAGCTGTTTCCAAAACAAACCGATTTTAGTGTATAACTATCCCGAATTAGTAAATCCGTGAATAAATAAATTTATGAAATTTAGTGCCATCAAGGATTTTCTATTAAAAGTTTTTATCACATCTTTTCGGGATAATATCCCAAATAATTTTGGTAGATGTTAAAAGGAACAGGTTATTTTTAGTTTTTGCGTTATAAACACAATCTTTTTTACCCAAAACGTGGCTAATTACATAAAGATAATTAAAATACAAAATACAAAATACTTGCTGATCATGTATTTAAAATACAAAATACAAAATACTTAGAAATCTGTATGTATTTAAAATACAAAATACCTATTTGTATTTTAAATACGTATTTCAAATACTGGCCAGCCCTGTATATAATATCGCCGACGACATTATTTTTTAATCAAATCTTTACGAAACTCAAAAGAAAATTAAACTTCTTGCCTTTATTGCAATAAATATTTTAATGGGCTACCACAAATCCTAATAATTTCTAAATGATTTCGTTTAAAAAAAGAAACAGGTATTAAATAATAATAATTTCATAGCATTAAGCTGTCTTGATCAATAAGAAGTTAATGGAATTTTCGCAGCATTTTATTGATCAATTTATATAAAAAAATATTTATCGTTCCAATAAAAAAAAAAATAAAATCCCATACAGGACTACGTGCTCTCTCCCCAAAAATTTATGATTATTAAAGAGCAACTAATCCTTTGAAAGGACAAAATATGTTTAAAGTTTTTTTTTAGATAAGAAAACGCCTTAAATATTATCAGAATTCATGCCTCCATTTTGAAAGAGAATCAAAAACGAAAATTCTTCAAGTTAATTTTTTAGCTTTTGAGAAGCAAAATATATATTCGCTTTCATATTATTCTCAGCAAATTGTTTAGGTATCATAATGTAGGGTATATATAACAGCCCAGGCAGGATATGTGTACATGAACATAAAAAAGTGTATATACAAGATTAGTGTTTGTCTGTATGTGAGAGTGTTAGTGCATGGGATCAAACCATAAGGGTGCCATAAGACATTTTATGAAAATGATTGGATTTGGATACGATTGGAAACGAGCTGGCAATATAATAATAAACCGTTTGCCATCCATGTTTTCCATTTCTATTTAACTTTTTACTATTGGTCTTGATTTTGATGATGTGTTTGTTACAAATGGAGTAGTTTTTTTTTCTTTTTGGAAAGTATAAAAGAAAAATAATAGTGCCAACTGCAAACGTTATAAAAACAACAATAATATTATACTCAGTTCATTTTATTTCACGGCAAAAGAAATTCAAAGGAAGATCAACATTTCTTTCAAAAAGTTATAAAAATGAAATGACAAAAGTAAAATATATTGAAAATATAAAACATAAGCTGCTTCTTATGCAATACACCTTTGATAAACATTATACTAGTCAGACTTGCTAACATGAGCACTTACACACATACACTTTTTATAGGTATTAAATAATAGTATTAACAAAAAAAATTTATGGTTGGCACAAGAAGAGATTTTTGGTATTTGGATTAAATTTACATACAAATATTTTGTAAGACGATTAAGTTCATTTGGAAAATATATTTTTTTAATATTTATGTGATTATGCATCTTTTATCCACTAAAATTTGCAGGGTTCTTATGAAAAATATAATAAAATATGTTAAAATGTGCCAAAAAAAAAGTACTAATAAAATATAATAAAAATAACGTTCTCCAAGGAATTGGTAGGATTATAATGAAATCTGAAGAGACTAAAAGCGTTACAGATGTGACCAGGCCTGTGCATCATCGCAATGAGCGCAATGCCGAAGAACGCTTCCACGGCGTTCTCTGAAGTTACCGCTCATTATGGAGTATTTCACATTTGGATTTGCACCTCCATCCATATAAAGTCCAAAAATTATGTAGCAATTAAAGCGGGCTAGCCATTCACAACGCCGTAGATATGATGATTGTGTGCTAGAGCAATAGGCTTTTAATGCTGATTTTTCTAAGAAAAATTTCTGCACTGATTTGACGCCTTCAAGGACCGTGTCTACGCGAATAATCCGCTAACGCTGGAGCGTTTGTAAACCAACACTCGTCAAGTTATCGCCGAATTACCGTCCAAAATGTGCGAAAAGATAGTCGAAAACTACCTCAAAAGGATCCACTGCTGCAATCAATTTAGAAGCGGTCATTTGTACATAACGTGAGATCCAGGCTTTATCAAAATCATAGCGTTCTGTGTGTTTATTTAATTTTCTTGCATAATCCTTTACGAATTACGTTAAACAAAATGAGCACCCTTTTTTGCATAGTTAAATCGATTAATTAAAAAGTTAATTAATTAAAATATTAATTCAATGTATAACCATACACAACACACACATGTACATATAAACTACCATAAAGATATCAGTTTAAATGTGTTCAAACTGCTTCAAGTTCACTGAAGATTTGTTTTAGCGACCAATGAAATGTCGGCATATGAACAGCTAAAGCCACAACAAACAATAACAATTTTTTAAAACTCTAATAGTTTAAAAGAGTGGCTTGGGGAGAATATCCCAAATAAGAAATTTCAATATTAAGTTTTTCTAATGTCCTGTATACTTAATTGTTAAACGTAAAATTGGATTAATTCCTCCAAAAATTTAGTCTTTAGCAGCATTTATTTTATTTTGAATTCTTTTACTTGTATATATTTTTTATTTTACATCTTTTTCATGTAATATTTAAAACTGCTGATACTTAAAGCCTTTCGTTTATGGTTATGAGTTTGAACAAAATTTAACAGCCCCTTTTCTTGGTATGGCTTGTCTAACTGTCTGTGCGACTGTCGGTTCTGCTGCTCATACATAATGGTTTAAAGTTTTACTGTTTTTGGGGTTTAACTTCTGACACATTATGACATTTTGGGAGTTGTATGCTACTGACACATGTGGTAGCTCCTGTAAACAGTCATACACACACACACATGCAAAAAACTACAGACTCACATGCACAAACACCACAAGTTAATAAGCTATTGCAGCATATACTCTATAGGCATTAACAGAAACAGGGATGGAAACTTGAAATATTTTTTATTTCGGTATAAATAATAATTTTTTAGACCCCAACATACTAACACGATTTTTGATAATAACTTTAGATTTACCAAATAAAAATATATGACATATAATAATATACAGAATTTATAGTTTTAGGAGTAACATTAGCATTTAAAACAACATCTTGAACTACATTTAAGAACTCATCTATGTATACGTAATAATGCAATCAAATACATAAATTTCTTTATTAATAATAAAAAACAAAACGATTGTATCAACTCTGCCATCCCTGAGCAGACACATTAAATGAAGAAAATTCTAAAAGAAAAACTAAAAACTTCTTTTAAGTGTGAAACACAAGTCTGTTTGCATTAGTAGGTTAAAGCTATTAAAAGGATACAATAGTATTACAAATTTGATATAATGGTATTAGAAACACATCACATCAAAAAAAGGCCAACCATTATTTTCCATATACATACTAGATGAGAAAAAAGACAAGAACCGAACTCAACATTTCCACAAAACAATTGGGAACATGGGAAAATTTGAATAAGTGTCCATGTTTTTTTTTTATTTGACATTTTATTTTTACGTTTAATTTTTTATGAGTTTGTGTTATGGCAGTCTTTTTTTTTAATTATAGAGACAGTGTTGAAGAAAAATATATAAAAAATTTGGGCTTAAAGTTTGTAAGGAAATTTTATTTGTCTCTGGTTTTCTTCCCTTCCATGAAAAGTTGCGCTCGTTGTTTTACATAGTTAAGACAGTCGGACTGTTTCACAATTTACAGTCGGACTGTATATATATATATATATATATATATATATATATATATATATATATATATATATATATATTTTTAATGCATGCACGTATTCCTATTCTTCTCTTAATTGTGCACCTCATGTCCTCTCATGCCATCAGTCCGATGCTGTTTATAGTTCCAAAATTATGGCACTACACAGTGGGACCCATTGAACGTCAAATAAGGCTGGTCGCTCTGCAGGATATCAATTGCCGCAAAATGAGGACTCATTGGCAAAATGTCAAATTATTTCTACGGAAGTGTAATTAAATCAAAACTATTCCATGCATCAGTAATATAGTGGAGATCAAGGAGGAAGTATAATACTAAGATATTGGGGGGGATTTACCACACGTGCTATCTTGGTATACGCGGTGCTTTATGAACCACCTCCACTAGGCCACTATAGACTATTATGTATGTCGGGATATAATAGAAGGTCTGAACGGATATAAGGAAATGTCGGATATGTCTGATTGAATACTCGAAAACACTGACACAGGAACAACATCGGTCTCAAGGGTGGACACGGATGGTTCTAATCTAGGGGAAATGGCCGCTTTAGGATTTTTTATGGAAGAGCGATAGACCGAAACTTACTACTGTTTGGGAGACCGTGATGCCAAGGTCATGCATAATATGGGTTGGTGT
The DNA here is from genome assembly GCA_963681545.1 of Germaria angustata. Taxonomy (NCBI): domain Eukaryota; kingdom Metazoa; phylum Arthropoda; class Insecta; order Diptera; family Tachinidae; genus Germaria; species Germaria angustata. The sequence goes on from OY812998.1 coordinate 110,208,177, forward strand.
AAACTTTAGGGCTACGGAGATCAACATTTTACGGACAGCCAATCAGCTATTAGGGCGATTGTGTCTTAGAGGGTTAATTCTAGTATAAGGCAGAATCCGTCTCTTTTGATTGCCGGCTTATCATGGCGTTATCGAAAACGACCGCACTAGCAGCCAAGAGCTCAATTATAGAGCATTACTGAAAGTGACTGTAGTTAATGCATAGCCATTTGTGGCCTTGCTTAGAGGACACGATGGAATAGCGGAATTGTGGATAATTAAAGCAAAGTCCTATAGGTAGGCTTGCCAGATGGCCGGGAATGAGCTTGATTGTCAAGATATTTTAGTGAATGTCAAGTTTCAAGCTCAAGCAATATTTGTCAAGCTGAAATTGAACATTTTCAAAATTAAAATTTGCAGTTACATCGTTACAAAATTTACAGGTTACATCTAAAAAATTTCTTTTTTTGGCAGTAAAGTTTAACTGTTGGCAACATATAATTTTATCCCTGTACCAACACACATAATTTGACTCATGACTGTACTTAGTACGAACTAAGTCCATTTTTTTCCAAATTTAGTTTTCATTGAATTGAATTCGAACGGAAAGAATATAAAAGGTTTTTTAAAGTAGTTTTATATTTTCTAAATAAATTTTGTTATCTCTTTTAAATAATATTAAGAAATAACTTTCTATTTTTGTTGCTTTTTTATTGTTTAAAACATAAAAGACATTTTTTGGCGCCTACTGTGCATACAAATATGTATGTTAAAAATATACAAACGTACATTTATAAGTAACGAACTGAATGAATTTTATGTAATTTTCCTGTAAAGAAATGACTGAATTGTTGAACTTTTTATGTTATTCTTGTTTTTTTTTGTAAGTAAACATCCTTTATTTCCGTTTTTAATAAATAAAGAATTTTTAATAAATTAAAAAAATTGATATTATCCCGTATTTTTAGTTTTTAAGCAAATATTTCAATTTGTCCAGTTCTCTTCTTAAAATCAAGCTCATTTGCACTAAATGTCAAGTTAATGCTCATATTGAATCTGGCAACCCTACCTATAGGGCACCCTAGAAGAGAATACAACGAGGGTCTTGTTGATGATGAGACAGCCCGAGTTAAGTAAAGTGATTAGCATCATAATGGAACATTACAAATTACAAGCATATCTCAACAGGATCGGCATTGTAGAGAAGGACAAATGCAGGACATGACAACATTGAGATAGTAAAACACTTCCTCTTGTATTGTCCAGTGTTTTTGAAGGCGAGGTCCATAGATTTTGTTTTTTCTTCATATGACAACGTACAACAGACCCTTTACTAGACTATGTACATGTATTTTTGACATGAGATTAACCTTCAACCTAGTTAAGCTAACCCAACCAATCTAAACACTAAATGACTTTGCAACGCGTCACCATATTCAAACAAAGGTGGTGTCATTAGAAAAATTTAGACTTCCACCTTTTGCACAAATACAATAAATAACATACCTTCTTGTTGCAAGGACCTATAAATTGAGAAAATGTCTATTATTCTCAAATATCCTAAAAAGGATCACTTGGTTGAATTTTTTTTTATAGAAAATAGCCAACTATCACATTTTTATTGGCGGATAATTTCAAAAGTGTTTTTCTTTGCAAATATATTTAAGTATTTTCATACCCTGCGAGTAACCTACACACCATTTGCAAATCCTCAATAGCCAAGGGATGATACAGCTTTTCGTGGATTGCAAAATTTTCGCTACATGTATAACGCCATCAAGCAGTGGAGATTTGTATGAAGAGAAGTAGTAAATACTATAGCGTTTACATCGGGTATATATGTGATATATGTAAAATAAGTGATAATTTTTAACAATATTGTTCCTTTTTTATTTAAACATATTAAAATTCGTGGCTTCGCTCTTTTTACTACCTTCCAATGAACTTCAGTTAAAGAAACCTTTATTTCAAATAAAACGTAAATCATTTTACCAAATGACAAGAATTGCATAGAGTGAAAGAAATCAGTATCTGTGATAGATGAAAACTAAAATGAAAAAAAATTTTTTTTTGAACTGTTTCTATTCTGATATCCAAACTTTCAATAACTTTTGATAAAAATTTAAGTTGCTAAAAGAAACCTTTCTCTACAAATAAGTCATATGCGACTTCATTTCATTTAAACTTCCTTCTGGTCAGTATGGAAAACTAATTTTCTTCAATTCTCCTTTATTCCTTTCGGAAAAAATACTATTATTGCCTATTTATTTGTTGGCTAACAAAGAGTTTCTTTTATAAACTTGTGCAACTATTATGAGCAAATAGGAGAATGTATTGAAAAAAAAACTTTGTGACACCAAATTTATTTTTTTCCATTTCGTTTATACAACTTCAATAATTGTGGTGCTTGTTGGTGGTGCAACAAAAGCTAGAAATAATAGTAATAATAAAAAAAGAAAACGAATATAAAGAAATAAAAAGAAGAAAAGAAAATTTATTTAGTTGTGTCATTCCTCTGAAACTCGGTTTTAATATGCGATGAACCAAACCAAAGGACATTCCTAATTTTTATACATAATTTTTTCAGTTCATGCATATTGTGAATAAAATTCCTTAAAAAAATACTTTTGTATTTGAGATAGTTATTAGTTTTTGAAAAACTTTACTTAAATATAAAAAAATATTCATTCAAACTTAAAAAAGAAAATTATTTATTGGTGAGTACGAGGGAAATTCAATTTAATTAAATTTTTAATGAAAACTATTGCTTTCACTTGAAATTTTTCTTTACTATTTGCAAGTTTTTAATCGTTCTAGACCTCGATTTCTAGTGACAATTTAATGCGAAATTGTTTTCTTTACAAGAAAAAAGATACTATTTTTAATTTCAGACATATGGACGGGTATACCCACAATATACTACTCTGTTTAATAGAAAAGGTGAATTCGTGCATTAGGTATTAGAGGATGTCGGCATATCGGTTTTCTCATGACATATATGCCCCTATTGCGGTTCACCACTCAACTCAGTTTGGTCGTGTAGAGTCAACCCAACTTATGCACAACCAAACTCATTTTAGTTATTGTGTAGCGCAATAACTAAAGTGAGTTTGGTTGTGCATAAGTTGGGTTGACTCTCACACGACCAAACTGAGTTGAGTGGTGAACCGCAATAGGGGCAATAATTTTTTCCAAAAATTTTGGGCATGAAGCGTATGGCAGCGAAGATCGTTCCAAACTTGCTGAATTTTGAACAAAAAAACCGTCGCATGGGAATCTCTCAGGAAATGCTGAATGCCGTTAACGACGATCCAGATTTGCTTAAAAGAGTAATAACTGGTGACGATTCATTGGTATATTGTTATGACGACGAAACCAAAGTCCAACCAATCTAATGAAAGAGCCAAGGAGAGCCAAGACTAAAATCGCCGAACAAGCAAAACATTTCTAACTGTAATGCCTCTCACAAATAAACTAAACTAAACATAGAGAAACTCAACTAAGAACATATAATCGAGACAAGTGTGAAAATATGAAAAGAAAAAATCCTAATCCAATGCACGTATAACGAAAAATTTCAAAAAAAAAAAATGCCCCTTAAAATAAACATAAATTTTTTTTGACACTGAAAAATATATAAAAGGGAGTGAGATCGCCTGTTGAGCATAAACTTTCAAGGAAAAAATATGTATCTATATTTTTTATATATTTTTTTTTTTGCAATGACATTAAAAAATACATCAAAACGGCTAAAAATTTAAAATTTTGACTTGATTTTCGTTAAATTTCATTATAAAATACCCTCTGCGAGATGATCTCAATATCAGTGGAGTATAAACTTTCAATGATGAGTATAGAGTTTTACTCGTTTTTAAGATCGTTTGAAAGACAAATCCTCAATGGAAATCATTTGTACAAGCATATCATTTAGAGTAGAACTCTTATTCAACATTGATTGTTTAATTAAATTTAAAAAAATATCACTGCCCACAAAATGCTGAGATTGGGATCGGTAGCTAACAAAAAGTGGGATCAATTCAATTAACTTGCTAGAAAATTTTGCGAATATTTTCGTTATATGACAAAGAAAAGTGAAAGTGAGTTGCGAGTGGTAAACAGTAAAAACGTATACTCGCATATAACCAAAGGTAGTCCTGTACCTAAAACTATAGCTAAGGACTCTAGACAAACTCATTAAGTATGGCTCTCTGAGCTATTGGTGATTATCTTAATTTTGTTAAAAATACTTTTAGAATAATATTCCATATTAAGAATCGATAATAAATGATATGTCCATAGGTCCCTATTTTTGTCCTATTAACATTTCATTTTAGATGTTTTTCTGAATAGTACAGGTACGAAGAAACATGTAAAGGTCTCACTTATTTTTTCTTTGTTGGGCAAAAACTATAAAACAGGAGTGTAAAAAATATACAAGAGTTTTGAAACACTAAACAATTGCAAAACGTTTGCTAGTCCTTTGAGCATTAAAATTATGATTTGCAACCGAATACACAGGCAGTCGTAACATGAAACCAACCCAAAATTTATATTTACACTAAAGTGGTTTTCCATGCCACAAAAACATCATGTATTTGTGTACATACATGCTGCAACAATTGACGTGAATGTTTGAATAAAACATTCATGTCGTGTGTGTAACATTTTTGCGAGAACAACTAGAGTGAGTTGGCGTGAATATGTTCAATTTCGAGTTCCTTTTCCAAGCTTAAAGCCACTTTAATTCCATAGAGAAAGTTTGCATAAAAAAAATATATTTTAAATCTGAATATGTATCTAAAAAGGGAATGTGTATTTATTTTGGAAGTATACGATCCCACACTAATAGAAAGTGTAAAAGGTGATTTTAGTTTTTGGTTTATCAAACTGGCGTGGCAGCTCTCATCTTAAGGCTTTGTGGAATTAATATCATTACTAATCCATGTAGTCAAGGGAGGAGTTAATGAAAATCAATTTTTTATGCTTCGAATTTCATGTAAAAATAATGCAAAGCAACGGGGTACAATTAAAAATAAATTAGAATAGTGAGGAAAATAGGACAGACATCACGTCATTTACGTAGCGCTCAAGAGGCTTCACTTACATCAAAGCTAAAAAATACATTAAATGCAATAATAATAAAATTAAGTCTAGGCTTTTAGGCATATACACACAATTTTTATCAAAAACACTTCTATTTATAAATATAAAACGAGTAGCATGCACCTTTTGAATGCTAAATAGCATCCAAATTACGAATATACAAAATTTCTGATCCTATATAGATCTTAATAGATGTGTTACGGTATGTACTATGCTAAAAGATATTTAGTTCTCTAATTCTGTTTCTTAATTTTTCATATTTTACCACCCATTTGATTTTACCAAATCATAACATTTCGCACACACTGGGCCGTTGTCATAAAGGCTTATGAAATCTTTTACCTAAACAGTAAAATGTAATTGACAACCTTAAGGCTGGTGTTTGAAACTTTTTTTTAATTAAGAGTGTAGTTGGATAATTTCGTGAGCAAAACATATTTCTTTCGGCAAAAGGTGATTTATTTCTCAATATATTCTCCTTGCAGCACGACATGTTCAGTTCGGGGTCTTTGTAGTGTTTTTATTCTCTCCAAATAATAAGATTTCTCAAGGCCGTCCCAATGCCTATTTTCATTTGCTTTAGTAATAACCTCTTTATATGGCCATTTCTTGAAATTTTCAAACAGGATATATCCAAAAGCCAGTCGCCAGTAGACTCTTTTACCAAATATAACATAATCGATGCATCTCTTAACTGCCTGCTAATATTTTCCTGAATCTTCTTCTTAGCATTTCATGAGTCATTAAGCAACAACAGATATTGTGGAAAATTTTCAATATATCGATTTTATTTTACAAAATATGTATATTTTTTTTAGTTTTTGCATTATAGCATTTGCAACATTTAAAATATTTAATTTGATTTAAAATTCAAAAATACAAAATCCTTCGAATTAAAGAACATCTATTTGTGAATTTTTCGTTTTTGAAAATTATTCCATTTAAAATAACTAGACGATTTACAGAACAGGATTGATTGTTATAAATTGCGAGACAATTCGAAAATAATAAAGTTAATGAAGCGAAAAATCTTGAGATTATTTTCAATAACAATTTGACATGGACAGATCATGTAAGTTCGGCGGTTGATCGTATTTATGCAAAGTTGCGTACTATCTAGTCGACACAATGTTTCAGCCCTTTAATAATAATTAGTAACCAAGATGTACTTGATTCCTTTACTACTGTGAAATATTTAGAATTATTTGATTTAGTTAGTAAAAGAAATCTAATTGTTTTATTTGACAATGTTGTAAGATATATTTATTGATTGAAGAGGTCATGTTTTCTCCGTAGTCATCTTTGGAAGCCTGATTCTTGTTTTTGTATTAAGTAATAAATAATTAAAGAACCATATACATTGGAAAAAATAATAATAATAATAATAAGTATTACCACCACATCAATGACTATTGTCCCTCAAGTGCCTCTCGCCTTTAAAACAATGTTCCTCCATTAAGTCAAAAAATAAGCAGCGATGCTAATATTTCCAAAACAATTTTATTTGACGTTTTTTTTTCTCTGATTTCATTAACATATTCGTCTTTTCATTAAGGACGTTATTTATAATAATGAAAGTTCGTAACAATACGTTTCATTACTTTAAATATAAGAGAGTCTTTTTGTACAGGGAATGAAAATATATAAACAAATACACTGAATTCGCCCAGCTGGATTGAATCAATCTTACACAATGCGCTGCTGCACGAGTATATAGTTTAATATTGATGTGTTGTTGCTTGTGATCACAATTTGTTTATGAACTAATGGTGCGGTGTTGTATAAACGATATTTCGCGTTTATGTAAATATAACGTATACGCACATCTAATATTTAGAACCAGTGAAAAAATTAAAGTCATTCTCAAGGAACAACATTTTCATTGCTTTCAAAAAATTCAATGGAGCATTTGTTTTAACTTCCTAGGAAGTGAAATTTTACTGGAAATATGAATTACTTCCACAAATCAATTTAAAACTAATATTAAATATAAGCCGCCAGTTAGTTCTTGTTGCATTGACAGTTGATTGTGAGAGTAATATATTTTCGGAGGCTGTCAGTAGTCTAACCGCAGCTGCTATATAAAATTTTTAGCGTGATAAATTTTTTTAATGATATAAATAGGAAGGAAGGAGAATTTCTAAGAACGAATCCAAATTTTGTCCACAAAATTTATAAAATTTTGAGCAATGAGCAATTCGATTCATAAGAAACTCCAGCTGGTTAAACAGCGAGAACTCCGCTTAAGAGGAGTCTCCATGATAACGCAACGGACCATAAGTTCTAAGTGAATTTAACTAACCTCACTTAGCCCTTACAATTGGTCCTGAATGGAGAGCAGTATCCCTGCACAATGCGAACTTTATTTGCCTACAAAACTTTTCAAACAAAATTGTACATTCTATATATAAATATATATACACAGTTCATGTCACACAATAACTCGCTATTAACTCTCATAATAAGCAGCTAAAAATACTCTTGACTAAAAGAAAAAAATAATCAGCCAATTAACTTTTGTTCTTCTTACAAGCAAAGTTAACAATTAAAAAACTTTATTGAATTAATATTTAATTTAACGTGCAACACAAACTTGGCCCATAATTTGTCCTTATTAGTTTAATATTAATCCAATTTATAATTTATTTGTGTACGAAAAAATAAAATAAAAACAAAGTTCGAAAAAAACGCCACAATTGTTTGTGAAAAATTGAATTTTTTGTTTTTAAATTGCATTTCGCTTTTTTTCCATACTTTTTTACACAAAACTAATTTTACGGTTTTTGCTTCATAATAACAATTAATTCCAAAAACAAGGAAAAAACTAGGGCTGCAGCATTAAGCATAAACAAAGTTTCGTTTACGTTCCAATTACCCAGCACCGTGTAACGACATACAAAGAAGGAAAACAATTTCAACAGAAAAAACGGCATAAAATAAAAAAGTGCAAATATTCAGTGCTGTGCGAAAATAGGCAGAGACTTAAATATATCAAATCGTTCGAACCAATTAAATGCTACACACTATTTATTCCATAAGCCGAGTTTATATTTAGATATTTTTATTGATTAAATTTTTAATTTTCTTCTTCGATGTTGAATTTACGATCGCACTCAATTTTTGTTAATGAAAATTTTATTCTTCTTCTTGTGTATATGTGTATGAAAATGTACGAATTAGAGAACAATACATTCATTCATACGTGAACTAGATTCTCTTCGTCTTGCCCCTTTTTACCCACAAACTAAGTATTGTTTCAACAAAAGATTCCAATTATTAAATCACAGTCAGAGAGCTTTTGAAAGTGAATTAAGTCAGTGAAACATGTCAAGTACATCAATTTCGATAGGGTTGTTGCCTCATTGATTTAAGGAGTTTTGATTATATTCCTTAAATTTAGGTAAATTAACTAATTATATTAATGTTTCATTTGGTGACATTTGTACAAGTAATTAAAACAATTTGCATTTTGCATTTGTTTTCATGCAGACTTTTTTTCTGAAAAAAGTGCAACATTTTGTTGAGCAACTAATGGAAAACAATCTTTTTATTTCTATAATTTAAAAAAATTAAATTTCTTTACAGGATTCGACATATATTGTGTATTATATATGATGAAATGGTTAAAGGCTTTAGAAGACGAAGTAGAGTCTTCAAAATATCAAAAAATTTACAATAAATTACGAGAGAAATTTCTTAATCGGTTAGAAGAAAAAAATTGCATACGATTAAAGTTTTTTACACATTTAGAACATCAAATATTTTGTCTCAAAAACAAAAATTGAAAATATATACGTATATTACTAATAAGATTGGGATTTTGCAAAAGGAATATTAATTTTAATCATTTTGGAGCCCTTAGAAACAACGCTTCCAAATAGAGTAACTAACGGCCTAAGCGTTATGCGCGAGGACCTGAAAATTATTTGAACAATAATTTCCTTGAAAATGTACTTTTCTTCAATAACAGAAGGAGATAAATTGGTGCTATTAAAATAAATTGAAAAATAAAGTCTTATTTATAGCAGATTCGTTACTTTTCAACTGGTTGATGTTTGAAATGAAAATTTTAACTTTTGATTAATAAAAAGGACAAACGTATTTTTATTTTTATTTTAGGAAGTAAGAAAAGGGGAAATGAAAGAAGTATAGAGACAATATTTTATATATTTCTTGTCGGTTTATCAAAAAGAAGAGGTTACGCAGACCCAGGAAATCTGTTAATTTTACAGAAAGAAACAAAGCAATTCAGTCCATTACACTCACACCAACATTCATGCAAACAGATATGAATGAGGTGGATATTGAAAGAAATAAAATTGTTAGGGGATAATCTAACGGAAGGGGATATTACAACCACACACTCACTAGAAACAGTTACATTTTCGTTTTATAAACATTTAAATAGTTCAGTTGGTATTATGTGTTTGTCTGGTTGTTAGTTTGTCATTTAATGATAGTTTTAAATGTCTTCAAGTTAGAATTATTTGATTAAGACAAACTGAAAATTGCAAGATAAATATTTCACCTTTATTTTTTTCCATGTGGTAGCACAAGCAAAAAATAGTTGCGACCTTTGCTGAATAGAACATACCTGAAAATAACGAGAGGAAAATCATTATTAGAATATTTATAAATGCAAGGTTATCAAGAAAATAAAATCGCAAAAGTGAATATCAAGTGAGTTTTTGTTCATGCCCGCAACTAAAATATCCTAAACGGGATATTATGTTTGATTAAGGATATAGTTTCAGCTATCTGATACTCGTATAATTTCCTGAAGATGCTTCAAAAATTAATAGAATTAACAAAAAACAATTAAATACTTATATTGAAATAACCTTACGCTAGAAGAGAAAATATAAAAATCTATTTAATATGTATATATTAAATATTTTTATTTGATTATAATATTATTCAAGCTTGAGGTCTTATTTAGTGGTTAAACAATTTTATTTGAAATTATCGATATTTCGATACTCATAGTGTATCATCATCATTTTTTTTTTCAAATAAAATTTTTTATCACTAAACAAGACATCAAGCTTGAATAATATTTTAATCAAATTGTTATAAAAAGGTCAAATAATATAAATATTATTAATTATACCTCAAATTTGGACAATTAATAAATTTAATAAACTTAATTAAAAAGTAAATGACTAAAAGAAGCAATAGTTTGTTATACTAAATATAGGGTATTTTTTAAACTTCACATCTATGAGTAGGCAACACCCTGTTTTCGTGAACCGATTTGACAGCTGACAGTTCGTGTGTGTTCCTTTCACTCCTGGAGGAAGCATAGGGCTTCTACAAAGCATATCCATCTTTACACAGGTTGTTGTTGCAATTGTTTTCGCATTGTTATTATTTGTTTTTTGCCTTGTATCAGTTTCGGTAATCGGTTCTTGTTCCAGCTAAGTAGATGATTGGTCTGCTGTAGCAGGTCCAGGATAATGGGGCTGCCATCTGTCATTGACTAGAAACAACGAACCCTCTGTATTTTGCTGTAGTGGCGAGGAACCTCGCAAATCTTTAATTTCTATCTTTTTTCCCAGAAGGTGGTGGCTCTACCTGACCTTTGATTAAAATGATGTTATCCTCTTTTCCAGGGAGAGAGAGGGTGGTCAAGGGGCTCATTGGATGGATTTTTAGGAGGGGGTTGAAGCCACTTAATTTTTAAAACTTGAAAAGCCATAGCGAAATTTTTTATCCTTTGCCAGGGAGCGAACCTAGGGTACTCGGTTTTGAATAGTTCGTTTATAGTTAGTTAAATTTGCCATTTTATAATGAACAGACTCAGGCCAGCAGAAAAGTTAGCCAAGTTGTTGAAATTTATTATTGTTGTTAGGAATATCCCATTTATAATCAGCGATATACGATTTTCGACTTAGTTTGAAAAAGTTAATTGAAAGAATTCTCATTTAGTACATTCTACACATCGCTATTGTGAATTTCGCTCATTGGATTTATTCACAATAATCAGCTGGCATTGATTTAAAAATAAGAAATTAAATATGATCACGACGCAATTATAGTTCGATGATTCGTCTGATGATGATAAATTCTTACGAGAACTGATCAAAAGATCAAAAGAAGAAAAAACTTTTAGCGAATTTCGTTCTATTAGGAAAACGAGCTTTAGATGAAAAATTATTCACAACTAGTATTAAGTCGGTAAAAAAGAAAACAACTGACAAATACTTAAATTTTCAAATAAGTTTTGCAAACTATGGTAGATACAGCGCCAAAAGCAAAATTGTGATCGAGAGAAAATTCTCGATCGATTCTAATTGAACTACAAATCTAAATCACATGGTAATACTTATAATTTTAATGGTTTTTAGAAGCCTTTTTAAAACAAAAACAACAATTACTTGGCTTAAAACGTAAATCTATTTTTATTGCTACACCGTAATAGTTGTCGTGTAATTCTGTTATAGTAAATACGATACATGTTTTTTTTTAAATAAATATTTAGTCGCTCTTCCATTTTTTTGTTGTTTGTAAATAAACTTTAAGTACAGTTTCCTCTAACCTTTATTTTCTAACTTTTTTTAATCGTCTGTATACTTTGCTTTCCAAGTTAACACACAATTTCAATGTATTTAACTTAAATTGTGGTTATTGTCTTTAAGTATTTGTTAGTGGCAGCTACACATACTTAGATGTGCACCCACAAACATCTACTCCGGCAAAGGAATGCATTTACATTGCTGGTATGTATGGAGAACATAAATTAATTGTTAGTATTTGTAGACGAAGAACAAGAATAAATGGTTTTGTGGTAGTAGAAGGATTTTTGTATGTGCAATTTGGAGCTTTTCTTTTCGCAACCTTAAAGAAGTTTGGTTTGGTTTGATTTACGATTCGAAGAATGAGGCAAACTTAACACTGTTTCCAGTAATTATACAATTCAGGTACACAAAATTTCAATGTTCCCATGACCAAACAACGATATTAAAAAAAGATCGGTAATGGAGCCGATACAGCGACCTTTTTCCGATTTTTAAATTCTTTCATTATTAAACGTAACAGAGAATATACCAAATATATTTATTGTTTTAGATATATTAAAATATATTAAAATATAATCTTATATAACACAATTTCCAAAAGTCTATAATTGTCCTGAGCGATGATTGCTTCGGCTTCTGAGAATAAGGGATCGCCTGGCACAGATGTTGTCAAATTAACTGTTTAAGAAAAACTACCCGACTGCCCTTTTTGATGATCTACAAGCAATAAAAACACAATTCACTAGAAATAACTTTTGATCTCTAAGTCAAGATTAGTAGACTAAAGTTCGCAATGTTTTCTACTTAAAAAATAATGGATCGTTGGGTCATGTTCCAAAGTCAAGAAGGACCATTCAACTTTAATTCAAATCTACTCAGCTGAACATAGTGTCGTTATGTTCAGTTGAGGCTGCTGCACCTCCTTTCCATCGCTTGACTCTTGTTTGTCTTTTAAGTTTAGCTAAATAAGCTGCCTTGCTTTATGAAGATTTTGGTGAGTTTTAGGACAAATTCTTCTTTGTTAATTATTTGAACCATGAGGAAAATCCAAATTTATTCATTCATTTATTTGCTACCTTATCCGCTTATGCAAATTTATATATATATATATATATATATATATATATATATATATATATATATATATATATATATATAAAAAATAGAAATTATATTTGACTTAGAGCCCTTGAACGTCATTAGGGGTATTTAGATACCCACGCCCTCAAATCATAACTGAAACCAATTAATAAGACTATCAAGTTCTAGCTGACATTTTTCGTCTTTGCACAATTCTCGAATTGCTGTCCTAGTAGTACAAACCTACCGGCTTCTTTCACAGAGAGTTTTCAAAACAGCACTAGTTATAGCATTTCTTTGCCCCATCTGCCTCTAATGGTTGAATGTTTAACGCAGAACATTGAATTCTATTTAACAAACATTTAACCACATATTTCAAACTCTAAGTATGTATACACACAAAAGTGTCTCTTAACCCTTTCAGACAAATGGCAAAATTTTATGTTTTGCTTTGGTATCATGGCAAGACAATGAGCCATTGTGGGTTGATGAGGTTTCTTATTATCTGTTTAAGGGCATGTGTATCCTTCTGAAAATAAGTTGCTTGGGAAAGTATTTAATATAGTTGTGGCGATGATGAAATCTTGAACGAGTGGCAGTAGTTGTTAGAATTACTTTCCCTTTGACATTCGGTCGTAACCGAGCTTTACTTGTAAAAGCTTATAAAGTGTCATAATGTTGACTTTAATAGTGTCAAAGCACTGCTGGAAATGTCAAGTAGAGTTTCAGCACTTCTTTCGTATTTTTCTTAAGACAAACAGAAATAGAATTTGAAAAACAAAGTAACACAAGGCCTTTAGGTGTGTGCGTGTCGGTGTGTAGTTATGTAATATAAAAGGAAATCTTACTGCTAAAGCTTAACTTTTACTGAAATTATAGAAAAAATAAAATTAAAATATATTGCGGAATATTACCATAATTAAAAGCTAAAAAGGTTAAATTTTTTTTATTGAAATCTGTTACATATTGATGCCACTGGATTTAATGAAGAAAGAAGTGTACGAGAAAGTAAAAAATGACAGTATATGAAGGACATGAGAGCCTTTTATTTCTGCTGAAATACCATAAGTCTAACTTCAGGTAACAGGACCAAGGGGCAAATTGTCTAAGAGATATCAATACTCTTCTATGAAATACTAGTCTAGTGGGAAGCAAGGACTTCGTAAAAAAATCAATTTCTTTGAGAAAGGATATTTCACATAATGGCAATCATGATAAATCCTTGTTCCTCCGCAATTCGAAACGAAATAAAATGTTTTGGAATTTTAATGCTTTTTAGCATTAAAGTTCGAAGTTTTTTTTTTTTTTTTTTTTTTTTTGAAATCGAATTACAGGGTCATGTCCTTCTCCCAGATCTACGCCCAAATACTTATAATTATGGAAAGCAGCCAGTTCCTGGATAGCTAGCGTAAAGATATTAAATGCAATAAAGCTACAGAATGGAGTCTCAAATCATGGCACACACCAGTATTTTACAGACCAAGAAAAATATTACGATTCCTATAAATCATCGTAGTCCACTATTCTTCTAAGAACGAGTTTTTTCTTTGACAGGAGGTCTTATCCCACCATTAGGAGTCCTCAACTTTTGAGAAGATGGCTTAAAAAAGAAAAAATAGTGTTTACATTGCAGAATTCAAATGGCAATGTTATTCAGATTCCCGAAAGAGTGGAGTTACTACATGCAGGGTTTATCTGCACAACTGTGTTTTACCGAACATCGGGCTAAGATATACAAATTAAAACCAACAGCAAAATTGCAACCAGCTCCTCCACTAATAAGTGTTCCACATAAGAATCACTCCGGTATTGTTCGAATTTCTTATATAGCCTTTAGACGTGTGGATACGAGCACTCATGGAAAAAGACAAAAGCTTTTAAAATAGTTTCCGATTGAAGTTTACATAAGATAAGTTTTTTTTTTTTTAAATCATACCTTAGAAATTTAAACAGATACTTCTGCTTTATACTGAAAAGTCAAGGCGAAAATATATGTGTTGCAAAGAAAAATCTCTTAAGAAAAACTTTTTATTTACCAGAAGGAAGAATATTAAAAAAAACTATACGTAATCAGCTAATATTTACAAAATTAAAATACGGAAGAAAAAAAATTATATATATATATATATATATATATATATATATATATATATATATATATATATATATATATATATATATATTGCCACAAGATAATAAGTATCCTAAAATTGTAGATCTTCTCTCATTAAAAATTTTTAAAGAATTTCAGTTATTTGTTTAGAAATTATAATAGCTTTTTCCCATTGTGCACTCTAACTTGTTATATTTGTTGATGCTGTTTCCAAGATTTTTTTTTTTCATAAACTGAAGCTGTTAAATTATTTTTACCAATACACATGTGTCATTTATTAATACTTTGCAGAATATGAATTTCTATTTTTATTTCTAATGCTGAATTCATATTATTTTATTGCAAGGGCAGATGGTATTAATTTAATATATTCTCTGTTGTTGTCAAATTAAATAGCATTTATTTTTCTATTGTTTCTTTTACGCTGTCCCGGCTGATGTAGAAAATGAAAATTATATTTGAATTGGCTTTTATTTTATTGCAACCATATTAATAACGTTAGTCATTTTGCAATTTAAAAAAACTTTTATGTTTCGCAACCATAAACACAAACACACACGATGCCAAAAATGTGGAGAGTGTGTGAGATTTGAATATGGACATTGTTTATAGAATTAAATTATGGCACAGCTGGAAGCCAAGAGAACATATAGATAAAGGATACTTCTTATTGTCTGTCTAATGATATAAGAAGAGCTTTTCCAGTAAAAGCGTCTCAACGAGCGTAGATATGTTAAAAATTACAAACAGAGAAGATTAAACACATGGGAATACCTATAGCAGGTTGCAGATCCTGGGTACTTAATCAAAATATAAACTTTATTGCATTCACAGTATTACTTTGTCTTATAGATGGAATGCAAAAAGTAACTTGCTGTTGGGCTAATAATCACACCATTTTCAGCCTTTCATACCATCTCCTAGACGTAAAATTCAGTCTTCTCGAAAATATTGTCTGTCGTTAATTTCCTTATTTTATATTGAATGTGGACAGTGAAGTAGCGAGTCCAACCAAAGAGGTACACAGAAAAAAGTAAATTTCCTAACCAAATTCATTGAACCGTGAAATATTTTTGGTGAATGCTCCCACCTACAGAGAATTTTTTAAATTGCGGCAACATTTTAACTAAAAAAATAATTGTTAATAATATATAATAATAATATTCTAAAGGCTCAAAGTAATAATTTACTACGCCAATAACAACTTTTGACTGATAAAAACTTTAACTTTAGACAAAATTTCAGACAATCATTTTGTCTAAAGACTTTCTTATTGCCGAACTTAATTAGACGAATCTTAAAGACTTCCTGAGTACTGCAGTATATTGCAGGCATAAATCTATGCAGTCAAGATGACTGCATTATAAACTCTGTCATCTCAAACTATAAACTCGCGCGTGAATTTGTATATTTACAGTCAAGCGACAATCAATGCAATTGCTGCTAATTGCAACTACTCAATGATTGTACTTATGTGCAAGGACGCCTTATATGCAGGGTGTATTAACTGGACACTGTTGGACAGCTTCGTGTGGTTTCAAAATGGGTCAGATGATCGATGATATATGCGGAGGTATAGAGAAGAAGTAGCAAATAACACAATGAAGAATATACTGTGCCACATAACATATAGAGTTATTGATGTTCACACTTTCCGGAATCTTTAACTTGTATCGAGAAAAGAACTGTGTAAACTGCTAAGATTTACTAAATCTGTGTGGTAGACCTTTGGAAGGGGCACCACGAAGTGGGATGCCACACTGATAAGGTTATTGTCAGCCCCTGCTATCGCTAAGGACCACTTCTGGTCTATACCAGTTCTATGGACATCCAGTCTAACCTAACCTAACGGACCATATTCCTTTCGAAGTGACCAAAGAAACACCATTGTCGTCAATAGCTTCCGGCATAGGATGATGCTAACAGACTTTCTCTGGGGCCGAGTTTGACAACATAGACAACATATCCAAAGTGTGGGTCCAACAAGGCGGCATTACATATTTGAAACATACAAAAGAAGTTGTTTGAAGTTGTAAGAGGTAATATATTTTGACAATGTCGTCCCAAAGCGACTGTTTATCAAATGGCCGATGCGTTCATGCGTCTAACAATCTTCCGATTATTTTCTTTGGATTTACTTTAAATGATTTCGGGGCCAATTTTCGAGAAACCCATTGCCCTGATAACGCCGCACATTTTATTTAGTCGCCCAAATGGAATTTTCATTAGCAGTATGTAAACTTCTTTTTCCAATTTAATTTTCATGTGGTCTATGAAGCAGTTATACAGCATCAAATTCACATCACAGTCATTTCCTTAACTGGGTTATTTGCAAAATCTGGCTCGGCATTGAGCACCATTTGTTTGGGTTAACTTCGCTAATAATGAAAAAAGGATATTATGTCAATTAAATAATTTGCAAATAAAAACTATTCTTATTCGATTATAAAATGTAAATGGAATTTGGGAAAATATACACGTCTAACACAGATACTCTTTAACAAATACATCACACAACTAGATGGTAATTATTGAAATTAATGTGTTTTGAGGTTATTTTATTTGTATTGTTAAAAGTATAATACCCAAATACAAGCAAACCAATTTATTTATTAATTTAAATTTAATTATTTAAAATAGTTGGCACATAAAGAGCCATGGTTACTATATGTATTTGTTTAATTGGGTAAAAAGAAATCGAATTAGTTTATAATCCAATTTTTAATAAACACTCTAATTGAGAAAATCTAAATATGCGAAAGATTACGGTCTTTTTAATTTATTATTCCACCTTTATACTAGTAGTCAAACCGTGATTGACGAGGAAGTTATTTAAATTGGAAAAAATATATACAGGTGCGGAAATCACTCTTGATAGCATATCTCCAACTCTAGGATATGAAAAAAAGCTACACAAGGGCGGAAATCACTCCTGATAGCATATCTCCAACTCTAGGATATATGCTATAGATTCTTGTACGAAGCGTGAGTCATAAATATAATAGACATAAATATAAATAAATATAATTTTAAAATATTTTTTGTAAATTGAGAAAGATTGGCAATAATTTTTGTGTGACTACTGAAACGTTAAAGTCAGCTGTGCGATAGAAGCACGTTT
The DNA here is from genome assembly GCA_963681545.1 of Germaria angustata. Classification (NCBI taxonomy): domain Eukaryota; kingdom Metazoa; phylum Arthropoda; class Insecta; order Diptera; family Tachinidae; genus Germaria; species Germaria angustata. The sequence continues at coordinate 110,226,091 of OY812998.1, forward strand.
TCTTTTGTAACTAATGCAAGTTATTGTATAACAACAAATATATAAATTATAAAAGCATATTTATTTATATATATTGTTTATATTAAGGGTGATTTTTTTTAGCAACTTTGGCAGCTTTCGTGCAACATGTCATGGTTAAACATGTTCAGTTTGGTCTACAATACAACCATGAGTCAACTTACAAATGAACAACGCTCGCATATTATTGAATTTTATTATCAAAATTCATGCTCGGTTAAGAAAGTGCCATTCGTCCAATCTTTTTTATCGGAAAATTGTGTTCAGCAATGAAGCTCATTTCTAGTTGAATGGATAACAAGCAAAATTGCCGTATTTGGCATGAAGAGCAGCCAGAATCATTGCAACCTGAAAAATGCACTTTTTGGTGTGGATTATGCGCCGGTACTTTTGGATTATTTGATAGTGCTTTTTCAAAGACGATGAAGGCAGGAACATTACTGCAAAGGGCGAGCGCATCGTGGGATGGTTACAAATTTTTTTTTGCCCAAAGTAGAAGAGCTGGGCTTGGTTTCAACAAGACGGTGCCACATGCCACAAACCACGCGAAACAATGGCCCAATTGCGAGCTCTTAAAAAATCACTCTATATTTTCGTATAGAAATTTATCTTTATTGATCATAATCAAAGAAATTCATGAACAAATATGATGGTTATAAGTACATATGTACTTATATACACGGCTCGGCCGACACGTTCTTTTGTTTTTTCCTGTTTACCTTTGTGTTTTTCTCTTATTTTAACAGAGATGCCACTTTTTATTAAATTATAATAACGATGATAAAGAGAAGTTAATGAATCACACAATCGTTAGTGAAAAGCTCCCAAAAAAGGAAGAGACAATCTTCCTTCATTTTGTTCATTGAAAATAAAATTATTGGAAGAGGGAGCGAGACAAAACGAATCAGATAATGCAAGAAGAAGCATTAGTACAGCTGAAACTCTCATGCAGAAAAAACAGAAAAGAAATACCACAAAAAGAACAACAACCAACGTTTTGAAAAGAACAAAAGCAGAAATAACAACCTAAATAATATGAAATGTTATAATTATGGGCAGCTAGGGCATTTCCCAGCAAACAGCAGAGAAAAGAAGAAACAAATTCTTGTTTTATGGCACAGCAGTTGCTAACTCTACGCAAAAGCAATGATGTGCGCGTTGACAGCGGCGCAACCAGTCATTTCTCTTGTATGCCTAATATATTTGCCTATTATGAATAGCATGAAGGGAGAATTGTTTTCCCCAATATGTGTGCAGCGATGTTAAAATTCTCGGTATGAATGTTACGTTAAAAAATTATTCTACGTAAAAGAAATACCAAAGAATTTGATCTCTGTAAGCAAAGCAACTAGTGCGGATATGTGTGTCATTTTCAAAGTCAATTATGTAGACATAATTGACAAAGATAACGAGTGAATTTTCTCGCGTTTGAAACCAACGATTTGTTCATATAAGTACATAAGTATATAAGTATGTATATACATATGTATAAATATAAAGAAAACGTAAATAATAAATATAATAATGCACAGTGTGGGACGAAAGTATATGTATAAGCAAGCAATAAAATTGCACATGTAAACTTTAGTTGTTTGAAGGAAATGATAATTAAATAAACAGTGCGTGGAGGTAAAATGAAAAATATTCCAAATTCAGTAGAATGCGTTACATGTGTCAAAAGCAAAATTCTAAACGTCGCAAAATCGTTCTGATAAAATTGTACATGGTGACGTATGTATGCAGTCCGATTAAAAATAATTCGTTGGGTGGTTCACATTATTTTGTATTTGTAGATGAATATTCGAGATATGTGACTGTGTATTTCTCAAAATCAAAGGACAAAGTATTTTATGTATAAACGGCAGAAAGGGGTAATTAACAGTGCTATATAAGCCCCAACAAAACGGTGTCGCGGAGCGGTCAAACCGTACTATAGATATCCTGATGTATTTGGCGTTGTCTATTAGACCTGATATTATGCTATCAGTCACAAAATTGGCGCAAAGAAATTGTGACCCTCACTCAGAACATGAAGCAGCCTATAAGCACATACTATGTATTTAGAGACTTGCAAAAGGCCAATTTTATTTAAAATTATTGATATTCCGATTAAAAAAAAATTGTCCTGAAGATGATACTCAATGAGTATCGAAATATCGATAATTTCATATAAAATATTTTAACCACAAAATGACCTCAAAAATGGTTGGCCAGTTAAAAGGTTGCCTACAAACGAAATGTCATTATCATCTCATGGTTATGGAAAAAAGTTAAGCACTTTAGGCGCATGTATATACTTATTCGCGTTTAAGAGGTTTATTTTACATTAAAAAGTGACAGGATATAATTTTTATTTAAATTCGACAGATGTCATTCAAATATATTTGAGCAGTTGGAGTTCAAAGCGAATAAGAAATTCATTTACAAATGGAATTTTTCCACACAATTTTCAAACGTTTAGAATCAATTTCATTCACAAAAATGGGCCATATATATATATATATATATATATATATATATATATATATATATATATATATATATATATATATATATATATATATGTATATATATATATATATATATATATATATATATATATATATATATATATATATATATATATATATGTATATATATATATATATATATATATATATATATATATATATATATATATATATATATATATATATATATATATATATATAAATAACAAGAAAATAAAACAATTCTGATTGGAGGTTTTCAATATGATAAAGTATTTTACATCCACAATCCGTCTCTTGGGGCCATGAGAGAGAACGTGGTTGAGACATAAAATCAAGATCGTAATGTGGTCATAATAACAGGGTCTATTTCAAAGGACGTAAGACTGAAATATTCAAATTATTCGTTTATTTAACGACACTTTTTTTAGTATTTACCTTTAATTTTTAATTTAAAATATAAAGGAGAAATATTAAGATTTTATAAAAACTCTTCACAAATCTATTCCGCAATTCAGTAAAAAATACTAATAAAAATTATTGACGTATAAAATATTGATATTCGTACTAAGAAAGTTCAGTGCATTAGACTAAAAGAATACAATCAAGTTTCAGAACAATACCATTCATACTCTTGAAATATCTAGCCCCATTGAGAATATATTCTTCAACTGATTGATTGGAGCATATAAACCATACTAAAACCAAACACCAAAATATTTATGCAACCATTACAATATGTTTTATTAAGCTGATCTGTTATAAACCCACTTTATATGTGTATGAATTTAGATAACAGGACCTCCTTTTGATTGTTAAACTGAGGTTGTGTATATTCTTTACCCATTCATTTGTTTTCTTAACTCATCCCTTTCAGCAGCAGCACGTTTTATGGTCTCTTTAAGGACAGTTTTTTCTGTAGATTTTCTGTATCTTTCTTAAATGTTGATTGTGTAGGTCTTGCACTCACTGCCGTAAGAAATAAAACAAAATGCATGTATATATATATATATATATATATATATATATATATATATATATATATATATATATATATATATACATGCATATATATATATATATATATATATATATATATATATATATATATATATATCTATATATATATATATATAAAATAGGATGTGTGTATGTATGTATGTATGTATGTATGTAACATAATGGCTCCAAAACGGCTGGGCCGATTTTGACGAAATTTTCAGGGAACCTTCAGAATACTCGGGCGGGTGACACTGTGAAGTCTGATTTTTTATTTTCGGTTTGTGGGCGGAGGGGCGTGGCAAAATTCAATTTTCATATTGCACCACCAATGACATATACATATATTTATTTTTTGTGCTTTTTTATTTTATTTTACTTTTTTGAAAGCCGTTGTCATGTTCTTCAAAACGAGATATCAAACTCTTAAATCGGTTATTTAGATCCGAAGATATTTTGAGCTGACGGTGTCAGCTATATGTACATAAAAATTACGTGTGTGTTCGTGATCGCTAAACTCAAGAACTACTGCACCGATTTTGACCAAACTTTATATACATGTTCTATGGGACGTGTGGAGTGTTTCTGTGTAGTTTGAAGTTCGTCCGACAGATGGCCCAATATTTTGTTTTTTGTGTTTTGCCCAATAGAGATTAGCGCGATAAGCCTCTGCTGCGTTTTGCTGAAGGCGTTTGGTTCTTAATCAGCATGTAGGGGGGTTAATTACCCCGATACTGGTATTTGAACAATAATTGCTATGTCGATTTAGTGCAAATTTGAAGGCAAAACAACGTTTGGCCGGGTCAGCTAGTATATAAGTATGTATATATATAAGTTAATTTTATATTTCTCTTTCTGCACTTCTGCTAATTCCCAAATCAATAACAGACACATTTGTTTGATTTCTTGAAACAATTATTTACAAAAACAATTTTTATTTATTCAAATCGGATTTTTTTCTACTATGTAGAATTGTTGTTTATAAAATTCTTCGATTTCTTCCTCTACAATTATCCGTTATGTTAAGTTACAATTTTGTTGTCTTATTCTTTACTATGTTTTACGTTTCCATTGATCACCAATTTTCAGTTATGTTAAGTTACACTTTTTAATTTATGATTTTTTTTTTCTACTATGTAGAATTGTTGTTTATATTCTTTGTTACTAACTCAATGTTTTTATCTACTATGTAGAACTATTAAATAATATATTTTTGTTATTATAATTCATAAACACCAAGTTGGTACATTGTTTAAAAGCATGTTATAATTTTTAAGTTTTATTCACAGCAATGTCTGTTTTAAATCAAAAGTAAATTTTCCAATAATGTTAAGTTCAATGAAATTAAAGTTTAACTCATGAGTTATTAAAAAAGGGAATAATTTCTTAAAACAACTTGAAATTTTTTATATTTAATTTTGATCTCTTGTACAAAACTTTTTACTGGGTTAACTTCGTTAGAGCCATTTACTGGCTTAACATCGTTAGAGCCCATAGACAAAATAAGACTGAATCTTCTCTCTTTCTTTTCTCATTTAAGAACTTATAATTTACATGAATTTGTTCAAAAAAAGGAATAATAATAAAAAATAAGTACAGTAAATAATAAAAGTTAACTACTACTACTAACTGATATATTTTTTTAATATAACTGATCAAAATTTTAATTTGTCGACTGATGCTGTGAATAATAATTCATACCTTGACTTACAATTACCGCAAAAACGGCTAATAAAAGGAATGCGATTGCGAACCTCATATTTCTCTAGGTTAATGGAAATTATTGGACTTAATGACAGAGTAGATTTGTATGGGGTTTTTATACAATTTTCGTTTTCTTCTGTTTACTTTTAAATTTAAAGAAAGCAACAATAAAAAGTTCTTCATTTTCATAACATAATTATCATTTTAAAAACATATTAAAAATATTCTTCGCATGGCTATAAAATAAACAATATATGTATGTATGTATGTATAACTAATTTCATTTAGTTTTATCTAGTTTGAACTACAGCTGTTTAAATAACTGACGAAAATGAATAAAACCATTGTACGCAAATTTCTTTGGTATTAACATAATTTAAAAAGCTCTATTGTACATTTTTGTTATTGTCAAGAACAGAGTATACAGCTTTTAAGAAAATAATATCTTATGCGTTTATTTCTCATAGTTAACTTTTATTATGGTAAGGAGGACAGTGGGAGAAATGTCGGTGGGCATTCGATTTAAGGCTTTTGCACACTGAAAGAACGAATTCTCTCTTTAATGCCTAGTAAGATTTACTGGCATATCGAACACGAATGGATGCGCATTCAATGAAAAACGTGTAGTTCGTAAAAGAACTGGCTTCGTAAACCAGTTTCTTAATCTCATTAGAGCACATTCCATCCAAGTATGGATAAAACAACGAAAAACACTCCATTCAACGACGATGCTCCAGTGGTACCGATGAGCTTCTTCGCAGAGTAATTTTTAAATATGTTTGTACTAGCACCAATCTGCATATGAGAGTTGTATTCGAATTTGGACGTATACATGTAGTATGAATAGCAAGGCGATCAGAAGGAATGAAGTATCTCTTATACCGTCATAAAAAACCGATACACTTGGGTGCTTCTTTAGCGGCATGTCAGTCAGTCCATCCATCATTATACTGGACTTTCATGCTAAAAACATCAAGGGCTTCTGAACTCCCCATATTTCTTATGTGGGGTTCATATGAATGGTAAATACTGCTGATGTGGAACGTCATTAAGAAAAATAAGAAATAGTGTAGGAGAAAGAACGGAACCCTGTGGCACCCCTGAATTAATATTCAACTTGTTTAATGGAAGCTCGCTATAAGCCTATAGAAGTCTCCACCGACATCAAAAGCAATAAGTTTTGCCATATATTTTTAAAATTATTTGGAAAGCAGAACGTAGTTTTGCTCCTAGTGAGCGACACCAATCTACAATCATGTAGTGAAACTATGATTTATTATACGGGACAAGACATAATGCATTATTTTAAATATTTTTTTAAATAAGCATTTCATATAAAATAGAAGGTTTATCATCTTTTGGCTTGGTTACACATGCGATCGTTCACTTTATTTTGAGTTTTCGTGGTCGGGTCAAGGTAATTTTTCTTGCTTTCTTGCAAATAAGGTTGCAATTATTTTTTTTATCTCCTAAAGTATAAAGGAATATTAGCATTTTGCAATAAATTTTTTTATAAAATAATATCACCTCCAACTATCTCACATAAATGTTTGTTGTAAGTTTAATAATCAAAAAGGCATAGACGAAAACAAATTCAAAATTTCGGAAATTTTCTCCTCAAAGCACAATAACTATTTTTTTTTAAATTGATTTACGCCAAATTTTAGGATCTCTTATTGGACTATTATTGATTTTTTAACTTTAAAAAAACTTAAAATTTTTCTTTTTAAATGCTGTTTTTGAACCAACAAGTGGAGTCAAATTTCTATGCATATTTGAAAGTCCATAAATTTCATTCGATTTTCTATAAAATAACAAAACTTACAGTATGAGCGCTTTCAAGATCATATCGAATTTCTAAAAAAACTGCGTACTGTAGCCCAAAGTATGATAACAACATATTGTTTGCTTTACTATTTTTTAAGTTCTATTTTCTAAGTTCTACTAAATAAATATTTCTGACATCATTTATATTCTACATAAAAGAAAAATATGTTTTTGTACTTTTAATTACGTTATGATATTTAAGAAGCTTTTTTCGCTTTATTTAACGTTAAGAGAAATTAGGCAAAGAAACCGAAAATGATATAAAAGGCCCATACAACTCTACGCTGTTATTAAGTCCAAAAATTTCTTCAAGCCAAGAGAAACATGAAGATCACCATCAGCTTCCTTTTATTAGCAGTTTTTGCTTTAATTTTAACTCAAGGTATATGTTATTTATATGCCAAAGTAGTCAATATGAAATGGCTTAATTAATTATAAACATTCACTATATATTTTAATTACCTATCCCTGATGACAGTGAGTGCGGACATACCAACCACAACAAAACGGACACGCAAGGTACTTATAAACCGCCTGCCTCGAATTGCTATGCAAAATTCACATTTTAAAAAAATTAATAGTGAACAACAACAGCAGCAGCAAAATTGATATATGTAAAAAGTACAAATGAAATGTTTTTGTAACAGACCATCTTAATAAATTTGTGTTTAATGATTTGCATAAATACTCGTATTTCGTTTTAATTTAACCCCCGTAGGAAGTATCAATATGTGTAAGTATGTATTTATGATGTCTTAATCAGCCAAAATAGAAATCTTTTACTGATTGTCCCAGTGTGAAAGTAAGAGGTGAATAGCTTTAGCACGCAGTAAAATACTTTTTAAGATAATAACAGTTCGAACATTATACATTTTTAAGGTTTTTTTAATAGTTAAAATAGTTGAACTTAATAAAAGAGAAGAATAGAAGAGAAGAGAAACAGCAACATTAAAACAACAACACATTCATATTTATCAGTATGTGCCGAACCCTATAATCTTATAAATAATTAATAAATAATTCATTTCTGATCCTACAGCAACAGATGCTGATAGTACGCCAATTTATTGAGAATTTAAGATGATGTAACAACTGAAAACCACGAACAGCGAAATATTATTGAGTGTCGTTAAGAAATTGTTAAAAAACCGGGCTAGGTGTCTAATTGAGTTTACAGAAATAAATGTTTTTTTTTTTTTTGATGATATCATAGGCGAACAGTTGAATAGAGGATTACCCACAGGGGAAGAAGTATGTAGACCTACAAGCCTTTTACTAACCACGGCATAAATGACAGAATTTTTTTTTACTCATTTGCATAAAAATTTTAATAATTAAATTTGGAGAATGTATATGGCACGGATGAGTGACGGAAAAGGATGTGGCCACATATGCTACAAGGACCCTCATAGGTAATTGAAAATGTTCTGAGTTTGAGTTTCAAATTTTTGTAGAAGAATTCAAAAATTCAATTGAGAAATAGCACTTACATACAGTGTGGAATATTGTAGGACCTTTTCTTTATTTTCCAAATGTGGACAAAATTGTTCACAGACCATAGAAAAAATGTTTTATTGATATTATAATAAATATGTGGTCTGTTTTGAGGTAAAACATTTTTAACTTTGAGTTAGATATGTGATGACGTGAGCTTTTACATCGAAACATATTTAACTCGGCAATGTGGTAATTAAACCCTCGTTTTCAAAAAATTTTCCACAACAATATCTCTGGAATGAATAAAATGTTTGTGATCCAATTTTCGGTATTCAAAGCTCTTTTGCCAGTTTCACGCAAAAAATATTGGTCGCTCCTATAACGTATTCTGACGAAGCTATAAACACGAGGAGTAGGAAGAAACGATGTTACTTTTTTACAAAAATATGACTGTTTTCAAAATAATTTTCCCATTTCTATACAGTGGGATATATGTACCTACAACTCACTATTTTTTTCTTAATGGCCACTAATCGTGTAATGAAACTTTTCAAAAATATGACATTCATTTTTCTGAAATTCCATAAATATTTCAAAAATACCACATAATGTGCACCTTAAAGGCCTGTCTGGAGTACCATTTCTATATGCCTATAATTCACTATTTTTCCTTAAAGGCCACTTATCTTTCCGAGGAGACGTATATTTTTATAATTGCTTTTTTGTATTGTTGTGAACATTTTTTGCAGATCCTTTTATTTTGCGTCCTACACATATACTCTGGAGCACATGTCCCGTGTGCTATTTTATACAGATCTGGTCCCACCTCTCAGATTATCCATTCCCCCGAAATTTACTACAATTTGTGAAGTGGTTAATAGAGCTATGTTAACCGAAAAATAGCACTGTTAAAGAAATTGGTTTTCGTCTCTGCTAATTAACTTTAAATTTATGTTCACACACTCATTTAAAAGTTGTGTTGAAACAATAAGTTCCAATATTATGAAGAGCTTTTGATATAGTAATAACGTTCCAATGGACTGAAAGTAATATGTTATTAAAAGTATGCAATAGTATTATTTGTTATAAATCATAATTACCTAATAAATTTATAACGACTATGACCAAGATGTTATGCGTTTAAGGCCCAATTTATACCATGATGTAAAAATCGTGGATGTTTTTCATTTACTTTTGAAAACATCTTCTGAAATCTTCTTGCATTTATACCATGATTTTTGCGTCGCGTATTTTTTTCTCACAGGGTTGATTTTTAATCGGCAAATTCTTTTTAATTGTTCATTCGCATTTTTATGTCAGTGATTTGTATACCACAAAATATAAACAAAATTTATATGTTCTATGTTTTTGGCCGTTTTTGTTTAATTAATAAACTTTATTTTATTTTTTATTAAGCTTAAGGTCTTAAATTTTTATTTTAAATTATTATCGATATTTCGGTACTCATCAAGTACCATCTTCAGGATATTTATTATTTGTTTGTTTTATATAAATTGAAAAAATTTTTACATTTGAAAAATAATATGTAATAAAAATTTTTTTGTCATTTTTGAAATACTTATCACATATTCACGAAATATTTAAAGTAATTATAATATACATTTGTACATTAAATAACAACATTAAAAAACTCATGTATATATATATGTAACAAAACATACTATATGTATAGAAATACTGCCGCTTCATTTCACTGTTTAAACACTTTGACAATAGAAGAAGAATAAAACATGACAGACAATAACGAAAATAAATGTAAAAGGAATTACAAAAAACATCATGGAAAACAGAAATCGTGATGTTTTTACTACCCCGCTTTCTTCTCTACCCCGTTCGTCAACCAAAAAAAAGTCGCCATGTTTACTCATGATTTTAAATCATCGTCTAAATTGCGTGTAACACAAACATTTGTTCGTATTAGTAAGGCAAGAAAGTTTATCAGCTACGTGTATTTGCACATTGTAGGATTGTAAAATGAATTGAAAAAGATAAGAATACAAATTTAAAAGAGCGATTGGATGTTATAATAGTTTTAACTACCAGTCCTGGAGGTCAATTGTATATCGTAATGATTGACTTCCCAAAGTTTAATAAGATTTATATGCAATTCTTAAAAAGTAAGTAGAAAAGTGATACAAATATAAATGATTAGATTTTAAAATTCATATAATCTATATATATAAAAATAAGTCCGTATATGTACGTCGCCGAACTAATCATAAACGCGTCGAGCGATTTCAACCAAACTTATACACTACGTAGGCAGTGGCCCATATATGGTTTATATGAAGTTTGGTTAAAATCCGATAACGCATGTGTGTGCGGTGCGTATGTGAAGAGAGTTTTTTTCCCCAGGCATTTTTTGTACATACAGCATTCATTAGTATTGAATAAGTTTTGGTCGTTTGTGTATTGGAGAGCATTGCACGGAGTGATGCAAATAGCAATTTGTTATCATTTCTCTTTTCTCTTTGGACGTCATTGGTGATTGATCTTATCATAATCGATTTTTGAAAATATTAATTTCTTGAATAATAGGGAACAAAACCAACTTTATTAAAAACAAGTGTGTTTCTTTTCTTATTTTGTTTTGCCGTGCGAAGCAGGCAACGGGCCCGCTAGTTCTTTATAGAAACAAACGCTTTTAATTTATGGTTTTCATAATGAAGAGATCAATTCTGCTTATTACCTCTGCACAAAAGTCACTGATAGAGCACGAGGGCCTTGCCGAGAGGATAGATATATTTACTACTTATCGTTGACTACTATAGCCCATTTCACAATACAATACTGAAGACATGTCAAAAAAAAAAAACAAAACTCAAATAATATGTGAAGGCAAAATGTTATTAAGATTCAAAGCAGATACCTGGTTTTTTCGCTAGTGATCAATTATGATTATAATATTTTCAAATAATTGTATAACCTTGTGTGAAGTTTTATTTATTTGCTACCTGTTTGGTGAACTTAAATCAATTTTTTTAATAAACTTAAAACAATTGATAGTTTCAAATAATAAACCTTCACAAGTTTAAAATTGAAAGGTTTTCATTTATGCGATATAATTTATAGTAATTTTTTGCTACAGCAGCCTCATCATTAAACTTATAAAAACCATCGTTGTCTTGTCCTTTAAAGAAATATTTTTCATATTTAAATTTCAGTTCCTCTTTTTTGTTGCTGCCCACATATTTTTCTTATTACAGTTCAAGGTTAACAAAATGTCCTATTTTTACTTATAATTTGTTTAATGAAAAAAGAAGCTGAATGGATGAAAGTGGTGAACTAATAATTGTTTTCACTGATGTCCGTTGCAGATGACATGTTGATTTCCGTTAGCAAATTCAACAATCAATGTGATTGTTTGTGTGTGTGTGAGTGTTAATTCTCATGCATTTAAATAAATTTGAATGCAGTTCGGCATTTTCCAGCCGAATTTCTGAAAAAAAGTTAAATTTCTAATTGGGTCTCGATTTTTCTTGGTTCCAACAGGACTGAGCAACCATTGATACAGCTCGGGCAACGATGGAGATTTTGAGACAGCAACTTTCAGATCGAGTGATTACCCGTTTTCGAGATTTGAACTGGTTCTCCAGATCGCCAGATCTAACAGCACTAGGTTCTTTCACTTAAAGCTTTTTAAAATCTCGCGTTTATCACAACAAAGCACGAGCCTTGCAAGTATTGAAGAATAAATCTTCAATTTAGAACCAGGTGCTTTGCGAGCAACAATTCAAAATGCCGTAAAACGAGCACAATTATACATAAAATTCGGGAGGTGGCCATTTGAGTGATATAAATTTTTCCAAGTAATGTCAACAATTAAACGGTTTCAAATAAACTTTCTATGTAAACAGAACTCTTTTTTTAATTTTTGATAAAATTCTAGTCAGCTCAAATTATGGCATTACTTTTGTACCACCTTGTACATACATCACTTAGAAAATGTTCTACAGGGGTCTATAGCCCCTGCGAATTTTTCTAGTGGGCGTTACAACCATTTAACGAAAGGAAAAATATGTGATTTTTTAAAAATTCAGGGGTGCTCAGTTCCTTCTGCGGATGGGAGGTTTCCTTAGCCTATCACAAATATATACGTCCATGTACATATATCAGATATACTTAAATATCTATTTGATTGTACAAATTATATATGTATTTAAAATTTTTTGCCAGTTATGTTGAGCCACATACATAGATTTATAACATTTAAAATACATTTTGTAAATATTGAATATAAGTAATGTATGAGAAGTAAAATTTCATTAAAATTATTACTCGTAGAGAAATATGATGAAATTCTTAAAATTCTCGAATTATTTACTCGTAAGTGGGTTTTTGTACAAACATGATGGTTGAAGTGAACTGATGATTTGCTGAACGGAAATGAAAAACAGGCATAAGCACGGCCCACAGCAAGCAACAAGTTTTTTATAAAAAGCAAGAGTTATAAAAATCTATTAGTAGATAAAATACATACATATATAACACATACTGGACTATCAAAGGGGAAAATTTGCATCCATTCTTTAAACAATTTAATTGTCAGCCATTACTTTAGTTGAACCAATAGAAATATAATCTTTATCAGGGAGAAAAATCAATTTTTCCAACATTCTTCAGCTTTTTTATACAAATATTTTTCCTAAAAAACAAAACTTATTTACGTTTATCTTCAATTAATCACTGATATAAATACAGAAAAAAAGAAATTATGACCATTGGCAATCAAGTTCGAGGCCTGTTAGTCTAAATTTCGTATCGCAATTTAATATAAAATTATTTTCTTTGCAAAAAAACATAAAAGGTTTACTTTTCTGAGCATATGGAAGATGGCTCCTGAAACGTTATATAAGAGAACGTCCCATAATGACAAGCCCCAGTTAAAATCATTTAAAAGGATCCGAATTTGCACTCCTTCTTTCTACTAGGATGTACTTTGTGAACATTTTTCGATTTTAGCGACATCTTGTGACATTAAAATGAATTTATTATTAAAACGATTAATGCTTCTATTTTATTCATTTAGATACGAGTAAAACGCACTTATTTCATTTTAACCGCGGACATGTTTGTCTGTGCAACAAAGCCCTATGTGTCACATGTGATTATGAGCGTAAAGTGACATGAGGATGATGGCTGATAGAAGGACAAATTGCAAAAATTTCTCACAGCAACGAAATGTATTAAAGTATTTTATACTCTATCTTTTAAGAAACTTGTTCTTTCTAAGTTTTTAACTTCCTTTCATTCATTTAGTTATGAAGCATTTTGTATTCCATGTGCCACCAATTACGATAATCATAATCATTAAATGAAATAAGGATGTGTAATCTCTAAAACAAAGAGCAGAAGGCCAAATATTTAATTGCATCAAATGACAAGAGCCTAGAAAATTGAAACAAATGTGTGCTTGAAGAAAAGCTTTAAAAATTAAGATAATTGGAATTGAACAAGTGCCGCTTAATTGTATGACTTTCATGCAAAACTAACAAAGAAATCACTTTGACCTCTAGGACTATAAAAGAATAAAAACTTCTTGTTTGTTAAAAAAAAGAAAACTAAAATCTTGGCCTACAATTAAAGAAAATAAGAAAGTTATTTGCTGATTAAAAAGAGCAGGACGTGAATTATTTAAAACAATCTCTTCATGAATATCTTCTTAAAGTAAAATTACAAGGATAAAAATCATAAAAACAAATTTTTGATATTTTTACTACAAGCAATTATTATAATTGGAAAAAATTTTGGCTGCACACCAAATAAATGATATGGCGGTTGCGATTATTCAGAGAAAATTTCGGAAAATTTTTTTTTCTAAAATAAATTTTATTTTCAGTCAATATTTTTTATTGCCGCATCCCTCGGAGTCACGGCTTATAATATATTCTCTCTTGGTGGCTTGGTAACGCGCGTCCATATAATTATTTAAGGAATTAGGATTGCCTACGGTACTCTGGGAAGAGGTGCAACCGATGCCTCAGGTTTGCGCGGAACCTAATTCGGAGGTGTGCCATTATATAATTCCTAGTATCAAATATAATTCTTTTTTGTTTGGGTAGTTATGTTTATTCTTTGAGGTTTCCATTAACTTATCTGTTAGCCAGAAAAATCTAATTTAGCTTACAAGCTCAAGTGCAATAGGAATGATAGTGCAGGTACAACATAGAATAAACCACAGACGGGGATAGAAGGGCACAAAATATCAAAAAATACCGAAATGCTTCTGCACTGACGATGGCACTAACAATCACGCGGATCAAGATTAAATCATTTCCCAGAGTTTTAAAATATATTAGTTCCAGATACAGAAAATAGTTGTAATAGACCTTACATGTTAGAAATGTTATAAATTATTAATAAGCCAATAGAACTTAGCGTTAATTATAAAGTGAATGCACAAAACCACAAGCATTTAATTTATAAAAAAGGAAATTATTGAATAAATTTTTTTTGGTGTTTTCTTTAACAACTTTTTCGGTTTGTTCTTTTAATTTTTTAAATTTGTCATTAAATCTACTAATTTAATTGTAAACATTCCCTGACGAAGACACACAAAGAAGTGGCGAAATATCGGAATTAAACAATAACAAATTATTTATAATAAAATTCGCCTAAAACTTATTCATTAAATATTAAGAAAATATGAAAAAAAAATCAAAAAAATTTTCATTAATTATCAAAAAAAAAGGTAGCTAACACAGTTGGCAAAAGTTAGGGCGAAGAATGTTGAAAAGAGTAGTTTTTTGTGCAATATATTTAGAAAAGTACATGTGACTTCTTTGTACTGCTCAAAAAATCTTTTTTGAAAAGAACACCGGCATGCAAAAGTGAAAAATTTGTTACGTTTCCTTCTTATTCCGCGTTCTTCTTTGGACAATTTATCAAAGTTTATTTTAATTTCCATTGTTGTGGTATATATATATATATATATATATATATATATATATATATATATATATATATATATATATATATATATATATATATATATATATATATATATATATATATATATATATATATATATATATATATATATATATATATATATATATATATATATATATATATATATATATATATATATACCTCGGCGATAACTTGACAAATATTGGTTTTCAAATGCTTCAACGCTAGGAAATTATTCGGGTACACACATGCTTTACGTAGCCCTATAAAAAAGTCTAACGTCGTCAAATCGTATGATCTTGGTGGCCAATTAAGGTCAGCAAAACGTGAAATTACGCGTTTTGGAAACTTTCCATGCAATAAAGCCAAAATAGTTCGTGTTGTATGGCTTGTGGCACCGTCAAGTTGAAACCACATACTGTCCAGTTTATATTCTTCAATTGCAGGCCAAAAAAAGTCAGTTGTCATACGGCCATAGCGCTCGTTTCATCCAGCGTCGTTTTCGAACAGTTATGGCCCAATGACACCGCCATACCATAATGCATACTATACAGTCATTTTTTCCGGGTCCCCCGGGGGGCACGGATTATACATCTTGTCTTGGTGGCTTGGTGTTGTGCTTCCTGGGGTATAGCGTTATCAGGTTTCCGCACCTGTCCCAGACTGGTTATTGGTGAGGCCCCTTCGGGGATCACGTGGTGGCTGTGGTTAAAACCCAAAGATACGCGGGAATTGTTATAGGTCGCATGAGTGCTTCTGCAATATGGTGCTAGTGACCGGTTGTAGATGCCCTCTTCAGGCCATATATCTCTAGGTGCTGTTGCTATTCGACAGAGCTGCTCTGGTGGTTACGGTTTGTGATTGCCCATTAAGATAGGGGGTATCTTACTGCTGGGCCATTTGAGTGGTAGGAGGTTAGACAGCTCCAGCACTTTAGCAAGGTGTCTGTACATGGTTCTGCAGCCTGTACAGAATTTGCTACCATGTCGTCCCTATTAGGGGCACATGTAGAACCACACCCCGTATATGCCTCTGCAAGGGACGACGGGGACGGTGGTGAACGGCTTTATTCACACCGTGAGAAGAGCACCGTCAGATTAAGTTTATGACAGGTACTGACGTAAAATCTGTGACATATTTATTTTTTTTCGGATGCAATGGCTTCTCCACAATCACTTCTGTGTTCTCCGAGTCACATATGCGACAATTTTGCTTGCTGACGTAACCAGGCTTTTGCTCTAGCACCCAATCAGCATATCCACGGCGTTGTGAATGGTCAGCCGGCTTTAACTGTTTCATGAGTTGGACTTTTTATGGATGTAATGTAAAATACGCCATGAGGCGTAAGATGGTCGGCCCAATTGCAGCGATGTTTTCGACAATGCGCACATTACGATTATAAAAAGGTCAGGCCACATCTGTAACGCTTCCAGTCCATTCAAGATTCTTTACAATCTTGCCAATTCCTTGCACAGTATGTCGATTATGGCGACCATGATCATATTTGAACCGCTAGTTTTGTAGTAAGTTATAACAATTTTTACGTGTTCTTCGGTTGTTAAACGTTCCATATTCGAAAATGGCAAACGTTTTACAAAATAAACGACATTTTACATATGAAACCACTAAATGGATAAACCGATACTTTGTTTTGACAATAAGAAATTTTTTTATAGTACCAATGGGGGCACATACACAGAGCAAAAAGATTGGTTGGAAATTCAAAAAATACTTGCAAAGCGATAATTTACTATTCCTGCTAAAATCGTATAAATTCAGTTATATTTTTATTCTAACCAATACAGTGTCAAAAAATTCGTTTGTAAGTTCAAACATACATCATTGGCATTTCCAATTTCGGATATAATTTTAAGAATATAATTAAATAAGTGAAAAATTAAAAAAAAAACATAACTAAAATCAATAACGATACACACTTCAAAATAAGCAAAGCCTTACAATTACAACTCTTCATATATAAGACGGGCTTCTGTCATATAAAATCAGAGTTTTTGACCGCAAGGCGAGCTTTGCAACTAAATTTATTGCAAGAGTTTTAGGGTATTTCTGACAGCCGCTTTAATAGCTTCTGAGCCCAATTTCATTCCATGGTGCGCTTCTCTACAAGGCAGAATTATCAAATATTATGACAGCTGCTTTGAAGATACGTGTAGAGTTAATGGGCAGTCAGGCAGATATCTTGTGAAATAGGAACAGGGTGGCCCTCTTACAAGAAAATTATTATGATTTCTTTCGCCAAATATGAGAGAATCTATTATGTGGGTTTCTCTGAAAACAAATCTAAAGATCTATGTGTATAATTTTTGTTATAAATTTATATTTCATTTTATGATATTGGGGGTGGTAGAAGCACACCGGGTGTGGTTAATTTTGTACACTTAAAAAAAACTCTGCTTCGTGTTATCAGAAAGAAAAGGAATTTTAAGGAAGTGTATTGAACTTAATTCGATGTATTTCAAGTATTATTTATATAAAGATATTTGGAAAATAAAAGAAACAAATAGATTTATACTTTGCAGTTTATATTTTTGCAGTTGATTTTTTCTTAATCTTAATTTTTATTTTTTAAATTTAATGGCGGTTTCCTTTCTAAAGCAGAGTGTAATATTGTTGCCTCTTCAAAGAGAAAAAAGGATTTTTTTTCTTTCATTGGCTCGAATTTATTGAGCAGTAAATAGATATTTTTTTATAAATTGATCAAGAAAACTTTGCACCTTTCCAGAAGCGAACCCGCCACAAGTATAAATTCCATACCTTTCAAAAAATTTTGAACATGTTTTGAATTTCTTGCCAGGCAACTCACAACTTATTTAAAGGACGCTAAACTTATTGGCAATTCCGCAACGCTATTTCAATATCCTGATACACCAAACGGCATCATTATAGTCTAATAGAACATTTTTCTATTCACTTTAATAGCGTTTAAAAAATTCTTTATAATTAAGAGGTCTAGTTTCAACAATTAAAAGAAAATTACAAAAAAATCAAACCAAAAATTAAGCGAGAATAACGATATAATTAGCGAAGCATCAAACTAAACATTTGTTGAAAACAAAAAGTGACGGAAAACTTCTATAAAAATTCACAAAAATTAAAAAAAAATGCCTCAAATTTATGTTGATAAATTTATATAATAAAATTGTTTAAAGTGAAAAAATAACTACCGTATGAAACTTAACAAGCACTACTAACAGCCAGCAAATATTTCATTGAAGAATTTCATCTCAAATGCTTCAGAGGAAATGTTTTTTTAAACAAACTTCATATTCAATTCTTTACACAATAGAAAGGAGATTGTTGCCATAGGAAATTGTTGGCAATATAAAAAGGAAATAACTTAACATGGATGTAAAATAAAAGAGAAAAAAATTGCAAACTTAAAAGAAAGTCATTTAATATGTGTTTTTGTGATACGCACAAACTTCAACAGATAAACGAGTATGGAAAGACACCTGATGTAGTAAAAGTATTTTGTATTCAATATCTTGTCCACAGTTAATCAAATAAAAAAGAAAGTATTGAATAAAAAATGCACGTAATGTTTCCTAGTCAAAACATTCATTTAGGACTCTGTGTTTTACCATAACAGTTGCAGAACACCAGCCGGCAGCGTTTGAAAATTAGAATTCTTTGTTGTCAGAGGATATTGAAGCCATTGAAACATGACAAAAGAACTGGGAGTGAAAAAAATGTATTGTACTAATGCTGGATGTTTCTTGGCAGTAAAAAGGATCCTTTACCAATTTATTTGATATATATATATATATATATATATATATATATATATATATATATATATATATATATATATATATATATATATATATATCAACTTTACACACATATAGTTACTGTGAAGGATTTTGGACTTATTGCTAATCTCACAAATTCAATTTGGTAGTTCCACTTATAGTTTAATAGTGAGTAGTCCACTTTATGCTATGTATATAGTGGCATTGCGTACCACCTGTCCGGTTGGCCACTATGACCAAAATCCTTCACAGAAACCAAGTATGTATAAAGTTGATATTACAGGACTTATTGCTAATCCCACAAATTCAATTTGATATTTCCACTTATAGTTTCTAATAGTGAGTAGTCCACTTTATGCTGTGCATATAGTGGCATTGCGTGCCACCTGCCCGATTGGCCACTATGGCCAAAATCCTTCACAGAAACTATGTGTGTTAAAAGTTGAATTTTCAAATCTGTATAATAATTTTTTCCCCCATTTCTGATTTTTTACGAAAGAGGTTGTTATAAGTAACATAAAAAACGTTTTTATATAAATTTTGTTAAAAAAATGTGGTTCTTATTCAACTTTTTGTGAATTAATCAAGTTTTTGAATGTTTAACAGAGCTATGTTAGCGTAATAACATCACTCTGTTAAACGCAAAGGTTGTTGTTTAACGTTACAAATTTTAAAATTTATCTTCACACCCATATTTACTGACCAGTATATAACCAAACAACTATATACATCTCTGATAAGATCTATTCCGGAATATTTTTATTAAAGTAAACGAAAATTTTATTAAGAACTAAAAAGAAAAGTTTAATCTTTTTTATAATTTTGTGGAACCATTAATTATTTCTTTTCTTTTAATGCAGATTTATCACATCAGCTGCAGCTTTCCATACATATTTATATTATCAAAAAAGAACTTAAAAATTCCATTCTACTCTCTATAAAAAGAAAATGTACAGTATGAGTACTTTCTAGACCATGTTGAATTTCTAAAAAATTTGATAAACACGTATTTGGTATGATAAACATTTATTAAGAAGTTATTTGCGAACTATTCTCTAATACCCACTAATTAAATATTTTTTTATAATCTAGATAAAAGATAAATATATGTTTGTACTTTTAATTTAAGTTAAGAAAACTTTATTGTCGCTTTATTTAATGTTAAGAGAAATTAGGAAAAGAAACCGAAAATGATATAAAAGGCCCATACAACTCTACGCTGCTATTAAGTCCAAAAATTTCTTCAAGCCAAGAGAAACATGAAGATCGCCATCAGCTTCCTTTTATTAGCAGTTTTTGCTTTAATTTCAAGTGAAGGTATGTTTTATTTATACGCCAAAGTAGTCAATGTGAAATGGCTTAATTAATTATGAACATTCACTAAATACTTTTATTTGCTTTTGCTGATGACAGTGAATGCTGTCAATTTATTTAGAAGAAAAACAACTACAACAAAAGCAACTACAACAAAAGCAACTACAAGAAAACCAACTACAACAAAACCAACACGCAAGGTACTTGTAAACAACCTTCCTCGATATGCTATGGAAAATTCATATTCAAAAAAAGTTTTTACTCCTCTAAAACATTAAGTGAACAACAACAGCAGCAGCAAAATTCATATAAAAAATACACATGAAATGTTTTTGTAACAGACCATCTTAATAAATTTGTGTTTAATGATTAGCATAAATACTCGTATTTCATATTAATTTAACCCCCGTAGGAAGTATCAAGATGTGTAAGTATGTATTTATGATGTCTTAATCACCCAGAATATAAATCTTTTATCGATTGTCCCACTGTGACAGGAAGAGGTAAATAGCTTTAGCACGCAATAACACACTTTTTAAGAAAATATCAGATCGAACATTGCAATTTGCTTTTTCAATAGTTAAAATAGTTGAACTTAAAGAAGAAGAGGATTTTTTCAACGAATGTTGAATGAAAAGAAAATCTAGTGGCGTCCGGGAATATTTTGGAATTATGTTTTCGATGGAGTCGATGTATATAGCAGAAGCCCTAAATTACCCCATTGCAACTCCATCTATCAGAGCAGTCAGAAAAAGCAACGAATACTTAAAGAGTCATTAGAAATTATTAATACACAAGACTTCTGGGCATCAACAATTTGATTTTAGAGATGATTACAATCCAAGGCCTTTCGTTGGGCGACTAATTCTATAGAGATTGTAAGAACAACAAAAAGACACCAATCCAATGTAAATTACTTGTTGTGTTGTTTGTATAAAAGTTTTCGAAGTCAAGCAAGTATCTAAAATTTTTAGAAATTCTCATATTGTGATGGTTAAAGTCTACTGATGAGTCGGTTAGTGCGAATGAAATACAGGGATATTCGTACAGACAACTAAATCCGCAACAAGTATAAAGAGTTTATTAAATGAAAGCATTAGCAGTAACATCCCATAACATCTGTACGGAAAATGATTTGCTGGCCAATGGAATTGTATTGGATTTGTATCCCATAATTATCAGACAAGTTGTACCAACGATCGTTTATTATAAAAATACGCAAACATTTATAACAGTTTATTAGTTGTAGTTAAAAGCGAATTAAATTTATTATTATTTTTTAATTTAAAACTAATTTGATTTTGAGCTGGATGCCTACGCAGGCTAGTGGATAGTGTAGTAGCCTATCAGATCATAGGCTGTAGGTTCGATTCTCATCCAAGACTCTGTTCTGCCTTACTACAAACGAATGTCGTTCTATGTCACCATGTTCGTTAGGCCCATTTTATAATATAATTGGTAATTGTATTCAGAACATTGAAATAAATAATTTAATATTTAATATTTTTTATTTTTTTCATGCTTAATTTGTTGTTTTTTTTTCATTGTAAAATATATAAAAATATATAATAAATGCATTGCAATGCTGTTGTTGCTGCTGATGTTGTCGCATTGTGCTTATTTGCAACAATAGCATTGCGGCAATAAACTGATTTAATACTCTCGACTGCCTGTTCGAACAGTTTCATTTGTTCATATATATTTTGCTTTTCTTTATACATTAACATATACATATGTATACTTATGTATACTATATTCATACATATTTCTCCTCTGGATATTGAATGACTTGCTGGATTGTTTGTTGTAAGGATTTTTCGCTTCATTGAATAAATTATACCAAATCGCGCGAAAACTTATAGAATCGTATCAAAAAAAAAAAAAAAAATACATGAAGTAGATATTTTACAAGCAATATGATGTGCATTTATACCCGTATATAAGGTTGAACATGTGGAAAATAAAAATAAATTGTTATAATAATGCACAGGAAAAATTTTAAAATTGATTTTTTCAAAAGTGTGTACACACACTTATCGTGTTAATAATTTTAGTATATTCAAACATTTAGTATTTTTTTTGTAATTACCATGGGCGTATGAAAAAATTTCAAGCGGCTCTGTGGAGTCTCGAAATAAGACACATCGAGCAGACATGTTATTCAGACGCTTATCATTTTTATTTATAGGATTAAAGGAAAAAACCGCTGCGGTCCTAAAATCACTATCAACATTTTGCAGAAAGTACGGTACTTTTCCATGCACAAGTTGTTGTGTATATATGTATTTAAAATTTTCAACATAGAACTTAAATATTAGAAAAAAGCGAATTTTCCGTTAACATCAAATGCTCGTTTCAAAAAACCTCTTCGGAGCAATAGAAAATAATCGTTATATTCGAAATTTTTCGTTAACGATATCTTTGGAAACAATTAAACGATTCATATAAAATTTGTCGGCATTCGAAACGCTTTGAAGAGTTCAAAAAGTACTCTTAGTACTCTTAGAAAGTAATTTTGTTTCCGAAAAATTTCGGCCACAATATCTCTTAAATTAATAAGCGTATGGTGTTTGTAAATTTGCTGCACATCAGGTACATGATGATGAATTAATAAAAATCATTCTGACAAGAATTTTTTAAGTTTTAAGAAAAGAAGCTGCTTCGTAATTTTGTCCATAACGACATCTCTCGAAATCATGCGTATATAGCTTTCATGCGTATATAGCTTTGTAATTTAAAATTTTAATTGAATTCTTATGTTATACTAGATGACCCGGGCAAACGTTGTTTTGCCTTCAAATTTGCACTAAATCGACATAGCAATTATTGTTTAAATACCGATATCGGGCTAATTAACCCCACTACACGCTGATTAATGACCCAACGCCTTCAGAAAAACGTAGCATAGGCTTATCGCGCTAATCTCTATTGGGCAAAACACAAAAAACAATATATTGGGCCATCTGTCCCACGAACTACACAGAAACACTCCTCACGTCCCATAGAACATGTATATAAAGTTTGGTCAAAATCGGTGCAGTAGTTCTTGAGTTACGGTGCAAAAAAACACGCAAAAAACGAAATATTGCGCCATCTGTTGGACGAACTTCAAACTACACAGAAACACTCCTTACGGCCCTTAGAGCATGCATATAAAAATTGGTCAAAATCGGTCCAGCAGTTTTTGAGTTTAGCGATCACGACAATACACGTAATTTTTATGTACATATAGCTGACACCGTCAGCTCAAAATATCTTCGGAACTACATAACCGATTTAAGAGTTTGATATCTCGTTTTGAAGAACATGACAACGGCTTTCCAAAAGAAAGTAAAATAAAATTAAAAAAGCACAAACAAATATATGTATGTCTTTGGTGGTGCAATATGAAAATTGGATTTTGCCACGCCCTTCCGCCCACAGACCGAAAATCAAAAATCAGACTTCACAGTGTCACCCGGCCGAGTATTCTGAAGGTTCCCTGAAAATTTCGTCAAAATCGGCCCAGCCGTTTTGGAGCCATTACGTTACATACATACATACATACATACATACATACATACATACATACATACACACATCCTATTTTATATATATAGAATAGGAAGCTTTAATGTAACTAAACGAATTTGAAATGTTTTCCATGCAACTTGATGGTAGAAGCGTATTGATGAACTTCTTAACGATAAACATTGGCGCATATTTTTTTTTGCTCATTTGGCACCTAAAAAATTGGTCTACCAGTTGGCACTTTTTTTAAGCTTTTTTACGTTCTTTTTTTCTGTTTGTTAATTTTTTACAATATTGTGCACTTTCGCAACTGGTTCCCAAGAAAGCTCTAGTCGAAAATTTGTTTAGAAATACAAAGTTTGTAATAATTACATATAACCCTTCAATTTAAGTATGTGTTCATTTTGAATGCCGTATAAAGACTACTCGTATATTAAAAAAGATACCAGAATATTCCTCACAAGAAAATTGTTTGTAGACGTCACACTGTCTAAAACCTTATTACAATAGGACGAGCTCAAGTTACAGTAAAAAAATGTGCAACAAAAATGAGAAATATCGTAAGAAATGTTACTACGCAAAATGTACAAATACTTTTAAAAACTGTTCTAAAGGAAACACAAATTGAGTATAAAATTGGTCAAGCCAGAGGAAGCAACGGACCAACGATGACTATCAATAATATTTCTTAAAAGAATGGAGTTATCAGTTCCAAAATATAAAAGCAACAATCCTCTTGATAATTTTACAAATACAACAACTAGAAAATTACAAGCTGAGAAAAGTAAAATAGTCACAATTTTAAAACGCTATAACAGATTAGAATGTTTCTTAACACAAGCAGATCTTAATTTTTTTAGAACTAAACTAAAACTAATTAGAAAAATGTTAAATGACAACTTTAAAATATCAGTCAATAAATATTTCCAACACAAATTAAAAGAAATTAATCCAAAAGACCCCCAAAAAATGTTCAGTGAAATCAAGAAACAGTGTGGGAAGCTTTAATTAGAAATGCAGGAATAGACCCCCAAGATCTGGAAAGAGAAGATAATACCAACAATTATTTTATTAATGATCATACTCAAAAACTGAATGTAATTGGATCCTACTTGGAATCCGTTCACTCTCATAAGGAGATTGATCCAGATAATTATTTGCATGTGGAAGTAAATCGTTGCTTCACTGAATTTTTAGAAGAAAAAAATCAGTATGAATACAACAACTCAACTAAAACAACATTTTCTAATTCAAAAATGGCAAATAACTTGAATGAGACCCAATTAGATAACACATTCATGCAAAAGGACGCAATTACATCCATTTTTAAAAATTTAAAACCAAAACTGTCAGCAGGCGTCGATAATGTACCCAACATAGTTTTACGAAACTTGCCAAATGACATAATAGATAAATATTGTATAATTTTTAATAACATCATCAACAACAGTTACTTCCCCCATGCTTGGAAATTAGCCAAAGTTATAGTGTTGCCTAAAAAGGATAAGGACACTACTAACCCAAAGAATATACGGGCAATTAGCTTATTACCAAACATAAGTAAGGTTTTCGAGGCATGTGTAAACAATATGATTGTCAGGTTTTGTCATGAAAATGCGATTATTAATGACAGACAATTTGGTTTTAAGTACAAACATTCGACAATTCATGCAATTAGTTTGCTCGTTTCAGACATTCAATGGAGTCTAAACAAATCCGAGTATACTGGAGCGTGTTTAATAGACTTTGAAAAAGCTTTTGACAATATATGGATACCTGGACTAATATACAAATTAATAAAGTTTAAATTCCCATTGCATCTTATTTTCCTTTTACACAATATGTTGAACAATAGAACCTTTTTCGTATCTAATAACAAGAATAGTAGCACAAAAAAATTTACAATAGTCAATGGTTTACAGCAAGGTACTGTGAATTCTCCTATACTGTTTAACTTATACATATATGAACTTTTAAACAAAATAGAAAATATTATAGCGTTTGCAGATGATATTACTATATATCACACGGAAAATAAAATCGAGAAAATTAATATAGGTTTGCAAGAAAAATTCTTAGCAATTGAGAAATACTCAATAGATTGGCATATTAAAATTAATTTCAACAAATGCGAAAGTATTCTTTTTCGACCACCAGTTAATAAATGCAATAGCGATTTGAGGAAGAATTGGAAGTCCTTCGGTATAAAATCAAATAACAACACAAATATTCCTATCAAAAATACTGTTAAACTGTTAGGAATACATTTAGATAAATTTTTGTACTTCAACAATCACATATCTCAACAACTTATAAAAGCAAGAAATTCATTTTTCATTAATAAAAAATTATTTTACTCTAAACACCTACAAACTAAAGTTAAAATTACCATGTACAAATCATTAGTTAGACCTATTATATCATATGGGTGTCAAATATGGTTTAATATATCACCGTCTTATATGGAAAAAATAAGAGTATTTGAAAGAAAATGCCTAAGATGCTGTACTGAAGTATACAGATCATCAAGTAGTGACTTTAAAAAATATATATCAAATCAAATATTGTATAATAAAGCTAAAATCAATAGAATAGACAACTTCATTATACATGTTACAAGAAATCATATTCTAAACAGCGTAAAGACTCACGAAAATAACCTTATAATGGCTCCTTACTACGTTTCAGATGAGTTTATATCAAAAATATTACCAAAAGGATACATTCCACCCGAATCTTTCCTTTATCTTGATAAAAATGGCTATATCCAAAACGATGACGGCATTCCTATAATTTATCACATTTATAGACGAGCTAATAACAAAGCTATAAGTAGTAATGAACTTACACCAGACAATTGTCGTTTTGATACAAGTATTTATATATTAGATAAGAATATTAAACCAAATTTAAATACTCAAAAATACTGGTGGATCACCTAAGTATTACATTTTGTTTTTAAGCCTTGACCTTTTATTTTTTTAATACGAAAGTAAGTTTTTTTCTAATTTTTTGCTTACAAATAAAATGTATCTATATATATATATATGTATATACATATATCTGAATTTATCGTATCTTATATGAAGTTAGAAATAATGTAATAAATGATATATACCATACTTGAGAGCTCGTAGTGCTGGGACTTTGTGTATAGATTAAGTTATATTTCAACTTTTTGTTTATTTTGTAGTTAGGATAATATGGATTTTCAATAAATAAACAATAAAAAAAAAAAAAAAAAAAAATATTTCTTAAAAGAAATATCATTGACTTAATGATTTAAAGATTAAAATATTCCCTACAAGAAGGATTATTGATAACGATAATATCGGCATTTCATAAAATAATTTTGACATTGACTTTTCCTATGCCTCTGGTCTGGGACATTAGCTCAGTACATACATTAGGAAACTTTTATTTTTTTTTTTTTTTTTAATTTAATACAAGATGGACGTATCTCGAAATTCAGCGAACTTCACAAAATGCGATTAAAGCATTTAAAGTTTTAGCTTCCACATCGAAAAAAATTTGTATAACAAAGACTGAGCTTCACATATAATCCTAATTTTTTTACACATAAAGGCGACACTGAGGAGCACTTTTTCCGAAGTGTTTTAAAATATCTGAGTTTTTGAGAAATGACAGTGTCGCATTAGCGACATTATAGCCATATCGCCACTATTTGGTATATTTCGGTTTAGGTATGGATGATTCCTTCATACATATGAAGATATAGAGGAATATTTATTCATCAGTAAGTCGGATAAAATATAGATGTAAGTGTTTTCTTTTTCAGGTTTTTTCAACTTTACATGCGCCAAACAAAGAAGGCACAAAGACATACGAACACACATATTATTTTTAATATATTTCTCTTTTTCAGGTTTTTTCATTTAATATTTGTCAAATCTTTATACAATTATTGACATTTTTTTTAAACAAAATCTGACATATTTTGGAGATCAACTCCACTTGCGCCAAACAAAGAAGGCACAACAAATAAGAATACCCTGAATAGTTTCAATATTAAATTTAGTTTTATTCAGAAAATTTATGGTCCTATAAATTTTGAGGGAAGATGCATATTTAGGTTGAGTTTATAAAAGCAAAAAAATGTAAAAAGCATGCAACAGGTAATGAAAGGTCACACGTCATAGGCAAAGGAACTGAATCATCAAATGATCAGCATCGGTATTCAGAGCAGAGAAGTATAATCTAAATAAACAACTTTATATGTGTAATTATAACACTGTACAACATTTTTTTTTAACAACAAATGTGGCGAGAGGGGACAGGAAAATATACGTTAATCGGCGTTGTGAAAGATTAGATCGTAAGTTTATTGGATTCAAACGAAATATTTATGGAAGAAAATTATATCCCAAGCTTGTGATTCGTAAATACGAGTAGCGTATATTTGAGGGAAATTGTTTTGCTTTATTTCTGGCACTCTTAGTGCATTCGATGGCTTATGACGTTCTCAATTCAAAAATAAATAAATAAAAGAAAAATATTGCCACAAGAACGGGGAACACGTTGTACATGCGATGTTTTTTAAGCTCGCAATAGAACAATAATAGCCGCTTGAAATATATAATTTTCATATACCAAAATTTATAAATATTGTAGTGAATGTAAAAATAGATTACGTCTTTACATTTATCCTGTGCAATATATATTTAGAAATTCACTAAACAATGTGCCAAATAGGGGGAACTTTAGCTCCCCATTGAATCAATTCATGATGCAAGCTTTCAAAAGGTGGATGGCACATATATATTTTTCTTGGTACCCTGTATCACAATTATTTGTTAGAATTTCATTATTTTTGTTTGTTTCTGTGTAATTTATTATCTTTTTTCAATATTTCAATGGGAGGCTTCAAATAAACTGCCATATTGTGATAAAAGAATTTGTGGCCGTTTATTAATGCTGTCATTTATCACTATCAATATCACTGTTTCTGGTTCAGTTGTTGCTGTTGTACTTGAGTTGTTCAAATGTTTAATCAAATAAATGAACAGAAGAGTTGATTTGCTGTAGTAAATCCAAAATGTTTTCATTACAGGAAGTTGAAATGGGTTGTTAGAAAGCATTTGCAATAGACTTAAAACAAAAGCAAGAACAAAAAAAGCATATATCCGCAAATATTATCGTGTGACAACTCCAAAGGCGTACATTACCCTGTTCACTCTTAATGATAATAATTAATTCACTATAATATAACGGGTGGTCTAAATACGAGCATCCTTAAAAAAATAAATTAATGAAATTAAGTAAACTTAATTTCTTTCGATATATTATGGTATTATTAGTAATAAGAAATATTCCCATTATTTATTGAACACAATTACATGCATGTGACCGTCGCGGCTGCCTTCTCAGTCCAATTTTGAAATTATCTCACAAATTTCTCGAACGATATTAGTTTCCAGGGTGTCGATCCTTTTTGAAATATTCACGTAGCATGGAATAGTCTTCAGAGGTCAAATCGCAGCTCCGTAGCGGTTAATTGACATCGGCATGGACAGCTGATAATATAATTGCCTCAGTGCGCAAAATATTGATGATTGAAATGCGATTTATTTTGATCCGCGCTCGGTATGATACCGACTGATTGTCAATATTTTGGACAGTGTCAAAATAAAATATAATACAAAAACAAATACCAGCTGCAGTCTAATTCATTTCATTTTCTGCACGCTCCAGCTTCAAACAAGTCTAAAAAGTTCGAAGAGGTACATATATCGCATAAGTCGCACGTATTGGATTCAAACGAAGTATTCATGGAAGAATATAATATCCCAAGCTTCTGATTCGTAAGTACGAGTAGCGTATATTTGATTTTATTAAAATTTTTCATCGCCAAACATTAACAGCCCCGTATGCAAGGAACTTAAAAACAACTTTAACTTCAGTAAACCATTTTAAATCTGTTTAATGAGAATTTAAGCAATAGCTTATTTTAAGCTGATATAAATACAATTTCATAATTAAAATATCTCTTTAAATGCGGGAACAAAGGACTCATGTTGCAGCTTAAATTAAAGACACAAGTCTTGGTTTTAAGTGGAAGTTTTTTTATTTCTTTAATTTGATAACAAATATCACTAAATTGTACTATTTAATTGAAATACACTATGAAATTCATAACAAATAACAATGAAAAAATATGTTTTTGACGTACTTATAATAAAAGCAAATATAAAAGCCTCGATATTCATATGCTCTCTTCATTCGAATAAAAGGACTCTTATGAATTTTTCCTCATTCATTAGGTTTTTATTGGTTTTGTTTAATTTTGTATGCTTTACTATCACTATAGAAAAAAAATTATTCTTGGTGAAAATAAATCATTTCCATCACAATAGGTATTTTTTATACATATTTTTTATTACTCGATTGAATTTTAATCGATTTTGTACATCACAAATTATAAATTACAATCGTGTATTCAAAACAAGATAGTTAGTGTTAGTGTTTTGTATACGATTTCTTAACAAATATTTGTTGGCCCTAAACTTTTACCATATTAACTAACGTGAACTTTAAGGCTAAAGAAAACTATACAGACGTATAGAAAGCGACAGAAACTTGTTTAAGCTCGCAATTCGTTATTTATAAATGTACACGTAAATAATGTATTATGCAAAAGCTCTAATTGTTTCTAACGATTAGTTGGGGAGAATATCCTAAATAATGAATTTCAATATTAAGTATAATTTGTTTATTTTAATATTTAAGCTTAAGGTCTTTTATTGTTGAATAATTTTATTAAAAAATAATCAATATTTCGATACTCATTGAGTATTATCTGCCTGAAGATGAGTATCGAAATATTGATTATTTTTTAATAAAATTATTAAACAATAAAAGACCTTAAGCTTAAATATTAAAACAAACAAATTATTGTACACGTAAATGTAAAAAAAGTTATTGTATTGCAAAACTGAAAAAGTTCTCGTGCTTATACTTGTTGAATTTGCCAAAAAAAAATCGGGTTTGCTTACTGACTGTGTTTAATTCAATATGTTTTATATTTTTATTCCAAACAGGCAACAGTCAAACTTATATACTCTAATTAAATCGCAAAGAGATAATGAAAAGGCCACTGTCGGTCGCGCTGCTAATGACTTAATTAGCTATTTTGCATAATTTCAGACCATTAATTTTTCTATGCTGTTTTGTGTTAAAACCTAATAAAAACTAACATTTGTGATTGAAACATTTCGACGTTTCATCTACTTTTTGCCTTACAACTCTGCCAACAATTCATTCACTAAATGGAAATGATGAGTATTAAAATTTAAATGAAAAGCAGGTAATGATTTTGTCATGGATTCCACTGTGGAGGCAGTCACATGAATCAATTGGCTGCTTGGACAATTTTGTGTGTTTGTATGCGTGTGAAAGAACATCAGTTGTGTACATTTGCGTGCGTGGAAACGTCTATTTAATCTAGAGTCCATTTCCATTGTTTTGGAAAGTATTTTATTTCACATCGCATTGTTAAATTTTCCATAATTAAAATGTTAAATTGTTATTGCTATTGTTAAAGAGACTAATGAGCTTAATTAACATTTAATGATTTGTTCGCAAGCAGTAGACATTTTTCATAAATTCCATGAATATATATTTTGAGACTGGTTGTATAAAGCGTAACACTGTAAGAATTTATATCAAAAAAGAAAACAAGATTTTAAAATTATATTTTGAAATGTGAAAATTATTTTTGTTTTTTAAGAAACTTCAGTGCGACATTGCGCTGTAGAAAATATTATCTGCTCTAAAAAAGCAATTTTCTTTAAATTGCCGATAGCATTATAATACAAGCTGGCGCAAAAATTAATATCAAGGATGTGAAGATGCACACGATTAGGCATCAGCAGACGTTCGTTGCAACGAATTTTAGTGAAAGATGTGAAAATGTTCCCCTGCAAAGGGCAAACTGTTCATGCTGCCTCCTGACATTTGAACAGTCTTAACTGATCGCCATACTGTGTTAAACTTGGTGCGAGAAGAGGATGATTTCGTATCAAAAATCATAATGAGCGACGAAGCCCATTTCTAATTAACAAACAATATTTACCTTTCTGGGCCACAGAAAATCCACATGAAATGCAGAAAGAGACATTGCAAAATGAATGTTTGGTGCTTATCACCATAACCGTTATAGGCAAATTTTTTCTGGAATAAGTTGCTGCATTGGGTGTCGATCTATCCCGTGGGAACCACTGATACAGCTCGGGCAACGATGGAGATTTTAAGACAGCAACTTCCGGATCGGGTGATCTCCCGTTATGGAGATTTAAACTGGCTGTGCAGATCACCAGATCCAATATCGCACCGAAAAAAAGCTTACGAGTCTTATCTCCTTGTAGAACTTCATTATTTCAGTCATGTAGTGGAAAGTATGACAAAATCATACAATTAAATCAAAATGAACGATAAAATTCATCAGAAGTGCCATAGAAAAAATACAGGTGGACAGTTAAAAAAAATCAAAAAAGTCTTTGTCAATTAAATCAACAGCTTTGTTTCAATTAATTTATTAGTTACTTGTATCGTTTAAGACCAATAAAACAACATGAATGACGACTGTTTTCAATGAGTCGTAAGAGTTCTCATCAGATGAGAAGTTGCATTGATTTTCTGAAAAACGGCGCTCGACAATCTACGCCTGAAAACATCCTCTTTGCACTGCTAAGGTAGTTATTTGCAGGCCAGAAAGCTTACAGTGCGACTGCATGCAATTACCAACTCATTCATCGACTCATCATTGAAGATTGTAAAGGCTTACCCGTAGCCATTGACTACATCACTGCCAATCATTCTACTCAATATATTTCAAGTTCTATATCTCAGATGGCGTGGGATATATTTATGAATATAACGTTTTCACTGGACCAATTGATACCTACACTAATGATTCTACGAGGGTTGATAGCGTTGAAGGTCAAAGTATATTTAAGATTCCCAGACAACTGCAACTATAAAGAGGGCAGCAATTGGCAAATAAATATATTTGGTAAATTTTTTTTTATTTGTTGTTATCGGCTTAGGAATAAGCATATACCTTCATTTCAATGGCGGTAACCAATCATCAGTACCTTTCAGTCATCGTATTTGGAAAGCATTCAAAATCGTATGTTTAAACAAAAACCCAATAATATGAATTTATTCGTAGTTTTAAAAAATACAACACAACAAGCAATTAAAACTGACTTGCGTCACTATTACCCTTCGGGGGAGAGTGAATGTATTTATAAGACCAAAACGAAAAAATTAAATTTTCTTCTAACCATTTTTATTAAAATGTTCAATAAAAACTGTCAGCCCTTTTTAACTCCTTACTAATGCTCGTATATTTGATTTTTCTTTTTTTATTTAAGGAAAACTTTTTCACAAACTGTTCATTCGAAGTGCGGATATAAAATCCTGTATTTGAAAACCAAAGATTCATATTGTATAGTTAGTATCAAGGCGAATTAACTTACCGCGTGGCAGCACGACTACTATCAACTACAACAACACAAAAACAACACACACTTTCTTTATGTCTAGTGTATCGAAAAACATAATGGCAGAAAGGTGAAGCATTTTTTTTTTAATTTTCAGTACACCAGTAGTCACCTGGCTTCGTACCGCCACCTGGTAAGTCAATTCACCTTGAATAGAATAAGCGAAAGCTCGTTTTAGAGACATTTTATATAAACTAAAATATAATTTTAATTAACTAGTGTTTATTATTAAACAAAAAATGTATTTATCATAAAAATTATTTTCTATAAAATTGTACAATAAAAAAATCTAACAGCTAAATTTGTTTTTGCATTTGCACATGTACTCATGTGGACATATCTTATTAATTTTATTTTACCACGTGTTCTTTATTGTCTCCGTTGCGCTATAAGCGCATAGAAAAGGAAATTTCATTATCTGATGCTGCTATCAGCCCCACTGTCCGTTGAAGAGCGTACTGCGTTAGCATCAGGAGTACATATTTGCCTTTTGCATTACTTTGGTTTTGCGTGTGAGTGTTGAGCTTTGGGGGTTCTTATTTACTGTTACAACATTTAAATAGGAAGCAACGGAAGTACGCCAGTTTATGAATGAAGAGACTAGTTGTTTGTTTAATTTTTATTCCCTATTCTTCTTAATTTATCCCCACGTTAATTAAACTAAAACTTAATGAACAATGTTTAGAACAACAACAACAACAACAACTTAAGGTCCTTCACCTCACTACATCTGTAAGAGTTATACCGCATAATATTCGTAAAAGTAATTAGACAACATTTCATGATGAAAGTTTAAAGTTCTTGCTGTTGTACGTTTAGAGTTTGTGGTACAATGAATGTGTGTCCGCAGGGCATGATAAAAATGGTATGGCTGACACTGGAATAAGTTGTTTCCTTAATGCATTATTTTTAATGTGTATTATGTTAGTATTAAAAAAAATCCTTCTTAAACCGATTTAATAAAAAGTTTAAAAGTCCAAGGTGGCCAACAAAGACAAACGTTAGAGTGAAAGAAAAGGTTATTTTAATTGTATAACAGTATTTAGAGCGGCTTACTACAATTAAGAATTTTAATAAGATAATTTTAAATTTTAAATATAAGAAATTTTTTACAATTTGTTTGCTGCAACGAATATTTATATTAACTAGTCCTTAAACGCTTAAAGAAATCATCATTATATAATTAGAAAATAAAACTTAATATCTTTTATACTTAACGAAAAAAAAAATATATAGGGCCATAATATTATTAATTTCTGGGGTGGAGGATTGGTTGAGAATAAATGTCATGTCGACCGGCGCCGTTAACATCTATTCTGACAGTCGTACCTTCGTAATAAGCCGACAGTTTCGGGCTGCATCACTGGACTGGACACTGTCTACATTGATATTCAACTTTAGTGTATTATGAGTTTTACATTAAGTTTTGGCTGGCTCGATGTCTGAAAAAATTCTTACTGCCACCACTACCAATAAAAAGACAACGATTCCTGGGCGGACATATACTGAACGATCTTTGCGAAGGATCAAGGTCAAGTAGACAAGGCTAAATAATGTTTTAAGATACTTTACGACAACAGGATTGATCTAGTACTCCAAAAATTCTGACGGGTTGTACGATCATCTAGAGTTTAGTTGATATTTTTTACTCAGTAAACTGCTACAAAAACCAACCAACTACCCAATCAGCCACCCCAACGTTACATAGTGCTGTAAGTACAATTGTTCGTCTGCTGCTGCGTTATATTTCGCTTGATATTTTAAGATTTAATAAAAATAAAAAATAAAGCTTTTTTGTATTAAATATAATGAATAAAACACGTACTTGACAATTAAAGTTTATACAGTGTTGGCTTCAATATATAGAGCATATTGAGGAGCACCTTCCCTTCATTTTAAGATTTAATAAAAATAAAAAATAAAGCTTTTTTGTATTAAATATAATGAATAAAACACGTACTTGACAATTAAAGTTTATACAGTGTTGGCTTCAATATATAGAGCATATTAGGAGCACCTTCCCTTCAGTAACCTAAAGATTTCGATTTTTTATCGGACTGACGAAATCTAAACCAGTATCACAATTTTTTTCTTTTTTGGAATGAAAACATTAAACTCACAAGCAGATTTTAAGGATTTGACCGAACAATAATGGAACTAAGTTAAAACTACCAAAAATTGCTCTTCAAGTCATCAGTATTCAAATCAATCGAAAACGGTTTTTGTTAAGCCAAGTATGGAACGCTTATCTCAAGATCAGATTTAGGAACGATTTTAAACAACAATGATAAAACTCTATGTTTGAAGAAATGGACTTAATTTAAGACAGAAATGGTTCTCGACTAGAATTTTGGCTTAAAGTCCAAGCTATGCCGTGTGCTATTGCAATCCTTGAACAGGATTAATCTAACAATTTTTTTAACTTTGATTTTTATAGCCTCTCTTCTATTTGTTTGCTTTTTATTTAAAATTTTTTAACATCTGAATTCAGGCCTCCCTGTTTATTGCATGTTTACGAGTATAAGAAAAAGCTCTCAAATTTTTAAGAACGATTTTTATTGCAAGTCAAAGGAAACATTTTTTTCCTGCTGTATTCTCAATATTTAACTTTTTATATTGATTATCAAGAATCCATTCCAAACGCAAACATCAATTAAAACGTTAGAGATAACTTTTCTTTACACAAAGAGCAATTACACATGGATGCGCAAAAATACTATTTTTGTACCGCAGACCGTAAAACTGGAGTATTTTATTTTTAATTGTGATTTATTGCTTTTAATCGCTGGTAGCAAAATATTTTTTGGATAATTGTTGTTGGTATTAGGACTTTTTCATATAACTTTAATAAGAGTTTTTGTGTGTAAACAAAATTAGTGGTCCCCTCGGTTAAATTGTTTTAATAACTTTTTGTCAAAAAGAATATATATGTATATACCTGGAAATATTTGTTCAAGAAATTTTTATAGTCCCCAATAAGAAATTTCCGAATGTTAAGATTAAGTTATAAACACATACCTGTAAAGATAACAAAATAAAAGGATATTTGATTTAATATTGGGTGTCATAGAACTGTTTTAAAATGCTCTTATAAATTGAAACGAATAATTCCTTCAAACATTTATTTTAAAATTTAAAAAACAAAAATTTAAAAGTTTTTATAATTATAACACATATGACACAATATTTGTATTTCCTGGCCAAATATTAGCGAGATATTGAAAAAAAATATTTGTTAAACAAGACCAGGCATTTGATAAAGTGTGGCATGAAGGCCTAATTCTAAAATTGAAGACATATCTACCAATAAACATTGTAAATCTTTTGGAAAGTTACATTATTGCCCGGAAGTTCACTGTCGTGGAAGGAGACTTCATGAGTGTGCCCGAAACCATTTCATCTGGGGTGCCTCAGGGGAGTATACTGGGGCCAGTTTTGTATTTGATTTATACCTGTGATATGCCTTTGAGCAGTAATATCCTCACCTCTACATTTGCCGATGATACAGCCTGCCTTAGTATGCATGAAAACCCTCACGAGGCATCCCGTTACCTTCAGCAACATATTAACCTGTTGGAATTGTGGTTGAACTTATGGAGAATAAAAGTAAATGAACAAAAGTGTGTTCATGTTACATTTACCCTACGAAGAGACACTTGTTCCCCCATTCAAATCAACAATCAAGTTGTTCCTCAACATTCACATGTGAAATATCTTGGTATTCACCTCGACCGACGGCTTACATGGAAACACCACATTGACTCTAAGCTGACACAAATGAAGCTTAAATTAACCCAGATACATTGGCTGATTGGTAGAAATTCTACCCTCAGTCTAGATTGTAAACTTTTAATATACAAGTCGCTTTTGAAGCCGATATGGTGTTACGGAATTCAGCTATGGGGCACTGCTTCAGCTTCCAATGTAGAGAGAATCCAACGAATGCAAAACAAAATATTAAGGTTAATAACTACGGCTCCATGGTACTTGAAAAATTCTATTTTACATCGTGATTTAAATATGCCACTTGTGACCGCTGAAATTGCAAAATATGCTGGAAAATATTTAACAAAACTCGAGTTCCATCCTAATCCCCTTGCTCGTAACATCTTGAACTTTCCTGGACACATCCGCTTAAAAAAGAGGGACACTACGGCATTAATACGCAACTCTCCAGATGAAATTCTTTGAAAATATTTTTTGTGCGTAACATGAATTTTATGTATTATTAATTATTATCACTAAGTTTATGTCCGACACTGGTTGGGCCTAATAATTATTTATATATTTAAGATTTGAACACTTATTGTTAGTTCAATTATTTGAAGATACAATAAACATATATTAGCGTGAAAAAAAAAAAAAAAAAAAAAAACAAGACCTAAACATTAAACAAAAATTCCAAAAAAAATCCAAAAAACCATTTGAACAAATTTACAAAATCAAGCTTAAAATATAAAAAAATATTATTCGTGTAATAAATTTTTATAAAAATTGCCAAATCGATATTTTGTAATAAAAGTGGTATTATAATTTTGTTAGCCATACCAAAGTATCACAATTTTATTTACGGCAAAAACCTCTTTTATCTGAAATAAATCAAAATAAGTGATAAAGGAAAGATCCTTAATCAACACAAAAAGTAAATGTTTTGATTTTTAGAAGTCCGTAATAATTAGCGATGAGAAATGAAGCACAGTATTTACGGGTCAGGTGGTCGACGCATTATTTGGAGAAAGCCAAATGATTCCCTCAATATGGAAAACATCAAGCTGATAGTTAAAATAAGGAAGAGGATCTGTTATGGCACATGAGTTGTATGTCTGCCTTAGGAATTGGAAAGCAAAATAAAGACCATATGAGAATGAATATTTTCTCTTTTTAAATCAATTTGGAATAGTTTATTCATATGGTCGAAATAAAATTATTAAATCATTTGTTATGTTGACATTGATAGATTTTTCAGTACAAAGTATTGACTACGATTCAATTTGCCTCCGCGAACCAAACTGAGTAGCTTTATGCTTAAACAGCGTTTGGAAACTTAATTCCAAGGTCCGTACTGTTGCCCAAACCGAAATGAAGTAGTCACCGCGAGTGCAAAACGTTTCTGAAATTTTTTTACTAACGCGCAAGACCCCTCAAGAACGAACGTGTGCAACTGAAATCAAGAACGTTCACTCGTCATTGACCTCAACAAGTCGGAATTTCACACATCAGCCCAAAGATTTCGTATTATTCGCTTATGATGTCGCTTAGGACTCAGCAATTAAAGACAAATGATCATCCATTTCATTATGGGTTCTAGGTTTAGGCCATACTGAAATACCAACCGGGTATCGAATTTGCTCGACATGTCTTCTCTTCTGACGTGGCGCATTTTTATCTCAGCAGCTACACCAGCAAACGAAATCGCCACACATGACTATCGGTAAGCCCGCATGTCCTTGTTGAACAGCAAAAGGTGGTATCATTGGACAATTTTTTTTTTTACAAATGCTGCTGGAAACACTATCTCAGTGAATGACGAGCGCTACAGAGTCGTGATTAAGGACTTTTTTGTAGCCAAAAATGGAAAATATGAGCTTGGATAATCTTTGGTTTTATAAGGATGGCGCACCATGCCACACAGCTTATCAAACTATCGATCTTAGATACGCTAAGTTCGTTAATCATGTTATCAGCCGTCTTGGGGATTTCAGCTCCGGAGCTGCATTTCAATCATTTAGACTCTTTCCTGTAGACTGCAGTTAAAGACCGATGCTAGGCGAATAATCTATAAACGATTCATATGCTTAAGGCTAATATCGTTCCATTCATTTGTGAAATAGAACCAGAAACCGTCAACAAAGTCTTGAAAAATTAGACTGACACGATCAGCTACTGCCAAGGCAAACGCTGCTGTTTTTTTTTCTGCTTTAAATAAAAATTTCCTCATATAGTTACAAAAAAGAAAGATCTATGGATTATTATGATACATAACAAAATTTCATTATTTCGTCATTTGAAGATTCTAGTAACGACGGATATGCCACAAAGTATTGATATGCACACATACGATGTTAAACTATTACACTAACGTGATGTTATGTAAAAGCAAAATACTTTGTGAGTCAAAAAATTAATTAGAAGTCTAGAAAATTTTAAGAACAGACTATGGTAGCCAACTGATGATAAATATTTTTTCGTCATTTAAGTCTCCGTACTTCTCTTACCACGTTCTCATGATGGGAAGATAATAACAATTCTCTCATGCAATTATTAAAAAAACTTAAATAATTTTGTATGCAAAATACTTTTGGATGTAAATAATTTTGCTCTTTAAAAAGTTTTACTAATGATTCTATTGGTTTAATTGTGGTTGTTAATTTTTTCTTAAGTGATATAAGTATTAGAAATAGCTTATGGACTCAATTTTTCATTAAGTCATGATGTTCGCAAAAAAAATTATACATTTTATGACAGAAAGATATATTTTAAATGACAAATTCATGTTATCAAGTTTACAAAAATTTTATGCCCAGTTAAAGGAAGTATTTTTTTTCTTTCTTCATTTCTACACTCTCTGCATAAAACGATAAAAACGACAAGGCATTCGACATAAACAGATTCTAAGCATTTAAATGATAAAGTATTTAAAGTCAAATCTTAATGACAAGGACTTTATTATTTAATTTTACATTATCTTTTGTTGGAATAGTGTAGATGTAGCAATAATACATAAAAAATATATTAAGATGTCAGATGTAAAAAGATTCATTCCCTCCATTATATACAATTGTAACATTTTGACATTCACCGCATGCCCATGTTTAGTGACTCTGTCAAGCAGTGCGCAGACTTTTTGTAACATTTCCAAAAGTTTCTGCTTCATTTAACAATTATCATCTTTCGTTTTCAGATTGGCTGAAAAAGAGAAATACTAGTAACTGACTTCATTATATCATTGTTGCTATAATGGAGCTGCTGTTTGTGTCATTTCACATAAAATTAAAACATTGAAATTTATATTTATAAATCTAATTTACTCCAACAACAGGTAGTGCTTTACTGGTATATTCGCATCGTGTGTAGCTCTGTTTTTTATTGAACACATTTTAAAGTAGCCATCCGCAGATAAATTGTTAGTGGTAGTTGTTATTTGGTTCTAAGCATCGTCAATGTTAGAGACATATCATCTAGGTGATTTCCGAGAACTTGCTGCGCTTAATCTGTACAGATGTGTCTCAAATTTACGTGGATATCTGGCTTTTGGAAGTACCCCACGGTGCTATTGAGTGAACTTAATAATATATGTACATTGCCGTCATGGTCCTTGAACAAACTGGAGCTATTTAACGTCTATCGCTTTTAGAAAACCGCTTCTGTTGCTTAACAACAGTACCTAGAGCATTGGTAGCATGGGTAGCAGGAAAGCTAGGAAGCCAGCCTTTAGCGGTGACCCAAGCAACAATCTTCTTTTCGCGATTTGTATCTCGACCACAGCCACCTTGGGATCCCCAAAGGGTCAACACGAATAACTAATCTGATTACCGTGGCATCATATAGGCCTCCTATTATTCTGGATCATCAAACGTGGCTGAAGAAATTTTTTTCTACCAGTTTTAGGCCCCGTACAGCCTGAGGTAGCTCCTCATTCGCAGGCGAACAAGCGTTACCTGATTTTACCTTTAAATCCTTATACGCATACTCGTTGCTCTGTTCTTTCAAGAATTGGATAGCAGTT
This sequence comes from Germaria angustata, assembly GCA_963681545.1. Taxonomy (NCBI): domain Eukaryota; kingdom Metazoa; phylum Arthropoda; class Insecta; order Diptera; family Tachinidae; genus Germaria; species Germaria angustata. The sequence goes on from OY812998.1 coordinate 110,267,345, forward strand.
CAAAAATACATAAGCTTTTAGGGTTTATCAGCAACAGGCGAAGTTCCTGAAATCATATCAGGCTACGAAAACCCTGGAAGGTTTAGACTGCAAAGAACATAAAATTTCTACCAAAAAAAATCTATTCATAAATAACTATAGTCCTAGGTCTTGCACAAGATGTTATAGCTTCACCACGACTTGGCTGCTGGTATACTGGTATGGTATTTTCGAGGATACCGCGATGACTGCCGTTGAAATTTATTCGTTAGTTATTATGATCGAATCAGTGCCAGTAGCTGGTTTCGTGGTTCAAGTTTTAAACACCTAAAAACGTATATGAGTAGATGCTACTGCTAAACAACAAAAGTCAATGTTATAAGAAGTACATTATGTATTGCAGTACAAAGTCTGCAAGAGAGACAGATCCAAGATATTCCATGATAACCTTTCGTCTACTTGCTAGTCCGGGACAAATATATAAGAAGTGTTTTACAGCTGCTCATATTACTCTTGATAGAAATTCTATGGAAAAGGATCTAATCTTTCAATTCTGCACAGTTTTATGGAGTGAAGTAGAAATCTTGGCCGATCCGTTGTTCTTTTAACGTACTATTAACCTCACCTAAAGGCATGGAAAATTTGCATGAACTGACCAGCACTCATACAAAATTTTTCTTATTTCTGCCATCGCCTGTGATTCGAAAGTGTGAACCACACTTGAAAATACCCGTCATTTTTACTTCCATTAATACAATTAAATATAAATGTATTGCAGTTAAATTTGGATTTGAAATTTACTTATTTCTTTATTATTATCAAATTGAATATTTTTCGTAACGTCCAAGCCAGAGCCATTTGCTGTACTTAAGCTTTGAGATTAAATGTTTGCTCTTAAACAAAAAATCCACAATTTTTTTACTGGATTGAATTATAAAATAAAAATAGGACACAATTTAAACTCAAATTACCACAGACCACACAGGACCACATCAAGATAAGAATTAAAAATTGTTTTTGTATAAAATGCAACAAAAAAAAAAACAGAAAATGTAACAAATGGAAAGGGATAATAATTTACTCGTATGCATGTATGGGTTTCATAATCGGAATACTGCGTGCAAATTTGTATTTTATTTCATAATAGCACGCAGAGACATTAAGTGAAATAAAACCAGAAGCTGAATTTTCAAAAATGTTTATCCTTATTTTGAATATTATTTATTAATCGAAAATTTTTCTTTGTTATTTGTTGTGGGCAAGAATACCAAATATTTTTAATACATATTATTATTCATTATTAAATAAATGAAAAACAGCTTTACAAACCATTATTTAGTAATTATGTATTAAAAAAAATTGTTTTATAGGCATTTTAAATCAGCCATAAATTTACTTTAAGGGGATGTTTTTAAAATATTATATTATACTTAAAATATCTCTACAAATGCAGTAAATAGGAATTAAAGCTTGAAGTTTTAATTCTTAGTAGGAATTTTATTATTTCTTTCATTTGTGAAGAAATATCACTAAATTATAAAATTTAGTCTGTGATGTGTAGTCAATAAAATTCCTTAGGTCATAAAATAGTTGAAGTAGGGCGGCCCTATGCTCCCCAGAGGAGTCAGAAGAACATCTATAGTGTTTAGCATACGATTTCTTAACGTAGTTATTAACTAATGTTAATAATAATGTGTCCATTTTTACTAATTTTAATTGAAATATTTCTTAAACTCACCAAAAGGTTAAAAAATGTATTTGTAACTATCGATATTTCGATACTCATTGGGTGTAATTTTGAGGAAACTGTTTTTGTTATATAATAAAAGTATTATTTTATTACTATACAAATAAAATTTCTTGCATAAAATACACAATGAGTATCGAAATAGCGATATCTACAAATAAATTTTTTTTAAAAACTCAATAAAATCTTGAGGTAATGCAAGATTTTAATTAAAAATAATGTGAAAGTTAAAGCTAAAGTAATATATTTTTTGCCTACGGCTGTAAATACTCATGTTAGTTTCTTTTCACTCAATATACACTGTGATAGAAGTTAATAACCAGAAAATTGATGGTATTTATTTAAATATCAAGAAGAGAGTAGAAAATTTTATTTAAGCAAAAAGGTATAATGCTCTGCAAATTGCCCATTTTCTTTTACGTTCCTAAAAGAAAAATATTAGATTTAATGGTAGTGATCAACACAGAAGATATTTCTATTTATTTCTTTTTTCCCAAGCAAGTGTTTATTTATTACATCAATTCTTCATATTTCTTTTACAAAAAACTACCTTTTTTGCAAACAAATGTTTCTTCTCTGAAAAATTTGCTTTCGCGTCCTATTTTCTTTAAAATCTTTGAAGCATAAAAAAAGCTCATATGAAAATTGTGTACAAAATTCTACAGACTTTTTTATTTATTTCTTCGGCCATTCAAACAAATTCAAAAGACACTTGCTTATTTAAAAAAAAGAAAACAAAAACACTCACATTTTTTCCTTCATTGTATTCGTCCAATTAAATGCAATTAACGGAACGTATGAGGAATATGAAGTATTTTGTAGAGAATATTGCGTACACGACTCCAATGAATTTGAGTGATATTCTCTATATATATATATATTTTTTTCTTACTGATTAACATCACCATGGTTCTTGAATTGATATAATGATATTCTAAGAATTAAATCATCTAAATTAAATCATTAACTTTCATAACAAAAGATTTATGAAATTAAAATATGTATCAAATTTTTTATACGAAATATTCTCCAAATTAACTATTTAATATTTTATTGTTTGTTGTTGGCTCAGCTGGGTATATGCCTGTATTTCAAACAATGATCAGTACCCTTTAGCCAAATCATGTCTGAAAAGAATTCAAACCCATGCAAATACTATATGCGAATCCAAACAGAACTCAGTCATATTTTTCTTATTTTTATATTGATACTTAAAAAATAGTTAATGATAAGCGAAAACTTTCTGTAACTTTAGTTCGTTATAATTGTAATAATTTGTTTGAAATATTGTATAAAACTATTGTTACATGAAAAGTTGTCCGTTAAGGTGAATTCACCCATTCGTTTTGAACGATCCGAACGCCTTTTTATATGTAGTTTGAAGTCTCTATTTTTTTGAGAGAGAGAAAAAGAGACTAAATTTAATGCGGAACAATTTTCGCTTGAATTGGTTTTTACTCTCTTTATCTCTCTCTCTCGAAAATAGAGACTTCAAACTACATATAAAAAAAGCGTTCGGAACGTTAAAAACGAATGGGTGAATTCACCTTTATACAAGATAGTTCATTACAAGCGGGTGTACATTATAACCGAACTAAACTGTAATAAATAAAAATATAAAAATATACAAATCGATTCTGCAAAGATTATATTACGAATATAAACAAACAGAAGAACATTTGGAATTTCCTTAGAGGAGAAGAAAAATAAACCATAATATTTTCTAATAACCCTAAAGCAGACTATATTACTCGACATGGAAAAGCCCACATCTTTTATAAATGACCTCGATGTGATGATTGCATTTGCGTACAAAAGAGTTTTTATCATTTGCAGTTTATATAATAAAGCGATTTTAGCTTTTTCCTAAATTAATGTTTTCTCTATATTCATTTCTTATTAGAATTTTACAACAGACTAACAAATTATAGCTGAAAACCAAAATTGCCTTTACGAGGCTTATAGAGTATTTGAACAATTACTCATACACTGTGTTCCCAGAAACATCATGGGCTCGTTGTTCAGCCTTCGTAAACTAGTAGTTAGTGTACTAGACTAGTAGTCCGAAGGTTGCAGATTCGACTCCTGCCGCAGTTTGTATTTCTTAATAAAAGAAAACATGATTTCCATTTATACACAATCACCGCCACCTTAAAAGTTTTTTCTATTTATGAACTAATGTTGGAAATATAAATCTGAGAAAAAGTCTTCTTTTTGAAAACTGTTTTTCGGCAGATTAAAAATCAAGATATTTTATTGGGGGCCATTATGTCTAACAAAAATACAGCTGACTTCCTTTCATTTAAATTTTTATCTATAAACACCATGATAGATGGGCCGGTTGGTTTTGTGCGTGACGTAGCCAGTTGGATTACCGGCCTGCATTATGCAGCTTGATATGATTTATTTCACGCAAAATAAAATTTCCAAAGTCAACCGACTTGAAGTCATGAATTTTCATACATTTTCTTTTATGCTTAACATCTCTGCGCAATTTATAACTCACAAGACATTAAAAAATTCCATAATACTAGCATTTCAAATAAATATCAATTAAATGTCTATAGAAAAGGCTGTTTGCCATTCATGACAATTTCTGCTTAGATTGTTTCAATTAAATGCCCTAATAAAATAATACAACAGAAACAACAATTTCATAGTTGCTAGGTAATAACTATGAAAATAGTAAAATGAATTAATAATTTGTTTTTACCTTCCAGAGCAAGACAAGAAAATCAATGCAGGCAAATTGAACTGAATGATATGAATGAAGGCAACAAAAAAATATTTTTGTGAAACTAATATAAATATTTATGTTTATGGGATGAAATAATAAGTTTCTACGACTTCTTGTTTGAATTTCTTCAATGACAATTTAATAATATACAAAGGACTTTAATCATAATATTTATAAAAAGGATTATAGAATTATTACTAAAAAGATTTTTATGGATATTTCTTTATAAGGTTTTGATTAGTTACTCTGAATAGAAAGTTACTTAATATAAATTTATACAAATCCTTATTTCAAATTAAATGCCACAAACTTGTACATACACTAGAATTCAATCTTTACAAGATGTTTAAAATTCTAGGATATATGCTACTGATTTTTGTACGATTTATACTTTCTACAAAATTTCTATTGCGGTTATGTATTTGTGGCACTTTATCGCCTTGTTTCAAAGTATGAGCTACAGTTGGTAAAGCTGAACTCACATGTACTTAGTTTGTGGAGCAATAGGCAAAATACAACTACTTATTGTATATATAAAAATTTTATAATATATTTTCTTTAAGTGGCACTTAAATTTAAAATTTCGGGCAACTTATCTTTAACAGTGGTCAAGTTCGTCATTAAATTGTCGGTGGCTGTGACGACTGAGCAAAATAATTGGCAGTGGCTAAAAGTCGACTTCAGACGATATTTTTCTTAGTAGATTTCCAAAACAGTAAGTTGAACTATGTACTCGTAGACCAAATACAATTAATGACAGAAACTAATTCAAACGGCTTCAGATTATTTCTTAATATTATTTTTTATATATTTTTTGTCTGTAAAAAATTTCACTCACTTTTTGGGACAAATCAAAACTTTAAATTTTTGCGTGAAATATGCGGAAAAGCAATTTATTTTAAAGATGACAATGCATAAAAACAGAAGGCATTTTCGATTCAGTGTCAAACTGTACACAAAGAAAGAGAAAAAATAATTTTCTTTGTAACGATTTTTTAATAAACGTGTAAAATATTAGTTAATTTTGCATATATTTATATTAAAATATTTCATTTTCGATAAATTTCATGGCAAATAGTCAAAGCTTTCTCCGCTTAAAAAATACGAAAACAACATTTTTCGTTTTAATTTGATATTGGTTTTTTCTGATCTAGAGGATAAAGTCCACAAAGGAGTCCTGCCATGTTGAACCGAGAACTTTGGGCAATTAATTCAAGCAATCCATAAAATTTATCTCGACTTTATGGTATGTTTGCACTATTAACCTGAAGTAATACGTTAACAATAAGTTCCAATATTTGTACCATGTTTTATCCTTTCCTTTAAATATTTCTCTCAGTTCTCTTTAGCATTGTTCAAAATTCTTTAGTTTGATTGCTACGTTTTATATAATTTTCATATACTGCACAGCGTTTGCATAATTATTATTATTATTATTATTGTTAAAATTATTATTTATATATTTTTTTTTCTCGCTCATGCAACGAGTCCTTTTCTTCTTTCAAGTGAAAATTTCATGTTGAAAACAGACTGTAAAATACAAAAAAACTTAAATGAAAAGAAAATATCAGCAAGAGAAAAATTAAAAGAGAAATAAAACAAAAGGATAACAAGGACGAACTAGTTATTAAAAATAAATGCTTAAATAAAACTATGCAAGTAAAAGGGAAAATACACTATCAAGGACTGGTTTAACAAATAAAAAGATGACGGATGTATTGTTATTGTAAATTCACAGCAATTATGTAGAATTATATGGAATTACAAATAAAAATACAAATGGGTATTTTTGTGCCAGAATGTAACAGGAGGAGGAAAATCAACTTTGAAATTTTTAGCTAAATTTTTTTCTCTTATGATGAAATAAATGAGATGTTACAAATATTTTAAATATTAAAATGCACTGGGATAAGACTCAGAAATTGAAGTATACGATAGCAGGAGGAGCAAAGAGGCAGCAATGGTATTGATCATTAAAAGCGAAATAAAGAAAAGAATTGAACTCGAATGTTATAGAATTTTCTGTCGCTCTTTTGTTCCCAAAGTCGAGACTAACTAGTGCTGGGCACCTACAATCCATCTAGCAAAAATAATGGACATTTGACATTTTCATCGCTCCTAAAGCATCCCTTTAACTGGATTTCATCGAAAAGGGGTAAAAAAACTCCCCTTAAAAAGCGATATAATGGGATATGATATCCGTATGGACACATACATATATAAGTCAAAATCTAAAATGTGCTTAGAGCTTTATTTCGTACTAATTCATAATTGTTGCTAAAATGTTCCACAAAATGGATTGTATGGAGCAAGTGTGCATGAGAAAAGTATTTCCCTAAAATTATACGTAACACATTTGTTGCAAATTATTTTGTATGAAGTATGCTTTGCAAAAAAATGTAAAGGACATTTTTCTGAGAGAAAATAAAAAAATTAAACGATGTGAATAAATATTAAATGTAATGAGGATCATTTTCACATACATTGAAATATACAACAGACTGTGGGACGATTGGCAATTGAAGTTCTTCAAAAAAAATATTTTTGTTTTCACATCTTGAGATCACTTCAGATCCAAGGCACAGCGTCTAAGAAAGGGAGCATCTTGACAAACCTATGGCAAAATTGTCATAAATTGTAGATCGTATTAATTTTTTTGGAAGTTCTTTTTGTTACTAGATAATGACCGCTTTAATAAAGCTCCTATTAAAGCGGTCGTTAAACATATTTACCACATAATTGTGGAAATTTTTGTATATTTAAAATTTTCAAAGGCAATCATAAAAGATCTCACGTCAACAAGATGTCCTAAATTTTATCTACGTTATTGTGGCTTTGATTAAAAAAAGGCAGTTTTCGTTGAACCGTGTCTGTATGAGTGAGCAAAATAAGTGAGAAAAATAATTTTTTATATCATTATGGAAATTAGTTCATTTCAAAAACAAGTACGCAAAAGGAACACAAAATAGAAACAAGGATTTTTTTTGAGCTTGTCAAAGTTTAATGATTTTATTTTTTTAAGAAAAGAAAAAAATAGAACTTGTCTTTGAATTCAACCACAAATACTCAAAGACAGTACGTTTTCTTAAGCATATTTTTCTTTTAATATTGTTAAAAAAAAATTGAAGCGAAGAGCCACGTAATCTTTATTTAAAAAGGCCTATTGCTACAGGCACGCACAAATTTGTAATGATTACTAAATGCGCGTTAGCATTTAGGCCCATAGACTACTGGACTTGTGATTCATAAAATAATCCCAAGAAAAATCTGTTTGAAAATGCAGCCAGATAACAATTCGGGTAGTACATGAACTACAATGCTTTCAAACGACAACGTTCTGGATTGCGGGACAGGCTGTAAGTCTTTGACTTTTCAAAGAATATTTGAACTTAAGGGTGGTACATGCTCACCCTTTTGCTTCAAATAAATAATTTCATTGCTTAGTATTAAACGGAAGTTTTACTGGTTCGACCCTATCAGGCGGTAAATTAATAAAATGGTTTTTAAAGTTTCTTATCATATTTATAAGAAAAAACATGGGTACTCCCATTTAGAAAAAAAAATACTCCCTGTATAACCTTTTTATGTCGGGGCCTTTTAAATACTAAATAAGTAAAAAATTCACTTGCAAAAATTAATTAAATATATGAAGTAGGTTTTAGAAAAAATCACTGAATTTATGTATAACAACGCACAATGGGGTAAATACGACTTACCCCATTGTGTGTAGACTCGTAAAAACAAATACCAATACAGAAATTGTCCCAGTGGTGGAAATGCATAAAAATTAGAAGTTGAACGCAAAAGGCGATCACGGTATAGATGTAGAATGTATACGGCGTTTTTTATACCATTGTTCCGGATTAGTAGGAAAAAGAATGGTAGCCATAAGTTCTCATGAAATCGAAGTTTCAGACATTGAAGTAAAACATATAAACAAAACTTCGTAGTGAGTTCCGGCTGGTTCTACGAAGAGATCTGGCTTAAATCGTGGTATAACAAACGACCAGTGAGTCTGATCGAGTGTCTTCTAGCCAAAACAATATTCCGGTTCTGTGAATACAATAAAAAAAACTTTACAATTACAATGAAATAATCTAAACTTGCACTATTTCTGAATCTCAACATTTTCATTACCAATATTTTTCTTTTAATTTCGTGGATGGGATTCATATATTGTTTTGTTAAGTCTAGAAGTTTCCACTGCCAAAATAAAGCAGATCTACAAATTGAGAAAGAAGAAAAAATTCGTTTCCGTAATTAATGTCTCTTACTCTCAATATGTTTGCCTTAAAATGGCTGTTTGTGTCTGTGTTCCATTTTTCTTTCAATTGTAGTTTCTTCTCACTGCTGATTTCTGTGAAAATATGCCCTCAAGTATTTGATGTTGATGTCTACATTTATCATCTGGCAGATGCAAAACAATTCTATGGCCAACTGCAGCAGCTCAATTTTTACACATTTTTTACACCGTTTGTTTTCGTGTTGCATACAACAGTTTAAAACTCAGGTATATGAATTCATCGCCTGAAAGAATATTTTGTAGTCAAACAAGAAATGTTGTTAGAGGTTTTTTACTTTTAGCAGCACTTGTGGCAGTAGTAAAAAAGAAACTTAGAATTGCATTATCAGCAACAGTATACAATATAAAGTTTCATTAACACGCATGAAGGGCAACCAACTTTAAAAAAACCCTTTAAAATTAAACAAACAAAAAACATTTTTCATGTATAAAAATATAAAGAAATAGGTTACAAAAATCATCAAAAAAGTCACGAGGATGCAAAAAATAATGGACTCGACAGTAGTAAAAATTTAGAACGATTGCAATCATTTTAACATTAGCTTGCCCTTTCAGGAAGTTCTCCCATTTACAATATATTACGATAAGCCATTGCCAAAAGTAATTTTTTATGGGAAACCAAAAGCCTGTATTGAAATTATATTTTTTTGAGAACACAGTTACAGAGATTTGTAAAAGTAATTTTATTTTAAATCATGTTATAATCGGTAACGACAACTGCAAACTTTAATTACACATCTACAGAATTAATATGAGCTGCTGCGCTTCAACACACATTACCAATATTCCTAATGGCTTGAATTTCGTTGAAACCTAAACTCTACCGTTAATACGTATCAACATTTGTACTATGTTACTGTTACATGTGTAGACAAAATGCTTTTAGTACAGGATGTCCTTAAAATCCCAAACCAAATGAACGCTCAAAACAATTCTCTATTCTTTTTGAAATTGCTTCAGATCGCCTATAAAAAGTAATATTTTGCCATATCCCAAAGCCATTTTCCATTTCCTAGAACATCGCAAGTTTAAAAGAAACCAAAAAAAAATGTTCGAAAACTTGTCCAAAGTAGTGTCGACATGGAAATAAAAGAGCATAGAGTTTCCATTTTTTATGTTTGCTGCAATCGTACATGTAGAAATAAATATACTGCCACATGCTCAAATACGAGTTCACAGATTTACTTGTCATTACAAATGGATTGTTCTTGAATATTTTATTACTGGTAGACTTTTTCAGGATATCTCTTATGCATATTCGCATACACAAGTACAGATTAACATAAATTAGCATATATTATTGTAGACCAGGGATGCCCAAACACATACTATTATAATTATATACTAGTGTTAAGGGTAGCAGTTCAGTCACTTCACGCCCTTGACCACTTATTGATTCGATTTACATTTTCGCATGAATTTTATAGCATGCAACATTTTCTAAAACTAAAATATAAAACAGGTTGGGATAAAAAATATTGCAAGAAATCGTTTCAAACGCTGTCAGTCTTAATATCCTGTCTGGTTCAATATTTCTCTTATTAGCGAATAAAAAAAGTTGCATGCAATAAATGTTCATGCAAAAATGAAAGGTGTGTGTCCAGTCTTAATGTCAATAATAGATAGAATCAGAATTTTTAAACAATTTATTCACTATAGAGTTACTCAATCTTAAAAGTAAAAACAAAAAAAAAAAAAATCGGTTTGCACTCAATGCTGCTAGAAATTTTTTGTTGAGAAGTAAAATAGTCGAAGTCGTCAAGATATTCATAAAAGAAAATATGGACCGATGATGTGCCCATTCATCCAGAAATGCGAGGACGATTATGGCTACTGTAAAATGGGCGAAGGCGGAACGTTGCCTGAAAAGAACACACATTTTGATAAAAACAATTCCATCATTTTCACGTGCATTGAACTCTATATCCGCCCATGGCGATTTGGAAAAACAGATAATATAAACGACAGCCAATTTGGCAGATGTAGTTTCAACAATGTGTTCGCTATCAACTGTGAAAGTTCAGAAGTCCCTACTAAAAGATCCATTAATTTGCAAATTAACCATAATATTTTGCTCTCAGATTGCGGTAATTTTATTCAGAAGTTTAAGATAATGATTATGTTCTACTGTCTTTCTGTGTTGTGTGTGTATGTGTGTGTGTGAGCGTCAACAATATTAAGAAAGTTCAAAGTTCATATTTACTTCTGCCATGTTATTTGATTTTCTTTTGAGCATTTCTAACAATTGACTAAATATTCATTTTGTGATTTCCTCTTTCAGGATCTACTAAACTTTTTTAATATTTTAATTCATATTTAACAACATTTAAGTCATTATTTATTTTCTTGGGTAACTCGTTGGATTGTTCTATATTCTTATACGTGTATTCTGTGCTGCGACAAAACATGACTTTCTTTGTAAGAAATAAAAATAAAAAAAATTCTTGTTAGTTGAAAATCTTTCTTTGCTCTTACTGCCATCTGACATGTGGAAAATACATGTTTACAAAGAAAAACTGAAAGGTTTTCTATTCTGTTACGTTTTAAGAAAATAAAACAATAGTACAAAGAATATTGTGAATCTAAACAACATAAGAATAGATATTTATCAAGTTAGAAAACGCCTTTAAGGTATTATAGGATATTTTATTTAATTGTATATGGGAGTCTCTGCGAATTCTATTTGTTGAGCTATAATAACATTTAAGCCCTTAGGAAATATCGCTAAATTGGCAATCGAACTTACCTTGTTTTTGTAAACATGCATATAATACCAAAACCAAATGTTGAAATCAGACTTTTGCCTAGAAACAATAATATTTTCTATCTCTAATGGCGGCTGAGATAACATAAGCAAACAACTAAAAGCCCAACCATATAAAAATAAAATTAAGTTTGTATTGCAAAATGCCACGTAGGCAATTTTAAGAATGGTGCAATAAAATCTAAGACAATAAAAGGAAAACAAAGAATTTATGAAGGCCTAGCTTCAGGCTACCCACATAAATACTTAAATTGGTGTATACATTAAGGCATCTTAGAAAAATTTAAAATGAATATTTAAAGTTAAAGAATTTTGTTACCCCAAAAGCACGTTTGCTCATTTTATACCAATTAAAACGAATCTGATTTAAAATGAGTTTAGAAAATACTGAATTTCCTTTTTATGAATCAGTTTGTTTTGAAAAGATTTTCGAAATTCTGCAAGTTGTCTTTAATGCATTTTACTAATGATCACTTATAATGTTCCTATGATTTTTTCATTCATTCCCCTTTCGTTCTAACTTCTTTTATTAATTACTTCTTTTATTTATTGTACTTTTCAGTCGCTTTTTTTAAAGTATTACATCAATCCGATATGTTACCCTAGACTAAAAAAAATCTCTTTGTACATAAACTTTTTGGAAATTTATCCATCATGCAAATAGAGAATTAGGTGCATTTTTGATTTAAATAAAACATTGTTTGAAATATTTGAATTTTTTCACAGCACTTTATTCTGGTTTATGTCTCTCCCTATTCGATTTCTAAAGGCTAGAAAAAAAATGCGAGGAGCTAAATAGAAACCGCTAAAAAAAGCCCTCAAGCCTCATTTAAGTAGTTAAAAATATGAATATTATATAATTCAGAGGTTTTTCTGTATGTTTTTTTCTGCTAAACTCAAGTAGAGTATGACTATACTTATAGCCGGCGCACGTTTTTCTGTAAAAAAAAATATTTTTCAAAACGGGTGTTCTGTTTGGACAACATTCCGCAAGCTTCAACCATTCTACGGTCGTGATAATCGTCCTACCGAGACGACTATTCGTAGTGTGGTGGATAAATTTACTATTTACTAGTTCAGTAAACAATGAACCAACATCCATACTACGATGAAATACAAGGTCTGCCCGATAAATTTCCCGCTGTCCGAGGCGGTCCATTTTGCGTCGGTTACAAGAACTCGGTCGAATTTCGAGTCGTAACATCACCCTCTGCCGGTAAAAAATTCAATTGACCCAGGAGCTGATGGCAATATATCCGCTGAGTGTGCCCTAGAGCAGTTGGAAACTGATGCTAATTTTCATTAAAAAAATCATCTTTAATGTTGAGGACCATTTTTAGATGAATGGATACATTAGCAAACAAAATTGTCGAATTTCGGATGATACCAAACCACATGAAATCCAGGAGCATACAATATCTCGCGAAAGAATCGGAGCTTTTTTATTTTTAATATTTTTTAAGAGAAGTAACAATCAGGGAGTTGATGCCTCTATTACTACCATTTTTTTACAATAAATTATAAAAAACATGAATTTTGTTCACTTTTTTTACTCCAAAATAGAATGTAATTTATACATATTTCTTATACTATTTTTCTCGTTCGCCAATTCATTCATTCTTCAATATTTCTAACTTGATCTTTTGCCTGCTTTATATCAAAATTAGCATTTATATTGAAATTTTCTAGAATATAAATTTTGTGCCCTGGCTTTGACTTTTTATTGCTCTGTCGTATTCAGCATAATGAATTATACATATAATAGTGCACCTCATATTTCAAACATACACAAGGTCAGATAAGAATCTAGGAGAAAGAAAATTTCCATTAACATAGTAGGAAGTCGTTGGTGTACAACACCAAATATAGGATATTTAATAAAACGAGCAATGAAGCAAAATAAAAAAGCTCTTTTATATGCCATAATATATTTGATTATTTCGTACAATAAGATATGCAAAGTTAAAGTTAATAATATGCAAAAGTTATTAAATTTAAGATCTAACATGAAAATTATGATAACTTTTAAGCAATATCTATAGATAAACAAACATTTTTTCTTGATATATACACCGGAAGTACATAAATGGTACGATTTTCCTGTCAAATTGACGTGGGTTGACGGAAACTCGTTCCAAATTCAAACAAACCATATCGGGAAAAAGTTTCGGAGCTAAATAAATGGTAGTTTGTCATTATCAAAACATTGCAGCATTTATATCTGACCTGCTAAAAATTATGTAATTGTAAAAAATAACTTTTCTTTCCGACAAGAAGAAAAAATTCCTACACTGCTTCCCGTAGCTATCTGATCTTCATATTTCACCTGATCTTAATATTTCCCAGACTAAGAGTAGCTTATATTTAGTATACGTCTAGTCTTTGGCCAATCTAAGTCCTTCTATATCTAGTCTATGCAGGAACTTTAAGCTTGGCAGATGGATCTCTTCGTACTCGCCCATTCTGCAAAAGATTAGGTGTTCGGTTCAAAACATCTTGACATGTTTTCTTATGTCTTACAAAGTTATCAATTGCAGAAGAGCACTGCAGCCATGTTTTATTGTCCTCTAGCATTCGACTGATTAGAGCGGTGACAACTATATTCATTCCGAAGTCACAGTACAGAATTGTGTATGTTGTTGCCATTTCCATTTTATATCGATGTAAATGTACGCCAAAATTTTCATGCCCACTTACAGCCCGTTTAAGGTAAAAATTTATTTCACCACGTGATCTGCATAACCATCTTTTCATATTCGGGATAAGTTCGTAAGTCCATATTTCTTCGTCATTATTATCATATCGACATTGCAAGGATTGAAGCAGTCTTTGCCTTACTTCCTTTTTTAATTAGATGTTTCAACGTGGGCGAATGATCCATGGATCTTCACTTACGATATATTTCATACCTTTCTCTTATGGTGGAGTAACAGTTAGACCCGATACTGCTGCGGTCTATATTATCCGGCATGCGGTTTAATATGGAGGGCACTTTCCAATAAAATTATATTTCTTCTGAAGCTTTGTACGGCAAAGCATATAACAGAAGCTGCATAAGGGACATATGGGTATGTTGCCGTTCCCTGCAGTTTTCTTTAATCTTCTTGTTGTTTAACTGGAGTCGTTAATGTTTGGAATTATATGAGACATTTCTGATGTCATTCCAAGTACTTTCTCTGACACCCTCCTTCTCGACAAATAGTTTGCTTTCTAAATTAGGTCTAACTTTCTGCAATAGAAATTTTATGTCCATCCAAAATTAATTTTGGGTACAGAGTCTTGACCGCAACCATGTACACGTACCTATTCGCTTTGAGTGCCGATCTAACAGAGCGATAGAAAACAATGACTTTATGTCTAGTCTATGACTAAAAACTGTCTAGCATGATTCTAGTCTTTAGGCCAGACGTAGACCAGAGCTAGCTTATGTCCAGTCTATGTCCATTTTATGTCTACCACTTGTCTAGTCTATGTCTGTGACTAGTGCATTTGCAATATATGAGCAGCACATGCTTATATCTAGTTCATGTCTAACATACACGTATATTTGAATTTATTTTATAATTAATTTCATCAGTTTCGTATGTGTTTCTAAATAATTTGCTTTTCACTTTTAAGGCTTATCTATATTAAGACCAGTTACTTTAAAATCTTTTACTTTCCTTTATTATTACAAAGTGTTAAAATTATTTTTTAATTAGATTAAATAATTTCCGAGGTTTTAACTGCATTCATTTGAAAAAAAAAAAATAAAAAATAAAAGGCCGAAATTCCATTTTAGAGAGCCAATAGCAAAGATTTCATGCTGCCTACCTTGAGAATACTATGTACATTAAATAATATAGTATACATTTAGGCTTGACTAAAGACGAAAATGAGAAAAACTAAGAAGAGAGCACAAAAAGCTTAATCGAAAAAAATTTGGCAAAATAAAAAAAAACTAAAAGAAAAGAGGAACCAAATAAGTAAATAAAAGTATGTGGCATATTTAATTGGCACATTCTACTTCCCTGTTTACCGCAACTTGTTAGATCAATTGTCAATAATGTAATTTTGTTTGTCATTGGCATCCCAACGCATTAAAATTCTTTTAATCCTAAAACAAGTGTGCATTTATCTAATATAATAAGCGATACAAAGCGCAATCATGCTGTTCTCAATAATAATGGAACGAGAAGCGTTATTTTGCCACACAACACTCTTGATATAAAAGGCCTTAAAAAAGGCATTAAAATTCTTTTAATCCTAAAACAAGTGTGCATTTATCTAATATAATAAGCGATACAAAGCGCAATCATGCTGTTCTCAATAATAATGGAACGAGAAGCGTTATTTTGCCACACAACACTCTTGATATAAAAGGCCTTAAAAAAAGGAAGAACAATAATTGGCGGTTGTACATGATGTATTTTATTAAATAGATACAAAAAGAGTACTGCACAAAGTGAACAAAGAGAAGAAGTACAGAAGTGAGTGGAAATTTTCTGTTTTCTTAGTTTTGAGCGGAGGAGATCTCGACATTTATATATTCACTTCAATTTCGATGAAACTTTTGCTGATAGTGAAGTTAAGCGCTGGTGTTAATTAATGTTCGTTCTATCACCATCACTTTCATCACACACCAGACACACCAGGGAGATGTGGATCGCACCAATAAGGTAGCTACAGAAAACAGCTTTTGCAGCTGCTAGAACAATTTCTCAATAATGAAAAAAGCACAACAGCAACAATGCCTGCAAAATCACAAATATCACATCACACAGTCAACCAAGGCGCTTGATTAAAATGTCAAACGTTAGAAATATTTCAAAAATGTTTCTACTTGCAAATATTTTTGCTTTTTCTTTTCTTTATTTCTCATATACATGTTCTCTATGCCTTGAAAAAAAAAACATTTTCCAACTATAAAAAATATATACGAGTATATATACAAAGGTATATGTATGTATGTTTATACAAACGCAAAAATGTGAAATATTTTTATACTTTGCTGATGATAAGAAGTCGTACAATTAAATGTCATACAAATAGTTCATAACACTTAGGATGCTGAATGAAGCCCTTGGGATTTTTCTGTTTATGTAACTGAGCTTGTTTTTTCAAACACTATTAACAGCGTTGTTCCATTTTTTCATTTCATCTGGGCCAGTAAACTTTTCCTTATCAAATAAAGGGCGATTTTCTAAGAGCTTTTGGATTTGATTAAAAAAAAACACATAAAATTTAGAGAAATGTATGAAATGTATTTGAGTCGATAGAGCGATCTATATAATTTAACGTTTAAAGATGTAAAGCTTGACCGCGGCCACGCCTCAAATGGTTCATACGCTGGATCCAATTTTGGCATACTCTCTCTCCAACATATCGCATGATCTAGGCGGCCAATTGAACGGCCCAAAACGTTAAATAAACTGTTCACCGAAATAGCCTCTCAATTGGGCCATAGTTTCGCGTGCTGTGTGGCATGTGTCACCATTGAAACCACATGTCAGCCAAGTCCAGGTCTACTATTTTGGGCGAAAAAAATTGTAATCATCGCACGGTAGCGCTCGCCTTTCACAGTAGCGTTACTGTCTTTGTCGTCTTTGAAAAAGTACGGTCCAATGATGCCACCGTCCCGCCGGCCCATACCAAACATTTTTTGGGATGCAATGCTTCTGGCTGCTCTCCACCCCAAATACGGCAATTTTCCTTGTTCACGTATCCACTCAACCGGAAATGAGCATGCACGATGCACTTTCTTAACCGACCACGAAATTTGATAATAAAACTTCTTAATATGTTCGTTTGGAAGTCGATTCATGTTTCAATTATAGACCAAACTGAACATGTTGAAAAGTAACATGTTACACGAAAACAGCTGAGCTGCCAAAAAGAAAGTTGCCAATAAAGAAAAGTGCTGAACTCTGATTTTGTAGTTTTACAGGAGATCCTTTTTAAATTTTGAAGTCAATTTTTTAAAAAGGATTCGCTTTTCAATTTGCAGTATTAACTAGGTTCTATATTACGTTTCAGAAACTATCACACGTAATTTCATAGGTTATTGTTCCAAATGAAATTGTATATGAATTGTAGCAAAATAGAGGAAAATAAGTGAAATTTTGCTAAGGGATACTTTTGAACAAAAAAAAATCACAATAGTTCTATTAACTCGTTTTTAGCTTAAGTCGACTTAAGCAATTATTCCTTATTGCCATAAATATATTACTAGCTTTTTAATCATTTCCCCGTTTTTTGTTTTCATCACTTTTTAAGAAAGCTACAGTCATCGATGCTGGATCCCATGTTAAGAGGATATAGTGTACTCGTATCATACACTAAACTTGACCTTCTGCCAATATACTGCAACAATATATTGACTTTTTTATTGTAATAATCTGCAAAAGATTTTATTTTTTAATAATTTTTGACGTTTGAGGATTGGAAAAACAATATCATAATTAAGACCATTTAAAAGGACATTTTGTTACCTTTCATATGTCACCTCAATCGAACATATAATTAATAGTGAGTGCATGCTGGTATCGTGTATTCAAGACTTAAGTTGGTTTACTAACTGGGATACAAAAAAGAGACAATAATCTTTAAAAAATAATTTAAATTGACCCACTGTACATTATATTGACAGAGTAATTCAAAAGTCATTTGCTTAACTGTTTTTGGCATTTGAATTAGGAATTATGTTTTTTTTATTATCCACAATTGAACTTAAAACTTAGCATTAAAACAATGTTCGAAATGCATTCTGGAACACTAGATAAAAACATTAATTACAACAATTTCCATAAAACGTTCCTTGAATTCTGTGGAATTTCACAGTTCTGAGTGCACAGTTTTCATACCATGACACTCATTATCAAAACATTTTTTAAACTCTCATCATCCAAGAGCTTCAACATGGCAGACAGCAAAAGTTTGCGTATTCACAGCAATATTTTTAAAAATAAATGTATATCATGTTCAGCAGTAATGACGACAATAATAAAAACATAAAAAACAACAACTACAACAAAGTCAAGCAGCAGCAAGAGTATGACGCATCTGGTGGTATGCGTCATGCAAGTCCTTGTAAATGGAACATTAAAAAAATTGTTCACATATGTGTTGGTTTGTCTCATAATTTTAATGTCTGTTGTTTTCCTTCAACTCCAGAAGTGTTTGTGGTTTCACACAAACAAATTCTATACATTTTCGTGATTTTTTTTTGGCTTTTTAAATTGTTTGTTTGAATTTTCTTCCATTTTGGGAAATGGCCGAGAGAAATATTTTGTTTTACTTGTCCTTGGATTTGTGTGATATTAATGTTCGATGCCCGAAGATTTTATTACTTCATAGAAAAAATTCCCTTAAGTATTCACAAATATTTGTCTCAATATAAAGTTGATATGGTAGTGTATGTGAGTACGTACACGTATACGATTTCATTTTACTAGAAAAAGTTAAGCATATTTTTTTGCAAACTTTTTGCAAAAAGTGAAGCATATTCGTAGGGGGCAAAACAAACATGAACTAAATTTATATAAATATTTGTCTCTGGGCTTTAAGTGTATTAAATGGTTTTTCTGGCAAATAAGGAATAAAATGTTTTAGCAAACTTTAGTGATTGATAATAAGTTACTAAAAACAATTTCAAAAGCGTACAGCACATATGAAGGAGAGTCATGTCACTTGTTTTAAATACTTAACAGTAGAATTAATTATTTGTAATAAAGTTTGTACAAATTCGATTAAAACGGGAACAACTTTCTCAACAAAGTTTGATTTAACATTTAGCTTATGCACCACATTAAACAATGTTTTTTTCACATTTTAAACGCACTTTATTCAGAGTAATAGGCAATGATATTGTTTGAAGAGCGATATAAGCTTAATTGTTTGATATGATTTGCCATATTCGTAATGTTTCGGATAGCATCAATGCCTTTGTTATTTCGAATATGGCGGCTGTGAAATATCCACTGTATATCAGAAGTCTGGTGTGAATCTGGTAGATCTATTTACATTCCTGAGCGGTATCCTTAGTGTGATTGGACGATTGGGAGTTATCAGCTTAAGACCTTTGGAAAAAAACCTAGGGGAGAAACACGATATGACTTTGATGTTCAGCTCAAATTGACTGCATTAGAGATAATCATGTCCTAGAAAAATTAAATTTACCATCATCGATATGTAGTGACCACCGTTGACAACAGTTCTGCTTGATTACGTAAGAGTTAGTTAATCCAAAAGTGCTTCTAGTCGTTACTAAAAATGAGATCTTGCACAAAACATTGGTTCTATTTCATATGATCATTAGACCAGTAAGAGATCGAAGAGTGTTTTATGATGGTGTTTAATAACTATATCAGAATTTTTGACTTCGCTGACGTTACTAACGACTAGCATGAGCTAAATAAACTAACCTATCGAATTAATGGCCTTGTTTACTAATTATAAACTGTATCGACGGCCATTTGAAATTTACCACTTAAATGCCACGAGAACTTTTGTTTTCATAAAAACTTAATTTTCGAACCGTTTGAGATATAACTTCAAGTCCTCCTTATTCTTGTAAGGCATTAGTCAATTATTGCCAAATCGGTGATTTCACTCAACACTAATTAAAACCAGTATTAAAATTTTCACACACTCGTAAAAATTTTTTGTAATAATTTCTTGCAGTGGCTCTGCTTAATGTCGTTTAAGAATATAACTTGAAGGATATTTATTTTTTCTAATCCTTCCGGATTTTGTAATCATTTTCGCTAAACTCTCAAAAAAGACATATTGGAGCAGCCATAAAATTATATAAAAAATTAAAATTTTCAGGTTCTTGACAATGAGTCCCTATTGTGATTAGATCAAACTACATTGAGAATAGTTAACGACCAAATGGCTTTGTCTAAGGTGACGCCACAAAGTTGGCGTTAAAAAAAATGGATGCCAAATCCACACCAAATAGTAAATCAACCACTTTTTGTGGTCTCTTCACATACAAATTAAAACTATATCAACTAAATATACAAAAACTGTTTAAATGTTTTTGTCGAAAAGTTTTTTGTGGCATTTTTGTCGGTGAAAAAAAATTATTCTTGCTAATTGAATTTTTTATTTTTTTTCACAGAACAATTAAATTACATTCAATCCAATCAAATATAAGCAAATCACTAAAATTTTATATAAATAAATAAATAAATAAAATTTATTCAACAAAATCAACAAAAGAATCAATTGTATAGAAGTGTGAATGATACACATAAATGAAGTATGCGTTCTACTGTGGAAAAAGATGTAATAAATAAAATACTTTACGACAAAATGGATTATTGAAATAATCTAAACGTAGGAATTCAAATAAAATATCCTGTATTGTTATGTTGTAATAAACAGATGAATGAGAATAGTAAGTTGGTGCCAAATTTATGTAAAAATATTTGAATAACTTAATCCGATATCAAAGTATTTAAGATGGTCTTATTGGCTGTCGGCAAGTCTACGAAACTGGAGATTGCTTACGAATGTAATAAAGGCTAAGGGCTACAAGAGTTGCAGATGAATGCTATTGTGACCGTGTTAACTAGGATCACGAAGGACCAATTGAAATCAGCACGTTTTTGTTTACAAAGAAAAGAGATCGTCGACTCTTTTGGTAGGGCTTATTTTGTTAGAGATCGGCTAGATAAAGTACATGGAACTAAATGACATTTTGTTTAATAAATAAAAAAAGTCATCATACAGATCTTATTTCCATATATTTTCGAAAGGACGTATTGACTTATATACACCATTTCCACTCTTTCGACATAAACAAAAAGCGCAGACACTAACGACTAACAACACAATGCAAACGTCCTAACACATTTTGTTGCATATGAGAAAATAGCAATTATAGTAGTTAAGAAATACTTATTTAAGTAGTATTGACTCACAATATTGCAATCACGTATAGTAAAAAATATCCACCGCAACATGATCGCGTTGAAACAATTATGCGTTCCCTTTGTAATTTCTCTAATATTCATTTGTGACCCTACGAAATATATTCTCGTTAAGTTGTAAAGGAGAGTTGAAGTAGCGATCTCCATCTGTCTGTCCACCCCTTTCTGGAAAGTCGTCGGGCTGATATACCTCAGCCAGACGGTATTACGGGCAGTAGACAACAGACAAACGGAACGACAAATCTACATATACCCGCCTACCGGATTAAACCATTCTTGCCACAAAATGAATATGCGGTATACTTATGTTATAGTCATCACTTATACTGCAAATCTGCTATATATATTGTGCATCAAACATTTGCTTGCACCGCCCAAAATTGCATTATAGTATAGTATTGAATAATTTGTTGCCTATACTCATAAGCATTTAGGACTAAGTGGTGAATGACTCACCAGCGTATAAGTATGATGCCAACTTGAACATGCACGTATTCACAAATGTTTGGTTACGATATATAGCGGAGTGATCCCTCGGCATTCCCTGTTACAAAATACACCATCTCCGTACATTTGAATTCTATTCACTTATTTATACGTAGAGTTCAAATGCATAAGTATGATTTCAAATTTAACTCAATTGCATTCATTAATGTTTGACAAACAATTGATTCATGTCTGACTTCATGTTATTATCTGATACTTCAGTCGGGAAAATACAAATACATATGTATTTATATAATGTATGTCAAAAACCTTACATGAATGGGAGCTATAGATGACGTTATGATTTTGAATGAACTAAAATAAAAATTTCATAAATTTTATACGTGAGTATATCGAAAATGAAATTCAATTTTCTTATCACTCTATGGAGTATAAATACAAATCCATTTATACGTTAAAAATACGTAACGAGATGGCAAGGAGTTGGCGCATTTCGCTCATTTGCTGCAAAAACGTCATAATTCCAGTCAAATATTGTGCAAAAGTTTCTTGCAAATATCTCATATCCTCGCCTCTTGGTATATATTGGTTTTTTTCCATTACCCGTCTTGGAAGCATATGGCTTCTACAAAGCATCTCCGTCTTACACGATTTGTTACAATTGTTTTCGCGTCTTGTTTTGTATCAATTTCGTTAATTGGTTCTTGTTCCAGCTAAGTAGATAATTGGTCTGCTGTAGCAGGTCCTAGGATAATGGGGCTGCTGCCATCTGTCGTGGCTTACAACAATGCCCTCTGTTGTATTTTGGTGTAGAGGTGAACCTTGCTAGTCTTTGATTCCTACCTTTCTTCCCAGGGTATGGCGGCTACCTGACCTTTGTCATGATGTTATCCTCTTTTCCAAGGAGAGGGTTAGAGCGGAGTTGAAGGGAGCCACTTAATGTTAAAATTCGAACAATTATGGTGAACATTTTTTTGACCTCTGCCAGGAAAGAACCGGGGGTACTTGGTTTTATAGGCGAGCACTTTAACCACTACACCACGCCACCACCATTTCATATGAGGTAATTTTCTATAAAACTAACTTTTCTGACTTATGATATCTCTGTGGCAAATGAGAGATACATACACATGTACGTATGCTGTTTGGTTGGTTGTTGTAGATATTTGCACGCTTTTCTTGTCCTCGATGCATACCTGTATATATGAGTATTGAGATTTATTATTGCATACATCAGTGAAGATATTGAACAATCACATTTAAGTTGAAATGGAGAAAGAAACTGAAATCATTATACCCAAAATAAAGATATCTACTATCGCATACAACAATGCAATTGAAAGCAGGGCAATATAAAACGTTGCACAGTCGTCAATTCCAAGAGGGCATGATATTGGATGTTTTGTGCAAAATCATTGTTTTTCTTGTATTTGTATGCAATAGCTTTTGTGCATGGGCGCATGGAAATGTGTGCTTCTAAAGAGTTTGCAAAGGAATTTCATAGGGATTTATATGTGTAAAAATTATTGCTGGTTGTAACAGCATTTTCTTATATCAGGTGCTGCAGTAAGGTGTTAAGCTAAGTTGTGTGCAACTAAGTGGAAAAAGACCAGTAAACATTTGCTCAATTCACAAATAATTGTATGAGTTGTAAATTATTGGACGCTATAAGTTTTGTACATTTTTTTGTACTTTTTGTACTTTTTTTGGCACACATATTTAAGTTATTCTCCTATGATTTCCGAGTATCGTATAAAGGCATCGATGGAAATGTCAATAAGAAAACATTTTGCTTAAAATATTCTAAATGAAATTTCATAGTTTTTATTTATAAATATATTAGCAATTACCGAAAAAAATCTGAATTTTATGACCAAAAGAAACCAAAAAACATTTGTATTCCATCCCTGTTTATTGAATAATATAGGAACAATGTGACCGTTGTAGAATTTTAAAATGTAGCACAAAAAT
Organism: Germaria angustata; assembly: GCA_963681545.1. NCBI lineage: Eukaryota > Metazoa > Arthropoda > Insecta > Diptera > Tachinidae > Germaria > Germaria angustata. The sequence continues at coordinate 110,291,210 of OY812998.1, forward strand.
AAAAATTTCGAAACAAAGATGCACAAGTAATTCCGATTACCATAAATTATTCCAATAATTTTTTTTAGTCTAAGTGAAATGTTTACATTAGAACTCTTACCATTATTAATTCTCACACAACGGCCACATCGCATATTTAATTTGTCTTAAATTGATTAGAAATACATTCTTTTCAATGTACACTTGTTATGAAAAAGGATTCTTGATGAGTATCAAGCGGATTAATAATGACAGTTAATGCAGTTCCAAGGTCAGGGCAATAGCAATAGATCTAGCGTGACCTGTCGAGGAGAATTTTAGTGGGTATTTGGGGCAATGGGGTATCATGATAAGGCAAAACTTCTTATTGGCTCTACTTAGTGAATCCAAGGTGATCGTTATCAATTATACTTCATGTCGATTCACAAACCTCCACGTGGTGGACCTTGGGCGATGTTCTTGACACCAGCAAACATCGGAGAACTGTGAGAGGCGTCTGTTCTCATAGTTGCTGCGGCTGCAAGCGGACTTCTGCTTTTATATTAAGCTATTTGCTGCACAAATATGTTTTATACTCAACAAGTCTGATGGCTTAGATGACAGCCCCATCATCAGAATAGGATACAGTAGGGTAGTCATCGGCTTATCTAAAAATCACCGGGTAACGAAACCTCCAATAACATGATTGGGAGACCCTATGCTCCTAGTAGGAACGACAGTAACTTATTATTTGAGTGCATGTAAGTATATTTTTTGCTATTCGTACTATTTTTAGTTGTTCGAAAACAATTTTTTATTGTTATTATTTTTTGCTATGATATGCTCATTACATATAAGAGCCAAACTTCATGGAAAAGTTGTCCCGGCCGGAATTTTAAATAAGCTTTTAGTTTAATTTAAAATAAACAGATTTTAAATCTATTTTCCATAGATTGTTATATTATTTCCCTGAAATTTAACCAATAAAGTTTAAATTTTTTTGTTTAAGCCGCATTGCAACATGCGATGTCGATCGAAATTTTAATAGGATTTAAACATAAACTTCGGTAGAGAAGTCTTTGTTAAAATTATAGAATCTTCCGGAGAGATATCTAAACATTTTTTACACAGTAGTTTTGATTTAGCTGCCTTTTATTTAAAAGCCCTTTAGACTTAACTGCACAAAATCTCTATATTATGCTCTTAATCTTCACGATGTTATAAAATTTCTTTTTACAAGTGCACATGGGCGTAGCTAGGTATGGGCCTAGAGGGCCATGGCACCCACCTAATTCTATAACAATTTTTTTACATGCATACAATATAAAATTATTAAAAAATGTGGACGGATTACTTTTTTCTATTCAAGAAAACACAGCCAATTTAGGAATAGAGATGTCTGTTCCAAGGATAGTCTCTCGTCCGCACCGTTCAAATCCCCCGTTTTCATCACCTGCTGAATACTGGAAGCGATCTATATACATTCCTTATATAGAATCTTTAATTTCATCACTGGACCGAAGATTTAATGAAGAAAATAGACCAGCGTTTGCAATTCATTATTTGTACCCGTCAAACATGCTTTCTTGAAGCTAGAAGAGCTTAAAGATGCCACAAAAACGTTTGAGCATTTTTATAAGTTGGATGGCGAGTATTTTGAAAGACGCTGGATTATTTTATCCAAATATAAGGAAGGCGTTATTAAATTCATTGTCACAGCCGTGCATTACTGCAACTGTTGAGCGGTCATTTAACACTTTAAGGCGAGTAAAAACATGGTTGCGCTCCACAATGACTGAAGCTCGTTTAAATGTTAAAATGATATGCAATTTTACTTATTATCAAAAAATAAGTATATTGTATATTGCAGGACTATGTATCCGAAGATTGGTAACCGAGCAGAAGGACGAATTTCTTGAAAAATTTCTAGCAAAGTTTTCAGAAGATCCACGCAGATTACTCCTCAAATAGATCGAAATTGTAATAATCATAAAAAATTATAATCATAAAAAATTATAATTTTCGTGGCACCACCCTATTTCATATCCTGGCTACGCCCTTGCAAGTGCACATTACATACCTGCACATTTAATATACTCGTATATTAAATTAAATTGGCATTTTCAAAATATTTTCAATAACAACAAAAGATATCAACGTTAACTGCACAAAATATTTGTTTTTTTTAACTTACTTCTGAAAATCCTTACTTAAGTGCACTTTATTTATCTGTACATACTATATATTTTGTATAACTGGAAGTCGCTAATTATTTTCATATGAAATATAAACTTAGCTACACACGTATTAGGAGAATGTAGCGTTAACTTCCTAAACGTTTTTGAAACATCAAAATCACTTGCAGTCCTCCTTAAACTAATTAACACTATTTTTTCGACCTTTTTTGTTTTAATATATATAATTTTTGTAATCAAGCGTTAGGTCTTTTTTTAAAAAATAATAATAATTTTATTCAATATTTCGACGCCTCTTTGGGCGTCTTCTTCAGGAAATTTTTTTTTTTTTTTTATTAATATGACAATTTTGAAAATTTTTTTTTTTTTTTTTTTTTTTTTTTTTGAAAACTTATTTTACATACATATATAAATGAACAAATTGAAAAAATTTTTATGAACCAATCAAAATTTAATAAAGTAAAAAATTTTTTAAAGGAAACAAAAAACAAAAAACTAAACAAAAAATGTTTTTAACCTATGAAGAAATGAAAAATCCTTTATACTAATTATATAATAACAATAAAAAATATTTTACATTCCTATTAGTCAGTTTAATTTACGAATCAAATGTCTATAACATTGAGCAACATTATCTGTATCAGTTTTATAGTTTACTATCTTATTACTTGGAACATTAATAATGTTAAGCATCTCTAACATATAACGTCGTTTAAAATTCTTCTCTATAGCTAAGACTGATACTTTGCTAAAGTCCGGATTATGACTAGAGTTACAACAATGTTTCGTTAATGCTGTCTTTTGTGAAGTTGAAACATTCCTATACTTTTGGTCTGACTTGTGTCCTGCCAACCTAGTCTTCAATTTATTCTTTGTTGTACCTATATATACTTTATCACATCTCTCATTATTCTTACCATCGCATGGTATCTTATAAACGACATTAGATATGTCTAATTTTTCTACTTTATCTTTAGTCTTTGTGAATAATTTACCTACTATATTATATATTTTATGAGCCAGATATTATTCGGGAACAAAAAATTTATAAATCGTTAACTTATGTACCAATGATGTCCGAGAGATTAGAAAAATCAAATATTTTTGATAACAGAAACTATAAAATGGCTCATAAAATATATAATATAGTAGGTAAATTATTCACAAAGACTAAAGATAAAGTAGAAAAATTAGACATATCTAATGTCGTTTATAAGATACCATGCGATGGTAAGAATAATGAGAGATGTGATAAAGTATATATAGGTACAACAAAGAATAAATTGAAGACTAGGTTGGCAGGACACAAGTCAGACCAAAAGTATAGGAATGTTTCAACTTCACAAAAGACAGCATTAACGAAACATTGTTGTAACTCTAGTCATAATCCGGACTTTAGCAAAGTATCAGTCTTAGCTATAGAGAAGAATTTTAAACGACGTTATATGTTAGAGATGCTTAACATTATTAATGTTCCAAGTAATAAGATAGTAAACTATAAAACTGATACAGATAATGTTGCTCAATGTTATAGACATTTGATTCGTAAATTAAACTGACTAATAGGAATGTAAAATATTTTTTATTGTTATTATATAATTAGTATAAAGGATTTTTCATTTCTTCATAGGTTAAAAACATTTTTTGTTTAGTTTTTTGTTTTTTGTTTCCTTTAAAAAATTTTTTACTTTATTAAATTTTGATTGGTTCATAAAAATTTTTTCAATTTGTTCATTTATATATGTATGTAAAATAAGTTTTCAAAAAAAATTTTTCAATTGTCATATTAATAAAAAAATTTCCTGAAGAAGACGCCCAAAGAGGCGTCGAAATATTGAACAAAATTATTATTATTTTTTAAAAAAAGTCCTCCTTAAACTTAACTTTTCACATTGAATACGTAACAGGAGCAACAATAAGTTGGCTGCATTTATGTGGAAAACGTCTTCCACGATTTTGTCGAAGATTTTCCATGACGGTTTCATTTTCTATCACTGCCAATATAGATCCCTTTCGGCATTAAAAATCTAATCATTGAAATTAAAAGTTTGGAGCCCAGTATATGTTTCATTTAGTGATATAATTTTTCACAGCCTTTACGTCATGTGAAAAAAAAACGTTTCTAAGTACATGTTGTTCACATGAAAATCAGTCTACTTAATTAAAACGTCACATTGATGTTTGTGGAATTTCTCCGACATTTTCACGTTTAACTTCGTTATTAGTCTTTGAATAGATTCTTAATGGATGGCAAGTGCGTTTGGCATTCTTCAATCAATCTTGTTTCATGAAGTCTTTTTTTAGCACTCATTTACTGACATTTTTATATTCCTCTTATTAGCGAATAAAAGATTTGTATTTAATACAGAGATTAATATTTCATTTCAAAGGCCTTTCTTGGAACAGTATTCGATATATTTATTGTCTCAAGAATGATAGAAACCGCATTATTAAAATCCTGTTTGCGTATAATATACAGCCAATCTTAATGAAAATAAAATTTGATAGGAAATCAAAAAAAAAAAACTTTGCCAGACATATTGCATTCGTCATGCAGCAATTGCTCTGAATTTTATCACTTTTCAAACACTCTAAGCAAATTATTTTTAAATATTTAATATTGAAACATATCGGGATTGTAGTTAGAAAATATTTAGACTTTTCAAATTTGAACAGCAAAAGCCACTACAAGCAAATTTGAAAAGTACAAAGTATTTTTATTTATAATTACACATAATATAATTATATATAATTATAATTATAATAAATTTTGAAAATATTTATCAAACTTATTTGGGATATTCTGACAACTAATTATTCAATACTTATTCAAAGCTTACTTAGCTCACAACAAATAAAAGCTTTTTATTTATATAAACTTATAACAAATGTAAATAAATCAATTTTAATTTATTTTTAAAACTTAAGGTCTTTAGGATATTTCTGTAATTAACATTTAAAAAATCATGAAAAAGTTTTTGTCGCTTTTTTCACTATTTTTCAAATTTTATTTTTAAAATTTATATAAAACAAATACCTTAAAGATGGTACTCGAAGAATGACGAAATATCGATAAATAAAATAAAAAGACCTTAAGTTTAAAAAATAATTAATTCAAATGTAAATTTTTAATATCAACAGAAAAAATTTCCACCAAATGTTTGCTGGGTTATCAATATTTGTAGCAAACAGAAAGTTCATTTAAAAATACGTGTATGTATCGTACAAATAACATTCCTAGAAAAATAGCAGAAACGCAAAAGTAAATTATACTTACAAAATAAATGTCAGACAACTTTATATATTTGCAGCAAAAATCATACAATTGGAAAAATTACCTGAAATCAAAATGAAAATAAATATTAATATAAAAAAATTAAACATGAAATTTATGAAATCAAATTATAAAAATAATAATAAAATTAGGAAATGTAAATACAGAAATGGAAATTTTTTGATTTAATGATATATCATTAAGCAAGAAGTAATTATATGAAAGCATAATCTTGTAAGAGTTTTTTTTATTAATAAATTTTTTCCTTTTCCGCATCCTGCAGTTATTTAAGCTGACACTAGCAGATTGTGGAAAGCATTATCTTAAAATGGACTATAATGCCCAGTTTTTAACTTAATATTTAAATATGCAATTAGTTAAATTTAACATAAATTTAAATTGTATTTAAATACAGCTTCAGTTTTTCAGTGTTAAATAATTCTTGCTATTAAATAGCAATGAAAATATGGTAGCACTATGAAATGTTAAAAAATTTATCGATAGTTTCAAAGAAAACAGCTGTCGTAGAGATGGGCGCGAGTCGTGTTTTTTTTCGTGACACGAAACATGCACGATCAACACGACGTGTTCGTGTTGAAAAAATAGATTTCTTTCGTGTTCGTGTCGTGTCTTGTTGAGCAAGAAAAACACGAAAACACGAAATGATAGTAGGTGTAAAATATGTATTCAGTAAAAAAATAAATTTTTTGTGTCATTGTATATGCAAAAAATATCAGCAAAACACTATTGAAATTTTTTATCATAACATCTTAACACATAGATATTTATTTGCAAATAACTAAATATATTTAAGTTTATGTGATTCTTTTATGTTAAAACAAAAATATATTTGTATGTACATAAGTACATATGTATGTACATCCATACATAAGTGAATTTAAGTTGAAAATTTTTTTTATTGAATTTAGTTTCGTGCGTGTTGGTTGGTCTCGTGTTTTGAAATTTTTTGCCGTGCGTGTTTCGTTCGTGCTTGACATCTTGGGTTTCGTGTTCGTGTCGTGTCGTGTTGAAAAAATCCAACACGCGCCCATCTCTAATTTGACGCCAAGAAATTGAGAGGTAAACAAACGGCAAAATCATATGTTAACTTCTGGACTTTAAATAAACTTTAAATGCCCAATGTTGCTCATTTAAGTTGCAATTAAATAAGCCTTGAAGAACTGTATTTCGGATTTAAATGGCATTTAAAGCTAAATGGCATTTAAATACAAAGTTAAAAACTGGGCATAAGTCATCAGTACTAATGATTTCTCTACATGTTTTCTAAAATTGTTAGGTATTCAACTTTTGTGTTCTGTGTCATTCCTTAAATATTTCGGTGCAGCGTATAGAAATTTATTTGTTGGGCAGATCCCGTGCCAAACATAATAAACGAAAATCAGATTCTAAGAAAATGAATTACTTCGTTCAGCTACAGCAACTTATCAATCTAATATATATTTTTTGAATAAAGAGATTTTTAAAGAATGCAAAATTATTATTATAATTATTTTTTAAAGAATATTTTATAGAAAAGTGCCTTGTTTTGACAGCGTGCCTTATATGGCAGCAGGAAAGCTTTAAAGCTTTTAAAGAAAATGGGATTTTTGTATTTCGTAGAAAATATCTGCTTGCCCCAAGGCATCGTACAATTACATACATATATTTTTCTGTTTTCCCTTTAAATGTACTTGTACGAACGAGACAATTTTTTCGACATCATGGTCCAGACAGAATATCTTCTCAAGAAAACCCTTTTAAAACAAAGTTTTTAAGAAAAAAAACAACAGTTTTTATAGATAAAGTTGCTTTATAAGGACAGGTACGTTGTTTTGAAAAGAGGTAAATTTTTAAGAAGAAGTACATGCCTTTTTAAAGAAACAGAGTTTTTTAAGAAAAAGAACTTTTAAAAGAAAGAGTTTCACGTATAGCGAAGACACACAGACGAGAGAGTCAACCGAAGGAGATCGGAAGGCATACAGGGCCACATTCAACCGAAGGACCACGAACAAAAGAAAAACGATTTAGTAAAAAGCAGAACAATGAAGATGGGCCCATAAACAAAACCGGTCTGTTTACAAACCAAACTTGATGTGGGATGACGGAAAAGCATTCCAAATTCGAGCAAATCCCGTCGGAAGAAAAAAAAGGTTAAATAAAAGTTACTTAATTTGCAAAATTTCGAGTACTTAATTTGCCAATTCAAGCAAAAAAAATTCCAATTATTTACTTTTCTTATGGAAGCAGTTGGGAGAAGAAAAATATACTATCAAAACGGAACGGTAGTATTATCGAAGATCGCTACACTATCCTCGGCAGCAGCGTTCATATGTTTATCCTTTTTATTGAGTAAGGTATATAAAAGTTATCTAGGACTCGCACTCCAGCCAGATTAATTAACACCCAAATAAAAGAAAAAGTACTTTTTAAAAACTAGTACACTTTTAACAAGAAACAAGAAAAAATTTTAAAAAGCACTTCTTAATTTTTTTTAAAGAACAATAAACTTCTGTTTAATCTTCTTAGGAAAAAGTCGCTTTTCAGGTTAAAGCATGTATTTGAGAAAGAGTATTTTTCGGAGATGCAGAAGGTGTTTTCGGAGTACATGTTCCATAAAGAGTGTTTTCAATAGAAAACATATTATTGTTTAGGCATTTACCACCTTTTTTAATAAAAATCTTTAGGCATTCTTAAAGTAGTTAAAGTTTTATAAGAAGATAATAAATTTTAAAAATGTATAATCCCAGGCAATAACCTCTGTTTTTAACAGAGTACTACTTTTATTTTAATAAAACATGGGCTGTTAAACACAAAAAACAAACACTGGAATTCAAACTATAATGAAAATCAGATGCTTGACGTGATCACAGATTTGGGCTTGATTCAAGCCAAAATAAAACTTACTTCAAAAGGAAGATAGGATTGATTTTAGGTAGACATCACCTAAAAGCGAGCTGATTTTATCTTTCATTCCATCCCGGAACAGACTTAATTCAAAAGTTTTGTGAGGTTTATTCTATTGATTGATAAACTTGTTGACAACCATGTTGTTTATGTGTGAAATGCTGATTATTGTTCGGCCGCCGAGGAACTATTTACGATCATTGGCCTGGTAATATTAGCTACGAAAAAGATTTTCACTTTGCTCTTAGGTGAAGGTCATTTGAAATTTGGGACATAGCCCAAATCCCTTTTTTAAATGTACACTTTAAAAATTACCTTGTTAAATGGTAAAATACACTTTTTACGTAAAAAGAGGTTGTAAAATTAAAAAAAAATTAATAAAATCAATTAAAATTTCTGTTTAATATTATGATAAGCTTAAACCAATTATTATAACATTATCTTACTTTGCTGCTTCATTGAATATTGCATTACCACAGCAGCAGCAGCACAAATTTTTTATTGTTATTTACATACAAAGGCCGTGATCCTTTGTAACAAAGGAAAGTTAATAACACAAGTAAAGGTAATATTAATTGTATTGAAATATGTCCTTATTAGAAATTGATATATGGAAGGATGTAATAAAGAAAAAACTTTCACACTTCGTGCTGGCATCCTCAATGAAACTCTGTGAGAATGTATGAGAGTATTTTCGACGTGAAAAACAGGATTAGGCCAGATATAATCCAAGAGCAGAACTAATACAATACACGTCTAAATTAATGTGTGCGTGTAACATAACAAGCTGAACATGTACGAAAGATTGTTGTATACACACATACATACATACATAAAGGAATTTTGATTTATGGCTCTGAACCATAATATAATTTAGCTGCCAACAATGTGATGAAGTAAGTTTGCTTTTGCGAAGAGTTGCAAAAACCAACTTCCGTATATTTCAAATTTTTTTTCAAACATGCTAGTTTTATTTTTGCTGTTGTTGCTTGTTAGTTTGGTGAACCTACATATACTTTTTTTCTTTTTTTAACACTAACACTGCATAAAGAATTTAAATAGGATATCAAAGGAATGCTCATAGTGTTTTCATCAAGCCCAAGTAAAAATAGCAATAACAAAAATATTTTAAAAACATTTTGGACCACAAATACAACAAAAAAAAATCAAAGATAGTTGAGAAATAGAGTGAAGAAAAGGCATTTGTGCAAAAAATTACTTGTTTCTGGTTAACCACAAATATATTAACTTAAATATTCGTATCACATGACACTACACACCCATCCATACATTAAGGCATGCTTACGAGCTCTAATAATTCCGTTTCCGCACAAGTTGAAGTGTCTGTCTTGTAACATATACACACCAGGCCCTGGAGAGTTGAACTGCTTAAGGATATGAATGTATTAGTTATTCTTTCATCCCAAATATAAAATACATAATTAGAGAAGTTTCTGCATAAAAGATATTGTGCTTTTAGCTGTTATTGAAAAGACAAGCCAACAACAGGGACCTTTAAAAACATTATAATAATCAAGTCCTTATGCTGTCAATAAAGAAGAGACTAGCAGGAGTAATGGCAAAAGCAAAAGCGATATTAATGATAATAAGCTAAAAAAGGACATTATCTCACATTAACTAACTACTGACAATTTTGCTATTATGTTTTTCGTCAACTCATACACTTTTTTAGCTGGAAAACTGTGGTATATATAAAATTTTTCTGAATTCTTTTTATCAGACATGTGATGGAAATGGTTCGATATCAAAACTATTGCTTTTGGTGGTATGATCAATTTCAATTTCAAACGTAAACACTAATGCCTCCACTCAGTAAGAAGATTAGAAATATTTTTTTTTCGTTTGGAAATAATTTTCAACATGCACTTATTAGATTATTTTCTTCACTAATGGCTGTTACATTTTCAATGCACACGTACATTTGCATTTAAAACGTTTTAAATATACGCATTTCTGTAATAACCTATATATAATAATCTAGACATATTATATTGCTTTTCGCTTATGGCTACCTCAGCCATATTGCCTATTTTTAAATCCAGATTTTATAGACTTTCAGGGTACTGTACGCTAAATTAAGTAAAGTGTATTAAGAGTAATTTGTTTCTTAATTTCAGTAGATAAACAACTGTTTATGGTCGTAAGACAATAAACTCTTTTCTAGTGGCTTATACAATGTGTAGAAGAAATTTGTCTATACTTATTCTCTATAACTGACCTTCGTAGACTAGTAGGTAATGTACTAGACTCGTAGTGCGAAGGTCCCAGGTTCGAATCCTGCCGCAGAACTCGAGCAGTTTGTGTCTGATAATTAAAGGGAGCGCACAACAAGCCTTCACTGGCTTAAGTGTATGTCGTATGACATGGGCTATCACACCCCTCCAATCAACCCAACCTAACCTAACCTATTCTCTATAAATTTTTTTCATTATTCCATAAAAGAAATTTTCTTTATTGTATTATTGGTTTACGAAAAATTATGATATCGTATTTGTGATGCAAATTACTTAATTATACAGTCGTAACTCGTGTATTTCTGCCGTCAATATGGCTCAAGTGTACATCCAGGCAGTATCTTCTTGGAAGATCGAATTATTTTGTGGTATTTTATTTCTTTCCCTATAATTATTCACTTCCCGAAAACCCCTGAAACTATGCTATATGTTTCATAAACAATGTACCACGTGTAAAGGTGAAGGTACACAACACGCGTTACACGCGTCAGCGCGTTGTAGACTTCTGTCAAAAAAGTTGAACTAGAGTATTTTCATATAACAAGGTACATAAAAAAGTCGGCAACGCGTCTAACGCGTGAAGTTCATTAACTTTCAACTTTTCACGCATCATGTTTAAAAATGGCGGCTGCTCAGCTCATATTATGAAGCAAATATTGCTACCAGCTGATTGAGTATGAACAAATATGAAGCGTGTTGTGTAACTTGACGCGTGTAACGCGTAAAAAGTTTACAACGTGTTCAACGCGCGCACACGTGTAACGCGTGTTATGTACCTCCATCTTAAGAGATAATTTTCATGTTGCTCATACGTAATGAGTAGCAGAACTCTCTAATAGAAAAAAGTTTATTTTGCAAAATAAACGTTTGGCGTGATATTTTTTATGTGATATTTTTCCGTTGAGCACTTCTAATACGACGTTGCATAAGGGCTTAGAAAGTGTTTGATGTAAAATTGAAACAATAGATCAATTGTCGCTTATTTACCGAATTGAAAACTATATTCAAAATTAATTTTTAATTATTTTATGTAATTATATGTGTAATTTATTATTAAATCCTGACAAGTTATTTAACAGTAGTAATGGATTTTGCACTTCGCACCATACATGTTTGTGGTTTACAAATGATCTAGGCTGTGTCCTGCAACAGTAGTCGTTTGGAAAATACTTGAATTTGTTTGTTCTTGAACTTGGTGCTGCCTGTTACAAACGACGTGGTAAAGAACAGCAAGTCATTCTTAATAAATATCCTTATATGACACAATCGTATTAAGGATATTATAGAGACTTGTAGAGATATTTGGTATAAGGCAAACAAACAAAACAACAAGTTTGTCGGTACTCCTGACTTGGTGTAGTTTACTTCTCAACAACAGAATTATTATTATCACTTGGCAAGTAGAAGAACGATATAAGATTTAGTTGTTGTAACTAAAAAAATCTCAGACGGTCGTAAAGCATATATTATGAAGGATATTAAGAAAAAATTTTCGCAGGCTCAGTACGTGTGGATATATATAAGTTGCAATAACTAAATATTCATAGTTCTAAGTGTTTTCAATATTTGTTCAAATAATACCGACATTCATATAAAATCTAACATGCACTCAAAAGGGAGAGAAATATATAATTTCCTAAAAGAGAGCACATGATTTACAAAGTTACGATCATATTTCAAATCATATAAAGGTGCTAACGCCAGTGCCTAATAAATATAATTTTCATAATGCCAACAATATCTAACTTTTTCTGGGTGTTTTTTGTGCGTTCAATTTTAATTTAAAACGCTTGTTGTTCTATGATTCCCTTTAATACAATTGTGATTATTTATTACTATCGTTATTTCGTTAATGTTTCCTTGTGAACATTAATCACATCGTAAAAAGAGGGAGTAAAATTTTCATTGTTATAATAGCCTAAATGTATACCATAAGTAATACATCCCACTCCCTTTTAACACAATAAGCAAAATCACTATGTTAATAATAAGTTGATTTTAGCCAAAGTACCCACCCTTAACATTTAACATTAAATGGAAAACAAGACTTTAAGCAAGAAAATTATATTGTAATCATCAACGAAAACATATCACAACGTTAAAGTTTTCTGACAGAAAGAAAGAATGTTACTAAAAAGAAATTAATTTCATTCGGGTCTATTATTTATGAAAAAGCTGGACCATATTTTTTGATATCAAAAATAGATCTGTTTCAGTAAAAACTGCTTCTAGAGATAGTAATTCAGAAATTTATAAAAATACTTTCCCAAATTCTCAAAAATAGAAAAAAAGAAAATGAACGCTTTGTAATATTATTTGTAATATAAGCGGCATGTCCTTCTTAATTTGTATGTTTTAAACATCTTTTTCGTGTGTTATTGTTCCCAAATTCAATTAAAATAATGTTTTTCATTGCAAGGTTTCATTTTGTTTTTAAAAATTCACAAAGAAGTATGTATTACAGGGTGGCTAGTGTACGATTACTAGACTAGTAGCCATAGGGGCGCAAGTTCGATCCCCTTCTGTAGACCGTGGGCGTTTTCTGCTTTCTGTCTTCCAATTTTTCATTGCCTAGATATTTAGGGTATCATAAAGGGACCAAATCATTAACCAAATTGAGCCAAAAACTCCTTGTTGAATCTTAATCAAATTTATGTATCATTTATTTGTATCATTCATATATTTTGCGTAAAAAGTAATATATAGTATATATTTATATTCTTTACCTCTAAAGACAAATGTTAATTAATATTAAGAGTTATTCATTTGATTTTCTCGCCACCAAAACAAAACAACATTATCTGCCTTTATTTACTTTAAAGATAAACGGCCTTGTTTTCAAAAAAATATTGTATGTTTGTTAAAGGTTTATTTGATAAATATCTCATAGAAATTTGACAAATAAGCGCTTAATAAACGTACAATAATTTTTATGAATAACGCAGATTTAATGTTATTAAATGTTAAATGATTAAAATGAACAATATAATTTTTAGTACATCATCAAGTATAAAAGTTATATGAGGTTTTTTGCGAAATTTCTTTCGAGTACAAAAGGCAATAATATTTTCTTAACTATCACCATGCACGATAAACAGAATTTTGTTAACAATTAAAAATTTTTTACCTTTAAAGTTAAAATAATTTTGTTTTTTTTTTCAACATAGAAAAAGAATAAACAACCATTTGTCTTTAGATCTGAAAAATATAGGCTAATTAAATATATGTGTTTTTGTAGCCTTTTGTCTTTAAACTTAGAAAATATAATATGTAGAAAACTAGAAATTTTTCTTATCAAGTCCAACAATATATTTCGATTGACTCAGTTCATATTCTCTGAATCAACATGAAGTTCTCAATCGGTTTGTTTTTATTGGCCATACTTATGCTTGCCGGATGTCAAAGTCAAGATCAAAAGTCTGGTCAATCTTACGGTCAAGGTTCGGGCGTTAAAGGTGGTAAAATTTATCAAGGTACGTGTTCTTATTCGCAGCAGCAATTGACCTAGAATCAACATAAAGTTCTCAATCGGTTTGCTTTAATTGGCCATACTTTTGATTGCCGGATGTCAAAGTCAAAGACAAGATCAGAAGTCTGGTCAAACTTACGGTCAAAAGTGGTAAAATTTATCAAGGTACGTGCTCTTATTCCCAGCAGCAATTGATCGAGAAATGCTTTCTTTAATGGCATAACAAAAATTTATTCATTTCGATTTTAAATAGCGCCCAATACAACGCCAACATATAAACCTCACAAACTTGCAAGAGGCGCGGGCGGTAGGGAGTAAAAGGACAACGTGTGAAAGTGACTGAATCTATTAACCATCTGAAAATCTCCTTAATTACAGTCATATTTATGTATAAATATTTAAAAGACAAGTCAAATAAAATTTAATGAGTATATTTTTAAATATTTCCATGTTTTATTGTTTAATACCGAAAAAAAAAACGTATAAAGTAATCAATCAGTAAATGTTCCCTTCAGTAACTCAATATTTCTACTCATTGCCATACAATGCGATATAATGGCATCTATTCCGCAAATGTCCTCCATATTTACCAGCAAAAATTTCAACTTCGAATGGCACTTAGTGGAGGGAACTTTGAAGTACAGACATATGAGTATTCTGGAGATCACATCACGTGAAAGTGATTTCAAAACACATATATATTGTGTTCTACACTTAAATGATGCATGATTTTGTAATTTCAAACTGGTCATCTGGTTCACAATCGATTTGAAATCACTTGCTCATGTTTTCGGTTAAAATACTTTTAAAGTAAATTTAAGGCTTTCAGTTTAAATGAACTTTTATGAAAAAGTTTTATGAGTTATTCATTGTATTAAGATATCTGAGTAAACATAGCATACAACAGCCAAATATCGAACGATATAATCGTGTTAATGAAACATAATTTTATTTAAAACGGAGTTGCCTACATTAAGGAATTTAAAACAGAAGAATATAGCGTATACTAGTTTACCCCTGTATCCTATTTTGTTTGTAAGCGGGATAGCGGGATCAAAAAAATTCAATTTCAATTGTGGCCTCATCACAACATGGGGCGTACAACAATTTTTCTCACAGAAAATTCATATCAACATTTTGAAGCGGAAAGTGAACCCGAAGGTGTCTTATGGGGATGTCAATATCGAAGTGATATCGAAGTGTGAAAATACCGCTTGACTTCAAAAATCTCGTAATTTCTTTTGAGTAACACCAGCAAAAACTAGAAAAAATGGCTAAGCGACACTGAATGCAAAAATCATTAGTATTAAATAAAAATAAGAGAAGTAGTTATTGTTTCGTATTTTACAACAAATTGGCAAGTTTTTCAGAGCAATTAATTTGGCTTTAGGTGCTCAAGCAACAAACAAAGGAATTTTGTAATTAGAAAAAAAAAAAGAAAACAAAAAATCCGCCCCAAACAGTGACTTTTTCGGCATGCATTGGTCGTTCTTTATTTATTTTATTTGCTGATGTAGCCATTCATCCAGTTTTGGTCCTCACCGCTCAAGATGACCGACGTGTGCGGAAAGTTGCCGCGAACCGAACACGCACTTTGATAAAAGAAATTTTATCATTTGCATGTATTAATGAATGCTATATGCAACCATGCAATTTTGGCAAAACAGACTGAATAAATGGCAGTAATTTTACTGATAAAACTTTAACAATATGGCCACTATCAACTGTTTGAAAAGTTTGAATGTCCCGTTTTGGTAGACCCATTATGTATATACGCTTATGTGTGTCATGTTTGAGTAAGTTTGTGCAATGCTTATAACTTTTAGGGCCACACCATTATAACTTGTCGGTAAAGCAGACGTTACTTAAAGGCACCTTTTGCAAAAGTGAGCGATGAACTGAACTTTAAAAAAATTATTATTACAACAACCTTTGAAAGGCTAAATAAATTCTTTAAAAACGCAAGGCGAAAAAAATTGTACGGCCGTAATTAATAAAGCAGAAAGTATGGCGACTTATGCAAACTGACCTTCGTAAACTAGTAGGTAGTGTACTAGATTCGTAGTGCGAAGGTCCCAGGTTCGAATCCTGCCCCAGAACTCTGGCAGTTGTGTTTGATAATTAAAGGGAGCGCACAACAAGCCTGCACTGCAAATGTGGCAACTTTAAATGACTACACCACGTGAAAAAAGTTAAGGGTGGGCTGGATAAACTTTCCTTTAACTTTCGCTTTCAAGTTGAAGTAAAGTTGTAATAATGAAAAACTGTTTATCTGTCAAAATGACAAAATTATACCTTTAACTAACGCCAAGTTATAATAATGGCCTCCAAGGTACTGAACTACTTTTTGATAAGACACACATGACAATATATATAAAAAAATACACTACCAACCATATAATTATGGCAGAAAAAGGGAGCTTTTCCTTCAAGTATTAAAATGTAGATAAACAGTTCTCGCCTAATTGATAAAGTCTAATTAGCTGTTAAAATATGGACTTTGTTTCCTTTTTTTTTACTTAGGAAGATTAATTTGGCGGAAAGCAACTTTCTGTATTTGATCATTTGAGGTCAGTTTTAAAACAAAATACAAAAATTTCTTTACATTTTTCGTTTATTTCCATCAGCATCACTCGCTGTAGTCAAAAACTTCTGCAAAAAACAGCCATTGTATTTTTTTGCCATTCTACTATATGTATTAAATATTATAGTACTGCTTGCTCTATTTTTTTTAAAGCTGTTACGTAAAATATGTTTAAAATGTCATACACGTATAATAGTGGCTTATAGCTAAATTAACTTTTCTTCTGGTTAAAAGGAACAAAATTTTCTAATTTAGGCAAAAAATTCCCAAATTGGCAACAATGTAGCCCATACACGAGTAAGAAATACAGCAAAACTACTTCAAAGGCATGAAATCAGAATTGTTTATATAACATTACGATGAACGAGGGCACGACCACGTACTGCATTGGCCTATTCCCAAAACTATATCAAGGAACTAGTCTATGGACCACACACATAACAACGATTGTAATCGTGCAAATACGAACGAATGTCGTGTAGTAATAAATACATGTACCATGACATATATCACGATATAGAACTATATTAAAATCACTCCGTTTCGGCTAAATTAGACCACGTAATTTTACAAGGAAAATCTTCAATTCTAGGATATTTTATCACAAACTATTTAAAGTCACTACTTTTGCAAACAAATATCTATTAGCTATGTAAATACAATCGCTCTAATGAGCGCATCCTGTTTTAAAAAATACGGATCTTGCAATATGATAGACATTTGAGAAATTTCTGTAATGACAAATTTACAATAAAAATGAAATAATGCTACGCCTTCCCAGGTGTGCCAGTGGATTCAAATCTTATATTATTCTCCTCCCCATTCTACAATCCCACGTTTTCACTACTGCCACATAATGTGTTATTATAATAACGAGTTAGTGCCACAACTAAATCTGTAGCATATAAATACATCTTTTAATGATGATAAAGACAATATTTCAGAGGGATGAATATGGGTGATGACGACAAACTCAAAACTTGCTTAAATATTTATATTTCTGTCTTTATTATTTCCCTGACAAACGAATGCACCAAATCCATTTTAAGCAGCAACAAACGTTTATGCTCCCAAAAGTCATAATGGTAATAGAAACACAGTTATATGAATTTTATATTATCATTTTCTCTCACCCATTTTTCCCTCTAACTATTTAGAACGCTTAGGAAATGTGGAACATTTTATATGTCTGTTTTTAAATGCTTAAGACTTCTTCTCTGCAAGATTCATGTATAATAATAGGAAGATTTTCTGTGCAACAACAGAAATTATTCAAACGACATGTTGTCGTCATGTCGTATGAAAGAAAACCTTGCAATACGAATATGTAAATGCAAATATAAAACATTTTGCTAAATGTTTCAGACAAAATAATTGCTTTATTGCGAGCTCGTGAATACTTGAGCATTTGTACAAAATTTTGTATGCCTTTTATTGCTTTTAATTGTTATAATTATGTATTTGTGCTTAGTTAATGGCAAAATAATGTATAGTTTGTTTGCTAGTTATTTGTTGCTAAAATAAAACATTTCTTATTTTATATATGTAAGTATTGGCTTAAATTTCAGACTTGCTTTAAGATACCGTTTAAGCAAATTTATTTTGGCTTAAAAAGCATATATTTGTTTTACATATTTAAACTTTCTAATAAGTTTTATATAATTAGAATTTTTAATAAACAAGTATTTAAATTTTATAATAGCCACAATATTAGAAATGCACTTCTTCAGCTTTGACATTTTCTTTTTCGCAGTAAAAGAGAAAATTCCATAGAAGTCAATAAGATTAAACTAGTGAAAATTTGGATCTGTTTCGGTGATTTTAACAAAAACTTCTCGTTGCGAAATGTTCTCCTTTTTGGGTCCTGCAACATCAGAAATATCAAAATATATAAAATAGCAATGGCACTAAGTTGATACATATGTATGTAGCTTTTAGGGCCAAAGCTATTGGGAGAGACCAACTAAGAAGAGTTTCCACAAAAGTCATTAAAACGCAGAGAGTTTAATGCAGAAAAAGTAAAATTTTTTCTCATTTCCAAATAGGTTTACCATTACAAAAGTCTCTTTTTTCATCTCTTTCAAAGAGCGTATATTATACATATTTTTTATTATTTTTTTTTAATATGATATTTATTGATATTCAAAAACATGTTTTAAAAATATATTACAAATAAGTTATTTACTGATAGAAATGTACGACTTATATGGCTAAAAACTTACAAGTATTCATAATTTGCCTCTTCTTGTATAAAAGTAATGATATCAATTATAAAATTAAAAAAAATATTTTTTGTTTGTAATTTTTAAGAAACATGTATTTTTTTACGAGATTTTCTGATCTTAACTTATTAAGAAGTCGAAAAATCCCATTTATGCGAGTTAAACTTTTAAAGCAATAAAGCTTTTCTGACGTAGGAGCGACCTCCATCTTTCTTCATTAGGTTTATAAAATATTTCTCACAAAAGAACTTTTCATAAATTGAGGCGCGAAAATATTAATTCTGTGACACACAACTTTTTATAAATAATATTTGTAGGTATAAGACTTAATTTTGTAAATCACGTCATGAAGTGAAGTGTAGAAATTCAGAAAATTTAAATTTTATATAAAAAACAAATGCTGTTTAATAAAATGTTTGATTTTTTTCTGTATAAATTGTTGCACTTTGGCGACTTGATTTACAAAATCAGGGCTACAACCATTTCCAGCGATTAGAATGTCCTATTACGATCGAAATTATGAAATACAATTAATTTCGCTTATTAAGGTTTGACTAGATATTAAGGATATAACATCTAATGCTTACATTTCCAATCCACGAATTTGATAAATTGGTTGACAATTTATTATGGTATATTGAGAGAGCGATTTTATGTGAACATATTAGGAAAGTACTTAAGTGAACATTTAAAATTAAACGTAAGTGAACATTTAAAATTAAATTTATTTTAGCATAAGATAATATAATATACGAGGTTCGGAATCGGGTTTATTTGAGTAGCCAGGTAATTAAAGTTAATAGTATGTCAAGCTACAAGTTGATATTCGATGCATACGTTGAATTAGAAATAGCATAATTATGTCAGGAACTTCTCAAGGACCTTTTCCACGCAAAGTTTGCAACGAAACAGTACTTTTTGCAAGCTCGAAATCCATTTTACGTGCACACTCATTATTTCTACGGCAAAGATGCTTACAATATTTTGTAGTCATTTCCCCCTAAGATATTTTATAAAAAAATGGACTGACACTAATTGAGTTGAATAAAAATGTAGCAAAAAGTCCTATTTGAACTTTTATCTAACAGATAAATACTCGTAGAATATCAAACCTTAAAAGGATTAACAAGTAAATGCTGGTTACTCTAGCAGCAGTCCATTTTGTAAATTTTACATTTAAGCCCATAAAGTAATACGTTTGACGATGGGTTGGATTCATAGCTTCGCAGTAAAAATAGGACTTCCAAAAGCTTATGAAAATGCTGACTCTTGGATCCGAAGCGGAAATTCCGTTTTCTTTTTTCAAGGGATTCTTTTATCACTTGGTTTTGCTTGTTTTCTTTTTAGGATCCAAAAGTTAAATGTTAATCCTCATACATTTAAAGTCTTGGCCTTTCTTTTTAACATTAAAAAAAAATTATATAATTAAAAGTCGAAAATTCCTCAATTGTGATTTTTCGGTTTTTTTTTAGCAAAAATTGTAAATTAAATTATGGCATTTTTTGTCAAATTTTCGTTTCTTTTTCTATATCACAATTTCCATAAAATGTTGAATAGTTTGAACACAAAAAATATTTCCCCAGAAAAATACTGGATTTTCTTCCCATTTCTATGTCAGTCTGTCTGTCAGATGTATGTTAGTGAAATGTGTTTTTTTTTATTTTATTTTGCTCATACTTGGTTTACGAGTATTTAGCACTCCCTGTGCGAAAGCCAGAAATAGGAGACATGTTTCATTTGCATGATTCTTTATGGCAGCAACGACAATACATTTAACATTTTACACAAATGACTTCAGTTTTAAAATGCTGTTGCTTTTTTTTCTCTTACTTTGTTTCATTGTGTATTTTTGATTTGCACATTTGGTAGAAAAATCAAAGAGGAAAAAAATTGGAAAAGAAACACACACTAAGTCTTCATCATTTCTGTTGCATTTTACGAAATGGAACTGCCTGCAGTATTTCAGATTTGGACACACATATAAGTACATCTGTATACATACATACATGTGCACATGAGAGAGAGAGGATCATGAGAAGGGAAAGAATTTAATAAGAAAATCACGCATGAACCCCAACATAAGTGTAAAGAAGTATTAGAATGTGATCACGATGAAGTACTCTCAACTTAGTTATGGGTAGGTTCGTAAATGCAGTAATGCGTTGCAACAGTAAATTAAAATGTTCCTAACTGCCAGAGTGTAGCAGATGGTGGCAAATGATGTGTATCGGTAAGTTTGCTTTTCTGTTGCAGCGCAGTACTGCATTTGCGAACGTATTCTGTTATATAATGAATTAACGAAACTAGTAAATACATGATAAGTTAATGAAATCATTAATGACCCATGTTCCGCGTTATTCCAAATCATAGTCCGCTAGGTTATTGGTTCGGAAAACGTCAAAAACACATACTTTTTTAAATTAAGCTGCATTCATCGTGCTCAAATATTTTCTAGTTCCAGGAATTTGCAATAATTAAATTTTTAAATAAGTGAATGGTTCCGTTTGGTTTTCCAGTTCACGCAAAAACTTTATAAAATTGGCCAAACGAACTAACGAAGTCATTTTAGAGCGATTGAAATGACATTTGATACATCAACTGTAATCAAAAAAATTTGGGCAGCCTTATAAAAATCAAATTATATTTATATATTGGTAATATCACTCAGCGAAGAATACTATACATTTTAATGCAAAATTTGTTTGTTGCAAGTATCATAACAAAGCGTGCTTTAAGAAATATACGCCACTGACGCTGTGAATGTTATTTTTGAAGGGACCTTTAAATTATTCCTTTGTTGCCTCTTTCTTTATGAATGTGAATTTGTATCTATCTGATTACATTTCCAAACGATATTTATTTGCTTTTTAAATCTAATCATATGTCTCTGTTAATCACATCAGACAACAGTTCGTTATTGAGAAGGGATTTTTCTGAACAAGTGATAATTTTCTTAGTAATAAATTACTATAGAAAAATTTTAATTATGAAAATAAATACGGCAAAAGGGAACGACATCTTATTTTCGAAATAAAATACCGCCTCCACTGTTTGATTGTTTGTTTAATGTAAACGTCAGTCTTTAAAGCCAAATTCCGATTTACTGTTGCAAGATCTGATACTGAAGTCAAAAAATCTTTAGTCTTTGTGTGCATTTGTTTATACAAATTCCACATACGCAGGCATCGTGTGTAATATTGAAGAATACCACTATGGTTTTGATTTTCGTCAAAAACAAAATTTAGACAGTTTTATGTAGTGTGACACTGTTATTGTCAATATTCATTTTAATTTGTGTTTTTATCAGAAAAAAATATTTTCCCAATAGGAGAATTTATGTGCTAAAAAATGGTTTAAAAAAATTTTATAATTGAATCAATAGAAATATATCACTCATTGCCGACTTTATCATCCGAGTTTTCTATTTTTTTTTCTTTTTTCTTATTTTTTATTGCTTCGCTTAGTGCAAATTCAATACAAAACTTCGTTATTTTTATTACTCATTAACTTTTATTTTGCTATATCTGTTAATAGATGAAAAATATTTGCCGGCAGAAAATTACATGTCATTACAGTTGAAACTCTACTTGACATTGTCTGTCACGAAGCTTCAATATTGTTACTAAGATAAAAGCAAAGATTTAAGGTTATATTGATGTCGTCTAGCATCAGCTCGACATTCCGCATGGGCTTAAATTTATATGGATGAATTATTGCAGAAATTGTTATTAAGTTTCTTTGTATCCTCGTTCATGCAACATTCTTCACGGTTATGCATGACTACGATAAGCACGTGAGCAGCACTCGCCCATGTCTAATATTTTTATGATTTTACTTGATTTGTTCTCTTTTGGTTTTATAATTGTAAATGTCTTATTGGTTGCTTGATGCTTTGCTCCTTTAGTTAATATCTAAAGGGGAGAATCAGTATGTGTGAAAGTCTCTGTGTATGATTTGCGTCTGTGATTTTGTAGCCTTCTTGTCCGCTTGTCAGTTTTAGTGTGATGTTGTAATTTAAAAATATAACAAGCACTTAACTCATGTTATTTTCAATGTAGTCTGTATCCTGTTATGCCCGCAATAGACAGAAAATCTTGCAGTTGGCACTCGATAAAGGGAGTTTTGAAAGGCAGCATGCAAAAAAAATATTTATATTCTCTTGCCTGGATTAAATTTTATATAAAAAAGTATGTAAGCTATTTTAATATTGTTAATTACTGCTCTTGAATTATATTAAGCATTCCAGGATCCGTTCTTTTTCCAAGTATGTATACTATTTCTCTCAATGACCATATCTGTAAACCGCATCTACCTTTTCGTAGATACCAGCAGCGTCTGTTACTTATATAGATATAGATCGAAACTTACACATATTCAACTTAGCAGCTCGATCTTGTACTGCTCTCTGAGAAGAAGAGCCAGTATTGTCGGCTTACATACATAATTATATAGTATAAACATAATGAGGAGTCGTGAGGCTGTACTTGACGTTACAACCATATTCAATTTGTTTCTAAAAAGTTACATTCAAGTGAAATCGGATTTTTAATACGATATAGATTGGGTTAAGTTAGTCAAGGTAGGAAAATGCTTTTAGTAAAGTATGAATAAGAAAAAAGGCGCGAACAAAAAGTAGATTAACCTTCTATTGTTATCAAAAAATATTTATTCATTCATCAATCACTCTTATTGCGAATAAGAGGTGAGTGCATGTTTTACCTGTATTATTTCATATAAGCAAAATATGGTAAAAAAAAATCAACACGAAGGCAACAACAACAGCATAATATTTTCGATCGAAATTTTTGGGAAAAAGGAACAGATTTCGCGTAAAATTGTATGCACGATAAAGGTAAATGTAAATGCCTGCCTCTTCAAAATACTCCGCTTAGATCTTTTTCAGTGCATCGGCCTATACGGATATTTCTCTATCGACGTAGCGAAATATCCGTTTCCTTTTTTCTTAAGTGTCTCCATTTTGGGAACATGAAAGTCGCAGGGGACCAAATCCACTGTATACGATGTATGAACGACCACTGAGCAGCTGCATTATTATGATGCAAGACATTTATGCCTGTAACAAACATCTAAGGAATGCTATAGAGTCAAAACCGTGAATAATTAATCCGGAAAAATGTATCAACATGAGATTTAAAAAAACAACTTTAGGTATGCCGCAAAATTCTATAGGTCATCTTATTTATTTCACACGCCTCGTATATATCTCCGAGTCAAATTCAATATTAAAATCCAAACTACATTTCTCATATTTAAGTCAGAATGATTTCAAACTTTAAATATATTTTGTACCTTTCTTTTTACTTTTCTGTTGGAAAAAAAACTTAATCGATTTGTAGCCAATACGTTCATGTTAGCATTAGAACTGTTAGATGACCCCCAAGTGCACTCTAAGTGATTAATTGATATTGTATGTAATTTTTCAAAGCATCTTGGACAGCAGCAGCAGGAAAATAACATAATTCTATATAATTTAAAATAAAATAAACATACATATACAATACATACAATATCCTTACTTCATTTCTATGCTGTAGCTGTTAAAATTTTCTATTTCTTGCAACATTTGCAATTTTTTTCTTAAAACTCCCAAGTCATATATGCTCTTGCAACAGTTGTTGAGTCTAATCTAAAGTTTTCCCTTTTTTAACGAGCACATTTTTTTCTTCTGAAAATAAAGGTGAAGCTTTGAATTAGTTTAGTTTAGCTCACTTTTACCCAGTGCCTGTTTGTACGACTATACGAGTATTTCGAAGATAGTTTTTTTATAGTATGTACCCGTTTAATTTAAAATGTTTTTCATGTAACAAATAAATAAATTTTTGCAATTTTTTTAACACCACTGATTCAATCATTTGCTGATTATGACAGATAGTACAAATGTATTGTCATAATTTGAACTGGCTGCCATTTTGTTTGAAATGAAAAATAAAAGCTTTGTTTTCATAAAAAGTTTATTCTTCAGGTGTATATCACTCCATGTCTTTTTGACAACTAATTCTCTATAATGTCAAATGCAAAAAATGGCGTCCAATTCGAATTATGACATTACTTTTGCGCTGCTCTATAATATGTTAGCAAGGACGTGTTAATTCGTCACACCGACATCTAAAACAACACGCTTCGCCATACAAAATTTTGACAGGAAACTCCTCTTATCGAGGCGAATTAGGTGGTATCAGGTGATGTTAAAAGCTAACAGTGGAATCTGTAAAATGGTAAAAGCCCGGAGAAAACGTATTTTCGAAATTTTTGTAATCGACAATCCCTATAGCTATTCATAATTATAGATAACTTTTAAGTATAGTAAATAAATTTTAAACGTAATACATAAATTAATGTTGAAAATTTATTCATTTTGGAAATCCTCCCCAACTAATTTCAAGATATTAAATAATCTATGTTTTGTTTGTTGTGGCTTTAGCTCTTCATATGCTCGCATTGACCACACCTTGGCGAATTTCGCGTCGTGAGTTGTTCCTGTACCCGACTTTTCTTTTGCGGTTTTTTTAAGTCGCAGGCCTATACGGAAAAGGCGCAAACAACTGCGGCCCTGAAAGTCTTACTTTGTTTTATTTAGATTAGCAATAGCAAGTGTGTGTGAAAATAAAAACTTTTAAATTCAATTTAATTTAAAAGTATTTGCAAAGTTAATCAAGAAATCAAAAAAAAAAAATTATATTATTTCGTCGAGTAAACATGGTAATCATTATTTGAACAGTTGATTAAATTCATAATATTGTTGTTAGTTTTGCGAGCCGTAGATAACATATTTATGTACACATACGTTTGATATCATTTGTTTCAAAAAGAGAAAAATTCGTTTGTATATTATCACGATAGTCTTTGTTATTCGTTGTTTTTGGAATTTGAAACAAATTAGAAAAAACTGAAAATTGTATAAAAACTAAATACAAATGTACTATATGCTAAGTCTAATCATTCCTTTTAACTTAGATAAATATGAAGATCGCAATCGGGTTCCTGTTTTTATTAGCAGTTCTTATGGCAATTGCCAGTCAAGGTATGAATGATCGTTTGCATAAGTAATCAACTTTTTTATTTTTTCAATTTTATTTTTCTTGTGTATGGCAGTGAGTGCTACTGGAAGAGCTACTAGACCAACGGTGAAAGCATCGAACGAACTTCTTAAAAAAGCTATTGCGAATGCACGCAACGAAGCTATGTTAAAAGGCTTCGATAAATTAAATCTGCATCAAAAAAATAAAATGTAAATAAAATGTGCTTTTAGTAGAGCTGATTAACTTTTAATTATTTGCATAAATATTAGAGTACTGAGTTTAAATTTAGCCCCATGAAAAATTTGGGCAATAAATAAAGGATATGTAAGTATAAATTAGGCTGCTGGATGAACTCATTCAGCTACAAGAGCAGAATTAATTCATTCATACAATGAATTTAGCTTAACAAGAAGTTGTATGAGATGCAGATATATGTCGTTCAATATTGTAGGTACTGTGTACATAATATTACTGTACATATAATATATAAAAACAATATTTAATTTTCATCGAATACCTTGTTTTTATATATATAGATTTGTCATTTTGTTTTTTTTTTAAGAAAATTTAGAATTAAAAATATATAAAAGCAATTTATAAAAAACAATTATAAAATATAATACTTAATATAATTATTTGTGTTAATTGTGAGTGTTTAAGTAATAAAGACACCACAAATATTATACTCATGTCTTTAACATGAATTCATTTAAGACGGACCACAAGGCACATTAATAAGGCTTATACGCATCAGCCCATGTGACAGGTAATAAATAAGATGATTGTTGAACCCTATATACACAAATTTACAACAATTTTTCCAACAACTTTTTATAAGGAGTTTGGCAATTGCATTCTCGCTTTGCATAAACCATATAAATTGGGCCTTGGCTGATTACAACACATCATGGCAGTAAAAGCAAAATCATGAACATCCCTAAAAATCAAGCATTCACTACTTTTCTTTCTTTGCTTTTGCAATATGGACCAAAGGATTTTCCAACCGTGTTTCCGATTTCTATGTAATTATCGAAAATAGGAAAAAACGCATTGTCTATGCATTTTTACTAACTTTGTTCCAGACTTGCGTCGTCTTCAGCACTACTAATTGTATTCTATAATATCCTTGTGTTCTATAATATCCTTATGTAAAGGATATTCCAACGATTGGATTTAGCGCCGGCTTCAAAGATCTCAGTAGGTAACGCGTATAACAAAAATATATAGTTATTTCAAACTTTTCAGAGGCTCTATCTGAAGTCAACAGCATCTTTTGTTAAAAAGTTTTTATTTCAAAATTTTTTAGAGACTATTGTGGGCGCTGGAGGTAACCTTCACCTACTCTTACACATTCGTGAAAGCAGAATTACTTCTGCAGCAGGCCAACTTTGAACACTCTCACTGTTATAGTTAGTCAGATATAGGTATTAATTTTTATGGAAGGAACCACATTCCCCTTGCATCTATGAAGTCAAGGGGAATGTTGTCGCAGTCTCAAGACTGCGGCCAATGCAATGGTGTGGGTTACTGTCCACATCAAATTTTGAAAATTCTCAAAATTATATTAAACAATATATAAGATTATCAAATTTTACTTTGCATGGGAAGTACCATCATTCATGGTCCTATACCACTTCATGTGAAAGAGAAAAATTAAATATTTTCAAAATTCTTCCTTAAAAGACGACAAATTACTGTATGAGTACATCGAAAAAACCTACTATATATATAATATATAACTTCCTAGTTTTTTTTCAAGTCTGTTAAAAAGGAAGAGATCAAAAAAAGTATTTTTCCTTCTTTAGAATATATTTTTTTTATTCGCTGTTTTCGTTTGTATTGAACACACTCAAATTGCTTAGTGTGGAACATCAGTAATAGTGGATATTTTTGATCATTACAATGATCATTGTATTTTGATCATTGGTAAAGAGATATTTAAACACCGCTTTTAATCAATACGTACAAACACGCATACTCGCACAAACGTATGTAAGTATGTCTAAAAAAGCAACAATAGAAGTATGAGTTTTTTCGCGTTCTGTTTAACTATCGTTTATAACAAGTTTAAGAGAAAAATAATCAAAACAGTGGTTACGAGAATAAAACTTTAAAGGCAATTGACAGCTAGATGGCAGTATATTCAGCGGATGTCTGCATTCATCATTCATTGTTGTTTTGGTCCAATCTTAAAATATGCACGGCATAGATCAATGAACATGGGTGTGAAAATAATACTGAATCAGCAAACAGTGATCATTGTGGCAATGTATACAGAATTTTGCAGCTCTCTAATGTGAATGCAGAAATTAGCAAAAATTGCAAGAACTAACATTTTATACTTATACATTAAAAGTTTTCTATTAATAAACATGAAAACAAAATCAATTTGTGGGGGTTCTTTTATAAAATAAATTTATAATTTATAATTTTTGAATAAAGAAATTATTACTAATTTTTTTTATTAACCACATAATTAACCGAATTCAACGAGTTAAATAGTTTAATAAATATATTATGTTCAGTTATTATAAGAATAAGTTTTGTCAATCTTCCATATATCACCAGTTAATTCAGTTACTCTAACTATAGAAGCTTTCGCAACAAATAGTATTAGAAAAATCTGTTAAAAACATGCCTTTTTTAATCATATTTAATTTAACAAAAATTTATGACAATCAAAAAGAACAACAATAATCAAACAATATGATTTCATTTAGAATTAAATTGCATTTAAAAATAGCAAAAAAATATGTATTTTTCACTACACAAATGAAATTTCGTTTACTTTTGCAAATCATTAAGTACTAAATGGCTGATGAACACAGTGTTTATATGAAGTTTATTAAATTTTTAAATAATTCAAAAATGTTCTGCATAAGATTTCCTAACAAAATTTTCAGTATTTATTACCCAATTTTATGTTTAAATTAAAAGTAAAATCGTATTTTTTTTGGAGACGGCCGTCAAAAATCGGGAAAAAATTCATATAAGTTTTAAGGAATTTGTTTTAAATTCACAAATATATTTGCTACTTAAGGAAATGATGTTTCATATATGAGTAAATGTGGTTTTTAGAATGTATGTACATATTTTAGTTATTTGTCAAAAGAGTAACTTTTTTGTTTGGATTTTCTTGAAGACTATGCATTTTGAAATGCTTTAAACTTTTTATATCTTCTCACACATAGAGATATAAATATTCTCAATAACAAATAACACTGAAATGGATTTTATCTTGAATATTTTAAAAAGAATTTAAAAAAAATATTTTCTTTGATAAATTGAAGTAAAAAATACAATATTTTAAAATTTATTTTTATATAAGACGATACATATACTAAAAAGAAATATTTAATTTATACGTACGTTTTTGTATCACAATTCCTTCAAGATATGTTTCACAATTACTTAAAAATTATCATTTTATAGAAGAAGAAATATATTAAAATACCTGAAATGAAAAAACAATAAATAAACTTAAACAAATTTTTATTTAATAGGGATTTTTATTATTGATATAAGATTCAATGATACAAATTCTTATAAATAATATTAATTAGGGTGCTTTTGTAGACGCAGGCTGCAGACAAGCTAATTTGCTTCGCAGTTTCTGTTTGTTAACTTTGATAATGGCTCGATTGTGGATGACAACTGAACTTCAGTTGGTTTACTATTCAGCAACCAAAAATTTATAGTTGCCAGAAGCTTTCTACATTCTAATTTTGAAGGATTTACTATAAAATTTTCATGTTCTGCATTATCATCTTCTGATCTGCATTATCATTTTTAGCAGAGACATTAGCAGACACATAAACGTCTGTCAATTAGCAACCGAACTGAAATTCGGACCATAAATAAAATTTAAATAAGTTTCTAAAAGAAACACAAATACAAACATGCAACAATATGTCACTTTTATCGAAACAATCTGCATTCATTTGGATAGGTATTGATTGCTACTGTTGCGTATACTTGATATTGCGGCGATAATTAATTTATTACTCATACGTCATTTTTAGGGCTGTCATATGAATTTATTAATCAGTTGTATGTGAATTAATTTGAAAATTTTGCAACTGCTCAATATATTTTCCTCTTCATGCGGGTTTGTTATACACTTTCAAACATTTGTCATTGTTATTTGTGCACTATATTCGACATATCTAACTTAGCAATGCGGTCTTTAGTTGTACTAAATAATCTATCTGCTGTATTATAATTTCTATGGCACACGCATTGTCTTAATCTAAATTTGTTACCCGTACTTTGAGAAAAGCAATTATTTTAAAAACAGAATATAATTATAAACAGTAATTTTTGTTGAAAATATCAGAAATATTTAAATAATTTATTGTTTGTTGTTGATTTCGCTGAGTATATTCATGCATTTCATTGGCGCTAACCAAAGCATCAGGACCTTTTAACCAAATTATGTGTGAAAAGCATTTAAACTCATATACTTACACAAAAATCAACAAATATACATGAGCGTTCTACAGAATTCAATCATATATTTCTTCTTCCGATTTTCAATGGAAACTGAAGAAAATATTATGTTATTACCTTTGGCTATTTGAGTTTCTTAGTTTTTCTATGTAGGACGTTTTTATTTTACTAATTCTTCAAAACTTGTAATTTTTTTTGTATTAGAAAATATTAAAATTTAGCAGCTGTTTTATTAAAATAAAATAAAAATTTACTTTTTATTCGATTATTTGCATCTAATAAAACTTATACGAAACAATGATTGAACATTTTCATAAAAAAATACCTCGTATTTGAATAATATATTAGGTTAGGTTAGGTTGACAGGAGGGGTGCGATAACCCATGTCGTACGAAGTACACCTAAGCCAGTGAAGGCTTGTTGTGCGCTCCCTTGAGTTTAATCACGACATATTGACTCACAAAGTTCCTTAATTTCCTCCAGCATATTCCCCGTAATCGGCTTATGTCCGGTAAGATGTCACCCCCAAGCTATCGGGACCTTATTTGTGAGAAGGCGGGGCATTGGCACAAATAGTGTTCCAATGTTTCGCTCTCCTCCCCACATGCTCTACATTCATCTCTTCCCGCTATTCCCATGCGTTTAAGATGTGCCAGTAGCTGAGAGTGTCCTGTGACAACTCCCATTATTCTACTTAGTTCGGGCTTGCTAAGTCTTAGTAGCTCCCTCGTTCTTCTCTCGTCTGGATCTCCCCATAGAATTTTTGTATTGATTCCCATGGTTCCGTTATTCCAGAGAGTTGAATGGGCTCTTTGTGCCCAAGTCTTTAGCTCGGATTTAACTGCATCGACATGTTTCGCGCATTCTAAGCTTATACTACCTAACTCTATTGCCCTAACAGCAAGTGCCCTGGCACCCATAAGATACGCAGTTCACCATGTGTAGAGTAACTGTTAATAGCGTTTTTGCAATCCCAAACTGTTCGTAATTTAGTGCGTTCCGCTGAGATTACTCTGATGGCCATCTGACTATCTGTAAATATATTTACAAGTCCTGACCTCCCCATTACATTGAGTTCCCTGATACACTCCGTTATCGCCCGAACTTCCGCCTGCAAAACTGTGCAATAGTCCGGCAGGCGGAAAAACAGTGTTTTCTATGTAAACACCAAGTCCCGTTTTCCCTCTCGACCTTGATCCGTCCGTTTGAAGAATAAATAAATTAATTTTGTTAAGGAAGGTAAAAAACTACTACATATGTTGTACATACTTTATCTTACACCGGACAATATAAATATAATTGCATGCAATAGGTGCTTAAATTATCATATTGATTTATCTTTATATATAAATCATGAGAAAAGAGTTTCTAAAGAGTAAGGAA
Source organism: Germaria angustata (assembly GCA_963681545.1). NCBI lineage: Eukaryota > Metazoa > Arthropoda > Insecta > Diptera > Tachinidae > Germaria > Germaria angustata. Next base: position 110,322,943 of record OY812998.1, read on the forward strand.
GGTTCAAAGATAGTTCCCTAGGAGCAATAGAAATTCAGATCGTTTCTAATACTTTCAGATCGTTTCTAATACTTGCAATGCAGAGTTGTCGTTGAAAGAAGTTCTATTTTTTTAATGACTCACCAGTGTAATATATTAAGAAACGTGGATTTAAAATTTCAAAATTCTTGTGTATGTATATAAACAACTAAAATATGTAAGAATATTCTTACATACTTTATTATAAAATTTTTAACGAGCGTAGCTTGACTTATGCATAACACTGTATACATTTGTAATTTTTATTTCGATGAACGACTTACTGTGTCACTGTAAATAAAATTCTGCTATTTATCTTACTGCAAATATTTTCGGCTTTGTTTTTTGCTGTTGACAAATAAACAATGATATTGACATTATTTACCTCAATAGCATGATCTGATCTGGTAGTGACACTGTTCAAAAAATAAAATCAATTAAACCCCTTCTTCCAGCAACAATTGCTTCAAAAACAAATACAAAACAAAATCTGTTAGAGGTATGTACAATTACTTAAAAGATTTTAAGTATACAAATAGAATTAAAAGAAAATGTCAAGTAGATATTCGTTGGAAAATTGCTAAAGAGAAACAGAACAAATAAAACGATTTGACGCTCAAACTTTGGTAAAATGCAATTAAAATTTAATTGTTTTATTAGAGGGAAAAAACAGCTAGAAATTAAGAAAAGTGCGCAATTTAAAAGTTGTGTTGAAACAATAACTTCGATTGTTGTGAAGAGCTTTTAAGATAGTAATGTACTAAAAGCAATATGTTACTAAAAGTATGCAATAGTCTTATTTGTTATAAATCATAATTACCTAATAAAATTATAACACCCAAGAGCAAAACTTGAAGCGTTCGATGTAGGCACATATTTAAAGAGCTTTTGGTGTAGCAAATCTGTTTGTAACAACAGATCGCCAAATGGAAATTTTGCGTGCTAAAAAATCGAAAAAGAAAATTGTATAATAGATTTTTTTTCATTTTCCTTATTTTTTATTGCTAAGCTCAATGCAAAAGCAAATAATACAACAATTTTTTTTGCTACTCATCACTTATTTTTCTACATCTGTTAGTAGGCGAAAAACATTTGCCACATAAGGATGAAAATTTATGGGCAATATTGACATTGTGTGTCTCAAAGCTTCAATGTTGTCAGTAACACAAACATTAAAGCTAAAAATTGATCTGTGTAGCAACCCTTTAAAAGCTGAAATCAAGTAACTTCTTTTTAATACGAAAGAAGGATAACTTCACGTTTGAAATGCTTTCGATACAGTAATGTTGTAGGGAGTTGTTACTGGAAAGTCATCTTTATTGAACTTGTGCGGTGCGAAAACGATTTGCAGTATATTCTACACAAAAGTTATTTTTCAGTTATGGCTTATAGCATATAATCGTTGCGACATTATTATATCGAAAGTATTTGAAACAAATGTCTTAAGCATGCCATCATGGCATGTTGTGGAGGTCTTTAAAAAATATACAGTCATGATATTAAAATCGTCAGATATGTATATGCAAAATAAACATAATATATGTGAAGTCTTATCTATTTATAATTATATACATCCAATAGAATAAAACCTGTAAAAACTGTATTTACTTTTTCCATTTCTTCTTTATGCTTCATTGAGCAAAGCAAAGGATCAAAAAGAAATAATAAATTTAATACATTAAATTTATCGAAAAGAAAAAGAAATCATATGAAACAAGAGTTTATTTGATTGTGCAAAAATAGGCAAATAACCAACATGTACGATTAAATGTGTTCTACTTAAAACACGACCATGAAACTTTTAAGTTGTAATGTAATGTAATGGGGATGGACTTTTGCACTGCGACCATTGTTGATCTATTGTGCTTCCCCTGCCTTTAACTCACTGTCCACACTTGCAATTTAGTTGCAGCAATTCTTGGTTGTTTTAGGAGAGAGAGGTAAGAAGCTAGGGGAGGGGTACAGAGTTTCGTGTTCTCTGCAATTCTGTTTTGCTTTGCTATCCTCACTATTCAACTTGATGTTTGGTGTTGTTGTATTTGATGTTTTACATACGTTTTTATACAAGAATTGCAATACTAGATTTTTTCTAATGTGGACACTAAAGCAATTCTGCAGCAGAATTGCATGCAACAAAATTGCCAATGTAGACGGGGAGTAAGTTAAATAGAGGATACGTTTTTCCATCAACAATGGGTGTTTTCTCTATAGAAATCCATATTGCAGCACTATTTTCTTTGACAACTGATTTAATAGCTGGTAGTGGCTTTGTATTTATTTTATTTTTGCCATTTTATAGTGAACAGACTCATGCTAGAGCAATTCTTGCAACTTATCGAAAATTTTTATCTTAAATTTTTTATTTAAAGAAATATTTTTATATTACAAATGAAAGGCCATTGAGATTGTGCGATTTATTAAGAGCAATAGCCAAGGAATTTATATGAAAACTTTACGTCGAGACTGTGCTATTTATGCACTAACTATGGTGGCCACATGACCGAAATCATATTCCAACTTTAATGGCTCAATATTATCTTTGCGATAAAGTCAGTATCAAGATTTGGTATTCAAGCAAACCCCGCCGGAAGAAATATACAAAGTCAGTGTCACTGATATTAAAAATATATTTTTTTTTAAATTTAAAGTTAAGAACTTTTAAAATAGCTCACTCTATTCATTTTATTGAATTAAAGCTTTTTTGTATACTGTTAAATTTTTACTAACTCTGAACTGTCAACAAATTGTAATCTTTTCTCATGTGAATTTTTGCATTTCAAATAAGCGTTGAAAGAAACAGAATTCAAAGATTTTAACAGCAGTTCGGTTTAAAGAAAAAAATCTAAGATAAAAGCATCCATTAATTAGTAATTATCAATTATAGTGTACAAGCTCAACAATTACAATTACCGCAAATGTATATGGCACGTAAATGTTATGAGTAGCAGTGTCTATAACGCTTAAGCTGTAAGTACAATCCAACGATTGCACCTCGACATTGGACTAGTGTAAGCTGAGGATTGTGCAAAACCTCAGACACCCTAAAAGGATATAAAGTATATAGCGGCACACAAAGTTCATAAGACACTGTATTGGTGTTTAAATTTCAGCCTACAAACTATACTTTGGCACTCAGCCGATTCCGGCTACCGATTGCAACTTGTTTACCATTCTAAGTTTCTTATAATATAAGCACGCATTATACAAAATACTTGGGAGTTTAATTTATAGCAAAAAGTTGCGCTTAGAACACATCTCAAAAGTACAATCAGTCTAAGGTTTTTGTTCAGTGATGTTGGACGGGGTAAGCCATCAGCAAAATGTGCTTATACCAGGATTGAAAGAAGAATGTTTCTATAAGAATAGTGCAACTACGGTGTTCTTTTAGCCGATTACACCGCATCAGAATTTTTTAGACTTTTTAAATCACATTTTTGTTCAACTTGCGACTCGGGGACCACTTTGAGGGATTCAACTAGAGAACAAGAGCGCTCGGTTTCTTACCAGAGTCGTAGAGTAGGACTAGACGCTTCAATGTGATATGAATTTCATATATTAGAAACAACTAAGATTGCAGTACTGAACCTAAAAATTCAAAATCGTTTGTATTTCCACTGTACACAGTAACTAAACGAATTTATTAAGCTGCAACTTTAATCAAAATAAACCACACAGCCGAGAGACAAAACGTTTCATAGAAATACAAAATTTCTCTTTATTATGTGAGAAGTTTAATTTAATGTTTTTAAAAATAAATTTTAAATAAATAAATAAAAAAGTAAATACATAAACAAACAACAAAATGGCAATACAACAATAGGGCAAAGTCAACATGTGTTAAGCAATAATTCCAAAACCCATACAAACCAAAAACTAATTTCATATACATAAAAAATGTATAAATGCTCAAGAGTGAGTATAAAAATACCATATTTAAATGCAAATATTTTAAGTAACAGAAACCTTTGCATACTTTTAGGAAAAATCTCACATGGTTTCATTCATATTCATTGTCTCACAAACACGCTCATATATGGGTACACACCAAAACGAAAAACGAAAAAAATTATCACCCAGCCAACAAATTATACCAACGTTTAAGAGAATCGAAATCGATATACAAATTGTAATTTTTAATAAATTTGCTCAATTCACGATGTATAAATATGAAGATTCGTTTATGGCCTGATTTTCTAAATTAAACGACAATCCGTTTCGTTTATTCGTATTGAAAGTAACAACAATTGTCGAAAATCATGTAAATTCATCTATCAACTTGATGGTAAATGTTCGTTAAGGAAACAATAGGAAATGCTTGTAGAAATTAGAATTTATTCATGTTCGTAGAAATTTTCTCCTATTTATTATTTTGAAATCAGTTCGCTGATATGACGATGGATTCATGTTCTATAGAACTGTATGACTTTTGTATAGTTCTATGAAATGTCGTACATCATTCCTTTTATCACTTTTATTCGTTTGATTTGTTAACTTTCTTCCAGTAAAATATTTTAAAAATAAACATGAAATTTTGCCAAAAAAAAAGATCTATAAAAAGAAACACGAAAATGTATTTAAAAGAATTATGACGGCCAAGTTGCTACACGATTTAAAAGGAAAAAGTTAGTGTTCAATTTGAAAAAGTAGGAGTTGGTTAGTAAAAAAAAACTCTGAGTGTAGAGCGCAGAAAAAATTGTTAACAAAAAAATGTCAGATAAACATTTTGTCTGAAGTAAATTTTCTTTCCAAGCGAACTTTTTACTGCCGCAGTTAATTGTTACATTGAGTCTTTAGAATACAAGGAAAAAAATTTAATTTTTTTAAGTCAAATTGTTTGTCTGAATTTACAAAATTCACAAATACAAAAAATATTTACTGATCCATTGGATTAGTTTACTGAAAACGAAATTTACTTTTCTTTAGTTTTCTGCAATGACAAAAGCTTATGTTAAGATCATTGATATTATTCGAATTTGCACTACTTCCAGATCCTAATCTCAAAAAATTTTTTCGAAATATTTTTGAAAACTGATTTTTTTACCTGATATGAAATGGAATAATTGCTGCAACTTAATATCTTAAAACGAAAAAGTTAAATTTTACGTGGGACGACGAAAAACAAAACTCTCCCTTAACGATACGGATGGTATGATCAAGTATGTGCTCAATAATTTAGTTTGGACATTTACTTACGTACACGATCATAGAATAAGCCAATCCCTACATTATTAAACATATATGTATATCCGTTCCAAATCATTTAATAATAATAATAATAAATAGTTTTTACATACACATACATACACGTCTATATTTAAATAACAATGTGCCATGTGAGAGTATTGGATACCAGGCATCTGTTAAAATGCAACTATTGGGGTTTAAGCCAGTTATATTAAGGAACGGTAACAAATACCGTTCGTTGGAATATGGAGGTTTCCAAGGTTGCCAAGCTAAAAGCAATCGTACGGGTCACAGGAAGGGGATAGTTAATGTCCTTTAAATATAAAGATTTATAGCGAATAAATTTTAATACGAATAGATAGTCTCAAAAGATCACCGGATGTTTGCTTATAAAAACATCGTCAACCTTTCGATATATATCTTTTCTACAGACTGTATACAAAGAAACAAAAAGTTGAATAGCAGATTAAAAAAAATAAAATAGTTTACCGGTAGTTTTAAAAAACATTAAAAGATTTTAAAATTGTATATGCCGTGTGAAGGAATATTTATTGCACAGCTTGTAAATATTTTTATGCGATTTTAAAGATCATGTATTGTATTGATCCTATATATTTGTGGGCTGGGTAGTATACGAGACCATTCTCACTACAGAAGATTGACAAAATAGAATTAAAAGATCCCGTCTAGTCCAAGTCAACTCTTCAACATTACGATTCAAAGCCAATCCCACGAACGGTACTAGATCCACTCTGTAGCATTGAGAAATCTGATAAGATCACTGACAACTCCTCCAGATCATCCAGTACATGCTTCCCCAGAATAATATATCTCGAATAATACCATGCCATGAGAATGGTCATTCTCATAGAAAATGGATAACGGTCTCTACGTATTATAGAGAAGCCCCAGGCTCAAATCGTGTATGCCTACCGCGTAGTGACACTTCATCACTGCGATGCGCTGGTATGTGTGTCCGTCGTTGTAGCTGCAACGAAACTTTTTTAATTTATTTGCATTAAGCTTTATGCCAACTCGCTTCAATAATGTCATGCGACGCTGAGGCAATATACTGAATTAGAAGACTGAAGTATAAACAAATAAATACACACACAAAAATTGCGAGACGATAAAAATTCGACTGCGACATTTAGATTTCTTTCCAGTTTCTTAAAAAAAAATTCATATGAACGATTTCATTAATAACCCTTATTGTAATGAATTATCATTTTAGACAGGGCATTATGCTTTAGCAAACAAATTTCTTCCCACGATCTTTGGATCTTGACCATGATACGTGAACCACACGACCAACAATTCAAATTAAATTCTGAAGGCTGCTTACCGTCGTAGTACCAACTGGTCAGCGCCGAATTAAAATTTCTTCAGCTTCAGAATCTGAGGAGCCTAAAGTATTAATAACGTCCCTAGAAATCGAGTTGCAACTGCAACCTGAAGAAGAAGGAAATCACCAAGTGAGCATTTTAAATACAAGGCCTTGGATTACATAAAAGTATTTCTCTTCGAAATACGATGAGTAAGCAAATTAAGGTCTAATCATAAAAGCGCAAAGTACTCGTCTAACTTTACATATTCATAATTTGATGGTTTCAGACTACTTTCTTCAATGCATATAATTTTTCTAGCGTCATATCTATGCCGAGAAAATTCCTGCCTGTAGAAGAACAATTAATGAGTATCACATTTCCGTTCCCATTAACATAAAGTGCAACGTTAATAACCAATTTATTTTAATACTTTCTTTTTGTAGCATGTAAATGTTACAAGATTTCAGAGAAAAGTGGAACAAACTGAATTAAATAAGCACATTTGCATGGAATTCATACTCGCACATTAAAAAGTTTCAAATTCAAAAACAAGATGCAGTTGAAGAGCAACACAGAGCGCACAGAGCAGTGAACTAGTTAAATACAAATTACGTATTCGTACTTACAAACACCGCAAAAACTATGAGTTGAAATACTCTTATATGTAGTGCATATAAATAAAATACTGGAGTTTCTGTTTAAGCAATATAAAAAGCTCCACTCCATAAGTATATTTGTGAATTAAATAAGAACACAAGTTGCAAGTTTAGGGGTTCCAACAGTTATGGGACTGTTTCAGCCACTAAACATTTTGCTTATACCAGGAAAACAAATTTCGATATCGTTGCTTCCAGTAGGTTTGTGCCATTATCGGCAGGGCTTTGACTCTTATTGGTAAAAAGCTTAAAAGAAATTTAAGGACTAACCTATAAACGTTATTTATAGGAGCAAATTTTAATTGGTCATGTAAAACATAATTAAATGCCATACGAAGAAATAGGAAGCCTTTTCTTTTTTCTTTAATTGAAACCCATAATCCAGAAAACTTTTTAATTGATGCATTTAACTTTCTAATTATTTCTAGAGCTTAAAATAGAGAAGTTAACAACAATAATAAGGACTATTTTTTAAATGAATTGTGCAAACTGTAGAGTTTTTATTGAAAAAAATGTTTTTCTAATTAAAAAATTCAACCGGCCCTTTCAAATAATTCAAATAAAGGCCCTTATAAAAATTTCGAAATAAATATATATTATTATATATAAATTGACGATATTATTTGATTTGACGATATTATTTCATTAATTTATTGTGTTTGAGGTCTTTTTTTAAACAGAATATATCTTTTTATAATTATCCAATATCTCTACACCCTGTGGGTGTCTTTTTCAGGAAATTCAAATTATTTAACAAAATTTCAGACACAAATAATGAAAAGAAAAATTTTCAAATAGTTTAATACAAACAATTTACAAATATGGAATATTTCCAACATAAAAAAAATTATAAAATTTTTAATAAGAAAAATTAATAAAATATTTTTTCTTTCAGTTTTCGTATGTGGTTGATTTATCGGAAAGGTTGGAAAAATCGTATATATTTGTTAGGAAAAAATATATAACGTTCAATATAATACAGTCCATAGATTATTTAGTAGAACTAAAGACAGAGTTGAAAAGTTAGCTATATCAGATATAGTATACAAAATTCCTTTAAAGGAACTAACAATGATCAATGTTCAGAAGTATATATATATATATATATATATATATATATATATATATATATATATATATATATATATATATATATATATATATATATATATATATATATATATATATATATATATATATATATATATATATATATATATATATATATATGCCCCTATCCAGTCGATTCTTTTAGGCTGTAGAGTAACTCACACCAATTTCGAAATTCATCTGACTATAACAATAATAATGCTATTTGAATCAACCAGATTCACGATAGTTAAATATTACTTTGTATGGAAGGTACCCTTGTCACTAGTCCTAACGCATGTTGATCAAAATGACACCATCAATGGGTCATTAATGACAATGGGTATTTTTTTATTATTGAATTTACAACCTCCTATTGATTTTGTGGTCGATCAAAAGCTTTTTGTTTTAATTAAACATTTAATTACAATTGATAAAAATTTTATGTAAAAAGAAAGCAATTAAGATTTTAGTTATAAAAAAAATTTTAATTATCATTATTAAAACATTGAAAACATATTAACTGAAATGTAAAAATTTAATTGAACCAATTAATTAGTCTTACTAATTTTTCCAGTATATGGAAGCAATCATCATGCGCTCTTATAAAAAGTACACGTAAGCGAATGTTTTTCAATAATGGCGTTTAATTTTTTAAACAATTTCAACATTCTGTTGATAAGTTTATTAAAAAAAAAAACTCTATTAATTGATCTTATTTTAAGAAAATATGTTTATTAAAAAATTAGTCCTTTAATATTCCTCGTTTAAGAGGATATAAATACTGATTATATATTTAATAAATGGCACAGCAAAAATCAATTAAAAAACTTTTTTGATTTAGTCTTTAAAACCTTAAATAAACGAATAGAATAGAATGAATGGCTTTGACATTGTTTATGTAAATATTTTAAGTTGAGAACACAATTTAACCGAAATATAATAAATAATGACAATTCATTTTATGGCACATAAATGAAAAGGCTCCATTCCAAACCCTTGATATAATCTCTAATTAGTTTTACTCAAATCATGAACAATTTGCGGTTTGGCATCCATTTAGGAATTGTATATGTGTGTGTGTGTCAATATATATATGTATGTATATATGTGTGCATGTGTCCTTAGAAAAACTTTTCGTGTTTTGTCATTTGAAGTCTGCATGTATTACATGTGAGAGGATGAGTAATAATATGTATGTGGTTCCTTTCTTTTCGCTTTTATTGAGTTTTTCTTCCAATTTTCTTTTGATTTGGTTTTGGTCATTTATTTATTCAACAAAAAGTCAAGATGTCTAATTTTGAGGTAAGGAAAAAAGACAAGCCTTTTTTTGTCTTTTACTTAACACTTGACATGGCTTGACCCTTAGTAAATACTTGCATTTTATTTTTGTCAAAAACGATAACTTGCAAAGTGTATAACAATCATTTGCAGTTAGAGTAACACAGTATGTTTTATTACAGACTCCAATCAGGATAATCGAAGACAGGGAATAGTGGATACCCTTGGCTTTTCGTATTCCATTTAAAACGTAACGATTTATATTTTTCGCTGCAAGGCATATGACACCGTTCAAATTTATTCTATCACTTGGCGAGCACTTTTCTAACCTATGAAAGAAAGAACTTTGATTGAAATCAAAATAAAATTTTAAATTGTTATGGGTTACAACAATTTAATGGACAAATGTGAATAAGGATTTCTTTATCCTAACAGAATGGCGTTAAATAAAAAAAATTAAATTCCTATATGTGTAACAAATTTGTTATCCTAGATTTGTAACTCTTATATTTTATGACGCCCGTTAGTAGGAAAGAGTAGATATAAAGGCATCAAAATTGATAATGAATTCTGTATTTGTTCGAGCAAAGGCAGAATTAAGTGTTTTGTTGTGTAACGAGAAAATTATCATAATTATTGATAATTATTTTCATATTGCAGCTTCGACGAAACTTTTTGCAACAGTTGCTTCGGCTGACTGCTGCTTAAACTGATTAAAATTAAAGTTTCGTCACTACCTTTACTGCAATGGAAAAAATAACCACGCCATCATCGAGAAAACCTGCAAGTTGCTTTGTAATTTATAGACTCCAACAAAACAGAATTTCCGTATATAAGCCTTTCAACGATATTTTTATTCACTTTTATTTTTATTATTATTATTATTATTATTATATTTAACCAGATTTTAACTACATACATTCTCCTTAAAGCATATGAAAAATATTTGATGTGATGCTCAAAGATCTCAAAATGTTTAAAAGTACAATTTTGATTAGAATATTTTTTATTTAGATTTTTCTACTTAATTCATCTATTTTTCATCCCTTTGCCTTTGTATTAAACATTTCCACATATTTCTGTCAATACTTTAGGTTAGGTTAGGTTAGGTTGATTGTAGGGGTGTGATAAGCCCATGTCATACCACATACACTTAAGCCAGTGAAGTCTTGTTGTGCGCTCCATTTAATTATCAGACACATACTGCCAAAGTTCTGCGGCAGGATTCGAGCCTGGGACCTTCGCACTACACTACCTACTAGTCTACGAAGGTCAGTCTGTCAATACTTTAGTAGAATAGTTTTTTTGCTAGAGCTACAATTATTTACAGAACTAAATACATTTATAAGAACTAAATACATACGTATATATAACTTTATATAATCACTTTAGATTAATTAAAAACACCAAATCGTTTTCATAAATCACTTAATTAATTAATTAAAGACCTAACAGGATACAAGACTTTCAAATGAACTAACATGCTATTATATATACCAAGTCCACACTACTGAGTGCAATTTTTTTTGAGTATGAAAAGTGATAATTATCTGAGTACTTTATAATCTGTTTAATCGAAGTGTTACTGTGTCCAAGGACCTACTATGATCAATAAATGATAATTACGATAATTTTGTGTCCAAACAGATTAAAAAGGACGTGCTGCTCCACGTACTCGTTTTAAGGCCTTCGTGTAACAAAAAAAAAAAATTGCGTTCGGTATGTCTGTTCAGTATATTGTTCATTGGACTGGCTTGCTAGTGCACAACACCCATCGTTCCCGTTGTCGCATGATATATACCGACCAACGATAATGGAGCTGCTTTAGTCGTAAGTGTGCAACTCAACCAAAGAACGTCAACTCGTCATTGATCTCAGCAATTCTTCTTCGACATACATATAATGAATTTATCGATCTCAGGAAGAGTTCTTAATTTTTCATTTTTGTATAATGTTTTTAATTCTTTTTCTCCACTAGTGTTCTTTAAAGATTTCTCTAATAAATATTTGTAATGTATGTAAGTAAAACTTTTGGTTGATGTTAAATTGAAACAAAATGAAAAATCAGTTCATAACAGAATTTCTGACATTTTGTTTAAGGATACGGGGAACATCGTTCAGTTCTCCCGTTAAAACAGTGATTAGTGTTCTAGGGTTGATGATAGTTGGCAATTGTGATTGTACCAACCATGTTTTTTCTTTGAGTGTGTCTGCTTACATATTTAATGCAGATTTATTTATGAATATAATAATGACGCTGCCAACATTCTATATTAAAAGTTTTCCTTGCAAACATAAGTCTTACATGCACATTTACATCTACTAGGAGAAAAATAATATTTTTGTGTGTTATAGTTCTTCCATCTTTGTCAAAGTTTAGGTTTTCTTAGTTCAACTTGTTATGATGGACAAGAAAAAGGAATAAAAAAAAAGTTTACATAAGAAGCATATGATTATTATTCTGGGTTATTTTTATAAGAAAACTTTTATGGTCTGCTATTAATTAGAATGACAATATTAATGTCGTATTAGTTTTCTGTTTGAGGAAGGAGAAAAGTTTATGAATATTTTTGTAGTATTTTTTTGTAGTTTATGTATATAGAGAACTGTAGAAAAATAATCAAAAGCTTAAATTACAGTGTACAACACAAAATCCAACAAGGTCCTATGGACTAATCCTGGTAGAACGGACATATACCTGTGTCGGCGTTGTGAAAGTTTACATGTGGCCGCCATTTCAAAGGGAGTTTAATTTCGCAATTTGTAATAAGAACTTTTATATAAAAAGTACGGACAACATTTTTGAAATATTTTAACCCTCTCTTACTCTTTGCAGCATGGGAATAAGTATGTCTCCTTTCTTGAAGAGGCGCAATAGCTGCCCCTTGAAAAACGATATAGCGGATTGAATGTTCCGCAAAATTAGTTGTTATAAAATCATACAATTGGTCATCGAACACTACCAAGTTTAAAATTCAACTTTAACGCCAGAAATGAGTAAAAAATTTATATGATTTAATTTCGTATTTATTTACAAATTATAGCACAAATTACAACCCTTATGTTTTAGATGTATGGTGCGCTTAGAAATTTAATGTAAAACACTACAAAGAACATTTTTGAACAACATTTTAGCCCTATAAAATCGTATAAACTATATATTCACATTTTAGCCCTCTAACTCGTCGATATATGGGCTTTTATAACCCCTTTATTGAAGAGGGGCAATAATTTAACTTTAAGCAGCTATATAATGGGCTGAATGTTGTACAAAAGTATTTTTCATAAATTTATGCAGTAGGTCACCGAATACACCAAAACTCAAAATTCAACTTGAAGGCCAGAAATAAATGTCAAAAATTAAAATGTGTTTTAGAATAAATTCTTAAAATGTGTTTAAGGGTCAATTTCATATTTATTCGCAACTGGTTCTAAAATATCCCATAAAAATGATTTTTAGAATTTAATTTTGTATAAGAAAACTATTTTTTACGTATACTTTAATTCACTTACATTATTTTTCGTATATTTTATAAAATAATAAGTTTGTAAATCTTAGCGTTATGGATTTACAACACACACAAACTGATGATTTCGTCCTGCATTCTTCTTCTAATGCAAATTAGAGAAGTCAAGGAAATTCGTGAAATAAAATTTTGAAAAAATTAACTAAAATTTTAAGAAAAAAAATTTTTTTAATTTCAAAGCACTCAGTCTGTTTCTATAAATTACATTCGTTCGAATATATGTATTGAAAGCTATAATAAAAACTCACAATTATTACTTAGTAAAATATTCTAGAAATTGGGGAAACTACAAAACTTTTTGAAAATTTAATTCAATTTAATTTAATTCAAGAATTTATTTATTTCATTAAATTTTTAAGTGCAAGTTTGAGTCTGTCTGTTTGTCAAAATTATTGTTATTAATTTTTTTCTTTTTATTTTATTAACATGATAGTAAAGACATAAGGGAGAATCAAATTTGAACAGCATTTTCTACACCAGCTATAAATCAACTAACGATTTTTATCAAAGTTTCTATTTACAACATTTTGTTGAAATAAGTCAAAGATTCTATCGATTTTCAATAACAATTGACTATACATTGGTACGTATAAGCTGAATAAAAATAAAACTCTTTAAGTATATACGACTATATTTATAGCCAAACTTGTAATAACATATCGAAAATGTCATCAATTTTAATTAAAAGTCTTGTCATTCATTTATTTTTAATATTCAACAGCATAATCATATATTATTAAATAAAAATCTTAAATGAATAAATGAGTGTACGTGTCAAAATTGGCTACCAATGCACCAGCAACGTAAGAGGTTTTAAGGAAATGAAAGTGGGAATAAAACTAAAAGGATTTATTTGTTTGTCTGGCTACATTTTAAGGCCTTGTGGCGCTACATATTTTCTTTTGCACCACAAGTATTAAGTCCTTGATTTTTGTGATATTCTTCCGACGGGGTTTGTTTGAATTTGGAACGATTTTCCGTCATCCCATGAACAGACCGGTTTCGGCTTTGTGCCATCTTCAGTGTTCTCGAATACTAAAAATAAGTCCTAAAATTAAGTCCTTGACTTAAGCCAGATTAAACTAGAATGTAGTTAAGAAAAAGTTTCGTCAAATTTCGTCGAATGTCATTTGCTTAAGTAAAAGAACCAAACTAAACCCATATCCCAGATGGTAACAGCTTTACCAGGGATGGTACTGGTAGTTTTAAACTAGTACCAAAACTATATTAAATATTTATCTTTTCCATATACAACTTGATTCATCCCTCTTTCGTTTTAATCAACTTCAGGTGATTTCAACTAGGCAGCGCTATATGGCACACAGCTCATACCACATTGGACATTCTGTATGGGCGACTTAAGGGTGTCATCACCTTAAGTGGAGATGATGTGAACTGACCATCGAGACCCCATAAGAATTTTTCTTGTGGAGTTTTCTTAACATCTATGCGTATAAGCCGTAAACTACCACGGCCCTTAAACCCAACATAACCCATGCGATCGGTTAAATACAGATGGATTTATGGGTCAGAGTCAAAGAAAATTTAACATTTCGGACACCATTCAGCGAAGCCGGATGGCATCAATAAGTCTCCCAAATTATATTTAATGTTTTCTTACACACACTTTGTTTTAATGAAAGGCAGTTTATATGAAAAATAGAAAGACAAAAAAAGCAGAATAGCAATAACAACAAGAAGAATTGACAGAGTATAAAAACTTCGCCTATAACTAAAAATATACGGCTGCTGCAGACTTCTCGTATTGCAATTCCAGTAAATCTTACTGAAAATAGCAATGATGTTTGAACAAAAATCTGGCCAAGTGGTAGTGTCGGGTGGGACGAGGTATGCGCATGTTCCTTAAAAGTAATGTCATAATTTAAATTGGCGCCAAATGCTACTGTACTTTGATATTTAAGGGGTAGATAGGAAATAAGCTTAAAAAGGCTTAATGAAATTTGAAATGGTTAAGGATAAACATGGTAGTTGTATGTGAGGTATGACATATCATGTGTATAAGTTCAAATCTTTTTATTGATTTGTATAAGAAAAATATAAAGAAATAAAATTCGTCCAAAAATGCATATATCACAAAATGGTTCTTCAATTTATATACATAAATACAATAAAGTCACCTCAAATGATTTGCTTAAGCATTTGAGCGACTTTTCGTTAAATTTTAGTAGTTTAAGCCAGTTTATCATCGACATTGACGTTTTTTCATTGCTTGGTTTTCACTGTGCGTTACTTGCAGCGGTTGCAAAGCAGTCCACAGATAAAATCATTTAAATTATTGCAATTGATGTGAGTGCCAGCAAGACACCACAAATGTAGAGTTGCTGTCAGTGTGTATCTGTGTGTCATATAATTATACGATAAATTGCTCATTTAAAATATGACAAAATAATCATTAGTGCATTTAATTTAAATGCAACATCATTTAATGAGACAAAATTTAAAAAAGTTGCATCATAAAATATTATTGTGGACACATTATGACAATACAAGTATTTATTTGAGTATAGTAACCCTAAATGATGAGCATGGACGTCCCATTATTTACAGCTTATCTACGTGAGTAGCTCAATGGGTAATTTGACATACGCTCGCATAGCAGAAGACCCATATATAATTCATCATAATAAATTTGATAAATGTCACTGGTAATCAACTAGTTTTTTTTCGATTTTGTTGTGAAATTGAATAAACTGCATACAAAATTGAAATGAAATTTTATTAAATTATTGTTAAAAAGAAAACAAAGAAAATAATGAACATGAAAAATATTATAAAGTGGAAAATAGCGAATAGAATTTGAAAGACAGTTTTACATAAATCAGATAAATTGATTTTGAATTTAATTACACAAAAAACTTAAAGAATGAAAATGTCAATTAAATTATTTAAAGACTTTTAAGAATTCGGGCTAAATTAATAATGGTGAACTTTTTTGGGGCGAAGATTTAACTAAGTAGAAAAAAGTTATTAAATATTCTTTTTATAAATAACAAAATTAGTGTAATCGAGATGCAGGGAAAAGGCTCAAGCAGTCTTGGTTCACATAAATGTGCCCATAACGAATAATCGAACAAGATTCGTAACGACATTTCTAGACTTATCGCAATGGAGGCGAGTCACTGTTTAAAAGGCAGATATCCAAAACAGCCAGGCTTTCACGTAACGCATTTTGCTGCAACTGCCAAGAGCAAACAAAAAAAGAGACAATTTTCCATCTTTAAGTGCACGCCTGAGCATTTATCGAAACAAATATTTTTGAGAGACCTATCGGATCTCATTTGATAATCCAAAGCGACGAACTGGGTGTAACATTATCCAAGGGAATCAATATTTTGACAGGTTGACTCGGTCGAGTACTGCTGTTTGGTAAAACCGGAATCACTCGATTCTACTTGATTTTCAATTAAGAATGATAAAACTTGATACGAGTTCGATTTTCAATTACAAATCGCACAAAGTGCAGGCAACGCTCGGTTGGATCATATAAAAAATATTATATCGAAAAAGCAACAATAAAACTATTATCATTTGCTTTCGCGAAATGTCCCCTTACAAAATATTTTTTATTTAAATGTTTCAAATACATTTACAATTTGTATTGTAATTCTGTTTTAACAAAAAAAGTAACAAAGACCTTGCATTCTTTTGTAGTAAAGTAGATCAGATTCCTAGGCGGGAGTCGAGCCTACAGGCCAGCGCCTGAAATTAATTAAATCTTTTATTTATATCGACTGTCCTCAATTGCCGACATCTTTCAAGGAATTGCTTATAAGGATTTTCTCGAATCTATGCCTCAAAAGAATTCCAGGATATATTAGGGCCGATGACGTAGCAACTAGAGATGGTAAAACATTATTGGTGCCGCTAATGTTTTTTTTGTATACTCTGGATGCAACTTTTTCATTGCAGCGAAAGACAGATATCAATATAAGTGTACATAACGCAGAAGTTACTTCCAATATCATTGCCCCTGATTAGCAACAAGAGGTCTCTAATGGCTACGCAGATATAGATTATGCTTAAGCAAAGTCAACGCGTTTTCACAAAGAACCAGGGATTTCAACCGCTATTCTTCCTAATCCAACCTACATATATCGATTATTCTGTTAAGTATTTTATTCTTGGGAACATTTAGTCCTGATTTGTACAGAATATGGCGGCTGATGTTTGCGTCACAGTAAGCTTACATTCCCCCATGTTGAATGCTGAAGTAATTAAAAATTCCTCTTATCATCTTTAAAAAATTCTCAAAATAGCAAATATTATCATTTTGTAACATATCAACATATTTTTTTAATTTATTTGTCAAATCGCACGATGTCCATGGCCAGTTCACGTCAAATGTCCAATGTGACACGTAGCGCCGTCTTGTTGAATGAACATGTCGTTGGTATTCACATCATCCATCCATATCATCGACCTATAACACTTGCCGTTGACAGTGATTATATAGCCAACGTCATTTTTGAAAAATATGGGCCGATAACGCCGCCAGTCCAAAATCCACACAAAACGGTGACTTTTGTGAGATACATTGGGCACCCTTGGATTTCATGGGGATTGATATCGTCCCAAATTCGACAATTTTGTTTGTTGACGTTTGGCGCTAGGTGCCACTCATTTAGAAATAGAGGGCGATCATGGCGACTGTAAAATGGACGAAGTATGCCGAACAGTATTTCCTGAATAGGACACCCGCTTTTTTAAAAACAATTTCAATCTACATCCGCTTTTGGCAGTTTGACAAAACAGATTAATTAATTGACAACTAATTTGACAGATATTGCTTCAACAACTTGGCCGATATCAACTGTCAAGTCCCTATTGGAAGACATATTATTTATTATACAAAAGGACAAACAAAAATCCTGATTTTAAATATTGAACATATGAGCAGCTAAAGCGTTACTTTTAAATGTAAATCCAAAAATCTTCCTAAAGAAATTGATTTCATAAAAGTATTTATTTCGTTAAAGTGATATTTAATTTGCAGATATATATATATATATATATATATATATATATATATATATATATATATATATATATATCGCTGATTTCTCTTACAAAAATTTTCTGTGTAAATAAAAAGCACAACAAACAATTCGATTTCTCGCCAGTTTACAAAATGTGTAGTTTTTCTTTAATTAACAAATAAATCGTGCGAATTTGCTCCAGTTTTCTTCGACTCAATTTATTTTTAAATTGAAGTGTTAAGTTGCTGAAAACATGAAAAACCATTTTCCTAACATAAAGATTAAAAAAATAAAGCATATTTAAGCATGAAGGCGGAAAAACTACAATATTTAGGTGTTTAAATAAAACAAATAATGTGAAAATTGTAAACTTCACACCTCTGGAAACAAATTCAGAATAAATAAAAAACTTTTCAGCAATATATTAGCATTAACTTTCCAATCTATTACAAAGTTCGTTTTATTCGTTTAAGAAAAACTTTTGAGTGCAACAAAAAATTTTTCACAAATAAATTTTTGAGCCCAAAAATAAAAATAAAAATTACCTTTAAATTGGTGTTTCTTCCTTTAAAAATCACAAAGAAAAACAGTCTAGTCTAAAAATTTTAAGGTGAACACATTAACCCATTCACGACCGAACGACGCATATATATGGGTCTGGAAGTTTTCTTTAAAACCCGAAAACGCATATCTGCTTCGTAACGTTTAGTTTAATAAAAGTATCATAAATTCATTAATTTCGTATGAATTCAACCCCTAAGAATTTTTTGGAAGGGGCTACAATCCCTTAATGAAGAAAAAAATTATTTTATTAGAAATTCCATAAGAAACAAAAATTTATCGCATGAGGATAAACTTCTTATGGAAAAGGGGTAATCAACCCCTCAGAATATTCCTATCTATGTCGTCGCAATATTTGTGATAAAGCAGACTCCAAAAAATTTATAAAATCAAAACTTATTCCAGGATTCATCAAAAAAATTCATTTGGAGCAAATTTCGTTTGTGTATTCAGTTCATTGTTTTTTTTTTTTTTTTTTTTTTTTTTTTTTTTTGTCCAGGGGAAGTACAGAATTGTTGTTTTCTGCTGGATATATGTATATGCATCGTCGTAATATTTCTGACCTTGCAAACTCCACAATATGCGTGCGTAGAACTAACATTTATTAGAAGATTGATTTAAAATTAGTTTATTTACAACGTCGTTTACAGCAACTACCAGCCTTATCCTCGCCGTAATGAATGGGTTAAACCTTTTTTAAATGAATATTTTCAATATATAAACTAGTAATTTTTAAAACTTATTTAACAGAATGTTTTGTTTGTTAAGGCTTTAGCTGTTCATATGCCGTAATTTCATTGGTCGCTAAACCAAATCGTTAGTGAACTTTAAGCAGTTTGAAAGCATTCAACCTCATATGTTTATCCCAAACCAATCAAATACAATATGAGAATTTTCTATAGTATATAAATACTACAAAGTACATAAACATAGTAGACTTAGAATACTCTTATACGAACAACACAATAAACAATTATACTCAACATAAGTGTACTTAATTTTTCTTGCCACATTTATAGAATTAAATGCCTATTGGTCATTAATGATTGTATTTAATCAGGTAAAAATTAGAAATAAAATCTTTTAAACATTTTGTAAAATTTTTAACAATTATTTAACTTTAAAATAACAAATAATTTTTACATATTTATTTTAATATTATATTGTTTGTTGTTGGCTTAGCTAGGTATATGCCTGCATTTCATTGGCGCTAACCAAATCATCAGTACCCTTTTAGCCAAATCATGATTGAAAGCATTCAAAGCTCGTATACTTATGCTACAGACTACAAACACTATATGAGAATTCAAACAGAACTCAATCATATTTTTCTATTTGTAATCAACAAAAACACAAAAGTATAAATAGCTTTAGAAAGCTTTTATACAATCACAACACAACAAACAATTATAATTGACTTGCGTCTTTTTGTTTTTTCTTTATACGCCTTTATATACCTAGCTAAGCTAACAACAAACAATATAATATTAAAATGGTTATTTTGGAGAATATCTCGAATAACGAATTTGATAAATATTTACATATTTATGTACATCACAAATTACAAAGTGGTTGTTGAAGACGATTGCGTTGCAATCGTTGTAAATCGTTGCAATCTACACCCTGGATATGTGGAACAATATTTTATGACGGTGAAAGTGAGACCCATTTAATACGACATGAAATTGTAGAACCACGCATACAATTTCAAAACAGAATTAAACAAAATCGCACAAACAAAAATTAATAATACAGATGAGTACTTATTGATTAATTGTCTTTGGAGGAATGATTTTTTAATCGAAATATACTATCAAAAATATAATTGACAAATGCTTGCCAGTACTTCAAAATTGTGGTCGCTCTAGGAGTTTTTGTTATTCAAGCTATACATCGGCTTCTATTCGTTAGTACGTCACTTTGGCCTCTATGATTTTCGAACCAACAAGAAAAATATATCATCGGTAACTAAAAGCCGACTGTGAGATCTCAAGCAATATTAAATTCATAAGGAAGACTCGTTCAATCCTTAACGATATACAAACTGTGCGGAAACATGTAGTCAGCAATAAACATTAATCATTTTGATACTATTATTATTTCTTATTTATTTTTTATAAATTTGTTAACTGTTCACTTGCTTTTTCACACAAATCATTTTGGTATTTCAATGTGTACGTTGTCTATCTTATTGCATAATAACGGTACGAAATGTTTGTGTACTTTTGACCTATTTTACGGGCAACGGCACGAAAAGAAAAGACCAATACTCACATTCTCGAAAGCATTTTGAGCTCCTTTGGGATTTCTGTAGTGGTAGATTTTTTCCACATCCAACAAACATGTTGAGTGTATTGAATTGAGTGGCAGTCAAAGTAAATAAAGTATAAATCAGTGCACATGGAGTACAACTGATTCGGCTCTTGGACGCGATTGCTTTAATTAGTGGATGGTTGGTTTTATACATGGATAAATATTTCGTTACGCTTGTGCCCATATGGTTCATTACAAACTCAAACAAACTTAAAACAAATTGCGATATAAAAATTTAAGAGAAAAAATTTTTGCCTTCAGTAAAGAACATCTTGCCAAAGAAGCGTAAAAATGAAATAAAAACATTTCTGGAAATGATAACTCTGTGGCTGATGACATTTAACCATGAACCTAATATTAATGATGTGTTAGAATTTGCCTTCCTTCTATTTTTGATTCATTTAATTATCAACAGTAATTAATATCATTTATATTTGAAAGAGTTAGAGAAAAAAAATTGGCAACGCCTACTGAGACTAATTGTAATGAAAAACATTTTTGTGTGTCTTTAATGTCACACTTATTAAGGCCACTGATGATGTTGATGATTCCTTCGTTTCGGTCGTTAATGGCATTAATTTGTCATTGATTAATAAATAATATCTAAGGCAGTGGCTACTGTAGAGCAGATTTCTTTTTTAGTATATTTTCGTTCTTGTTTGCAATACTTCATATTTTTAAGATAGTGAAACTCTGATTTGATACTGACTAGGAGACACATATCTCGAACCAACCATACATCCTAAAGTGCAAAATTTTTTGTCACCATCAATGTAGCATCTCATTTATAAGCAACCTGCAGACTGGGCAATATATTTTTCCTATAATAAACAATATTTCCAAGTTATCAGGTTGAAATATAATAAAAAAAATCCATACCGCCGTCAGACACGTCTTCTTCCCAAAACGGTTATGACACTTAAAAGTAAAACCTGAAATCAGCTATAGATGGTGCCAGTGAAAATAATTTACTTTATTTACACCGATATAGTTTTCTAAAAAGTATAACTATTTAAAAGTGGGCACTTAATAGAAACCTTTATCTCTTTCGCTTGCAAAAATATTAATTGAGTGGTTTTTCTCATTCCGTGATTACGCCCTAAAACTTGTGTAAACTTTGTTAAACAAACACTTGCCTGCATAATAATGAAAAAGAGGCTTTCAAGTTAGGAAAAAAAGACATATTTTTATAGACTTCTTTCATGCTGCCCTTTACTAGCCAACACTTGTTTATTTAATGACAATTTATCACTTAATGCAAACAGGCAGGCAATCGAGCTGGCAAATTCAAATAATACATGAATAAAAATTAGTAAAATTTAAATTGCTATTTGATGCAAGAAGCGCTAAATTACACTTAACTAATGTTAAATAATATCAAATGAGGAAAGCTAAAACCTCTTACACATGCACATATTTCATTTGTATGTTGAAGAGTAATAAATCTTTAAGAATTTATTAAGCGAAAACTTCTTTTTCAATAACTAAATGGCGACAATGACAATATCCATATTCGCTTGCATATGCAGCGATGTAGTAGATGATGATGACGAAAACGAAGATACAAGTACTCCAACTTCTGACTGTGAGGTTGTGACGACAAATGGCAACGACAACAACCACGAGACCTCAAGCGCTTTCAAGGAATGATAATAAAAGACGTGACAAAGATACACAACTTGCCAATAAATACAGCTACAAATTGAACAAGATTATTGTGGAAATAAGGGGGAAAAAAGTAAATATAAATAAATAAAACCGAGGCATAATTCAATATGTTTGTTGCCTTATAATTTTTTCTGTTCGTTTTAACATAACAAAGTGGGCTTAAAAACAGGGAAGATAAACCAAACGACCAATGAACTATCATTGGAAGGCATCGTATGTAACAGGCGAATATTTGAACTGTGAACAACAAATTAATAACAATAAACGCGGAAATTGATAAATATTGTAATAATTTTGCAAATGTGAATTTATCAAAATGATTCCAGCACGCATATTCACACTCACGCTCTTTAGTTGCATGTATTCAACGCATACACCATACGCACAAAGGCGCACACACACACACACACATACACACACGTATGCTGAGCAAAATTAGAGAGGGACCATTAAGAGGCTTGTTAATTTATGGCTTTAAGTGTCAGGAGGAACCAATTGACTTTAATTCTTATTTATTTATTTACTTTTATGTTGTTTTTACATTCAGATGTTTTAATATTAAGAATACATTTCATATAAAATCGCTAATAGTTATTCAATATTAACGACTCAGGTTTTGAAGGAGCTTTCCATTTCGACTCATATCGGACAAAATATGTACTAAAGCAAACTGACGTTGAGAAAAGTAAATAAATGGGAAATAAACGTATTTTTGACTACAACACGATTTAAATTTAATGCCAAAAAGCGCTTAGTAAACTATCCGAAACAATACCAACACGGATAAAAGTAGATTTAAAATGTAAACTGATGTAACGCTGTTTTAGGCAAAAGTGTAACATGCATATACGCTGAGTGAAGAGGATCTGCTAATGCTCCCATTGAAGGAGCTGATCCTGTTTGCGAACGTATTGGACGATTAGGGACAGGGGAAGCTCAATAGATCAACAATGCTCGCAGTGCAAAAAGCCATCCTGGGCCAAACCCCATTACATTACATTACATTAGGCAAAAGTGTATAATTAATAGTGTTAAAAAAAGTTATTGTATATTGTGGCTTTAGCTGTTTATATGCCGACATTTCCTTGGTCGATTAACCAAATCGTTAGTGAACTTTAAGCAGTTTGAAAGCTTTCATATCCTTATGCTAAACGAATCAAATACCATATGAGATTTCTCTATCGTATATGAATATTATAAAATTCATAATTATAGTAGGCTTAGAATGCTTTTGTACAAACAACACAACAAACAATTATACTCAATATAAGTTAAACGCCCGTTCGGGAAATTACCTCAATTTTATTTTTCATTTTGCATAATAACTGCTATCATTAACACCCAACCGGTGAGAAGGACTATTTCATAAGAAAAATTCAGCTATTAATATTATATATTATTAAAATTTCTTGGTATACGAACTGATACGGGTTACGTCTGGTAGTTTATCTAAGTAAAAACAGAAGGAAAGATGTTCTAGTTCCTCTTCTAGGATTGAAAAGTAATAAATAAGACTCCAGTCTGTGATTGGAAATTTAGTTAAAGTATGGGACAGATATGGCTCCATTTCATTTCTACCTTAAATTCATTCTATCACATATAGAAAGGGTATATATCAATAGCTTTTCTTTCTAAAGGTCAAGCTGAAAATTTAAGAATTAACCGCCTCACAAAAACCGTTCTGTTCTTAATTTAAGACAATTCATAGTTATCGTACTATTGACACTAATTTGACTTTATTTAAATACGCATGGCTTAAATAATTTTTATTTAGTTTTGCAGTGTGGGTACCTTAAACAATAGTATGATTGTCCACAATTGCCTACAACCATAATGTCGCAACCATATTATGTTGTTCAACAAGTGTAGTAACATAAACAATGTTTTTTTGTTGTTCTTTGTGTGTATTTATATTTTTATAGCAACCACATCTTTCCACTTCCTGCCTTATGTACAAATGGCTTTCATTGTTTTATGCAATATTTGTACATGTGCAATAGATATTTTACAACTCATTGCCTTTTGGTTTTCCATAGTACTTTCTTCAATTTAGTCAATGTTTCTTAGAAGTTCAAGTGCTATTAAACTTATTACAGAGTCCATGTATAGACAATATTGAAATGGGGAAGATATTCAAATACAATTTATTTATGACATGGACTTCAGACAAACTGCATTGAAAGCAATGAATACAGACCGTGTGATGTTTCTTTAGCAATTGAATTTACATTCAGTCTATATTTTCATTGTAAAACAAAACAAAACAAAAAATATAAACAAACATTGCCACCCTAAAGGAGCCTCTTTATTTATTTAAGTGGAAGTAAAAACTAAGTAAGAGCGAATTTATTAAATAAACGGTTTTTATTAAGGGCCTGTGGATGTTAAAATAGAATCATAAACTATTCATGAAACTCCTCTTTTATTTGAAAAGCACATGAAATCCTTAATTACAACATCGTTAAAATTTTATTCCCACATAGTGCTGGTGTTACAATTCAAGCGACTGGAGTTATAGTAATTACCACTGGATCTAAACAGTAGCAATTAACCACTTCCCAGACCCAGTCTGTTTTATGTAAAAGTTATAAGTTCTGGTAATCACTCCTGAACCATTCATTATCAAAGATATAAAGTAACTCGAAGTTCGTTCGACCAAGTATACAATATAAATTTTTCATTAATTTGATTTTTACTAAATTTGACATATATAAGCTTTTTCTGTCTGTGAATTATTTAATGCTTAAGCCTGTCGGATACCCTTTATAGTTGTTCCTATGTTATAGATCCCTAAAACTGGAAAATGAAAGTCATCCTAAAGAAACGAAATTATGTATATATTTGTTAATTTTTCCGACAAATGTGTAAATCATTCAGAATGATTTACACATTTGTCTTTGTTGCAATTTGTTCTTTGATAACTATCACATGTAATTTGCCTTATAAAATATGATAAAGTTTGCTTTACTTAAATTCCTGAAGAAGAGAACCGATGGTGATCGAAATATGGAATAAAAAAATAAAATTTAAATAAAACAAAAAAAAGAAGTTTTATTTAATATATGACCTAGAGCCGGAATAAAAATAAAAACAAAAACGAAATTATCTTTGTTTCCAAGAATCCAATAGTGTATTTCTCAACTTTCAATTAAAAATTGCAACTACTTCTATAAATCTGAGAAACTCGATTTGAAAGTACTTCTTTTATAAAAAAAATCAACAGATGTGAAGTTTACTCCCAGTGGTAAAAAACCATTTCTAGTTTTATACACATTTATTTTCTTTGTACAAAAAACAAATCGCGGCATAGGAATGAATAAAGAAAATATCCTGCAATGATAAGCATTGGAAATGGCCAGAACTTGACTACTTCCGGATCCAGGTATCAGCATTTTCATGACTTTATGGATGGGGAATGCCCTTTATTCCCAAACATCCTAAAAGGAGACCACTTTGTTTGTTTTTTATTTAATTTTACAGCAAATGCACATCTTTATTTACAATTATCACAACTTTATTTAGCGAAAGTTTTAAATTGGTGTTACAACTCGTTCAGAAGTAATGACTGTTTTTATAGGTACTCGTAAATAAAAATTAACGCTTGGATTCAATATTTATTTTGAAACTTCGAGTGAAACATATACATCAGACTATGAAAAATATTTTGTTGCCTTTTTAAACCTCGATGTCAGAAAAGTGTTAGAAACAATATTTTTTTTTTTTTTGTGGAATCTGAATCATATATTTCATACAGAAAAATATTAAAATTTTAGGGAATTTGTGCATATATATTATGGGAATTATTTTATGTAATTTAAACTGAATTTCCCACTACAAAAGTATAAGATGGCGCCGGTCGAACATCAACCGCACCAAATGCGAAATAGGATTGAAGCATTTGAAGGTAAAAGAGTGTCGAATTCTTTTCTAAACTCGACTATCAATTTTAAAGACTACACAATCATTTATTTTCCAGTCATTCGGAATAGATGCTCAATCGCCAAATACAGATTGCCTGACACAAAAGCCCATTTTGCAGCATGGGCCGTCCGCCATATAGCAAGAAACAACATTGACATTGACATTGACATTTATTTATTCCATAAAATTCATTATACATTTGTTTTTAGAAACTACATTACTTAATTTAGGTTTTCTTAACGTAAAAAATACTTTTCTAAGACTAATTTACATTAATTGATTTTACATGACAGCTTGCCGTCGACTTTAAATATTTGAATTTTTTTTTATACTTTAGAGTTACATTTCCAAAAAAAAGGAATTAAAAAGGAATACATTATTTAGATTATAACTTACATGCTAAAACTTAAAACTACCTTATTAACTAATCAATACTTACTAACTAAGATAAAAACTAAATTTAGCCAGAAGGGCTCAAGAGGAGTTTATTTGGATATTTTTTATTAAAAACCGTCCTAAATTGTCTATTGTGCGGTGTTGTACACCAGGTTAGTTGTGTCAAGGGTGTTAGCCCTTCTGTGATAAAATAGGAGGCCTGCATCACCAAAGAGGAGACCAGCATCCCTTAGGGTCAGTAGACTAGTAGGCGCAAGGTACCGGAAAGTACCCAATGCTTCCAGAGTTGGAGTTCTCTGGAAACATTCGCCAACCAGATCATTACCCAAGAAGGTTGATTTTTCTAGAAAATGAATAGCGGATTTTATAAGGAAAGCATCTATCCTTTCAAATTGTATGCTATCATAAATTTCCCTACAGGAGGGATTCCGAAAGGTGCCATCAGCCTGCATCCTTGCTCGTAATCCCAGACAAGAGCGGAGAACCCGCCTCTCCCAGCGTCTTAGCCGCTCCATCTGGTGTGAGGAAATCCCAAACCAGATTGGAAAGGCATACGCCATGAGAGGTCTAATGATTTGCCTGTAAATGAGGAGCTTAATCCCAGTGTTAAGGCCTAATCTGCGACGTAAAATATTAGAGTACATAAGGAAAACTCTCTTCATTCTTTCTAATATGAAGTCGACATGTCTATAGAATTCAAAATTTTCATGAAATATAACCCCAAGATACCTAATTCTGTCGGAAATTTTAATAAGCTCGCCGCCAATGGTTAAATGGGGAATATAACCTCTTGCATTAGGAAAAAGCCTGCCACGTCTGCCCTTAATCAGCAGACAATCTGTCTTGGCAATGTTCAACCTTAAGCCCCATTTCATGAAGTACTCATGTAATATGGCAAGGTAGGCATTGAGCTTTTCATTTAATGTCCTTGCCCTTGGGCCAGTCACAGCGACCAGAATATCGTCAGCATAAGTTAGCAGTAAATCCCCAGCAGCAGGTTGTGGAATATCTGAAATGAAGATGTTGTACAACACAGGGCCCAGTAAAGAACCCTGTGGCACACCAGCTTCAACAGTTCTGACTTCAGACAGAGCATCGCCCACCTTTACTCTAAAGGTTCGACAGTTTAGAAAATCGGCTACCAGTCTACAAGTAGAGCGCCTAAAGCCAAAGTCTATCATTTTGTATAGGATCCCCTCCTGCCAGGCAGTATCAAATGCCTTAGAGAAGTCAAGGCTAACTGCAAGTGTAGGGCATCTGTTGTTCAGGCCTCTCGTCACATAATCAGAGAAAACCATTAGGGCATGAGAGGTCGAGTGACCTCCCTTAAACCCGAATTGGAAGTCTTTCAGGATGTTTCCATCCTGAATTCTTCCCTGGATCCTGCTCAGTATAAACCATTCCATAAGCTTTCCAAAAGATGATAATAGGGAAATAGGTCGATAATTGCCAGCATCCCTAGTATCTGCCCTAGGTTTTGCAATAGGAATGACGATAGCCTCCTTCCATTTAATTGGGAAATAACCAATGTTAAAGCAATGGTTAAACAAAATCGCCAAAAAGCGCCATGTTGTCCGCCCAGTTTTCCTTAAGACATAGTCAGGAACTCCATCAGCGGCGCTGGATCTTTTATTCCTTCTCATCCGAAGGGCATATCCAATATCTTCTGGTGTAAGAATCTCACACTCCGAAGAATCGGATCCACCTAAAATAGGGGTGCCATCGGCCATGACCGATTGTCCAAATGACAAGGATGGTTCATAGTCCCTCAAGATTGAGACCCTCTGTGTCACGGTATCCTCAAGCGGTGACCCTCGAGAAAAATTACCGTTCCTATGCACTTCACAAAATCTGTCTGCTAGCAGTTCAGATATATCACAATCTTCCGTGATCAGCGACCCACTGGAAGATCTTAGACTTTCAATAGGCAATTTCTTCCTGATTCCGGCACCTCTTTTTACATTCCTATACGTCTTGCTGTCGAGGCGTATGTTCTGCAAGAAGTTTGTCCAGTAATTTTCCTCAAAAATGGCTATAGCTTCCCGAATGATCCTATCAGCGTTCCTAATCTCAGCTCTTATTATCAAATATCTACCCGGATCAATAGTCCGATGCAACATTCTCTTAAGCCTTTTTTTCTCAGCTATAAAGCCAAGAATGGTAGGAGGAAGTTTCCGAAGTCCCCTATTGACTATAGGAGTCTTAGGAATTGCTTCGTCCATGGCATTACCGAAAACCATGCACATTGAATCAATGGATTGATCTATCTCATGTGGTGAGACATTGCGATCAACCGGGAGTTCAATACGTGGTAAATCACGTGTTAATATGGCATTAAGTCGATCCCTATTCAAGAGATCATAATTAAAGCAAGAAACAACAAAGTTTTGAATTATCTTATAAAATTCGGTCACGTTCCTAATTTGATTTCGATCGCATGTTAGATATTTTGTGCACAGCCCCGACAATCAGATCATTTAGAGAAGTTATATGAAAAGTATTGAATGTTTTCAGTGATGTCTACTCTATTTCTACTTCTAAATAACATACAAAAATAAAAATGAAATAATTACCAAAATTTTTTCATACATTTTGGAATTTTTTAGCAGCTGCTTCATGTTTTTTGTGAATTATTTAATTTTCTATTTGATCTTAGACTGCATTTATACTACTTTATTTATTAGCCAATAAAATTTAGAGTGAAACAGTTGGGACACAAAATGTTATTAGAAATCATATTAAATTTCATGTGGGGCCAGTTTTGTGAACCCTGCTGCCAGCGAATAAAAGAAGTTGCATGCAACAAATTTCATGAAAAAATTTAGTCTTAGTGTTATTTCACCGGGGAAAAAATTTATACCAATTTGTTTCACTTATTTTGTTTATTTAATCAATTTTTGTGTATTCAAGCCTTTCTTAGCTTTCAAAAAGTTTTCTTCATTGCCAGCCTTCGGTCAGACGCAATAATTTTTCCTCTGATCCATGTACGAGTACGAGTCCGTCTTTAAAACTTTCTTTCTTATTTTTACGAAATTTAGTTAAATTTCTCGCATGGAAGTAATTTCATTATGAGTCCCAAAATTTTGATTTTATTTAGGTTTTAGATTTGGGAATAATTTTATTTGCTTTGGGAATATTTGATTGGAATTTATTTCACTGTGACATATTTCGTTGTCTTTAATTCTAGACGAAGCTGGAAACTGAATGCTCTATGCTTTTAAAGCAAATTAATTTCTACAATTCTAGAACAAGAAAACGACAACAATATGTTACATTAAAACAAATAACTTTTACAAGTTGTAATAAAATTAAGCTACAAGTGGCTTGCTTGTCTGTCGCATTATGCCACATGTTAATTTTCTCTTGTGTTTTAAATTAAATGTACTGAAATAGGGAGCAACAATATAAACTTTAAAAAAATATTGTTAGCGCACACACTGTGTTAATTTTATTTTGTTTAATATATACATATATACGAGTATTTCGTACATACACATACTTTTTGCCATTTCATGCTAAATTGGCAGCTTTATTGCATAATTTATGCCGCACACAAAGAAAATGTGTGAAATTTTTCTTTAAACACTACAAGAACAACTTGAAGACACACAGTGACACACAAATGCACTTACGATCAAAAAATGGCAATAAGTCGTATTAAGAGTACATGAAATAACAAATTGTTTATTATTGTCGGCAACATTTGAGGAATAAAGTTTAAGAGTTTTTTTTCTCTAACAGACACACACAGATACAGACATGTTGCAACTCTCTTTGTAGCAGGCACATATGGGCACATGCATGACTGTACATGTATTTATATGGGGAAAACCAGAATGGTCAAACAAAACGAGGGCCGTTTAAGCAGCTAGCCTTAAGAAATGCTCCAAGGGTATACCCTTCATTAACTTATTAAAAATGCACATAGGGTTTCAATGCGTGATGTGTGTGAAGATAAATTTTTAGCCCTAGACACAACCCAGTGGATATTATAGGGTTCTGTGTAAGAGGATAACATAGCGCTGTTAAAGATGAGAAATCTAAAAAATGTAAAATTAAGATTATATTGACGGAAAAAAACATATATTACGCATGCTGTCTATTCCATATACTTTTTTACATAAACACTCAATTGAAACACAAAAAGAAACCTTAAATGTTTAATTTTTTGAATCCTTCAAAGGATTATTAAGCTTTCCAGAAAAATGGGAAAAAATGGAAGGACAAAAATTTATACTATTTAAAGAGAAGAACGGGGGAGCTGCTAAAACTTAGTAAGCTCGAACTAAGTAGAATAATGGGAGTTGTCACAGGGCACTCTCAACTACTGGCACATCTTAAACGCGTCGGAATAGCGGGAGGAGATGAATGTAGAGCATGTGGGGAGGAGAGCGAAACATTGGAACACTATTTGTGCCAATGCCCCGCCTTCTCACAAATAAGATCCCGATATCTTGGGGGTGACATCTTACCGGACATAAGCCGATTACGGGGAATGTGTTGGAGGAAATTAAGGAACTTTGTGAGTGACACGGAGTTTCTCTAGACCTTTGGGTCAATATGTTATGGCTAAAATCAAAGGAGCGCACAACAAGCCTTCACTGGCTTAGGTGTGTGTCGTATGACATGGGCTGACATACCCCTCCAATCAACCTAACCTAACCTAACCTAAAGATTTTGTACTTCTTCATGATGTCCAGTGGTCAGATTAAATAACTTCGATTTTCATCCGCCCATTTTTTCCCATTTTTCTGGAATCTTTAATAAATCCTTTGAAAATTTATATATTTCTATATGAAACATTTAACGTTCGATTCGGTGTTTATGTTGAAAAAGTATATAGACTAGGCAGCATGTTCAATGTCCCATGTAAAGAACATGTTTTCTTAAATTTCTCATATTAACCATCTAGTGAAATGTAATTTTAAATAAATTCGACTTTCTCTGTACACGAAAATATCATCTCTTTTCGAATGAGCATGTCGGTATCCCCCTACATTTCTTACTACCCAGTAAAAAATTAACTTCCAAAGAAAAGAGAGTGATATACAAATTGTATTGCCCTGAAAGTAGTGAAGCAAGATGTTATCGTTTTTGCATTCTTTCAAAAAACTGAATTTTTTATTGATACTTTGTCGACTCGATTCGAACCCGAATATAACATGTTTAAAGGCCAACGCGTTTCTACCTCAGCCATGTAAGCATATGAAACAGTAAAGGCACCGCCAAGTTAATACATAGAGAGAGAATAGCTATGAGAGTAAAAGTTTTTGTAGAGCCAGAGTTAAACAGATCTACCTAAGAAGGTATGAAAATGCTATGAATTTAACATAATTTTGTCATTACAATATTCTTTTTTAATGCCCTTAATAGAATTTATAAACTATCTTCCATATAATGAGAAGAGAAGATATTTTTTTAAAGAAAATGTCAAATTGGATATCGAATATATTCTTTTCTGAATAAGTGTAACATTTTGTTGATTAATTTATACAAAAAAGTATTCACCGCTCTAATTTAAAAGATTGCGTGCACGTTCTTAACAAATACCCGTTTATTAAAGAACAATAAACTTCCTTGTTTCTCTTTGAAAGGCGAAAAATTTATGATTTTTTTAGAAAGAAAATCGCCACACAATACACTTCCATATAAAAAATTTTGCATTCGCCATTATTAAGAAGTTTAATACAAAAGTTAAAATTATAAATAAAATAAAAACAATTGCCAGCAAAAATGACTCTATACATAAATGACGATGACAACGACTTTACTGACACTTTGAATTAAGTGTCATTTAATTTTGCTTTTTTTACAAATTAAATGATAGGATTCCTTCATTCTCTTTCCACCACCGGCAAATGCCAACCAAAACAACAACATCAGTGACACACACACAACAACAATGTTGAGGGAATTAAAAAAAAGAAAGAAAATTGTGAAAATTTATTGACAGCCCAACTAAATAAACTTACAAATGCTATTGCAACAACAATAGCATTGACAGCGGCAGCAGAACTGCAATAATTTACACACTTGCACAAATACTTAATTAAACTCACATTAAGGAGCAGAGATGGCAAATTGAGATTTTAAAATGCAGCTTAATTAAAAGAATTTTTCTCTTTTCAAATTTAATAAAAAAGATTTTAAAAATGATGTGATATAATTGGATTCCTGCTGAGTTTTACATCAATTAGAAAAAGGTATGTGGTCTTAAATGAAATTTAAAAAACTTTTATAAAAAATTTCTAGTGTATTTTTTTATTGAGTGGAAAAACAGTGCGTCAAGTGCCATGCATCCAGCAGGAACTGACAAGTGCCACCCTTAGTAAGTAAGAGCACTCGCCCTCAGAGTTTTGAATGACACAACCAATATTAATTTGCAAAACATCTTAAAGGAAAACCTTTAATACTAGCGAAACCGAAACGCAAAGCATTAAACACGAGTCGCAGTTAAGAAATAATTACGATGACTGTAGTCCTACTTCCCAGTCCATACTTGCTTTGCAACAGTGGTTTAATTTGTAAAATTATTTTTGGATAATAGTTTTAGGTTGAGATAAAAAGTTCTAGTATATCATACCAATGCTTTTATTGTTGTTGATCCAAAACAAAAACTTCAAACGATCATATGATTTTTCACTTTATAATATTTTTATATTTGTCTTATACGCAGAAACATAACTCGTATTTGAAATCTATACACAATGATATAAAGAAAACCAAAATTGCAAAACTTGACATGACGTGAATGCTATTTCAAGGCGGAATTTTTGGAAACTAAAGAAACAAAAATTGCTCCTTTAAAAGGGGACTTACAAAAGAAACGGTGTTGAATGTGCTGTACTTTCCATCACTGTTATGTAATTTATTTCATTTCTCTATCTACATTTTATTTTTCAAAAATTCTCCTTAGGGTCTTTTAGAGGGTTTTTTCCATTATAAAAATAAATATTACGTCTGTGCTTTTTTACTGAATCATGCACCCGATGAAGACGTCGAACAACATACAAATTTATTCGAATTATTTATCTGATCATATATAAATATGTACTCCAGTACAATACAAATATATATTCGCATAAAAAATATATGTTTAGTATAAAAATATATTTCAACAATGCGGTTCGGTATAACCGAACTTTACGCGACCGGGGTAATTTTGATTTATAATTGGCAATAACCGAAGTTCTTTTTAGTCTACCTGAATTATTTTTACAAATTTGTTAAAACCGGAAAAGTTGTTCGTTACTGGAGATAACTCGTAATAACTGGTGCATGTCATAGCCGAACTACACTTTATACTTACAGTGAACACGCGAAAACGTGAACACTCGAACATATGAACGACTCGAAAACGAGAACACTTTAATTTTTACATTGACTACTCTAAAACGTGAACAAAGTCTGAAAGCTCTAAAACGTGAACAAAGTTTTCTGAGTTTTTTTCTTTTTATTTTTTGAATTTACCATTTCTCTAGTGAAAGAATGGAACAACAATTTCGATGAGAGCCAGACAGAATGTGAAATTTTTGAAATTAATAATGAATCTGAAGGTGACGAAGATAGTGATTATATTGTAGAACAGCAAGAAATCGTAATAAAACACAAGGAAGCAGTGGAAGCATTAAATAGTC
Source organism: Germaria angustata (assembly GCA_963681545.1). NCBI lineage: Eukaryota > Metazoa > Arthropoda > Insecta > Diptera > Tachinidae > Germaria > Germaria angustata. Next base: position 110,357,519 of record OY812998.1, read on the forward strand.
TTAAAATGGGCTGAAAATAAAAAGGTTGACCAAATTGAAATAAGAGTTTTGAATAATCTTAAAGAAAAGGCTGTACTAAAAATGTTAAAACAAAACACATACTAAAAAAAGATAAACGAAACAAAACCCGTCCTTTAAAGGGATATTAGTTTTTTTATTTATTTAATTTAATCAAGTTTTATTCAGTTGCTAAGAATTACATTTGTTAGTACATATGTATTTGAGTTTTTTGTTTTTTAGAAGTGAAAAAGTATAAACATTTTATTTTATTTTTGTGAAGTGAATAAATGAAAAATTTTAATTTTTTTATCCAGTCTTAATATCTGATATTTAATTGTTTGTTTGAAGTTATTATTTCGAGCTTAACTGTGCTTTTTTGTTCTAAAATTTTCACAACCGAAAACATGAACAAATTTGAAAACGTGAACACCCTTGGTAAAAATTAGTTCATGTTTTCACGAGTTCACTGTATATGTACATTCAAATATAAAGTTACATATATGAATAAAATATATATTCTAATATCAAAATGTTTTCGAGTATTATAACTGCTCGAATGACAATGTATTCGAATAAAACATCAGTAAAACATAAAATCATGTTTGAAAAAAATATGCCTATTGGAATATGAACAAGTTTTCGAATAAAATATCTGCTGAATATATAACTACATCCGAATAATGTATTCAAATATAAAAATATATTCGAATAAAATATATATTCGAATGCTTTTGAATAAAATATTTGTTCAAATTAAGATAAGCATTTTTTCTAATAGCATATCTGATTGCGAATAAATTATTTATTGGAATATAAATGTGTAATATATTTTTTTACCTTTTTTTGTTTTTGTTTTAAGTTCTTTAATTAACTTGGCTTGTTATTAAACTTTGTAGGCTGTTAACTTTTATATTATTTATCGATTTGTCGCTGACAACCCATTATCATCTTCTGAAAATTATATGACACTTAATTTTTTTACGTTTGTAAGAACAGTGCAAATATATTGTAATTAAAAAATTAACTTCATGCAAAGAGTTCGGCTACATTAAGATAAATACTAACCCGTGACAATTTTTTATTAATGTTAGCGACAAAAAAAATTAGGATCTGTAAAAAAATTAAAACTTTTAGCCTAAAATCGACGTTTTAAACTCGATTGCACGATTTCTGCGATTTTGTGTTTCTTTTTTGAACTTTTTTCTCTTGGCGTTATCTAATAAATAACGACAAGGCAACACTAAAAAACATTGCTGTTTGTTTAGATGTTATATATTGGGTTCTCTCTAACATTTTCTGTTGCTTTCTTTCCACCCTAGAGCAATACAGTGCAAGAAAAATTATAAGTTTCATATAGGAAAATATATTCGAATAAAATATTAATTCGAATATATGTAAACATGTATTCGAAAGAACATCTATATACATAAGACCGTACTCGAATATAAATGTATACATACATAATAAGAAAAACCAAATGATTAATTAATGATTTTATAGTTGATGCCAACTTACATATAGATAAATAGTTTAATTCACAACAAAATGTCTCCGCTTACCTGAAATGAAAGAAAATATATTTTTAGATTATTTACTTAAAAATAAAAGTGTGCAGTTGCACACAGGATGTTATTAGCAATTTAAAATAAACAATGTGAGGAATTATTTCGAATATTTTTCCAATTAAAAAATTTATATTTTAATTTATTTTGTTTTTGGATTTGAGTTACTCTACACGTGTGATTATTCCCTGCTGCTTATGCCAAGACATAAAATAATGTTGACTAATTGCATGAATTTAGAAAAGTAAAATTAAAGCACAGGATAAGTTTTTTGTTTATGTTCTTATAAAATTCTCAATTAAACTTTTCAAAATGTTGTTACGAAGAGTTTTTACTTATAAGCTGGCATAAGCACAAACGTAACGTCAGACGCATAGACCAGCTTTAAGCTCACAAGAAATAGATGAAAAGATTTATAATTAATCACTTAAGTTAAATAAATTTAATTATTGTAGTAAAAAGAAGAAAAATAAACCATATTTGAATATGTCAACCGGTCAAAGAAATTCTCAGCAAAAATGTTCTTGATCGCTTTAATATTATATTCAAGGGGGGAAGGTAAATACCATGGTCATAAGCGCCATAATGTTTCTTTAAGACCTTTGTAAAATCACATATAACAAGACAGAGAATTAATCTATTGAATTACTTATTAATCTCGAAGTCTTTAAAAAAATAATATATTAATTTTTTACAATATTCAATATTTCTACACCCTTTAGGTGTCTCCTTCTACCTGAAGAATAAATATGTATATTGCAGACAATGTGGCACAGGAATATTAACGACATCTAATTAATACTACATCAATGTCGTATAAAAATTTTAATATGGAAATGCTCAACTAGAAGAGACATAACAAAATTCTTACGTCTAAGTTTCGGATATTCCAGATTATAACGAACATGTAATCCGTGCATATGTTGTTTCAATTCGCAGTTGCGTCTATCCAACCCCAAATCCTACACATCTCTTTGTACATTGCCAATAATTTAATAGGGATGAGGATATTTTAAAGAGATCAGACCCGCTTAGTGTTATATCCAATACACATCCAGAAAATGTTGTAAATATTCAGTTTCTTAATACTCAATCTGATTTGATTAGTATGGAAGTTAAAGTATTTATTAAAAAAAAATAAGTATTTAAATATTTTACAATCACAAACGGGTGGTTCACATACAAGTACTTTCTCAGAAAGAGAAATGAGCTGTGATGGCATGGTGATGAGCTGTCTGATATGGTGCGACATCCTGCTAAGACCAAAGATTATCCAAGTAAATAGCTTCCATTTCAGGCCATAAAATGTCCGTAATCTTGGCCCTGCAGCGCTCGCCGTTAAAATGGGCCAATGAAGCCAGCATTACTAAATCCACAACAAACTGTCACTCTATGTGGATGCAGTGGCTTCTTGACAATGAGGTGCAGGTTTTCTGATCCACAGATGCGGCAATTTTTTTTGTTGGCTTAGCCGTTGCGATGGAAATAAGATCCTTCAGTAGAAAGATCGATGTGCAAATAATGTTCAATAATTCCCAACGGACAGAAAAAATCTATACCAATCTTAAAATAACATATGATTTAAAATGATACGTGTACAATGTAACGCAAAAGTAATGCCATCATTTGAGCTGGCATCCATTTTGTTATAAATGAAAAAGAGAGCTCTCATTTCAGAGTAAAATTTATGATGTTAATTGGAAATAAATTTATCGCTCAAATGGTGCATAATCGCGCTCATTTTACGGCATTTTGAATTGTTGCTTACAAAGCATCTCGCTCCAAGTTGATGATTACGACGTTACTTTTGGGCCACCTTGTACAAGTATTTTTTAATATCATGTTATTTTAACATTGATATAGATTTTTATTCTGGCTAAAATATTGAGTGTCAGTTAGTATGATACCTCCGCAGGCCAAAATGAGTATCTGGACTGCTCTATCCATCAATGGTAATTTATAATATAAAGAGTTGAAGGCCTTAGTAGCTAATGCTCTTTCCAGACACTTTAACTTTTGATTTTAATTACAAAGTTCAATTATAATTATCTGACATGCGAGCATCACATTATGCGGAAGAAGCAGCTCAGCTATGTTATCAACCTCAGTCGGTAAATGAATTCGCCTTATTTAACCTACTTCAATTTTTGAAAAAGCAATACAAACTAAAATATCAATATTATTTCCAAAATCCAATGATTTCAAGAGAAGGAGATAAATATTTTCTTAGAGAAAAAATCTATCAAACTTTAATGTTTTAATACAGCTGCTGCTTTATATACAAATTTGGTAGCATGTCACAATCTAGATAAAGTCCATACGAATATCTCTTATTCACATCACTTTTTGTAGTCCAATTTCAAAATATCTCTATCAAAGCAATCAACCTCCATTATAAATCATGTATTAATGAATTCCCTCTAAATGGATCAGCAGTGTTGTATAAATTTAAAATGGAAAAAATTTACATTTACAAGACTTCCATTTGAAATGTAACAGCCAACCATTGATGTTTGCTTTTTTATTTATTCTACGAATACAGTTTGCTGGAGCGTGCAGTTGTACTTTGTTTGATATGAAACACAACATCGAAATTCTGCTGAAATTTTCATGCACTTTTAGAAGTATTAAGATTGTTAAGGCACAAATAACTAAAAACCAATTTGTTATCAATTCCTATCATACATATAACTAACGTCCGTTGAATAGTTTTGTTAGGCTTGTTTTTTTTTTTTGCTTTTGGTTATAGCTTGATTCAAATCAACTGACTGTGTGTGACGAATCAAATTATTAGGGCGGCTTCAGTTTACACTCAAATACGGACTTCATACAATATTCGTGGAAAATCTGTATTTTTTTTGGGAAAACAACGACGCAGGAACACAACTTTACATATCGCTAGAAAATATAATAATCGAATGATGCATCATCCGATTATTATATTTTCGTGATATGACATCATGATGTCATATCACGTGAACTATGTGCTGCAGCTCCATTCAGTAATATTAATAGCTCTAAACTAATGGTGTTGTGTAGCACTGTGTAGAATGTAGCAACACCACCCTACTAAAGCCACATGTCTGCAGCGTTAATGCTTTTTAATCAAGTCAGGCAAAATTTTCTGACAAAAAATCTATGCCTGTCATTGTTGGGTGACACGTTCTGGCTGTTATCATTTTTGAAGACACACATACGGATGTGATTATGTACGTAAATAAGTTCAAGTCTAAAATCTCATTGATACGTCAAATCATGAGTGGAGTTTCGTTAGTGGCTTGCAGACTAATATCGTTCTAAAAGCGGCAATTATGGGCATTCATTTTACTGCATCACGTAATATATAATGAATTGCTGGAAGCAGACTACCATATGTATGTTGTTGGCAATAAAAGAAATCATGATAAATTTGCGAATAAAACTAACCAAACGGCAGCTGACGCATTGGTTACCAATTTGAATCAAATATATTTGAAAGAAGAATGGACGTCTGATATTTATACTGTGAGGCGTAGGGCAGCGCCTTTTCCTCTCCAGAGGAGTAAGAGGAACATATATAAGGCAATAAACCAACTTTTTTTAAAATGCATATACTTTTAGCAATAGGGTGAAGTAATATTTTCGATATTTGCATGAACTTGTTTTAAAGCAAAAATGTTAATAAATTTCACCTTCGAAGAGTGGTAATTTCAACAAAAATTAAATAAATTCTGCAATAAGTTTTGAATTTTCTTAATTTTGTTTAAACAAACAAGCACCACCCTAATTACGACGATATTACGTTGAGTGGCTTCTTGCGGTTGATTTTCAGCACCTGTTTTACTTGCAATAGAACCACAACTGCTGCTTTTGTAAATGTTGTGCCACCTCCACTTATTTTCATTCATTCACTGCAATTGGCAACATGTAACATTTTTATTCTGTGTTTATTAAGCTGATTTTTTTTCATCTCACTTGTAACAATGTTTACAAATACTTGTCAGCACTTAAAACCACAAAAAAATTCATTCACACACCCTCACAAACACACAGACATAATGGAATTGTTTTCCAGTGGTTAACACAGAAAAACTAAATAGACAAGGCTTTTTTGTTTATAATATTTTACGCTTTTTTAGCAAGAAGCGTTCATATCGATAACTGTAATCTAAAGGAATACCAGAGAAAGTCTGAGAAATCTAAATAAAAGCAGTTCAAATAAACAAGAGGCAGGAAGATAAATAATTAAAATTATAATTAGAGTAAAAGTCATGATAAAAATAAAAGCGGAAATGAAAAACCATTTGCTTCAGTCTTATTTGAAGTTATTTATTAACAACCTAGATATATCCTGGTTTCAGCTCCACTTAAGTACGCGAAGCAAAAAGCGCGGAGAGATGCCTAGAGAGCCATATACAGATATAAGGATATTTTGCAAATAATCCTTAGATCAGGACTAGGTTGAGTAAATAAAATTAGTGCACAAGCACATTTTATTAAATACTAACAAAGACTAATGGTCTAATTAGGACTCATAGAACGAATATGGTTCTGAAGTTAGGATCAACAAGAGAATCAGATAGGAAAACAATAGTTCGTATGCAACCACGTCAAAATAATCATTCCGAAAGACAACATATTTATAAGCAAATAGATAATGGATATAAGTATTAATCTAATGTCAAACATCCACGAAAACAAGCTTTCACAAATTGGCTTCTACTACAAGGTGGGCCTGGGTCATGCAGAGAACTTATAGCCAAACTCTTTACCTGACAGAGATGCTCTATACGGTTTTAAATAACCTGAGACTTTATTTTGCTAGCACGCATAGAAGATACACCAAAATTTGCAAGAATATACAAATTGATGCCATTCTACGCGAAATATATTGATTCGATAGTTGGTTATCTTTCATTCACGAAAAAAAATATGAATTTGAATAAGAATCACCACCCTGACAATGAGTAATTTTTATTATTACTTTTTTCATAGTTGTGCTAATTAATATAATTGAAGAAAAAACTTTTGCCTTACCTTGTAAAAAAGTATCATTTTCAAAAACCATCTGCTTAACTTAAACAAAAGTTTGTTTAAATTTCATGAAATTAAGACAACAAATAAAATATTTTAGTCCAAAGCAATTCATATTTAAATTATACGATTCTTCTAAAGATAATATTTATTTTTCGCAAAGATGCTATAAAATAAATAAAAGAAAATTTCAAACCATTTAGTTATAAAAATAATTTATTATTAAGCAAAATACTTAGAAGCTCATGACAATACCAAATTTTGGCTAAACTAACACAAATAAGCAAACATCAAATAATATTGTGTTTGTAATAATAGTTATTAAGTGCTATAAGCCATCAATGTAAAATCTGACAGTGTATCGTAATTATAATTATAATCATCATCATGTGTATGTATATATGTCACAATCGAGTACATACATACATGTATGTATGCATGTTTACTGTTCAAAAGTTCTGAATCTCTTTTCTGTTCTCATTTTTAAAAAATACTTTTTTTGCACAAAAAAAAGACTGACAAAAGTTAACGATTGACAAAAATTTAATTTATTCGCAAGGCGTGATGCACCCTTTCCAGATAATGGGTCGTAATTTAATACAGTTATCTTCTTTGCACAGGAGACAGAAAATATTTACTTTTCTCAACATATTGAAGACGGATCAAAATATATGAAATCAACTAATGGCAGTTTTTCTTATCCTTTGCGATTTTGATAAAACTTGGTATGAATTATATCTTCTGATTCGTAAAATATGGTGAATTTTCTCAATTCAACACTAAGATAGATATTTAATTGGTACACCCTGATATTAAGGTTTCATATTAAATCCAAAAGGTTAAGTTTTCATAAAAAGTAATAAACTATTGCTAGTCCCACCTCTGGCTCTGCTTGACCTTTGTTTCTAATGATGTTTAACGAGAGGGGTTGGTCAGGGGGCTCATTGAATGGATATTTAAGAGGGGTTGAAGCCAAAACCAGAGAGCGAAAACCTGGGGTACTCGGTTTTGTAGGCAAGAGCATTTTACCACTACACCACGCCACCACCAAAAAAGTTCACCTTTATTGGAACATTTAACGAAAGTGTGCATACAAAGTTTCAATAAAATCGGAAAGTATAAGTTCCAAAACGTCACTTTTGGTCGATTGATTACAAATGTTTTTATCCGGATAGCTTCCAAATTAAAGAATAAGTAAGAAAAAAAGAGAACGTCCTGTAATAACAAACTTATATTAAAACCATTGGAAATGCACTACTTTCGGATCATAATTTCAGCATTTGCAATTCAGCATTTTTTAAAGTTTCTTTTCAATTTGATTGTAAGTGATCACAAAGTTTTTAACTTTTGGGATCTAAACGATTTTTTAACATAAAATATGTAGGTGCATATGTTTATCACTTTCATTGTAAGCGACTAGGAATTAGCACGCACCATAAAATCATTTGAAAGCAGCTTAGCAAGCAATTGCCTCATTAGACTTTCAGATTGTACTCTTTAACAATTTGTATTAAATAACGTTTATGTTTTCGCTGTATATATAGATATTTTAAATTCTTATATTTAAATTTATGATGGCGCCAAAACTGCCAGCCAAATTCCTTCCAAATTGGAGACAAGAATTAAGGCCAAAATTGAACACAAAGCAAAAGAGATACGTTTGTCAGATACATAATATAAAATGCAAATAAAAAAGTACAAATTAAATAAAAATGAAAACCAGTAGCTTAATAATAAAATCATCTTCCCTTTTGATCTCATGCAAATATCGGGTGTTTTTTTTTTAGACAGAGAACTTTATATTGACAACTGTTTTTTTTTCTTTTCTTTTTGAATTCTTTATGAACAGAAGGGACGGAGGCACTACTATCATATTTTGATCCATTCATCAAAGCTACTTGTTCGAGAAGCCATGGTGTATGTTTTGCGATATTCTTACTGTGAATAATAATACAAATCGTATAGATTGTACAAGAAAATTCATGACTGGGTCAATAAGTCAGAACCTTTTGAATTACCTGCCTCTTAACCGAAAGTGCAACACTGCTCCAGCCAAGAAACATCTATCAGTTGACTCCTGTCCAAAATGTAACAAGCTGCGCGATTTAGTTTATGTTTAAAAGTAGTATTATTTTTTGCTTAAAAAAATCATCACTTAAACCAAGGCTAAGCTTGATAAATACTATAGGAATTCTGCACCATCAATTTCGCTCGTAAAAAAGTGATTTACTGAATTTCGTTGTAGCCGTGGAAGCACGGCAGATACCGAGCGTTCTGGACGCAGAGTTGAAGTTTCTACACACGAAACAATTAAAAAATTCACGATATGGTACTGTTCGAATTGAAAGTGCGAGAGATTGTGGAAGGGGTAGGCAAATCACATGTCTCAGTGGTTACAATTTTAAATGATCACTAGGGGATGAAAAGCTTTCAGCAAAATATGTGCTGCTTTTGCTCACAATCAACTTCGCAAGAGTGTTTGGAGTTGTTCAACCCCAATATGGATGAGTTTTTGCGCCATTTCGTAACCGTTCACGAAACGTGGATCGAACGCAACTCATCAGAGTCCAAACAGCAGTCAAAACAGTGAATTTCTGCGGGTGAATCGACGCCAAAGAAGACCAAGGTGGGTTTGTCAGCCAATAAAGTAAAGGCGACTATTATCCGAACTTATTGAGTCAATTGATAAGGCTTTAAAAAAAGCGACAGTAGTTGGCCAAGAAAAAATGTTCTTTTCCACCAGAACAATGCAAGGGTGCACAGTTGCAGTTTCCTTGGCAAAGTTCCATGAATTTGGCTTCGAATTATTTTCTCATCCAGCCTATTCTACAACTTTAGCCCCGATTGATTATTTCTTGTTTCCAAACCTGAAGAAATGGCTCCGCGGAAAGAAATTTGACTGCAATGAAATCATCTCACAAACAAATACCTATTTTGATGACCTCGACAAATGTTATTTTTTGGAAAGCATAAAAAAAATTAAAATCGTCTCGGACTTAACGACCTCATAGTTTTCATGGAGGAAGATGACACTTAGCCGATGTTATGTGTGTGAAGATAAATTTATAACCCTAGACACGAACCAGTTGTCATTACAATGTTCTGTTAAGCGTATAACATAGGACTGCTAAACATGAAAAATCTAGGATTACGTATTCCAAGTGGAATTACGGTTACATTGCTTGACCTAGTGGACAAAAAATATGCCACGCATACTGCCTGTTCCATATACTTTTTTTAAACATGAACACCTCATGGAAACACAACAGGAAACTTAAATTTTTCACATACCAAAATCTTGAAATTTTTCAAAACATTATTAAGGATTCCATGAAAATGGAATAAAATGAGCGGATAAAAATTGATGTTATTTAAAGACTTAGTGCTCCTTCATGATCCTCAGTGATCAAAATAGAAATTCATTCCAAACTCAAGCAAACAATGTCAGAGAACGAGCACAACTCTCAACATACGAGTACGTTGCCTGCCCATCTATAAAAAATATCCTTATAATTATGTAATGTACTATTTTCTTAATATTATTTATTTTTTTAATATTACTACTCAATTTATATACCATAATGTTATATTATATCCAATGAAAATAACAAAATGAAAATCAAAATAAGAAAAACCATGTTTGCCATTTGCCAAAAAAGCTTCATAAATCAAAATGACAAATTCCTGGAAATTTATTTTTATTTATTTCCATTATATTATAAACATGATACAGAAAGCATAAATTATAAGTTGGTTTACTTTCATTTGTAGTGAAGCAGACCAGAGTTTTCGGTGAGAATCGAGCCCACAACACTAGACTAATAAACTAGCATACTAGTCAGTAGCCTGACAAGGCAGTTCATAATTCACTGTCGCTTTATCTTAAGAGAAAACTGGTACATAATAAATTTTAAAAGAATATTTTAGGGCGTTATTACGTTCTTTCCGTAAGAGGGAGATATAAATTATTCACATTGTTTTATCGTTTTTAGCGGATTTAAAAGTCACGAAAATTACACCCTGCGACTTTTTTATTTGCTGCGTTTTGCCACGTTAAATTGAGTGTTATTAAAAACGTGTTGTTAAACGATGCAAATCTTTGAAAAAAATTATTAAAATTCAATTTAAATGCTTTCGTTTTTGTTTTCAATATTTTTTGTATTCTTAGAAACATAATAGTCTTTAACTTTTCTTTCACAACTAGAAATTCGAGTCAGCTGTTCTTATAACATCAGCTTTTACATTTGATTCATTTTGTCTACCATAACAACAACAAAAATAGCGGGGTAAATTGTAAATTTCGTATACGAGCCACCAAGTGAAGCCGAGGCACACATGTGCACAATATTATATTCCAAACATAATGACATCAATAGGCCTTTCAAATGAACAAAAAATTTGATGATGTCTCGCACACACTTCGTTTTACTGAATTTTAAAAAGAGGAAAGACCCTTTTGAACCGCTCACTATTGTTCTGCAGGCTATACCATTAGTTCATAATTCATTATTTGGCCTCTCAGCAACAACAAAATACACATGAAGGTGAATTCAATTCGTCTATGACACCACCTTGCACTAATGCGCCTTAGCACTATTTCTGAGTTGCTAAATTTTACTATTTGTGTCAGAATGTTTTTATAAATATTGAAAATTTCTCATAATGGAAATTTTTTAGTGACTAGAGACAGATGGAAGGATGCATAGATGTTATTGCAAAGAACACGTTCCTTCAGACATTTGATGAAAGGACTTTTCTTGAAGTTAGAACTTTTTATATCTTTTGAATTTGAAAAAACTAGTCTACATTATCCGCTCAACAAAGAATACCTCATATTTTAACTTAAAACATCTATCATTTCAACATTGTAAAAGATGAGGTGAACATATTTTTAATTAAATTAAAAATGTATAAGGATTTTGTATTCTAACACACCTGTTCCTTTCAGTTGCTGCTGCTACTGCTACTCACTTTATCCGCTTAAAACTTTCTTTCTTTGTTACTTATATTGCATAGAAATTTGTGTCTGATATCAAAGTTTATTAATACCTTTTTTTCTTTTCAATTATTAATATTTTTCTAATTTATGTCTTTCCTGAGATGACAACCCCCAAAAACTTAATTCATTAATCTTATACGTGTATTATACTGTACATTTATTTGAATACTATAATGAATGGAAACCAAAAAGAGAATAATTTATCGACTTTAATAAGTCCGTTACTAATTCCTTCAGCACACTCTTGCAACATGCATGTTGCCATAAATAAATCTTATTGAAATATTACTGAATTCGAGCTCTTGCAAGGAGGCTCACATAACTTAGAAGGAGAAAATAAAAGTTTCACTGAAAATTAATTCTGCCTGCGTTTCTTTCGATACAATATATTTTTTTATGGTATAGTGTTCCTCAGATTGCTAACGTGAGTTGTTTTACAAATTCGGATTTAATACTAGTGGCCACATTTGTAAAGAGAAAATGCTTGTGCATAGTTTCGGTATAAAATCTTTAGATAAAAAAAAAATGGTAAGAAATTCTTATAATACAATTCTTAGATTGTAGGTTATTTTAGCGAGCATACACAGTAAGAAGGCAGTCCAGGGTCTTTAGTAGAATTTAGATGGACTTTCCTTCGTCCCACATCAAATTTGGTTTGATTTCGAGTATGTCCCATCTTCAGTGTTCTTCTCCTTATTGTTTAATAAAAATCTAACTAATGAATTAGAACACTACTCAATGGAAGATAAGAGACTTCATCTACTTATCTAAAAGTATTCCTGCATTATGACACAATATTAAAAATCCCGGTGAGATTTAATCACCACTGGTGACAAACACTATTTGTAACCAAATAACATCTTGGTTTTTTCAAACTATCAAATACATTGACTTGATTATAAGGCTTCTATATAAACATGTTGCAATTAGTTGTTATATGACTAATAAAAATATATTTTAACGACACTATTTGTAATAAAAATGCAAATGTTTTTAATATCAATACGAATGACTTGTTTAATTCATTTTGGGCAAATTGCTTTGGCGAAATACATAAATTAGTGAGAATATAATAAATTCTTATCCCACAAAAAGCAACTCATAAAGATGGGGTTAATTAAATGTTAAAACTGTTTGGACATAATTCGTAATTTAATTCGTTACGTCCCAGCAAACATTCGTATGTGAACTGTGAAAAAATTGTATTACAAATAATTTTTGTTTTAAATGACAACAACAGACTTTTATTTAATATGTAGGTACAGCTTATTGTGCACCAGCAGCTACATCTACAAATAATTGCACAGCCTAGACAGAGCACTGACAAACATAACCTGGCTCGAAGGACCATGACCAACACCAGAAGAGTGGGTTAAATTTTAAATTTTTTTGGTAAAAATTAAACGATTGATATAACACAGATAAAAAGCATAATAAATTGCATACTTTGTTACTTTTATCATTATTTAAGATTTCTATTTTAGATTTTCTTGACACTGCAACTCATGGATTTCCAAAAGCATCGGCAGAGCCGTTAGCGGCAGCAATTATGATCCGGCTCGAAGGACGTAAACAAAACAAATACAACGGCGTTAGTTAAAACGGTGTAAAATTAACGATACCAAGAAAAAATCATGATGAGAATTCAGTAAATGAGAAATCATTAAATCTTCTCTATGAGGTGACCAACAATAATCACTCATCATGTTGACATTTTAAATTCCCTAGTATCGTTTCTCCATCACTCTTAGTTCTGTCAAAAGCGTCCATTTGTTGTTCGAAAGTTTTCACATAATCATATGAGGTTCACCGCTGACGACTTAAGTCTGCTGAAGAGTTTATATTAGCTCCAACATAAGACAGGCGTACAGACCACAACCCAAACAAAGCCAGTGTAATTTAACTTCCATACAGGGCTGCATGACCTCTCCTTGTCCTTGTTTTCTGTAATTCTTATGAGAGAGATAGATGAGCACGAAGGGAATGGTATGGAGTAGTCTTTACCTAAAGTTTTTTTTTGCACTTTACACAAAATGAGAGATTTGCTTTTAGCACTGCTTTCATTGCTTTTTAAAATTTTGGACATGAAAATTGAAATCAAAAAAAATCACAAGCTGTTTACAGTTTTTCACACTTATGTACTTACATAGACTACTCTAGTGTTATTTGTACTTAGCCTGACCGGAAGCTGCGGGTAGCTTCACATTGGGAAAGGAATATCCGAAAAATATTATAACTTTGCCAAAGTGCAATAGATTTTTATGGACAAGTTCATATTTATTTCAGTCATTATTAAAATAAAGTGCAAAATAAGTAGGGTCTCATCACTCAAAATGATGCTAAAATTCGAATTTTGTTTTTATTTTTTTAATTGTATTGTTATTATAAAATGCTTGCTTTATATTAACAATGCGATGAAAATTGATGTTATTTTTATTTTGGGCGATAAAGTTTTGGTCTTTGAAGATTAGGGTATCATTTCGGGAATATATTGTATGTATTACAGAACTATCTACTCACACATTAGAAAAGCAGTTAAACTGATGCATTTACAACATAAGGGAGGACGACTGAACGTATTGGAAAATATGGAAATATACGAGATTTCTGCTCGTAGGACAATTAATGGAAACATAATATTCCAACCATTAAACCCTTTTTATACAAAACAAAGCAATGGCTCAAAGAAAACTAATAACGAAACAAGAGAAACCAGAAACGAACAGCCAGATTAATACACGTGCAGAGAGGAAACACCGGGCAACTGCGCGACCGCGCAATGAAATGAAAATAGGAATATTGGGAGGAAAGAAAAAGGGATGTTGAAGAGAGTAAGAGGCACAGACAAACGAACGACAATGAAAGAGTGGCACGATGTAGATCGAGAAGTATACAAAGGCATACAACCGAAAAGACTATATAAAGACAACAAACAACAGAAAAAGTTTTAAGATATTTTTGCTATCATCCTTAAGAAAAGAAGTGTACCCCTTTTTAATTTTTTTTTTTAATTTAAAATGAACTAGAATTAAATAATGCGCAGAAATGTTCTATGATATGTTTTATGTCATTAATACATTTAAGGTACAAATTAGATAAGTCCTTGAAAAGTACTATGTTTCAAAATAAATTGAATAATTATTATGGACGAATAAGCAAAACAGGCAAATGATTTAGTAAGAAAAAAATACTGAAGATTTCACGCAGCCGAACAGGCTCTGTTTACAAACCGAATTTGACGTGGGGTGAGGGAAAATCGTTCAAAAATATCTACTCGCCTCATCAAATTTATTAAAAAAAAAAACTGCAAATCAAATTGAAACATAAACTTTCAATTTGTTGCCTTTTCAAGGTTTTAGTACTTTTTGAAATTTCAAAGTTGAAAATGCGGTGCAATGAGATTTTCATTTGCAAACAAAAAATTAAAATTGCAAAACCAGATTTTCATTATATGTACATTAGGGTGGTTCATATATGGCCTTTTTTATATTTTTTAATACACACTCATATAGAAAAATATGTGTATAAAAACAGCGAGCTTTTTCAAAAACACCAAAGTTCGGGGCCCTGTAGCAACCCCTAAACCTTAATATAAAAATTTGAAAAAAAATCAAACGTCTTTTCATATATTCTGGTTGGCCCATAATAAAATCCAATTTTTTTATCAACAATGGACATGAATGTATTTTCAAAAGAGAATCTAAAAAAAATTAGAAATTAGAATTGCTAATTTTAACAAGGACTAATAAGTTAAGGATTATTGAAGAAAGCTAAATTTTCTTTTTTTCTCTTTGAAAGGGCAAAAATGTTACACTCTTTTTAGGAAAAGAAAATGCCATAAGTTCAAAAAAGGTTTTAGAATGACTTTTAACCGCCAGTCTTAAATCACTATTTGCTGTCGAAACTGACAATGATTCTTTTTCAAGATATTTTTTAAATTTATCCTCCACAAATAAATAACTATTTATGTGTGTAGTGTGCATGTGTGTGTATGTATGTGTTCTTGACTACTGTGTGCTTAGATAGAAATATACATTTTGCAGACATGTTTAAACTTAATAATAAATTCTATTATCGTTTTAATTTATTATACAGCACGTTGTTGGCGTGCGTTTTATATGAAATAAAATAAATTTTTATTAAGTTTTATATTCATTCGCATCTATATTTTCTAAGTTTCAATGGAAGAACTACGAATTATGTATAAAAGCAATTATTACTTCCAATCGTATTAGTTTCGAATGTTAAAATAACACATTGTACGGCATAATATCTGCGTATTATTTATACTAATGCTAAAAGAGGAAGGCCCGTTGGTTTTCATACAAAAATAAGATTTGAAATATGTGCAAAAATATTTACTCATTTCACGAGTGTACGCTTCTACTAGAGTTCAGTCATTGAAAACTAGACTATATTTATTCCATTGAAGTTTTCGATGTTTTGTTTGAATGGGAGGGATTTACATATGAATTTTTTTCTATATAAATACATACATACTCGTATATAAGTATGTACTTTGAATTGAAATTTCAATATTTACTACAAAATGTATTTGATCCAACATAATCAGTTCGTTAGCTCAATTGCAGAAATGTGGCGGCGATTTTATTGAAACGCATAAAAACAAGAAACCCGCATTAATTTGCAAGCACAATTTGTAATGTAAATATATGTATTTGGAGTGCGGTTTTAGAAACGACAAGCGATATTACTCATAATGACATTAATATGAGTAGCTAAACCACAACAGACGAAAGAAAATTACTTGTATTAGTTGGATTTTTTTTTATTTCGTAGATGATCTTGGGGTAAATTAAGCAAAAATATTAAAAAATTTCATTCCTTTTACTGGTTCTGTTTTTGTAAATCTTAGATTAAGTTAGTTTAGATACGATGCGTGCATCACGTATATGATGATAATGCACGATGGCTGTTACACTCAAAGAAAAAAAACATTTTTGAAAGGGGGGAAAATAGTGGTACGTTCGTAAACGCAGCCATGCGGCAGTTGTGACATATTCCGTAGCCACTCCGTAATCAGCTGTTGCAGCTACATGCTCAACATTTTCGAGAAGTATGCATTTTTGAACGTGCTTTATATTTAATAGAAATTTTTAAGGTAAAAGTGACCATATTCTTATAAATTATTATATTAACAATTAACAATTTTATAATTACTTGCTTTTCATTCTGTTTCACCTACTCTTTAATTTTTCTCAAATTATAGCTTTTCTATTTGACTTTGTGTATATTTACTTGTGTTTTTAATTTCCTGCAAAACAAATTAAACAGCGGCAATGCACTAGTTGCAAATAATTGAGAAACTGCATAAACTAACGTTGGACGCTGCCAGTTTTGAACATTTATTTTCTAGTTGCAAAAAAAAATTTCGATATTTTACGCAGCACTTCTTAAAAACATTTTACGTTTTGAACATTTATTTATTATTTTGACCATTACAAATTATAATAAAATATTCAATATGATTATTATAACAATACTGCAAGATATTACGAAGGATTATTTTGTATTTCAAAACAGTGAAGCGTTGCGCTTTTTTGAAACAAGCTTGTTGTTTTGTGGCAAAATACTAATACAACTTACAAACAATTAAAAAAGAATGATGTAAAAGTTCCGAGATCTAAATACAGGAAAAAAATTTACTTCCAAAGAAGTCAATAAGATTCACAACTTGTGATCCGGATATAGTAAGAATTCGGTTCTTCTCCAATGATTTTGGCATACGCTTGTCATTTCAATATGTTCTTTTACTCGTATTCTGTTCAATCGATGTGAAGTCATGTGCAAGACGTTATGAAAGAACGATTTTTTTGGAAGTGATTGAGAGGGTGGTATTCGTCTCACAGTACATTTGACATTTGTTATTTATACAAAAAATTATTCATAGTACGGATTTATTTGTAGTTTACATAATTTAATTTTTTAGTTGAAGTTTTTAGTCGATTAGAAATTGGGAATGTTATTTCATTATACAGTGACCTCTCGGTAATGTGAACTTCCAATATAATGAACTATCCAGTAATGTGAACACCTATTTTTTTTATATGGACGCTCTAAACAGTGAACAAAGTTTTGTGGCTCTAAATAGTGAACAAAAATTTTGGCGATTTTTGTTTGTTTTCTAATTTTGGAAATCCCCCGATGGAATAAAAAACTCTAAATTATTGTACTTGCACACTTTAAGTTTTGTTGTGTTTCGTCACGCGTAGAAACCTGTGTATTTCTAAAGTTGTCTAAGAATAACAGAAAGTTTTTAACTATTAATGAGAAATATGAAATTCTTCAACTTTTGGAAAAGGGATCAAGTATTGCAGCACTAAGTGTTAAATATAATGTTGGGACATATGGCATTTGTTCGATACACAATAAGAATAATAAAATTTATAAGTGTGTTAACAATACGTATTATGGACCAGTGAAGCGTAAAACTCTACGCATTTCAGAGCTTCCAATGATGTATAAATCTCTATACAAGTGGTTTCTTAACATGAGATGTAAAAACCTTCTAATAAGTGGATTGATGTTGAAAGAAAAGCGAAAGAGCTTCATTCTAATTTTAATAAAAATTAACACGACTTCAATGCCAGCTAAGGGTGGCTCCAAACATTTAATATAAAAAGTGAATTTAAAATTTAAGAAATCGTTAAGTCATCAATAAATTACATTTTTTGTTAAAAATTCCAAGAGTTTCAATATTTTGTAACCTTTTTTAAGCAAAAAACACCATACATTTTTACAATCGAAAATGTGAACAAATTCGATAATGTGAACTACCTTGGTTTTTATTAGTTCACATTATCGCGAGTTCACTGTATGTTGAACCGCAACGTATGTTGAATACCTCGGCCGTATGAACAAATACAGAGAGCAACTGCGGGATTAAAAGTTTTAGAAGAGACACAATTAACAAGAGCTTCAGAAAAGGTCATGAAAATGCAAAGTTTAAATCATTTCCATACAATTTTATCATAAGTTTTTAATAACAAAATTCCATTTTTTAAATGGCCTTAAATGAATTATACGGTATTTTCAACATACTAAGAGGAGTGTATGTTTTATTATTATTTTTTAAGGAAAATTATACAACAAATAAGCTTTTTACAACTAGAAATAGATATCTTGAAAGAACAAAATCTTACCAATAGTCACTATTTATTTTTTTATGTGAAAGCAGTAGTTTCAATTAAAACTGAAAGAAAATACTGTTCTAAGGAAATCATAACTTTTTTCAATTCAATCAAGATTTTCTTGATTTAACTTCCGAGGAAGTAAAAAAACAGCTTCAATATTTTTCACTAAATAAATATACACAAAAATAGATTTCAAATTAAGCCGCTTAATAAGAATATACATATACAGACAAATGATGATTTTTCTAACAAATATAGTAATAAAATTCTGACAAACATCAGAATATGTTATTAAGGACATATTACGTAGATATGACGAACATAATAAAATGTCTGGTAGAATCGTCAAGGCAAACATTAATGATGGTTTGTAATTATTCAACCAAATTTTTTTCGAAAGTGTAAGCCTCCGGATCACTCTAGTGACTGGTGGACTTAATATTCATCTTTTTTGGCTTAGCGTAAGCTTCCTTCTTTCACAAATTATAATCTGGAATAACGAGTCGTGAGTATCAGACCATATAAATTCATTTGAAGGCACAACAAGGGCATAAAGTCCTACTCTTCCACGTTAAACAATATACTTTCATAATTTTGACCCTAGAAACTGGTCTGAAAAGAAGTCATTTAAACAGGATCAGATATTAATTATGCGGTAGCATACACTAAGGCACTTATTGCGCCCTGACAGTTGTTTTAAATTAAAAAGAATAAGAGTGAGACCGTAATAAATAAAAATAACCTGCAAAAAATTTAAAGTATTTAATTTTAAATGAATTCCCTTAAATTGCCATACATTAATTTTCATGCCACTAATAATTTCTTCCCTTAAAAAATACACTTGATGAAAGATCAACAAAAGGAGGCGAAAAATAGCTTTGATTTAAGCCGCTGAATCCGGTAATCGTATTATATAACACAATATATATAATCTTTTCAAATTTAACACAATCATTTAATAATGGGAGCGAGCTGCATATGCACGTACAGAAAATAAAACTTAAGGCGTAAAGTATCACAAAGAGTTTTCAAGAAGGGACAGGTTGATATGGAAATGGAATAGTGTAAAATTGCATGTGAAATATTAAAGTAAAACAATCTTTAATTTAAATATCTTTTTAGCGAGGGGTTTTTTTTTGGTTTAAATCAAAATAAAACTCAAAATTATATTTCTAATATCAATCTAGATGTCCGCAGCGATTGCTTTCGTATTTCGCCAATACTCGTTGTAAGTTGTGTTCCAAGTCTCCGGCTTATATTCCTAGACAAGTGATTGGACATATTCCCAAGTATATTAATCGGATGTTATTAAATGCACCATCTTGGTTGGCCATTGGACAAAATTATTTCTTCAACAAATGTTTCTCTGAGTAAGTTAGTTGATAAGTTAATAAATTTCAAAAATTTGGCTTGTCACCAGAAGCATCCAGAGTCCACGATAGGAATCGAATATAAAAGTCTCAGACTAGTAGTCTAGTACACTAGCCACTAGAATATAAGAGCATTCACAAATTAATAAGCGAGGTCAAACACATGTTTAATGGCTCTACTGGCTGAATTTCAGCAAGTGTCCTATTCATGTTGATATTAGGACTGGTGTACGATAGCATTGCCAGAGATGTGTGACTTTAGAATACCCCAAAAGAAAAGTATTACAGGTCACATCTTCAAACAGCTCGAGCAGACTTGTACCACATTCTTTCCACGTCGAGAATGTCCCAAACTAAATTATCTGAAAGTTCGAATTCCTTTACAGGGAAATATATTGACTGCGTGCGATCTGCTTATGTTCATGGAGAACGCCAATATTTTAGGGAAATCTGGAGTTTCTTCAACGTTTGGTGGTTTTTGGGTGGCCACCAAATTTTGTATAGTCAATATATAAGGCAATTGTTTGTGTAGTTAAGTGACGCATAACTTTCGCACTAAAGAACATCCGGTTTTTACATTCGTTCGCATTATCAAGTGAATAACAAAAAATCAAGTGAATAAGATTTCATTCACATCGTCATATTGATATTGTTAGCATCGAATCAGCTTTATTGACAAACCCTTTATGGTATGTTATATTTTCAGTTTATTTAAGCAGAATGCTCTACTAAAAAAAGGAATTCAGATTCGACTGAAGAGAGGTTTCAAGCCAATTTGTTTATTTAATAAATCTCAAAAATTTAATTATAAATTATATTTTAACTTAATTTAACGAATTTAGCTACCAGAATAATTGAGTTGGGTTACAACCAAGAGTTTTTCTCTTCCTTGATTTCTGAAGCATAAGTTTAAGGCAATGCGTTTAATTTTTTTAAAACAATAATTCTAGAATAGTTTTTAGTATTAAAAATCATGATTTTAATGTATATATATGAAAACAACAAAATCAAGGAACTGCCATAAGTCTTAAGCATTAATTTAAAGTTCAGATATGCCACTCAGCAAGCGGCCACACGACGCAGCGTTGCCGTTTTAGTTGTATTTAAGCAAAATTATTTTGACGTTTTGGTTACATTTTTTTAGCAACATACTCGTATATAGATATGATAATTTTATTTTCAAAATATATTATATGCGTTAAAACTCCTACAAAAATCGCTTAGAAACATATTTATAAAGAAAGAAAGAAAAAACTCGAATAAAAAAACAAAAGCAGCAGAACTAACTATAAATAGAAGAAAAGTTATGAAACCAAGAAAAAGTCATTCGTTTTAAAAAAAAACTCTAACATGTTCGAAAATTTAAATTTTCCATAAAATCTTTCAACAAAAGATGGCGTATTAATTGCGTAGCTCATAATTTATTATAAACTTCTGAAGGTAAATGGTAGATATCGCACGGCCTAGCTGAAGACTCGGTTTTTGCTTAATTTTTACTATTTAAAAAAATTGCGTTTCAGTATTAATTAATGAGAACAGCGGAGTCCGAATTTCGAGAGCGTTAAGATTTAAATTTAAGGAAAAAAATATTCGTTACTGTTTTTCTTATTCGAATACATTTAAAAAAAAAGTTGGTTACAAAAAAACGATAGTCGTAGCAGCACTGGCCATACGCCGCTAAAATTCTCAGTTCTGCCGCTTAATGCTCTGCGTTATCTTTTTAAATATTAATACCTCATCAGAATATAAAAAGTCCATCGACATTATGACTCTACGATTCTTTCAAAATTGTCTTTATGTCCATGGGCATTACGACACTTTAGGAAGGGCGTTATGACACTGTTTTGTGTATAATAAAGTCCATTATGACACTATGACGCGGAGGTATAAATTTTAAGAAAAATATTAGCGTGAAAACACGAGTATTTTTAAAATCTTAGAAAACTGAAATGAAATATTTATAAAAATGTTTTAGGCAATAGTCAATTTTAATGTTGAAATTTTCTCGTTTCCATATTTGCTTTAATGCAAAGGTTGAGAGCATAATAAAAATTTTTTTATCAAAAATTCGTTACATTGAAAGAACTTTACTGATCACATATATTACAATAATTTTTGTATCTAATATAATAAATTATATGTAAATAAACAATTAACTAACGTTAATTTTTCAAACAAATATTTATTTATATTTAGTTACTGTTTTCATTCCTATTAATTTGGGTTTTTTTATTTTGTGTTTCTTAATAAAAGCTGACACGAAAATGTATTTTAAAATTCTTATTCCTCTATTTTATGTATTAGTAAATGTATAATATAAGATTATACAAGTTATAAATAAAACTAACAAAGAGCTGAATTTTTTGGAAAAAAAACGCTCTTAATCGATGTAAGTGCTTTTGCAATTTAAAAAATGACATCGCTGGCAGCAAAGACAAAACTCAATGCAATAAAAATATCTAACCCTTTCAGTCTAGCATAAATGCATTTAGTGTTGCAAGTGTAAAGATGCATGTTTTGTTGACTTGTAAAATAAAAGCTAAAATATTTCGCATTTCCGATTCCGCAAGGCATTTTTATCGAACGCCGGTTTCCGCTGAATACAAAATAATTTTACAACCAGAAGTATGAATATCCCAAATAATTTTAAGAAAATATTTTTTATGATATACTCGTATATGTGCCAATATAGCAAAACTACTTAAGTCTGGTTTTGTAATTTAACAGATTATTTCAACATTTTGAAGTTGATTTTTAAATAAGGAATCGCTTTTATACCCCAGGTACTCTCTCGTATTCACAATAAATTGTTCTACATTTCACAAACTATAATACGGCACTTCATGAGTTTTTAATCCAAATGAAATTGTACTCGTACAAGTACATGAAAAGGAGACAGGCTGTACTTCATTACACCTTAACTTTCTGGAAACTTGTGCAAAATTAGTGACATTTTGATAAGGGGTACTTTTGAAGTGACAAATCGCAATGGCGATATTAAACACATTTCGAGCTTGAACCGGATTAAGCACTTATTCCTTTTTGCCACAAATATATCTAATTAGTTAAAAAATAATTTCTAAATGAAGGGTACAAACTACTGGTTGATATCACACTCTTGAAATTGTACCCTTTTCAAACTGACATTTATTTAGCCGAAGTACCTTCATTTTATATTTTATGGTCTTTTTCATAATATAAAAATCAAAATATATACACAGACATGGGTTTGACACCATGTGCGCTTTTTTATGCCACTAACACTTATACTTTTCAAATCGGCGGCATATCTGCTTATCATTTAAAACGCATTTGAAGCATACATATCATATATATTTTAATAATACTAAAAAAACACATTAAAAATCACAACAACAAGAAAGGAAATATGAAGGAATAAATTGTTATTGTTATCTTATAACTGATGATCTCTAATGGGATTAGCTTAGCAGACATTTAACAGCAGCAGCAACCAACCACATGGAGAAGAAGCAACAGAAGTACCAAAAAAAAAAACAAATAACACCACACTGATGTTGGCGGTTGAAGCAACAGCTGAATAAAACCATCAACTATAGCAGCCACAAGAACTCGTATATATTAACAAAAACCAATTTTGACGTCCATTAACCCTTTAAATTTGAATTAGATCTAAATTCGAAAGTTTATGTTCGGGGAATTTTTCATCTTAAAGAAGGCTTAAATTTTGTTTCGTTTATTGAGAATTGAATTTTTGTAAAAGAGATAATTTTCTAGGGATAAATTAATAACTGAGCCCAGCAAAAGCAATTCATGTATAAATGTATCTGGTGAAAAACTCCTTCAATTTTGGGTGAAAAATTTATGATTTTATCATTAGCGTATCGTAGAAAGTCATGGGTTCAATTTGGAATAAGCGACTGAGTTATCGTTCTAATTCATACTGTAAATTAGCGAGAATCGCATAATTTACCATATTTTTAAATACAACTATTTTTATGTGAATAGGAACTTAATTTTTCGGTAGTTAGAAAAATTTGTTGTAATTTAAAAGTGCACTTGTTACGCCTTTAGCCAATTATACCTAAAGGTAAGATTCCAGTGTCGGGACAAATGCTACAATATGTGAAGATTTTTATCATGCTAAATCGGCACGTTTTTAAAAACATTACACGGACAGTTTTCAGTTCACACTATCGTGCTCTATGAGGACAAATTAAATCGTATATTTTATTTATTTGCTTTTTGGCATAAAGACTTCAGTTTCAGGATGGATTATTCATAAAAGCGGAAAGCTGGTGTGGACGTATATATTTTTTAGTATAAACTTTCGGAATATGCTTTTTGGTTTTTATTAAAATTGTTTGCAACCAAATGTTGCCAAAACAGCTGAATTCATAACAGGTGGAATTGACAGCGCAGCTCATAACTTCTTTTGCATTTTTTTCGTTGTTCAATAGGAAACTTTTTTCGTTTCTTTTGATTATTTGCTTATTTGTTTTTACTATAATTTAATATTTTCCTTTGCTATCTGTTATTTTTGACATTGTGCAATGGAAGATTTGTATTTTTTATACTGGTTATTGTACCTAGTATGAATTCGCCTTAATTAGTACAAGTGTGCCTTTTTGGCAAAGCCCAAATTGATTTCTCTAGTTCAACAGTACAAATTGTAATGAACAGATTCTCTATGTCTTTAATATATACAACTTATGTATGAATAATAGATCAAAAATATATTTTTAGTACAATTAAATTGAAAATAGTAAAATTTTAGTAGGTGCCTTTACATTGTACCAGAAGTACTTAGATCTCACAAAAATCTGTGTAGAATGAAGAAAATCGTACAGCGTAAACTCTCAATGTATCAGTAGAAGATAATATATTAATGAAAATCCGAAAACCGGATGATAAATGTTTATTTTCCAAACTATATTGGAAACTTACTGGGTATCATCATTTCAGAGATTTATTTTAAAGTGTTCATTGGCAACGTTTTCGGCGTATATTGAAGGTGGTGGCGATTCTATGCAATAATTACCAAAAACAACATATATTTAATTTTAGCTAGCCTGGAACAAGTCAAAAAAATTCCATGTTGTTTTTGTAAATGTTGCAGAAATGGTACACAATCCCAATTTTATTATACTTCACAGCAATATATAGTTTGAATATGGAAAAACTTACAGCAGGTGCAGACATTTTATCTTATAAAATAAATCTTAGAAATAAAATTTTACGCATATCTGTTGTTTTGGTATAAAAAGTAACCAAAATAAGAAAACTCTGCACATCAACACATCGGAGAAAAATATATGTAATATGACTAAAACGGCAACACTGTGTATGATTTAATTTGTCCCAAAAAGGACCGTATCGCCCCGATTAATGTTGCAATATTGTTTTCGCCAACAAGATCCAAAAGTTACAGTTAAAATATGCAACGACAACAGGACCGTTGAAAAAAAATTAGCAATGTGCTCCGATCTAGGACAAAAAAAAATCGTCCCATATTGTGCTGTTTGAGCCACCTTAACAAATACAGAAGGTAAAGTTGTAGTTAGAACTACTTTTTTTTTTGCTGGATAATTTTAATTATGGAGACAAAGATAAAAATTATCTCTTATTTAAACTACCGCCTGATTAGCAAAATAATAAATCTAATAATTTTGATTAAAATATTATTTAAGCTCAAGGTCTTATTTAGTATCATCTTCAGGAAAATTCTATTTAAATTTGCACGGTGGAATTTAACTGTTGTCTTGTCTTTCTTGTCTTGGTACTTTCGATCTATTGTAAAGTCAAATCGTCTACGACCATTTCATTCAATTCGAAAATTAGTTATCATTAATTTTTAACGTTTGCCATTAAAGGCTGCGCACCACACACTAATTCGTGTTTGGTGTGATTCCGCTTGTTAACAAAATCATTCGATTAGAATGTAACGCCACCTTGGTGCAAAAGAAAAAAGTTTAAGTAACTTAATTTTTGATGTTCACTTTTTTATCGCGAATGATAATTTACGATCACTAAAATTAAATCTTATAGTTTTATAATCGTAGGAGAAAAGGCAAAACAAATTCTAGAGCAAAATTTATTTTGCAGTAGCCCCACAACTTAGTACAACAGCAGCTATAAAATCACTTCTCCTGTAAATTTGTGTGTTTATCCCTGAAGCTTTTTTAAAACACGATATTAATTTCCATAAAATTTTAGCATTTAAACGTTTTGATCAAACATCAAAATTGCCATGGACATGTCAAGTGATTTTACATCACTCGGCGACATTCACTCTCTGAAATGGGGCATAAAATATCGAAATTTGCCATGATTTATATAAGATCGACAAAAATTGCACTGTGCGGTTTTGTGTGAAAACCGCAAATAATATTTATTTGAAAAGGAAAGCAAAGGCATTTTTGATATTACGAATGAGAAAGCAAAACGTACTGACAGTACATGAACTTGCGTACTCGTTTCTTTTCGCCTCGTCGATCTCGCCTATAAAATAGCAATCATGTCAATAAGACATGATTCGTCTGAACGTAGACAAACCCAGTTAACAAAATAAATAAATAAATTTTTGAAAAAAAAATCCAAATAAAATCGCTTTGACTAAATCCTACTTAAAAGGTTAAACGTACTCGTAATTCTTGCAAGTAGTTTTAATCTGTTTGTAGCATCATAACAGCAGTTTAAGCCACATGAAAGTGAAACCGCAACAAAAACAGATAAAACGATAAATACACATAAAATATAACGCTGAAAACGTTCACCGTGAATGAGAGCAATAAGACACTTTTTTGTGTATAAATCTCTATAATATTATTGAGGATGACGATTTTTATAACTTTTTTTTTTAATTTTATTTGCTCTATCAAGGCAAATAAATGTCTGTCAAAAGGTATAAAGATTTGTTCTCTACTTTATAATTGTTTAAATAAATTATAAGATATTTGAGCGAGGCTATTATATATTGTATGCTGTTTTATACTTTTGATTTAATTAATTTTTTAGAGTGTCACAAAAAACATTTTTCGACATCTGATATTGTATTTTTCATTAAAAATTGTTGATATTTTGAAAGTGACAATACTAAGGAAAAGGGGCCGTTGACGTGATGATGATGATAACGATGATGATGATTAAACAAACATTTAGATAATTAGAACCAGACCTCATTAAATACGTATCATATTTAATTAAAGACTCATGGATTTTGTTTTGTTTTTTCTTTTGTCCAAACACATACATACATGCAACAGATGCTGTAGTAAATATTAAGCAATTACAACAACAATCAGAGGAGGTTTATAGACTTAATGCGATTTGTATAATGACGACAAGAAATTTAACTCTTGGGTGCAGTTAACAAAGAATCATCTTTAAAGCCTTAAAGAAAAAAACTATAAATGTATCGAATAAAGTGGATAAAAGAATTTGTTTACTGCATATAAATCTTCAGCTAGTTTTCAGATTAGTACGAGTGTAACAAAGGAAAATAGCAAAGCTAAAAATGCACTTCTTAAATCATGTACGTGATACGAGGTCAGTTCAATAGAATAGTTGAATTTTAGTTATTCTCAAAAAAATATTTATTTATTCATTAATTTGCATTTTGTCCCTTCAAAAGATTCCCCCTTAAATATAATACACTTGTGCCAGCGTTTTTTCCAATCCTCGAAGCAGTTCTGATATGCACCTTTTGTTATGGCCTTGAGCACTCTCTGCGATTCGGTTTTTATCTGCTCAATCCTCACAAAACGCCGTCCTTTCATGGATCTCTCCAATTTTCGGAAGAGGAAAAAGTCGCAGGGGATCAAACCTGTTGAATCCGTGGCTGAGGCATGATTACCGTATTCTTTTCGGCTAAAAAAATGAACAAGCAATGACGAGTGGGCAGGAGCATTATCGTTTCCGGACATTTTTTCGTATTGCTTCTCGCAATCGGCGCATAACTTCAATATAATACTCCTTATTACCCGTACGACCATGTGGCAAGAACTTATGATGGGCTACGTCACGGTAATCGCAGAAAACAGTGAGCAAAACCTTTCACAAACACACTAAACTAAACACAAACGAACTCAACTAAGACCATATGTATGTTGGGGGCAAGTGTGCCAACATAAAAGAAATCGCTAATCGTATGCACGTAGCACGGGAAATTTAAAAATTCGCCTTTTGTAATAAACAGACCTCGTACTTAAATATCGCAATATACCAGTTAAGAAAATATAAGTCATTCTTAAGAAATGAATTTTTTTATTGCTGCGAAATATCCTTTAATATTTTTTTTTAAACTTTTTGAGGTTGAGAAATTATTTTTTAACTGAATTATTTTTAACTGAATTTTTTAACTGAAACTCTGTTCTCCTTTTGGAAAATACTTTTTTTCTATAAAAAAAAAACTGTTTGCTTTGAATCTACATGAGAATAGTGCTTTTCTTGAATTAATAATTACTACAATTACTTTCACATATCTATCTGTAGGAATGTTTGCACCCTTTCCAGGTGAAAGTCTGTCCATAGTGGTAAACAATAGTAAGAAAATCATTTTCTATGCAAAAGAAACATAAAAAACTAAATTTTTTTTTCAACATATTGAAGGCGTTTAACAAATCGTTAAATTAGCATAAAAAAAGATAATATCCTCCAATGATAAGCCAATGTTAAAATACAGAGCCAATAAAACAGTTTACAAAACGGACGCAATTATGAAAATAGGGCCATGAACGCGAGGTTATGCGATAATTTATATTTCCGTCCGATTTCCGCTTAAATTTTTAAAGGAACAAACTTCAAGCATACACTTTCAAATAAAAACTATACTCATATTTTGAAAATCGGTCCGTAAAGGGGAAGTTATGTGACATTTAATGTTTCGATGACCCTATGCTCCTTATAGGAGTTAAG
This sequence comes from Germaria angustata, assembly GCA_963681545.1. Taxonomy (NCBI): domain Eukaryota; kingdom Metazoa; phylum Arthropoda; class Insecta; order Diptera; family Tachinidae; genus Germaria; species Germaria angustata. Next base: position 110,386,512 of record OY812998.1, read on the forward strand.
AGAAATAAATATATATATAATGTTTCGGGCAGCCACTCTATTGGTCCGATTTATTCTTAAATTTCTATCGAGACTCAAAAAAAAACGAATTTTGAAAATTGTCCTGCTTGCCTCCACTAAATCCGGACGTTTTTGAAAGTTGTTTTTGCTGGGATATAAAGAGCGCACCAATGTTTACAGTCGTTAAGGGTCATTACCGAATTTATTTTACCTATATCACAACTTGCCTCTGTATGTAATTGTGTAAATCTAATTACTGCCTTGTTGATCTGTTAAGGCGATTATGTAAGGAGTACACTTGAAAGACATATCAAGTCAAAGAGTATCAAGCCAAAGCGCTGCCAAAAGCACATTAAGTATGGATTTTCTTAAGCCCCATCACGTAACACACTGTGGAACATGAGCAACAGTTTTGTCAAAATTTTCGCTTGCTTGATAGTGTGACCACTAATTTCGTTAGTCAACAGTCAAAAAGAATATTTTTTAAGGTTGAGTGACAGTGTCAGCGGGCAAATTGATTTTTGACAAAAAATTGATTTTTGAACAGTGTATACCAAAAAGATTCAGCCAAAAGTTTTTCTTTTAGAAATGTTTCATTTGTCTTATGAGGATGATGCATCTTTGGTAAAAGTTGGAAAAATTCTCACCGCCAAAGTACTCGTATGACAATTAATGGGATATATGACCCCTCATAATTTGCTGACAGGTTTCAATTGAAAATGAAGGAAAATAACAGACACTTCGTTGACTTCGAGCTTGGCAAATGGAATGCATTTAGTTTATTTGAATGTACGTGAATAATTTTATTATTTATTTATGGACATTCCGTGCCGTTCCCACTGCGATAGCCACCTGCACACACCACTTCTGGATCTAAAACAAATTGGTTAATTTTTCTAATTAAAATAAAAATGGACAATTGTTAATTGCCATTTTCTACGAATGTTCATTAAATATTTCCTATGCAAAGGGAAGAATTCATTCATAGTATTTTATGAGACTTGTATAGAATAATAATTCTAAATTGATTTACGGAAATTCTGAAACTAAATTTAAATGAAATCAAAAATATAAAGAGATTTTTTATAAAACTATGCACACATAATATGATGTAAATTTATGCAGTTGAAACCAATTGTTTTATTAAATTTGTTTGTATTATTCGTTTTAAAATTAAACTGAAAACACCTAAAAACAAAGGCTGTTCGATTTTTTACGGGAAATGATTTTTAAGCACCATTCTTAGAAACAATAAAAGAAATTGCGCGCTTGAGTTGCATTAAACTCTACAAATATGTGATGTAGTATTGATATTGATATTGTATAAATAATTTTAAATTTTCAAAAAGAGACATCACACAGGCATATTAAGGTGGTGGTGGTATTTCATATTAAGGGGAAATTATAAAAATTTAAGAAAATTTTTACTATTAACAAACAAAAATGTGTGTGCCTCTATCTGTTTATCTGCGTTATCTGTTTAATTTAAAACATTTTTTCAATCCCGATAGAGCATTGAAAAAATTAAGCCAGTGATGCGTGAAAAGTTCTCACGTCGAAAGAGAACTTGAAAATTATGTTTGTCACAGTGTGACAATATTTTTAACAGAACAAAGGCACGGGTCTGCGCTAAAATAATACATTGAATTACAACTAAATACAGTTCCATAGTTAAATATAAGTAAATGTTTAGGTATTTTCTTGAAACTGTAATTGATGATTGAGGAAACTGAGATGATAAATGTGATTTTTTGGCCTTAACTATACAGAGGGTGGTGCAAGATTAATATCGATTTAGATGTCATAAAATATACTAGAAATGTGTCATATAAGCAGTAACAATAATTCGTCGTGCTTAAGCTATGTATCGCTCCCTAGCTTTTTGGAAACTAATTATCTATATATCTACATCGTATCTGTCAAAGTACAGTGTTATTTTACGTTTTCGATTAATTTAGTTCGCTTAAAATTTAGTTCGCTTAAAAGAAAATCCGCTTCAATCGAAGCACATTTGTTTGAAAGGGTTTAAGATTATATAAAACAAATATCGCCTAAAAGAAATAATTTTTAACCGCTAACGAAATACTACACAGTATCGGCTTTATTTAATCGCATTACAAGCAATCGATAAAATCTCAGTTTATGAATTAAAGCTTAATTCAAAATCCAAATACATCAATTTTATTTCCCGCTTAAACGAAAAACAACTACTGAAATTTTCCTTTTTCTTATATCCAAATTCGACCGTGCAAAATAAATACCAAACTAATTATCTATATATCTACATCGTATCTGTCAAAGTACAGTGTTATTTTACGTTTTCGATTAATTTAGTTCGCTTAAAATTTAGTTCGCTTAAAAGAAAATCCGCTTCAATCGAAGCACATTTGTTTGAAAGGGTTTAAGATTATATAAAACAAATATCGCCTAAAAGAAATAATTTTTAACCGCTAACGAAATACTACACAGTATCGGCTTTATTTAATCGCATTACAAGCAATCGATAAAATCTCAGTTTATGAATTAAAGCTTAATTCAAAATCCAAATACATCAATTTTATTTCCCGCTTAAACGAAAAACAACTACTGAAATTTTCCTTTTTCTTATATCCAAATTCGACCGTGCAAAATAAATACCAAAATTAGCCTGCCCGAAGTGGCCTATTGCTTAGCATTATGGGCAGTTAATTTTAATGGCAAAAGAATATTTTAGCTTAGGCAAGCTAGACTTTTAGAACTAATATTTTTGTTGCAGATGCTCCAGCACTAGTACCGAATTTAGCGCTTTTGCTTATGCAACAGATTATTACACCGCACTCAACTAGTGCCACAAATTACAGTTCACTGGCGTGTCATATCAGCTAAACTTTTCCTAGCTTGTTTTTCTGTATATACTAGTCTATGCCAATCAGCCGCAATCTACTGTTGCCCGGCAGAATTATTGAAATTTATTCCATATATTAATGGAATATGCAGATGGTCCATTCATTAACAAAAATATTACTAGAGCATTCCCCATAAGCAGAAGCATACCAATAAACAATAATTTTGCAAAGTACGTGCATTCAAACCACGGCGATACTTCTTTTAAAAATGTGCGCCACCCTAATAAAAAAGTTTTTTATAGCACATTATTTTTTACGCAAAGTAATTTTTTTGCGAAATTGTTTTTGTTCCCAATGCTATTGTTGTTGCTATTTCTATTACTAATACAGAACATGGGGCTGCTAAAACAAAAATCAGAACACAATGACTTTCACTTTCACAACAGTAATAAAACCTCCCCAAAAACAAAAATAACAACAACAAAAACAGATCATAGAAGGGCGAAAGTGTGCTAATCATAAATTTCATTATAAGGGCAAAACAAAGATTGAGATAAAGGCAATTAAGACAAGGAAAGAGAAAAGGCAAACAGACAGATTGTTAGTGTGAGTAAAATATAGAACATTTACGACTAGTTAGTGCTTTGGCACTTGTAATGACAATGAGAACAAGACTGGAAATTTCAAACAGACAATTACATCAAACCTTGGCATAAACATCATATAGAGAAGATGACAAAATGTTGACAGGAAGAAGAAAATGATTTTTCTAGAAATTGTGGTTTGGACTATCAATAAAAATATAAAAAATTTTATTCACTTAAAATCAAAATGTAGAATTTTTTTGTTTTAAATTACAGCCACGATTTTTACGGCTCACATGAACTTCGGTTTTTAGGCAATATTCTTTCTTATTCCTTTCCAACGCGGTGGTAGAATTAACGAACAAAGTTGTGTAGCAGTGTGTTTAACAACATTTTTTATATGTTAATAGAAAATAATGTCTGCCACATAAACGGAAAGTAAAATCGTGACAGAAATATCCTAGTGATACTTGAAAAACATCAGTAAAGTAAAGCCAAATATTACATATGTATGTACATACACACATACACATTTTGCTTTGTAATGAAATTTTATGATAGAACAGGTAAGTGTATGTACATGCATACATACATACGTACACTTATACGAGCATGTGCGAGGGAGGAAAAAGAAACAATGAGTCTGGATTTTTTCTTTTCGTTATTATTACAAGTGAAGTGGGTTAATTTATACGCAGTAGAATTATTTAAGAGGAAGGGAAAGATGCCATATAGTATACGTGCAAACAGAATCGGCTTGCACTGCGACACCTTATAGATCTGATGGCAAAAGGGCTGTAGCGCTCCTGCTGACAATACATACTAGATGCCGAAGTTGGATAAGCTCTGGCAATGCGCCTCCAACTTCTATAAATTTTTCTAAATTCAAAACAACAAATCAAAAATATACCTTAATCCTTTCACTATACTGAAGATGAATGAATTATAAAAGAATTATGAAACGACGATATTAATAACTTTTATGCTACTCGTTGATTGCATATTCTAATTCATCTCTGTTACTTTATTATTTCAATAATGAAGTAAGTAGTTGTTTAATAGATTCATTACTGAGAAACTTTTCGCTTTTTCTACTTGTCTGTCATGAGAAAATTGAAGCAGCCAAAAACAATTTAATTTCCCTTCATTTATAATTTTCTTTTTAAGGATTCAGGCAATAATTTCTTATATTATGATCAGTTTTTCGTTTTTGAAGACTACATAATGGGATTTTTTTCTTTTATAATTTAATTCTTTCATATAAATTGGTTGGTTACTTTTTGCTTTCTCAGCAATTTTTGGTAAAGTTGTTGACTGTTAGTGGTGGTTTTAATTTCCTTTTTTATGAGACTGCATTTCAAACAATTTCGTATATTGTGTTCATCTTAAAGTCCTTTTAAGAAAGGAACTTAAACTTGTAGAATCTTATAAGGAGAACTTTAAAAGTAACGTATGAAAAAGAAAAGTTATTTTCTTTTAATCCTGTATTATTTTCTTATCTAAAGAACAAAAGCATGTAACATATAAGAATGTTGGATGGATGGTGTTGTAAGTATAAATACTTGTTCATCTTTTGAATTCGAAAGCTCAGCAAATGAAAGAGAGATGGTCGGTCGAATGCTAAAAAAAGGATTCCAATGAAAAAAATCTCAATACAAAATGAATGAAGTTTCATTGTTCTTTGTGCTTGAAATTTTGTTATGCATTGAATATAAATTTTCTGCTTGTTTTTTTACATCGATTTCATCTTTCTCTTTCATTTCACTACTTATCTGTATTGTAATATATTTATTTATTATTTTCACTTTAGCGGATTGATTTTGAACTTTTAAATTGTTATTTTACGTTTGCGAATCAGGGTTAGAAAAACAATTATATAAAGCAAAGCAAAAACAAAAAGATTAAATTAATCTGATAAACTTCAAATAAAATAAGAAGGTTGTAGTCAAGTGGTACTAAGTGGATGTGGATGTGGATTCATGAAACATATCGTTGATAAACTGTTAGATATTTAGTTTTAAAATCGTAATGTTGATTGACAAATATTTCAAAGGAAATTTTGGAAGAAAAAATCCCTAATTAAATTTAATGAAAACTTCAAACGCTTGACCATTTAGACGAATTGACTTTAAACTTTGTCAATGGCCGCATATTCCCTCTAAAAATTTCCGTCTTAAGCTTGAGTATTATTTGAATCATCACAGAATATCAGACAACCTGTTATTAAATAATACATTAAAATTTCTTAAATAAAAAATAAATTTTTATTAAATTACATATCCATATATCAAAAGAAATATGAGATATGATTGACATTTTTTATTCTTTTGAAATGCCTATCGATGTCATTATGTATGGAATATAACATTGTGCAAATGGCCGCTGCGGCTTCTTTGGATGCCAAAAAACAGGCTGAATATGACCAATGGCATTGAGTGGTGACGTTGTGGTTTGTGACTTCCTCGCATAGATCTGCGTCTTAAGACAACTTCACAAGAAAGTCTAACGCTGTTAAATCTCACGATCTCGGTGGCCAGTTCACATCACCGCCATGATCATGACTTGCATTCCCTCATACAGAGTGTCCAATTTAGTATGTGTTGTGTGGCAAATAACGCCCTAAACATAATCGCACTAAAGTAATACAATATCACCGAATCGGTCCCAAGTGCTGTCCTGTGCAAAGATTTCAGTAGGTAACAGATATGATAATACGAGTATTTTATTATATGATAATATTTTAGTTATTTCAAACTTTTTAGAGCCTAATTTTGGATTTTGTTGGGTCATATTTTGTTAAAAATCAGTTTTATTTAATTGTTTGTTATTTGTGTAAAGCTTAACTTGTGCAGTGATTTGTGATATTATATAACTAAATTAGTCTTTCTCATTTAAAAAACTAGAAATTTTGTGAGCCTCATTTAACAAATTGGCATTTTTGCGCAAGCAGCTATATTTTTACTTGAAAAAATTTAGTAGACTTACTGACTGATCCCCGTATATTCCTTTTTTGCATTTTTTATGTTTTAAACAAATCTTTCCAATTTAATTGAAATTGCTATATATATGTTAGCATTTGCTTATTTTCATTTAAATCAAATTAAAATTAGAGAAAATTTTATCGGAAACATCCAGATCTTTAAAAACACAAGAAAAATACGACTCTATATTAAAATGAACTGTATTTTATTTCTATTATCATATCAATTATATGCAGAGATATCACAATATCCTTTTGTAATTTTCGCCCAATTTATAACAAGATTTATTTTCAGCTATTTGTACTACGCTCTTTATATTTCCCTGCTCGACATCATAAAATATTTATGCATATTAGTTCAATCTGTTTATAATTGGTTTCCATAACGATTTAAGTTTATATTTCAATAGGTATAAATTTGAAATGAAAACCACAAATTAGTTTTGTTATATTTGCTCAAGTTATTAAAATGTAGTAAGTAGAAAAATAAAATATTACATTAAGAAGTACATACAGTGTTGGAAAAAATAATAGGAACACGAAAAATGTTCGTATATTTCTTCAAATTTGTATTCACCATAATATAAACGAAACTGAAGGCGTTTTCGTTTCTTACAAAAATTTTATATACTTACATATATTCTGCCCTTCTTGCTTCTTTGTGTTTTATTCTAAAGCACGTTAATATGTAACATATTTTGCACTCAATATTTTTTTGTTGTTATATATTATTGGTGGATGTGTGGACATGAATAAAAGGCAAAGTATGTTGTAGAAATGGCAAAGTAAAGCTACAAGAGAGGGGTTCGGGTGTATGTAATTACTCCAAAGAACAAATGTGATTAAGTTCAGTTGTGAATATAGAAATAAAAGACAAAATTAATATTTTCCTTTCAATAAGGTCTATTAACATTAAGCCATAGGGCTCATCAACAGAAGTCAACAGTTCTTCCCATATTTTGAGTTTTTTCACACACTGTTAGTTTTGATTATAAGTATAAAAACGATTGGTCCGTGTTGCAAATAAAAGTTGTTGTTGATTGCTCATTATTGATGTCTAAAAAGTAAGTAACTTCCAATAATAATTAGAATGTGGCTCAATAAGAAATTCAACACTGCTCCTGTCAACAAGCATCTGTCAGCTGACTCCTGAACTTGATAAATACTATGGGAAATATGCACCATCAATTTGAATGCTAGAAATATTCCCCCATATTATGATTGTCGCGTCGACGTCACATCAAGTCGACATTAAAAAAAGACAGCAGGTCTGAACTCGTTGTAGGTAATAATTAACTAATATTGATGGCCAATTGTAATTTTATAAGCCATAGTAGTAGTAATATCCTATCAATAATATTTAATAGTTCTCGATAAAGATCTCACAATTGTCAATATATTGATGTCGACTTGGTGTGACGTCGACGTCGACAATCATAATAAGGGCAATTAGAGTACTGAGTATTATAAGAAGCTTAATGTAGTTGAACTTTCGTTGAATATAACCAAAACGTTGTGCAAACAATCGTATATGATCAGAGTGATATAGACTCATTCATCCGTTCATCTAGATTCGATTACAAATCATGATTATTATTTATTTCTTGTATTGTAATAAATAAAAACTCAAGCAAATGTGTACAAATTCTGCGTACCTCTATTTCATTGCAACACTGTACATACATAAGTATAGATGAATTCATAGAATAATGCAAATGAATTCAAAACCAATATCACGCCTTAAATGTCATGAACTGGAGAATACACGCATGAACGGAAATGCCGAAAATCATGGATGCCTAGAGATCTATAACACATAATCATTTTTGCTATGTTAGTTTAATGACCACAATTAAGGCGACTAACGCCACAACTAGTGAAATTAAAAATATTCAATGAACCAATTATTAATGATATAAATACTTAAATATAAATAAATATTTATTAATTATATAAAATAGATATATCTATATTGTTTAAAAACGCAAGAGAATATTAAATTTTCTCTTTCAATAGTATTTGAAACTTTGTGGCTCGAATTATTTTATAGATCTTTTTATTTCTTTGCTCAGGCAAATAACATAATCTTATACTATCCAGTCATTAATGTTGCAGATCACTTTGGGATGAGCACGATGTAGTGCTAAAAGCTCATGAATATGATGCAGCCCCGGAATAAGGAATTGTTTATTCCTAATCATCATTGAGTAAGCTTTTCTGCAACATGCATATAACTTCAAAATGGTCTAGTCACATATAGATAGAGAGAGAATGTAGAGATGGCAGAGTAGTGAAAAGAAGGGTATTTCTCCTCCCCAAATGATTAAAATATCCCTTATTTCTATTACGTTGCTGATAACAAGTTTTTTTATTAGCTGTTTAATTTACAGTTTATCTCCCATGCAGGACGTCACTGTCATCGTAGTGGAAAAACATGTCGTCCACATACATACACATGTACTGGGGATCATCCAAATACGAAATTGGAAATTTTATTAGAAAGTCTAATATACAGAAATAAGTCTTTCTTATCATCTTTAACAAACACATTCATCTCTATCGATGTAAAACAACAAATAGACATATTGAATTAACCCATTATTGTGCGGCGCCCGAAAATGTAACACTTTGCATACATTAGATTTTAAGTATAACTTAGTTATATTGTAAGTTTAAAGAAGATGACACGATTGCTTTCCGAGATATGAGATTGTGTTTTTGTAAAATACATACAATATGATAAGGAGGTGAATGAAAAGATTTATTTGTTTCTTTATTTTAAATGTTACAAATGCGATTAAGAAATCATATTGCAACTGTATTTATCGAACAGGTTGTTCTCATAATACCTAGTGCCATTTTAGCTGCCATTAAACACCTCCAATCATTCTCCAAGTAACGATTCTTAAAGAATTTTTAGTATAAATTCTTAACTCTGTTGATTATTTACACAAACTATCCCTTGCCTATCCATATATTACACATTCTAACAAAGTTCTACAACTCAATCTGCTTAGAACCAGCAAGAACCTTTTACAAAGTCTAAGAAATAGACACTAATTAGGGCACTTCCGAAAGACAGTCACATTTCGTTGCCCTGAAAGCCTTCGTATCCTGGATTTCGTAATATCCTGACATAATGTCGTTCGAACAGAGCCAGAGATGTACGAAAAAGCACGACTACAATTTTGCTATCTTTGAATTAAGGGCCCTGATTGCGCCCAGACCGTCCATAAAAATTACGATTGAACTCGCTTTTAAAATGAACCCTTTCAATTCTCTTCACAGTTTCAGCTTTGTACTCGTAATATGTCTTCGCTAGGAATTCGATAGAGCTATCGTGAAGAATATCCCCGTTCAAGTACGAGAATTCATTCTGGCAATACCCGTGAAGACTGAAACCGCGTTGTTCCTACCAAAAGTTTACTAAGCCCCTCAATAACGAATACCTTAACATAAATTTTTTGGATCTTAGATTTTTCTGAAAATAAGTACATATACGAGTAAACAAATTCCAACAATTCTATGCTCACTAGAAGTGTAGATTATGATCCTAGGGTCAACTCCTGAAGAAATATAGAAAAAAAAATTTAGCAATGCGAAAATGAAGATATATTTTACTAGTTGTGACGTGATGCAAACATTTTATACACGCACTTCTGTTATTAATAAAGAGGTGAACCGCTACATCATAGACTAAAGTGAAAGTTTTACTGCTGCACAGTGTAATTATTTTAGGTTTTGGAATACATATATTATACATTAGTGAAACATTGTCTAGCCGGTACTTGCACATTTTTTATTTTAAATAAATTAAAGATCAACTAAACACAGTAACACAAAATATTTGTATGATACATATAGTATTAACTTTGTTTTTTGGTGACATTTAAATTATTACCGAAAAGAGATATGTTTCCGCCCAATAGTAAGTGAAGTTTACCACTAGAATTTCAATTGAATATTTTGCATAATACGTATTCATAATCAGGTAGTGCACACTTTTAGTTTTTATAGCTTCTTTAAAATATGTCCTTTTTCAAAGCTCAGCGAAAACGGTTTCAAAATCCAAAAGGATCGAAAAAAAATTTACTTTTTTATATGTGAAAATTTATATATTCGTTGTAATTATTGGTAAGTGAAATTACCGTTTGGACAATAGTCGGTTAAAACTGCAAATGTTGCATTTCAAATCAGATGATCGTTCGATTATATGCTCATCTCATACATTTTTCTTTAATATTTTACACGATACTAATAAATCTGGCAGAAAACTCTACATGTTGCTTACAATTTATTATCCCATAAATTATTACAATACAAAAGCTTCTATTGCCCTTATTTTGATAGGCGCTTAAGCATTTAGTCAAAACTTTCATTATAATATTTTTATGAAATTTATATTCATATCTCTATGCTTAACTATTTTGACACCTTTTTTGGTAGATATAAAAATTATTTATTATAATTTATGTGCATCTAATTGATTAAATTTATCGCATGAAATTCTATGACTGCTTTTTGCTTGTTTCTTTAAGCCTCATTTATAGGGTTTTCTGCAAACAGATGACACAGGCAATTTTAACCTGCAACAAATTACGAGTAGATTATGAATACGGCAAGTAAAGGGGAATAGAGATAAACTAATAATCAAGTAGCAAATTCTGGATAAAACGTCAAAAGAGGGGATTACTTTTTAGGAATAGAAATTATAAAAAACAATGCTTTTCAGAAATGTACACTAAGCAGCGTTCAAAATAAAATCAGCGGCAAGTCAGAAGTAAATCAAAAAACTTAAAAGCTTAAAACAGTCATTTAAAAATGCGTTCTGAACAAACTTCTCTTCAATAAAGTACCTTTGAAGTAAATCGCAATAATAACATTTTAAAAGAATATTTCTTTAAAAAGAGCACCTATTAAAAGAGTATTTCATAAAAAATGACTTATAAGAGAAATTCATTTAAAAGGAGTACCTGTCAAAGAAGAAGTAACTTTCAATAATTATCGTGTAAAGAAAAGTACCTTTAAAATAAGAAATTTATGAAAAGGGATACCTAAAAATAAATATCATTTGAAAAATATCTATAAAAATTAACTTCTAAAAAAACTACGTTAAAAATATTGCTTTAAAAAGTCCATTTTGAAAAAGTACATTTTAAAAAGGTACTGTTAAAAAAGTTGCTTTTAAAATGAAGTGTCTTTAAAAAATACGTTTAAAACAAAATACTTTTTAAATTTACCTTTTAAAAATGACCTTAAAAATAACTTTTAAAATAAGCCTCTAAAACAAATTAAATTTCAAAAAGTTAATTTGAAAAAAGTGCCTTTTACCTTTTGAAAAGATAATTTTTAGACTAAATTCCTTTTCAAAAAATTCCTTTTCAAAAGAGTACATTTAAAGAAATAAATATTAAAAAGTACCCCTTAAAAAATTACCTTCTAAAAAGAGTACCTTTTGATATAAACTGCCGTTATTAAAAATTCCTTTTTAAACTAAATCCTTTTATTAAAAGTATTTAAAAAGAGTACCTTTTGAAAAAAGTACATTTGAAAAAAGTACCTATTTAAAAAAACATTTTAAAAAAGTACATTTTAAAATAGTACCTTTTTTTAAAAGTTCCTTTTTAAAAAAAATAACTTGCTTTAAAAAGTACTCTTTTAAAAAAGCACCATTTAAGAAAGAAACCTATTAAAAAAGTACCTTAAAAAGTAAGTTTTAGAAAAGTACCTCCTAAAAAAATATCTATTAAAAAGTACAGTCCTTCCAGGTCATGTTGTATAAGTGGTGTGTATCAAATCAATTTTTTATTATTCAATGGTAAAAAATCTCTGGCAAGATCATGTGATTGGAATTTTTGTTGTATTTACATATATTTATTATATGTATACGATTTTGGTCTTGACTCTCGTCACGAGTTATCACCCTTTTAAGCAAATCTGGATTGTCGTTAAAGTCATTCAACATTTCCTGAGCGATTCCCACGTGATGGTTTTTTTTTTTTTTTTGTTCAAAATTCAACAATTTCGGAACGATCTTGCTGCCACACGCTTCATGCCCAAAATTTGCACACACAAAATTTATGGCATGAGCCAACCGATATGCCGACACTCTCTGCAATATCTTTAATAGTGATTAGACGATTCTATAACAACTTTCCTCACTTTCTCAACATTTTCATCGTTTTTTGTTGTGATGGAGCTTTCAGGATGAGCGTTGTCATTCACATCTTCTCGACCTACTTTGAAAAGCTTGTTCCACTTGTAAACAGTTTTCTGACTCAAAGTGCAATCACCATAAGCCACTCTCAACATTTCCAGTGCTTTTGTGCACTTAATTTGATGCAAATTCTTTGATCCATTTTTTCCACAGCAGAAAATCGCCGAAGATGCAAAACAGATACAAACTAAACTAAACACAAATAAACTCAACTAAGAACATATGTTCTAGACAAGTGTGCCAACATATAAAAAATTGGCTAATGCTCGTAATCCGAAAAATGTAACCTTTTTTTTTTTGAACAGACCATGTAATGGTACACACATATGTATGTACTTATATACTTACGTGTATTATTGTAAATTAAGTATTAACAAATTATTCAAGAATATTTTACGGAAACAGGTTCATGTCATTAATTTTTTTTAGCCAGTTAAAGAAAGTTAAAGTTAAAGAAGCAACACACAAAAAATCACATCCATAAAAAATTTATTTATTGACGTAACCAACATTTTTTGGTATTCAAAAATATCAATAAATTTTAATCACAAAAAATATCGAAAAGAATTTTAATCAAATAAAAAAAGTTGAACGTTAAACTTCACAAAAACAATAATACTAACACTGGAAACACTCTTAATAGTGGGGCTATGACCGTGTTGTTTTAGGTTTCTATTTAGAAACAAAAATTCATTGTGATCATTAAAATTTCGCTACGGATTAAATATGCAAAAAGTTGTGAATTGACTTAAGTTTAAATATCTTTTTATTATTTTGTTCTTCTTTTTTTATCAAAGAATTTCTTAACGTAGAAATTACATAAGAACAGTAACTTAAATCAAATGCCAAATTTACGCTATCGAAATGGTCGAAATCTTTAATTTTGTCGAAGGAAATATTATAAAAACCATATTTTGAAAAGTAAAATATGTTTGCGTTTATGCAATAATTCCCTATATACATATCTATATATATATATATATATATATATATATATATATATATATATATATATATATATATATATATATATATATATATATATATATATATATATATATATATATATATATATATATATATATATATATATATATATATATATATATATATATATATACATATATCGCATGCTACATTCTTTGCAAAATATTGCGACATGAAACATCAACTTGACGCAACATAACAATGATAACAAATAAATGAATAGACATGAAAAAAACACAAACCCATATTAATATTATTAAAGAAGACGCTCAAAAAGGGTTCCAAATATTTAATAGAATAAATTTGTTTGTTCTTTATAAAAAGATCTAAAGCTTGTTTATGGAATAATAGACACATATATTAAAACAAAAAGGTAGAAAAAATAGTGTCAATTAATTTTTTTTTTTTTGCACAAATAATTATATTATGGATTTTTTTTATTTTTTATTTTTTTTTATTTTAAGAGAAGTTACACAGGCAATTAATGCCCACTACTTAAATTAAGGTGTTACTTCTTTTGTGAAAGGGATAGAGGGTAGAAAGGACAGGTGGTGAAATTGAAAACAGAGAGAGCGAGAAGAGCTTTTTATTTTCTCAGCTATTCCGCGTTGATTTATTATTATTATTATTACATATTATATTTTTTTATAGCAGAGTTTGCAGCGTCTCTGATGTTAATTAAGTAGACGCATTGTTTTTTTTAGTCTCTTTTATTTGTGTAGCCATTTTATTAATTGTTTTACTTCGCCGACGGTTCTTGCTAAATATACCGACGAAGGAGGGCGCTTGATACACTAAACATTAGAATAGAGAGTATGAAATTGCTGTTACTGTTATTATTAAGTGACCAGTGTTATTATGTCTTCATCACTTAAACAACAGTCGAACACAACAATTAACACAAACTCCACACTAAGTAGATCAGAAAAACTCAATTTTTATTTTTTTTTTTATTTTATGACTTGTCTTGAGCAGGGTACGAACCCGGTTCGTCAGTCATAAATTGCTTTGTAGTCAACGCGCTAACCACTTCAGCCAACAGCACATTTTTCCAGCAGAAATCATTGGTTTTCATTATTATTTTCATTTGTGTAATTGTTTGACTTTTTGCTGTTTCCGTAATTTTTAATGTATTTATGTACATACGACTAGTTCGTCAAAATGCATAAATTTTTATTTCCACTTTGTTTTTTATATTAAACTTAAAGTTTGACTCACCTGATCTTGACAAAAATAACCGAATCCAATTATACCCGCTATAGCCAAAAATAAACAAAATACGATGATGGTTCGTATTTTCGAACGTGGTTCCATTTTTTTGATTTCATAAACACCGCTGGGCAGAAGTAAAGCAAAATCACTATCAACTTGTACCGATACGTTTTTGCGCATGTCCTTGATAATTTCTTTGCACTCGGTCTTTTCCTTCACCAAAGGCATGATCCATAACGTGGAACAACAACAGCA
Source organism: Germaria angustata (assembly GCA_963681545.1). NCBI lineage: Eukaryota > Metazoa > Arthropoda > Insecta > Diptera > Tachinidae > Germaria > Germaria angustata. The sequence goes on from OY812998.1 coordinate 110,401,572, forward strand.
ACAACAAACGTATTAATAAAGCCACTTAAATTGTAAATGCAACGACAAGACTGAACCAGTGAACAACGTTTATAAAAGTTTAAAGTTAAAAACTGAGAAAATGTTGGCATTAAAGAAAACATAAAAAAGACGCACGTGCCGTTTGCCTGTTTAATCTTAAACGTGTAATTTCTAAGGAATTAAGAATTGCGAGTAAACTATTCAAAAAAGAAATTTGTGAGTGGAGTACGCGCGCCGCGGATAGTTTGGACTAGATATATGTATACTCATACTTATATATAGAGTTTATGCTGATTATGTCGTTTTGTTGTTGCTGCTGTTGGGGATTATGGCTATAAAAGAGATTTATTTCCTTTGCCAACTTTGCTTTATTTTATTGTACAATTTAATCCCTTGAATTTTGGCATTTTTACGTGTTAACAAGTTTTGGTCTACTACTACTGTTTTCTTTTAATCTCCAGAGGGAACACAATATGTTTGATTATTTGTAAAAACTTGGAATGAATTAATCCGATTTTCTCATTTTCTTCTTCGTTTTATTTCTGGTGTGTGCGTGGTGTGGTTGTTGGCGGAACTGTAGTAGATGTTGGTAAAAAAAAAGAAAAGGCTCTTGTAACGTTTTATTATTTGGTAAGAACAATTTGTATTCAAACACTGAAAGCTTTTCAGTAGAGCTCTCTAATTCATTTACAGCCTTTGTTGCTCACTACACGCAGGTGACAATGTTGTATTCGTATACATGCTACTTATTAATTCACATTTTTTTCTTTTTTTATCGTAGTTAGAGGTATTTAGATTTTGAAAAGATTTGAATTTCAACTAAAACTTTATTGTTGCATTTATTTGTTTCTCTTTTGACTTAAAACTTCATTGTTTTAAGCACTTGCATGTAATTCCGATCTGTTTACCGTAATCACTTGATGGGCTTAGTGATTCTACTAGTATGTACGTTTATTTCTGATGAAATACTGACAAAAGATTTACCTCATTTATAGAAATGCTGCATATCAATTAATACACAAACTTCCCTCTATTCAGTTTCAGCTTTTAATGCGCTTTTTCTATCTTTTGTTTTTGCCTTTTTCCTATTCACTTTATTATAGTACAATTAGCGTCACGTTATGGAGTCTATGTTTCTAGATAGCAATTTGGAATTGTTGTTTTTTTTGCTATTGTATTAAGGACACTGCTTTAAATTTGCCACCATTTGCCATTCCTCTTGCCACGCACAAACTTTAAGCAAATCTCTTTTAATACTACTTTGCCTCAGGATACTTTTACACATAAAGGCACACACACTTAAATACCCCAACACACTCACACCAACATTATTATTGCGCCTTCTATGCAGGTCCTTGGCCTGGCAGCAAGTAAAACATTTAACTTTTGTTGGAGACCTGTTTCAAAGATAAGAATGAAAAAAAGAGAAAAATTAAGAAATGATTCACAAATTAGTATGTTCACAAAAGTTGTTTTTTTTTAAATCATTTTGCGTAATATTTCTAATTTAAAACCAAACAATAAAACGGAGGAAAATTTCCAAAATAAAAGAAAGAACAAAAAACAGGATGGAAGGGCCTAGATAAAAATAATGCTATTAAATTATGACAGAAAATTTATAATTCTAAGACAATTTTAATCAAAAAGAAAAGGTCGGGTTCTGAAAATTAGATAAAATTTTAGCAAAATTAACGTTTATCTAATTGCTTCGACATAAGAAGGGATTAAATGCAAAAAAATAGTACTTGGGAAAGGTCATAAAAGAAAGAGTAGCAAATCAATATCTAAATAAATATTGCATCTAGACAGAATTGTTATTTTGTGTTAAATGCCATTTTTACGTAACATACAAAATGTTTTTATAATCTGAACGGACATACATATTTATACATTTTATAAATTTATGCATGACATTGGGAAAGTTCAAAAGGTTTTAAATAATTTCAAAATGTTGCTAATTTTCAAACAAAAACTGCACTCTCTTCAATAATTCGAAATAGTAACATCCGGTAAAAACAAAAATATAATTTTATCTAGAAGGCTGCTTATAACGGGTGGTCCAAATGCAAGTATATTTTTATATCATGTGTTATTTTGACACTGAAAGATGTTTCTATCCAAAATATTGACTATCAGTCGGTACCATGCCTACGCTTTACGCTTGAAAAACGTTGGAAAATATTGCACACTAATTTTTAAAGTAGTAGTAGTAGTAGTAGTGTATGGTAATAATGTATACTATTTCTTGTGGGTTGACGTTGAAGACTGATGCTATGGGAATAAGCTAGAAACGATCGGCACCCTTAAGACTAATATCGTCACATACATTCGTGAAATAACAGCAGCAACTCTCAATAGCCTTGTAAAATTCGACTGATAGGATAACCTACTGCGAAGTCAGCCGTGACAGTCACATAAATGAATTCGTGTTCAATAAATAATGAGAATATTTATTGTCTCCATTAAAGCAATAATATACCAAAATATATTAAGTGTATTTCATTTTATTTAATTTTTAAAAAGATTTTTGGACCACTCTATATATTATGCAATGAAAACAATTCTAATATATTCCCTCACTCCCTTCGGTTTCAAATCACTCTAATGTTCGGATGCAGTACAACGCATTGGTGACTATATCTTGCAGCAGCAGCACCCTCTTTCTCTGGATAAACAGACCAATTACAGAGGTGTCCGAATCTTAATTTTTACAGCTTCTGCAGTCATTAAAACGGTGATTCAATCCTCTGCCATGAGCATCCACATGGCAGTGTCCAATAAACATCATTAGTGGTGTAAATAGCAGACTTCGAGTAGTTCCTTCTAAAACTAAGAATTTCTCGTAGTTACATTGGAGCCAACTGAGCGTCGAGATCAAGAAGGTAACATGGCTAGATCATCTGGTCTTCGCAGCCTATAAAAGTTTCTCCTGAATTTATGTTTCACAATCAGGTAACAGGACGCCCTGTAGTTGAACTATATACTGTCGTTTTAATCAAGTTCCAGCTTCAGCCAGATATTTTCGTGCCTTTTGTACCCAGAATACTAGAGTTCTAGGTTCGACCGTCTCGTCATTTCATGTAGACACTCGGCATTCATACACCGGATTGGATGCCGAGTAGACACTCGATAGAGTGTGTGCCTCATGCACACTACACTGATCCCACAGTTTGAATTTCTATCAACATCACCAACGACTTTGACCAATTCGTGCATATATCAAGTTCCTTTATCGCTTACCATAGAGAGCGTACGCGAGAGATCTGCATGAAACCTATGGCCGGATAGAGGAGTGGTCGAGGGATAATCGTTGTTGACAGCTGTACTTGAAAAGTGTTTCAAAATGTTTGCATGGCAGAATTCCAAGCAAGCTGCTTATAGCGATCAAATGAAAGCCCTCTTGGGAGAGTGGTGCGAGGTGCAAAAGGTTCTTAGAATTCTACCCATGATCATATCAACATGCCATACGTTAGAAGAGTGTTAATTACCGACTCGAAGAGATATTTTTAATTCCTAAATAATACATCAAATGCTGAGTTATTTTATACTAGAAAAATTACGAGTACATACAATTAGAATGGAAATGAAATCGAGAAATTTTTTCAAGTAGATAATGAATAGACAGGTGTATTCACTAAAGAACTTTCCTGAAAATCAAAAAAAGCCACTAAATATAAATCTTAATTTCTTTTTTAAATCTAGAGTCTGTTATTTTTATTCTTGTATCATATACAATTAATGCTTTTATAACGTTGTTCATTACAAATACATACATACATTGTTTCGTATTATGTATATGTTGTTGTATACATTGTTTATTATAGTACACAATTAATTTAAAAGTTCAGAATAAATAAACATAATAAATTTTTATTTAAGTTCAATACATAAATAAACTCCTCTGGACGTACACAAATCATTTTTATGAATCAAGTTTCTTTTACACGTTTCGTAGCCACTAACTGAACAGGTTTCGGAACTGCGAAACGCACAATTATTTTAGCATAACACGACTATTGTTTCACCTTATATGTGTGTGGCATGTCAACATTTTACTAATATTTTAATAAGCATTTAAACTTAACAGTTGTAGGAAATTTGATAAAAGTTGAACACTACATACACCAAATACATGGCCAAACGGAAAGATGGCATACAATGTCACTATATAGAAAATTGAAAGCAGTTTAGCAATTACTGGAAATCATAAGTACAACAATTTGGCACTTCCACTTATAGTTTTCAATAGCAACTAGCAACTATTTCACTTTCCGTTTTCTATATAGTGACATTCCATGCCACCTTTCTCCATTTGGGCACTGTGGCCAAAATCCTTCACAGAATACATGTATGATCAAAGTTGAATTTTTAAATGTTTTTGGAAATTTTTTTCTTTTTTTCTGATTATTTCAGCAAAGAGGATGATGAAAATAAAGCAAAAAAAAAAAACTTTTTATATAATTTGTGTTAAAAAATTTGGGTTTTATTCACCTTTCAGTTCTTTGATCAAGGTTTTGTGTGATTAACATCTCTGTTAAACACGCAGGTTTTTGTCTAGGGTTGTAAATTTTAAAATTAATTTCACTCCCATTAATTTTTGTACACTTAAGTCCATAATTATATGTAACTTGGAGTTAGTTGAAGGTAGAATTTTATCGGACGTATAGTTTTTCATTACTACAACTGCAATTTAACCTAAAAGAGAACGGTAAGCAAATAGGCAAGTTTATCCTACCTATAACTTGCAACGCGTAGTTTAGACATTTAAAGTTGCCGCATTCTAATACCTTCGCTAAATATCGCCTTTAAAAAAATTCAATCAAAGTTTCTCCATTTTTTAATCGATTTAAAAAAAAGGATCTTGCTTGCAGGTTGGTCCCATAATTTTTTCGAAAAGCGACGGCTAATTTGCCCCTGACCGAAATATTAATTATCGCATAATTAATCCACATATGGGCTGATTTTGAAAACTTTTTTATTTGAAAGTGCATCTAGCAATTTGGTTTCACGGAAATTTAAATGTGAATAGGATTGACAAAGTGGCCGTTCTGGAACAATCTGGAATTTTTGTTCTAATTTAATATTCCTGTTCGCTAAATCCTTTGATGTCATGTGAAAAATTTATTTTTTCTCTAGTAAATTGCAAATATATATGCTCTACAGGATATGTATCTAACGAGTGCGTGAGAGTTTTTAATTGTTTGCAGTACTTTTCATTGGGTATTTAAGAATATAAAACGAAGGCTGAGCTTAAACTTCTTTGATTTACTATGTACGCAATATGTACATTGCGTGCTCATTAAATAGAATACTTGAAGTGGTCTTTCATTCATTTTTCATCAATGAATTTGTATTCACAAAAATTTTAATGCGCTAACATTTCTACAAAATAAGAAACAAACTAAAAAAATACATTTTACATTTTATACAATAAATTTTCATTCGGAAGAATGTAGAAAAAAAAACAATAACAAATCCCAGCAGTTTATTTTCCAGTGAAATAGTTTTATTATGAAAATAAAAAACGAAAGGATTTGCTTCATATGCATTTTCTATACATACTTAAGTACGTGTACAAATGCATACACATGTGGTCATACAAACAGGCATACATACATATATAAGTATGTATGTATGTACATATGAGCATATACATATGTACATACATATGTATATACATACTTACATATGTTGTTGTCTTAGTTGCAGATAGAAGTGTGTTATCTATTTTTAAAAATCATGGCAACAGACGGTTAAAAATGCATTTCCTGCTGCACCAACAAAAAAGATGCAGACACGCATTTGTACAAATATAAACAAACTCAAAATAAAAGACTTAAAAGCACCACCTCTTCCACTTTCTTTCCGTTACTTTTACACAGCTTTACACAAGGAAATATATATGTAAGTATGTACATATATAAGTATATACATATATATATATATATGTATATATATACATATATATATATATATATATATATATATATATATATATATATATATGTATATATATATATATATATATATATATATATACATATATATATATATATATATATATATATATACATATATATATATATATATATATATATATATATATATATATATATATATATATATATATATATACATACGTATACATACATATACTATATAATATATACGTTTTATTATGCATATGCAACTTTTAACAACGGTATGCAGATTAAATAAAATGGAAAAATAGAATGATGCCAACTGATAAAAAAAACAATAGTTATTGTGAAAAAATGGTAAACATTTGAAAAATAGCAGAAAATGAAAGCTGTTAGGTGATCGCAGCAATATTCGTGGTTGGTGTTACAAAATTCATAATTTGCATATGTTCAATTTACGAGTATGATTTTTTTTAAATATGAACTACAGTAGAACATCTCTGCACATAACAACCATCAATGGAACTCCAAAATAATTACCCCAGAAATTGTTCACATTGTTGTCTCTGTTAGTGCGTGAAATTTAAAAAGTTTAAGTTGTTATTCAGAAATCTCATTTTTTCTATTTTTTTTTTTCGAGAAGTTGTGACATTTTTTATTGAATTGAAAATGTACTAATTTATTTAGATTTACGTAAAAAGAGTATTTTTTAATTTTTAACTGATACAAATACTTTTATGTAAGAAAAAAGTGAAATAGGATTATTTGCAAGGACTGTGCGATATGGAGTCACAGCATTTTAGCAAGAAACTATACCACATATTTGCCCTGAACATGTGAACACGTTATAATTTTGTAAAAATTGGGAAACACATATTATATAACATTTAAAAATAATGAAAATGTGCACCATATACATATACACTTTCTCAATTGCCAGTGGCAACGAAATATTCCATATTTGATGACCAAAGCAGAATTTACAGCACTATTTCATGGCATACTGAATCGATCTTAGATTAGAGCTGTTTACATTCTGTTGACATAAAGCTTTACGTTTTTAATATGACTTCGGGTCTTATCAGTTTAGTGTTTTGAAATTCTTCTGAAATCGGTAGCAGACGTTCATATTTTTATATGATGTAGTATAACCTTAATTCATAATTTTAAATTTAAATTCATAATTTAATTTTAAATGATAAAACCTACTTGGGACTGGTACTTGTTTGATCTTATATCTATTGTGAAGCCTAGTGGAATTGTTATATTTGGGGAAAACCCAATTTTTTTCTTACGAAAAACAATAAAAGTAATGTAATTTTTACAAATTCTAAAAGCAATGCATCTCATGAATAGATGGACCATCGACGGCATAGCCGCGTTCAACATTTCATTTATTACCACATATACATACATATATATTTCACTCATTTTGACAAGTTATTAATTTTTTTTTCGAAGTCCAAACAGTTAAAATTCACCCATTATACAGCCAAACGGACATCATAGTAAAAATATACAGGATAGCTTCCCAAAAAAATTTTTTTTCAATAAAATTTTATAAATTTAAGCCCATTTTTGTTTTTAAATAATTTCCATTTTTATGTAGAAATACAATGAAGTTAACAACACCGAAGAAAAACAAAGAAAACAATCAGAAGGGCAGATATAAACACACACATATAGCCAGGTATCAACGAAAAAAAAAAGAAACACTGCAAAAACAAATCGAAAAGGGGGTAGACAGTAAGCAAACAAAACATTGAAGAAATACGTTTTGTGAGAAGGGAGATTTGTTTTTATTTTAAGAATTTTAGTAAATTGAAGAATAAAAATATATGTATGAATATGTATTAATCGTTTATAGGAAAACAGTATGAAAATAACAACAAAACGCCAGTATTGAAAATAAAACAACCGGCAAAATGCAACCCAAACTAAAATGACTATATATTTTAGAAAACAAGAGATAACAAAATTAAAAATAAAACAAAGAATAAGCGTCTGCAAGGTTTATTTCTTTTTTAGTTTTGTTGTTTTATTAATTTAGAATTTAAGTTCCCAATCAATGAAAAGAAAATTGGAAACTTTGACGACGCCGTTGTCGTCCCATAGTCTGGGAAAGCTGTCAAAATGTCAAACAACAATATGCCATAAGAGAGAGAAGATGATAAAAATAAGTATTTGATAACGAATGAGAGTAGAAATGCAAGTAAAGCGCAAAACAGCTGTAAAACTTTGCCAAAATATGAAATTTTTATAAGAAACACCAATAAACTTATTTTAGATATGTTTTCTTATGAAAACATTTATAAATAATATGTAGAAGACTTAATATTAAAGGGGAAAGAGTGCACTAGAAAACTATTTAATTACCTTGAAGTATTTTTTAATCAAATGAATTTAGTTTTGTTGCAACCATTGTTGTTGCAACTTTGACTGTATTAAATTTTTTTTTAATCACATTTTACACATTTCTTTTTAATAAAATAAGCAAATATGTTTGTTACATTTTTATCACGTTAAGCGTCCATTTTAGTAAAATTTACATTACATTTGTTCCCGTACGCAATTCCATTTTTTCACACTTTTTAAGGAAGTAGCACAAAAGCACAAACAGAAATAATGGAGAAATATTTTCTTAAAAACTAATTGGAACTTTTGTCGGATATTGCTTTTATTTTATTTAAAAACTAAATTTGTCAAATATAAGAGGAACGAACGCGTATTGTTATTTTATTTATTATGTTTTATGTAAAACGAAAATCTAAAATTCACTTCACTTGAGAAAGAACCCGAAACTACACACCGCCGTCTCAACATGTTATCATGTTGGTGGTAACTAAACAACTGTCAATACCAATTGTTTCTTCAACTGAAAGGGTTAAGTCAACACACAGCAAACATTACCTATAGTTGGCAACGTTGGTCAAATGTTTATAACTACACAGAGAAAATGTGTTCATATTCAATTGTTAAACGAGTACTTCTTCTGGTGATATATTGAAAAACTTTGTTGTGCTTGTTGTGTACTTTTTGTGGAAATGTAAGTTATTGTCTCTAAATTATGCTTTATATATTATAAATATGTATACGTTGCCGAATATTGTTATTGATTATCCTTCCAGATGAGACGAATATAATTGATTGCCAAAACTGCATAGAACAGCGTCGTCTACTTGAGAGTTGCGGCGGTAAATATACGTATCAATACCTAGGCACAGTCTATAACCTAGGGATGAGATGTTAACTTTTGTTGTTGGTATAAATGGAGTTCAGTAGTAGTTTTTAAACTCTGTGATAAAGTCGCCAATTAATATACAAATCTTGAAAAAAATCTTTTAATAGAAAGAGAAGTGCACATAAAAATTTGTGATAACCAAAAACGAATGATGGCAGTTAAGCTGAATTCACCCATTCGTTCTGAACGTTCCGAACGATTTTTTTTAATATGTAGTTTGACGTCTCTCTTTTGAGAAAGAGAGTAAATTTAATGCGGAACAACAACAAAAATTTCGTTCAGAACGAATGGGTGAATTCAGCTTTACTGGTAAGCAGATTATTAATAGAGGGAAACAAAACAATCGTTTACAACTGTCATGTTTTTTGTATATGTACATATGTACTTAGATATCTCTTAAAATACCACAATAAAAAGTTATAATGATCTTAGATTTCTAGTAAATCAATTAGGTTTCTTTCCAGAGAATCAAAGTTAATTATTTATATAATATTAAAATTTCTTATAATGGGATATTCACTGCCGATTTGATTTAGCGGCTAATGAACAGCTAAAGCCACAACAAACAATACATTTTAATTAATTATTTGTAGAGAAGTTTTAATGTGAAAATACATATATGTATGTATATTGATTCTATAAACCAATCATCCGTTTAACTAAAATCAGCTTAGAAAGCAAAGGCATAATCGTTATATTTCACAATTCAATCATCTCAAACTTATGTGCAGCCTGCGTTCCAATTCACGCATAACATTATTGACTTAACTGCACTATTTCCTGGTCTTGTTCCTCGTTATGTCATATAATTCGATGCACTTCATATACATAACTGCATATTTAAGACAAGTTTTGTTTTTTAAAAAACTAAACAGCTGCAGGACCAATTAAAGCACATACAGAGCTTTATTTCTTCCAAAAGATTGTATTTAATTTTTTTTTTTTCGATGGAAAAATTTCTTATAAAACATATTATACGTAGATACAAGGTTTTTAGCTATCTTTTTCTCCTTAAATCCTAATTATATTTCCAATGTTCTCTTATTTCTTCATAATAGTTTAATACTTGGTGCAATACTACTTAGTAATATCTCAAAATGTGCATATATATAAAATATTCTAAAATATTTGTATCGTATGATGATAGAAAATAAAAATGAATGAAAAAAAGAAGAAATTTTTATTGCGAAGAATTTATTTTCGATTCTATTTTCGAAAGAATTCCAAGCGCATACAATTTCTTTCCCATTCCATATCTGCCACAATGAAAACATTGCCTAATGGACATTTACCCGTTAAGAATTTATTGAGAATGCAACGCAATGCTTTGGGGGATGGGGTATTTTGAATTTATTTCACCAATTAAAACAGAAAATTAAAGTACAAAGTATATGTAATATTAAGCTTTGAAAAAGCTAGAGGTAAAGAGTTTCCTCTGTTACATGAATCTACTTGACTGGAGGAATAGCATTTTTGTAAGCCAATTTAGTATGTTCCAAACCATTTAGTTTAGCAATTAGTTTAACCGTATCCAACTCTTTTATAAAAGCAGCTAAAGCATCTTTCGTCGCACCGAAATCTTCTTCTCGCAGATCCAGCAACTCATCCTCACTTTCCAATACTAAAAAAATAAACAAACTTGATAGTTATAATAAAAATTTTAATTAAGCAAGTTTTTCTACCATCAATGGCCGCTTCTATATCATTCAAACGTCCCATAACCAAATCTTGTTGAATTTTAATATGCTCCATGAGTCGCTGTTGACATTCTACGGGATCAATGGGAGCTTCTGGTTGTGGTATATTTGGTACGGGCTTCGCTGGGGTAGTAGGTTCAGATTTAATTTTTTTTGTTGGTGTTAGAGGTAAATTAGCATTGTTTGTTTTGTTTTCCTCGCCAGTTTCACTTTTAAATTCCTTTTTTATATCTGTAGCTAAATCTTCATCCCACTTTTTAGCCCAGAGATAGAGTTTAGGATGACATTTATTGTTAGCTATATTGATTTTAACTTTTAACGAGTGCATGTAGTTTTTAAGTTCTAGAAGATTACCAGTTAGAATATGAGATCGTTTAAGATACTCTGATCTTTTATTTAATTGGCTAGAATTGGATGCATGATAGTTTGCAACGGGTAATTTGCCTTCATATAACCAGTCTTGGTCATGTTTAAACCGCAGCGATTCACGGACTCTTTGGGGATTGCGACATATATAGCAGACATATTTATCTGGTACGTCTGAAACTTTATCGATGCCATTACACAAACCATGCTGCCAACAGAGGCAAAGCTCACATTGTATCATCAAGCCGTCTTCTTCGCAGTAGCCACACAAACAGTTAATAATTTCTTCTTGGCGCATGTGAACAATTTTGATCAGTTCACCGTTTTCCTTGATGTATTGGGGAGGTTGATTAATTGTGTCGTTATCTATAGAATTTTGGGGCTGGAAAGAGTTCGAACCGGAATCGGCTGTTATAGGAGAATCGACACTGCTAAGAGGAGTGTTAGAAGGTAAAATAGCTTTACGTTTTTTAACATCTTTGTTGCTTTCTGGTGTAGCATTGAAAGAGTGACGTGTCTCTTCGAAATCAGCAACTCCACTAAAGCTTGAATCGACAGCTAATGTCAAAGAAGTTGCAGAAGCCACTACACCAGCTGTGGCCTGGGCTGCAGTAAGATATTTTCTAGTAGTTCTTTGGCGATTACTTTTCCTTGAGCCGGGTGTCTTCTTGCTAGTTGAAAATCTAGACCTTTTACTTGAAGGTGGCTCTGTTAAACATTTTTCAGAAGCTATTGAATCATCCGCCGCACTAGTGGAGGCAAAAGAACTTTCCATAATTGCACTAGAAGCAGTGGTTGTATTATTAACAGATATGTCAGTTTGTGAGTTGTCCATATTTTGTGAATTTTCCTCAATTTTGACACTGGCTTCGTCATTTTGTTCTGTTTTAACATCTGCCGCTGGTGATTCGACTGAGCTTTTTAGAACACCAGTGCTCCTACGATGAGCTCGGGTTTGCTCAAGATCTTGTTGGTGCAATTTAGCAAAAAATTGTTGATTTGGAATTTGATTTTTGGGCACAGGTTCTGCCGATTCATTATCGGCAGGATGAGTGCGTTTTTCTGCCAATTCGAGCATTTTAGGACAGGAACCTAATAATCTACAAAGTAAAATAAAATGTTAAAAAGTTCGAAGTGTTTTTTAAATCAAGAAAACTTACTTCACTAAATTTCGGTGATAGTGTTTGACATGAATTTGTAAATGGTTTTCTTTGCGAAAGTTTTTCGTACAACCCTCCTGGGGACAACGGAATAGATTATCAATGATTTGTACCTTTAAGCCACCAATAAGAGCTAGAACCATACCAATTTAATAAAAGAAAGCTTTAAAATAATAGTATAGTTACCAAAATCGTCCTCAGCTTTTTGTGATTCTTCTGAAACATTTGCTGATGTTGACGCTGTTGCTAAGACAGGAGTGGGTGTTGCACAATCTGATGAGAGTACAGCATCATCTTTCAAACCAACTGTGGGTGTAGAAGTTGGAGTGGGCGTCGAGCTTACTTCGGCTGATTCTAAAAGTTGTTTCGGTACTTCAGCCTCCACTTGTGTCACACTTTTATCCTCCGCAGCCAAGCTACTCGTCGAAGTTAACAATTCTATGGGCGGTAAGGGTTCCGCTATGGGAGTCTCCATATATGGTGAAGAAACAGTAGTCGGCAACGTTCCTACAACAGCAGAGGATTTTGTTTCCACACTGTTGTCTAAGGTAGTGTTTAATGAAGATTTCGGTTTCATTGGCTGCTGCGGTACATAATCTGGGGTATATACATAACAATTGATATCTTTCGCTCTACGACGATGTATGCTGAAGTCATAAATGTCAGGATTATATATTTGGCCCTGCTCCTCCAAATAAGTTTTGAGGTCTGCTTTGGATCTAAAACGTTTACCATTAGGCGTAACTAAAATAACATCCCATTTTCCCAACACATTAGAACGTTGATACATATGCTTGATCCAACCGGGAGGCAAACGCCAATCTTCTACGATGACCGTAGGTTTACGATGTTCTCCAACAACTAAGTAACCTTCGCGTCCTATGGGTTGATCATTAACCCAATGACAAGTCCACTCACCATCTTTAGGAATATCAGGAAGATTGAGAGATGCTGTAAAGAGGAGATTATTATATTTTAATAATGAATTGAATGATCAATGAGAACATTCTTCAAAATAAAACAATTGCACACACTGATATCCAGTCTTTTTTTCGAATATCCAGTTTAATAGAATCCGATTATTTTGCTTAAAAGGTACATGATTATGTATTTGTTGTAATTCATATGCAATATTGAATTCTCATATTGTATTTGATTTATGTGGCATAAACATCTGAGGTTGAATGTTTTCAAACTGCTTAAACTTCACTGACGATTTGGTTTTAGCAACCAATGAAATGTCGGCATATGAAGAGCTAAAGCCACAACAAACAATACATTTTTTTCATTTTTTCAATGCATGTTGCAAAAGCTCTAATTGTTTCTAACGACTAGTTGGGGAGAATATCCCATATAATAAATTTCAATATTAAGTGATCAAAAATAATTATAAACAGATTAAAATTTTTTTGAGTTATTTACCTAAATCCAATTTTGACAAATCCAATAAAGGCCAATCCTTTCTCGGGCCATTAGGTGTACGTTTTTTAGACTGTGTTCCAGAATTCTGTCCAGAAGAAGGCCTTTTTACACCGGAAGCTGAGGGACTTGTTGAGAGACTCAATGCATTTGGATCGTTGCCAGTAGCAAGAACTGCCATAACGGGAGGTACTTCTGTAAATACGCTCTCAATTTTTTCTGGTTCCACGACTGCTGCTGGCTGCACTTTGTTCATATGAATAGCCCTAACATTTTTGACATAACCATCATCGAACAAAATTTCATAAACGTCATTTGGTAAAATTTTCTTAACAGTTCCGGGAAATTTCCGAGGTCCCGACCAACGGGCTAAACATTTTTCCTCAAGTTCATAATTTAAAATGGGTTTAGTGGAGATTCGTTGCCGTAGACGAGAAGAATTCATTGGTATCCATTCTTCCGTACCGGCAATATTTGATTTGTTTTTAGAATTTTTTTCAAATTTTATTAAAACCTCACGGTCATCATTGTCAACTTCAACAATACGAGCTGTATGCCAGACACCGTCAAAATCCTGAGCTTCCAAACGGGCTCCTGGATTAAAGGAAGTTACAGCTTCAAATTTAATATTCGGCGGCATTGAAGGATTTGCAGGAGTAGTATCAGCCATTGATTCTTCTAAGCTATTCTCAGCTTTCTCCACTTTTAAGCCTGCTGCAGCATTTAATTCCGCTGTTTGCGCCATTATTTGTGCTACTGTGGCTGCCACAGTAGCTTTAGTATCTTCATCTACGGCAGAGGAAGTGGTCAATAAATTACTAGGTGCTGCTGCACTAGTTGAATTTAAAAATTCCAAGTCCTCCTCAATTTGTGCCGCATCAACTTTACCCCAGGGAAATACTGTTGGAAAAACTTTTTGCTTAAGCAAATATTTACCACTGCGTTGCGGCTGAAAGTCAGCACGACGAAAATGTCTGGAGCAGACTAAAACACTTTTGGTAATATGACGATCACCACTTATTTTCGTATTGCGAATCCAAATAGAGCGTGAATTTTGATCAGAGGGAAAGGAATGATAAGTAACACCATGATGTTCTGGCAAGCGCGAAGTTGACGTGCAACCGGCTATACAACACCGGCGACCCATTGTTTACGTTTTTTCTCTTTTGTTTATATATGAGACGGGTGGTAATGCAGTGATGATTTGGTAAGTGCGTATGTATGTAGTTGACAATTCTATGGTCACTCTTTCTTAATTTTCTGTGATGAAATTTTTTTTGTTGTTTTTACATTCACTTGTTTTTGTATGATATACATTTAAAAGGACAGAATTTTATATGTATGATATAGGAATATATTTATTTCACACTTTTCTCTATTTTTTATTAACTTTTATAATATTTTTTCAAACGTTTATATTATTTTACACAGAGCTTATTTTCTACGCACGCTTCATCGAGAAAAATGCCAGAAAAAACTGTGTTATCAGCTAATAATTGTGTTTCATATCTATGAATGTCCGTATATGTTAAGGGTTATTGCCAGAAGTAATGTTTTTATGGCATGTTTTACTGTGGTACTGCCAGCTCGATTTTAGAAAAAGACTGTTATAATTTTGCGTTGTTATAAGCATACTATATGGATGTTTTGTTATGAGAATTTTAAAGATATATGTATAATTAAACATAATGAGATATTAATGGTACTTTCTCTTATGGAAAAAGGCATTGGTTTCTGCTTTAAATAAAAATTACTAATGTAGCAGTGCTTACATATACGAAATTGTATTTGTTTGTACGACTATGGCAAATAATGACAGAATTTTTTAGAAGAGAAAACACATTCAATAATGTACATCATGTATAATTTCAATTATTATATTTTTGATAATTACTATGCTCCCCAGAGGAGTAAGAGGAACATATATATATACATATATATATATATATATATATATATATATATATATATATGTATATATATATATATATATATATATATATATATATATATATATATATATATGTATATATATATATATATATATATATATATATATATATATATATGTGTGTGTGTGTGTGTATATATATATATATGTATATATATATATATATTATTATCCCAATAAAAGAAAAAATAAAAGATATAACTAGTAAGAAAATAAAAATGTTAAAATACGATAATAATTTTTGTGATATTCTTCCGACGGGGTTTGTTTGAATTTGGAACGATTTTCCGTCATCCCACGTCAAATTTGGTTTATGAACAGACCGGTTTCGGCTTTGTGCCATCTTCAGTGTTCTCGAATAGGATTTAGTATTCGAGAACACTGAAGATGGCACAAAGCCGAAACCGGTCTGTTCATAAACCAAATTTGACGTGGGATGACGGAAAATCGTTCCAAATACGATAATAATTTTTTTCGCAACAACCTAATATATGAAAGTATTAAAAATGTATACAATATCTATAACTACCATGAAAAGGCTAATGAATTTGTTACAGGCATAAACAACGCACTTGCTCCGATGATATGCAATAAAATAGTAAAAACTTCTTCTACAAACCTCTGGTTTTCGAATAGCCTGAAACACATGAAAGAAATAAAAAAGCAAATGTACCAAAAAGCATTGTGGTACAATAATGGTTACCATTGGAGCAATTATAGAGCGGTTAGAAATAGATATAAAACAGAAATATCGATGGCAAAAAACAATTATATAAATAACAAAATTAATAATTGTACAGACCAAAAGGCTATGTGGAAAACAATAAAATCTCTCATTCTTAATCAAGAAAACTCTAAAATACAAGAAATAAAAATCGCTGGCAAAGTCATATCAGAGGAACAAGAAATAGCTAATGAATTAAACTCATTTTTTACTACAAGTGTTGAAGAAATAGTAAATAGCATTCCGTATATTAAATATAAAAATATTATAGAGGAAAATCCAAACATAATTTTTAAATTTGAGAGTGTAAATAGTAGAATATTAAAAGATACTATGAGAACAATGAACAATAAAAGAGATCAAAATTATCTAACGGTGAAGATGCTTTTAAACAATTATGACATACTTGGTTCGCAGTTACAACGCCTTATTGAATTATCTCTACAGACAGGAAATTTCCCAGATTGCTTAAAAGAATCTTGCATTGTGCCTATACAAAAGGTTAAAAATACTGCAGATCCTCAAGAGATTCGCCCAGTGAACATGCTGACGACAATTAGCAAAATCTTGGAGAAAATTGTACACTCTCAACTAAATAAGTATATGGAAAATAATAAATTATTAAGTGAAACCCAATCCGGATTTAGAAATCAACATAGTTGTGAATCACTTCTTAACTTGGTAATATCGCAGTGGAAGACCGAAGTACACAACAAACGATATGTGGTAGCAATTTTTTTGGATTTAAAACGTGCATTTGAAACGGTTAATAGACAAATATTATTGGATAAATTAAATAAATACGGTATAAAAGGGATTGAATTAAAATGGTTCGATAGCTACTTGAGTAATAGAATGCAACGAACAAAATGTGGAGAGTTTACGTCAACTATAAAAAATGTCAATACAGGAGTACCTCAAGGAGCAGTCCTAGGAACACTACTTTTCTTAATTTACATTAATGACATAGGAAAAGTGCTAAAAAGAGCTAAGGTGTGCATGTTTGCGGATGATGCCCTTATTTATATAAGCGGCAAAGATGTTAATGAATGTACCAGTATTCTCAATGGTGAGCTGAGGGACGTGGAATTATATCTTAAGATGAACAAAATGAAATTAAATACAAAGAAAACTAAAGCTATGGTAATAAATGGAAGTACAAATGAAGATATCCTAATTGATGGGGAAACAATAGAAAAGGTGGAAGAAATTAAATATCTTGGTGTAATATTCGACAACAAACTGAAGTTTGATTTGCATTTTAATTACATCTGTAAAAAGATTTCCAAAAAAATAGCGTTTATGAAGCGAATTCGTGACAAAGTATCTACAATAACATGTATAAGAATATATAATACTATTATAAAACCGCACTTCGAATATTGTTCTACACTACTGTTTCTCGGCAGTCAAGAAATGAAGAGCAGACTGCAAAAATTACAAAATAAAGGCATGAGATGTATACTAAGATGCCATAGACTAACAAACGTAGCTTACATGTTGCATAAGTTGCAATGGCTAACAGTCATCCAAAGGATAATATTGAATGTACTGTTATTTATACATAAAATTAAAAATGGAATGCTGCCCAATTATTTGCGTAATCAGTTGGTATATGTTGCTGATGTACAACCATATTATCTTCGTAACAACAATAATTTTAGATTAAACTTTAGCACAACAAATTTCTATCAGAATCTCTTATTTTATAATGGTCTTAAACTCTATAATTCAATTCCGTTAGAACTTAAAACCGAAAGCAATTTTTATGTATTTAAGCGTAAAACTACAGATTATGTTAGAGAATTTTTTTAACTACGTATACAAATTGTAAAAATTATTAATTGTAAAAAATTTATTATTTTAAATAGCAAAATATTGCTAAATAAATAAATACATACATACATACATATATATATATATATATATATATATATGTATGTATATATATATATATATATATATATATATATATATATATATATATATATATATATGTATATATATATATATATATATATATATATATATATATATATATATATATATATATATATATATACTTATTTTTATTTATTTATTTATTTATTTATTTATTTAAATTTTGAGGTATCTAGCACAACAAGATATGTACATAATCTTATAAATGAGAGTGCTAGTGATTGAACAGATAATAGAATACATGGATTACAAAAATTAACATTAACTTTAATATGACTTAATAACTTGTTAATAAATTATCAGTAAATATGAGTCGAAAAAAAAGCATCTAATAGAGTTATAAAAAATAGGACGATTAAGAAAAATTAAGAAGAGAAAAATTACATAGTTACATTATTTAATGCAAATAATTTACACAACTCCTTTTTAAAAATAACTGCGTTGCTTGTTCTTTGTATAAAATTGGGTAAAGCATTCCAAAGACTGACGGTATAAATGAAAAATTGGCGTTGCGATAAGAGACTTCTATATTTTTGTTGAATTATTTTCTTTCCGCGGCTGGATCTGGCAAAAATTATTCTATTGTAAAGATAAGTCGGTTGTTGCGATGTAATGATTTTGTGCAGTAAAATAAGACATTTGAGTTTGAGAAGATTAACAAATTGCATCTTGAAGATTTGGTATGAGTAATATGAAATGTGGTCACGGCGACTTTTCTGGAAAACAAATCTTGCTATGTTATTATATGCAACGTTTAATCTACGTAGATCATCGCTATCACAATTCGCAAATAGCTCACAACCATACAAAAGCGCTGGGATAAGAAACGTTTTTGCCAGTAACATTCGAATGGCAAAAGGAGTGGAATCTTTAACAGACCATAGATTGCGTAGCATACCGTATACTCTTCCCACTACGACTTTGATATGGTTGGACCAGTTAAGTTTATTATTGAATGTAACTCCTAGATTAGTCGCCGTGTCAACAGAAACTATGCATTCACCATTTATTTTTATTTCAAAGTTATGAGTGATATTTGCAGACCTTGACATAAATAAACATTTCGATTTTGATGGATTTATGCATAAACCATTGGCCCTAGCCCAAGTGTTAATTTTGTTGAGGTCTTGATTTATCTTGCTTACACATGTTGCAAGATCAGCTATAGTGGAGCTATTGTAGATTTGAACATCATCTGCATACATTTGGATTTTACTATAGACCAGAGTGTCAGGTAAATCATTTATAAATAAGCAGAACAAAAGAGGACCAAGAATTGAGCCCTGTGGTACTCCCCTGGTGACATTAAGCGCTTTAGAGTACGCACCATTATAATTTACCCTTTGAAATCTGGAGCTTAAGTAGGATGAGACCAAATTGCAAGCTGTGTCAGAAAAATTAAACAATTTTCTAAGTTTCATTATAAGAATTTGATGATCCACAGTATCAAACGCCTTGCTGTGGTCTAAAAGGACTAATAATGCTACCATGTTATCGTCAAGTTTTGATCGGATATCTTCTACAACGTCCACTAATGCTGTTATGCAGCTTCTGGTTTTTATGAAACCCGATTGCCTATCGGATATTAAATTGTTTCTAGCTAAATAATTACTCATCTGTTTACCCATAATTTTCTCAATAACTTTGGATAAGAATGGTAAGATGGCGATTGGTCGAAATTCATTGTTCGTCTTTGGGATTGGTATGATTTTTGATAATTTCCATTTTTCTGGGAATGTAGACTTCGTCAGAACCGTGTTAAATAGATAAGTCAAGTAGGGCAATAGCCTATGTAATATGTAATTACTCAAAAGACTCACGAATATATTAGAAGCCACAATTGCCAACAATTTTTGTATTTCATTAACAAAACGTAAATTTATTGACCCATTTTTCAAACTGATTGACATTTTAATGTAAATAATTATTATCTTGTAAATACTATTTATTGTATTTGTTGCCAAGTCCTTAAATCTAATTTTTTTAAACAATTATTAGTATTCACAAAGCAGAAAAAAATTTAATGATAATGAACTTGAGTTGTACAACCATACACATAAGTACATACATACATACATATATAATTGGCAAAAGCAATTTGCAAAAGAATTAATAGAATTTTAAGGCTTTTGTAAGCACTCGTATGAATAAATTTGGCTGACCATTTGTCCAAAATATTTAGCGGAAATACATAAAAGCAATGCCAATGGAATAATAAAATTTAGCATATCTAAATTGTCTTGAGATTTTGAATTAAAAACGAAACGTAAAGTGAAATTGAATTGTCTTGATACAAATAATTGCATACAAAGTGAGAGACTTCGGTGTAATTAAATTATAAAAAATATATAAAAAGGAAAATTTATTTAACTACAACGATTATTAGTTAGTTTTACTTATAAAACCCTTTTCAATAAAAAAAGTATATGACAACATGAAAACTGTGTAATCGTTTTTAAAATCAGATTACTATTTACAATGTTTTCAATATCTGGCACTTTAAAATGCTAATCAAAAAATTTTTGATATTAATTTAAAATTTTACTTTGAACATGAAAGCGAATTGCCCGTAAAATAAACCGATTTTTAATGTGCTTTGGCATCCGTGTTGTGTCAAATAAATTCACGCTAAATACTATATTTTTTATAACAAAACCAAATTAAATAAACAAAACTTGAAGGTGATAATTTTAAGAACTTTTAGGAAAAAAATTTTGCAATGTTAATTTTTGCGAGTTTTAAGTTTTATCGCAATTCGTATAACATTTAATTAAAATTCCGTTCACATAAATACTAGTAAGTTTATGTTAAACATTCAATTATCTAGTAGTGTTTATTTTTGAGGTCTTAATACGTTTTCTTTAGGTGCCAAATGTCATCACCTACAACAGCAATAATAATAATTTAAAAATTAAAATCTAGTTTTACTTTAAAAATGTGTTTCAGTATTTAAAATTTTGTTTTCATTCATTCATATTAGGCCATAGGAAACCTTGGCCTCTAAAGCCATAAATGTCTCTTTTATATTAAAAAAAATATTTGCAAACGAAAGTGTCAGATAAAAGTAACAAGAGGAAACATGCGTTTTGCAAAAATTACTAATTCATAAAATTTTTAATTAACAAACATTTTGTATACCAGGTATTGATTTCAATAAAATATTAAATCAGTTTTATAACTTCATTAGAGAGGGCCATTTTTTGTCGCACTTCAACAGATCTAAAACAAGATTAATTGGAAAAACAAACCTTAAAAAATTCGACTTAAAAAAATTAATTGTCAAACAAATACTTTCTGGAAAAGTATCTTTAAAATAGTACCTTTTAAAAGATTACATATAAAAAGTAACTTCTAAAAAATGCCTTTAAAAACCCTGTTAGAGAAGAAAGATTAAAAAAGTACCATTTAATAAAGTACATTTTAAAAAATACCGTTTGAAAAAGTGCCTTCACCAGTTTTAAAAAAATTTCATTGGAAAAAGAAACCGTAAAAACTGTTTGAAAAAGCAATCAAAAAACTTTTTAAAAAAGGACCTTTTAAAAAGTATATTAAAAAACCCTTTAAAAAGTACCTTTAAAAACCCTGTTAAAAAGAACTTAAAAAATACCTTTTCAAAAAGTATCTTTTCAAAAAGTATCTTTTCAAAAAGTACCTTTTCAAAAAATATCTTTTAAAAAAAACCTATTAAAAATTTATCTTCAAAAAATTACATTTTCAAAAGGTTCCTTTTAATAAAGTACCTTTAAAAAATTACCTTTTGAAAAAGTACCTTTTAAAAAATTACCTTTTAGAAAAGTTAATTTCAAAAAAGTACCTTAGAAATAAGTACTTGAAAAAAAGAACCTCTTAAGAAAGTTTATTTTAAAAAAAGTACGTTTTAAAAAAGTAGCTTTTACGAAAATACCTTTTAAAAAGGTACATTTTAAAAAATTGTTAAAGAAGAAACTTTTAAAAAATTACCTTTTAAAAAGTACCTTTAAAAATTGCTTTTAAAAAAGTACCTTTAAAAAAAGCACCTTTCAAAATAGTACCTTCCAAAAAGTAACTACAAAAGTACGTTTTAAAAAATTACCTTTTGGAAAAGTACCTGTTAAAATAGTACCTGTTAGAAACACCTCATAAAAAAGTAACTTTCAAAAAGATATCTTAGAAGATTACCTTTTAAAAAGTGTCTTTTGTATGTGGACATAAAAGGGTAGTCCTAAGCCCACAACTTACTAGAGGATGGTTAAAAACAGTGAGCAACTACACTATATTTATAAAAATAGTTCTAGAAGAAACATTTATAAAAACAAGTTTGAAGATTTACAATCTTTCAGTAAACGAGGTAAAATACAGATGTTTCTTTCAAACAACTTGCAACACAGAATGATATCGTAGATTACAAAAATCTGCGTTTCCTATTGGTAATATTGGGTTTGAACAAAAATATATTTTAAAAATAAAACTTTTTACCATTTATTTTCACACAAAAAATTCAATCGGAGAAAAAAATATCAAAATTTTTCCGGTTTTCCTGCCACTTATAATTGTCAGAAAAAAATTTACAAATGGGAATTTTCCCCTACTTCTGGAAACACTAGTTTGAGTATGAATATATTGCAATTAATGGTATATATAATATAATACGAACTTTTTTACCCTAATTTAAAAGTATTATTATATAGTTTGCATACCGTAACAATACATTGTTGTAGAGATCATAAAACAGTTGCCACAAATTATGCCACTGTCATGTTTTTTTGTGGCATTTTCGTAAATCTTGATTACGTTTCATCACCATGGTTACGTGTACAATAGATTTTTTGTAGATTAAGTTTATATGTACTTATAAAAAATTCCACTATATTCGAGCTTTATACATATATTATTTTCATATTTATTTGATTCAAACAATACACAACATTGTAATGGAATTCAAAACATACACATGAGACACTAAAATTCAGTTTTTGGAACATACAAGACTTTTAATTGTGCAGAACTGTACTTTATTTTCAGAATTTGTATGATTAAAATATTTTTTTTTTTTTTGTTTATGTGTGTCTGGAATATTAATAAAATTGAATTTTTCTATTAGCCTGTACATACATACATAACCTTCTCAAAATTCCAACTTTTATATACCATCAGCCAATATTTTGTATATGTATATGTTTCCATTGGTATCTGTATGATCATAAAGAAATTATATACATATGTATGTATACGTGCACATATACATACATACACATACACACATACTTTTTATTATGTTCCTATTAACGCCAGTTGAATCAATCCCATGCAGAATACACGTGTAGTTAAGGCAGACATTAATAATCATCACTAAAAATAATTATTTTATATAGTTTTTATTGCGACCATGAAAAGCCAAAAATGTCCAAAACCTAATGAATAATTGAATAATATAATCGTAAGACTATGACAGCCAATGGAAGCCCAACAAATGTTTCAAAAAATTGCAATTATTATTACGGGTAAAAAATATTAGTAAATGTTTATTGTTATAAATATTGACAAAAAATAAATTGTATATTTTTACCAAAATGCTAAAGAAAACGAGAAAAAGAAAAATACAAAAAGTAAAGTTAATTTTTTAAAATAAACGTGAATTGCCTTAGAAATTGTTTACTACTCTTATCAATAAGGCATCAGAAAAAGAACAGGATACGAGCGCTGTAGGGCTGCCTAGTGACTAAATCCTACTGAAATTTTAAAAGTTTTCTGTGCCATGATACTAGGCTAATCAAAATATCCTTATTCGTTGTTAGCAAGGGCGTAGCCAGGATATGAAATAGGGTGGTGCCACGAAAATTATGATGTTTTATGATTATGATTTTTTATGATTATTACAATTTCGATCTATTTGAGGAGTAATCTGCGTGGATCTTTGCTAGAATTTTTTCCAAAAATTCGTCTTTCATAGCATAGCATACATAGTCCTGCAATATACAATATACTTATTTTTTGATAATAAGTAAAATTGCATATTATTTTACCGTTTAAACGAGCTTCAGTCATTGTGGAACGCAACCATGTTTTTACTCGCCTTAAAGCGCTAAATGACCGCTCAACATTTGCAGTAGTGCACGGCTGTGACAATGAAATTAATAACGCCTTCCTTATATTTGGATAAAATAATGCAGCATCTTTATGCTCTTCCAGCTTCAAAGAAAGCATGTTTGACGGGTGCACACAATGAATTGCAAACGCTGACTTATTCTCTTCATTAAATCTTCTGTCCAGTGATGAAATTAAAGAATTTATATAAGGAATGTATATAGATCGCTTCCAGTATTCAGCAGGTGATGAAAACGGGGGATTTGAACGGTGCGTTTGACGAGAGACTATCCTTGGAACAGACATCTCTATTCCTAAATTGGCTGAGTTTTCTTGAATAGAAAAAAGCAATCCGTCCACAATACCCTGTGCATTTTTTAATAATTTTATATTGTATGCATGTTAAAATTTTTTTTTATAGAATTAGGTGGGTGCCACGGCCCTCTAGGCCCATACCTAGCTACGCCCATGGTTGTTAGTTGATATTATACAGATTTTAATTGTTTCAATCAAAAGATTTCTTAAGACTTAACATGAAAAGGACGTGCCACTTGCCGACGTTATTTTATATAGTCAATTCGCATAATGCAATGTTAGCCCTAATATTCTTATTTTTTTATTAGTTTGAAAGTTAGAAGGCTATTCAAGTGATATGTTACACTATCCACTCACAGCCCCTACGTTGTACTTTCTCTTCACTACTTCCATCTTTACAAAGTCATGGTGTGAGAAGTACTTCCCGTATAATTGATATAAATTACCTCGCAGGCCATTTGCAAATTAACAATTTGTCCAATAAAATCAGCAAATCATTTATTTAACTGGACTGTTAATAGAAAATCTACAGTGAAATATATTTAAGCATAACTAATTGGGCTCAAATTGAAAAAATTAATGTTTGTAAAATGGCTGTAGTTTGAATCTTTCATTTATTCAACGATAATGACTTACATCAATACCATGTAGAATTCTAATTAATTGTAGTCGACATTTTTTCCTTTTTAAATATATGTAATCCGCTAAAAGGTAATGTATTGAATTCCTCTTTAGTGAATGCACCACCTGCATTTTAGACAAGCAATTTTTTTAGTTCGATACAAAAGTTAATCAAGAGGAGCAGTGAAATACGTTGAAGCAATGTTAATAGAGTTCACTTTTTTATAGATTAGAGCCCATATACTTAAAACTAAAATAAATTTTAGTTTGAGCTTAACCCTTCCCACTATACTCGTTTGAGTATAGGCAGTTTGGTGGTGTTATATCCTAGATGTTACTATTTTTCAGAGTTTTTAATCTGCCGCTGGATTATTATTTTAATAAAAGACAAAGTAAGTGGCAAAGGATTCGAAGTCAAAATGTTCAGTGCCATAATGCCCATGAACGTTATGTCGCACTAAAAAGTGTCATAATATCCATGACTGCAGTGTCGTAAGGTCCAAGGATTTTATAACATTTTATGTATATTTGTTATGTATTATTACAACTGGATCCGAAAAATGTGCCCAGGCAAAGGCTTCCTAAGCCGGTATTCGAAGTACTACATACAAAGGAGAAAATTCTTGTGCACGGCCGAAAGTCGGCTATGCTGGAAAACATCTATGGTGTTTCAAATACTGGAATGAATGTGATGTTGATTAATTTCATATGTTTTATAATTAGAAATGAGTGGTAAAGGAAATTATGACTGCTAAAGGGTACGTTTTCGGTGCCTCTATACACCTCATCAGTAGCAGAATCTACCAGAAGCATATTAAGGAATTGTAGGCAAATTTCGTATATTAAATTTTTTCCAGTTTTGTACTAAACTATTCGATAAAATATATTGGGAAATATTTAAATTTATAAGAATTTTTATTCCAGTTATTTGATTATTCGACGTAAATTACTTTATTCGATTAATCGGCATAAATTTCTTTATTTATAGCCGATACTGATCAATTTTATTTTGTTTCTTTTTTGTTTTATTTTTAAATTTTGTCGCCTAATCGAAAGGATATTATTAACAGTGTGCAACAAGCATTAATTTTCCAAATAAGTTTAACGATAAATGAAGGTATATCATTATCCTTAAAGGATTTTACAAAGTTAGTTCTCCCTCTTAAGGTCACCTTATTTTTCATAATTTTATTGATAAATTTTTCCTGTTTCATCTGCATCATGTGCATTGTGGAGAGTAACAAAAAATGTTTTTAAAATCAAATTTAGTGTAAATTTTGCTTTTGCCGAAATTTTTTAAAAAATTAAGCGTTACATACATCCACACAACTTTTGCACGGGTTATTATTTAAAAAATTTATTTTTTTAGCTTCTCAAAGAAATCTGAAGTGTTTTATATATTTTATACAATAAAAACGATACTATATAGTTCGAGGTCTTTTCTGTGATGGATACTGTAGGGAATCATAGACATGGTCACTATAAGAATCAGATTCTGACAGAGAAGACCGAAGTTCAAACTCTCTTTCTGACTCTTCTTCGCTTTCATCATCTTGATGCAAGTTCTTGCTACACCAATAAATTTCCACAAGAACAACATCGGGAGATTTTTTTCCTTCTGTATATACAAATTGTATTATTAAAATGTGTTAAAAAATACTAAAAACTATTTCATTATAAATGGCATAGTAACTTGGTGGTAACATTCTCCTGGTTCAACTGATTCGATGGCTTGGTGCTGACCGAAATAGCATAGATGATAGTGCGACCTGTTAGCACGTACAAGTATTTTGGAGAAAGCATTCGGATAAACTTGATATTCTTTTATTGGAACAGCTATTATAAAAAAAACCCAACCCAAAGCTGACCTTGAATGTTTATGAAATAAACTGTAACAACGACAATGAGATCCCCTTAACGAGTTGATTTGTAAATGCTTTTTGTTTGGTGATGCTCCAAAAATGGCTAATAGAGTATCCACTAACATCTGTTATTGTTTTTGTTAGATGTAAATAAAATAGAAAAGGTAAATAGGTTAGGTTGATTGGAGGGGTGTGGAAGCTCATGTCATACGACATACACTTAAGCCAGTGAAGGCTTGTTGTGCGCTCCTGCGTTGGCCTAAAATATTCAAATCCAATTGTTTAATTGATTTAATCCGTTTGATTACGTATAAAATATAAATGGAAAAATTTGCATCAAAACAGTTCAATTCCAAAAGGCTATGAATTGACAATACGAGCTAAGTTTTTAAAACCCTTTAAAGGTTTTGGTCTACTGATAGTCTACATTCATTTCCCCTTAGTCTCATTCTGGAAAGATTCGATGACCCAAAATTTGTTGCATAGTGTTATCAGTCCCTCCAACTAAAGTCCCATCTTTTTTAAAACAAGAGAAAGATTTCATGAAATTATTTACTTCTATCCTTTTGGAATATGTATATTTATATACATACAGAACATACGTACACATGTGTAAATATTTTACCATTCATAAAATAATTAATAGCAATTCAGTCAAATGCGACAAATAATTTCATTTACAAATGTAAATTATTCATCACACTAAATTTTTCATCACTGATTTAAAACATAGAAATCTTAGCCGTGCTTGACACACATCAGGAATCCTTAGCTCTTCAAGGATGGCTTTCAAGAACTCTATGCTGAAAATGAAATTAGCAAAAAAAAGTCCGCATCATTTAACAAATCGAGTATGCTTTTAAGCCATTAAATTGAGTTCCTTGCAACTTTGTTAGCAAATTACACAAAATTGCTATGACAATAAATGATGAGCATCATATTTATCAACAAACAAAAGCAACAAAAATATGAAAAATACTTAAAAAATTTCGACCAAGGTCAGCAAGGCTCATTTTTATATTAAAAAAATATAAAAAAAAAACATAAAATATGTGTGTACGACATCGAAATGAAATTTCACCAAAATATGTTTGTGCGTTAAGGCAGGAGAAAAAAACGTAAATCAACCATAAATACTACGAGGTGTGTTTAAAAAGTATGTTAACTTTTTTTATATTATTTATTTATTTAAGTAAAATAGCGTTTGTCTTATAGGAATATATTTCATTTAAATTTTAGAGATGGTTTAAAATAATCTTGAGAAATTTAGAATAGAAAATTGTTTAAATTGGTTTAAGAGAAAGAAGGAATTTGTCACAAAGTTATGTTTATAGTTTCAACTATATAGAATTCTATATGCGTTTGTTACAAGCACAAAGATTTAGAAGTGCATGGTGTCAAAAAAATAGATAAAAGAATTTATGTCATATTTTATTTTTTAAATGTAATTAAGTGCAACAAACTAATTAAAATGCTCACAGTGGCATACAGTGAGTATACTTTGATTTAAAACAAAATGTATATAAGGGATAGAAGCTCTTCCAAGAAAGTCGAAGGAGAATTTTCCCATGAAGAACTTCGCTATGGATGCCCTGGCTACTCAAATTATTGGTTGACAGCGTTGAAGAAATTAAGAAATTGGTGCCGAAAAATCATCAAACCACCATTAGAGAAGTTGTTTTCGAAGTCGGCATCACGGTTTTCTCGTGCCACACAATTTTTTTCTTTTTTTGCCATTAAATGTAGGTTTGTTCTGGAACTATTTCACTTTGACCAAAGGAATCGTCGATTTTTGTCGAAAATAGCACCATAATCAGCCACTTCTTTTTCATGTACCCAAAAATTAAGAGGCAAATGGAACTACACGAAGTTTGAAAAAATAAAGACAGCATGAAGGAAAAAAGTGCTTATCGGAAGTGTTTCGATTGTAGGATATAGGTTTAAGGGGAATTGCTCTCAAGGGGTCAACATGAATATTGATGAGTAAATAAATATTTTTTGATTAAAGTATTTTTCGTTTAACAAACTGCGTATGTCATATAAAATAAAATTAAAAAATATTTAACAAAATTCAGCATCGATATAAGCGAAAGATATAAAAAGCTGTAGTTCTGACTTTTCATGATTTTCTGAAAGAAAAAAAAAACATTGCAAGTAAATCAATTAAGGTATCACATCTATCATTTAGAAATAAAGTTTCAAACATTTTAGGCACAAAAATTTTTCCAAATTTTTTCTTATATGTATATTGTGGGTTAAGCTGTGTATACTGCAGCCACATCCTTTAATAATACAAATGGGATTTTATTTAAACTATTGTATAAATTTTAGCTTCATTGGCCTCGTGACTTGGTCGTGAGATGATTTCTAACCGGCATGAAATGATTTTTATATGTATACTAGCGGACCAGGCGAACTTCGCCTCGCCCCAATTTTAAGCCTTCAGACAAACTTTCTATTTTTTCATTTGAAAAGCCATTAAGTAGTAATTTCAAACAAAATTTCATACAAAAACTCGATTTTCGATTTTTCCAATTTTCCGACTTTTCCGGAGGGATTTTCCAAAATTTTCTTCCATAAAAACGTTCTCCTCGAAAATACGAACAACTGACAAAAAGTTTTACAGAAATCGGCCAAGCCGTTCTCATTTTATGAATTATTGGATTTTGCCACGCCCCTCCGCCCACAGACCGAAAATAAAAAATCGGACTTCACAGTGTCACCCGCCCGAGTATTGTGAAGGTTCCCTGAAAATTTCGTCAAAATCGGCCCAGCCGTGTTGGAGCCATTACGTTACATACATACATACATACATACACACCTCCTATTTTATATATATAGATACAGATAGAAAATTTTAAAACTTATTAAGAAAACACAATCATTTCTGGCTTTCATTAATTTGACACACTGAGTCGGTCCAGCATTGACTGACGTAACAACAAAAAAATTGATTTTTTTAAATTATTTTTGAAAACTATGAACTATTAATGAGATACTCTCCCACTAATGAAATAAAAGTAAAGAACGACTACTATGTTTTTTGAATAAGCTTTTTGAATTTTATATGTTCTTAAAAAAATTCTCAATTACATACGGCAAATCATTCCAAGGATCGATATTTTTATTGTTTCATTAGTGTACTTTTCCAACTTCCCAAGAAGTTCAGTTGACAAAATTTGAACTAGAAACATAATTTTCAAAATTCTGTTTTTTTTTTATTAAAAAAGTACTCATATCTCTAAATCCACATGAAATCATTATTTTTCTGCAATCAATAATTAATATAATTAGTTTTACATAATGAAAAAGAAATTGTGACTCTTGGCAAGTTTGCACCCTTTCTCGATGTAAAGTATGGATGCCTTCGTAAATGCACTACTGTGCTGCAACAGAAAAAAAAACCTTTTCCGCTATGTCGATAAAAATCAAATGATATTCTTTTACTATGTTACTATTGTATATGACCCGTATTAAATATATTTTCAGACACCATCTGCTTCAATGTTGCAGCTACGAACACTTAAATTTGCTGTTGTAGTGCAGTACTGCATTTACATACGTATCATCTATTTGAAGTTATAAATAACTAATCCTAATAGAATATAAAATTTTTTTCCTCACCAAAAAATTTATAAATATTTTTTTGTTCGAAAAAAGAAATTAGGACAGCTTCTAAATCGGTGAACAGGAATTGAAAAAAGAACACTCTGCAATAATAAGCCTGTGTTAAAATCATTGGAAATGATACGATTTTGAACTACTTACGGCTATTAATCTCAATAATTTCATGATTTTTTAAGCTCAAGTTTGATGCACTTTTTATGGTGAAATCACTGACCCATACGTCCACACTGTCACAGAAAACAATATTGGCAACTAATGTTTCTCTATTCACCTGATATGAATAGATATGAATAGAATTTGTTAAATATTATTATCTTCTGTACTTGTAAACCAAAAGATTATCCCTCATGTTCTGTATTCCATATAAAAATAATTCACTTGGTATAGTCATTGCATTATTTTTATAAATATTTGTTTACAATACATAACAATGTGGATTGAGTTTACATAGATTTTAGAAAAACCCTCTTCTCGATTTTTCGCGAGTGACACCTTATCAGACATTACTCACCTCAGAGGTATAGACCGGTTCCTATTCGATAAACATTTTTAATTTTTTCTTTATATGAGTGTATAGCAGACCTTTACTGACTTATGTGTACGTGTTTTAATGTAGGATGAACCATCTCCTTTCTTCAACCTAAACTAACCTAAATTGATAGGATCATCATTCTTCGAATAGCTCAACTGTGAGTGCGTTTTATATAAGTATATTTTTTTAAGATTATTCAAATCTTAATTAGGGTATTTTTACAGCTCACTTTGGTTTTAAATACAAATTTAGTTGATTTTTTGAATCACTTGTTATGCACAGTCAAAATTGTTAACTTTCTGTTGCTTACGATCTGCCCAACCCATTTACTCTATACACATGTATTTCTTAAAATACTTTAAAATACTTTTTCCTTATCTAAATATTTATATTTATTATTTTGTTTTTTTTTTTATTTCTCTCTAAAAATTTATTACGAAATATTAACTTGTAAATTGAGTACCGATTTTTTGTGATGATGGCAAATAATAAATGTGAAATCTTTCTTTTTAACACATTTTGCTTATTTGAGCAAACAAACGAAATAAATCACAAATGTTGGAATTCATACATACATATATATGTACGTACATATATTCATACATACGAATGTATATAAAGATATGTGTGCATATTTATTTGACTGGTATCCCACACACGCCCAATTGTAAATGAACTGAAATGAATTCAATTTTATATCTTGTCACACTTTTTTCCTAAGCGATTTTTTCAGGTTTGAAATACACACATCCATTTGTATGTCATATATAAATAAATACATCTGCTATTGCTTGTAGAAACTATTTCATAAATTTCTAACCAACTAAATAATGGCGTCTAGTGTACAATAGAAAAATTAATAAACATGTAATGCAGTACCACTGATGTTTTATTAAAAGAAATATGAAATTTAAATTTATTTGCAACTACTTTGGTCATTACTGCATAAACACTGCTTTTAATCGGACACAGGCTTTTTCATTTTCAGTTACAACCAATGAATACCACAGTTTGCTTAACGAACCGCCATGCACATCCTAAAGCAGCCACACATTTTAACTTGTTGAAGGACATTTCTTACTCATCGATTTATTGCACATGACATTTCAATCAACAGGTTTTTATTATAAAAAATACTGCTCATCAAATTGACAAAAGTTATGTAATATTATTTATTTGCTTTACAGGCACATAACAAATTTCCCTCATTACAAAGTAATGGAAAAACGAAAGACTTAAGACAGCAACTTGTGAGAAAGAACTCAATATGTCTGTCTGTATATCAAAATAACAAAATTAGACAATTAGCAACAACAAAAAATAGGGGAAAAAAGTTCTATAATAAAATAAAATTTCATTTATGTATATGTATGTATGTACATATAATCGTATATCATCAACAACTATTATATAACGATGAGTGTAAAAAAATTGGCTCAAATCGTTTTAACTTTTCATGACAATCTTCATAAGCCTTTAAGTTGACAGCATAATATGACTACAGGCTTATAATGCACAAGCGCAACTCAAATAATCACTAATTATATTTAAACTTCAACTTGAATAAATATTTAAACAATGCCATTGGAATATGAGAAACTTTGGAAAAAGTTAAGCGTTCGCAAAAAGTAA
The DNA here is from genome assembly GCA_963681545.1 of Germaria angustata. Lineage (NCBI taxonomy): Eukaryota > Metazoa > Arthropoda > Insecta > Diptera > Tachinidae > Germaria > Germaria angustata. The sequence continues at coordinate 110,434,644 of OY812998.1, forward strand.
TATAAAAAAATCTAATGGTTCCTCATATACTCAGTTCTACATAAATGCATTTACATAATTATGCATAAGTTACGAGTACTACAATAAACAGCAGTAAAAATTTTGTTAATACCCGTACGTACTTAAAAGATGCAAACTATAATAATTCACAATAATTAAAAAACAAATACAAAAGAAATCTATTAAACAAAATCTTCCGGCTATAAACATAAAACTGCATCAACAAAAACAAAGCAAAACAATTCATATACTCGTAGTAAACAAAGACTGGTTTTGTAGATGCCCTACATTTTGTTGGAAAATAATAAAAAAATTATTTTCCAATTTAACTTCACTAAATATTTCACACTTTCTAACAGAATGCAATTTAATGTAATTTCGGCAAACGCAATTAAAAGGTCTGCAGATGCCACCAGAACTATTTTTGGTCTCCTCTGAGCAAGAAAAGTACTAGACGCTAGAAGAAATATCGCTTCTACTTGTAGTTTGCATTAATAGAGAGCATTTAATGACTGAAGGTCTTTTGGAACGTTTCAGTTTGGCCCTCCATAGAAGAAGAAGGTTTAGTCCAGGTTAGGTTAGGTTAGGTTGATTGGAGGGGTGTGATAGCCCATATCATACGACATACTGCGGCAGGATTCGAACCTGGGACCTTCGCACTACGAGTCTAGTACACTACCTATTAGTCTACGAAGGTTTAGTCCAAGATCGTATTTGCATCTTTTAGAATATCCACCTGAACTTATCTGCATTTAATTTAATTATTATACTCGTAGAGGTGCTCATAACCTCCAAAAAAAATTTTTTTTTTGAGAAGCATGAGACTGCAAATTAATGGCATATGGCTTGCAATTTAATGGTGGAGTTAGATAGTTATTCATTATTATAATCAAAAAAATATAAGCAAAGCGTATTAGACCGGGTAAAGGGAGACGTTCGTGACACTTAATTTAAATTTTCATGTCATTATCGTTTAATTGTGTATGTAAAAAAGATAAATAATAATTGTTATTAATAGTATGCTATATTACAATCATATTATAATATAATCATAATCATAATATTAATAATGATACTAATAAAAATAATAATAATATTATTATTATTATTATTATTGTTTTTATTATTATTATTAATAATAATAATAAAAACAATAATAATGTCGACAACATGCTCTAAATATTATCTAAGGGCTACAAAATAACAAGTGGCTGCCAATTGTAGTAAATTTTTGTCGTCAATGGGCACAACTTAGCAGTTTTTGTTCTGTCGCATTGATATGACATCGCCGATAAAAAGTGTATTTTCCTTAAATTGCATTTCCTTAAAACTTTTATGATTGTCATCTATTTAGAAAACAAAAATAATCAACTTTTCGAATTTTTGCCTATCTATCAATGTTTTCATCCGTATAAACGTTTTCCTGCCTGTCTGTCTATACATTCGCAATAAATTTTACGATTCTGTAAATTGGATGATCTTAAATCATACAATTTCAATCTACTAATTATTTTATCTGTTTTAATTCATGTTTAGGTCTAGGACTTGTTTTATTCGATCTTTAATTTCAGAGAACTAAATTCTACAAGTTGTAGAACAACGTTTTCTTTTTGTGTAATCATGTGATTTGAAATGACGCAAATTACTGAAAATGTAGAAAATACATAGTTTTTGGTATTTTAAATATTACTGGCAGTTTTTTGAGATTGGTGGCACTTCGCACTTGTTTTTGTTTTTAATATATTATTGGAGGACGAAATTATAGGCAATTTTACTGCCTGTTTACCGATGTCGAAAGAATTCTTTCTTTCGTGCAATTATATTGAAAACAAAAAACAATTGTTTTTATTTTATTATTGTTTCAAATGTAGTTGTACGAATTAAAATTAAAAAAATATTTTTGTTTCAAATGTAATTGTACGAAAGGATAATGATTTCGACATCGGTAAACAGAAAAGAATTTAAACTGAATAGCCAAGACTTAAAATATGTACTTATATATTTGATTAATTAAAATTTTGAATAATCAGAATGTTTGATTGATGGATTGATCAAAAGATTATTTTATTAATCTGGTTATTTGAATGCCCCACTATATATCCACTTGAAACCGATATACATACAACATATTTACATTTTGTTAGTCTTTATTGCGGAAATGCTACACTTTCTTCCACAGATCCACAACAGTTTGCTCATATATATTTCAAAAATTTTTCTTTAATAACTTAAATTAAAATAAGAAAAACCTTAGTCTGACGCCAAAAGAATGCTTTTAAGTTGCCCTAAGCCCCCACCAATCACGTAAGCATTAAATCGAAAGAAAAAAAATATAATGAAGCTACACATGAATTACAAATATTAACCAAAAACAAAAAAAAAAAATAAAACAAAAACAAAAAACTCCGCACTCACATACAAAACCAAACCAAGAGCAATAATGTAAAACCCCAGTAAAATCTCACTCACTATTATTAATTTACTCTCATAATTTTGGGGGGAAAAAACTCACTCCAAATTGTAAATGAGCCCAGCTCAACTCAATATTAAATTATTGTGTTTTTGATTTTATTTCTTTCTTTTAGGTATATAAATTGAGGAGGCATATGAACTTTCATGTCATTTCATAAATTACGGTCGTCGTTGCGTTACGAATTGAAAGATACATACATATACTCTAGTGGAGTCGCACTACGAAACGAAAACGAAAGTGTTGCTTTTAATTTAAAATTATTTTTCAAAATAAAAGCCAAATTAGATTAATTAAAATGAAAGCCTTTGTTGTGGCCAGTGTTTGTTTGTTCAGTGTTTTAAGTGTGGGCTTGGCACAATTCTCCAATGGACGCGTTCTCGATCCACCAAATCCACAATTGTGTGCACAAAGAATTATACATGAAAAGACACCCGATGGCAAAGGGTGAGTTGAGAATAAAAAAATGAATAAATTTAAATATTTCTAAGAAGATAATTAATTTAAAATTTTAAGCTTATTATAAGCAACGAAAAATGTGGAAGTTCTAAGAATATTTTTATTTAATTAAAAATAAAGACATTTTTATTTGAACATTTAACGAATCCTTGAAACATTAAATCAAAGTGTGATTTGACAAATTAAGGCGGAGAGATTTCACAAAAATTTAAATATTCACCTTCATTTCTTCTCCACAATTATTTTATTTATTAATTTTTTTATTTTATATGTTATACTTGATAAAAAAAATTATGAAATATTTATAAATCCCATCACATGTTTAATACAAGAATTTTGGAATATAGAGATGTTAAGAAATCACTAACCACAAAGAAGCTTTCGTGATAAAAAACTTGGCTTCCACATAAACAAGTACATAAAGGAGAGAAGCCAAATTTTCATTTCGCAAATTGAAATGCCTTTATTGCCTGTGGATTCAATTATCATAGGAATGCTCAAGTCGGCTTGAGCCTGTAGTTGATTCAAATTGCTTCTATTTATCTTGAGGTAATTGGAAGAATCAATTGTGGTATATACAACAAACCAAACATACCCGATACATCTGTTGCACCTCTCTTTTTGAAATGCTATCGTTTAATATTTCATAGTAGAAGACAGTTTTGAACTGTTTCTCAATTCCCTGCCACGTCAATCCCTACTGCTGCTTCATTTGATTTACTATTTATATACAAAATTCAGATAATTATATTAGCCCAATATTAAGCTGATATCACCAATGTAGGAAATTTTGCATTTGAGGATCCTTTGCTTTTTACTATAGTATACTTATTAATCGTAAATATGTTGGTTTCATGTCATACATGAAGCAATACGGGTAACTTTTGTTTCATCCACGGCCTGTAAGGAATATTGATATGGTCTCATTAATCTTTAAATATTAGATATTAATCAAAAAGTTCAGCGGTAGTTAAATCAAATTTCCCATATCTCCTACCAATCCGGCATAACTTATTCCTTTACTATTTGTTTTGAGGGGCTCAGAGTTTCAACATGGAACTGATATCCGCCACTACGTTTATAACTTCGATACCATCACCTATTGGAAAACCATTTTATTTAATATGATTGTTCTACCACAAATGCAAAATGCTTTCAAAGTGTCTCGGTTTTTTTTCCTCCGCAAAGTACAAGTTCTATATATCTCTCGAGAGGGTTTCACAATAGTTGGGGATTGCTATTAGAGTAGTATAAAACAAATAAATGTATGCCATTGTATATTTAATATGATAATTTTCAAATATCCGCCATGGGCATGGGCGTAAGAAGTCTTTTTTTCAATAAACATATCATTTTAATTGGCTTTACAGCATATCCAGCTTGTTAACATTGCCTTTCGTTGTAATAAAGTAAAAGTTTTTCAATAGCATAAAATACGAGCAACATGAAGGTTTTTCATCAGTGATCGAATAATAGTAGAAGAATTGGCGGAAGCCATTAAAACAACTTGGCCCGCCATAGACTTTTTATTTTATTTATTATTTTTTATTGTTTGACCAATAAAATGTCGGCATATGAACTGTTCATAGTCACACAAACAAATTTAAAAAGTTTATTTATTTTTTTATTTTAGATGTGGTTCAATGTAAGAATTTTTTGCTTTAAGTTTAGCTCTGAAGTGAAATTGTAAAAAAAGTTTGCATCAAAATTTTATTGACGCTGTGAAAATAAATGCTCGTACCGAACAAAACATGATTAGATTTGAGTAGGCTGCACCTGACCTGAGCACGCATACCAGGACCCGTTATTAAATGTTATAGAGCAAACTACGAGCGAGGCAATCGCTAAAGCAAATAAACCATATCATTTCATTGAACTGACGTTGATGTTGCTGGAAGTATTAAAGTTCATTTCACATTTTAATACTGATCATCGAGACTTGTCAAAAGTATGATAGTGTGAAAATAATATACATATTTACATATGTATAATAAAAAATGTCAAATAATACGAGAAGTAATTTGTTTTCTCATAAGGCTTAATAATTTTTAGAAATTTTTCTAAGAATTTACATTTTTCATTTCATCGATATTTAATTTTCACAAAAGAAAAAATTAACAAAAATACAAGCCATCAAAACATACATAAATTTATTTCCATTCTGAACAACTACACGTACTTCTTTTCTGCTCATTTTGTTTGAAGTTTGATAGGGTAAAAACAAAATGTTATGTTGCGTTAGATTTCTGGACAATCCTCATAATTTTAGTTTTTTCTGTTCTACAAATATCAATGAAAATCTAAAGGAATTGTATTATATTGTGAAAAGGTTTTAAATAGGAATTTCAGATTTTACTTGACAAGCGTAACATATTGTCATCATATTGCCTCATATGTACTCCTCAGATCATTCTAACTCTATATTTTAAATAATAAGGTAGTAAAAATCATGTCATTATCAACAATTAAGGCCTTATTTCGTTCATTTATTTGAGCAGGTCACACTAATAGTCACAAAATGTTACCAAAAAAATTATCTTTTTTTAATATTCGTAAACTTCGTTTTTTTGTTGTTGATTTTAATAAGTATTTCCTAATAAAATGTTCTTTTATTTTCTTTATTTGTCTATAAAAATACATACATATATGAATATGCAAGTACTTGCAACCATTTCTTATGAAAGGACTTTTTTACTCTGACCCTCAACCATAAAAGTCCCTAACTGGGCATCTTAAATTGATTGTCACCTGCTTTATATTCAATTAGAAAAGGTTAATAGCCCAGTGAAGAAAAATGGAAGTTGTTCTTAACGAATGACATTTCAGTTGCTTCCAAAGTATCCTTTGGGGCAATTTTTCGACTTCTTAGATGATCAAGTGGAGAAAATTTTAATTAATTTAATTATTTTTTCAGTTTAATAAATTAATTGAATTATTTTCTTCTGGAAGAAAACACCCACAGGGTATTGAAATATTGAAAAAAATAAAAAGTACATATATTGTTTTTTATAAAAAAGAAGACCTCAAAATTATAAAAAAGTAATTCAAATAAAAAGCTCGAATAATATCATCAATTTAACAATATATTCATTTTTAATTATTCGATATTTCTACACCCTGTGGGAGTCTTCTTCAGGAAATTAAAATTATGTAACAAAATTTCAAACATATTGAAAAGAAAACAATTTTTTTTTTTTTAATTTATGAACAACAAATAGAAAATTTTATTTCAATTAAAAAAGGTATATCCTTAAATTTACATGAAAACAGTATTTTCCTGAAATTTTTAAATGAAAATGAGACTTGTAGACTTTGAAACAGGTCATAATATTCGTTCGAGTTCAAATCAAGACGATAAAAATATTTTTGTAATTTATGTTTAAGTTTTATGTCAATATTTCGCTAATCTTTGGTTAACATCGCCAGGAAATACAAAAAATTAAAATAAAAGTGAAAAAATCTAGAGTCTTCATTGCTTCCGAACCCTAAGTCATGGACTTTATTAACTTCTTTGGAAGTTCGTTTTTTACTGAGAGTGTTTGACTTTCGAAATTTTTTTTATGGTGTATGAAGATTGCTTTCATAAATAGACGATGCGCATAAATACATATCGGTACAAATGTTTTTCTCAATTTCTAACATAAAACGCATTGAAAAAATGTTTGTTGTGGCTTTAGCTCTTCATATGTCGACATTTCATTGGTTGCTAAAACCAAATCGTCAGTGAAGTTTAAGCAGTTTGATAACATTCAACCTCGTATGTTTATGCCACATAAAACAAATACAATATGAGAATTTCAATATTGCATATGAATTACAACAAATACATAATCATAGTAGGCTTAGAATGTTTTTATACAAACAACACAACAAACAATTATACTCAACGTGTGTCTATTTTTTTATTTTTTTTTTATTTTTTCAATGCATTTTGCAAAAAACTAATTGTTTCTAACGATTGGTCGGGATATTCTCCCGAATAATAAATTTCAATATTAAGTACTAACATAAAACATTATATTTTTCCTATTTTAGGTACTTTTTCTCTTGGCGCGACCCTGCCTTGAAGGGTGTCGAAGAGGATTGGTTGAGTGCCAGAAACTATTGTCGCAGACGTTGTATGGACTCAGTGTCATTAGAAACTAGTTTGGAAAATGAATGGATTAAACAACGTGTTGTTAATGAAAAAGTAAGTTAGATAATAAAAAATAGAAGGCGTAAGTAATAAAATTAACCGATACTAATTAATTATTAATTATTTTCAACCATAAAAAGTAGAAAAAATTAAAAAAAAAACAAAAATGGCTACAATAATTTTATAATATGTACAAAGTTATTTGTTTAGCTAAGGTTCAAAATTTCTATAAAAAACATTAGACTAGAGTTTATTATATAAAAAACAGAAAGTTTTTTTTGATAAATTTCATTTAGTTGTCTTGACGTCTACAACTCTTAGAAATATTTACAATAAAAAGTTTTCACATTTTTAAAGCACTTTAGCCAAAATTTAAAAAGCAAGTGCATATCCCATGATCTTCAACATAAGAGCTTAGTTCATAATTGAACACAAATGAAATTGTTTAAAAAAAAACTACTTTGAAAGCGGGGAGCCATATGAAAATCATGTCTCCCTTAGGCAGACTTGTAAAATCTTACATTTTCATAGTGCAATCCTGCTTCATATGAAACATCATTTTATATTGGAACATAATATTTATTTTTTTAGAAGACTGCAATAGCATTAAATTAGATAATTTTAACTTTCCTTAAGTTCAATTTTCAATTTCTGTTGCGGCAACACTGTGCACGTGTGTGTAACAAATAAACAAAAGACTTAAGAAACAGGCCTGTTGTTAAAAATTGTTTTATAAGTATGTAAATCAACTTTTATTTGATTTAATCATATTGTGATGCCATCGTCTTAACAATAAATAAATTTCAGATTTGGTTTCTATTATATAAAAAAGGGTTGTTTGCTTTTTATGAGTTATTTATATACAGTGATTAAAATAATTTTAAATAAATTGAATGTGATAAAAGAAATACTTTGTATAACAATTTCATCTTCACAAGATTACAGAATTAAAAAACAGTAATATTTGTTATATTCACAATACAAATTATATAAAGAAGCAAAAACAATTGACCATGCAAAAAAAAAAGAAACGAACCTTACATAACAAAAATTTAATACATAGAGTGAGTATGTATGTTTATGTGTACATATGTATATGTAAACTCTCATCAATATAAACGTATAAAAGAAAACAAGAAACTTTACATTGAACTTATAGATTGAATGAAGAAAATTTGTTGCCGGTTTTCAGCAAAAACAAATTTCATTGCATATGCGATAATGGCAAAGATGTTTGGCATACATAAACGTGTTTTCCATGAACAGAGACGTACTCATAAGTATGAAAGCAAAATACATAGATGTTAATGATTGCAGAAATTGCCGGAAATTTTTATTAACAACTATTTTCATGTTCAGCGTTGGCCTGTAATAAAATAAATAAGTAAATAAATACTTCTGGTTTAAATTCATCTTAAATAAAGTGTATTTTATACGACTTTAGCAAAGCCTGCGAAGAAGCGTGCGTAAATTTAAAACATACACCAATTAATACATATAAGTTATTTACATCTTCATTAAGGTAACTTGTAGACATATAGTATACATTAGAGTAGTACGAAAAAAAGTTGAGCCAGTCACTCCCCAGAATTAAGGAATAGTTGAAGACTATTCAAGAAATTTTTTTTTTTTGCCATGACCCCATGATAATGCGTTGCCATTTGCAATTCACATAGTTGTCATAAGTGTTACATCTTTGGACTTCAAAGTGACTTTCTCACTCCCGATTGAAAAATAATTGGCATAAGAGTAGGTGAGAATCGATATGGTGAAAGTCACAACTAGCATTTAACGTTGGAGTTAAAAATTATTAAGGAGAGAAATGTAGTATGAAAAACTATATGAAATATGTATGTTATCATTCAACTAAAAATGGCGATACAGTGCAGGAAAAACTAAAAAAGCGGTAGCCAGGTGCGTGGCAAAAATAGTTCTTCAATTATATTTAAATAATTCTTAATCCTAGGGAATGGCTGGCTCAATTTTTTTACAGAGAACTGAACCATTTTCGTATACTCGTACATGAATAGACGACATAAATGAGGAATATTACATTCATTTAGTTTAGTCCAAATTTAACAATTAAAATTGAATATTTTATCACAAAGATATTTAAATTTATTAACTTTTATACTATTTGTGGTTTTAATTTCACTTTTAGCTCATTTTGCGTTTCTCACAAATAATTTCTCTTGATATATTTACCTTTTCTATTTTATTTACATCCAACAAAAACAATAGTAGTTGTTAGTGGATACTCTATTAGCCATTTTTGGAGCATCATCAAACAAAGCATTTACAAATTAACTCGTTAAGGGAATCTTATTGTCGTTGTTACAGTTTATTTCATAAACATTCAAGGTCAGCTTTGGGTTGGGTTTTTTTTATAATAGCTGTTCCAATGAAAGAAGAACAAGTTTTTCTGAATGCTTTCTCCAAAATACTCGAATGTGTTAACACGTCGCACTATCATCTGTGCTATTTCGGTCAGCACCAAGCCATCGAATCCGTTGAACCAGAAGAATGTTACCACCAAGTTACTATGCCATTTATAATGAAAAAAGTTTTTAGTATTTTTTTTAACACATTTTAATAAAACAATTTGTATATGCAGAAGGAAAAAATCTTCCGATGTTGTTCTTGTGGAAATTTGTTGGTGTAGCAAGATGATGATGAAAACGGGGAAGATTCAGAAAGAGAACTTGGGCTTCCAGCATAGTGCCGTTTTTTATTGTATAAAATATATAAAAACTTCAAACCTAATTGGGAAATTAAAAAAATATTTATTGACGAAAAACCTGTACAAAAATTGTTCTGATGTATATCACGCAAAATTTGAACAAATTTTCTGAAAAATTAAAAAAATTGTTTTTTTTTGTTTTTTCCACGGTGCACATGTTACAAATGAAACAGAAAAAAATTATGAAAAATAAAATAACTTTAAGAAGCCATAAAAAAAAATCAATGAATACTTAGTATGTATAACAAGTCGCTGATATACTAATGATATACATACTTTCATATCTCATTTGACTCATTCCTTGTTAGTGAATTTCTGTTTGTACAAATCAGTTTCTAATCTTAAGTCTACAAGATTATTTTTTCATGTAGGCATAAATGTAAAACCCCAAAAGTGAAGCTCAGGCACAACTACGTGTCAGGCTTTGAACAGGATTATTAATTTGTTATTACTTTTATACATGAAATATTAAAGAAATGTAGAAAATGAGTTTGTGCCTCTGTTATCTTTTCCAACACCAATTTTGAGGACCAATAAAATTAATGTTGTTTTTATATTTGTTATAAAATTGTTTGTACCTTATGAATATATGTATCTTCGTATTTTGTAATAAATTATTTTGTAGTTATTGCTATCAGTATCATTTAAATGCTATTGTTTTTTAACAAAAGCTTGTTCAAAAGAAAAGATTATTTTTTAAAATTTTGTGAATTTCTTAAACAATAGAATTGAGAAACAAAGAAATAAGAAATCACCAAGTGAAACTTGGTGACCAGGGCCGTGTTAATGTACACAAACATGATTTGTAGACTTAATAAAAAACTTTTTAGGAGGCTTAAACGACTTCAAGTAAAGCCTACAAAAGCTCGATATAAACATAACATTATTTGATGTGTTACTTATGAAACTATGAATCAATTTTAGCATTTAATTGCAAACTTTCTTTTCTCCTTTTACGATGCATTGGTCAAAATGCGGTCACCTTTGGAGCATACAATATAGTATCGATTTGCATGGGAGGTACCACTCTTCCTGCTTCTATCTAACCAATTTTTCTTATGACTGCATTCATCGATCGCAGATTAACCAATGCCAATTTTGAACAGTTTCACGATTATGTTAAGGAATATATAAAATTATTAAATATTACTCTGTACGGAAGGTATCATTTCCCCTAGTTGTATTACATATTGGTTAAAATGGAGCATAACCTTTCATATAAAAGGAGAAATTTCAAAATAGCTCTACAAATGACGAAAAAATTGCTTTATATGAAAATCTTACGTTATCGAATATATAAAATCACCTCCTCCTTTTTTTGAAGTCGGTTAAAATATGTATATGTTTTTAGAAAATTATGAAAGTATTTCATAATATTTTCAGAGAATTTCAAGAATGTCGTAGAAAAGTTCACCTTCTTTTTGATAACAATATATCATTGATTTTTTTTCATTGAACTAACAATATCTGTAAGCTATTGTAAATTAATACAATAATACAACAGATACAATAATACAACTGGTTTCTGAATGTACATATTCCGTAAATTATTGAATAGTTTTCCTTTTAAATGCAATGAAAAATTAAAAATTATAATAATAGTTGAGGCTTAAGCTGTCTAAATGGTTGCAATTTCTTGGTGCTAATGCTAACTCATCAGTAGACTTCAGCCATCATATCTGGGAAGCGTTCGACCCCGCACGCTTTTATAAAAAAAAATCCTAATATATGAGGCTTGCAAAAATGGGATCGTTACAGGCAACAGACAGCCTCTACGAAGTTGTAGTTGCCATTGAAAATTTCAACTAAATATTTATATTTGAAATGGTAAAGATTTTAATTAAAAAATCATTGCTTATTGTTGGCTTAGCTGTATATATTTCATTGGTGCTAGCCAAGCCATCAGTGCGCTTTAGCCGAATTATATTTAAAAAGCATTCAAACTCATTTACTTATACAAAAACATACAGATATTATATAAGAATTCTATAGAATTCAAACATAGTTTCTACTTGTGATTTACAAAACATATAAGTATAATAGTTTTAAAAAAACTTTATGCAAAATAGACTTGCGTCTTTTTCAATAATTATTTTGGCGAATATTTCGATTTAATGAACATTTACATTTTAAATACTACTACAATAACTGAATTAATTTACGAGAAAATTTATTTAAAATTTATTTAATTTTTGATCTATTGACTAGACTGCGTCAACATGATGATATTCGACAAAAAATTATTTTTATATTTACAAAAAAAAAAAAAAAAAAAATATATATATATATATATATATATATATATATATATATATATATATATATATATATATATATATATATATATATATATATTAACGTCAAGGACCAGATGTTATATTAAATTTCCTGCATGTTTCATTAAAAAAAATCTATAACATATATCCAAGTCAAGACTGATTTCCACTATTATTCTTCATTAATTTCCTACTCGTATTCTGTTTTTGTAAATTAATTCTTTGTACTTGTTCACAGAAAAAAGTAAATTTCGTTTTCAGTAACCAAATTCATTGAACGAATAAATATTTTCTGTGAATGTAGACTTACAAACAATTTCGTAAATTCAGACAATAATTTAACTGAAATAAATTTAAAAAAATACTTGCATTGTAAAAACATAAACTTATAATTAACAGTGGCAATTAAAAAGTTGGACTGAAAAATAAAATTTACTTAAGACAAAATATTTTTCTGAAATTTTTTTTGGCAATAATTTTTTTCACCATAATTTTGTTTAACGTTATCCGAATAGTTCTGATAAATTTTTGTCCAATTCCTTTATTGTAATAACAAGAAAACAATACTCGTAGGATAAAATTCTTTGTATGAATAAAAAATTATCACCCACAATAAAAGCATTTCCTTTAATTGTCTTTTACAAAGCGGAAATTCGATCACGTCCTTCATTAAAATATTTAAACATCACTTTTCGTGACAGCCTGTATGTTGTTAATATTTTGTTTTTCTCTAGAAAAATCCATTTGACCTAAAAAATTTTGTATTTATTAATTATTTAATTACAAGTACAAAAATTTTTTCATTTATAAACTTTGTTAAAAGGCAACTAGCCAAACCAATAAGTCTTTAAACAATCAACCAAAAATATGTGTATGTGTGCATACAATATTTTACAAAGAAAAATATATTAAAAAAAAAACCTAACGACTCCAAAACAACAAATATGGTAAACACTTTAGAGAAAGTTCCTGTTGTAAATAAAGTACAATTGAAAACAAAAAGTCAGCCACGATAAGAAAAAAAAATGTGTTTATTTTAGACTCAAGTCATTGTTACTCATACCATTGGCAACACATTAAGGTGGGGTTTAGGGTTTAAATGTATTTGCTTATTAGAAAGCGATGACAATTTACTGTTTGTTCACTTATGGCCACGTTTTTTTTTTAGATTTTAAAGCCATTGATGTTTAAATGCTTTTCTTCTTTCTTGATGTTGAACTTTCTGTAACGATAGTTTCCGCTATATTCAAAACACACGGTAGTAAATGTTTAATGTTGTTGTTTCTTTGCCATTATTAACTTTTCCTTCTTTTCGTCCGCAATTAGCTCATTCATGGAAAATATAATAAATTTAAATTTTCTATTTTATGCCGGTACCGATTGGTATCAGTTTGTATTGCGAGTATCACATTTTTTTAGTTTAGCTTTTATTTATTACCTGCGAACAGAATAATTCGAAGAGGTAATGAAAGAAAAATAAAATTTGATATTACAACGATTGGTTAATGACTTCAAATTATATGGTTATTTGTCTGCATAGTGTTAAGTTGTAATAATGAAATTAAACTATGTGCTAACGTAAATAAATGATAATTCATACCCAATGTCATCCTAAATTATATTTTTTTATGAAACTTAATTTAAAAGGCTTGCAAAATTATCTTGGCAAAATATACGATAGAACTACACGTCGAACACGAACAAAATTTCATTATCAAAATGTATGTTCGTTTAGACCAAATACTATGTCGATTTGTTAGTCGAATTATATGTATATATATATATATATATATATATATATATATATATATATATATATATATATATGTATATCTGTGTCGTTTTATCATAACATCTTAAGTATAATATATTAAGATAGGACTTAAGATGTTATGATAAAACGACACAGATATATATATATATATATATATATATATATATATATATATATATATATATATATGTTCCCATTGATCCTAGAAGCATGATGGCGCTGCCATCTTAGCCATTAGAATGACCGTACATATTCCACGTTTGTATAGCGAACCGCTTAATGTAACTACAAACACTGCAATGGTTGAGGGATTTCCGATTCAAGAAGTACAAATTGAAAGGTGGTATTCACTCACCTTGTCGATATTGCCAACAAGACAAACATTCCCTGACTGTCCGGGGCTACTTAATTCTAAACGAAAAGAAAAAACACTTATTCGCAGCTAACCTTTATATCTAAAGGCCGACCACGATCCGCATCCTATGAGTCGTCCTGTTGCCTTCAACTTAGCACAAATTAACACACAAGCCACCAAATTATGGACGATGGGAAAAAACGACTTGAAAGAGTATAAGAGAAACCGCAGTAACCGCTTGCTAGCAGCATATAAGAACTCCAATTCCGCAGACTTCACCTGGGCGAATTTTACGGCGGAACTTGACTCACTGAAAATACCACCCTTAGAAATGGCCGTTTTCATAGATCAGTAGCTGGTGTACTATGTAGACTAGTGTTGCGAAGGTCGCAGATTCGACTCCTACCAAAACACTGGGTGTTTCTGCCGACTAGACAAGTACCTTCGCAATTGGTGTTTGTTAACTTTGTTAAATAAATATATATTGATATATAGCAAGCAAAACCGAAGGAGGCAGTGTCCTCTCGAAAACAGAAACAGAAATACATCTAATCCTGTTTTTACACAAATTTGATTTTTTTTCCTGCACGATTTTAAACTAGTACATGTGACAAAAATAATAAACTTGTCCTATTTTTACACATTTACGGAACTTCACACCGAATAAAAAATGTTTATATGTATGTGTTCTCTGAATGATGTCAGAATGGGATCTTTTGATTCTACTGGATTGCTCTTCTGTACTGGAAGCAACCACGTATACTCATTCCTTGAAAATATATTTATGTATTTTTAGTCTTTTAAAATTATATTGTTTCTATGGTAGTTATTTAAGTTCCTTGCAATTTTTATTTATTTTAAGAAAAGTGTGAACTTTTTCTTAATGTGCTGTTCTTATTTCTTAAAAATTATGAAATTAGATAAAAGTGACAGTTATGAAGTCACAGCGGAATATGTTTGCATCACTGTTATTTGCTTGATCAACAATTTGGTCAACATCTTAAGTAAAAGATAACTACTAACCTTTTTAACTTCTTTCTTCCAGGTTAAATACATTTGGACCTCTGGCCGCCAGTGTGACTTCAAGGGTTGTGAACGTCCTGACTTGCAGCCCACAAACATTAACGGTTGGTTCTGGACAGCTACCTTGCAAAAACTTGCTCCCACCAGCGAACGTAGCCAGGGTGATTGGTCTCCCACTGGTGGTATTGGTATACCACAACCCGACAATCGTGAATACAAACAAAATGGTGCTCCTGAAAACTGTTTAGCTCTCTTGAACCAATTTTACAATGACGGTGTCAACTGGCACGATGTGGCCTGCCATCATAAAAAACCCTTCGTCTGTGAGGAAAATGACGCTCTGTTGAAATATGTCCGTTACACTAATCCTCAATTACGTATATAAGTTGATGGCAACAATTCAAAAGAAACACAATTATAAATAAATTGTAAAAATTCCATATTGTGGCTCATACACACACGTACATGCATTTTTTAGAAACCAAAAATATTTAAAATTTTTTCAAACAAAAGATATATATAAAAAGATATATATATATATATATATATATATATATATATATATATATATATATATATATACACACAATGGAGTACTAAATGTTGTATTAATTGTATGTCTTCAATTTATACAAAAGTTTTAGAACAGTTGCTGAGATTGCCCATAAGTAACTTTTAAAACAAAACCACAATCACTTCGCTATAATCATGCAACTGATGCAACATTTCACACTTCTATTGCAATATTTTTACTTGGAGCATTTTCATTTGTATGTATGTATGTATATATGTATGTATATATTACAACTGAATGCATTTAAAGTATAAAATTGTTTCTATCTTCTTTTCTTCTTATTAATTAGTTTAATTTTTTTGTAATTTTGTATTAATTTATGTTAAAAATAAAAGCCAAACAAAAGAAAAAATACTAAAAAAACAATTTTTGTTTCGCATTTATTCAGATGAATTTATTATTAATCGATTAGTCAAACTTCTTTATATTTTAGACTTTCCCATTAATCATCTCATCGTTATATCAAGAGTTCTGAATAGTTCATATATCACAAAGACAACGAACTTGACAAAATGCGATTAAGGCTTTTAAAGTCTTAACTTCCACATCGAAACTTTTTGGTATAATTTCGGTTTAGCTTCAAATATAATTCTGATTTTTCTTATACACATAATGAGGATATTGAGGAGCAATTTTGCCTGAGCAATTCAATAATTGTGAATTTTTGATTTTTGAGATGCGTCTATGTTGCATTAAAAGAGCGATATTCGCATGTATGTATGTATATAGAAACTAGCACAATTACAAAACGATTAAAATATATGCTTATATATCACTTATATTAAAATATAAGTGAGGATATAAAGACTAAATACTTAAAGTTGAATTTCAATAAGCGCACGTCATTTAGTTCTCTTATATGAACTCAATTATTCTTAATCATTATTTTTAATTCATTTTAAGTCATTTTAGTTCACTTAAACGAAAAATACGTTTTAACGAAAAATCGCTTAAGCAAAACACATTTAATTTCTTAAAGTGCAAGATTAAATGAAATAAACTTCGCCTCAGAAAAAAATATTTATTTGCAACCGTCGAAACACCATTCACCACCTGCTCATTTTAATTGTATTACTTGCTATAGATCGAATTTCAGTTTACAAAATAAATCTTAGAATCGGTTCAAAGAGTTTTAAAAGTGTTTAGTTCATTTTAGAGAAACGTTTTTCCAGTTTTGCTTAACAAAATTCGACTGTATTGATTGTCATGAATGTATTTAATCATATTCATTAATCTTTCATTAAGCTCTTCTCATCTTTAAATTGTAATAAAACAAAGTGTGTATGAAATATCATTGAAAATTTCGATTCATTTCAAATGCCCTTTGATGACATTATACATATGTACATGGATTATGTATATGGCTTAAGAAAATCCCACAAAAAAACCCAGGATCTTGGTGGTTCGTTCACGTCACCTCTACGTAAGATGAAAATGCCCTCAAATCGATCGTCAAGAATGTCCAATGTGGAACGAACTCTGCAGGACTTAGCGCCGTCCTGTTGAAACCACATTTCGTTGGTATTCATATCTTCCAATTCAGGCTGGCGGTGATAGCCTGGCCAACGTCCTTCTCGAAGGACGACTAAAATCCACATCAAACAATGATTTTTTTTCGGGATGTATTAAACGCTCTTGGATATCATGTGGATTGGTATCGTCCCGGATTCAACAATTTTGTTTGTTGACGAACTAATTCACCCAGAAATGGAGTACGATTATGGCGACCGTAAAATGGGCGAAACGTTTCCCCAACAGAACACACATTTTAATAAAACAATTTATCATTTGCAGGTGTTGTTCAAAGCTTTATCGGTCTATGGTGTTTTAGAAAAACAGACCTAATAAATGACTGCCAATTCGACAGATGTACATATGTATCTTCAACAATATGGCTGTTATCAATCAAGTGTCAAATTTTGGAGATCGCTATTTAACGATCCGATATGATGAAACAAGATATTCACCCTCAAAAATTTTTACAAGTGTATTTTATATGAGAACATTAAAAAAACCTCTACACATTCGGAAAGGGGAAAATGTTCCAAGTGTGTGTACTCGTAATCTACTTTGGTTCAGTGCGTTGAATCTGTTTTTTATTTTATGTAAGGAGCCATTACATATGTACATAAGTAAATGAAATAAATAAATATGCATGTGTATAATGCAGTTCTGTTCCCTATTACTAAAAAAGTCTATTCCATTGATCCAATTATGAAATTTAGACCGAATAATTAAGAATCTCATCTGTCTTACCTCTTTTTCTTTAAATGCAATGTCTGTCCACACACTTACTTATCGGATTTTTATACTGTCTTGAAGTTTACACTTAATACACTATGCTAAACATTTTATTTTTATTTTGTTAATGGAGTTTGTTTCTTGATTTATTTTAATAATGAAAAATCTTTTACATTTGTTTGACTTATTAGCGTTTGTTACTAAAATAATAATACGAATTTAGAGTAAAATATCAGATCTCTTTAATTGTCAAATGTCAATTTGTCAAAAAATAATAGAGAGCGGAAGTACATACATTGTTTACTTATGCCATGATCATATGTGATAATTATTCAAATAGTTAAATACTCAGAAACTAAAATATGCCGAATGTATCAATACGATCTGGATGAGTCTGGCAAATTTCAATAAGTCTATTATGTAAATGAATTATGAACGCGGTTTGGAAATAGTATTCGACACTCATTGCATCAGTATCGTTACATTTTTCTTTTCGTAAAGAGGAAGAAAAATATCATATATCTCCCTTTTCCGAAAATGATCAAATGAACTCACATATTGGAGAGTTCGCGTGATGAAATGTTACACAAAATTTTTTTATTACGTAAATCTAATGAACACATCCTATATAATTTCGATACACGTGTATACTTTTAGTTTCACTCTACCGGAGTTATTAGCCCTGTTGTCACTATTGTCATCGAAACTGATTTAATTTATTTTAATCAAAAAACAACAATGAGCTGGACCACAGAGTTTGCTAACTCTCTGGTAAAAACTAGAAATTGCAGTGAATAAATAAATAAATATAGCTTAAACAGCGCATCTGTTGCTCACTTAATTCTGTCATATAAATTTTAGTCATCATAGAAAAGGAAGTTTCCGTTCCCAAAATAATTTGAATTGTATTAAATTATAACGATTTGTTTGTTTAGAGTAACCAACTGCGTGTTCAGAAATATAGAAATGTATAAGACTTTCCATCCCTGGTACTTTTTGACAACTGCTGACATTTCTGTATTTACTTACATGTATGGTTTAAAAAATTGGTTTACAATTCTAGAAAATAGACCAGTGGATTTTTTTAATAATTCAAGTTAATCAATAACTATGGATATTGGAGAGCTACTATCTTTTAAAGTAAGATGAATTGATATTCATTAAATAGAGAAACATGTTGATAATTTCATTGATAATTAGCCCGAATCAACACCAAAAAGGCCACATGAGGATGATGATGATTACGGCGGTTCACCGGAACATCCCCCAACACGACAAGATGAAAAGTCCAGACGTTTAAAACGTATAGCTCAGGCTAAAGAAGCGGCTGATTTTGTAAAACCGAAGGAACCACCATTGGCAGCACTGCCATCATTTTTAATGGACCCCGAACTGACGGACGAGGAACGTTTAAATATATTAAAATATGTTGAAAGTGAGGAAGCCGAGGGTGATGTGTTAGATGAGCCAGGATTAAAGAAGTTGTTATTAGTGTTTAAGAAGAAAAATTTAAAAAATCAAGAGCTTAGAATCAAATATCCAGATAATCCAGTAAAGTTTATGGATTCTGAAGTAGAATTGCATAGTGTTATACAAGAACTGAAGGCGGTCGCAACTGTGCCAGATTTATATCCAGTTTTGGTAGAATTAAATGGTATAGCTAGCCTGTTGGAGTTATTAAATCATCCGAATACCGATATAGCAGTAGCTATTGTTGACTTGTTGCAAGAAGTTACAGATGTTGATATTTTGGGTAAGTTTTGTTGAATAGTACAATTCATCAGCTTTATATTTTTTTTTTTCATTAACAAAAGGCGAAAGTAGCGATGGGGCTGAGGTCCTAATTGAAGCTTTGCGTAAGCAACAGGTTACAGCACTTTTAGTACAAAATATGGAACGTCTCAATGAGCAGGTTAAGGAAGAAGCCGATGGTGTGCACAACACTTTATCAATTATAGAAAATTTAATTGAAATTAATAGTGCAGTTGTGCGTGAAGCCGCTGAGCAGGGCCTGTTAAGTTGGATTTTAAAAAGGCTCAAACAGAAACCACCATATGATGCCAATAAATTGTATTGCAGTGAAATCTTATCCATACTGATACAGACAAATAATGAAAATAGACTTATGTTGGGCGAAGTTGATGGTATTGATATTTTATTGCAACAGTTGGCTTTTTATAAGAAACATGATCCTGCATCTACGGAGGAGCAAGAATATATGGAAAATCTATTCAATTGTACGTGTTCGGCGCTGATGGCCAAGGAAAATCGCGAACGCTTCTTGAAAGGCGAAGGTTTACAGCTGATGAATTTAATGCTAAGAGAAAAGAAAATGTCTAGAAATGGATCACTGAAGGTTCTCGATCATGCTATGTCTGGACCAGATGGTCGAGATAATTGCAATAAATTTGTAGACATCTTAGGATTACGGACGATATTTCCATTATTTATGAAAACACCAAAGAAAAGCAAACGCATGTTATCGGCCGATGCACATGAGGAACATGTCTGCGCTGTAATTGCTAGTATGTTGAGAAACTGCAAAGGTGCTCAACGTCAAAGATTACTATCGAAGTTTACCGAAAACGATCATGAAAAGGTTGATCGTTTATTAGAGTTGCATTTGAAATATTTGGAAAAGGTGGAAGCCGTTGATAGAGAAATAGATCAACAGCAAACAGTCTGTTACTTGCTTTATGTTCTTATTTGTCACTACTAATGATATTTAAATTTTCAGGACCAGGATGAAGATGAAGACGAAGAAGCAGAAAATAATTATATTAAACGCTTAACCGGCGGTCTATTTACTTTGCAAATGATTGACTATATTATTTTGGAAATAAGTTCTACAACTGAGTCTATTAAACAGCGTGTTGTTCAAATTCTAAATTTAAGAGGTGCTTCTATGAAGACTATACGTAACGTAATGCGTGAATATGCTGGCAATTTGGGTGATGATGGCGACACTGAATGGAAGGAGCAGGAGCAAACTCATATCTTGTCTTTAGTTGATCGTTTTTAAATCAATGATAAAATGATATGATAAATCAATAATAAAAATGCAAAACAAAACGTTTTTGTGTCAGTTTAATTCAAAATACGCCGGCATGAAATGAAAGGAATAATATGGAACTTTTTAATTACTACTTCAATTATTTAATCTTATTACGACAGCCGTTATCGCATTACGTCTTAGACAGCACAGGGATATTCCACAGGTATGCTGATGTTACCAACATTGGGTACGTTAGCAAATGGAGTACTTCAATACTACAGAAAATCAGACTCTCTGCTTTATGGGTCAAATGATGCTCATTTAGTATGTGACTTGTATATAACCTACATTTAACATAATTTATAAACCATCTGCTTCATTGTTGCAGTTAAGAACTTTTTCATATATCCGTTGACTGTGAAACACTTTCTGTTAACAGTTGTAATTAGAAAAAATTTACGTCTGCACATTTTTTCTTTTTATTCCGCTTACCTTTTATGTTATAGACTGCAGTTAAATAAGGTTAGATATTTAAATATATTTTAAGGTTTACATATATTTAAATAACATAAATGGTTTAATATAATCGAAATATAATAGAACTTTTAAAATAAAACTAGAAAAAAATTCAAAATTGCATTGAAAGCCCACAAAAAACGTAATTTTGAACAAGGTTTCAAATGTTTAAATTGGAAGCATTAGTTTTTGCTGTCCCTGGCAAAAAAAGAAAAGTTAATTACAAACAAAAAATTAACAACGAGTAACATAAGTATATATATATTTATGTATTATGTGGTTTTTTTATGTTAAAGATGTTGTGTGATTTTTAATGTTTAAATTAAAACTTAAATCAAAATAAAATAAAACACTTAATGATAACTTGAAAGGATAAAGAAATTAATGTGTCGGGAGAAGTGAAAAATGTAATTAAATAATAATGAAAATGTAACTTAAAAACAATCAATACATACTAAAACAAAAACAAGGAAAAATCTCCACAAAAAAAGTTTGCAAATGTTCTGCCAAAATATATAAAATAGATTTTTCAAAATACGAATAACTACGGTAACAAACACATTTATTTACATTTAAATATTTAATTCAGTGCCAATATGTAGTCTTGCATATTTTTAAATTGTGCTAAAGATTTAAATATACAGTGTAATTATTTACGATTTATAAGCTTCAATAGTGCGATTATTTATGAATTTTATTTAATTTTCTAAACTATAATCAAAAATCGAAAATGTTTTGCTATATTAACAATTGTATGGTGTTTGTGAGTTTATGGCAGAAGTAGTAGTATTGAGTTTTTATTTTTAAGAAAGTGCGATATATAATGTGCGAAATAAAAATCAAAAACTCTACTTGACGCTGTCGGGAATTTCGAAGCTAACATCCATTTTGACCTCACGGGCCAACTCAACAATTTTAGACAAATGTACTGATAAATTGGCAGCTTCATCTAAATCGTGGCGGGGAATAATTCTCAAACCCGATTTCCTGATTAATTCACGAGCTTCATTTACTTTGGTACCCTGAAAATTATAGTAGCCATTGTTTAATTATATCACTCAAAAAATAAAGAAAAACATTAACTACATACTTGCAATCTAACTACAATTGGCATTTTCATGTTTAAATCCTTTGCAGCAGCAATAATACCCTCGGCAATAACATCACAACGCATAATACCACCGAAAATGTTGACCAATATACACAACACTTTTGGATCGGAGGTGATAATTTTAAAAGCTTCTTTCACAGCTTGTGCAGTGGCACCACCACCAACATCTAAGAAATTGGCTGGTTCACCACCATACAACTTAATTATATCCATAGTGGCCATGGCTAAGCCAGCACCATTGACCATACAACCGATGGTACCATCCAAAGCAATATAATTCAAATCGTATTTAGCAGCTTCAACTTCCTTGGGATCCTCTTGGGTCCAGTCACGCATAGCGAACAATTCCTTTTGACGGAACTCGCCGTTGTCGTCGAAACGGAATTTAGCATCGAGAGCAAAGACTATGATAGATTTACATATACCAGAAGATTAAGTTAATACTTTTATAAACTTAAAATAAATGTTTCAAATAAAGCTTTAACGCAAATATATGACAAAAGTATTAAGCAGATGAAGAAAGAAGAGAAAAAGATAATGTTAGGAATTTAGAGGATAGAAAGTAATTAGGAAAACATTTTACATAAGAAAAAAATAAAATAAAAAAAGAATTTCAGGAATAATGACTGCAAACGAGTAGCCTTCACCAAAATAGTAGCCTAAAGTTCGTTATTCTGTCATTACCAAAAAAAGGCGGACCAGTGTTGAAACGCAGAGAATCAAGTTTAGTGTGAGAAATTAACGAGATTCTATTTGAATGATTCATGTATGCCATTATTACAGATGAACCGTGCTATAATGACGATACTGCTCGTGCATAGTCTCTGTCGATCTGGCATACCATTGATAAACGGCTGTTTGCTAATCGTATTGGATTTGATGATCCACTTTCATGGACAAATAAACAGTTCTGCTAGATGCCCCAGTAGACTACACTTTCTTCAGGTTGAGAAAATTTAAATTATATTTGCACAAGTTCAATTTATTACTTCTCAATATCAATTTTGATTTTCTCAGTATTGATTTGTTTATCTCAATATCACTTCGGATTTCTTATTATCAAATTGTTTTTTCTAAATATCAATCTAATTTCTTATTGTCGAATGCATTTTCTCAATATCAATTTGGATTTCTTATTATCAAATTGTATTTTTTCAATTCTAATTTGGATTTCTTATTATTATATGGTATTTTCTCAACATTAATTTAGATTTATGATTATTAATTTGTGTTTTTCAATATCAATTTAGATTCCTTATTGTCAAATTGCATTTTTTCAATATTAATTTGGATTTCTTATTTTTAATTTGTATTTTCCCAATACTAATTTGTAAATTCTCGACTTAAACTGAAAAAGGTGTAGTAGCTAGTGTACTAGACTAGTAGTCTGTGGGTCGGAGGTTCGATACCTGCCGGAGACTATGGGCGTTTATGCAGACAATCCAAACAGGTTGTTTCAACTATATTGCACATAGGATTCTATTGATTTCAAAAGCTGCCTCTTCACAAATGTTGACTTAATATCTAATTATAATGATTTCCTATTCGATGAATATCGATTAATTAAACTAGATATAATTATAAACTGTTTAATTTCTATTTGGATTAATTTAATTTGCGTTTGGGTAAAATTGATTTGTGTTTAGGTTGGTTTGATTTGCGTTTGGATTAAATTAATGTTCGACTGCTGCATTAACAGTGTATTTATTTAAATAAAAATTGTAATACTATTTTATTATTTTTATAAACTCGAATATTTCAATTATTTAAGAAGAAAACGTAGTTATAAGACGAATTGGCATAAAAAAACTTTTTTATGTAAAAATGTTGAAATAATTATCCAAAAATTTTAACAAAATCTATTTTAATCAAAATTTTAGCAGACGAAATTCAATTTTCATTACTTTTCAAACTACAACAGATTATGCAAAAAATAAATGCTTGAAATAGTTAAGCAAAGTTGCAAAGCTGCAAAATCGCTTATTTCTAATTTAATTTTAAAACTCTATAAATTATGACTTAAATGCAATTCTCTAAAATTTTAAAATTTATATGGGTTAAAATTAATATATGTAACATATAACTATTAATAAAAAAATCCCACTACCACGATAAATAGCTGCTGGATAAAAAGCAAATAAGAAACTTATGAAAGTAATTTTAATTTCTAAAGGATTAACAAATATGGCATGAAATAGTAAATATACAAAAAAGCATTTAACAACAATAGGTACTTAAAAGCTATCACTACTTTTTATTTAATAATCAAAACAGGGGTTTTGAATACTCTACTTACAGCCTTTTTAAATGGTCATCACATAAATGGGAGGATTTGCAATATGTATTGAGAAATGAAATGTGCATAGAAGTATAAAAAACGTTTGTAATCGTATCATATTAAGTCCAATTGAAAATTACATAAGTGCTTTGTTTTATAAAATGAAAGGTTTTGATACTAAGAATAATTATAAAATTCTATGTCAACAGATTTCACTTTATAAAATAAATACTTGAATTAAACATACATATATAATAAAATAAGAGCCCCTTTGTTTGAGTAACGTTAAATTTTCGACTGAATTTCGAGTGGAGCTCATTACAACCTATTTACGAAATTTAAATAAACAAACTGCTAGAAACAACACTTCCCATAGAAAGTTTCTAGCAGATCGTTTCAATAACGCAAATAGGTGAAAATACTTGTTTATTATTAATAAATTTAGAAAACACAAACGCCAAAATTTTACTTTATATTAATGGCTAAAAGAACGTTTGCTAAATTAAATTTCTGTAACTTGAGAGTTTCTTTTTACAATTCAAACGATTTACAATGATCTATTTTTCTTACTTCGACAATATTAAAAATTAATATGAAGTCGAAACAGTTTAACATTGTTAACTATCTCAATAAGTTACAGAAAGATTTCAAATAAGAAAAAAGCTTTATTTACTTACAGCCATCAATAGCATCTTCAGCATAAGGATTAATTTCAATTAACAAAGCGTCCTTCTCCAGGAATAATTTGTACATATTAAGTAACATATTGACTGTTTCTTCAGTATGCTTAGGATCAGATAAACCAACTCTTTTTACGACTTTGACAGCTTGTTCTTTGGTCAAACCCTTCTTGATGTCAATTGGTTCATAGATAATGGCATCAGGACTTTCAGCAGCAACTTCTTCAATATTAACACCACCTTGAGAAGAAGCAATGACAACGGGACCCTGAAGAGGAAATTAAAGCATTTTCTACCAACGAATTGAAAAAGAAACTAACATTGAAAGATCGTTCCATCATGATGGAAAAATAGAATTCTCGTCTGGGGAATTTACGTTCAGCAACCATAACTTTTTTGCACAAACGACCTCCAGAGCCAGTTTGTTTTGTAACCAAAAGTTGATTAATCATTTTGCCGGCAATTTCTTCCGCTTCTTTGGGGCTGTAATAAAATATCAAAGGTTGTACAAAAAACTACAATGTGGGATATTAAAAACTTACTCATTGACTATGCGAACACCGCCTTTTAGGCCATTTTTAAAGGAACCTTTTCCACGGCCACCAGCGAGCACTTGAGCTTTTAGCACCAAGTTATTGGTATTAAGTTTTTTGGCAATATCACCAGCTTCTTTGCCAGATGTAGCAACACCAAATCTAAAGGTGAATTAAAGAATTTTAATTAAATTTTTGTTTTCGAATACATATACAGACGTGTACGTACAGATATTTATATTTTAATAGACATAAGTTTTCCTTATCAGATTTATTTTAAATTAAACTATTGTGAGTCGGTAAACAAATTGCAGTTTTACAAATAAAAAATAATAATTAACAAATAAAACATATGGATATTCGTCATTATACGTGTATATATCTTAAAAAACTGAAATTCAGCGAGCACTTTAAATTTCTATATTTAATTTTTCGTTTTGTATCCCTGAGGAGGACATACGAAGTCGTAGCGAAATATTAGTGTTCAATACAAATTTCTAATTTTTGTTAATTCCAGTTGAAGTTTTAATTATTATTATTATTAAGGAAGTCGATGAGGAGAAGCTACATTAAAATGTTCGGGAATATGAAAGAGATACAAGAATACAATTAGTGCGAAATTTCCATAAACTTAATATTCTAATTTTTTTTCTACTTAATTTTTCCTTACTTCTTAATACTGGGGGCGTTAACAGATTTACAGAAAATCTCAATGAATTACAAAATTTTTTTTTTTTACTTTTCGATCAATATCGAATGCCGAAATTTGCTCCCTGAAACCATCGATTTGAGAAGTTTTTAACATTGTTTGTGTTTGTTTCTAGCAATTTTTTTCATTAAAATTAACATTTTCATATATAATTGGATCTCATGTATATGCATATGTTTGGTTTGGTAATGACGTTATATGAAAGAAAAGATTATAGTGTATATTGGGTTAAATAAAATAAAAATAAAAAAACTTTTTGTTCTATGTCTGTCTTTGTATTTGGAAACGTATTGTTTTTATTGTGATAGCTATATGCTTACAAATGTTTGTTTAGTATAATATATAAGCAACATTCAAAAAAACATTTAATAAAAATTTATTATTTGTTTCGGGTTTGCTTAGCTGTTCATGTGTCCATTTGAATGTGGTCCCAAGCCAATATTCAGTTAACTTCAACAGATGGTAAATATTCAATGTCGTTTACACAAAAAACTTTAAGTATGTATGTTACAAATAAAAATTACAATATATTTAATATTCAAGAGAAAAATAAAATAAATTCATATCAAGGCGAATTAATAAGTATTCAATTCGCCTTGATTCATATCGAATATTAATTGTTAAACCTACTACAAAATTATAATACATGTACTGTCTGTTTAACGATATCGAAAGAATTATTTCTTTCCAACAATTACAAAAACAGTGTTTGTTTTAAATGTAATTGTATGAAAGAAAGAAAACATTATTTCGACACCGGTATACAGGCAGATAATGTAAAATATATGTCCATATTACTACTTTAATGCAACATCATATCGCAAAAAATCAAAGTTTTCAAGTTTCCTCAGCATTATCTTTATATGTATAAAAAGAGCAATTGTGCTTTTTTATCCGAATCACACCAACAAGAGTCAACATTACTCATGAAATTAAAATTTTTTAGTTAATGAGGAAACTGTGTTCCTTTCTATACTCTTTGAATGTGTATGAAAAACATTTTTATCTGCAACCAAGCCTAAATGATATCAAAAAGATATGGAGTCTAAAACTTTAATCACATTTTGCAAAATTTAATTTGAATATGTTGCAATGAAGAGGCGGTATATAGGCAGGTTCAACTTGACAAATACCTTAAAATTTAGGTTAAAGCGCACAACCAAAAGGAGGTGGCTCACATGGTTACATCGATTATATCCGATTGTTAGTAATATTTGTATAACTGTTTTCAGATTTCACTGAAATTCTATTGAAATGTTCTGTTTTTACAAAATGTTGTGCATTTCAAAACTCTAGGGCATAATACACATACATTTATATATATTTATAATTAAATCATTATCAAAGAAATGATAATTGTGAATAAAGTGCACTTCTGTTCAATATTTTTATTATTTTATTTTATTTTTTGTATTGTGATTTAATTTATGTATAAAATATAACAAACTACATTCGTATACTGATAACACATTAAATATAGTAATTTATAAAGATTCTTTACTTTAATTAGTTTTATTCTAAGGGGGATTATATGTTTGTATAATTAGAAACTGTATACAAATTAGAAATAATTACTAAATGTCCACAGACATCTGTAACGTGAATGTTTTTAATGTTTGTTCTTTTTTTCACATTTTTGCAAAGTTTTTCAAAGGTCTCTTAAATTTTGCTTTATATTATTTTGCTTTCTAATTTAACACACACGAGTATTTTTGGCAATGATTTGTATGAACGTAACTTGACTAAATTGATTTTTTTATATCGTGCAAGTAAACAAAGGAAAGATTTCAATATCAATTTCAAGGAATAGATATTAATTCAATTCCATAAAAAATAATACAAACAAAAAATAATATAAATAAAAAATATTGAATAAATACCAGAATCAAAAAACGTTTGTTGAAAAATATTACATTTTGTTTATATAATAAATATTTATGTATATTATTCTAGAGGGTTAGGTTTAATATAAAATACACATCCATTTCGTTTTCACATTTTGAAAGCATTTATCGAGTAATATTCAACACTAATGATTGAGTCGTTTATTTCCAAATGTAGATTATTCTAATTACTTTACAAATTTAGATAACTGTGTACATTCCTATGACAAATCTTTCCAGAATATATCCTAAACGGTTTCCTGATTTAAGCGATTATTACTTTCCCCCTTATTATTTTGAACCCACAACAAACAAAAATTGTTTATTATATACATATGTATATAGTTTAAGTTCTAGAGTTCATAGTTTGATTTGTATATGTAAACATAGGTTTTTATGTATGATGAATTTAAATTTTTCTGATGAGTTGTTGAGTACCATTGAATAAATGGTTCTTGCTAAGATACGTCCTTCAAACATTTTAGTTTAGTGTCAGAATAATATTGTCACATACATAAGTATTAACACATAATTCAAAACACATAACAATAAGACATGAAACGTCATGATGGAATTGCAGATATCAAAATTACTGTCCTAAAAGTTATAACATTAAATTACTAGAGAATAAACGCATTTCGGCTCAGATCCAAACATAAATTTAGTTTTAGTTAATTTTTTATCGCTTTGTGAAATACTTTAATTTAAATTTTGCGAATTTTTTTTGCCATTTCGTTTTGTTTGTTATAAAAGTGAAAGTTTACTGTGCCTTTTTTGGTGTTCTAATCGAAAGTTCTGCAAACCGTAAGAGTTTCTATAGAATATTTGTACAAAACTGTTGGTCCCGGTGAAGTAGTTCATTATACCTGACGTATTTTATAACCGAACTCTACTGTATATGGTGTTTTAATCGTGAAATAATTCTTGGATTCAACATATAAACACTTGTCAGTTCAATGTATATTGAAACTTAATGTTTAATAAAATGTATTGTTTTTTGTAGCCGACATTGCATTGGTCGCTGACGATTTGGTTTAGCATTACAGCTAAGGCCACAACAAACAATACATTTTTTAAAACTCTAATTGTTTAAACAATTAGTTGGGGAGAATATCCCAAAATAATAAATTGCAATATTAAGTACTTAACGTTTAATTTAAAACACATAAAACAATATCAAAGTACTAAACATATATTTTAAACTCACTTTGGTGTTGCAATTCCAGCTCCATTAAGAAGTGAATAAGAGACATGTTCTTGAACGTTTAAGTTACGTTTTTGTTGGCACTGGGCTGCAACAACAGAACCCAATATCTGAAAATAATAAACAAAACATGACACTTTTATTTAATTCAATTTATGTGCTTAATCTCAAAACTAGTTCCAGTACGAACGTTTAAAGTTAGAGAAAACGTGGAATATACATACATACAAAGTTATCTAACTTGAAATTTTAATCTAAACGAAAATATAAGCTGTGACGACAGAACTTGACATTTTATTTATGATTCATATGATCTAAAAGTCGACCTACACTAACGTTATTAATGAATCTGAAAATTTAAAAATTTACTGTTGATTTGATAAAACGTTTTGCTTCCTAATCTGCAGTGATTACGTTTTAATTAATCTTATTTCCTAAAATTTTAATTTTTTTCAGTACAAGGTCCAATTACTATTAACCATCAGCTTGATCAACAATTTGTAGAGAAAACTAAGTGCCTTCACTTTTTCGTTTAAAAATATCAACAAACAGCAATAACAACGGCTCACCTCCCCTCTCAGGAAAATTTCAATAAACAAATTGGAAAAAAGGTTACTATAATGGCAACTCATATGTACTTATGTATGTATGTATGTATGTAGATTCCATGAAAAAATAATTGTCTTTGTTACGTCACATTCATTTGATCACAAGTGCCTGAAATTGTGTAAATTTGTAACTTTTGTATTTTTCTTAAAAACTTTCTTAAAGTAAATCAATGGCTTTTTTCCAATAA
Source organism: Germaria angustata (assembly GCA_963681545.1). Classification (NCBI taxonomy): domain Eukaryota; kingdom Metazoa; phylum Arthropoda; class Insecta; order Diptera; family Tachinidae; genus Germaria; species Germaria angustata. The sequence goes on from OY812998.1 coordinate 110,465,396, forward strand.
AATTTTCTAATTATGTAAAGCAGTAATATCTTTATAAGATTTTTTCTTCATTACCTTTTGGCCAACTTTCTGATTAATAATTTCAGCTACAACGCCGGTACGTGCTATCAATGATGCCATTTTGGTTTTTGGTAAGATTCTGTTAAAAAATTAAAATAAATTAGCTACTTTTGCGCGATTCTATTATCAATATACATTTAGCAAACGAATTAAATATTTTTCTAAGGCTGTTGTGTGTAATTTGTGTTCCCTACCGACCGTGAAAAAAACCAAACGTCAAGAAGAGTGCTTTTCGAATGAGACTAGTTCAAGTTAAACGATGCCACCTGATTCCTGTTGATATGGTAACATTATATATATATGGCAATATCAATGACGGCATCCAAATGTACGTTAAAAATGATAGAGTTGCTATGTATTCAAAAATTTAAATGTGTTTATGTGATTAAAATATAAGAAGAGATAATATACTAATGGATTCATTCTAATCATATAAAAAGAGTTAGACCGTGTTAAAATTAAATATTGCATATATAATGCAAGAAATTACTAAAAAATTAGAAAGTACGTTAGAATTGCAGTGTCGATTATGAATTACGAGAAAGTGATTTATTGTCGATATGTCTTAATAATGCTAAATATAATAGTGTGAGCATTATTACAAATTAAAATGTATGTAAACAGATTTTTTCAGATTAAATTTTAAATATTTTGCTTTGAAAATGTATGAATCGAGCAATAGATAAATACCTATAAAATTAAAATTTAATATTAGTATTCGCGATTATCTAAAAAATAATATATGTATGTCAATTAATTAATGTGAATTTTAAATTTGTTTTTTCATGTTTTTTTATTATTGTATTTTTTTTTTGTAACACTAGTTAAAAACCTCTGTATTGAAGTAAAAATCGCCAACCTCGTAACATTGCTTTGGCTTCAGTGCATAAGAAAATGCAACAACCGTTATAAATTTTACTACAAAAAAAGATCGAAAAAGAGGGAAATAAATCAATTCCATTGAGCTGTAAGAATCAATCACTTCGTTGATTCAACCACAAAGCATACATAATTACAATTGCGAGTAATATTATCGAGAAATAAATGTCTACAACGATTAAATCGAATTTTAACAGCAGCTCGAACGGTTGCAGTCTAGCAGCGTTAAAAAAGCACATAACCACGTGTCTACAACGTTGGCGGCAAAAATATTGCACCAAAAGATCTGAACACCATCCTAACCAGCCAACAACCCAGAAAGAAAAGTGTTCTTGTCAAATTCAACAAAACTACAATACATGCTTTGTAAAACAGTCTTCCAAGGAGTATACCATAGTACAACATACTGCTGCCTATTGCAAATCGGTTAATACAAAATTCCAAAAATATATCCAATCGCAACAGCCGACTTACAAGAGCAATCCTACGATTGTAAGCAATACTGAGGGCCCTCGTCAATACGGTCGTAGAGTTGAAATTGTTGCCAAGTTATTGTCCAGTACTTTAATAGCTAGAAAGTCATTAGTTGCGACTGAGGGAAAACGCGTTTCTTTTGAGAAGCAAACAAAAGATACTGAAAGTTGCACTTGCTCATCAAGGCCTAATTTCTACGAAGACAAAATGACAGTAACGGATCTTACGTTCCTGGAGTTGCGCGAAGAATACCCTGATTTGAATTCAGAAATACGTAGTATTTTGACGGCACGTGCTCAAGAAGGCGCGACTATATCCCAAATTCGTGGTAAGTGGTCCTATTATTTACTATTGCACTAAATTTTAAGTTCATCATTTACTCCGGGTTTACACCAGAAAGAAGTGCTGATTTTAGTTTGGTTTAGCAAATGGAATAATGGCAAAATTCGTACGTTGCAAAAGTTTTCGGTTAAAACGGATTTGCATTTTTTAATAACGTTCATAAATACACAACATAAGTATGCATACATACATAGTATGTTTTGGTATTATGTATTTTACTAGTAGGTCATTCTTTACTATTTCTGTGCATATTCAGTTACGCTAACTAAATCGAAAGCGGTGATTTTAACATAAGCCACATAATAATCCTTTATACTCGTCTTCTGAGATTTTAAAGTTGTTTAGTAAAATGTTTTTTTTTTTGAAGATTCACGTAGTAGTTCAATTGAATAAGGCACGTCCACTTATTTTTTTAAGCCATAACGGTTTATGTTTTTTTGTTGTTGCTTCGATTTTTGGAATATAAATTTACTATGTACATACATATGTATATACTCTTATTGTAATTGAACTGTTACCTAGTGCATTACGTACTTATACATACATATATTGCAATGCGGGAACACATTTTGTTTTTCGAATATGTATGTATGTACAAAAATATCAAATCGCATGCAAAGGGTGTTAGTTTCAGAACATGAAGGAAGAAGTTTGTCGATTTGCAAATTACATACAATTTAATATTCTTGCGAGTGTGAGAATATGGTCGAATATCTAAACATGAAGTTTTGATGGTAGAATATTTGATATTGAACAATAATATTGCAAATATAAGTATGGGTGCCTTAAGGGTTTTCGTTTCAAAGCTATCGGATATAAGGCAAAACTACTAAAATTTCAAGATAAAAAGCTCCATAAGGATTTTATTTTATTTCTGTTACCAGCATTGCATCTACAGAAGATTTCAATACAATAGTTGACTTACGAACTTAATAATACGTGGCCAATTACTTTTCTAATATTTTAAGTCAAGAGTAAATTCCTGTAATATAACCTACACAAAATAAAACAAACCTTCGAGTAAGTGTTGTTAATATGAGGTTCAAACAATAATTCGTCATCCTTTATAACACCCAGACATCTCAAATTAATTACAATCTTATTTAAAAGAAAATATTCAATTACAATCTTTCTCCAATTTCAGACGATTATCGTAAATTAACCGGTATAACGTTTCCTATTTACGAGGACGTTACAGAATTTCTTCTAACAATACCACATGTGACGGCATACTGCAGTGAAAAAGGCACTAGAATTTTCAATATCATGCCAATGGACAAAACAAAACACATTCTTGACATGGTAATGCATCAAAAACCTCAGTTGGAGCCGTTGCAAAGACCTTCGTCGAATAATTATTTCTATCGGGAACGCTTCCGTAATAACAACTATCAACCTTTAAATTGGCTGCAAAATAGAAGTCGTAGATTAGTAAAAAATGAGGCAAACTTAGATCAGAAGCCAATAAATGATAGAGGAGTTGAGCAACAGGCACAACTGGTCCCATCTACTGATAGTAATTTATCAGAGGATGGCTCGGATGGTTACTGTAAAAACAATTGCTATTATCAGGATAATTGCAAATATTTGTAAGTGGTGAAATTTAAAAGATCCTTTTTTTATATTTTGCTTTCTTTTTTAAGATTTAATCGCATTTGCAATCAACAACAGCAAAAAGAACCTCTACATTATCATCATGTTGAAAAGGCTCGGCAAATATTATCAAAACCGGCTGCAATAGCATCCTCCAACATTGAAACTGAGATGTCTTTGAAAGATTTTAAGCACGATGTGCCGTCCTATAAAAATAATCTTAATCATTTAAATAATTTATATCAAGTTCAGCATCAGCAGCAACATGAATATCAACAGAATTCAAATAATATGAAAGCCACGGATATGAGACGCTTTTCCTTTAATCCCTGCAAGACAACAATGCCAACATCAAGTAGATGTTCATCACCCATCCCCAAAAGTTGGTATACAAATGAGTCAGCGTACACCGAAAGTGATTATGAAGCTCATATTTTGGATTTTTTGCTCTTGGGTGATGATTTCTTTTTGTATATGGCACGAATGGAATTAAGATGTAAATTTAAGAAACGTAAGTAATATTTTTAGGAAAAACATTTTCCAAAGTATTGAAAAACTACGATAATAAATAAAAGAAAAATTAACAATTTTCATAACTTGTATTAAATTTTATTTCATCCTTCATTTAGATCAGCGCGTTTTAGAATCCGGTCTTTGTGTCTCGGGTCAGACGATTGCTGCTTCCATCAAACGCATAAAATCCTTGACCGATCAGCGTCGCTCAATCATTTTAAATATTGGCTCTGTGGATATAATGAAGGGTAGACAATTGATTGAAATAGAATATGATTTTCGTGAATTGATATTGACTATGTTGAATAAAGGCATGAATCCAATACTAACTACATTAGCCCCGTTAGCAAACTACAATCATAACAACGAATTAAAACATAGGCTGGAGCGATTTAATGATTTCATTAAGAGAGAAGCCCAAAAAATGAATTTAGTTGTGGTTGATATATGGAGATGTTTGGTGAATGAAAAGGGACATGTGCATTTCGATTGCTATCAAAAGTGAGTTGATACATATGCAGTTAAATTCTTAATTTTAGTTGGAAAAAAGCCTAAAAAAGATATGTTGGAAAAGTATGTTTTTTGTTGTGTTGAAATGAATGCAAGCACAAGTCATAATTGTTTCAACAGTAGTCGGCAAAAAACATTTCTTCAATCTATTATGAATACCTTGATGTGTTTCTGTCAATCAGAAAATAGCGTTATAAAATAATTTCTATAAAGAACATCAAACAGGCAAGTTAGAATAATTTCAAATTACCTTTATTGCTTGAAAATGTAAATAGCTTAAGCATACTAACTAGTATGGCGTTCTACTTGAATTTGACGTTTGGAATTTTTGCATTTATTTCTATACGGAAAAATAATATTGTAGAGATATGTGTAGAAATTTATTTGTATACACACTCATTAATTTTGAAATAAGAAAAATAATGTAAACCTTAAACCAATTACAAGACACAGCAAATACGAAACAATTGACTGAACGTTCATTTTGAATTTGGTAGAATTTCGGCCGCTTGGCTACCACTATTTGCAATAAAAACTAAACAAAATGAAACTATAAAGAAATTTCGTCCAACTGAAACTAGTTTTATATAGCACATCTTTTTAATTCAAGAACTTTATTAAGAAATATCGTATTAATAATTTTTGTAAAAAAGCTTTCCTGATATTTCAGCATAAAAATTCCTAATTAACAGTTTTTGTAGAGAAGCAGAAGAAGCTTTCGCCAATAAACTATTTCTATACAGAATTTTCTTTAAAAGACAAAGCATATATAATCGGACGAATGTGAAATCAAAATTATACGTGATAGTAAATAACATAAAGCCAACCAAAAAAGTATAATTGATGTTCGTTCTAACCGTACCATAATGTTGTACGATGAGAAGTGAAGACAATTCAGAGGACAATTTACCTCCAATACTCTACATATTTTGATTTTTTGTCCAATTATAATTACTAATTGGATAAATAGCAACCACACTCCTCTTTTATCTATTTGAATGTATTGCATAAAAAAATTATCCGACAAAATTGCATTAATTTTGATTATTAGTTCACCGATTTATTTTCATTCGTTACAGCGAACCGCGAAGCGTCACCGGAACGAGCGAATCATATCTTTTTTGGAATAAAATTGGCCGCCAACGTGTGTTACAATTGATTGAATCAAAGTTGGAATATTAAAATCAATACTTCCAGCCTGTGCAAACAAAATCATATGTGATAAAGAACGTGAGAATCCAGATTTTAAGTTAAGCTGCTTTTACAATTCGAAAAAAGTTCAAAACGCTGTTTTTACACAAACTAATATTTATAAATTAAATAGACATTTTATGTAACGTATTTATATGAAATTTGTTGTACACATGTGTTGTCCTGTCCCTTTATGTCTCTTGTTAATTATTCTTATGTAAATGTAAGGAAAGATTTTAACTATAGTTTAATTTTTTTTTAATTTCCTAAATATTTAACTAAGGGATTTAGAAAACTATGCTTAATTTATCACTATCATATGTCGTATGTCAAGTTTAGGTGAACAAAAAGCTGGCTTTTTGATTTCTTATCGTTTTCGAGGTTGAAAAATTTCTTAAAATTTTCAAGACTTTTCCCCTTGCTCATCTTAACGTAAAGTCTAGCAAATTTTTAGATTTTTTTTATTTTCGTAAAAATTATTGTCTTGTGGTTTGTTCATATTGTGTTTTGTCTTCTCTTTTTTTCCTCTGGATGTTGTGTGTGTCTTGGCCCTCAGTCTTGTCCCGTTGCTTGTCGTTGTTTCTTTTCTCTAGATATTCTGCTTCTTGGCCCTTAGTCTTGTCCCATTGGTTGTCCCCTCTCCTTCGTCTTTGGCCCTTAATAAAGTTAAGTTATACTGTTGTATATTGGTGCACAAATATACAATAGGCTATAAAATTGCTTTAAAATCTGTTTGCTTAATTTTTCGAATAGATTTATTTAGATTACAGCCGAATGTTTGTTATATGCTTCAGTAAAATTTGGTTTAATTTTCAATTAAATCAATAAACCGCGGTTGATTTTAGATTAGAAGATTTTAAACTGAATTTTCTCTAGCATAAGTGTTAGTCTATATTTGTTAAAAATCTAAGATATCTTTGTACAACATAACTACACTGTAAAAGACTGTTTGTTTAAACAATCTTTAACATTGTTGTTTTGTTATTGTTAATTTAGCTTTAAGTTCCTAAAATCTTTCCTTACGTTTATTTGATATGTATATTAAACAAATTGTATATAGATTGAAAATTTTTATGTCCTTATTTATGTGTGTTCTTGTGTTATATAAGTATGTAATTGTGAGTGTTATTTATGTTTGTGTGAACCATAACAAGCTTTAAAAGTAAAATAATAAAAAAAAATACTTTTATTCATAAAAAATCATTTTATTTCACTGGAAATCTATGTCAAACCTACCACGTTCATTGTATTTAGACATTAAAGGTTTTCTTTTTTATTCAGTTAAATTTTGTGTTATTCCAACCCTTACGTTCAATTCTATGCTTTCCACCTCTCCACAAAAATGTTCTTGAAAACATTCGAAAATGGGGGTAAGAAGATTCGCTAACCAATATTTTAGAAAATTGTTTACATTTGTTTCGCAAATATTGAAGAGTGTTTGTATGGCTAAATGGAGTATTGAATCCGTTAATGTTTTTGCGTGTCTGTTTCATGCTTGTTATATGAAAGTAATATACTCGTACAAATACAATTTAAGAATTTGCGAATCATGTGTGCAACTTAAGGATAAGAATAGAACGTTGATTTTCTTAATTACAATGAATAAGAGAATTATGTATGTATATATATGTATATATGTTTTAATCTGTTTTTGGAAAATTTAGAAAAACAAATTATGTATATTAGAAATCAAGTTTTTTCTGATGTTGTATGATGCTTAAGTGACTTCTGTAGTATTTTCGAATGTTTGGCAAATAATTCGATCCACTTGGAACCGAGCAATTGATTTTTAGCAAAAAAAAAAACTACCTACATTATTCTAGCCTGATCTAAACATGGTCAGGAGATATCAGTTTTTGTTTCTTTTGAACAATCTCGATTAAAATATTCACCAATCCATTTTTCGAATTTACGTGGATTTTAAGACTTTTTTTTATAGAATTTACAAAGAAAAATTAATAGTAATGATATATGTAAAATTAAGCTTGATATATATTGCACAATTAAATATGTATGTTCGTTATTTACAGATAAACAAAAATTGCGGCGCGTGCAAAATATTTTTAAGGACTTTTTCAATGTTTTTGTAATCAATCTCGATTAAGGGAAACGCTGGGTTGAGGGAGTAGCTCTTGCAAAGATTAGTCCCCTCTAGCCCGCGTCTACTGTACCATCTTTTAAAAATCTACGACGTACATTTTAATATTAAATTGTTAACTTTTGCCATACTTCTCAAACGGAAATATCAATAAAATGAAATAAATCGGATACATGTCCATACATACTTTGGGATACATACATATGTACATACATACGAGTGTGTATTTTGTGATGTTAACATACATATGTAGGTGGCACATTACAAATAGACTCTGCCCAAGTGAATCTATACAAATTAATCATAAACCGTTGCAGCTTCACTTAACAGATCAAGCAAAGAGTTTTTTTATCATATGTATGAATACCAACTATTAGGTGTTATAATGAGATCAGTCCGAAGATGAAATGGAACCAAACAACTAAATGAGGAATTACCGACATCCTTTTTCTATTATTGGAAAATGAAATAGAACTGATTAAAAAAATCTCGATGGCACAACATTTTGAATGGCCAATTCATCTTCGTTAGATTTACACGTACTCTCCAATCGTTTAATGTGGAATGTCCATTGTGACATGCTCAGCCGATAGGCTGGAACCTAGTCCATATCGTTAAATTTAGACGAAAAAATTTATCATAGTTGCCGGTGTTTGCCTCGCCAGCATGTTTTTCGAAGAGAGAAATAATGAAGAATGATGCTGCAAAAACGAACAGAAACCTTGTGGATGTGTTATCCACTGGTAATCCTCTTGTAGGCTAGCCTTAGGTTCTACATACATACATATATGTATACATATGTATATACTCGTACATACCTACATATGTATGTACATACTAACTTAGATCTGTATGCACATACTTACATAAGTAATACATACTTATGTATGTACATATGTGCTAGCATACATACACATGTACTTCTGCACTTCGTCGACAAAGATATTTTGCCCAAAGTCATCATTGGAAATGGTGCACAATCGCTTAGCATATCGTAATGGTTTGCCATTAGTAACTTATTAAAATATGGCCACCACAGCATGTCAATAATGGACCTACATAATTAGAAAATTATTTATAGAAGGATGTAAAAATATTTACATATGTATCTATACTCTTGTATTGCGGATCTAATAAATGTTCATGGTACCATTAATATTATAATCTGCAAAATTATTACCAATCCCTATTAAAATGCCTGATTTTTTTTCCAGTATTTTTCATAAGTATGTATGTATGTACATAGTATACAAACTCATAATATCTATATATTGTGACAGGGATGGAAGATTCATTACTATTATAAACAGTGAAACCGTAAGACACTTATAGTACGTTTCCACTATGAGCAAATCAAGTTGATTTGACGAAATTACTTTAAAGTGTTTCCATTATGTTTTAAGTTATTTCATGTTCGAATTTTCGACATTAATTTGACGTTTGTGTTGTTTATTTATTTTTAACATAAAAGAAACACAACTTTTGTTTAATAGTGATTTAAAGTAGAAAAAAGACCTATAAAAATGGAAAATAACATTGAGTTTTTATTAAATTATATTCAATACAAAAACGACTTGATAGCACAAGTATGTGACTACTTTTCAAGTGCAACAATTTTGTGTCAACGTCAACGCCAAATATGTATGTCTGCAAAGAAGGAGGAGGAATCGCATACAAAATAATACGAAAATACGAATTTGACATTCTGTTGGATTCTTGCATTTTTGAAATGTATTGTAGTCTAATTATATAAATATTATTATATAGTTTTCAAATGTACAAAAAAAATGTTCGTTGTTCAATGTGAACAATTTTCATTTGTTTTGACTATTTGCTAATTTGTTTTGATTATTGTTGACAATAAAATATTGAAACTCTATCATAAATAAAAATTAGATAATATATAATTACAGTAAAATATATTTTAAATCAATTTTGGAAACAATAACTATTCGATTGCAATAATATCTCAAATATATTTCAATACTAAATATTGTTAAACAGGAATTTTGTTTTCTTATTTGCCTCATAAATACAATCATTAGTGCTCAAAAGGCGTCTAATTGTACACATGTTGGAATAAAAATAAAATATATTCACATCGAATATAAATTGCTTTCTCCGCAGTTTGTATTAAGGCATACTAAGCCTACTATGATTATATATTTTGTAATTATATGATGGAATTCTCATATTGTATATGAAGGTTTTTCTATAAACGAGACCGATTGCTGAAGTGTTTGAAGTTAACGGCAGATTTATTTAGTAACAATGAAATATTCATATGTAAGCAAATAAATAAATATTCAAAAGATTGTATGGGAAAATATTACAAATTTTAATACCGAAAACTCGGCATTAGAATTTTATAAAACTACCTTAGTGAAAAAAAACCAAATAATAATAATGGATACAATTTAATAGCCGAAAAGCAGGAAAAAGATTTCAAAATTTTCTTAGTTAACTCTATTAATATATACGGTAATTACTGTCTGCTGGAGTCTTTGGAAGGAAGCGAAACCACAACTCTTAAGCCACGATTCTAGTATACTACGTCCATAGGGACACCTGTGTTCTTCGTTTGCAGAAAATAAAATTTTGTTGCATACCTTAGTATAATCATAGATTGTGCAATATAAAATTTACTCTAGTTTAGTGAAAGGTTCCATCTCCAGCACTAAATTTTCTACTTCACACTAATATATAATAGCATCAACATTTCCATGCCTGGTTTTTTGCATCAATTTCATTTTCTTCTTCTTTTGTAGTTTCTATTTAGTTCATTTTATAAATTTGCAGCGAGCGGACGTGTGCTGAGCATTTATTATATTCGAGTCGTATAAAATCGTTTAAAAGTTAAAAAATAGAATAAAATTGTGATAAAGCGAAGGCTAAAATATTATTAAATGAAATTAAAACAAAAGAAATCGTGTGAAAGTGTAAAATCATCTAAAACAAATCCTACATGAAATTACAACTTAACGAAAATTGATTTGTGTTTCCTTTTGTTAAGGTATACGTTTCCCGCTAGTTTGTATATGTTCGTTAAAAGACAAGTTATATATAAATATATACTTATATGTATGCATGTATGTATATATATACATGTGCACGAGCTCAAGCAACAGTCATAGTGTGTTTCAGAGACCTGCAACCGGTGATTAAAAAAAAATCAGATTAATCAAACACTCGAAAAACATGTCATTTTCGCTCAAACGTTCAAATATGCGTTTATCAACATTGTGTCTATTCTATTTTATGCTAAGCAAAATAAGGGTTGTTTGCGAACATGTAAATTTAATCTGTTGCCGCATGCCAGCTATTCAGTTTGAGTGTTTAAAAACTGTGTGTGCATGAATTTTTGGACAACTCTTCAAAGCACACATTTTTATTTAATCACATTCATGATGGAAATCAAAAACTTAGAGGCATTAATGCAAAAAGAATTAATGTGAAAAAGGCAAAAAATCAACAAGTGTACATTTATGCACAAGGTGCTGTGTGTTTATAGAATGGTTAGGCAACACGGTTGCCAGACTTAACAGTTTAATAGCATTTTTACGACGATACGCTGAAACAGATAATTAATCAAGAAATATATTTTTAAAATTATCCAGATTTTTACAATTATCATTTTGTAATTATATAGACATGTGTGTATATGTGTATACATGAAGGAGGTTATATTATAAGCAATGCGTTTTGTATTCTTATTTTTTGTTAAATACAGTAAAGTATTTTAAGCACTTATATATTAAACACTCTCACTGTCGCTCACAAAAATATAAGTTAGCCTAAATCTACCACAGCTACAACGGTGGTCGTGTAGCCATGTAGCCGTGTTGTCGTGAAAATAATCATTTTCATATAAACGTGTAAAAATTTTGCGCTGTTGAATAAAATAATGTTGAAACGGGTGTATTTTATTGTACAAAGATTTTTTTCTCACACTGAAACAAATAGATTTGTTGAATTTGCTTCGGTGCCGCCAACAATTAAAAAAAGCACCGAAATTTAAAAAAAAGCGCACCGCGCTCAGAAAAATACACTTAAAGACCCTTCTTTTTAAGTAATCTATGTACCAAACCAATAAAGCGGTATTATTCTTGGGAGTTAAAACCGACTTTAATTTCAGTAAAATTCAATAAAACAAACAAATTTGGCAAGGTTGAAGTATTTCTTATAAAAATAACAAGTTTTTTTGAATGAGTAAAAAATAATCCGATCTTTAAACGATTTTAAACCGAAAATTGCGATTTTTAAAGTTTATTGTAAAACCGACGTTTTTTGGTAACTTCGTATGGCATCCTTATTTCTCAACCACAATGTTTTAACAACCTACATACCTATACACTCAAGATTATGTGCCAGCATATATCATTGCATGATTTTTCTTAATATTCTTTGCAAAGAAAAGGCATGTTGAATAAATGCCATTCGTTTTTGTGTTTAATGAATGCAAACCCTCAAAATAGCTTCTGTGTTAAAATCTTGCTTGAAAAATTCATATAGGCATTTTTGTATTTGCCTTCCTAATGATTAACACAAATAAAGATTATGAGCGTACGCGCATGCTTGCTTATGTGTTGGTGAATAATTGGACACAAAAAAGTTATGCATGAGTGAAGGCATAAAAAACGTGATTTTTGCCTGTCTCTGGTGTGTTTAGTTCTTTCCTCTTCTGAATATTTGCATTTTTGGCCGCCATTCCTGTTTCTTTCGTATTTGTTTACATTTTTATAAGAGACATTGTGTGTTTTTATTGCATATTTTTCTTTATTTTCAACACAGTTGCTTTTGACAGTAGAAAAATGTGTTGTACAAGAAAATTATTGCCATAGTGTGTTTGTTTTAAAACCTGGATGATCAGTATAACCAGGCATTAAATATTATCATCTACATCATTATTACCAATCTCTACTAATATGTTTTTATTTTTCCCAGTATTTTACATTCATCTACAAATACGTATATATCCGACAGGGGTGGAATGTTTGTTACTAATGTTATATACTATCTATTGTAACAGTAATAAATAATATTAATTAATAAATCATATTATTAATAATATAATTACTATAATATTATTAATAAATAATATTAATTTTATTATTCACTATACAAAATTTCTATAGTAAAAGTAATAAATAATATATTAATTTTATTATTCACTATACATATTTAAAAATATGTGCCTCATAACTTTTTAAAAATTTTTTAAACATCTTTTATACGTATTTGCAAAACGTTATTTGTGACTCATATGGAATGAAAATTCAATTTTGAATCTATTCCAATAATGAGCATCAAAATAATTCGAATTACATTTTATCATACCTATAAGAATAGAAATTTTAAAACTCATCTATCATATGGAGTATGAATTTCATGTATTTTTTAAATACATATTTAAAAAACTCGAAAGAAACGATTAGCGTTAGAAGAAAACCTAACAAAAATATATTATTTGTTTTGTGCTTAGCTGTTCATAGATTAACATTTTCTTAGGGCTAACAAAATCCTCAGTGGGCTTCACCTAAAATTGAAAGCATTCATGAATACTTTCAAAGTGGTTGAAGTTCACTGAAGATTTGGTTAGGACCACTAAAATAACGATATATGAGCAGGTAAGTTATAACATATAATAAATTTTTTAAGCACTAAATTTTCAAAAGATATAACAAATAAATTTTGTATATAACAAATAAATTTTGTTACTGAAAACTCTGCATTGGAATAATATAAAAATTTCTTGGCAAAATCAAAAAATTCATGCAATTCAAGAGCCTAAAAGTAGGGTAAAGATTGCAATAAATATATATTTTTGTAAAAAAAATTTTATTTAACTTTATTAATATTTCCGTTAATTGCCTGTATTAAAATATATATTTTTAATAAGCAGCCTGCATGGCCGTTTTTGACTGTGTAGAAGCCACTAGAGTCCTTGGAAGGAAGCCACGAGCCTAGTATACTACTTGCTGTTCCATAGTGCATCTCTTTTTTGATGTTTGCAGAAAATAAAATTTTGTGGCAATTGTGTTACATATTAATTTAATTTATTGATCTACAAGCAAGAATTTTCATTCGATTGAACTTTAAATAGAATTATGTAAATTAGTTTGTGCTATAAAAAAATTTACTCGACTTTTCGCTCACGTGATTAAAGTAAAAATTACTTGTAATCATGTGTGATCATTCAAAAGTAACTTTAGCCTAGTGAATGGCTCCATTTCTAGCACTTAATTCTCTAAGTCAGTCAGCTTGTGAATTTGTAATCACATAAACGTTTACATCCCTGGTTTTTTAATTCAACTTCTTTTTTTGCAGGTTTTATTTAGTTCCTTTATATATTTGCAGCGAGCGGACGTGTGCTGATTTTTTATTGCATTCTCGTCATATATAATCGTTTAAAAGTTAAAAAATATAATAAAATTGTGTTTAAGCCAAGGTTAAAATATTATTTAATGAAATTTTAACAGAAGAAATCGTGTGAAAGTGTAAAATCATCTAAAACAAATTCTGCATGAAATTTCAACTTAACGAAAATTTCTATTTCCTTTTGTTAAGGCATACGCTTCCCGCTAGTTTGTACATGTTCGTTAAAAGCTTCTCTTTGGTTTTTTTCTTCGTTATTTTTTTCTCCATAGATGGATGCAAAACAGTGTGTTTGATAAACAAACGATGCGCAAATAGCTGAAATATAAAATAATGTATGTATGTGTGTGAGTTACAAAATTAAAATTCCGGATATTTGTTAGTTTTGTGTATGTGTGTAACATTATAATTGGAGATAGTTTATACACATATGTATATGTATATGGATGTATCTGCACGACGTATAGTAAAATCTAGTATAGAAAGTTTAAAAATATTTTTTCTGCGAAACTCAACATATTGATATCTAAGCTACCAGTAGTCAAAATTACATGGTTCCAAAATCATTATTAAAAATTTCTACCAAAATATAAGACAAATTTAATTCTAACGATTAAATTGTATAAAATCCTGTCATTTGAAGGAGCTTTCATACGGATACCTTTTTAGACTGAGCAATAACATTTTTTCTTTTCCTTTGCTGTTTGTTTATTTTACAAAAGTAGTTTATAACAATTGCAACAATTACAGTAATGGGTGTAAATAGTTCGTACCTGGTGTTCAAAATTTGTTCCCACTGGCAGTGAATTTACTCTTGTACAAAGTACAAGGAAAGCTATAATAAATACCATGACCCGTTTGTTTTTATAAAAAAAAAATCAGATAAATATTCTGTGGAAGTCTTCATTTCTATAATATATCATTGTGCGAAATATTAATTTAAAGTGATGTTAGTTTTCTATATTATTTTTGTATTATAATATTATTGGTAAAATTGTGATACATTGATTCAGCTTTAAAATAAGGAAACTTTAGTGAACTTTCAACTAATATGGTATTTTTTTCTTTTACTATTTACTTTATCAAACAGGTCGAACCTTATATGGAAAGACCCACAACGTAAAATAGATTTCTTCTTCTATTAGGAGAACAGGATATATAATTTTTTTAATGCAACATTTGCCAACAATATTTGCTTGATCAATTTATAAAAAATCTATATATTTAGCGATCTAATATAATTTTTTTTAATGATTTCACAGTGATTAGTATTGTTTCTTAATAGTTTTGTGCTTGTTAAAGAAGACTAAATTCTCTTTTTACCCCATAGCTTCCATATGGACACTTTTTGGTAAAACTTCGGCTTAGCTTCAGATATATGTAATTCAGATTTTTTCTAAATGTAAAGAGAATATTGAAAAATATGTGTTAATACTTTAAAAATCTAGATTAATAACAAAATGTCCATACTATCATTCTATGTGTAGTGAAAACCCTTTACCATATAGTCAACAACGTTTCATGATGAATGTTGCATTTATAGTTGTGTCTTAATTTGTATGGCTTAGAGTATGGAAAAAGTTTATTTCTATTTTTGTTTTTCTCCTAGAAATTCTAGTTCACTTGCATGGATAAACGTATGAGAGTATTTCATTCCAATCGGGACTAACATTACAAATATTTATGTGTGTACAGTATGAATGCACTTATATTTTTTTTGCTGCAGTTTAGATTTAAACTGAAAAAAGGAAATCAAGGGATAAAACTATAGTTGTTATAATGATTATACCTGTAGGCATTTATATTGAGGAAAGTAACATAATCGAAGTACTTGGAAAATTTAATCATGATAACCTTTAATGAGTCAAATTGAGGAATCGATATCAAATTAAAGAATCCATATGGTTTCTTTGGAATGGGACGTATAAGCTATATATATATATATATATATATATATATATATATATATATATATATATATATATATATATATATATATATATATATATATATATATATATATATATATAGCTTATATATATGTATATATATATACAGGGTGTTTTTTTTAGAGGTATAGAACTTCGAATTGAAATAAAACACAAGAAAATCTTTTTAATGTCCATCAATTTGGCTTTATTGGAAGGATATTTTTATGCCATTAACGTTTAAATATGATTTCGGGCATGTGGCCGCCGCGGCTGGCTCGAATAAAGCCAATTCTACAGGTCCAATTTTCAACCACTTTTTCGAGCATATGGGGCCGTATGTTGGCAATAACGCCACGAATGTTGGCTTCCAAGTCCTCTAACGTTTCTGGTTTGTTGGCGTAGACGAGCGACTTCACATATCCCCAAAGAAAATAATCCAATGGTGTCAAATCACACGATCTTGGTGGCCAATTGACAGGTCCATTCCGCGAAATTATGCGCTCATCGAATGTTTCCTTCAATAAATCGATTGTGACGTGCGCTGTGTGGCATATAGCGCCGTCTTGTTGGAACCACAACTCATCCACATTCATGCCATCCAATTCGGGAACAAAATAGTCGGTTATCATGGCTCTATACCGGTCTCCATTAACGGTAACTGACTCTCCAGCATTATTTCGGAAGAAGTATGGCCCAATGACTCCACCAGCCCATAGAGCACACCAAACAGTCAGTTTTTGTGGATGTAATGGCGTCTCAAGGGTCTCATGTGGATTCTCTTCACTCCAAATGCGGCAATTTTGCTTGTTGACGTAGCCATTCAACCAAAAATGCGCCTCATCACTGAACAAAATTTTGCGATGAAAATCAGCATCGAGATCAATCTCATTTTCTAAAATTGTTCTAAAATTTAGAACCTGGATGATCAGTATAACCAGGCATTAAATATTATCATCTACATCATTATTACCAATCTCTACTAATAAGTTTTTATTTTTCCCAGTATTTTACATTCATCTACAAATACGTATATATCCGACAGGGGTGGAATGTTTGTTACTAATGTTATATACTATCTATTGTAACAGTAATAAATAATATTAATTAATAAATCATATTATTAATAATATAATTACTATAATATTATTAATAAATAATATTAATTTTATTATTCACTATACAAAATTTCTATTGTAAAAGTAATAAATAATATATTAATTTTATTATTCACTATACATATTTAAAAATATGTGCCTCATAACTTTTTAAAAATTTTTTAAACATCTTTTATACGTATTTGCAAAACGTTATTTGTGACTCATATGGAATGAAAATTCAATTTTGAATCTATTCCAATAATGAGCATCAAAATAATTCGAATTACATTTTAACATACCTATTAGAATAGACATTTTAAAACTCATCTATCATATGGAGTTTTTAATTGCTGTATGAATTTCATGTATTTTTGAAATACATATTTAAAAAACTCGAAAGAAACGATTAGCGTTAGAAGAAAACCTAACAAAATATATTATTTGTTGTGTGCTTAGCTGTTCATATATTATGATTTTCTTAGGGCTAACAAAATCCTCAGTGGGCTTCACCTAAAATTGAAAGCATTCATGAATACTTTCAAAGTGGTTGAAGTTCACTGAAGATTTGGTTAGGACCACTAAAATAACGATATATGAGCAGGTAAGTTATAACATATAATAAATTTTTTAAGCACTAAATTTTCAAAAGATATAACAAATAAATTTTGTATATAACAAATAAATTTTGTTACTGCAAACTCTGCATTGGAATAATATAAAAATTTCTTTGCAAAATCAAAAAATTCATGCAATTCAAGAGCCTAAAAGTAGGGTAAAGATTGCAATAAATATATTTTTGTAAAAAAAAATTTTTTAACTTTATTAATATTTCCGTTAATTGCCTGTATTAAAATATATATTTTTAATAAGCAGCCTGCATGGCCATTTTTGACTGTGTAGAAGCCACTAGAGTCCTTGGAAGGAAGCCACGAGCCTAGTATACTACTTGCTGTTCCATAGTGCATCTCTTTTTTGATGTTTGCAAAAAATAAAATTTTGTGGCAATTGTGTTACATATTAATTTAATTTATTGATCTACAAGCAAGAATTTTCATTCGATTGAACTTTAAATAGAATTATGTAAATTAGTTTGTGCTATAAAAAAATTTACTCGACTTTTCGCTCACGTGATTAAAGTAAATATTACTTGTAATCATGTGTGATCATTCAAAAGTAACTTTAGCCTAGTGAATGGCTCCATTTCTAGCACTAAATTCTCTAAGTCAGTCAGCTTGTGAATTTGTAATCACATAAACGTTTACATCCCTGGTTTTTTAATTCAACTTCTTTTTTTGCAGGTTATATTTAGTTCCTTTATATATTTGCAGCGAGCGGACGTGTGCTGATTTTTTATTGCATTCTCGTCATATATAATCGTTTAAAAGTTAAAAAATATAATAAAATTGTGTTTAAGCCAAGGTTAAAATATTATTTAATGAAATTTTAACAGAAGAAATCGTGTGAAAGTGTAAAATCATCTAAAACAAATTCTGCATGAAATTTCAACTTAACGAAAATGAATTTCTATTTCCTTTTGTTAAGGCATACGCTTCCCGCTAGTTTGTACATGTTCGTTAAAAGCTTCTCTTTGGTTTTTTTCTTCGTTATTTTTTTCTCCATGGATGGATGCAAAACAGTGTGTTTGATAAACAAACGATGCGCAAATAGCTGAAATATAAAATAATGTATGTATGTGTGTGAGTTACAAAATTAAAATTCCGGATATTTGTTAGTTTTGTGTATGTGTGTAACATTATAATTGGAGATAGTTTATACACATATGTATATGTATATGGATGTATCTGCACGACGTATAGTAAAATCTAGTATAGAAAGTTTAAAAATATTTTTTCTGCGAAACTCAACATATTGATATCTAAGCTACCAGTAGTCAAAATTACATGGTTCCAAAATCATTATTAAAAATTTCTACCAAAATATAAGACAAATTTAATTCTAACGATTAAATTGTATAAAATCCTGTCATTTGAAGGAGCTTTCATACGGATACCTTTTTAGACTGAGCAATAACATTTTTTCTTTTCCTTTGCTGTTTGTTTATTTTACAAAAGTAGTTTATAACAATTGCAACAATTACAGTAATGGGTGTAAATAGTTCGTACCTGGTGTTCAAAATTTGTTCCCACTGGCAGTGAATTTACTCTTGTACAAAGTACAAGGAAAGCTATAATAAATACCATGACCCGTTTGTTTTTATAAAAAAAAAATCAGATAAATATTCTGTGGAAGTCTTCATTTCTATAATATATCATTGTGCGAAATATTAATTTAAAGTGATGTTAGTTTTCTATATTATTTTTGTATTATAATATTATTGGTAAAATTGTGATACATTGATTCAGCTTTAAAATAAGGAAACTTTAGTGAACTTTCAACTAATATGGTATTTTTTTCTTTTACTATTTACTTTATCAAACAGGTCGAACCTTATATGGAAAGACCCACAACGTAAAATAGATTTCTTCTTCTATTAGGAGAACAGGATATATAATTTTTTTAATGCAACATTTGCCAACAATATTTGCTTGATCAATTTATAAAAAATCTATATATTCAGCGATCTAATATAATTTTTTTTAATGATTTCACAGTGATTAGTATTGTTTCTTAATAGTTTTGTGCTTGTTAAAGAAGACTAAATTCTCTTTTTACCCCATAGCTTCCATATGGACACTTTTTGGTAAAACTTCGGCTTAGCTTCAGATATATGTAATTCAGATTTTTTCTAAATGTAAAGAGAATATTGAAAAATATGTGTTAATACTTTAAAAATCTAGATTAATAACAAAATGTCCATACTATCATTCTATGTCTAGTGAAAACCCTTTACCATATAGTCAACAACGTTTCATGATGAATGTTGCATTTATAGTTGTGTCTTAATTTGTATGGCTTAGAGTATGGAAAAAGTTTATTTCTATTTTTGTTTTTCTCCTAGAAATTCTAGTTCACTTGCATGGATAAACGTATGAGAGTATTTCATTCCAATCGGGACTAACATTACAAATATTTATGTGTGTGCAGTATGAATGCACTTATATTTTTTTTGCTGCAGTTTAGATTTAAACTGAAAAAAGGAAATCAAGGGATAAAACTATAGTTGTTATAATGATTATACCTGTAGGCATTTATATTGAGGAAAGTAACATAATCGAAGTACTTGGAAAATTTAATCATGATAACCTTTAATGAGTCAAATTGAGGAATCGATATCAAATTAAAGAATCCATATGGTTTCTTTGGAATGGGACGTATAAGCTATATATATATATATATATATATATATATATATATATATATATATATATATATATATATATATATATATATATATATATATATATATGTATTGTGCAATAATTTCCTAAATAAAAAAGTTATCAATAGACTTAGTGAATGCAAATTTGAAAAGAATTTCTCAACTAATATAATTTTCTTGCTTAAGCCTACTTCTTACTGAATTTTACGCTCCCATTAAAAATATGTGTAAAAAATATGTACAAAAATTCATTTGGAAACTATGTACATATAATTCTTAACATTTATTGCCTATTACTAAAGCAATAATTAATGTTTAGACAATTATTTGGTCACGAAATTTTTTACATTTCGTATTAATCGTGATCTGTAATCAATTTAAGTATTTATTCTACGTTTCTATTTGAAAATGCATGAATTTGTGTTTATTTAAATACATTTCTCCACAAATGTAGAAATACATACAGATGTCAGATGTTAAATGATGTATTGCAAAAAATTAAAGTTTCGCAAGATAGTTTGCAGTGAATACTGAACTCCACTAACATTTGGAAAATATCTAAATTTGTATTTAATTATTGCTTCATAATTTTGCTCTATACGTATTTTTTATGAACTTTCGAATTTTAATATAATTGTAATTGTTTGTTTATTTTTTTTAATTTACGAATTTTAGATGCATTTTGTTTTTGTATTTAGATTTTTTTTAATTATGAAAATGCTAAATTGGTAAAATATTCATTTTTTCGCCCAGAGTTCCAATTAATTATATTTTCCTATAGTTTTTAAAAATATCCTAAGTAATTCTAGCATCCTTAGCATTGTTATTTTCCATTTTTAATGCATTTTTAATTTTGCTGAAATTTAGATTTATGGATGAATTTTGTTTTATATAAATTTTCGATTTGTAGCAACATTTCTGATTATTTTTTAGTTCTTTTGTTAGAATTGCAATTTTCAAACTTTTTTATTTTCATTAAACGAAAGACTTTTGTGCACAAAAGACTTTTGGACTTTGTTCACTGTAATATACAAACAGGCATTCTTATTGCAAAATATCAATTATTGAACAATAATATTGCAAATGTATGTGTACCTCAGGACTCATTCTGAAATTAAATATAATAATGATATGTTCTAGGAACATGTGAAAAACTTTATCTGTGTCTACTTCCATCCTTCCCTTATTGTTTGATTATGATGAGCTGCAACTCTTTAAGCATTTTTAATTGCAAATCACGTGTATATCTTCTA
This sequence comes from Germaria angustata, assembly GCA_963681545.1. Taxonomy (NCBI): domain Eukaryota; kingdom Metazoa; phylum Arthropoda; class Insecta; order Diptera; family Tachinidae; genus Germaria; species Germaria angustata. The sequence goes on from OY812998.1 coordinate 110,486,992, forward strand.
TTTCTTTCTAAGTATACAATGTAATTATCGTTAACATCTTTGTACTAAAAAAATTACATACTTACTACTACAAACATCTTCCTTTCTCTCCCCAACTTACTTGAGATCAGTTTTTGTTGGGCTGGCAAATTGCATGCATGTCATGTATTAAAGAAGCTCATGAAAGAATCTTTAAAGAATTATCAAAAGAGGAAGAAAAACGTCTTAACTGTTGCACTTTATATTTGTTGTTGTGTTGCATGTAGTTTAAGATGTTTGTTAATGTAAACTGTTCATTTCAAAGATATGACTGAGTGTGCTTTTGAAGAGTTTACTTTTTGTTCCTATTAACTTATCACGCATTATGTATGAGCTACAAGAATGAATGAAATGTTGGGATCAACTACTTATTTTTCTATATTTTTATATGGGTTGCTTGGCATGGCTTAATGTTTTGCAAATTTTGCCATTTGATGTAAAGGGTGGTTTTTTGCAATGTAAACAGAAAAATAAACCACCCCTATTATATGTTGATATACAGCGCTGTTGAACTGAACTTGAATATTTCATTAAGATTTTCGTTACCGTCAGGCTTCATTTCTTTGAATTGAAAACAATGTTTATTTCGAAAATCAATATATTAAGGATGTTGCAATGACTACATTTGAAATATGTGTGTGAATGGAAGACTTGTTAATGGGTAACTTGGGGTGTTAACAAGCTTATGGTGTTGTAAAATTTTTTATCAGTGAGTGCAATTTTTTTTTAACATTGATTTAATTTAGTAGGTAGTAGTTAACAAGAATCATCAATCTTAATGATTATAAGATCTTGGCATCAATAATGCCATGAATACCGGCATTAGCACCAGATTCTTGATGAATATTTGAAATTTTAGGTGGTTAAATAAAGAAGATTTATTAATAGCTTACAACTAGAACATTCGTGTTCATATATTGTTATTCTCAAGGGCATTTAACCAATGTATGGAAAAGTATAAATTGCGTTGAAAATCATCAATAAATGTGTGATAAATATTTTGTTTATCGAAATTATGTTGAGCTTGAGGTCTTTAAAAATATATACATATTTTACTAGACAAAAAGTCTTTTCTATACTATAGTTTTAGGATTTCAGTTTCTTTATTTACGGCAAAAAGAACAGGCATTCTTAAATGTAGCAAGTGTTTTAACAAAATAGATCTGCTGAAAATTTTGTTATTTATTTTAATGAAATAAATAAATTCACAGTTGAAAAAAATTTTATTTCAAAATCTTTCGAAATCCGTATTAGTGAATACAGTGCCCTTGAACAAGAGATAAAAATACTTTCTTTCAAGCAAAAGGCAAATCTATTTTAATAAAGCAGAATCAACTATTCATATAATCCTTGAACATAGCTGCCAGATAAATGTATGGCGAGATCGTAAAATTTTGAATAAAAAATGCCCAAAAGGAGTCACCTGATATATCATATGATATATCACGTTCTAATGAAATCAAGTACAATTTTAGTTTAAATAATTTTTTATATACAATATTTGCTTTCAAATATGATTTTTTCTAAAGAATTTCTATGTTTTGTTTGATTAAAATTAACTTTTCTAAATAATCTTCCTACGTTTGTTGAAGAGATTGGAGTTTCTCATTTTCATTTCTGGAAGTTTGTACCAAAAAAGTTGTATACCATTTACTGGCCTTCGTAGACTAGTAGGTAGTGTACTAGACTCATAGTGCGAAGGTCCCAGGTTCGAATCCTGCCGCAGAACTCTGGCAAACTGCCAGATAATTAAAAGGAGCGCACAACAAGCCTTCACTGGCTTAAGTGTATGTCGTATGACATGGGTAATCACACCCCTCTAATCAACCTAACCTAACCTAACCTGTATACCACTTCAAGGAAAAACGTTTTTTATGTTCAATAATTTTAATTGTCCAAATTCCAACTCTATATCTTTTCTTTCACATAGAAGGAATTATTGTCTTCGTTGATTATATCTTGGCGACTCATTGTGCTTGACAATTTATCATCAAAATTAAATCTTACTAGCATTATATCCCACAACTTTATATACGAGTAAACGGTGGTGCTACTTTTTCCTATTTCTTAATTTTTTTTTTCTGACAAAATCTATAAAAAATTTTCTTCAAGGTCTTAGATTTTTTTTAAATCTGTATAGAAGTTGTCAGCCCTTAGCAAATTCATTTTCAAATAATTACTAATTACAGTTCTCAGTAATTTTTACTATATAAATTTTGTATTTCTTTGAAATATTTTGTTTACATTGTAATATTAATAAAAAATTATTTAAGTAAAAATAACATGGAATTATTTATAATTTCCAAAATATGTTGAAAAGATCTTTATATGTAGAATTTAATTTATTTCAAATCAATTTGCTGATAGTTTTGTAAGTTGCTTAAACGAATTAAAACAAAAAAATTTTGACCGATTTTAATTTGTAAAAATCGTCTAATCGTAAAAAAGCTATTTTTGGGTGCCAAAATTGTGAAAAGTACGAAAAATCGTCAAGTCTTCCCAGTATGACATTTGATAGCTTTTCTTGTGTCAGTGTTAGGAATATCTTCTAAAACAAAATATCACTTGGTGTCATGTTCACTGTAACCTCCTATTTGATACGAAAGGAAAAAAAAACTTTAAATACTTTAAGTTGATTAGTTGAGTATATTATTTTGTTAATATAAGTATGGCCTCAATAGTTATACACAAAAATGAATTTAAAATGTTTATCTATCGTTATTGGCTTTTTAATACTTTGCTTAAAAATCTACATATGATTTTTTAAATTATTTTGAAACTTCATTTAACAGTTATAAGAAAAAGTCTGACCTTAAAAAAATATAAATTTAGACTTTTTGATCGTTTTAGGACTTCATTTTGTAAATCACCAAGTCACAAAATTTAAATATATGTAGGTATGTATGTAGACAGCAAAATTTAAAAAATTTACGAAATTTGTTTTTGTTTCTCACAAAAATTCGAAAACCGGTTTAGGTAGTCAAAGCAATATGTGAAATTGGATCCGTTTGTTGGGTGAAAAGTTTTTATGAGAAACAAGCTTTTAATTGTATGTTTTCTGCATATAATTTTCATCTAGTGACGTGATTTATAAAATTAGGCCCTTAATGTTTTCGAAACAATGTAAAAGCGACCACAAAGTGAATTATAATAATAACTTATAGACACAATGCGAAGTTGTCTACATCATCAGAAGTTATTTTTAACGCTGTCTCTGCATGAATTGCATCTTTTCGAAGAGATATTCAAAAAGTCTCCAAAAAATCAATCCCTTGAAAATTAGGATATTATTGAAAATCATCCCAAATTTTTAATTTAAGTCTTAATGTGTTTTTTTCTAAATACACAATGTACTTATTCAGTAAACTATAAAGTTTTTAATACATTGATAGATTTTTTAATGCTATATTTAATTAAATTAGTTATGGGTTTAATTTTGTATTTCACCTAGAAGACGCGTAGCGTTATTTTAATGCAAATTGTTGTTTTTCAACAAAAAAACAAAAACATTTGTAATAAAATAACGGAAAGCTTCATCTTGGGGAAATTCAAAATATGTACTTAAGATTTTCTGGTTCCATCTTATTTTTATTTTTAGAGAAGTGTTCCCAAATAACCTAAAAAACCATATTTCAAATGTGAAGAAAACTTTTAAATTTTCGAGTTAAGTGGTTCGCCAACTTTGTGTTTGAAATCTAGTTTGTAGTTTCGTTACCCATCGGATTTTGATAGTAAATTAAATCACAATATGATATTTAAATTGCATTTATAACATAAAATATAACGTAAATAAATAATTATTAAGTTGAAGTACAACTTTTAAATCTCTATTTTCCATATCTGCCTCCATACATTCAAACAAGTTGCAGTTGCTCGCTAACAAACTTTTTTGAACAACATATTTTATTCGATCTTAACAGAAACACAACTCAACATGTCGAAACAGTAATGGGAAATTGAAAAATTGAAATGATACTGATAAAGGAAAATAATATATTTAATATTTTCCCTACTTATTATAAAAAATTATTTTCTTTTTAAAAATCACCCAAAGAACACAATGATGGGAACCAATTTCTATTATTACTGCCCAGTATTCTGAAAATGATTGAACAATTCTTTGTTATTCTTCCCAAATATAATTGTGTATCCTAGTGCTATATCAGTTAATGTTTTTCTAAGAAATTTTGATATCAGAAATTCCAAGAATGGCAAGTTATGCTGATAAAATCAGTGTTGCCAGTGAAATTTCGTGAAAGATACATTTTAGTTTTCAAAAAGATACATTTTTTTCCCAAAAGGATACATTTTGAAAAGAAAATTTAAAATCCATGTTTAACAATGTATCTACATTTTTTGGCCTTTTTTTATAATAATTTGTTTATTTTAATATTTAAGCTTAATGTCTTTTATTGTTTAACAATTTTTTTAAATAATCGATATTTCGATACTCATTGAGTATCATCTTCAGGACAATTTTTTAATTTTATTATTTATAAAAAAAGAGAATTGTCTGAAGATAATACTCAATGAGTATCGAAATATCGATTATTCAAAAAAAAATTGTTAAACAATAAAAGACCTTAAGCTTAAATATTAAAAGAAACAAATTATCCATGTTTAACGTTTAACATTTATTAACATAACATTCTTATTTCATATTTAATTTTTTTTATTTTATTTTTTTTTTTTTTCATTAACCATCCATTGTACTCTTTTATTAACAGCCATTTATCATTAAAATTGTACATTGTCTTTTTTGGAGTCAGGTTTTGCAGTCAGGTTTTTTAGTTTTCTTCTTTCAATTACAGGATTAAAATTGTTTTATTTTATAAAACTACTAGCTGACCCGGGCAAACGTTGTTTTGCCTTCAAATTTTATTTTCACTGCAAGTCTGGTTTCGTTGCAAAGTCATAGTGGATTGATATTTCGAAGAAGAATGAAAGGTGCACCAAATCGACATAGCAGTTATTGTTCAAATACCGGTATCGGGCTAATTAACGCCAATACACGATGATTAAGGACCCAACGCCTTCAGCGAAACACAGCATAGGCTTATCGCGCTAATCTCTATCGGCAAAATACAAAATAGTAAATATTGGACCACCTGTCGTACGAACTTCAAACTACACAGAAACACTCCTCACGCCCCATAGAGAAAGTTTGGTCAAAATCGGTCCAGTAGTTCTTGAGTTACGGTGCAAAAACACAAAAAAAACTAAATATTGCGCCATCTGTCGGACGAACTTCAAATGGTCAATATGGGTCCAGTAGTTTTTGAGTTTAGCGATCACGAACATACACGTAATTTTTATACATATATATATGTAGAGATTATACGGTCTGAAATTATTAACTGTAAAGATCGTTATTGTTTTCTTCTAAAATTTCATCTTAACATATGTATGTATATACATATGTATATGTACACAAGAATAAGCAGACGACAGAAGAATTTAGAAAACCTAACAACAAATCATGTACATGTAATTTTTCTATTTAGTTGTCACTGTTTTTTTAGTATTCATAACGAAGTGATAACTTTAAAAAACTTTGTCAGAGACCGAAAGCTTAATATTTTATTTCTGTACATTTTGCGTACAGATTCAAAAGATACGAAAAATGTCAGTATTATACATGGTACCTGAAGTCATCAAAAGATACGAAAAATGTATCTTTCGTATCCTAATGGCAACACTGGATAAAATTATTTGAAATTTATTCTGGTTGTCAGCTTATTATTATTCGAATAGCATTCAATTAATTACTTTTATTCAAATAATATTTGCAATTACTTCAGCAGCTATGGTTTTACTCATAGAGAATTCACTTGGACAAATTACTTCAAATAAAATTCGAATTATAGGTATATAATTATATATTATAATATATATTATAATATATGAGCCAATATCTCATCAATGTCTAAAACGATATTTTTATCAATATCTGGTCCGATATAGATATGTTTTTGTCTTCTCTACGGATGTTTTCAGATTCGTATTTTTTGATCACTAAATTAAAAGTTCTCTAAATCTTTTTCAAGAAACGTTGTTTGGTTGAACGCATGAATAGTCAAAAACTACATGACAGGGGATTTTTCATAGAAATCATTATAAAAAGGATTATAGTGTTGAGTTTTCCATCACTGTGTTCAACATTTGTGTGTGCATTTTGTTGTAAGAACAACAACGAAATATGGCTGCATTTATCTATCATACCCAACTTCCAACCAAAACAATTTCTCTTGAAAGTGAACTTTGTGAGATGGCAATACCTGCCTAACATGTTGTTTTAACATGTTGTATGCTTCAATGTGTATGTACATCAGGGAAATAAACAATTGTTTTTGTTTTCCTACTTGTTGTTTTGTTTTGATTTTTTGTTTTTAACTTCTGCTATTGTTTGCCATAAGCTACAGTGTTGCCAGTAGAAGCTTATGAAAAGTAGACAATATACCATATGTATATATGCATTTTTTACATGCCAAAGTTCAATTGAAAAATTGGTTTCAAATTATAAAAATTAAGATTCGAAGCGATGCTTTAAAATAACATGTGAAAAAATTTAAGGTCAATAAAAAAGATCATTTCTAAATTTTGAAGTTTATTTTTAAAAACGAATTTGTTCTTATACTAAAAATAAGTTATAAGCAAATTTCACAAACTATTGCACGCGATTTTCTGATTTATTACCAAAAATGAAACTATACATCAAATAAAGACAATCAGAAATTCATAATGGATACTTTCGAAATGGCAATGGAGCTATTTACTCTTTTTCAACTTAAGTTACAGATATATTTACACACATAAATGTACTGCAAATTTTTGTTGAAATTTTGCTTTTTGTAGTTTGGGTTGCACTCTAAAATCTAATTCCTTAAAAAATATTCAAACTCTGTATATTTTTTTAAGTAAAACTTAGATGTATATGTTATTGAAATGAGATTAAGTTGAAATATTCAGATATCTTACAACTAGGGATTCTTGCGTTGTATCCATATCTTCAAATCTTGTATTATCCTTTTAAGTTTTCTCCAACATAAGTCGTATTCTTGAATTCAATTTTGGTATTTTTAAATTCGGTTCAACTAGGGTATAATATATATGGTGGCAAAATATAATATAAATATATATATATATATATATATATATATATATATATATATATATATATATATATATATATATATATATATATATATATATATATATATATATATATATATATATATATATATATATATATATATATATATATATATATATTATATTTTGCCACCATTTTATCTATAAAAATCCTAATTTAACAACATTACGCAAATGTTGTTGTGTTTTTAAAATTGTAATACTTTATTCTTTTAATTTTTAAAATACTTACGTACTATATACATACCTTTCGTAAGGAATTTTCCTAGTTGTTATGGGTATAGAAAGTATTGTAATAAATTTTCATAAGAGTACGTTGTTATCAATCATTAAATTTCAATATGGTGTCAATGGTATAAGATTTCGAAATATATATTTTTTAAATATGGTGTCTAATCGGGTTCTTATTTTACGTATCCAATGTCACAGCCGCCCATGGCATGGGCTCAATTTTGCACATATCGATTTATTCGTGTCAAAAGGTATTTGTTATCATCCCTGTAGAGTGCTCATCGACCTTAAAGGTTAATACATTATCATTTATACAGGTTATTTAGGCTTTGAATTTAAGTTGAGAAACTAAAGCGAAAAGGAAAAAGAAAACTGGCATGTCTTAAAATTTACGAAAAGTGTAGCTACTCGGCAACACTGTTGTGTTCTTTCATTTCACTAACACTGCATTAACTAAATACTACATAGAGACAGACTGGTTGTTTCTTAATTATTGTGTTGTTGTATGACGAGTTCGTTGTGTGTTATTTTGTTGTAGACAAGGGGCTTGTGATAATGTTTTGCTTAAGAGCCGGTTTAGTCCTAACGTAGATTTTAAACGTAATACAAGTTTTTCATTGTGTCGCGTGCTGAGTTTCATACATTTTGTTTATTTTACTTCTCTTACTTGATAATTTACTACGGCCGTTCTTCTATTTATTTTTTGTTGTGATGTACTAGCAAACAGTCTTCTTAAGTGCGCGTCGGTTCATAATATTAAAAACAGAATAAGAAACAAACGCCATTACAAACACATACAAATTTACCTGCATAAATAGGTATAAAATCAACGTCAAAAAGAAATTAGACAACAACAAAATACAAAGGTCTTGTGAATCATTTCTATTTACATACATACATATGTACATACATATGTACTTACATAAGTTCTACTTATACTCGTATGTACGAAGATATTGTTAATTTTGCAAAATTTTGTGAGTAAAAAATAATCAAATAAATTTAAATGAAATAAAAGTGTTTAATTATGTATGGATGTATATGGCATCAAAATAGTTATGATGGAAATATAATATAAAAATATAAATTATTGTGGTGGAAATTTAATATGCAAATGCATGTACATATGTATGTGTATGTTTACATACTGTTTATGCATGTGGGTATTTACATTAAAAAAGTGAAAAGAGCATGAAATACAAGCAAATTAAAATTACTAACAAAAATTGTTCTAAACAAATAAAATTTCTTTGAAAAATGAGTGAAACTCCTACAAACTCAACGAACATGTCACGCGAAGAGGAAGAGGAGGAGGTGCGCACTCTTTTAGAGCGTCACCAGGAACGCATACGACTTGATCTTACCAACACTGAACTGTTAGCGGTTTTAGTTAAAAACTCAGTACTAACGCAATCCGAAGAGGATCTGCTTTTAAAGCCTCATAGTGCTAATGCTCAGACAGCATCAGCCCCCTCTAGTTTGGCCTTAACAAAGCGAAAATTAAGTGCCGTTATAAGTAACACTAGCGGTACTAGTAGTAGTGCGGGTAGCACTACAAGTGCAACGCTTGCAAATAATAGTGTGAGCACCTCGCGTAGTGCCAGTGTTGTTGGTGATAATGCCGAAAGTGATAATCGTTCGATTACACCCTCTGTGATCAATCAACAACAGAATTCGGATAATTTATGTGATTTATATGGTAGAAAAGATGAACTAAATCATCATATATTGAATGATGCTGATCTTATACGTGTGCAATGTGCCAATTTAATTGACATCATTGCCAAAAGTGGTTTTGAGAAATTTAAACAATTTTGTTATGCCATCGAGAACGAGTGTCCCCAATTGATTGAGGACTTGATAAATGACCGTCTCAAATCTGGTAAGTAATTAATTTGACTTTATTATTTATTTTTTACTTTAATTAAATTTGTAATTGAATGTGATTGACAGTTATTATATGTATGTATGTGTGTACTATATATGTATGTACATACGAGTACATAACATGTTATAAAAAAATTATATTCATCGCTACGAAAGAAAAACTAATATTTTCAGTTGATCCAATCATTTGTTCTATTTATTTGATTTAATGATAATTTATGCTTTAAAACAAGTGAAAATAAAGTTCAAGGACCACATAAATTAATGTGACTAACTAATGAATCACTTTTTTTGTAAAATTTAATTTTTTTCGGAGAATTTTATTTTGTTAACCGATTATTTTTCTTATTGGTATTTCGATTTCTTTTATTTTGTTTAACGATTGTTTTTCTTAGTGGTATTTCGATTTCTTGGTGAACTAACGTTTGACTGAAATTAATTTTAATCAACATTTTTAATTTAGTTTTAATGATTCGCCATTAAAATTCTCTAAATTTTTGTGAATTGTAGTTTTTGTGAAATTTTGATGTCATAAATTTAGCATCCCAAATTTTAGTTAAACACATTTTTTGGGTAGAATTTTAATTTTTTTGATAAATGTTTGTTGTTGCGTAAATAAACTGAAATAGTAAACTTTTTCTGAAATTTTTATTTTGTCCCTGTGACATATACATACATATATATTTATTTTTTGTGAAATTTATCTTTTTTAGTAAAACTTATACTTATATATCGAAATAATGACTTCTTCTATTTTGCACACACGCTCGTATTTCTTTCAGAAAAACCTTTTAAAGGGATTCAAAATTCAGTTATTGCCAACTTTGTCGCCATAAAATTTAATTCTTGCACGTTTTGATTTTACAGCAATTTTGACTCCACTTACTTTCCAAATATGTATGTTCAAGTGGTTTCTTAACCACTTGTAGTGTTATACAAATTATGATTAAAATTTTATGGTACATGCGACAAATAAAGTCTTAATTTAATTGATCTGGTTTTTATATTTGTTTGCTAATTGAGAGAAGCTTAAGAGTAGGAAATAGTGTGTGTAGTTTTGGTTCGTTTTGTTTAAATTATTATTATTTTTTTTAATCTCAGCTTTTGGCTCCTTTTAATGAAACCATAAATTATATAGATAAATATATTATGAATATGTTTTATTTTGAAATTTTTGGTCTTATATCATTCAAATTGAATACAGCAACTCCGCTAATAGTTTCTTAAGGATGAATAAACTAAATTCTAAAAATAAGCCCTTTTTCCTTCTTTCTTGAGTCAATAACATGATCTTCTTGTTTTATGATTATGAGCATTGATCGTTCAGTTTTCCGATTCGTACACTCCATCTCTGTCAATATTTAAATAAATATCGCAATATTTGCATTGGGTGTGTAGAAAGAATAGGAAAGTACTCAAATCAGAAACAACACATCATCACCCCAGCATTCCTTCCAACCAAATAAAACATAATTTCAATAAGCGTTTCTTTTAGTGGTAAGAAATAAAGTTTATTAGATGCAATTAAATAATTTATTACTCAAACAGTGCGTCTAAATGTATCCTTCCTTAAAATAAACATAAACAGCTTATTTTTAGTATTTCTCTTTTTTTGCAAGTCTACATTTGTCCAATTTTTTATTCCTTCCAAAAAATAAGATTTGCCGAGGTAATCAAAATATGTATGAGCCATTTCTTCAAATTTGGAAACAAGAAATAGTCACTTGGGGCTAAATCCGAAGAATAAGCGCAGCCTAATTCATAGAATTATCAATGTGGATTATACCGCGTGCAACCCACCTTGACCTTCTATGGCGCCGATTCATCTCGAAAAATCCACTGTTTTGACTGCTGTTTTCTCTCTGGTGTTTCGTGCACGTTTACTAAACAACCCAAAAGCTCGTCCGTGTTGCGGTTGAACAACACCAGAACAACGAAGATATAATTTCAAATTAAATTCTGCTGAAATTTTTTGAATAGTGTCTATCGGTTAGTTATGGATTCAATTCAATGCATTTGCCGATTGTAGAAGCCGATATCCTATCCCTGTAGCCAACTAGACTACTCAGACGCCCGGTAATTGATTTATCTTTAGCATGATAAATTGTTTTTTTTTTGTTAGAGTTTTTCGAATAAGTTTGCGGCAGATAAATGTTGTTGATGCATGTGTCTAGACGTAGCAATAAAAAGGTGGCGGATCATCATAGCCAGGTAATAGGTTTCTTTTGTCTCTAAATTGTGAATGTCATATAACACACGTATGTATGTACATATATATGTACATGTAGTGCATTTCGTTGCAACCTGAACACTGTGGCAATTCTAAAGAGTCCAATTTGAATTGCTAGGGGCTTGACCCCTAGCGTCGTAACGAAGACATTGGCTTACGCATTGATTTTTTATTAAAATAATTTCCTGTATAGACAGCAAAATTGAATTAAATGAATGAAAGAAACAGATAATCTCCAGTAGAAACAATTTCATATACATACATCCATACATACAAATTTATATACATATGTCTATTTATGTTACAGCAGACATCTCAATTAAAAAAACGAAAAGAATTCCTTGCATAACATTAGAAAATTGTCTCAACAGATTAACAACGCATCGGTTTACTTAAAGAATTCATTACGTGTGTTAAAAAATGGAATTTATTTAAATATATTTTAGAGTTTAAAACTAGTTACGAAAAAAAGTGCAGCAATAAAAAACATACTAAATAAAGGGGACTTTAAACTCTTAAAACAAGTTAAAGGAAAAGAAAATCTTAAACTTCCTTTCGCTCTAAGTCAAAGAAGTAAAAATGCAATACTATAAACTAGAGCAAACGCTTTTGTACTCGTAAGTACAGTAAAGACTGCACTTTTGTGCTCTATACGCCACTCCTTTTAAGCCAAACAAAATCTGCAGTATGAGTACAGAAATGTGAAATAAGGAAACTTAAAAATGAACATGGCATGATCTTGAAGTTATTCGTTTTTGTCTTTACAGTCCAGACGTCTTCATCAAACAATGATATGAAAGCATTTACAAGATCGCTTTCAGATAGATAGAAGAAAATATACATTAATAAAACAATAAAATCAATACATGTAACCAAATGTAAAACCACTATTTCAATAGAGCAAATCAACAACACTATTTACGAGTACATACGAATATGTAAGTAGAAAATCGCTGTAAAAGAAATTAGCATTTATTGCATCAATTATGACCACAACTGTCTGTCTGATAACGATAAGACTTCTTATGTCTACGATGCTGCAGTCTACGCTAAAGTTAACAAAAAAATATAAGCACAATAGTTGATTCCCTGGCCAAATTTTCTGCGGTGGGTTAAAAATTGACATAATTCGTCTTATTCATTTAGAAACATATACAACAAAGAAAGCTGCTATATTGACTAAAATATATCGAGCTCTTACCACGAAGAAAACTTAAGTAACAGAATATTTGATTTTCACATTTTTATCACATAGTTTACGATCACTAGTTCTTAAAGTTTTATAGTCTTTAGTAGAAGCAACACAAATTTACTCGTAGAGCAAAATGAATTTTGCAGTGGCCATACAACTTAGTGCAAAGGCAGTTAATAAAAACGCTCCTCCTGTAAAATTTAGTTTTTGTCCCTTAAATTTTTTTGGTGTTTATAGCACGATTCATTCGGATTTAATCTTTAAAAACTTAGTGACGAACAGACTAAACCGGCCGTCTCTGTTTCTTTAAGGATTTGTCATAAACTATTTTTTTCAATAGTACAGACAATGAACGTACGAAATGTACTTTATTTTGTAAAGTTAACTTTTAAACTCCCTTACTACTGCGACGACTTTCACGAGAAGCTTCCAAAATTTATACGCGATATCTTGAAAGGCATATATCTTGCTTCTAACTGTTAAGTGTATTGGATTAGTTCTAACCTATAAAGTTATTTAACCGAATTCAAGTAGACAACATTCACGCCTGTGAAGTAGCGGTATTAAAAGTGTGTATTTCACTCTTTTCACCAAATGAAAACTAGTTTGTGGCCCTTCAAGTCACACTGTAAATGCTAGAAGCTAATTCTGCTAAGTTGCACAACGGTGCAATACGATCGTCATGTTAAGGTTTTACGAAAACCACTGCAAGAAGACATCCATGATGACAATTAATAATGAAGTGTGCATGAGAAAATATGCTTTCACTTACACTCACTGTTTTATTACACCCATAATTTTAGCTTTGATTTCCGTTAAACAGAAATATCGAGCTTAAAATAATATCTGTGGGCATAGGGAATAATTGCTTAATTCGACAGAATGAGTTGTGATCTGCCACATCAAAAGTACTCCTCAGCAAAATTTCAAATCATGTTGAAAATAATAAGCGTTAGTTAAAACCAATTTTCTAATATTATTTTTTAAACTGGGATTATTCGTGAATGCATCACTGCGCTGTATTAGAAAACTAAAATGCCATCTACCAAAAATATGTTTAATATAGAAGGAAAATATGAAATAGTCAAGTAATAAAAGAGCACCATTTGGCTTGTATCGGTGTAGTGAAGAAAGTTAGCTTTTATGATGCATTTACGAACATACCCATTCCTTGTTGCAATGTCTAAATAGACAAACCTGTACATTTTTGATTTTATAAATGAATCCAAATATCATAATTACTCACGTATAGAATTCGTTAATAAGAATATTGGGAAGGAAATCTAACGAAAGCCAGTTTTCTTATTTGGAATAAAGGGAACGGTTAAGCTCGGTGGAATGGGAATTTAGTTTACGATTACGGGTAAGAAGTTTTTATATGAAAATTATCTAAAATTATTAGGAACATAAAGTTAATGTAAATGTATACAAAATGTGCTAAAGAAAGGATTTTTAAGAATAATAAGAAAAAACAAATGTTTTATATAGGTAAGCCAAAGTGCACCATACGTCAATAGTTTCTTCGCAACTAGTTCAAATATGCCAAAACGTTTGGGCACTTAACTCAAATGTGCAGGTATATGAGGCACACTTAAAAACTTAAAAATATAAATTGATTGATTTTGAAGAATAAAGACAGAAAATAGAGATATATGAAAACTCCTGTGTTCCCAAAGATTTTCGATGAGCCTAAAGTCTAAAATTCTAGTCTGAACGAAGCATGTCATTGGTAGATAATAATAATGGGCATCACGCCCACTGTGAGGGAAAATCATATCAAAATTTTTGGCGTAATTATCATACATATATTTATATTGTTTATAAGTCCTCTCTTTAATAACTTATTCTTCTCTCCATTTGGTCAGATAGTACTCAAAATCATGGAACATAGGTACATACATACATACATACATATGTGAATAATACTAACTCGGTTATGATGGATTGGAGGGAGCATCATATACAATTTTCCATTAAAATAAGGTATACATAAATTTGGTTCCTGCGGACTTCTATGTATAACGATAGTATATGATTTGATCTACAGACGACCGATCATGCAATTTATTTCTTCAAAACATTAGAACTTCATATGTTGTAATGTTTTTTTTATTGATAATGGCAACTCTGCCTCATTTACTATTAACAACTGTGGTCCGTTTAGTTTATCTTAAATCATGAACATCAACATCACCACATACGGAATATGGCCATGTCTTGAGGTCTTTCCACAACAGAAAAAAACTACCTGTGTTTTTTTTTACTAGGAAGTAGGCAGAAGCCAATGCATTTGAATACAAGTAAAAGCGGAGATCCAAAGAATAACAAACCAAAAAGACTGCAACAAAAAGGAACAACGAAAACAAGCAAAAAACCGATCTAAAATATTATCAAAACATAAAAGCAAAATAACAGAGGAACCATTCAACAAACAGAACAGAGAGAAAAAATATATGTATGAACAAGATACAGATGCGGACAAACAAATAGA
Organism: Germaria angustata; assembly: GCA_963681545.1. Lineage (NCBI taxonomy): Eukaryota > Metazoa > Arthropoda > Insecta > Diptera > Tachinidae > Germaria > Germaria angustata. The sequence continues at coordinate 110,502,193 of OY812998.1, forward strand.
AATATACTATTATAATGAAAATTTTTTTGGTATTTGGTTATTCATTTTATCTCTGTGATATGAACGGAATAATATCATATCTCAAAAAAATAACACGCTTGTACCATTAGATCTCCATGTACAATCTTTACTAAAGCGATTGAATGATTGTCCTGATGGCGGCCATATTGTTGAAGCTACATCTGTCAAATTGGCTGTCATTTATTCAGTGTGCTTTATTAAATCATCATGGACTGATATAGCGTGCAACAAACACATGGAAATGATAAAAATTGTTTTATCAAAATAGGTGTTCTGTTCGAACAACGTTCCGCGCACTTCGCCCATTATGCGATCGCCATAATCGTCCTCCGTTTCCGAACAAATGGTTATGTCAACATAGAAAATTATCGTAATTGGGAATATATCAATCCACGTGAGATCCAAGTGCTTCCAATACATAGCGAAAAAGTCTCCGTTTGGAGTAGATTTTGTTCTGTGGCCGTTCTCGATCCATAACTTTGAGAACAAAATTGGTCGATGATACCAACCAAAGACATGTGGTTTCACCAGGACAGCGTTACGTGTCGCAGAGCTCATGCCACATTGGATACTTTACACGAGCGATTTGAGGCATGGTCACTTCATGTGTAGGTGGTGTGAACTGGCCGCCGAGATCTTCCGATTTGACGCCGTTAGACTTTTTATTGAGGCATTTTCTTGGATCGCAGGTGAATGCGAATAAGAAACAAAACATATCGGCCTTCAAAGGGTCAATGAAAGACCCGTTATATTAAAAATATCAGACCTTAAGAAAAAATCTAAAAGTTTGTAAAGAGAATAAAACCAGAGAAATATGTATGCCTACAGTTCGTAATGTTTAGATCACAGTTTTATGTTTGTTTAAATCCTCGCCAAGAAATAGTGTGTAGATAAGACACCTTGTGGTTATTTGTATGTTTGTGTTGTGTATACATGTACATTTCAGGCTGCTCGTCTTTCCTTAAGCCTGTTGTTCAGTTTGTCGAAGGCAAATGTTTTTCTTTTTAAGCCGTTGTCGCAGTGATCGTGCGGGGTTCTCATAAAACGTGATCAAGGGTTTGTTTCTTTCTTTATGTTTGTTCTTATAGTTCGTTTTCATTTTCTTAACAATATTCGTTGCTTAAACCACGTACATATGTATTTTAAGTTTTGAAAGTAACTATTTTTTATCTTTTGTGTTTTGTTTCGGCATACTATTTGCGTATAATACCACTATATTTGTTCAATGTTAAAAAAACTTTAATCCTTCTCTTGTTTTTACCATAATCATTATTGGCGTAGGAGTCTCTTTGTTCCAGGGGGAGAGTAAAAGCTAATTGTTAGTGCAATGGTGCCAACTGCTTCATTTTTGTGGCAGATCTACATATGTACCTCATTGGAGTACTCAACTCAACTGCTTCGTTTTTGGTATCTCATTTCTAAAGTGAAATGATAACAATGAACATTTTTTATGAAAAAACTAAGCACGGATTTTTTCTAGAGATTTTTGACAATCCTTTTCTTTTGAAAAACCATAAAAATGTTTTTGGCGACTTTTAACGTTTTTCAATTGTCGTTTTGGCAATGGAATTTTTCGTTTAATAGCTAGTATAGATTACATGTTTGTGTTTTTATGTGAATGCAATGGTATATGGCATGATCAGAACAAAAGCTATAAATTTATTATAGATTCATAGTCTTTGATCAGACCATGAAATCTCACCGTCAAAAGGATAACAGCTACTGACGTATTCACTTTTAAGTTCATTTATTTGTTGTCCCTAGTTTTTTCAATTATGCCTTCAAATGCATTAGACACGTGTGGATCTTAAATACTAAATATGTCTAAATGTGAATACTAGATATAATAAATAGTATAACATCCACTTTTTCAGACCTGGACGGAGAATACTAGCAAGTATTTACTGCATCACATCTTCAATCAGTTAAACTAACCTAAAATAGGAAAAAGTTTGGTTTGAAATGCTCATCCTAACGATGCCTTTCAGTGCGAAATATTTTAGGTTCATCAATAATTGTTTTTTGGGTTACTGCTAGAAAATGTCAGTGAACCAAAAGCAAACTCAGTCCAAAATGTTTCTTTAAAAATCTATAAAATAATGAAAACAATTCCTTCCAGAAATTACCTTTCTACGTCCATGAGAATCGTCTGAGTTGAGGTTCATAATCATCTTTCACACTATAATATGAATGATCATTATCGATCTTTGTTATTTTCATGAGCTTATAATTATATTGTATTCTTTTCATATTCTTTATTATTTACTATAAATTTTGCAGTTGTTCTTTCTTAATAGTTTTTATTTTCCGATTTGAAGTCTCAGATGTGTTTTGTAGTTTCCTCTATCGTCCGGTATATCTTCGACATACATATGGATATATTTTGTATGTATGAATGTTTATATAACAAGGAGATTGGATAGTATTTGAGAAATCTCAGTTTTATTTGCAGCTGTTTTATATACATATGTATGTATGTATGTATCTATGTACATATATTCGTTCTGATCTTTGGGTTAATTAATGCCAATAAGGTGACCAGCAGTGTTTATAAGTCATTTATGAATATTATCAAAGTTTAAAGTTCACATTTTATAAATTATAAGGAATTCGTTCCAATTGAGGTGATATTATTCTTTAGCAGTGCAATTGTAATAAATAAAATAAAACTCGAACTCATCCTTATATGAAAATGAAGTGTATTATTATGCTGTTTTATTACGGAGTTTTAATAAAAAAGTAATATAGACTCGCACGTAGATGTTGCATATTATTGCGTAAGTTTATCCCTAATATATAACAGTTAACAGTTCTGATTGTTCTGAAACTAAGAGGGTTTTCTAAAGTTTAACAATTTTTATAAATTTGAGCTTGTTTTATTATTTGGCTCAATACGTCCGCCATACCAATTACACACACAGACAGCTCATGTAAATGGCACACAACTTCAGATTGCATAAAGCGCTTCTACAACAGCACCGAGAGGTACCATAATGTCGGAGGGGATTCGCCGTGGCCTAGCCCTGTGTTTTTTCTACTGCTTCCTGATAAGATCATGATCGTACGTTATCAGTAAGCTCGAGATATTTTTGGGACTTCTCCACCACAGAACGTAAAACATTTAAGGTGTATCTAGTACGATCTGAAGGTTTTATTACTACCCTGTGATGAGATTTTGCCACCCCGAATTGATTTGTAAACACCAGAATTTGAAAAGGTTCTACTCTACGAGCTGTTACTGCCGGGCTTCTATTGTTCAAATGATTTTTCCATTTTTTATGTTTCTTAAAAATGTTTTTGACTTCAATTCTAGTGAATCAATGCAAATTCATACCAGATGAAGTTACCAATACAACAAACATAATTCTCTTATTACTCAATATAAAAAACAGAAGACTTTAATAAGAAAGCAAAGGAAAATATTCAGAATTAATCAAAACAAATTAAAAAATTTTGACATTGAACAATGAAAACATTTAGAAAAAAAAAACGTTATCAGCTGCGCGTTAATAACACCCGTTGTGAATTCGCCTTGCTAATGACTATGAATTTGTTTGATTTTATTTTGTCCAACTTTTTTGCGGAAACTTCGATTCGATGTTAAATAATCGAACCAATTTATAATTTTTAGCCGATTTGAACGTTTTTGTGTGCAGATTTTGTAACATGTAAATATTTTATACAATTTTTTCAATATCAGTTAATCGATAAAATTAAAATTTTTAATCGAAGTTTTTATTAATGTTAGGAAAACCTGTGCTGATCACCAAAATATCAGTCATTTTTAAATAACAATTTTCTAGATTCCAAATATTAACGATACTTCTGCAATGTGTTTCTGCAATTTATTTCTGTTTATTTACAAGACGACGCAAAAGTAATGTCATAATTTAAATTGGCTGACATGTTTGTTTTGCGAGCAATAATTCAAAACGAGCGCAATTATGCATCGACTCGGGAGGTGGCCATTTGAGCGATATAATTTTTTCCAATTAATATCATTTTTACTCAGAACATTAAATATTGAAGTAATGGATCTAAAATATATTTCCTTGATCGGGTCTTCAAAAAGTATGGACATTTAAATACATATCAAATGTATCTGCTAAAGTAGAGTGAAAATTATTTGATTAAAACAACTTTTCTTAAATAGTCACATTCAACTGTTCCTTACATCGATGGACAGCTGTATGAAACTTAAATTGTCAATATGCCATAAACTTATAACCATATGCATGAAAATAGAATCTCGGAGAGAATTTTAAAAAACATTTTCTACGGTTTGGTCCCAGTTAGATTATATATGTATGTATGTATATGATCTCTTTTCATTTACAGCACTATCTCTTCAATACCATTAGCAGTATCTAATTCATTTCGTTCAGGGCTTAAAGAATCAAATTGAGTTATTAGTGAAAAGCCATTATGAGAGTTACTTGTCTATTTTTTCTTTAAATTTGTTTTCTACTTCTAACAATTATTTATTAGTCAATTTTCATTTGTCTATCTGGACTTTAGCTGAAGTCTTTCTCAATCCGATTTTTTATGATTCTCTGTTGTTGTCGCTTAATAGTTTTTCCAATATGTGCGGTGGTACTACAATAAACTTAACCCACTTACAGTCTCTGGAAACCAGTTTGTTTAAATCTTTCGCTTTTTATGATCTCTTTGTTTACGTTTTGTTTTGCGCCATATTGATATCCACTCACATGGCTTTTAACTCTGAAGAAATAAAAAAGTAAACATATTTAACTCACTTAGAGTATGAATCATCGCAAAGCCTAGTTTTTCTTTTTTTAGCTTGAAAAAGGCACAAGTCTTGCTTTAAATTTTTTTATATGTATTTATTTATTTGTTCTTCTCCCGGTTCAGGAAACTTGTGTTTGTTGCATGCAACAGTTGTTTAATAGTTTCTGTATTAAAAGAGCCTTAAATAAAAACAGTGCGATCGGCTTGTGTACTCATGCATTAAACTTGTTATGGGTTGGAAAGTACTAGTTGCTTGATTTGTTCAACGATTTTGTTTTTTTTTTTTTGTTCTCTGGTTGTAAGTCTTTTTTCTTAATTGGACTTTGTACCTTTTTGTAAACATTTGGATTCAATAAATTGATTGAGAGGAAGAAGCATTTAGTAAAAACTGAATTGAACGTAATACAATTTGAATTGTATATTTCAGTTTTTCCGCAATTTTTTTTAGAAAGTGTTTCCTTACTTTTGTAAGCGCATCAATAAAGATAGGGAGATAAATATTATATAGATTCTACAAACTGTTTTGGGTCCGTTTTGTCAGTGAAAAATATGTTTTCAATTGTTAAGGGTTTTCCTATTCCCCAGCACAGAGCCGCTTTGCGACTTTATGCATATGTACATATGGTATGTAAGTATGTATGTATATATTTTGGAAAATTAACAAAGTTTTTGAATATGGACATTAAGAGCCAGTTTACGACTCTAAACTTATTTAAGAAATACCACTTAATGTGCTTCTTAGAGCCCCGTCTGGATCACTATTTCTACATATATAGTGGGATATACCTATAACTCTCTATTTTTCCATAAAGACCAGTTATCCCTCCGAGAAGATAATTAATACAATTGCTTTTTTGTATTGTTTTGAACGTTTTTTTCCATGTCCTTTTATTTTACGTACAATACCTATACTTTGGAGCACCTGTTCCATGTGTTGGCGTGTATGGATCCGGTCCCACTTCCTATATTATCCACATTGCTTGAAATTTACCATCACTGTTAAGTGGCTAAGATTACTCTGCTACTTAAATTTAAATTTATCTTCATATAGTATTATTATTATTATAAATGATCTGACCTGTTAACCACTTAATTATATATTGTAAATCAGTTTAAAATTTTTATTCTATATTCAAACCGTTAAATATACAAATAATAAATGTAACATCAAGCAAGCTGTTTCTGTTCTATTGTGAGTTTAGTAAAGACATCACTTTGCGAGGGTGGGGCAACATGTAAACGCTGTTGTCTATTAACAAAGGAACATATATTTTGAGAGGGCAAATGCTGGAAAACATAAACACTGAATTTGTAGAAGAGACATGGACAAATGATGACAGTGGACCGATTGATATAGCCATTAAACCTCAACTATTTGTGGATGAAATTTCAGAAGCAGTGTTGCTGAATGTCGTCCGATATTTAAAAACTCTGCTTGTAAATATATCCATCCAGCAAAGACTCGTTGCGAAGCTGCAGTCTTAATGCTTTTATTAACATAGAGCCGCCCCGCAAAGGAAGAGGCTCTATGTATCATGCCATGCTTCCGTTAATATCATTTGAATTGATTCTTAATGCACTGGCCAGTCTGTTTTGAATTTTCAGCTGATGTGTTCTCCCGCACAGAAAAAACGATTGCTAAAAAAATTTCAAACAAAAAATTTTCTAACGTAAATTTTATCATCAGTCAAGCTTTTTTATTTATGGAGTTTCTAGAATTAAAGAAAAATCATTTTTTTCAGTTAATTTAAAGTTTTTTTTTTTATCTAAATCCCCGTTCACACAAATTAAAACAATTTTGTTACCTCAAATAAAATTTAGTTTTCTCTGTGCAGTCTCTAGTCAATATTCCACATACAGTTTTTGCGAAACCTAAACTTTTATTTAGGTTTTTGTAATGTTGTACTGTTCACCAATGCGATTGTTCTTTCACATAGTGATTCATTATAATTAATGCTAAACTGTCAGATGTCAAACATGGGACTGAAAAAAGGCGTTGAATTTAAATCTAGATTAAAATTTTCAACACCATTTAGTATTTAACTCGGTACACTTTCTCATTTATAAAAAATGTTTCAAAACAAACTTTCAAAAACTATCTTAATTTCCTGCTTTTAAAATGAAATTAACTGTTATTTATTAAAAAAAAAAAAACATTATCATTATTTAAATAAAAATTACACATTTTCAATGCACTCGTACTTTTATTAAACTCAAAATGTGATTATATAAAATATCAGTCAAGACTTTCTAAAGAAAGAAATTCAAAACGATCTAAAAAAATTTACAAAGAAAAAATACTCACAAGATAGAGATTTTAATTTCAATTATAATTTTTAATTCCATGTATTTAACAAGATAATGATTTGTGAGAGCAAACAAACAAACAAAAAAAAAGTAAATGAACATTGAAGCAGCATGTCATCATACAATTAGAAATGGTAATTGTTTTTCAGTGCTTTTTTAAGAGAAGGAAAAAAATATATGATCTAATAGTACATATTTGCATTTTTCTTAAAACGAATTTAGTAAAATTATGATAAATATTGTGTTATTTTTATTTTAGTGCTTATGCCAACTCATCATTATTCCTTCAACCATTAATGTCTATTATGTAAAATAAGAAAACATATTTATAATTTGTCAGAGTAACTGAAATAATTTTTAAAAATATTTTCATATATGAAAATATATGGACTAGTGGTTAGTTTACTAGACTAATAGTTAGAGGTCGCATGTTCGTTCCCTGCCGTAAACTACGGGTGTTTTCTGCTTTCTTCTTTCCTACTCTCTTTCCAATTTTCCATTGTCTATATATATTTCTGCCTCCATAAAGAAAGCAAGCGAAAGCTGCTTGTTGAAACTAACCTAACCTCATTTACAACTCATTGGATAAAGGTAGAAAGGTAAAAAAATGTAAAATTTTGTGGTCAACTTATAAAAATTACCCATTTGTCCCCCTAATTAAAAAATAAAACCTCCTTGCAGGATTTTGCGCCCTTTCATAATATAAACGCATACTGCCTATTGAGGAACAAAAAAAGGTTCCATAAAAGTGGGGAACTCGTTTTACATATTACCGAAAGTCTCACATTGTGATGCATTTTTTAAGTTTACAATAGAATAAAAATAGTTGTCTGAAATGGATTTAGCGAACATAGTAACAGAGACCTTCATTCGTTTGTAGTAAAGCAGACTAGAGTCTTAGGTGGGAATTGAACCCACAGCCTCCGTACTGATAGGCTAGTATACTACCCGCTAGCCAACCGAGGTAATGAGCTTTTCATACAATAGAAATGTGAATTATTTAACCCTGAGTGCAACAAAGAAAAATTAACATAAAATGAACATTTTCTCTGTTGAAATAATGCTCATACATGCATACTTATGTTTAGAACAGAACACAAATTTGCAGCAGGGAAAAAGCATGTGTAACATTTTTTTAGAAGCGAAAACGCCACAAATTACCATATTTTTCCTCTTTGAAAGGGCAAAAAATTTTATGATTTTATTTTGCAAAAGACAGTTTCACATTGATTTTTAAGAATTTCTATTTAAATAAACTTTTCAAAAAATTATTAAAGTTTAATACATACTGGTCTTATGAATCACAAGAGGTAACAAAACAAATTTCCTTAATTACACACAATTTGATATAATTAACAAAAAAAAAAAAAATAATAATAATAATAATAAATAAATATTAATCGCAATTATTTAAAAATTTATTAGATTTTTTTACTAAAATACTCGTAAATCATAATCAATATAATCATCTTTTAACATAAAATTTTAACATAAATTACTAATTCATTTTAATGATTGAAGAGTTTTTGGCATTTGCTGATTCCTGAACTGTTTCTTACAAAAAATCGTATTTCGATTTTGGAGCCACGTTTTTTGTTTTAAACAATAAATATTCCTTCAAAATTTATATTGAATTGTGTGAATAATAAATTTTATTTCAATTACTTCTCATGTGTTAAAATATAAATTTATGCAAACAAAGTTAAATTATGACAGAAAATAAATAATTTTTGATTGAGCACTGATGCACAGTGGGACGATCTCAATGAACATGTATGTATATAACATCCAACTACAAGATATATCTACAATTTCCCTACTAAAAGCAGAGCTTCCAAAAAGTCGTGTAAAAGAGTAGCGGTTTTAACATTTGATTGTCATTGGAAAATCTTCTACTTCAATATAATTAGAAATTCGCAAAGCAAATAATTTCACAATAAAGCTGTCATAAAGTTATTTATCACTTAGAATCAGTTTACGATGGAGAAGGATACAAACTTGCAAATAGTAACGATTTGTTTTTCTTATGTGGAGTTAATAGGCGCAGTTAGAAATTGCTTTGAAAATAATGTTGTTTCTTTACACTGGCTTGTAGAAGTAATTTAACTTCCTGTCAACTTAACTGCCTTAGAAGTCGATATAATACACTGCCTGTGCAATAAAAATATTGTTCCTTAAGAAGGAGTTAATTTTTTTTCATTTTCATTATTAATCAAGTTGCAAACTGGTGTTTGCAATTTATATTATCTTTGATTACCGGTACCAAATTTTATTTTATGGACCTTACCTTAGAATGGAATACGTATATAACTTTACCACTTGGGCGTTTTTAAGCCTTAAATACCAAAAAAAAACTGTGTGCATTTAAATTATTTAAGTAAGCTTTTGGCTATGACTTTGCTGGGAGCATTACAACGATGGGGACAGTTAGAGATTCAGCCCTTGAGGATTTTTCTGGGGGCCTACAAACCTTGGCTATATCCCATAAATAAGAATTATGTTCATTTGATTTACAATATATAAAGTTCCACACAAATTTACTCCACGAATACTATGTCATATATTAGAAATTCAATAAGAAGGAACCAAATTTCGGATAGTAGACTTTTAATTTTCCCCTTTGGGTTGCTTAGAGCCTTCAAGATGGGCTTATATGCAGCTGTGATTATAACAAATATTCTACACTATTATGTAGGTTATTGTCGACGGTAGCAAATTATTTGCTTTTGCGTGCTCGTTGTCGACAACAATTCGCTACTATTGCCAGCCATTTTTGAATACTTATTACAATTATTGCCGACAACGAGTTTGTAAATGCTAATTTTTTTTCTGTCGGATAGAAGTAAAGTCGACGGTAAGTTATATAATAGGATTGTGTTGACAAAAATGAGAATGTGCAATCTATTAATAATTATTTTCTATGAAATTGTAATTAATTGTTTTTTTTTAGTTCATACAATTTGTCTTAAAATTCTTTGTTTTTTTTTTTAACTACCAAACCACTCCCTTATTTAAGTAAATTTATAGAAGTTAATTATATTTTGCGTTCAGCTTGTTATTTTTCTATTAAAAATATTTAATTATTACAATTGCATGAATCAGTATGTGTGCAGTATGTGTGGTCTTAGATTTTACAACGAGAACTCTTATTAAAGTAAAAATTCTCACTCATGTAATAAAATATGAACTATGTACATGAATTTATGATTTTGTTGGCTGGTCGGTCTCATTTGTTGTACTCGTATCTTGTCTGTGGTCTGTACAGACGTTGAATTGTAGTTGTTGTTTGTTTAAACAGTTTTCAGCAACAACATGCTCTACATGAGTTTTGGATGATTGTGAAGTGTTTTTTTTTATCTGGGCAGTAATTTAAAAGTAAAGAAAGTGTTAACTTTTTTATGGTTACATCACTTTTTATAATGTCTATGACAAACAATTTGTTATGGCTTTCTTCTGAAAGCAGCCACATTCTAAATGTAATTATGTCTTGATCTTTTTTTATTATTAGATTATCGTAAGAAGATTATAAAAGCAGTTAGAAGGGCTACTCACAGATTGGAGCTATAAAGCTCCTCTGCAGAATGGCATGCAGAGTACATATCAAAAAAATTAAAGTTGATCTTTTATGTCTCACACTGAAATTTTAAATAAAATAATGGGAATATAATCAAAGTATCCATTAAAATACCACATAAAAAGACTTATAATAATATTTGCAAAACATGATTAGTGTTTTATTTTATTTTATATAATAAATTTTTTTAAACTAACTCTATAGAAACTTATTACTTCGGATTGTTGTCTCAGAATCGTTTGGAATTATATCGGATCATCCAATAGAGACTTACGAACTTTGACAGTTGATAGTGGCCATATTGCTAAAGCTACATCTGTCGAATTGGCTGTAATTTATTCAGTGTGTTTCGCAAATCACCATGGACGGATATAGCGTTCAACAACACGTGCAAGTGATAAATTTTTTTTATAAAATAGGTCTTTTACTGGGAAGTATTTATCTCTCTATTCGCAACTAGATTCCAAAAGCAAATAATTTAACGCAATCACATCGACCCAATTATACATACTGACTCAATTATACATACGAGTAAAGATAATACATTGTAATGAAAATATATTGCTTGTCCGACTTTCCACAACTAACGGATCACAATCCATGACATTCAAAGCTCATTTAATCCTTTAGAAATTCTATGCTTAAAGCGGTTTAGTTTTATTGAAGAGTTTTCCCTTTGTAATACAATTTTTTCAATAAAAGGGGAGCAAATTTTCAGAAAGCCTTTTTTTAACTTTTCTGTAGCGTGTCATATTTAAGATCGAAATCTTATAAATTTAGTTGATAAAAGACGAATATTTACATAATTCTTCCTTTCGAGTCTAATAATTTTGGGAACAGTGTCCCATCTATTGAAATTAAATTTGTTGGGTGAAACTACTTTAAAAAATTCCACAATGTCATGTTTATTACTTTAACAAACAAATATGATAATAAGCTGATTTGTTTAATTTATATTATTAATCACATGAAATAAATGCAAATAAATACATAAAAATATTTTCTTTAGACTTGATTTAAATAGATTTAAGTATATATAGTATGTAAATATGTACACATTATTCAAAAATTATTGTTAAATATAAAATGTGGTTCATACCCTACTACAATTCTAACTCAACTCATTGGCCAATATAAATTTGTTTCTTCCAACGATTTTTTTCGTATTAAAATTGTCATTGCCTCCACAGACAGACTCTCTCGCGTTGATAAAAATAACAGATTTCTGTTGAATCAACTGATTAGCATATTCAGTAGAAATAAAAAATAATTTAGCAAGTGTTTGGTTTTTAAATTAAAATCTTTGTTTAAATTATTTTTTACTGCTAAACTTTTTTACATCTCATGTAGTTTTTTTATGTTCATGAAAAATTTATTATTTGTGAAACTTGTACAAACTGGTTATAAAGAGGTTTCTAATAAGTCTGAGCCGATATTGATTCCAAGTGACGACTTAATTTGTCATGGCAACGTCTTTCAAATGTATTGTTTATTATTCAAACACTGATGCCAAATTACTGTGGCAGAAAAGCCTTGGTTTGCGAGAGATGAGAACGCACCCACAAAAACTCGCGACAGTCTGTGTTACTTTAGATAAAGTTTGAGAGGACTATCAAACATGAGGGTTTAACCCAAACAGCTGAACTTATTGAGAGCAACACTACCTCTGCTCATCCCTTTGGCATTTAAGCCTATGGCCATCATGACAATTTTTTACGATCATCTAAATAAGTTTTTCTACTGAAAAATTTTCTGTGAACATCGCGGTAAAGTTTCTCTAGAAAAGTACTCTATGGTCATCGCGACAAAATTTTCTACAGAAATTTTTTACGACCATCTAGAAAATTTTTCTGTGAACATTGCGATAAATTTTATCTAGAAAAGTACTCTATGGTCATCGCGACAAAATTTTCTACAGAAATTTTTTTACGACCATCTAGACAAATTTTTCTATTGAAAATTTGTACGTGGACATCGCGAGAGGTATCGCTACATATATATATGTATGTATCTTCGGCGATGGATAATGCGGTACATATATATTCCCCCTTATTATGATTGTCGACGTCGACGTCACACCAAGTCGACATCAACATATTGGCTATTGTGGGATCGTTATCGAGAACTATTAAATATTATTGATAGGATATTACTACTACTATGGCTTATAAAATTACAATTGGCCATCAATATTAGTTAATTATTGCCTACAAGGAGTTCAGAACTGCTGTCTTTTTTTACTGTCGACTTGATATGACGTCGACGTCGACAATCATAATAAGGGGGATTATTACTCTAAATGGTGGGGATAGACTTTTTCTTAATTATCAAGCAAATTTAATCTGAATTTATGCAAAAGTGTCACTGAAAACTGTCATCGTGTGCAGTTAAGGGCCAAATAAACAGCAAATATTCAAAATTTTACGTTTGTACAAACAAGTTTTAGAGTGTGTTAACAATTTGTTTCACAAAATTTTTTTTTGTAGAGTGCAGACATCGCGGAAAATTAAAAAAATTAAAGCAAACAATTTTTTTAGTAATTGTTATCGAAATTCATAAATCCTTATCATGGCAATGGAAGATAAAGTTAAAAGACTACAGCAATAGAATTCTAAAAAAGGAATTATAATCACCCCTATCGTGAACGTTTTTCCCCTCGAAATAGTTTCCCTTTTACCCAAGTTGCAATCGTGAATAATTTTTCCCTTCAAATGTGCGAAATGTAATTCAGTGGGGAATAACATGCACAAAATTATTCCCATTAAAAAAATGCGCCATATCGTGAACGACTCTTTCAAAATTATTTTTCCCCTTTTTTGTGTTAGTTTGTTCACTTTGTTTTCTCTAGGGAACTGAATAAAAATTTAACTGCCTGGCCCACGATGTCGAACGACATCGTTCGATTGCATAAATACGTTTGAAACAGCAACAAATTTTAAAATGTTTGTTTTTGGTTTGAATGTATTTAAGCACGCGAACGATGTCGTTCGACATCGTGGGCCAGGCAGTAAGTAATTTTTATTTTCTTTCGAATATTCTGATTATTTAAAATTATTTTTTAGGTCGAAATCAACAAATAAAGTGCAAAGCGACATCTACTCAATAGAAAGTAAAACAACCGACCCATTGCTAGTGGTTTTGTAAGTTTCCAAAAATGTGATGGGCGAATTCTGGAGTTCTCTTGTAGAAGATCTAAATAGTGCTGGTCCTCCTCTGAAAAGAATCCGTGTGTGGAAGAAGGTAGTCTTGTTTTATATATTGTACATTTTTATACATACATACATAAGTATATAACTTGTATTAGGTGTGTATAGACCAAAAAAGGTATGTCCGGTCAAAGGCTGCCGCTAATTTGAAATGCCAACGGGAAAAAGGAGGTGGACCATACAATACCAAAAGTTTGTCAGTTAGCGAGCAGTGCATATATGAATTAATAGGAATGAAAGAGACGGTAGATGGCTTAGAAAATTCCTTCAGCTTTGGTTTGCCAGAAGACTTTTATGGAGGAGAAAACTTGAATTGTTAATTTAATTATTTATTGATTTTAAATAAATACTTTTCAATTTAATTTGAGACATAAATATTTGTATTTATTTACCTTTCTAAAACAAAATACTTTTTTAAATGTATATGTACATACATACAATTTGAAATTACATACATACATATATTCTTATTCCCTGTTTATACATTCTTCTCATTTTACATTCACTACCTATTGATAGCGGGAACAAACATTCCCATAAAATTCACGATAGCAAATTTCCCTTCATGGGGATTGAAAATTTCATGGGAACAAAAATTTCACATTTTATTGGCGATAGGGGTGAATACTTTAGGTGAAGAAATGAAGGAGAGAATCCAACAAGCAAAATTGCTCGTCGGACCTCATCACAAATGTTTGTTTGTACATGTTATTTTTGAGTGGCCAAGCAGCGTGCGTGTGCGTGTAGCTTATTTGATCCTTTACGATGCATCACAGGTTGCATTATTCTGCTTCATCTTTGACGTGTCCTTAAAGGAATACTCTTTGTATCTGTTGGTGTTAATTCGCATTGAATTTTTTAGTCATAAAAACGTTTCTGGTTAGAAGTTAATTATTTAAGTTAGCGAAAGCCTAACAACCATTTTTTACAAAAGTTTTATAAATGTTGACACAAAGTACAATATTCTCCTTGTTTCTAGTTTATTTTTCTTTTATTCTTTATTGGAAATATCAACATAAATGGCGAAGAACAATTATAAAAGAGAATGTGCAGATAACAAAAAGTTTGTTTATTATTTCTATCTGGATTTGTTTAAATATGTACATAGATTTTTGTTTTTAAAAAGCAACGACAAACAAAAATATGCAGAGCTGTTCTTTTTGTTTTTTTTTTTCATTTGAATTGACTGATGGTCTTGTGGTCGCTCCTGGTGTTTTTAAATTACAATAACAATAAAGTTGCACAAATTATATAAACATACATACATTTCCAACGGAAATGCTTTAAATTATACTTTAAATTTTTTTTAAGTGTTTTTGCTATTTCTTTTAACATATAGGAAATTTATTTCAAAGAAAATCGAAAAAAGAGGAAAGAGATCGCCCATTGGATGTTTCTGATTTGAAAACTATAATTCGAAAATGTTGCTTAATATTTTTAATATTTTACCAAACATATTTATTTTAGATCCGTGGCTTAAGCCTTAAAATTGTTATTATTTTATAAAAACTAAAACAACCAAATTTAAAGTAATAGGTTATTTAACCTAGTGAAAAATAATGGAAGTGGTTCTTAAGGAGCGACGTTTTTATTACTTCCAAAAATCCACTAGTACATTTTTTCAACTTCCTAGGAAGTCAAGTTGACAGAAAATTTTTTAAATTAATTATCAAGTAATAATAATGCTATAATAATAAACAAGGCGGAATACCTGAATTGTAACACAGAAATTAAAAAAGCTCTCTCTCTCTCTCTCCGTCTTCTAATTTCACCACCTGTCCTCTCTAGCCTAACACTTTAATTGAAGTAGTAGGAATTAATTGCCTGAGTGTAACTTCTCTTAAAAAAAAAAAAAACTAGAAAACTCCAAGCTCGTTCTCTAAAATCCTGTTTTATAAAAATAAAAAATTATTTTTTTCAAATCTGTGTGAAAAAAATATTTTTCATCAAATTCGTTATTCGAGATATTCTCCAAAATAACCGTTTTAATATTATATTGTTTGTTGTTGGCTTAGCTAGGTATATGCCTGCATTTCATTGGCGCTAACCAAATCATCAGTACCCTTTAGCCAAATCATGATTGAAAGCATTCAAAGCTCGTATACTTAAGCCACAGACTACAAACACTATATGAGAATTCAAACAGAACTCAATCATATTTTCTATTTGTAATCAACAAAAACACAAAAGTATAAATAGCTTTAGAATGCTTTTGTACAATCACAACACAACAAACAATTATAATTGACTTGCGTCTTTTTGTTTTTTCTTTTTACGCCTTTATAAAGGCTATTTATACTTTTGTGTTTTTGTTGATTACAAATAGAAAATATGATTGAGTTCTGTTTGAATTCTCATATAGTGTTTGTAGTCTGTGGCTTAAGTATACGAGCTTTGAATGCTTTCAATCATGATTTGGCTAAAGGGTACTGATGATTTGGTTAGCGCCAATGAAATGCAGGCATATACCTAGCTAAGCCAACAACAAACAATATAATATTAAAAATATTTTTCCTTAATTGAATAATTTTTTTTTGAATTTGAGGTCTTTTTTAACAATATATTTATTTTTAATTATTCGATATTTTTACACCCTGTGGGGTTTTCTTCAGGAAATTAAAATTATTAATAATAAATAATAATAAATTAATAATAAATTATTAATAATTAAAATTATTAATAAAATTATTAACAAAATCAAAAGATTTTTTTAAATAATTGAAAAATTGCTTTAACAAAAATAAATCATTCTGGATAAAAAATTTTAAAACTTCTTCCATCAAATTGAGAATATTTAAACAAATTTTCAATAAATAACTAAAGATTTTACTAAAATTACATAAAACTGGGAACGAGGAAGTTTTTTTATTGAAATTAAATATTTTTCTTAGCGGCGAGGAAATGTTTATTAAATACTTAAATACCAGGAAAAATGGTTTTGGCGCCAAACGATGACCATTTCGAACTTAAAATGAGTAAATATTCTTAAACCTTAGTAAATTTTTAAAATGTATTAGCGTATGCCATTTTGCTCTTTAAGGGCAAACAATTTTACACTTTTTTAAGAAAAGAAAACACTATAAATTTATGCCAGTTGAGTGTTGTCAATTAAACTTGCCATGCTTCACCCTGAGCTCTTTTGATCTTTCGCTTTTTTATTATCACGGCGGAAATGTGTTTAATTTTAATTCAATGATTAACTATCAGATTTTTGCATCCTTGAGTGGAATCATTTTACTTTAAATACTTTGGGCCTAATTTTTGATTTCACCTAGGTAAGACGTTGCTTTATTTAGATGTACTTAAGTTGTAATTTAAAAAAAAAAAATCATTTTTATGAAAACAATGCAACGCTTCTCCTTGGTAAAAGACAAAATTAGACCCTCTGTTTTGAATTCTGACTAAATGACAATAAGAGATTTTGAGTAAAAATTTCAAAATTATGTCGTACCCTCTTGTACAAGAGTAATAAATTTTATCTAGAGCAAAAAACAAAAACAAAAGAAAAGAAAATTAAAGCAGTAAATTAAATGCTAAACTATGACCGGAAATTAAATCTAAAAAATCGATTTACAAAATAATTTTTTTTTGCAACAGAAAAAGTGTTCATAAAGCCTTTTAATATTACGAAAACACTTGTATTGAAAAAAATTTGCACTGAATGTTTTTCCAAAGAAAACTATAAAAACTTTTCAAGTGGAAATAACGAATTGATGTTATTTCCCAGTAAATCGAGCGTATAATTTAATATTTTTTTCATTAAAATTTAATAAAACTCTTATAAATATTTATTAAAATAAAAACGTATTAATGCATAAGAATACTTAATTTTTATGCAATTTCTACAATTTGTTTTAGTTTTTTTCCCCAAACTAAATCATTTTATTTTGTTGCTATTTTTATTTGCTATTCAACACTTCTGTTATACTAAAATGTGTTTAAAGCAAATGTTACTTCTATTAACGAGATTTATTGTTACTTTGCTAAATAAAATAGTTTAAAAATGAACATTTAATTTCAAACCAATCATCTATTATGAACATTTAATAAATAATACATTAGAGTAAAAAAGAGAATCACAAAATATAAAATCAATTCAGAGATAAAAATTAATCGACTGCCATGAAATTTGGAGCTTGTTTTTTAAATATTAATTTTTTATATAACAATTACGTGCTACTGGCTTGAACTGCATCTGTAACGTAACCACGTTTAAATGTGGTGCAAATGTAAATGTTGTGTGTGCAATTGATTTACATGCCAATTTTCGTATGCCAAAATGTACACGGCTAAAATACTGTGCTTATGGTAGTTCACTTTATTGTAAAATTTTAATTTATGACATGCAGTAGAATTCTAAGAATGCCTTTGGCACACACACCATTTGATTTTCTATTTTATCATTCGAATTTTAGTTTTATTGTTTTTCTTTTTGCCAGAACTCTTTCTTCTCTTGCTTATAAAATATCTTGAAGTTAAATCGTTTGTTATATAGATTAGGACTTGGATTAATGTTTGAAAATTATAATAAATTTGTAAAACAAATTGCTGTTGAACAAGGTGCCAAAGCATAATTTGAATGTGCCATAAAATGTAACAAAAGATATAGATCCGGCGTTTGAAATTTATTAATTTTTTTTTTATGAATAAATATATTTTATTAGTAATAGAAGGTGCAAGTTTCCTTTTTTTCCTATTTCTTCTCAGTGAGGGCCAATGACTATACCCTTTTGTTTTTAGCATTTTATTTATAGACAATTTCTGGCCACATTTGCTTTTGTGATAGCAACTAAGATTTTATTTTTGACATGATGAAGCTTATGCAGAGTTGGATATTGAATATAATGGCGATTTCATTTCTTAAAAATTTTATAACTCAAAAATGGGAAACATGTTTTACATTTTAACCACACCCTTGGAAGGTGATGGCTTTTGTATGAATAGAGTTAGTCACTTGGGATAGTTCAACGGCGATCTATATGACCACTCTGCAACATATCTTCGCTGAGGGTACATCAAGGGACCAAACTATACTTCAGTGTATCGGTTATAAGCCGCGCCCTGAGTAACATAATGTTTCATTAGAAAAAATATCTAATCTGTTCAAGTGACTTACCACATTTAACTATGTGGTTGCAAAGAAATGTTAGCATCGTAATTACTTTTCATCCTCCTCATGTCATGAGCATGTTTACAATAGTTAATTATATATGAAATATTTAGTGTCCATATACCCATATTAAATATATTATTTTTTTAACATTAAAACAAAGATGCTATTTATATAAACAAAATTGTAATATATTTAAAAAAATGCTATTGCAGTTTTTTTAGGAAAGAAAAAACAAAGCTACAGAAGACGCAACACATTTTTGTCAGAAAAGAAAATGTCACATCGAGTTAAGAACTTTCAGTGAGGCTTTGCTCTCACTGAAACCCACCTAGAAAATGATATGACTTATTTGAGAAAAAAATTCGAGATTTTCAAAGCATTTCCCATCTAAAAGCAGCGACCATATTGAAGCTCTTTGCAAAAACCTAAATAATATAATCCTGTGATTGGGGAGAATTAAACCCACTTAAATGATAACAGACCATGATCATAGAGGATACGCGAGTAGTATAAATCAGAGTTTTATAGATTAAACAATAAATTTCGTTCGATTTTTTAGATAGTTTAGTTAACTCAGTTAAACTTTATTTAGAGATTCAAAAGTTGAATTATGTATAGCATCGTATTAAAGAATAGAACTAAATAATAATTGACAGGCATATATACTTACATATATACATAGATATGTACATACATACATACATTTTACATACATCTCTTGCATATTTATTATAATATTTTATCAAACTTCAAAGTGTGAATTTCCTTCTTCTGGATTTTATTTTAATGAAAAATTAATTTATCAATAATGAAATTTCTATTTCATTCTCCCCACAAAAATTAATATAACCTTAATGAAAAATATCGCATGACAAACGCACACTATGACGGTCGAATGATAAAATACTATTTGGTGCTTGTATTTGGAAAATTATATACAAACATTTATGCCCTCGCCGGAAACTTGTGACAAACACTTTCTACTTCCCCTATTATGAGAAGGAGATAGATACTTTTAATGAAACGTTTGTAATAAATATACATCTCTATCCCGTTTTACACGTTTTCGATCTTACACGGTCTTTTAAATCAAAAATTAGATTTTTTGTAAAAAATTTACTAATTTTGACTTTACTCGAATTTATTTCTACTTCATTATAATTCTGGTAACTTTTAAGCCGTATACATACTGTACTATCGAAAATCTATGCATCCGTACTTTGATAAAAATATATTAAATGGGAGTGGACTCTTAATGTTAAAAAAAAATTTGCGTCTATGAATTAGTTGGTTTTAAGCAACTGAACGAGTTTCAGCATTGACTGCATATTTATCTCAATTTCGTATTGAAGAAAGCTTGTTTGTTTATAGTCGTTTTTGTTTACTCCATTTTTCCAATACATTAAATTTGATATTTCGGTGTGCACGGTCTTATGAAGAACCTATCTTCCGTGTAAAGCGGGGATAAGTGTAAATAAAAAAAAAACAAGAACACATTTTAAATTTAGGAAAACACAATGCAACTAATTTAAACAACCGATATGGACTGTGTATGTATATTTGTGTTTGTATATATATATATATATATATATATATATATATATATATATATATATATATATATATATATACTTATATGTATACTTAAAAGTGTTATTTCAAAGATTTTCTAATATCAATAAAATATTAAAACCGAAGATTGAAAACCATATGGAATGTGACATATAATTTCCAACATTCATGCAGTCACAGATGAGGGTCTCACTTTTCAATACAGTCTACGTCTGCTAACAGACGTGTAAGTCTCAAATTTTACTTAATTAATTGTCTGTGTATGCAAAGCATAAGACATATAAATCAAATCATAATGTCAAAAGAATGTCGATAAATATAAAATTATAATAAAATATTAATACAATATAATATATGACCAAATTAAAAATTCCTTGTGTTTTTATTGATTTTATATCATACGTACCTGATTTTGCAGTGCAGCTTAATGACGTTTTCGCTCCTGAAAAAAGTGAAATAAAACTGGGAAACTGGGATTAAGTGTTTTTTAATAAACGCAAACTTATAAATAAGGACTACGCAATACTATAAGGCAGTTAAATTATTTTTTTAGAGAAATAAGTAGACTTTTTTTTTTATAAATTTATAAAAAATGTTGCACCTTTTCCAGAAAAGAAAACTCCACAATTTATTATTGAGCTAATGTTCGTAACACTTTCAATTAAGAAATTATTGATCCTGATATAATGTTCCAAAGTGAACTAGGAAAATTTGATTTTGAATCCAACCTAGTGTTCATGTTCATTTAATGTATATCACCACTTTAATGGTGTTTTCGTTACTATCAAATATATTAAACATTTTTTGCCGCTTTATTTTGTGATCTTTTCTACAAGAAAAAAAAAATTAAAATAAATAAATAAATGAATAAAAATTGTTTTTATTATTAAATATATGTTTTCATTTAGAAACCGTATACAAAATTAACAAATTTAAATATATGAACATTAAATGTATAAAGAAACTATTTGTGTTCTATTGTGAGGAGCTTGAGAAGGCATCACATTCCGAGGTTGTTGGTGACATGTAAAACCAACCCCAATAATTTTTCAGAACGGCATTATATGCCGATGGTAAGAAAAAGAATACGAGAATTGTTGTGATTTCAACATAAACTCGTTCATAATTCTCACATAATATTAGAGCTCTAATGTTGTATTTGTTATTATTATTATAATTATTATTATTATTATTATTATTATTATTGTTATTATTATTAATATTAATAATATTATTATTATTTTTATTAATATTAATATTATTATTTTGCTTTACTGTTTTTAAAACCTTATTTTTACAACATTGTCGTTATTATTTCTGATAAAAGTGTTTTTTGTTTTGATCAATTTATAAAAGAATCTATTTATCGCTTTTTAAAGAACTTTACTTATTGAGGCATACGAAACTTTCATTTTTTCTTTGATAGGGGGAAAAAATTCTACACTTTTAAAGAAAGGAAAAAGTCATAAGTCGTAACTATCGTTAACCTTAAGGATTTTATTAATAAATAATTAAACTATTATGACTTAATATTAATTTTGCGATAATGGGAAATGCTTTAAATAATGAA
The DNA here is from genome assembly GCA_963681545.1 of Germaria angustata. Lineage (NCBI taxonomy): Eukaryota > Metazoa > Arthropoda > Insecta > Diptera > Tachinidae > Germaria > Germaria angustata. The sequence continues at coordinate 110,524,305 of OY812998.1, forward strand.
AATTGCAGCAAACGTAACGTGATTGCGGCGAATTTAAAGCAGCCACATATATTTACGTTTGATGAAAAAATATGGTTTTGCCAAAAAAATTTTTTTAACGTATTATTATTTTTATTATCTTTAACATGGTAGCCGTAAACATGCTGCAAGCAAGTATTTTCACTGTACGTACTGTGTTACTCAGATTTTCGTTTCGGAAGACGCAGAAAAACCTTAACCATTTGTTCCTTATCAGACAGGTGTTTGATATAAAATTTTTTTTATAGATAAATGTTAAATCGTTGTTTCCTATGAAAAAAGTTTTTATTATTATTATTATTTTTTTTTTTTTTTGACAAGGAATGAGAAGGAGGATATAGAAAACTGCCTTGACAATTGAGGCTTGCATAAATCTCCTTTCTTTCGGTTGCTAAACAAATTTTCCTATTTAAAATTTGACTCCGTTATGTTGTGTGTATATAATTTTGATCTCTACTGTACTATTATTTATATGCAATACATGTCAAAAATGTCATTAAAATGCAATCATTTATCACTTGATTATTTATTATTGTATTTTACATTCTCTAAGGATGCAAAAAAGGGATATATGAACAAGCACATGCACACCGAAATTCAATTCATTTTGTAGCCAAAGACAGTCGTCTGGTTATAAAATTTATTTATTAATGAATCCATTGCATCCGTTCGAAAGAAAGAGTTAGCAATATACTTTTCTGCTCTCTTTATCCTTGCTACTTCCATATACATATGTATTTGCTCTGGCCGAACATGTGATATTTCATTACTTTTATTACAATTTCTTGTTTAAGGGATGTCGTCCTGTGGGAAAATGAAGACCATTACAGTGCACATACCACCAGCAGCCACATGTACGAGTATTCAAAAGTATAGCATTTACCCATAGTTGGATTTTGGATAGTTAATTGCCAATCGAAGTTGCATGTATGGCCTTAAATGAGATTTTTACATGAAAAATTTATGCCAGCAATGTTGCATGTTAGACAAGAAACGCATACAGAAATACATGATTTTCGTATATAGTACAATATATTTCACACTTTTAATAGGAATAGAGAAGGGAAAACGCAAGGTTGTTATTCAATAAATTATTTCTATTTAATTTATTAAGCTATAGCTATTACTTTTAGAAATTTTCTTGGGTTTGTATAGGGATTAACAAATGAATTTTATTATAATATTATGCCAGAATGAAATTTGTTGAACTCCAAAGGATATGATTTTCTGTAAGCAGGGTTCTTATTTCATTTGAGTGAAATATTATTTTGTATCCCTTTTTTGGCATTAGAGAAATGTGTAGCCACAGTTTAGTTTCCAATATTTGAAATGATCAAATGTTATTTGATCAAGATAAACTTAAAATCGATTTTAATTTGAATTTAAAATTGAATCACGCAGAATTTTTTTTTTATTTGTGCAACAGGTAAAATTGAGTATAATACAGTTATACATCTTCCGTACAACTAGACACCAAAAAATTTCAATTATTTCGTATTTATATTAGTGCATAATAATAGCGTTTTGTTTTGGGGCATTTCGGATATAAAGAAATAATTCAAACTCTATATACTTAATATGAACCAAATGGGAATTCCTTTCAGTGATGAAGGCATAGCACTGGTCACTGAATAATTAATAAAATGGCTACACAAACTTAATGCGTCTTCTTTACACCAGAGGCTCTGCTACTCTAATATAAAAAAAACGTGAAATAGCAGAGTTGTAAAAATAATTTAAGTTCTCTCTCTCTCTATGTCTGTCTTCTTTTTTTCACCACCTGTCGTCTCTATACTATACCTTTCACAAAAGAAGTAACACCTTAGTAGTACGTATTCAATACTTGAGTGTTACTTCTCTTTATAAAAAAAGTATAAATAAAAAGAGGAATAATATCCTTGCCGGATATTTATGTTAACTGTTCCACACGAGCCTGCCCACCGACTTGTGGATCTAGTAGCAGTGAAGAAAGTGGAAAATTCGGTGACATGTGTTCTAAATATTCTAAAATTGCTTAAATAATCAATATAAACACACAAGTATCTATCCGTATCATTGATGGCTAGTTAAACGAGTTTATACCTTAATACGGCAGCCCCATGTCTCTGCCAAATTTCGCAGATGTGGGCTGCCCAGGTGAGTCGGTCTCTCTAGGGAGAGAGCAAGGCAATGACAGGCGATGTTTACCACTCTCCCTCTCCTCGTTTCGACACTTCCTAAGAGGAAGACCCAGCCTCCTGGCATGTTCGCCTATGTATATAGCAATGACCAGTCAAAACCCCCACAATCGTGCGCAAAAGCAGTACAGTAGGGCAAACGCAATGTCATAATTTCAATTGGCTGCCATTTGTGCATTTGACCTTTGTGATGTAGATATATAAAGAATTAGTTATCAACAAGCCATGGAGCGATACACACCTGAAAAATAAAAGTGTTTATGAAAACAGAGCTCTTGTTTTCATTTGCTACAAAATGGCAGCCAGTTCAAATTATGGCTTTACGTTTCGCCACCTGCTTGCTATACACGTATGTGCAACAAATTAAGTAAAAATCAAAATTGTCAAAAATTTTCGTATATTATTTTTGGGTCAAAAAAATAACTCATTTAATAAGTTAATTTTTTCGTAATCGCTAATGGTTAAAAAATCATAATCACTTTCTTTATTAAATTTTTGTACTGGTTGCAACAATTTTACAAATTCTGTTGTAACTTTAACTTAATTTTTGAATATCGGTTGCACCAGCAGATGAGAATCTACATAAAAAGTGTAATATGTAGACTATTAATTTTTTTATAAAAACATTTATATTTAGACATTTATAAAACTGATTAAAAAACACATTTAATAAAATTTACTACGACGCCTTCGCAATGTAAATTAAAATTTTTACGGCTACGAGTAGTTTTCATATATATTTTATGTACACACGAGTAATAATTAACTGTCTATCGAATGTAATAAAAATTCAAATTATTGCTCAAATATTTTAAACACCATTCAGATATTTAATTAAAGCAGAAATATTAATTGCCAATATAAAACTGTTTCCGTTGCGCCTCCAAATAGTTGAGACACTACGCAAAATTTTAAATGAAATTAAATTAAATGATTTAATAATAGAACTCGTTTCAAATAACAAGGCCTATACAACCATTAGACAAACAGTCAATCTAATAATCTCTGCTTAAACTAACAAAGATGTTGATGTTAAATGTTTGCCGCAGTTTTGGTAGTGATAATAAGTTTTGTTGCCGTCTGGCCATTGTTTTCACCAATATTTTTGCTTATTAAGGCTCTGTTAACGACTACCAGTGAAAAAACAACATTATTGTATTTGAGATACAACTATTAATTAAAATTTGTTATTAAGGGAAAAGCATTCCTCAATATCCTTTTTATATTTATAAAAAAAAAATATTTCTGAAGCTAAAGCGAAGTTATACCAAAAGGTATTGAGATGGCTGCTAATATTTTAAAAGTTTAATCGCTTTTTGCCGGCTTTAAAGGAGTTCCAATATATGAAGACATACCAGTATTCCGTTTTTCATAAATCGGTTGGTTTGGAATGAATATCCTCGTGATACGCAAACTTGATTTCTTCAGAAAAGGTTGATTTAAAAATCATTCATTTCAATACTACAGAGTGAATCTAGGGCCATTCGCGGGACTTCGCCTTGAGTTCTTACACTGACGTGTTCACTCGGACGAGTAGTGGTTTTTGTCAAAATGGAATTATTCGATTCTACTTCATTATTCTTCTGTAGTGGGAGCAGCAACGTATACCAATCAACCAACTGACCAACCTTTTTCAACGTCATGTTTCCAATGACTGCTGGTAAAGTTCAAGACGACTGCGTACGGCAAAGAACGTTAGATCCATTAATAATATCGCTGCTATATATGTAAATGTGTAGAATAATCCAACGCCAGTAGTTTCTCGCTTTGCATGACGTCTTGGATTTGAGTACACTTTATTTTGGCCTCCGTTTTATAATATATTACGTGAACAATAGATATTTGTATTAGAAAAACGTTATTTGCCACAAAGGTAGCGGTATATTTGAATTATGCAATTTTAGGATATTTTGTAGACTTGCTTTTAGATTTGATTTCAAGTAGTTACTATTTATACCGATCTTTCAAAAACATTCGACGAAATGTCTAATATGATCTAGGTAGTTTTGGTATAAGTGGTAAATTCTATGAATGTTTTTCTACTTGAAAATATGGTTGGCATAGTAGAAATTGAGGATTTGGAGACATATCCTTATATCCAGAAATCTGATGTAGCTCAGGGCAGTACTTATGCTCCATTTCTCTTTAATATTTTTATTAACGATATTTTTAATTGCTTTCATTTTTCAAACCCTTCTTCTATACGATCGTGAATAAAAACTTTTCTGTGCTGTAGGTAGCACGAGGGATGTGGTAATGTTGCAGAAAGATATAGACAGATTTAGCAGATATGATTTTTGCGCACGATATGCATTTTGCGAAATTCAGTTTTCATAAGTGTTTCTCGGCCTATTTCAGATCTCGCACGCATATTTAGCCATTATATTACATTAAATTTTGTGGTGGTGACCATTTGAAAGCTCGCTGCAAAATGCATTTCTTGATATTTATGGCCTGGTTTACCAGGTGAATTTTGTTGCATGCGACTTCTTTTATTCGCTGATGGGAAGATTGCTGAAGTAAACAGGATAAAATAACATGAAAATGCATACGATTTCTTACAAAATTTTTAATCCAAACTGTTTCACTCTACTTTATATTAACAAATAGATAAGTTTTCATGCAGCAAATTTCATGAAAAATTGCTTAGTGTAAATAGCGTCTATATTTAATATAATTAGTGCCAATAGCGATTGTTCTAATCTGTTGAAGACAAGTCTTTTTAATGTACCAAGTAGAATCGTTCATCGTAATTATATATTTAATGAATCCTACCATCACAATATTTATACTTTAATTAGTGCTATTATTAGAATTTTTAATAAAATTTAATAATACTCAAATGATCGAATTCGAGTCATCAGAATAAAACATTAAGATTTTAATTCTACATCCCTTGAGTAATAAGTCATTCTAATTAATAAGTCCATAGTCTGTGAGGACCCTTGATCTATAGAAGTAAACAAATAAATATAAATATCTATGAGATATAATGATTGACAATTGGATTTCTTTTAGGAGTAAATTAAGTTTCATTAATCTTTGGGATTGTTGGAACATTGGCTGCTATAGCAACATCAAAATCCTCATGATTGATTTGAACTGAAAAAAAATGTATTCAACTTGTTGCAAAGTATTTCTCGTGTGGTCTGCTGTCCCTGATGGAGGCAGTCGCTTCGTTAAATGACGATTAACGAGTAATCATAGGCGCTGAGAAAACCAGTGTAATCTCTGAACCACTTGGGACACATCAGTGTGGCCTTTGTGGAAGCGCTTTGCAATCCGTAAGAATCTTTCCTATGCTATGGTTCCTTTTAGCAACGATTTTTGTTTACAAAACTTTGTCGGAGTTTTCTGTCGATGTAAATTCAAACAAACTCTTAAGAGTTAGGTCAAGGACGCTGTGCAATAACATATTTAGTAAGTCATACAACTCGTTAAACGTGAACTGCCTTCGTTCAAATTATCCGTGTTTCGATAGGAGCACTGGCGGTTTGGCTGTAAAAATATATTATCAGGAATTGTTCATTTTTTCCAGTTCAGTATCCGTTATTGGAATCACTGTTGGGAAAACTGTTGAAGTGTTGACAAAGAGCGTTTCATCATCTAATGTAGAAAAAAATTAAAGGAGTCAATTTACAAACGCTTCCCGGTACGTAAAAATTAGTTCATAAACACCTAAATGTTCCATTTGTTAAGACTGTGGTATATAACAAACATAAATTTGAGTACACTAGTCTGCTGCATTCTGATTTAAGAAAGCCAAATTCGATTGAGAAGGAGGAGATAAACTCTTGTTCAGATCAGAGCACGGGAGGCGTGAACACAATCACAGAAGAAGCCACAGAATCATTCTTTTCCGTCTAGAATTGGCCGTACTAAAAGAATTAATAATTTTAGGGCCCATTATTACAACTTTCCTTTAAAGTTCCCGATGGTTAAAGGTAACTTTAAGCAAAGTGAGCTATAAAGTGACATTTAACGAAATATGATTATTACAACGTGGCTTTAAAATAAAATTTATTTTTCTTAAAATGGGTAAATAAATATACTTTTGGTTCATGTATGAAGTACTCATTAGTACTATTAAACGAATTTGCTCCCGCATATATAATAACAAAGCATGAGATAATAAAATACTAATTTGCAAAGTTTTATAGACAATATTCTTGTCATTAAACTTAATTGATTTGAAGTTGATAAAGTTGCAGACGTTCAGCGAAGACATTGTAAATGTGGCAACTTCGAACGACTAAACCCCTCGATAGAAAAGTCACAGGTGGGATGAACCTGCATTTAACTTATTGCTGTAATAATGGAAAACTGTTTATCCATCGGATGAAATCTTACCTCTAACTAATGTCAAATTAAAATAATAAATAATGAATAAAAAATATCTGGAAATAAACTATTTCCTTCAAGGCTTTGGAGTTGTTGTCAGTATCGTGTGAATGTTATAGTTTATTTTCAAGTTAAGGAGTAGTCTAGTTAGAAATATATTTAACGTATTTATAGCTGTAGTATGAAACTGAAGAAGTGGTAGGAATAGAGTAGAGTCCGTAGCCAAGTTCTTGTCATCCTCAAATTTAATCATTATCCCTAAAAGGCTTTACGTACCGAATTGTAGTGAATCATCTTCTGAAACCCAACAAAATGTTGCAACACTCCATCTAATAAAAAGTGTTTCATGCTGTGCGCAAATGAGGGAAAAGTGTGGGTGCGAAATTTGCTTGATTGTTTCATATTTATTTTCTATTTGAAGTGTGTTTTTTGCGCGAGACTACTAGAACACAAGTGATTTAATACTCTTGTGTAAATGTAGATTACGCCTACCTACTCCTCCATGTAGCAAAAAACAAACAACAAAAAAGTTTTTATAGACTGGAAGTAGTTGAATATCATATCGTGGCTACACTTCTTTTGTTTATAGAATTTTTTTTTTGTGCGCAGTACTACGAGTATTAAATTATACGTGTATTGCTATTTTGGTGCCATATCAAAAACTCAATATTTGTTTTCTACTCTATAAGATCTTATAAATTGAAGCAGAAGCAAATTCAACAGCGGCAAAAAAAAAGAACAACAACCAGTGTAAAGCAAACAAAATTTAAATAAATGAATTACTCACTGATGGACGGGTTGCCTGTTTGGTTAACTAACTGGCTGACTGCTTGACCGGCTGGTTGGCTGGTTAGATGAATTAATGGTTGAATGTATTTTGGCTGTATGGCTGGAATCAATGGCCGTTTTATTTTCATTACATTGAATGTCAGACATGACGAAACGTAGATTTGGTTTATTTCAAACAACAAGTATTTTTTTTATTCTTCTTTAATTTTACATGTTTGTATTTTTAGCTTATTCTTGCTATAAATTTCGAATGAAAAAAATAATAACAAACTTCAACATCTGTTTCGAGAGCTTATTTTTATGCAGTGAGAGATAAACAAGATTAAGTCCATTATAAGCTAATGCAAAATAAAGTTTCATATAGTCAGGGGATTAGCGTAAATGCCATTAAGGTATTTTAAAGGATTTATATATATATCCTTTAATAACGATAAATTATATATTTTGGTAGAATAAATATATATTATTAGTTAAGTAAAACTAACACATTTCTAAAGTTGTGCGTTCGTAAATGCAAAATCTGCTTAAATAAAAGAATATTTGATTCACATAATTTTGAGTTTCATTTAAAAAATTATTTTATTCTATTAACGAGCTTTAGGTCTTTTTATAAAAAATAAATTTATTAAATTTCAATATTTTGATGCCTCTTTGGGCGTCCAAAATTTTTATAAAAAGACCTAAAGCTCGTTAATAGAGTAAAATAAATATTAAAATTGTCGAAGAAATAGTGTTAAATGATTTAAAAAATTTATTTTTTCTGTGTATGTTTCCTTCACACAAAAAATATTATACGCAGAAAAATTTTTTTCTAAATTTAAGCTTTTTTACTTCTTACTTATAATTAAAATCGCTTTTAAAAAATTAACTACTTCATAAGCACTAAAGGATATACGAAAAGTGGAGAGGCCTGGGTTCAAGACCGCTAAAAAAGCTAACTTAAAAATATAGACAAATATAAAAGAAACGAAATAAAAAATGTAAATATCGCTATGTTTTTCGACCTTTTATAATAATTCTAATTAAAATAATATTTAAACACAATAATCGATATTGCGATATTGTGTGAGTATCAATTTCCTGAAGATAGTGGGGGTTATTCTCTATTGCGGTGCGTAAGCTAGTTCGATGCGTTTGATATCTTGTTAGCGCAAGATATTTAGTTTTAACGAACGATTTTGACATACGATTTCGTATTACAAAGTACACTGATGCCAGGTTTGCGAAAGTGAAAAAATTAGATGCGAAAGGACGCAACAAAGGGTACCAATTATCCGATTAGGTACCATTATTCTTACGTATCGCAAACGCATCGCAATAGAGAATAACCCCCAGTATCATCCCAGAGTAGCGAAATTTCGGTAACTACAAACAAAACTTAAACTTAAATAATATATTAATTAGAATGAAAATGTAAATATTAAAAATTTCTAAATCAAGCCTGTTTCAGAAATAAATTAAATGAATTCGCATGGTATCGCTTGGTTTATAAGCCAAGGTTTCAGTCGAGGCCCATTTCTGTCTTAAATTAATTGTATATTTCTCAGAATTACATCTTCGGTTTTTTTTCTAAAAATCCTGAATCTAGAATCCTGAATCCATTCTTGAGTCAAGCGTTACGTACTTGGTTAAATTATAACTGTTCCTACCCTACTTTTGATACCGCTTTTATTTGATTTATGGATGACTTGAGTTTTGTTTTTAGTATAAAGTTTTTAAATTATAATATAGAAAGGATATTTATTATTTTGCCTTTAGGCTTCAATTATTTTCTGCACAAATAGTTTTAAAAAGTTGTTGTCATTACAGACACAGCCCATTCATATATTGTCATAGGGAATACAGTGAGTGACAAAATTAAAAAGACATGTAGAATTTAGAATAATAGTTAATTACGAGTATTAAAAACTTCAATAATGTACATTTATAAAATTAAAATAATATATTCCCAAAGTCGAAAATTTTCACATTTCCAATCCATTACATTTACAACTTACTATACTGTGTAGTGTACTACTCCACAGCTATGAACATTTTCTCCAGAGCTAATGGTCAGCCACCTACCTACCATGCTAAATGTATGTACATTGTATTTTAGCCCGGCTGGCGTGTCGTCATTTATAAGGTGGTGTAAGTCAAGTAGCTTGATTGAATGTCGTTCATTCATCAGACGACTGAATAGGCAGAAAGATAGATGAATGAATGTATGAAATGTATGAATGTAAAACTTCAGCATGTCGACGACAGCAACACTTTAATTTTATCATCTACATCATCATTTTATTGACGTTTAAATGAATGCACTTGTACGCAAAGGTTAGATGAGTTCATTGAACACGTACTAAATTCATTTATAAATTGTACTCTTTAACAAATTAAATTACTGGATAAACGTAAAAAAATGTTAAAATGGAATGCTAACGAAAATTGAATAACTTCGCCATGTATTCACTTTTAATCTAAGAACTGGTAGAAATAGTTATAAATCGCTTAAATAATAGATAAATTTTTGTAAAGACAGCCGCCATAAAACTCAACATCAATATTAACGAGAAAAGTCCTAAAGTGTGCCCCAAAATCAAACAAGAAGTTAATTTCTTTTTCAAATCTATCAATCAGGGGTTTGATGGTCATACGAGCGGCTTGTAGGAATGCATTGGGACTGTAAACTCTAAAAAATCCTCTAAGGAGCATTTGGACCACAAATGGTTACGGTAATCAATTAATTTGAAGGCTTGTGAGCTGAGTAGGCTTCCACATCTGATTCCAAAACTTGGCCTGCCATACCTAAATGCTGTGATAGTGAGTTTTTCAAAAAAGAATTTTTAGTCTAGCCCATTTAATTTCCTGAAATGCATTGTGAAGTGAAATTTCTCAAATCACTCCCTTTATTTCGCCATTAAGTTCATGCAATGACCCACGCAGCTTTTATCTCACTCGTCTGTTGTTTTTTTTTTTTCACCCATAATATTATGACCTGAAGACGGTTAATATAATTCGAAATCTATTGTAGATCGATGACTATAGTGTTCAAGGTATATTGACCACAGATTTTGAGAATATTCTTCTTGGAAATGTTTTCTGCGGGAATGTGTATAGCAACAGATCTTCGGGTGAAAACTATAGCTTGTGTAAAACACAGTACCATTTTTTTATCCTGGTCTTATTAGTTAATTTATAAAGCTTAATGGGTAGAGAAGACTTTATTTGGTTGTCTCTCTAGTTGCAAGGTTATACAATTACTTATGAAATGAGAATGGTTGTATTAAGTATAAAAAAAGTATATTTTAAGCATTAAATTTTATTAATATACACGTATGTATCCAAATTGACTACGTAACTTCATGTGGTTCCCCGGGGAGGAGTTGCTGAAAGTTCAGGTATCGTCCTTGTGAGATTTCAATGCGTATTATTCCCTACGGAATATATGATTTTAAATTGCTAGTTATAGTTAATTTGCGATACTAAATATTTTGGGGAAGGTCCTATTAATTTTTTTTATATAATTTTAGTGGTTTGAGATGACGTGTATGTCGGTACATACAAGGTGGCGCATAGTTTGAATTGACTACCATTTTCGCAGATGACACCAAATTTCACTGTACTTTGACATTTATGATGTATGTATATACATATATGGAGAATTAGTTGTCAGTAACCCAAGCAGCGGTACACGTGGTCGGACATTTAAGCGTTTGGCTGAGGGCCTTGTGCAAACTGGATCCAATACACATGTCCTGTTGTTTTCAACAGGACTGAGTAATCGCTCACACAGCTCGGGTGATGATGGAAAATTTGAAGCCCTAATTTCCAGGTCGAGAAATCGCCAATTTACAGCCAATTGTTTTGCAAGCAACAATTCAAAATGCCATGAAATGAACGCTTACAACCAAATGACAGTCAGTTCAAATTATGATATTACTCTTGCGCCACCTTTTGTTTTTCTTGAGGACATCAAGGAGCTTTTATTATAGAATATAAAAAGAAAATTATTTTCAGAGAACAACATTTTCTTGACATCCAATTATCCATCATTGCATGTTTACAATTTCCTAGGAAGTCAAGTTGACAAACTCTTGTTTAAAAACCTAAATTATTTTTACATATCTGTGAAAATCTGTACTCGGATCTGGAAATACATTTTTTGTGTTTTTCTTCTATCAATAATTGATAATTGAATGTGAAAATATACAGGGAAAAAAGAAATCGCGTCTGTTGTCAAGTTTTCAGCCATTTCAGATGTAAAGGCGATTCCCGGTGTTACACAATTTTTAATTTAAAATCTTTTTCTTTTCAAAAAAGGTGAGAAAAAATTATTTTCACAATATATTGAAAATGGTTTCCAAATCGGAGAATTATCATCAAAAAAGAGAATATCCTGTAATGTCAAGCTACTTCAGGATTATAACATCATCTATTTTATTGTGCATTTTAAAAAATTTTGCTTATGGCTTAATGTCCATATATTAAACGTTCATATTTTTTAAAATAAATTTTTCACACAAAAATAGAACTCAAACGAAAGTCAAACAAAAGAAAACCCCATTTCCATAAAAAAAGTAATGAAGACAGTTGGATGAAGATACTACCCATCTTCTATTCTTGAAATAAAATAAATTTGAATTCAAAAAAGAAGCAGGTTGCCAATTGTCTCTATTCTTTTTTATTATTTTTTTAAACGCATAACTCTATCATTTGTATATTTATTTCGAAAAGACTTTTTATTTGAAAGTGCATGCTTTCAGTTTCGAGAATTAGAAGGATAATTTGCCCGCCTTAAATGTTGATTATTGCATAAATGCTCTATTTATGAATCGATTTTAAAAATATTTGCAGTTTGATTCCATAAAAATTTACTTGGAAATCGGACGAATAAAGTGGCCGCCCGAAATATTGATTATTGAATAAATCCTTCAATTATGGACCGAATTGGAAAATAACTTTGCAGCTTGATTCCATATTAATTATTGCAGAACTCTGACATTTGGGGACTACTTAAAAAAGTTTGGTGCTTCTAAAAACATCCCTTTTGTAATCTGTTCGATTGAGTCTTTGTTCTGAAGCCAGGTTTTTTGCCAGAATTATTTTAGAACAGAACGTAAACATGCGAGAAGAGGAGCATTTTTTTTAAACTGCCTTGTAACTAGACCATATGTAGGACAATAAAAATATCTTAACAAAAAGCGAATGAAAATAAAAATAAAGTACATATGCACGAAATCAGCTATGACTAGTTTAAATTAGAATATATGAAAAATATTCTAAATTGTATTCGGTAAATGGAAATGGTCTCAAATTTCACCAATGGCGTTCCTTCGTAGGCTCCTCTGTATTATTAATGAAAAGCTGTCATAAACGCAGCCTAGAAACAGTTCCAAACAAATAGAGTTTTTTCTCATTGGGAATTAAATCTAGTACTCGCTGGTGCATATAAACCATTTTCAGATGGCGTGCAAGGTCTTACCACGCTTATTAAAATTTCTAACGCTTATGTATTGTTTACGTGTGCACTTAAACACGAGGCACACACGTTAAGTTATTCAGGAAACTTTTCAATTCCAAATAAAAATTACAAAACCATCTAGATAAAAACAATTTTTAATAGTTTTAAACAACTTTGCAAAACAATGAACTCTAGGTATTGTATTAGAAAATAGAAATGCAAGATAATTTCAAATAATCGCATAAAGGGAAAACTGCTTTGGAATATAAAATAAAGACCTTAATGAAGATAATAAAATGTGATTTTATTTATTAAAAACTATTCAGGATATCGTCAATGAAATCCATGCTAAAACAACAACAATCAATAAATTGTTAAATAGTGTTTTTATCACACGTATGCAATATGTTTTCGATCAAAAGGTTTATAGAATTTAATAGGAAATTTCGATTAATTTCAAATGGATTTTTCCCCATTAATTTCAAATGTGTGAATGTTGCTAAAATTTTTCTTTCTAATTCAAATAAATACATTTGCTGAATAGTAGTTAGTTTATTTCATGAAGTTTTCATAATAACCTCATAGTGCGTAAAAACTTTAGCTCTTGCTTCAATATATAGTCAGGGATTATAACGGGTCTTCCAATAGGGATATCCAAACTTTTATGGTTGATTTCTATTGCCATATCGTTGAAGCCATATAGTTGAATCTGTCAAATTGGCTGTCATTTATTCAGACTGTAAAATTACTTATAAATGATAAAACTATTTTACAAAAATGGGTGTTCTATTCCAGCAACATTCAGCTCACTTCCTCCATTTTACAATCTCCATAATCGTTCCACCGAGGGGACTATTAGTGAGGCCACTGGATCAGTAAACAATGAACTGGTATTCGTACTATGACAAACCGCACCGCTGTCCGTCAGAGTGTCCAGGAGAACACGACCTTTTGCAATTTAAAACTTTGAGAATTTGGCGTCGTACCTTACCCGTACAAAATTCAACTGAGCCAGGAGTTGAAGGTAAACGATCAGTTGGAAGCAGGCTCTACTTTTCATCAAAACATTATATACATCGATGAGGCCAATTTCTGAATGAATGGGTACGTTAACAAATAAAATTGTCGAAATTTGAACAATAACATTCCACATGTGATCAAAGAGCGTCTAATGCATCCTGAAAAAGTCACTGTTTGGTGTGGATTTCTGGCTGGTGGCGTCATCGGTTCATATTTCTTTGAAAATGACATTGGGCAGGCCATCATCGTCAACGGAGAGCGATAATTACCAACTTCTTTTAGCCTGAATTGGATGATATGGACATTAATGGCATGTGATATCAACAGGAAGGCGCTACGTGTCACACAGCTCATTGCCACATCACCTTCACGCGAGATGACCTCACGTGGAGGTGATGTGAACTGGCTACCAAGATCGTTCGATTTCTCTTGAGTCGTGGTTCTATGTGCATAAGCCACAAACCACATCCACCAAATCCATTCTGATTTATAAATCATAGAGGGTGCCCTCGCAGACTAATGGTTAATGTACTAGTCTAGTAGTCATAGGGTATAAGGCTCGATCCCTTCCATAGACTCTTGGCGTTTTCTAATTTTTCTCTTTTTTACTCTTCTGTTTCCAATTTTCCATCCTCTATCTATTTCGGGTATCACAAAGGGACCAAATTATGGAACTCAGTGATCGAAAGCTGAGTGTTGAATGGAAAATTGGAAATTTTGGATGCGCATAACCCAGCAAAATCGCAATGTATCATGTTATATACAATTCGTAATGGCATTGATAGGCATTTTAAATGTTTTATTTCAATTTAATGATAGGAAGCGCTTAATAAAAGACCCGTTTTATAGGTTCGCATATCTGCCCGTTTTCATATTGAATTTATTTTATTGGCAACAATTACGTACTTAGTTTGAATGGTTTTTGTTTACCGCCTTTCTACCCTCAATGCATAATAGTTTTTCATTTAACAAGGAATTAAAGGGGATATTTGTTTAGAGTTTTTTTTTTCTAAGGACTATCATTTACATCTCTCCATTACTTTTACACACTTTTGTTTTAACGCTTTGAGTTTTAAACTTTAAGGCTTAAGTTTAATGTAAATTTTTTAACATTTAATGAACTAATGGACTAATGGTTATTTTTCTTTTCTCTTGTTTCTTTGCAGGTACGTACACATTTAAGTTGGTCGTTGAATGTTTTCTAATCTTAAAATAATGCTACGAGTAATTGTGAGTACGGACTACATTATATTAGCGAAAGCTAAATTTTAGTTAGTTAAATTGATTTCATTTGCTAATGGGGTCAAAACTAATTAATTTGAAAGTAAATGTAAAAGTGTTTTTTACCAGAAATATACATTTTAATTCGTCATTTATAATTATTTCCTACAATTTGCAATCATAATAGCTCAACTCACAATCTTTTGCAATATATACCATACGTATGTATATGTTATTGTTACATATGTAATTATTATTATAAAATTCATTTAATGTGGTTGGGTTTTTTTCTTAACTTTATTTTTTTCGGCTAAAAGCTGATTACAACGTAGACTTGCATTTCATCTTGCTCTGTAATATTTGAAAAGTCTGAATTTTCTAATAAATCTAGCCAAATACTGCATGTACATCTTGTGGTCTTGTTTTTGAAACTATCGTCCATAACTATCATCTTTTTCAGATTTCCGAAAGTTCATTTCTGTGATTTGTCAAACGTAAAATTTCTTTATCAGACAAACTCGGAAATAAAAGGAGCATTTCATCCTTCCTTCTCAAATTATACTAAAATAGTTCGTAGCACTGCTTTCAAAGAGAAATAAACACCTGAGAAAAATCATGGAAACGGGGGAGGGAATTCCCTTAATACATTTTTGCAAACATATTAATTTTATTGTTGCACGTTTAAAACAACTTTCAGCAAAATAAATAGATGCTGTGCAAATCTCGATAACTGTTCTTAGATTGTTAATAGATTAAAATAAAACAATTTCTCTTTCATTGTTGATCCTGGATAATTGATGTTCCCGGTTAATTAAACCACATATTATCGATGTCCAACTGTATTCCTGCTTTGAACCCTTCTCGATCCATTTTTCATGTTGTTAATAACTTTAAATTTGTCTAAATTTTATTTCCTTTTCTTATTTTTCATTTATTATTGCCAGCTTTTTCAGTGTGCCAAGTTGCAAGTGTTGCATATGCTACCATCATTTTGCAAATGCTACGATGCAATGCCATTTGCACAATATTGTGTTGTCCAAAAATGGTCTTGCAAAACGGTATAGTAAATTTTTACTCCATACCTACATTTGCTACACCTCATGAATTAATTTTGCACGGTGATAACGAAAATGAAATCTTAAGCAAAATAAAACCAAAATACGAAGTAAAATAAGAAAAATTTTGCAAAAGGTGATTGCAAAAAAAAATTATAATTTCAAACGATCAGCTGTGAACTTCGTATTTTGCAATAAACATTGCAAACTAAAGCAACAAATTTAAGATTTAAAGTTTATAATTGCAAAACGATGGAATTTTTCATAAGCAGGATGGATTGTAAATTGAGCTTTTGTCAGTGAACATATAATAAGAATTTTCAATCACTCGTACGAGTATACTGATAAGACATAATATTTGGGTGGGAATCGAATCCATAAACCCCTGACTGATAAAGTAGCCCACTACCAAGACACACATAATTACAGAATATAATCTACAATTACAGATACAATTTAATTTAATAGAATAAAATCTGAAGTCTTTCAAAATGTAGTACAATCGCTCCACATGAAATTCGTGAAGTGGACCGCAAAGTACTTTAGGATATTCAAACAGTTGGAAAAAAATGTTCTTATTCAAATACATGGCTGTTTTGGAAGTGATAAGAATGCAATTTTATTGTTTATATTTTATAATTTAGAAAAATAAACACTTTCATATTTTATACACAGAAGTGTGAAAGAAATGCTTTAATTAAAATTAAAGTTAATTATCTAAACAACTTTAAGGAAAATTCCTAATATACACATAAACATCAGGTGTTGATTTCCTAGGGTTTAATTATAATAAATATTTATGCTAGAAAATCATTAAAAAAGAATTTATGAAAAGAATTCACACAAAAGCAAACAATTTGTAATGAATGCAGAAATAGTCAAAGAAAAAAATTGTCAGTAAGAAACTTCTATTCTAAAAAGAAACATGTTAGGAAAATTATCTTAAAATTACCCTTAAAACTCCAAATTAAAATATCGAATGAAACCCACAAACATAAAAATATAAAAATCATCCACCAGCATTTTATTACCACTTAAGATCTTATCAATATTTTATACTACTTTACATTGCACAGTGGGCCTGATCATAAAGTAAATTAGTAGATCTTATTTTTTCCAAAATTTGTTTTACAATTAATTTTTTTCATTTCTGATGTACATTTTAACAATAACAAAACAAGAAAAAATAAACGGGTATATTAATAAAAAAATTGTAATGACGACGTTTTCTGTGAAAATGTCTTTCAGGATAATAAACATATAACATCTAAACTAATTAGGTTTATTCGAAGACGTGTAAATCGGATCGCGTCTTGCAACTTTCCTTAAACCTAACAGTTAAAATAAATAAAATATAAATTAAATAGAATTAGAATAGAATAGAATAGAATAGAATAGAATAGAATAGAATAGAATAGAATAGAATAGAATAGAATAGAATAGAATAGAATAGAATAGAATAGAATAGAATAGAATAGAATAGAATAGAATAGAATAGAATAGAATAGAATAGAATAGAATAGAATAGAATAGAATAGAATAGAATAGAATAGAATAGAATAGAATAGAATAGAATAGAATAGAATAGAATAGAATAGAATAGAATAGAATAGAATAGAATAGAATAGAATAGAATAGAATAGAATAGAATAGAATAGAATAGAATAGAATAGAATAGAATAGAATAGAATAGAATAGAATAGAATAGAATAGAATAGAATAGAATAGAATAGAATAGAATAGAATAGAATAGAATAGAATAGAATAGAATAGAATAGAATAGAATAGAATAGAATAGAATAGAATAGAATAGAATAGAATAGAATAGAATAGAATAGAATAGAATAGAATAGAATAGAATAGAATAGAATAGAATAGAATAGAATAGAATAGAATAGAATAGAATAGAATAGAATAGAATAGAATAGAATAGAATAGAATAGAATAGAATAGAATAGAATAGAATAGAATAGAATAGAATAGAATAGAATAGAATAGAATAGAATAGAATAGAATAGAATAGAATAGAATAGAATAGAATAGAATAGAATAGAATAGAATAGAATAGAATAGAATAGAATAGAATAGAATAGAATAGAATAGAATAGAATAGAATAGAATAGAATAGAATAGAATAGAATAGAATAGAATAGAATAGAATAGAATAGAATAGAATAGAATAGAATAGAATAGAATAGAATAGAATAGAATAGAATAGAATAGAATAGAATAGAATAGAATAGAATAGAATAGAATAGAATAGAATAGAATAGAATAGAATAGAATAGAATAGAATAGAATAGAATAGAATAGAATAGAATAGAATAGAATAGAATAGAATAGAATAGAATAGAATAGAATAGAATAGAATAGAATAGAATAGAATAGAATAGAATAGAATAGAATAGAATAGAATAGAATAGAATAGAATAGAATAGAATAGAATAGAATAGAATAGAATAGAATAGAATAGAATAGAATAGAATAGAATAGAATAGAATAGAATAGAATAGAATAGAATAGAATAGGATAGGATAGGATAGGATAGGATAGGATAGGATAGGATAGGATAGGATAGGATAGGATAGGATAGGATAGGATAGGATAGGATAGGATAGGATAGGATAGGATAGGATAGGATAGGATAGGATAGGATAGGATAGGATAGGATAGGATAGGATAGGATAGGATAGGATAGGATAGGATAGGATAGGATAGGATAGGATAGGATAGGATAGGATAGGATAGGATAGGATAGGATAGGATAGGATAGGATAGGATAGGATAGGATAGGATAGGATAGGATAGGATAGGATAGGATAGGATAGGATAGGATAGGATAGGATAGGATAGGATAGGATAGGATAGGATAGGATAGGATAGGATAGGATAGGATAGGATAGGATAGGATAGGATAGGATAGGATAGGATAGGATAGGATAGGATAGGATAGGATAGGATAGGATAGGATAGGATAGGATAGGATAGGATAGGATAGGATAGGATAGGATAGGATAGGATAGGATAGGATAGGATAGGATAGGATAGGATAGGATAGGATAGGATAGGATAGGATAGGATAGGATAGGATAGGATAGGATAGGATAGGATAGGATAGGATAGGATAGGATAGGATAGGATAGGATAGGATAGGATAGGATAGGATAGGATAGGATAGGATAGGATAGAATAGAATAGAATAGAATAGAATAGAATAGAATAGAATAGAATAGAATAGAATAGAATAGAATGGAAATAGAATAAGTGTTGCCTTACTTTACTGGAGCTGGAATTACTTACACTTGTACACTGGTCGTTGAATATGATCTCGAAAATTCATGCTCCAAAGAAATTAATAATAAGAAAGAGAAGAAATCAAATCAAATAATTTTTACTATCAAAGTTGTCCTATTTTTTTTTTAATTTCTGATCATGTGCACTGTGTTTAACTCAGAATTTACGTTTGGTTTTTTTGCAAACTATTTTCGAATCATTTGGCGTAAAAGCAACAAATAATAATAATAATAATAATAATAATAATAATAATAATAATAATAATAATAATAATAATAATAGTTATCCAATCATACGCATATATTCATGGCCAACCTTTTAATATTCTAGATCGCACATGCCTCCTTGAATAAAAAAATAAAATAAACTTATCATCAGCTGAGATCGCAAATGTTTATGTGTGATTCACACCCATCATATGAGTGATATCCATTTCTCTTATGACTGAAAATATATTTTACATAGAAGGATTAATCTCACGTATGTAACAGGGAGTGATAATGATAATCTCTGTACTATTCATATAATTTTTATATGTGCACTTCCCATAAAAAGTTGCTTATATGCAGCTGTCAACTTTCATTCGCATTCACACATGTTTGATAATAAGTTCAGTGACTCCTTCTCATTCTCTTTTTAATAAAAAAATTAAACGATTTAAAAAAATTACCGGTATGTACATACATATGTATGTATGTACATGTAAATATAAAATTAAATTGATTTCAAATACTTAATATTTGAATTTATTATATCAAAATATTGTTTCCGAAAACTGATTTGAATTGATTTCATTAAATTATTGTGTTTTCTTTTCATTTAAATTTATTTTTTTTGTTTGACAACCAAAAATATTATTTTTGTATATTTTAAACTCCAACTATTTGTTCCATTCACATCATTTTGTAGAAGTTGTAGAAGATACAACTACGGCAGCTGGAAATACTGTATTATAGGTTTTTCTCAAAAACGCCACAATTATTTTGTCTTATTTTTGGATTATTTGCTTACGTCAACAAATAAAATTATCCAATTTGGGACGATACTAATCTACATGGATCCAAGATCCTGCATCCAAAAAAAGCCATTGTTTGTTGTCGATTTTGGGATGGTGGTGTCATCGGTTCATATTTTTTTGAGAACGAGCGTCAACCGTCAACGGAGAGAGCTACATGTCGGTGGTATGGACGCTAACAATGTGTCGCTTCAACAGGACGGCGCTATGTGCCACACAGCTCATGCCACATTGTACATTTGGCATAAGCGATTTGGGCTCATAGTCATCTAACGTGTAGAAGATGTGAACTGGCCACAGAGATGGTGCGATTTGACCCCGTCAGATTTCTTCTTGTGCTTATTTTATTATATTTTTGTATTATGACTTTGGAAAAAACATTATTTTTGTTATTAAAAAATTTTTTATTTAAAAAAATTTTGACAAGAAAGTGACGTTTTTAACGGATACGTTGAATATTATTATTTAAAAAAAGAATCATAGATGAGAATTTTATTTAAGAAAATAAACAATTCGTATGAGCTCAAATGTGATTTAAGAAATTAAAATAAATTTTTTCAATTCAGTGAAAAGGAGAAACATTCTTTAGTATTCAGTTCGAAAGACGACGGAATACATTAAAAAAGAAACTTATTTTCTATGCAAGCCGCTGGGATCTCGTATCCTTATCAAGCTTTTTGAAACATATTCTCCAATTTTATTTAATTTTTTATTGTTACTCCCAATTTCAGACAAATGAAATTGATTATTTTTTTACTGATCCCACTGTGCTTCGCTTTTCATTTGCCTTTTAATTAATTTTATTTGAAGTAAAACGAGACATTTTCTTTTTTCCTTAAAAGTTAACAAATTTATACATATATATTTTTTTATTTTTCATAAAAATCACTTAAGAGATTAAAAAATTCCTGCTACTATTTGGTTATTTATTTAAAATATAGCAGTTGTTAATTGTGTTTCTTATTTATTTCCAATTTAAAATTAAAAAGAAAATTTCGTTGTAATAAGAGAAACCTTTGCAGTATATGTATATACATAAAAAAATAAACCAATTGACACTTGTCTATGGTTGACTGGCCTCAACATTTCTCATTCACTTGACAATCGTTTCAAACTCCCTTCATTTTTTTCTACTCAAATAGAAGACCTTCAAAAGGGAAGTGGAATATTGAGGATTATTTTACTGTTTAGTAAACATGAAATTAGAAATTATTTGATATTATGCTTGGTTGCATATTTGTTTTTTTTTTTATTTTTTCCGAAAAGTATCCTTATCAAAAACCGAAAGGTCTCATGAAAAACACACGAGTGTGTATATATTCATCTACTTCCTTTGGAATACATACATATGTCTATGTGTACATGGTGTAGTCCTTTGTCCAAACAACCATTTACTAAATGCTTTGGACATAAAACTGCTAAAACTCCTTTTTAACAGCTGCTGACTGCCCGTTTAAGCTTCAACTTGTTGTTTTTGCAGTCAGAGTTTTGTATCCTTATAAGAGACATCAAAATTAAAGAAACACCGAAACATAACGTGTGTTGCAGGGAGCACTTGTTATTGTTATATGCATGTCAGTATTTATGAGGGGTATTCACAGTTTGAGTAATTAGGTAAGAAAACATTTCGTATTTTTTTTTTTCTTTTATACGGGCCAGGTCTATTCATATAAAACTAGGAAGCTGTTGTCTTTGACACCCAAAGGGCGTCTAATTGTATCCACGCTGCAAGAAAAATATAATGGATTTATATCGAATATGAATTGTTTGTTATTGTGTTTGTTTGGTCCCATTATTATTATACATATATTTTTTATTTTTCATATTTTTTAATATTCATATACAATGGAAAGAATTCCCAATATTTTATTTGAATGTTTTAGCATAAATATATGAGATTGAATGCTTTCATGTGCCAATGAAATAAATGTTGGCTTATGAGAACAATTAAAGCCGTAACAAACAAATTTGAAAAGTTCAATTACTTTTTGGGTACAATCCCAATAAATTTCAATATTAAGACAATTAGGAAATTTTTATAGTGGAATTTCCAGAAACAACTTTTCAACAAAATTTTTCGTTGCAATAATATTTAAATTGACAAATTGCTGAATTAAATAAACCAAATTTTAGTGTGACGAATTCCTTTATAAAGCTTTAATTTGTTTACTGGATCCCCAGTGGACGAAACTGGATGAATTTTTAAAGTTTAAACTATTCTATATCAAAATGAAGGCAACCTAATGCGGCTACCTGTAGTTTACATTCCCGTAGGAACAATCCGTAAAAAAAAACTATACGGAAATGGTGTATAAATTTCTTGGGCAATTTTCCATTTGCTGGTAGGCAGTCCAGAAGAGGAGTACACCCAGGGAATTTCAGGTATTTATGGCCTATTGCACTGATGAATATACATATATGTCATGTGTTTCATGCATGTGTAAGTAAAAATGCTTATAATTCTTAAGATACTGAACCGAATTCACCATATTACATACTGTAATCTTCTATTTGAACGTAAAAGATGGGTGCCGCTATTGCTCCTCCTTCACATATTACATAGTATATACAGTTTCCTCTACAAATAAATGAACATCGTATCGATGTATTAAGAATCGAATAAAAAAAGGACATAGAATCATTTGGATTAACTTTAAACTGTTTTATAAAGACTCCTTTTGTAACATAAACCTGTTTAGAAAAGAAAATTACGAATAAATTTATAAAAAAAGAAATGCTTTTTGGTTACGAATATCTTTTACAATTGAACTGTGAATAGCCTGAATATCTTAGATGATTTTTTATTGAACTGTGAATAGCCTGAATATCTTAGATGATTTTTTGCTGTATGTGTCGTATGTATATCATGCATTTAACTGTTCTCATTTTTTGCTTGTACTGCTTTTGAAAAATAATCTTCCTAGACATGTTGTATTTCTGCAAAATGTCACATTTTGTACATTCTTTTCAAAAGCCCATTAACATTTTTATGACATTTGCATGTCTTCAACCTGCAATTATATGAACAAAAAAGTATTTTTCACTGGCACATAAGCCCAATATGCATACATAAGTACATACATATGATTATATGGATATATGTATGTATGTATATATACATACATACATATTTTTTATTTATGACACAATGATGGTATGTTGCTACATACAAACATTTTTTAATTATTTATTTCAACAGCTGCAAAATGTTTGTTTTTTTAATTTTAGTTGGTTTTTGAGCAATTTTTTTGGAAATAATTTTCTCTGTTGGAAATGATAAGAATTTAACTTTAATCTTGTTATTAATGGCTTTAATCCTGTAAGTTCCTGTACGTAGTGGAGAAAAGGAAACGGAACAAGTTGGCAATTGGATTGCAATGTTGTAGAGGAGACTGCCACACAATAACAAACTGATTGCAATTTCATGCAAATGTTGATAATGCAATTTTGTTGTGAAAATTTTATATATTGATTCTTCTAGTTCCATTATTTCGAATGGTTTACAGATTCAGTGAAGTGTGAAAAGGGCCAACAAATTTGTATTAAACGTACATTAAAGAAAGCAAAAAATAAATAGAAATTAAATCTTTAAATTTTAATAATTTTCACCTCAATAGTTTATAAATTACAGTGTTGCCGCGTGTATTACATGCAAGAATCAATTTTTAAATATTTTTTGGCAGTGAAAACTACAGCTTTTGTTAATGAATAAAAAAAATATACGATATATTTGAGTCTTAAGATTTATCATTTCCCAATTTCCAGTTTTAATTTAAATTGTGAAAATAATAACTTATTTATGAAATAAAATTTTAGGATAAACGAGGATGGAAAATATCAGCGGTTGTTATTCGTTTAAGCAAGATTTTCATTTCAACGGACTTCGCATAAGAGAAAAGCTTAAACGAACTTATTACTTTTAAAATTATTTTTTAAAAATAAAATAGAAAATACCTACTGAAAATAAAATAGATATATAACGATTTTAAACTGGAGATTTTATCGGTTGTAATACGATTGAGATTAGCCAACAAATGCATGGTACTTCGTCAGCGGTACTGAAATGATTTTTTTATTTTCAGGGATGTTTGTTTACAAGCAAAATGTTTTTTTTTTTCAACAAAATTTTATTTTTTATTTGGACCAGTACTTAGGGAATTGTCCCTACTTATGCAGTGCATTGTGCTGGGTTATTAATTATGGTTATAGGAGAAATGATAGAGGGAGTAGTGTTTGTGGACATTCGACTTTTTTTGACATATGAACTGTTCGACTGAACGAATTTTCTCGGTTGTGCATCGACCATAAATGTATGCGATCTTGATGAAAAATGAATCGTTCGTAAATAAGCGCATGTTTCAGGAACAAATTCCTTGATTTCATTGGATTTTTTTCCATTGTATTAACGGCAGAACGGGTTCTCGTTTAAGCGTACTAAAGTGCTTTTAAATTAACAAAAACACTAGCTAAAATGCTTTTGCAATTTTCCCTTTTAAATGGGGTCTGCTTATTCGAATTCGTTTCTATCTTAAAAAAAACCTAAAATCAAATTTTTGGAAATTGAATTTGAAAACGACAAAAAAGTTAATATGGTGACATAAATTGCAATGTTGTTTGAACTGGAATTAGTGTCGAGCAAATTTTTTTATAGTCTTTC
Source organism: Germaria angustata (assembly GCA_963681545.1). NCBI lineage: Eukaryota > Metazoa > Arthropoda > Insecta > Diptera > Tachinidae > Germaria > Germaria angustata. The sequence goes on from OY812998.1 coordinate 110,549,335, forward strand.
AAAATATAGACCAAATTATTATATACAATCAATGAAAATAATTTAGTCAAGAAGTAGTCTATGTTGGAAATCCACGGATTTCAAATGGAATTGCTTTGAAAAGTTGCGATGAATTTTCAACGATTTCCGTAGCGATATATGCAATTATTGTTTTTCAAAATATCGATTAAATTATAATACATGATAAATAAAAAGAATTTAGCCAAGAAGTTCACAAAATTATTACCAAAATAGTTCTGATATTATACACAAAACGGATTCGGTTTCGAATCGTATCGTTTTCAAAATCGATATCAGTTGCACACTTGTATAATATATAATACAGAATAATTTTGCATTTATATGTACATACTTTGGAGTGAGCGATAAAATTTATGGACTTACAAGGACCTATTTACTGAGAGAAAAACACTCCTCCACTGGGAAAAAATTCTTTAGTCAAACTTTAATAGGTGTCAGTAGCCATTTGAAAATTTCTTTCCCTATAATTTTTTAAACCTTTGAGTTAAAAAATTTTCCATGGACATTCTAAAAAAATCACTCCTGAGGTAATGTTTTCGGCTTAAAACTTGCAATCGAAAAAACTCATATATTTTATGGAAATATTTAAATTAATGTTTCCCTTCTCATTGAATTGTTTCAGTTTCATTTGGTAAAAAATAATGTTTTTCTACTTACAGTTACTCGTATAAAAGAAAACCAAAATACCGGAATGTAGCGGTTTTCCTTTTCTTTTCTCATTGCATTGTTTTTCAATATGATTTTCCAATTGCGGTTAGAAAATTAAGCTTCTATTTAAGGCCAACAAAAAAATAGTGATTATTACTCGTATAATTTAAAACTGAAATTTATAAAAAGAAAATCTGTGCATATACTCATATGCATTTAGAAATTAAATTTATTTGAAATCGTATAAACTTTTAAAAATTTATTCCCTTGAAACATCTGTGGCAGGAAGGGTGAAGGCAGAGAAACATTTTATCGATTTAAATTTAAAATTTGGGGCTTTTTCCCTCTTTTATTATTTTTAATTATTTGGCGTGTGTTAAAATCAATTGTAAATGCGGCTTGTTGCCATATGCAAACGTACATATGTATGTATGTACGTATGTGTATGTATATGCATGCGTCTATTGTATTTGTTCCAATGGGACTAAAAAGCATCTGCTAAAGAACTTCTGATTGCACGGAAGATGATGGTGCTGCTGCCGATTGTTTGTTATATTCGAAGCACATGATGGTTTTCCTTTTCGTGCTGTCTTCCACAAGCCTCTTTGCTATTTATGCTTCTTGAAACATATGGTTGTGTGGCAAGTATTTACGTGCATGTTGCATGCATGATGCATACATGCTTATTTCGAGTAGTGCATTCTGTGGAACAAAAAAGTTCTTCTCTAACTTGTTTAAATACGCATGTGGTTGTTTAAAAATACGTTGAGATGATACATAAATCTATGCGGATTTATTTCCCGTATTCATACTTTACTTTATACTTTTATTATTTTTATTATTATTATTATTGTTTTTGTTGTTGTTGTTTGTTCTTTAACTACCAGCACTTTGGCCTCTTTTCCTTCGGTCTATCTCTAAAGTGGAAAAAGCTGTATTATAATTTTCTGTTATTTTTTTCAAGTTAAAAAGGGCATCTGCTTTGTGTTTCTTGACAAATTAAACTTAATGATCTTGAGGATTTTCGAGTGTGTAGCGAATTAAAAGAATGCATGAAATATCGGCCAAAGAAAAGGGTGAAATAAAAGCTAGTCGTACATTTGAATTAAAAATAAAAAATACAATGAGGAAAAAATTTATGATAGTCCACATTGTAGTGTAAACTTACATTCAAAAAGCCACCTAATGGCTGTTAGTATCACATCTATAAGTTGAAAATACAGATTTTTTTCACAATAGAGGCTAGAGCTGCTGGAGAAAAACTAATGCCATCGTAATCAGCAGATAAAAATACGTAAGGATAAGCTATTTGTGGTCCTCAAAAGCTCTATTTTGTTGCCCTGTTTTTAATTTTTACTCTGAAGAGGCGTGATCTATCCATCAGTAAGTAACTGCTTAGTACGATATTTCGTTAGCTGTGACGACTAGTATAATAAATTTGATTTTGAATCAACACAAATTTTCATTAAACATTATTCGAAGTAAAGAAGCACTTTTTCAAAAGTTCACAAAACTTGACTTATATCGCTCTTCATCAGAATCAAAAATTAAAGTCTTTGTCATTATGGTTTTTGGTATTTATTGTTCATGACTTATCATCAACAAAATAAAAAAAACGTGTACATTTCCTGAGAACTTCTGCCAACTTGTATCTCAATAATCACGCATTCGTATCTTTAAAAAAAAAATTATTATTTCTTATAAAAAAAAATTATAAAATTTTTATAAATTTTACTCATTTATCCCTTATTCACTCCTATTAAATTTACAAAAAAAAGCTTAAAGTAATTATATAAATATATATTCTTAAGTTATTTTCTCATGTTATTAACACGTGTTTAAATTAACCAAAATCTAAAGAACAAAAAAAAAAAACAATTACCAATAATTGCTGCCAGCTGACGACAACTACAAAATTAATATAATAGACAATTGGCAAAGTGTCAGTCAAGTACAGACATTCTAAAAGCAAAAAGGAAATGTTGATCATCATTGAGTTGTATATCTGCTAATACGAATGATCGTGAGCTGTTAAAATAATATAAAAAATTTAATAAATAGATTTATTTCATAACATTTTTCATATGATTTTTTTATACACGTAGCGATACTCGTATCTAAATGAAATAAATACAATTTTACTTTTGTAATGACAATAAATCTATCAAAGATGTGATCATGATCAGTAGAGATGTGACCATGTATGTGAGAATTTCCCTTAGTCGTATAACATATACTTTTGCATGTATATTAAGATAAATACTCGGCGTAAAAGCTTACGTCATGATATATTTGACTTAAGAGTTAAATATGTTTTACCTTAAAGCAGGCAATGGTTTTGGTCATATTTGGTCACATCCTTACCTGTGACTCATCCGGACCATATGAAAAGTGAATGTAAGGGTGTACACTATTCTACAATATGTCTCATATCTCAATTCCGAATATATACGAGCATATGAATTCTTAAAAAAAAACACAAATACAATATAAGGGGCACTTATATGATGAAATAGTGCAGAACCTGGCCTCAATTTTCATATGGTTCAGATGAGTGACTTGCTTTTAGGTAAAACATATTTAAGCCTAAATTAAATATGTCATGACGTAAGCTCTTACGTCAAAAGATATTTTTAACTCGGCATATTATTTATGCACTCTAAGAAAATATTCCCATTATCGAAATATTGGCGAAGAACGCTAAATTAACGAAAAATTTATTTAAAATTTTTTTACCAAAAAGTTTAAAATAATTTTATTTTCAAATAATTATATGTAAAACTATAATACACTATTTATTTTTGTATTTAAGAATTTACGAATAAGTTTTTTTTTATTATATAATATTTTGTTAAAATATTTCTGAAATAGTGATCTTAAATGTTTCCATACAAATCACATGATCGTTGCCCATCTTCAGTTTTTAGTGCAATGATTATCATTACGAATAAAATTATAAAAACTTTTAATGAAAAAAAGTAATTTAATGCTTATTTGCTTTAGTTGATCATACAATTTGTTACTGTGGATTATTTTTACTATAAAATTTAATTGATCATAAAATCATTGTCAGAATGTTAATGATATTGAGTTAAAATTTCAGTGGTTTGTTCGAAAAATGTATATTTTTTAATTACATTTGTTTAAATTTAATTGTGATAGAAACTATTTTATTATTTTTTTGTACTAAAAATGTTCCAAATACTAAATTCACGGTTGAGTTTCGAATATAAATTATCTTGATTGCACAGAGATTTTCTGAAAAAATACACCATTTCCGTATCTTAAAATCCCTGATTTTAATAATAGTTTCGAAATCGTTAAATATTCAATCTCGAACATGATTTCGGACAATTGAAGTTGGTGCTCGCAACCTATAATTTTCCATGATAATTGAATTGTGACAGGTAATTTTCATTATTTACGTTATAAGTATGATTAGGTATTATTTTGTATTAGGAGAAAATTTTGTTAATCGATAGAACAAGAGTTAATAAAAAAGGCTTACGATTTCAAATATGACAGTGATTTTGTGCCCAAGGGCGTAGCCAGGATATGAAATAGGGTGGTGTCACGAAAATTATGATTTTTTATGATTATTACAATTTCGATCTATTTGAGGAGTAATCTGCGTGGATCTTCTGAAAATTTTGCTAGAATTTTTTCCAAAAATTCGTCCTTCTTCTCGGTTACCAATTTATGGTGAACGCTTAGCATACATAGTCCTGCAATATACAATATACTTATTTTTTGATAATAAGTAAAATTTTTTATTATTTTACCGTTTAAACGAGCTTCAGTCATTGTGGAGCGCAACCATGTTTTTAGTCGTCCTAAAGTGCTAAATGACCCCTCAACAGTTGCAGTAGTGCACGGCTGTGACAATGAAATTAATAACGCCTTCCTTATATTTGGATAAAATAATCCAGCGTCTTTCAAAATACTCGCCAGCTCTAAGTCGGCTAATTTGTCTTTACCCATTTTTTTTGTTGCCTAGAATTATACCAAAGCTCAATTTCTCCTTCCAAATCATCCAACTCATAAAAATGCTCAAACGTTTTTGTGGCATCTTTAAGCTCTTCCAGCTTCAAAGAAAGCATGTTTAACGGGTGCAAACAATGAATTGCAAACGCTGGCCTATTCTCTTCATTAAATCTTGTGTCCAGTGATGAAATTAAAGAATCTATATAAGAAATGTATATAGATCGCTTCTAGTATTCAGCAGTTGATGAAAACGGGGGATTTGAACGGTGCGTTTGACGAGAGACTATCATTGGAATAGATATCTCTAATCCTAAATTGGCTGTGTTTTCTTGAATTGAAATAAACAATCCGTCCACAATACCCTGTGCATTTTTTAATAATTTTATATTGTATGCATGTAAAAAAAATTATTATAGAATTAGGTGGGTGCCACGGCCCTCTAGGCCCATACCTGGCTACGCCCATGTTTGTGCCATATTCAACACGAGGGTCAGCACTAGCAGCTGGCTTACGAGCTCTTCTGCTACCAACAGTTAGACCTATGAGTGATATTGATAAACAAGACAAGCTGCCAGCTCCTTAACAAGGGACTTGCGCATGCCGCATTGAGTTCATTAAGTGCTAAGAGCACTGTGAGGTTAGAGAGGAAAGCAAGGACCCCCCGCAAATGTTAGAGTCTAAGACTCAGACACTTCTGTTATGCATGTAGTATGCAATGCACTGTATTTTAATGTTAAAATAAATTGTATCGTACATCATTATACATTTTTAAATCATTTGTCAACTACAATTTAAGCATGACTAATTATGTCGTCTTTAAAAGTAGCTTAAGTAGAGCTTTTCGCTTAAGACTTGCCTATAAAAGCATTCAAGCTACCTGTGAATAAAAAATATTGAATTTTTTCCTTCACTTGTTTGTCACCAAAAAAGTGTCAATAAATTTCACTGTCAGTTTGAAAAGCAAGTTAATATTTTGCTCAAACATAATTTTAACAAGACGGTGTTTTAAAAAAATTTTTTAAGTTCTTGTAGGTATACTCGTACATCTATAATAACGAACTCACGACGCATAAATAATTAACTTTTAACTCAGGTTAAATACTGCAAAGCAGCTTAAATACAACATTTTACAAGTGTTGATTCAAAGCACGCGCTTTAACTTTGTTAAAGATACAATAATGCAATACAAAACTTCTATACTTGTTGCACTAAAAATATAACTGGAGATTTAAAAGTGGCTTAAAGGATGAGAGAGAGAGAGAGAAAAAGATATATAGATAGACTGAGAGATGCATATATGTAGATACATGGATTAACTTTTGTTGAAAAAGAAACATTGTTAATGTATTTTAAATGAAAGAAAAAAAATATAAAAAACTAAATTGTATACCGTGAGTTTTATTTTGTATTCGTGGTTCATGTTGCATGCAGAATTTTAAATTTTAGCTGTGAACTTTTTTTAAATTGTTTTGTTTAAGTCTGGGCGTTCAATTTTTGTTGCTGTAATTTTTAACTAAAAATAATAATTGTCTTTAACTGTTTCCGTTAGTAATTGTTTTGTCCCAAAAAAGTAATATTTTTTATTGTTATTTATTACTCTTTAAATGGAATATAATTTTTTTTTTGAAATTATCAAAATAAACTTGTCTGTCTGTAGTTCTATATATAAAAATATTTTTAAAAGTTTGTTTAGAGAAATAGTGGATTAAAAATAATGAAAGTGTTAAGGCCTTTCAAAAACAAAATAAATAAATTAGAGAAAAGTTAGAATGAAACAGTTTTAGTTGGATTTGTGTTTTGTTCTTACACTGAAGTTGTTTTCCCAGGTCCGTTTTTTACCTGGAGATGATACTCAATGAATATCGAAATATCAATAATTTTAAATATAATTGTTTAACCACTAAATAAGACCTTGATCTAAAATAATATTTTAATCTAGTTGTTGTTTCACCGAAGTATAATTAAAAATAAATCGCTGTAGATATAGCGAACTTAAAAATTCATGAAAAGAAAATGTAAATCATTCTTCAGGATCGACAGTTTCATTCATTCCAAAGCATGCACTAGCGTACTTTATCGAATCCTTGAAATGTTAAGCCGGGGAAGTGATAATTAAAATTTTAAATACTTCTATAAAATTTCCTCTTTTTTAAATTATAATGAAAATACTATTTTCTGTCACCCTCGTATAAAAGGAAAATCCTGAACGTTGACAGATTTTTACACTTTCCAAACGTCGATTATTATTTTGTTGCAAAATTTATAAAAAAAAAACTTCTGTTCTACACATGTCGAAGATACGATTCGCTTTTAAATCAGTGAAGAGACATTAAAAAGAAAGTGAAGTTACAGGCAAATGAATTGGTCGATTTGAGGAATAGAGGCCCTAGATTTTCGTAACTTCTTTGGAGCTGTATTTTCCTGAGTGTGCGAAAAACATTTACTCACTTAGTTGCCCTTAAATTTATTTCATGTATACCTTAACTTCTTTGTAATTATCGTTGACCTTTAAACTTGCTCTACTCGTGCCAATTGGCAATAATATGAAAAATGTTTTTGCTTTAATATTTTGAGCATCCCTTTAAATCTGAAGAAAAATCTTGCAATAACATGGCCACATTGTAATCGTTAAAAATATTTTATAACTCACAAATATACAGACATTTAAAGTACCCTTGTTAACCCCATTAGTGCCGACACTATTTGATGAACACCCCAAAAACATAGTTGATAAATAATCATTACGATCATTTTATGTTCATTCCTGCCATATAAAAATTTTTTGTATATCATTTTTTATGTAATCTTCAATATACTATAAATTAAACTAACAATAATTAGTCAAATCTTAACACTAAGATGATTAATAATATGAGTCCAACCGATGCGAGATACAAAAATCAATTTCTGCAGCTTCTTCAGTGGTTGCTTTCAACACGCGAGTTCGGGGCTAAGAAAGAAAGTGTGTCTCCTTCTCAGCCAAGTGTGGTCTCTACAGTTTGGAATACCGTGGAACAATGATTGGATTTTTTTTTTGATTTGGATTTTTGGACAATAAATTGATACATTAATATTTTTGGTGTTTCGAATATAGAATCATAATTGTGAATTATTATATTTTTTTTCCAATATTTAAACTGTTCAAGCGACTTACAATATATAATAATGCATTGTTAAAAATTTTGACATCACGCATAATTAATAATAATAAACTTCACTTCTCATCTTCATCAGAAAACGAATATATTTGCAATATTTAATTAATAATGAAAAATTTTATGTCCATTTATTATAAAAAAAAAAACCGTAGTTAGGTTAGGTTGATTGGAGGGGTGTGATAGCCCATGTCATACGATATACACTTAAGCCAGTGAAGGCTTGTTGTGCGCTCCCTTTTAATTATCAGACACAAACTGCCAGAGTTCTGAGGCAGGATTCGAACCTGGGACCTTCGCACTACGAGTCTAGTACACTGCCTACTAGTCTACGAAGGTCAGTAGAAAGTAGTTAATACAATTGAAAAATGATTGCTATTTCGCTCTGAAATAAGTTTGAATACAGCACATGTTACATATTTACATGCTGTAAAGAAAAACAAAAATGTTGTTTTATCTTTATTCAGTGAAAGAAAACCCTTCATTCATACAATGAATTCTTCATTGCATCAATGATTTTTTTATTAAGGTGAGCTAGTAAAGCCCTTTCATTCCATTTATGAAGAAGGTTTCATTGCATTTATGTAAAAGTTTCATTAATAAAACAAATAACAAAAATAATGAAAAAAATAATCGCGTAATTTTTCTTAAGTTCTAGTGTATGAATTTCCTTAATTTTTTTTCGGAGCGAGGAATAATGTTTTTATTAATTTTTTTAAATTCACAGCAAGATAAGGAAATTATAAAACAATTTTTTTGACTTATCCCGTGGTGGAATCGAACTAGCAACTTCCTGTTTAATAGTTTCGCACTCTGCCCACTTGTCTATCGAGGCATTCTGCACAAAAAATGAAATTATTTGTTTTAAATAATTTGGTAAACATGTTCTAGTTAAAAAAAAACAAGTGAGATTTACAATTAATTAATGTTTTCAAGAAACAAATAAGTACATAAAAATCGCTCAAATAATTTTTATTTATTTACAAATGTATAAAGTTGAGTGTGACGTGCAGGCGCATTTCCAACAGTCTGTTTTATATGAAAAATATTTTGTTATATAAATTAAATAATTTCATTGCCCCTATTCCCATAATACTTTCTGTTTAAAAAATGTTTAATAATAAGAAAGATAAATAATAATTTCGAATCGAATAAATCAATGGTTACTATTATATATTTGACAAATTGGAATATTTAATTATGGTATATTTTTCCACAAATATCTTAAAAAGAAAATTCATTGACACAATGAAACGATTTTCATTGATACAATGAACTATGAAAAACGGACGAAGAATATAAATTAAAAGACTTCACGTATCCAATGAAAATGTTCATTATATTAATAAAAATCTGTCATCGATACAATGAAGAATATTTAATGAAATATTTGATATAATCATTAGGGTATTTTGCAATTATGATTGTATCATGTTTTTGCTTTATGTCAATTGAGGTTGAAAGATTGATACTTTAGTAAATATAAAATTAAACATATGACAACTCAATCAATTCTATATAATTTCGTTTTTTGGTTTTCATATACATACCAGAATTATTACCCAATGCTTGATATCTGCAAGCTAGAGAATATAGTCAGTGAAAGGGTTAATTTTTAGAGTCGATTTGACTGTGACACTAAGTGTGTGGAAAAATATATTTTTTATTTTTGCTAACAAACATGTTTTTATAAGTCTTTAGTAGATCAAGGTTAAATTCGTTGTATGTATTTTCTACACACTCCTATAAAAACCTTGAATTCTGAACAATTCATATCTTAAAAATTATTGTTAAAGTAAAAATTTATTTTCCAATTATGTACGCAATACTAACAATGCGAAGAATTATAAACAAGGTGGCAAATATACGAGTAATTTGCAACTTTTTTTCGATGTGAAAACTTTTCACAAGAACACAGCTTTTTTAACCTCAAACAACTGTTCAAACCGTTTTCTCTAATACGGGTACTCAAATTTCACTAGATTAGCATGGCTCAACTTATTTATTTATGGTTAAAATAATTTTTTTCTTTCAAAAAGAACTTATGATGACATGGTGATGAGCTGTGTGATATGGTGCGCCATACTCCTGACACCAAATGTTATCAAAGCTTATATCTTCAATTTTAGGCCCCACAAAAGTTTGCAATCATAGGATTGAATGAAATGGCTTTTCCATTTTTCATTTTCGAAAGCAAAAAAAAAAAAGTAAATGGGCATATGAAAAAATTCACACAAAATTAACACCAAAATGTCACATCCTCTTCAAACACTGGCTTCTCGACAATGATGCGCAGGTTTTCCGATCCACAGTTATGACAATTTTGTTTGTTAACATAGACGTCTCATAAGAAAATATGATTTTTCAGCCAAATTTGATGTCAGAGATTGTTTTGCAATATTTCCCAATATTGCTCAAGCTTAAAGCGACTCCATGTGGGCCGTGTAGTTGTGCTGTTGACTGATAGTTAACATTTCGGATAGAAAACAATCTATCATTGTTAATATATAAAAATATACTTGTATTTGGAACACCTGGTGTAAAAAATGAAAAGTAAAAAATTAAATTAAATTTAAAAAAAAAAAAACAACAGTGGGACAGAAATTAGAAACTTCACCAACAAAACAACCAGGAAACATTCACATTAACATTTTATTCATTACCTTTGTTTGAGGTAATTTGTCTAATGTCTGGTATTTATCATGGGAATATTTTCACTATAAAAACAAACACATTTTTACTTTATCTACATTTTGTAACTGTTCTAACCGCAAAGTATTTTTTCTAAAAAAATACATTCACAGGAAATGTGACACCAGAAAAAAAGTACAAAGTACGACTTCAAACATTAATATGTGAGTGTAAAATAGTGTTCTTACTGCTTTTTACTTTAAATTAGAGATGGGCTTATGGAAAACTGTTCACTCACTCACGCTTAAACGTTAACGCTCACAAAATAAAGTTGTTCATGCAGAGGTGTACTTAAATCTGAATTTCTAAATCAATAGCATGTGAGTTCACGTGCGTAAGCGTGAATAAAATTAACTCTTATAAAATATTCAGGAGGAGGAACAAAGAAACAAAATTAATTTGTACAAAAATACTTTTGTACTATGTCGTTGCACACAATAATACACTATTTCCATGTATAGTTTAGAATATGAGAATTACAGTGAAAGCTCCCATAATCTAACACTCACGGTCGCGGTATTCTTGTCCGGTTATGAGAGAGGCACATGTGTTACGTTATATCATTACGTTACGAGTATTATGTACGCCGACCAATAAAATAATGAAGAACCAGTTACGGTAATCGCAAACATTTATTTACAGTTGGCTGATCTTGCTGACTTTCAAAATGGCTCGCTATGCTTTTGGTGTACTGGAATGCAATTTATTTCAACGCTTCATCATGGAAAGTTATCGCCATCAGACTCAATTATCTCCTTAACAGCTCTTGATTTCGATATTTCAGTACTATCATCGTAAGTGTAGACACTTTCATGGGCTATTAAAAATTCATCAAAGATATTTAATTGCCCGAACACTTCTTGTGAATTTGCACATGTTACTAGAATATTATCGTCGGTATCAAAATGCGGAAGAGTATAACTATATTCGTAGAATCCAGCCTTTCAGCTTCAATTTCATCCCAAGAGAGACATTGATATGAAACAGAGTTGTAAAAATGTTGTTTGTGTTTTCTATATTTTCTGCATTATTTTTGAAAATATAGTGTACGCGTTTATTTATTTTAAAGTATTTCCTATAGAAAAAACTGACAAAAAGCTTACGTTCGCAAAAATTGTGGAAGCTGTCCGTTATGGGGACTTCCACTGTATATGTGAGAAATTTTTAATTTAAAACCGTTTTTATTATGTTTATAACTTAGTAATCGTCCTTGTAAAATTTTACAATTTCTATTGAACCATATTCTATTCATGAGTGCTCCTCCGCCCGTATTATTATTACATTCACGCTTGCGTAGTAAAGTCAGTCACGTAAGTCAGTGGCCATCTCTCCTCAAGTATTATTATTTTATAACATCGATCGACACTGCGGCAAAATTAAATTTTTTTATTGAAATAAAACGATAAAAACCTAATACAACCTTCTGAGAGAGTATGTGTTGCTAAAAACCGCAAGAATTTATATTCTTAAATCATAAAAAATTATTCATCCGTCCATCCTTCCTTATACAAATAATTTGTTCGATACATAATAACAATATTTGATTAAAGTGAAGAAACCATACAAAATTAATATTCGTCGCCATAAAGTTGATAACATTCAGTAATTTTTCTATTGAAAAATTGTCTTCAGTTGCGCTAACAACTTTTTTCTATAGAAAAGTCAGAAACAAGTGTTGTGATTGTTTTTTTTTATTAAAAAGCAGTTTTGAATTAGATATTTTACTAAAAAGACATTGCCTTGACTTAGGAAATGTTTGTCTAAACAAGTTATCTTTTCTATAGAAAAGTCGTCTTCAGTCATTCTTTTCTTTTTGTAGAGAAATGTTGTCTTGTATCAGGATTTTTTTAAAGAAAAATTTGCCAAGTTTTTGTACTTAAAAAAATTGACGTGAACTAGAAATCTATTTCTTATAAAGAAAGACAGATATTTTGTCTAAAGAACAGTTATCTTGTCTTGAAATTTTTTCAAAACTTTTTTTTAACTTTTCAAAAGAAAACTTGTACCCGACAACTTTTTTCTGAGAAAACTTTTGTTGTGTTGTACTAGGCAACGTTTTTGCCTACAGGAACGATGGTGTGAACTTAATAACTATTTTCTGATGGAGGGAGAAAGTAATTATTCTAAAGAATATTTAGTTGTCTTGGCCAATACAACTTTTTTCTGAAGACAATTTTTCTTGAACACGAGGCCTTTTGTCTGAAAGTTGAAAATTTTTTTCTACAGAAAAGTTATATTAAACCATATAATTTGGATTGATCAGGACCCAATTTTCTTCAGAAAAGTCGCCTAAAACCAGGCAGCAACTTGTTTATTTTTCAGAAAAAAATTATTTCATCAAAAGCATATAGAAAAGGCGATTTTTTCTTCACAAAAGTGGTTTAAAAAATTAAACTAAAATGGAGTATATTTTGACTGAAATTATGGAAACTTTTTTATTACAGAAAAGTAACTTTTTCTCAAGAAAAATTGTATGAAAAGACGGCTGAAACCAGATAACGATTTTTGTAACGGACGATTTAAGTCAAGTAAACATTCTCCTCAGAAAAGTTGCCTAAAAGCATACAATTTGATTTACCAAAAATACCTGGGTCAGACTATTTTTTTTTAAAGTTGAACGAAATGTAAAAAAATGTAAAAAAATGTAGAAAAAGTTATATTAAACGACCGCTTCCACTAGAAGGTTATTGAAACCAAATTAGATTTATTGAAAACTTTCCCAAAAGCAAACAACATTTTTTGTAAAATATTGCAAATACCCGGAACTTTTCTATAGAAGTATTGCCTGAAAAGTGCCTAAACTACATACATTATTTTTTAATAAAAATATCCTAAAAGTAGACAACGTTATATCAAAGGACCGTTTCTACTAAAAGGTTACTGATACCAGATAATTAGTTTTGTTGTAAAAATCGCAAATGGCCAGGATCTTTTCTATAGAATTGTTGTCTGAAACCAAACTTCTGTTTCTATAGGAAAAGAGCCTTCGTAGAGTAGTGTACTAGACTGGTAATCCGAAGGTCACAGGTACTATTCCTACTGTTTTATCTGTTGTACGATTATCTGCAGTTTGTATTTGTAAAATAAAAATGATACAAAAAATTCTTAAAATCAGGCAACTTTTTCTATAGATTTTTGTTGTTGTTCTGAACGGTTGTTCTACATGATAAGGCACTGTTAAGAATTGCGTGATAGTGAATAAGTTTTTCCTTATGCTTCTGATAGCAGTAATGTTTTCTATTTTAGCTTTTACAGTTTCGAAGAACAAAGCTTTTGTCAACTGCATTGTCATCCAAAGATGTAATTTTCAACATCTTTTATTATTTCCTTTACAAAAACCCCTTGTGGGCCACAACAGGAGTTTTGCGTTAATGGCTTCTTGTATAGAAAGAAAACAGTTCAAACATTAAGTGAATGAAAATGTGCTGACATTTGATAACTTCTTTATATTTTCTATTTTATTTAACAACAAAAACTCCTTAGGTGTCCACATAAGAAAAGACATATTTGCATTAGAGAATTTTTTATATAATTATAATTATAATTTTCATATAATTATAATTTTTTATATAATTATAATTTTTTAATTGATGAAGTTGCATGAAGAGAAATCATATAAACTGTCATGTCACTATGTATGTATGTACATCAAATGTCGCTTGATAATCAAGCATGCAGGTTGAATGACATTCTATAAGAGAAATTTACTACGAATTGTGTTATTTTCTAATGAAAAATAATATTTAACTTAATTGCAGGCTTCAGTAGAAAGTCTGGACACATGGCTGTCAATAGCGCCAGCCAGAAGACAATTCATTAACCGAGATATTCAATGCTAAAAAATTATTATTAACAGGATGTGGTTTTAAAGACATAAATACTTGTCAGTCAAATCAAGTCATAACTATTACACACTGGTATTTAGCAAGATATTCTATTGAAGTATTTGAAATTTGCTTTTTTAATTTTTATTGTGCTAATTAATAAAAATGTTTGAATTATTTATTTCATTTGATTATTAATTTTTATTTTTATTGGCTTTTAAAGATTTTGTTTTATTATGAAATAAAAGAAGAAAAAAAAAAACAGGAACTAGTAGAGGCGCTACATTCGGCTGCATAAGTTGAACCATTGCAAGGAATACTAATTTCAACTTCTCAAAAAATTGGAACGAAACTATTGTTTATGAGAAGCTTTTTGTGTGTTTTTGTTTTCCCAATGGATGGCATTTTGTTAATGTATCGTTTACTGACAAAAGGACGAATGTCTGGTTCTATCTTCGCTTGAATTTGCTATTTGGTCATGAAAGGCTTCACATAAATAAATCAAAATTAAAAGCACTCTCCTACTACTTGCTTTTTCAATGTGGAGTCATTCTTATTTGCACTGTGACAGGGAAAGGTCCAAATTATGAAAATAGTACTTTTATTTGAAAAGGGATTTGATAGAAAAAGATGACAGTTTGGACTTTCGAAATGGGTGCTGCAGAAGAAAGTTAGAATCAGAGACGAAAAAGGAATACTTCAATGTACGAGGACAGGACAATAAGTCTGTAATTTTAGAATTTCCCGCCTCTTAACTGAAAGGGCAAAACTGCTTCTGTCAATGGGCATATGCGAGTTGACTCCTGTCAAAATTTTAAAAAGCTGCGCAATTTAGTTTGTGGTTGATAGCAGACTACCGCGTGATTTGAGGAAAAAATTGAAAACTGAAACCTAAGCCTTGGTTTAAGTTGGCTTGATAAATAGTATGAGAAATTTGGTTTCCTGAAATGCATTGTGGTCGTACAAGCTCGGAAGATGCCGAACGTTCTGGACACCCAATTTGGTTCTCTAAACTCGAAACATTTGGAAAAATTCACGACATGGTGTTGGAAGTTCAAAGATTGAAAGTCCGAGCGATTATGGAACCCATAGGCATATCACATGGCTTATTGGCTTCAATTTTGAATGATCATTTGGGAAAGCTTTCCGCAAGATGGATGCAGCGCTTGCTCACAATAGACTCACAAACATAATAGTGTGACAACTTTGCAGGAGTGTTTTGCGGCATTCCACTGTTATTCCACAGTAAATAGCAGTTGAAACAGTAGGATTCTTTGGGTGAAATGGCTACAAAGAAGGTCAAGGCAGGTGTGTCAGCCAATAAAGTCGGTTTATTCCACGCGGTATAATCCACATTCACAATCAATGGTGAATATTATGCCAGCTTATTGGATCAATTGAATGACGATTTGGAAAAAAAGACCGAATTTGGCATTCTTTTCCACCAGGATAATGCAAAAGTGCACACATGTGTTTCCATGACGAATTTCCATGAGGCTACGAATTGCTCCCTCATTCAGCCTATTTTATCAATTTAGCCCCAAGTGACTATTTCTTGAATTGGCTCGTCGGAGAAAGATTTGGCTTAAACGGCGAAATCATCTCACAAACAAATACCTATTTTAATGACCTCGACAAATCTTTGTTTTTGGAAGGGATAAAAAATTGGAGAAACGATGGACAAAGTGTATAGATTTCAAAGGAGACTATGTGGGAAAATAAAATGATTTTTTATCCATAGTTCATTAAAAAAATCTCGGACTTATTTTCCTGCTTTCGTATTTTCCAACTATGAGCTCATGTTCTATCAGTATTAGAATGAAGTAGCGCCATCGTTTATAATTTTATTTTACTACTGCTGGAACAATTTTTATTCTGGATAAAGTAACCAACCGATCTAAACAGTCAAGGGCTAGAATCGTTACATCCGTGATCGTATCAATAATCGAATGAAAAAAAGAACTATTTTATAAGAACTGAATGACAGTTCGTAATTGCTCGTGTTTTCTAATTTCGTAATTGTTTTTTTTTTCGCTTGAGATTTCAGTTTGATTCTCACTATTTGGAATCGCTGTGATACCAAATAAGGGTATCGATTTGCTACCTTCAAGTTCTGCTGCTTCAAGCATGGCTGCCGCAATTAAAAGCTTTTCACTGAGCGTTAACATCTCTTCCTTATAAGGACCTCCACAAGTCTGTTTTTTTTTTAATTTATTACGTGAAAGTTGTTTCTTCACCTAATAATTCTGGCCATCATAGTACAGGAGCAGCTATAAACATTTTTTACCTTTTTACTCTCTTCACATCTAGATTGAGACGATTCGCGAGTTGACAGCAGCTTTTGCCTGGGCGCAATTTGATAGTAAATTTTTTTGGCCAAATTTTATTGTTCTTGTCTTACTTTTTTTGTTTAGGATTAAGGATTTGTTGTCATAAGTCCTAAATATATAATGTTATAAAAATTATTTTCTCAAGAAAATGTCAAAAGACTGACTTTTATTCTTAAACTCCAATTAGAATAAAATCTATTTAACGGGTGACTGTTCGTAAAAATTATATGTTCAGTCTCACGATAACGAATGTTATAAACCAAATTATTGTGAATTGCTGTACGTTCACGTATGTCGTAATTTGCAAAATGGATTTTTACGTGACGAATTTGATGCTCACGGTTGTAACGATTCGGTTCGAGCATTTCTCTACCAACAAAAAAGCGTATAGAATAAAAATTTCGTTTCGTAAAGAAAAAATAAATATTTTGGAGAACTTCATCATGATGTTATCCCTGAGGAACTCATTCATGGTATGACATTAACAGTGGTTTTTCATATCAATATTTTGTTACAAAATTCTTTAAGTTCACTTAATTATTTGTGCAAAGAGAAAACTCTAAATAAAGTAATACAAACGAAAAGTGGTTTTTATTAAGTTTTGTATTTTTTATATATAAATTTATTAACTGCAAATCACTTTATATATTCAACGGTCTGTCTTCCTGTTTTTATTTTATTAAAAAAATGGTTTTTATTATACTAAAATTTTGATTATTTATTTGTTTTTTTGATTCAAAATTCTACTTTTATTAATTCACAACCAAAGAATAAAAAAGAATCTGTCTCTTCCAATAATGACAATTTTATCTCTCAACGGAAATCTACAATAATCAAATTTCTACTTAAAATTAATTTATCAAAACTTTATATCAAAAATGTTTCACTAATGAAATATATAAATTTTAAAATCTTGTCTTTGTATAAAACTTTAAATACATTTTCAAATGCTCAAATGTATTTTAAGCTGTCATGTTAGATTACAATACGTCACTTGAGTCTGTCAGTTGAGCGTCAATGGTTTCATCATCATTAAAAAAGTTTTAGCTGCACCTCAGCTTGTCAATAGAATCTGAAAATGAAAAAAATTAAATCGAATTTTAATGATAAAAAAACAATAAAAATTTAAATATAAATTTAACAAAATGAGATGAAATAAAAAATAATGATACTGAAGAATTCTTTGGGAAAATTACTAAAGCGTAATTATATAAAATGATGTCATATGATGATTTTGAGTTGGTTAAGTATAGGAGAAAAATTTTAAACAAAAAATAAATTTTATTATGCCATAGATACATGTATTATATTGATATTTGTTGGTCAAAAATAAATATTTTACTTAATTGCCAAAATGATCACTGTTATGGTGAGCAGGGGGTGAACATATTTTTCAAGTGAATTTTTTCCCATGAAAATATTGGTGAAAAATTTAACAAAATATTACGCGCAACACAACAACGATACAAAATTGCTATTCAAACTTTAGAGAAATTTTACTCACGATAATAGTGAATAAACAAAAATATATACAATTCTATTGTTAAGAAATAACTGGGTTTCATACTTCTTCTCACTAATTTTTTAATTAGATTCTTTAAAAATTAATTTATCTGGTTCGGGTTCGAGTACTGAAGGAACCCTTTTACAGACCTGTGAATTGGTACGATCATAGGATTGTGTCTAAACTGATCGACTGATGAATGAGTTGGACCCAAATCTACTTTTAATCGAGCTAAGAATTCGTGATCCCCTTTGGGCTTGAAATCAATCACCAATGCGGACAGTAGCGCACTCATTTTGCAAAAAGTATCCATTCCTTTAATTACTCGAAACCCATAAACACACTCTTAAAGCAAAGAGTAAAACAAGTACAAGTATCATAATTAATTCTTACATGTTTCCACGAACATGATTTTTAAAACCATTTAGGAATTTTTTCGCAAAATATTTTTGTATTTTTATCTCTTTTTTATTGCTTGTATGTCATATTTGTTTGTGTTTGCCTTAAGCAAATACTGTCATAGAAATAAATGCGGCAAATGAAAAATCAAATATTATGATTGATCAATAAAAAATTGCAATAGTTGTGGCAAGTTGTGGTTATGGCGATTGTTGCCATTAAATGCCACTGAACGAACGGCCGCAAAATAAATGTTCGTAAAAAATTCGACAAATTGCAGGTGTTGTTTAAATAGTGATAAAAATTAGACAAATACAGTGTTAACAAAAATGTTAAGGAATTTATATAATTTTTTTTAAGTGCAGTGCTGCCATTTCAGTAGTTTTCTGGCTAAATTTGGGCAGAAGAAAATATAATTTAACCACGAATATTAGCAATTATTTTTAGCTATATTTTTAGAGCAATTTTTTTATATATTGCACATTAAACATTTTTTAATACATTAAAAAAAATTTTTTTAATGTCGGTCGCTATCGAATGCCCTTAATATTGTAATACATATTTGATACATAAATGCAATAGGATAAGAAACAATTTTTACATTTGAATAATATTTTTTTTTTTTGGCAGACGTTTTGGGTACAAAGATTCTGAAGGAAATAAACAATTTGAAAATAATTTAGGTTTTGTTTTTAAGCTGATTTCTCTTTCATGGTCAATTGTAGAGTAGAAGTAATGAGGGTTTTCAGCCAAATTAATGTTGTTAAACCTAAAATAAGAAACAAACACAGTTAATTAGATTTTAGATTTTTTTCAAGTACTGGTCCAAATAAAAAAAATTTGCTTGTGAATTATTATATCGCATCGTTTTGTATAGGTTTGGATTGAAAACATGCGCTAATTGTTGCTTCCATGGAGTTGTTTAATACTTATAGGTGATACTTGATTATTTAAATAATTAATTTCATTTTAAATAGTGTGGGCATACGTTTTTATGTAATTTTATTTATAAATTTTTTGGTTGGTTTCCTGAGCACCTATTTACTGTAAAATTTTGTCAATTTATGTAAAAATAATATCGTTTCAATATCGTTTAGATAGTTCTAGCTTCTAAGCCATTTTTAGTAATTTTTTCTATATAACGGATCTTCCAATAGGTACTTCTGAACTTTGAGAGTTGATAGTGTCCATATTTTGCCCCTCAGTCTGTCGTGCCAAATCACTTTAGATGGATGTTGCATTCAACAGCACCTGCAATTTATAAAATTGTTTTATCAAAATCGGTGCTCTCATCGGGAAACGTTCTTCCTGTTTTGCCAATTTTGTGATTGCCATAATCGTCCTATCGAGAGGACTATTCACAGTGTGGTGGAAAAATTTGAATCCACTTGTTCAGTTAACAATTAACGACGGCGAAACCCAAGATCTGATTAAAACATCGCCACTTTCTGTGGTAGTATGCAGAAGAATCCGAGTCAGTCCGTTTTGTGTCGCTTACAAGAACTCTCCCTTTCGCAGACTACAATTTGATGTATTTGGGATCGTTACTTGGTCCTGCATCCGTAAAAATTCAACTTACCCAGGAGCTGAAGGTAAACGACCATAGACATAGACATGTGTTCACTGAATGGTCCCTCGGACAATTGGAAAATTACCATAATTTTGATCAAAAAATCATGTTCAGCGCCCATTTGGGGACAAATGAAATTGACGAATTTGGGACGATACAAACCCACATGAGATCCAAGAGTCAAGTTTATTATGGATTTCAGGCTGGCGGCGTCATGGGTCTATATATCTTTCAGAATGACTTTGGCCAGACTATCACTGTCAAAGGTCAGTGCTATAGGTCGATTATTACCAACTTCTTTTAGCCTGAATTGGATAATATGGACACACCGGTCATTGCCATTGGATACCGAGATCGTGCGATTTGAACCCGTTAGACTTTTTCTTGTTCCAGAGTCATAAAAAATTGCAAATTTAGGGCGCACTACCAGGGAAATCACATATTCAATACGTAATGCCACACACTTTATTTTATTTAAATTTCAAAATAGGAAGCGTTTAATAAGCGAACCATTAGTTTTTATAGGTTAAATAATAATGGCAACACTGGTTAAGTCAAATATTATTTTTTACTATTTCAAGAATTTTTTCGATTTGGAAAATTGCAAGACTTTGTTGTGTTTCTCTAAAATAAATAAAAAAAAACAAATAGTATAAATAGTTGATGGATGGGAATTTCAAAAAATTATTTTTCTTGTTATTTAACTCTACAAGCAATTTAAAAGGTCTTTTAAAAGGGACCAGGTTGATGGTAAATTATAATGAAATGGAATGAAAATGTGTTCATTAAGTTCAATAATGCCAGTACTACAGGATTGGTTACACGAAACCAAGATGTAGAATTTTCAAAAAGTCTGCCACATTAATCTTTGGCAGCGACCAAAAAAAGTATTTTTTCTGTGTCGGACGCGGATTGAATATAAATTATTAAAAAAAAAATAATAATAAAGATGAATCTTGGACACTTATTTCTAGTCCATAATATATTGAAGTGACAATAAATAATAATTTGACTCATTCTTATTCATTCCATTCTATTCCGAAATGAGGCAGATCCATGTTGCTCTTATACAAATATAGTTTGTGTTGCAAATTGTTTGATTATGTTAACAGCTTTTAGCAGCTCGCATTTTTCAGTTTATTTTCAACATCTCAACAAATATCATTTTCAAAATAATTTTAATGTACTTCTCTTTTAATAGACTTTTGCTTTGAACACACATTAAATTTTGGTCAGAATTAATTAATCACAAAACAAATAAATTAATTGAAATAGTAAAGATTATTGAAAAGTCTCTCCATAAAAGTTTGTGAATGATTAGTTGTAGATGACGGAACTCAAAAACTTAATAGCATTTTGATGTTTTAGAAGCTCATTTTAATTCAAGTTTTGTTAAAAAGCCACAAATGAATCATTTAAATTGAATCCGCTTTTTAATACAGATTTATATGATTTTATAAACGAAAATATTTTGTTTTTAATTATTAAAAATTTTGTACACAATTTTCACTTTACGACAGTTTTCTTTTAATATGAAAGGGTTGTTATATTTTAAGAACTAAATTAGAACATTTCGTGGAAAAGTTCTAAGTTTTGAGAAACACATTTATTCGAATATTTTTGTCACCAATTGTTATACTTCTCCCAATTTTTTTAAAGAAAAAATTTAACTTCTTAAACAAGTAGTTACACTGTTTTCATAAAAAGTTACACCTTTTTTATAAACGTATTTACAATGTTAACAAAAATTTGTACTTTTCATAAAAAGTTATGCTTTAAAAAAGTTTTACTTAAAAAAATAGTGCTAAAAAGAATTGTGATCTGCAGTCCCAAATTTTTTTAAATTAATTGCGCTTTTCTGCAAAATTTATGGCGTGTAACATTTTTTCTGCTTTCAAAGAGGAGAATGGATCTTAATGTCTTTAATAATTCAACACTTATTATGAAAGAGACCGTAATCTCGCAAGGGAGTTGATTTTTTTTTTCTAAATTAGAGCCATAAAGAAATTTTTCCAGAAAAGAAAAAAGTTACACTTTTTATAGAAACCTTCAAGGTTTCCGCAAAAAATTTAAATTTATGTATTGGATATTGGAATTGATTTTCTGACAGAGGAAGCAATTTCTTATTTTTACAAAAGCATGAAATTGGTAAAGAAAATTACGGCAAATTGATGAATTGAAATCTCCGGCGCGCTTTTCACCAATAATTTTTGCAACAAAAATTTTTTTTTTTTTTCAAAAACGTATGTTTTTGTTTAAAACTTGTTTCACTAAAAAATATTTCTTCAGGAAATGTTCGATTTTTTACGAAACTTGTATTTTATTTGATATAAAAATTATATATTTGATAAAAATCGTGTCCAAATAATTTGAATAAATTTTTCTTTCTACTTTCAGGTATGTAATCTTTTACTTAAATAAAATTATGGCTAAAAGATAAGTAGAGTTCATTAATATAGTATTTTAGATCTTATAATTTTATTCTTTTATTACGAATTTCTATGGAATAGGAATTCTTTCCAATTTATCAATTAAGTTTCTTGTTGCATATATTTTCTTAAGCTTATTTCTTTCTATATGTTCGTATGTAAAAAATTCCTATTTTAATAATTTTTTCTCTTCGCTCACTTTATTTTAAACTTAATTACATTTAAGTTCAACCAGAGTCAATTAAATCCACAAATACCTCTGACTACCGGTAATTGCTCGGTCGCGTTATGGTGGCATATCATTTGTTTTACTCTGGCTTTTGCAATAAATTAAATATTTAAAATGAATGTATATAAATATATAATTAGAAGTTTGTTGCAAGTTGTTTCAAATAAAATGGAACAGAAGCAGAAAACAATTTGCATTGTGAACGAAATCAACTAAAATTGTCATTCGATATCGTTTCAAAAAGCGCAAAAACTTCAAAAGAAAAAAACAATTTTTTTTTAAATTCTAGAAAATTGAAATTTAACGCAATCCGATTTAACATTAAAATTTTGAAGTGTATTAAAAAATCTTTTTATCTAATAATTGTTATTTTTCTTTAAATAATGGGCCGAAATAAAGAGAAAGTTTTTGCCATCTTGTATTAGTACTCAGCAGAAATATTACTTCATATCGAACGCCTACAAGATTTAAAAATCTAAATTAAAAAATATTTTTTATATAGTACTAGCGGGCCCGTTGCCTGCTTCGCACGGCAAAACAAAATAAGAAAAGAAACACACTTGTTTTTAATAAAGTTGGTTTTGTTCCCAGAAACACACTCATTTCACATATGCACCGCACACACATGCGTTATCGGATTTTAACCAAACTTCATATAAACCATATATGGGCCACTGCCTACGTAGTGTATAAGTTTGGTTGAAATCGCTCGACGCGTTTATGAGTAGTTCGGCGACGTACATATACGGACTTATTTTTATATATATAGATTATTTATTTTCAATTGAGACTATTTTTAAAAAACATTTTTACAAATTGCCTCTTTTCAGTTTTAGCTTTTTATTTTAATTTATAACGATATTCCGTCATTTTTATAATTAATTTTTCACCAGATTATGATGAAATTTACTTTATTTCACCATTAATTTTAAATGGGCAGGGAGCTTTTTGCGACTCAAGCGCTTATTTAAGGCCTGAAGCTATTTCAACGTTAAGTGGTCCTTGTAGATCTTTAGTATGCATTTTTTGTAAAAGAGATCCGTTAGTGAAAGTATCCACTTTCCAGGATCCAGATGATAAAATTTTAAATAGGATTTATTTCGACAAATCTTTAGAAATCGATTTGAAAATACTTTCTTTCTATGAAAAAAAAACTATTTCTTAACATTTATATAAAAAGTTAATTTTTTTCAACCAATAATGATGAAAATTTGTGCTACTGACTTCATGCCTTACAGATTTGAAGCATATTGCCAGTGGTAAAAGGGGATCCCAATTTAGTATTAGATTATTTTCCATGCAAAAAAATCAAAAAAAAAATACTTTTCCAAACATAATGACGATTTCTTCCAAATCGGTGAATAGGAACCGAAAAATACAACATCCTTTTAAAGCAAGCCTATGTTAAAATCAATGCACATGATCCGGATTCTAATATCAACATCTTCATGACTTCCTTGGAAGGTCTTTTTACTCGCATCCCATCAGATATCATTGTTTTTTTTTTAAATTTATTAAAATGATTAATTTTTTTTCGAAAAATCAGTGAGATGAAATAATGCATTTAAGGATTAATCAACGCAGCACCTTAAGAAAAATTAAAATAATAATAACATAAAATTAAGAAAAAAACGATATTAGAGGGTTTCGTGTGATCCATTTTTTGTGTATTTAACAATGACATCACTGCAACTTCAAAATGGGGCACACTACAGCATAATAGCGCATGATCAATCTTTCTTAAGTCGACTTAGGCGATTACTGCTTATTTTTTATATAAAAAATACTTTCAAATTAAATAAAAAAAAGATTTGCAGAAATAGTTAATATTTTTATCAAAACTTTTCTAGTGTGATTTCCTACGAAGTTGAAAAAAATGTATTATTGGATTTTTGAAAGCAATGAAAATGTTGTTCCGTGAAAAGAACTTTCAATTTTTATCTCTGAATATATATACTCTTGAACTCTCTTTCTTCCTAGGATGAAGTTCATTAAAAAGAGGTTTGGTTGTTAAAGATATGTTGCTACTTAACGTATAGTTAGTTCAGCTTAATGCGATGCATGTTGCTTTTCGCCTGCCGCTTCCATTGTGTTCCCAAATACAAAAAACGTTGATATAAAAGCAATGAAAAAATCACTATTAAGGCGCGGTTTAAAAACAAATACTCATTTTAACAGGCTTCATAGTTGCAATGAAATTACTATAATTAAAATAACTTAATTGTAGTTGAAGCTTTAGGCAAATACTTCAACATGCTTGGCGAAAAGTGGTTAATTTTAATTACAATTTGTAATAATTATTTCAGAGCACCAATTTAATTAAGTATCTACAACTTAAATTTTTTTGTGTGCAAGTTTTTTAGAATTTAAATATAAAAAATCTATGCATAAAAAGCTTCTATTTGAAAAATAAGTAATAATTGTACATTGAGTTATAACGCATTTGGTATTTGTAAGTATGTATATTCTTATTTTGAATAAAAGACGAAAATTTTTTCACTTGAGTTATTTACCATTAACATGAAGTGGGTAATAACACAAGCACAAATACAAAATCCGATCGAAATTTTGGCAACAGGGAAAGATTTCACGTACAATTTTATTAGCGATAAAGACGGACATTATTTTTTGATTTTGTGTTTTTATTGCGATAACACCACGCAGCATCGTCTTAATGGAATTTTATACTTCTTTCAATTCGGGTTAAGTTGATTGCAGTTTGAGATTTTTGGATTTTTTTCGGTTTTTTTTGTTGCATTTATCTTTGTTTATTAGGGCGGCGCTTGTCGTCCTCTCCTCACGTTGTAGAACAATGAAGAACTCATAGTATAAAAATTACTTGAAATAATCGGTGATTAAAAAGAAAAAGCATCCTTGTGAAACAGATGGTTAACACCCTAATATCAATATATTTAAATAAAAAATAAAAAAAAAATTTGTAACTTATTTGCTCATTTTGTCATTGCTTACAAATGTTTGGATTTTTTTTATTATTTATTTCTATTTTCATTTGTTGATTGCATTCAGTCCGAGTATGTGGGTGAAGCTCTAATAGACCAGCAAATCATGTTCTTTATAATTTTTATTTTTATACTTAAATACATCTTTGTTGCATTTAACAATACCACTGTATAAACATAATTAATTTTAAAACAGAACATTGAAAGTATTTAATCTATACAGATCAAATTGTCTTCATAAATTAATATGATTCTGTAATGTGAGAAAAAAAATTTTATACAAAAAGTCTTCGAAATAATTCATAAAAAATGCTTTTAATATTATACATTCAACATTTTTTTGCTAACATTTGTCATTGAGCATTAAGTCTGAAAAGTTAATAAATTTTGTTTATAAAAATATATCTTATTCCATAAACGTGCTTTAGATCTTTTTTTAAAAAACAAGAAAATTTATTCAATATTTCGACGCCTCTTTGGGCGTTCTCCTCAGAATTATTTTTAAATATACATATGTATGTGACAATAACATTTGAACATTTGTTTTAACGTACATACATACATACATAAGCAAATTGAACAAATTTCAACGAATCAAATGAAAGTGAAAAACTTTAAAGAAACAAAAACAAAGATTTATTTCAATTCTTATGGGCCAGTTTAACTTACGAATCAAATGCCTATAGTTTTTAGTGATATTTTTAAGTTCTCATTAGCTAAATAAAGCGAATAAAGACATTATTTGTTCCTCAAACTACATATACTTCAAAATATATATATTTTTGGTATGCGACTTTTCATTTTAAAGTAACGTCGAAGTTTAACATTTACAATTATTATTTATGGTAATTTTTATATCACGACAGGAACGATACTTTTTCAGTAAATAGCAAAAAGGATTACTCACGTGACAGTTTTTATCAGATCGAGTTCGGTTATGGATTTCTCAATTGTGGTAATTTTTTTTCAAATTACTTTTTATTAAATATAAGTCAATTATTTTATTCCTTCCTTATATTCAAGTGTGCTAAATATATGATATTCCCAAATACTATAAGTCTGACTTGACTGACACTCTGTAAAAAAACACACGCATGAACGCTGATGATAAGGGTGCGACCACCAGTGAAATCGTTAGTGTTCAGTTCTGCTAGTTTGAAATTGGCTTCGACTTGAAAAAGTTATTAATCTGAATTGAGAAATTCGATAACTGAACAAAATCGTACTCTTTCAACTTTCTTAATAAAAAAATCTTAACAATTTATTGACAAATTTCAGCAATAAACAGGCGTTGGTAATAAAACACAGCAGTGAAGTATTTTCACTTCATATAGGAATAACGTAAATTTCTCATGTATATACTTGTACATTTTTTCTTCGAAATTTTTTTTCACACACCATTTCAAAAGAAAATTTAACAAAAAATTTTGTGGCCCCTATTGTACGTATCATGAGTGTTGTAACAAACTGTAGTCAGTTTTAATATGGGGTATGATATACTCGCCACTCTATATCGGCGTAATTCGCTGAGGTATTGCACAAAAATCATAAAGTAGACAGATGTCTCACTAGAAGAAAGAAATTGTATTTTTTACCCATCTCTTTCCTGGGCGACAATAATCTTTTTATTTTGTCTTGATATTCTATTTCTTGCGATATAAAACTTCAGTGTATCGATATATTTATCTCTTTCTACTGTGACATCGAAAGAAAATCTGAGTTTTTAATTTTCTAAACGTCAAAATCTTTGACTCTGTGTACTTTTTGCTAAAATTTCATTCGTGTTAATTTTGTATGATGAAATGATTTTCCTTAACATGTTGCAATAACATCAGAAAACTTTCTGAGAATAAATGGCATTAAAAATGTCAAAGTTTATTATAACGATATCAGTTTGTATTTCATATACAATTATTTTGTAAAAAACGTTGTCAAAAATATTTAGAATTTTGACTCATCATTCTATTGAAATTTTTGTTGCTAATAAAAATTAATAATCTAAAAAAAAAACAAAAAGATTTTAAGAGATTTTAAAGAAGAGATCATAATAGAATTTGTAAAATAAAATTTTTATATTTCAAGTGAAGTGCTCAAAATATACATACATACGAGTACATACATTTTTGACTGATTAATACTATTTGTCACATTTCATTCAAACCTTAAAGCTCAAAAATATTTTATCGCTTCATCTTCGTTAAGGTATTTAAATGAAAGCATTTAGTAAAATACCCGCTTAAAATAATAAATAAAACTTTATGGGGTATTTGGTTTTATTGTTTGTCTTGTTTGAAAATACTCCTACTCAAAATTTTTATGCCTTTGAGTAAGAAAAGATTTTAAAAATTATTTGTGGCTCATTGGTATGTCAGGTTTATAGCAAAAAATTTATAAAATCGTGATAAAAAACACATCATAAAAATTTTGACTATTTGTTTTGAATTGTATTACCCGTATTTAAAATTTTTAAGTGTTTTTTTTAACAATATCATGCGGTTTGAATAACATGTTGTGTGACAAAATTGTCATCAATATTTTAAATTAACAAAAGTATAATTGATACCTTTATTATATTATTTATTCATCAAGCTCGTATAGAAAGATATTTATATCCTTCTATTTTAGGAGAGATCATTAAGGTTAGAATTAGTTGGAAGGGCAGGTCGCAAAAAGTATTGTGAATTTATTCGGAGAACACAAGGCCTAAATGTACGCTACGTTTCCTTATGGAATTCTGGATTTCGACGTCCCGAGAACCAACATATATTTCTCACAAATCCCTCAGTGGCTCTTCCCTGAGACAGTCCGAAAGTGCAATTTGTTCTCACTCCAAGGTAAAGGGTATTTTAAAGTCAGTTCTGCTGAATGACTGTTAACTTGTTTAAATAAATTATATTTACTTCCTTAACATTTCTTATGGACCAAATTAAACAAAAAAAAAAAAAAAAAACAAAAAACTCGAACGGATGTTGGTTGTAATTAAATCTGATTGATACTCATTATATTACATGGATGGGAGCAAAAAAAAAAAAAGATTATGGATTTAAAAAAGTTTCTTCAGAGGAATTTCTTTTGCGGTTTTAATATCATTTATCGCTGTTTCATTACTTTGTTATATTTTAGAGTGTAATGGATATTTCTTAGATATTTGCCACACCAAAAGTGTAAATACAATCTCAACGTTCGAATCTGATAGAGGTAAAGGAAAAACTTCCCATAACAGAAGTAGTTTAATGTTATTTTCTTCTTAAATATTCTCAGGCGTAGAAAAATTTTTGTATACAAGCAGATATTCTCCATTTACTCGTGCGATAATTAGATGTGATGAAATCGCTGCTAATGAAGATAGAATGTAGATGGATCCATAAATAATGGTTAATTAATGCGTGTGTACTGCTGCTGTTGCTGCTGCTGCTGTTCTTGATGAAAGAACCAGGATTTTATCAATCTGTTTATAAGCATAAATGTATGGGAATACTCGTATACATAAAAGAAAAGTAGAACTAGTCTGTGTAATGTAATATAATGAAGAAATTATTGCTTCTTCCAAATATTAAGGATATTTAGATTTCAAATTTATACCACAAATATGCTAAAGATAAAATTTTTTTTTTGATCTTTCAATATGTTTGCCATGATGTTTCTTGGTGTGTTCCAACTACATGACATTTAATTTTGATAAGCAAGTTTGGCTTTTGCCCGAACGAAAATTATTTGCTGATTCATATTGCTAAGGAAACGGTACGGGGGTGAACTGCTTATTCTACCTTTAGTAATATGGGTTTTTTTCGTCAACTGACATTTTCGTTCTTTTCTTTATAAAAATTTATTGTTTATTACTTCACTCGAATGAAATTAGTAAATAAACTAAATTATTCTTTGAAAGCGAAGCGATTTTTCCAAAGAGTTTATTCAATTTGTTTATTTTATTTGTAATAAAACTTAAATTACTTAATGTTTTTCTATTCGAAAAGTAGAAAAATATATTTTAACCATCACTTCACCTTGACAGCGAGTATAAAGAATGTGCGTATGCCTATAAGTGTGTTTGGGTGTGTGCGCATGTGTGTGTTTTCTACTCGTATATTAAAAATAAACATTATGATTTACACATGAAATTCAATTAATTTCGACTTGAAATTAAGAAGAATTTGAAACAGGAAAATAAAAATCTGAAATGTTTACTATTATATTTCAAATAAAAGCTTAATGTGGATTTTTTTATTCTTTTATTATAAACAAAAATGATCAGAACAGAACTATTTACTATTTTCAGAGTTTTGTTTTCAAGTTTATTGAAATCGATTGTGATTGGTGTTGAAAACAAGTTGATTGCTTTAACAGCTAAAGTTTATTTTTAGGTTGTATAAAAATTATTAACACAAAATTGAGGTCTATTGAAAAATATTTAGTTGAACATTAACGCACATTAGCTGAACGATTAATATTCGAATTCGCTGTGCGATGATTTTTAGATCGACTGCATTTCTATTTTTTTTTTTTTAAATAAAATGTTTTATGATGCATGAGCGATATATGTTGGGAACGCTGGTACAAGATTGCAAAGTGTGTGGGATCGTTGTATATTGATTGTACGAAAGATCAAAAAGCTTTGATTTTTTTTTAGCAAGTTGTACAACTCGGTTGCAAAGTAAATGAACATGCTGCAAAACTTTATTTTATTTAATGGAATAGAAACAGTTCAAAATTCATCGATTGAGTTTGAAAGGGAATTAGAATATATGTATTACATATAAACATGTGCGCATAAATGGATGCCTCGCTTGCAAAATCGATTAACTGCGCTTTAAATTTTTGAGCAAATTTAAATTTTAAAGCACCATTTGGACTCTTCATTGTAACCATTAAAAACAACCAATAGGTTCGTATTTAGCACCCCTTTGATTACCATTCCTATATACTAAGTAGTAGTGTAGTACGTGGGCAATTTCATATTTGACCAAAAAGATCACCAAATTTCTCAAGAAATTTGTTTTATTTTAGACTCAGTATGTTTTGTTCTCGCAGCCGTCATTCCCATATTAATAACTACAACATTATCAATTGCCTTTTGGAGGCACTTTGTCCATTTTTTAGTTTTCGTGTCTAAATTCCTGCAATTTTATCATTTTTGTGCAATTTTAGACTGCTGTTAACTATTTAACAGTGCTCTGTTAACTGCAAAATTGGCTCTCTAAAAATTATGGTTTGTGTCCCTGCTAATTAAATTAAAATTTATCTTCACACACATTATATTAGATGCCTCAAAATTCAAGCCTTCCAATTAGGAAGCGCGCAAGTGCATTTTACGCAGATACCTGAAGCTGCAGAATTGAATTGGTTAAAGCCCCAGGATGCCTGTCATAAGAAATTTTACTACTCCATTATACGAGTGCCGCTAGCGTGATGGCTTAAATTTGGACAATATTAGAACATTGCTTCTAAGGAGGGTTTACTTATTTTATAATCGATTCTCTTAATATAAACTTTCTTTTGAGATACTCACAGTTATTTAAGTTGATTTAAGCCAAATAAATTCACATTATAGTTGGTCCTTTACCAATATAGTGCTACGGAATTCATTCGTGGGGCACCGCCTTAGCGTCTATTATAGAAAAAATTCGATGGCATCAAAATAAAATCCTCCGTATAATTGCAACGGCTCCCTGGTATGTTAAAAATTCACGGATTCATCCAGAACTCGACGTTCCTTTGGTTGAAACTATGGCATCAAAACACGTGACAACATATTTAAAGAATCGTAGAGTATCATCTAAACCCACTCGGTTGAAAAGGAGGGATATTCTTGCTTTTAGCCGAACACAAGAGATGTGAAGACAACACAGAAGAAACCCGCAGATAATATTTTTTTTTAGTCTGCAATTGGCTGAGCTTAAATAAATAATAATTTAGATTTAAGACTTTAATACCTTTAATACCTATTGTTACTTCAATTAAATTGAAGATTCAATAAACAAAAGTAGTACTATAGCACGGTGACTATTGCATGATGGTGATTAATTTGACTTTACAACCAAGTGAAGTAGCATGAGCGTGTTCTAAAAGTTATGATTGTGGCAAGGCCTATTTTTAAATTTCTGTGCATATCAACAACATATATCATTCATTACCTTGTCTTATTGTCAAACTCTGTGATTAAAAAATTAAATTAATTTTTTTTAAATATGGAATTTGACAACGTCCCGATAGCCAACGCGTGATCAGCTGTTCACTTACACCGCCCATATTAATAGACCTGACAGTGGGCCTTAGTGAAGGTGGCATCAGTAAAAAGCAAATCACAATCTCATTTCTAGCAGATTTATGATTTTAATTTAATTATTGTTCATTTTATTTAATGGTGACTACTAATTTAATAATCTTTTATAAAAAAACGTTTGAGAATTTCTTTGCAAAGATTTATAATATCCAATTAGTCTCTATTAATCCCACATAAATAAATGAATCAATTAATGAATCATAAAGTGAACTTATACTTGTACCATTTATTTGTTGAAAGAATAAAATGAAACAAGAAGTGGCACATTTATTCTTTCTCCGTTTAAGAAAAACATTCTTTCAGCTTTATTTTTAAATAGGATAACGAAGAAATAAATAAATGAACAATAAAGAAAATAAATCACATACTTAAGAAACGTGTGTGTGCCTTTTTCTGCCTTTTTTTCTTTCTTTCTTGTACGAGTATCTTTTACAAAAGAAATTTATGTCAAATTGTTGGATATGAAAACAATTGTTACTGTCTTCCACAGACAGACAATTAGACAGTCATATTCTATGCACATAAGTCACACACAACACTCCAACTGAAGCTTTCAATTTAACACAGATTACATTTTTCACAAGTCCAGCAGCAAAATTACGCATGAATTACAAAAATTCACTCAAGTATTTATAACTCGATTAAGATCAGTTGAAAGAAGAATGAAAAAATGTTGCAACTGTCTGTTGCTTTCCTTTTACACAGACATCTAGACGTCTTTATGTTTGAAAAATTAATATTGAATACAAATATACTCGGAATAGAACAGATGTTGGACTTTGTAATTCAATGGCTTTGCATTGGAAAGTTTTTTTCTTTCTAAGAAACACTATAAATGACGCTCTTAAACATTTACTTTCTAGACTACGAGTGCAATTGTGGACTTTTTTATTTTATTATTTATCACTTTATATGGCTTTATTTTAATATTTTTTTTTTAAATAATGTTTTCACAATTCATAAACTATTTTCAGCATTCATTCATATGACTTAATAGTAAATTTATAGTTTCAACAACGTACTCGTATTCCATAGTTATTAAGGGAATTCACAATTTGCTTTGCAATCAGTTTCTTTTTTTTATTGAAATTTTAGTGACTCAATAGAAAGTTAAGTGGCCCAGTATAAATAAATGTATTTATATGCAAAATTTTAGTAAATCCAAATAAAAGCTGTGTATGGTTTGCGTAGGAGCCGCTCTACGTTTGACCTGCTAGGACTCCTGTCGGAGAAATGATAACTTTGCACTCACTTCAAGGCATTTGACAGATTGTGGCATGGAGCACTTCTGGCAACACTTATTGCTTTTGGTGTCGATAATGACTTCTCTTGGTTTATATTTTTATTAAGGCTACCACAAGGCGTCCACATCATTTAGTAATTTTCTTCATGACCTTCTATATAGAACTTGCAGTCCTATATCCTTTTTTGCGGATGGCAGCAGAAGTTGCCATTCATATTGAATTCTCAAAAGCCTAGCCTATCGCAGTTTGGGACCATGAGGCAGAATATGAATAATAAACTTAATCTCAACGTTTGCTTACGCATAAACGTATGATGAAACATGCTGCTCCATTCATAACTATGGGTGATCTAGATATTGGGGAATCAGAAGCTCTTGATGTTCTTGGCATAAAAATCTAGTGTGATGTTCGATGGACTGAGCACATTTTTCATGTCACTAAAGAAGCATTCAAGTGCCTCGGTTTTTTAGACGGTGTAAGAGATAGTTCACTTTTTCTGATATTCTTAATATTTATAGCACTTATATTCGTCTGAAGATGGAATAAAACTCTTATGTCTATTCAAAGTTTATATCGAAGTTAATCGACCGCCTACAGGAGAGGGCAAATAAGCTCATCGGCGACAGTAGTGTAGAAAACTTTATTGACTCACTGCACTGACTCACTGTAGTGTAGGGTGCTTTTCGTTGCTTTCTCGTTACTTCAATGGAAACTTCTTCCCGCAACTGGGATTTTTTTACAAACTATACGTTCTTCAT
This sequence comes from Germaria angustata, assembly GCA_963681545.1. Lineage (NCBI taxonomy): Eukaryota > Metazoa > Arthropoda > Insecta > Diptera > Tachinidae > Germaria > Germaria angustata. The sequence continues at coordinate 110,583,361 of OY812998.1, forward strand.
TGAGAGCGCATCCCAGCGCGTCCCAGCGAAACACACTACGTATTATAGAGAGAATTTGTCTCATTTTGACAATCGTAACCTGCCTGTAGCGATCTTTCCTGTTACTTTCACCGGGCAAAGGTTGAAATCGAATGACCGCAAGCACTACTTCCTCTAACCTATTTTCCTAGTTCGATTACTGTGCATTGCACTGGTCCATAAAAAAAGGACCCATTTTCGTCACTTTTCATGTAGCGGTAGTGCGAAAGTGTAAATAAAAATAAAATGAAAAACAAAGTCCTGCGATAATATCGTCCATTAAAATTTTGTAATATATATATTTTTCAATTTGAGCCGACTTAGCACTATGAAACTTTATTTGGGGCTATTTCTGATAGTAATAATAATATTGACTTTTGCCGGGAGTGAAATGCGAACATTTTGCGAAAACCGAAACTCCAAATGATTAATCACTCTTATCTCAAATGAAATTGGTTAATCACTATGTTTGAAATTATATGTTATTTTAAGATATGACGTTTGTGAAGAGAGAGAGAGAGAGAGAGAGAGAGAGAGAGAGAGATAAGCCAACATGATATTTTCAATAGATTTATTTATTCTATAAAGTAGAAAAATTTTATGGAGGTAAAAGCAGATTGTGTGTTTTTTGTTTGTTAGGTCTGCCTTCCTATAATTTTGTCATTTTAATTTTATTTTATACTAGCTGACCCGGGCAAACCTTGTTTTGCCTTCAAATTTGCACTAAATCGACATAGCAGTTATTGTTCAAATAAAGGTATCGGGCTAACTAACTCCACTACACGCTGGTTAAGGACCCAACGCCTTCAGCAAAACGCAGCATATCGCGCTAATCTCTATTGGGCAAAACACAAAAAACAAAATATTGGGCCATCTGTCGGACGAACTTCAAACTACACAGAAACACTCCTCACGTCCCATAGAACATGTATATAAAGTTTGGTCAAAATCGGTGCAGTAGTTCTTAAGTTACGGTGCAAAAACACACACACAAAACTAAGTATGTATTGCGCCATCTGTTGGACGAACTTCAAACTACACAGAAACACTCCTCACGGCCCATAGAGCATGCATATAAAATTTGATCAAAATCGGTCCAGTAGTTTTTGAGTTTAGCGATCACGAACATACACGTAATTTTTATGTACATATAGCTGACGCCGTCAGCTCAAAATATATTCGGAACTACATAACCGATTTAAGAGTTTGATATCTCGTTTAGAAGAACATGACAACTGCTTTCCAAAAAAAAATAAAATAAAATAAAAAAAGCACAAAAAATAAATATATGTATATGTCATTGGTGGTGCAATATGAAAATTGGATTTTGCCACGCCCCTCCGCCCACGGACCGAAAATAAAAAATCGGACTTCACAGTGTCACCCGCCCGAGTATTCTGAAGGTTCCCTGAAAATTTCGTCAAAATCGGCCCAACCGTTTTGGAGCCATTACGTTACATACATACATACATACACACATCCAATTTTATATATATAGATATCAGTTTTCACTTCCCACTATGTTAAAAAAAATACAGGAGAATTTTGTGAAAAAGAGAAAACATGAAAACTTTGATCGTGTTTTTATTATGTTACAAGTTTTTAATATGAATAAACGTGATCATTATTTTTTTTTTTGGAGTTTTCGTATGAACATACATAATGCTTTAAAGCCTTAAAAATATAGTTGAAGGTCTACTGATGAGTTGGCGTGAGTGAGAACCAGTCAATTGGAGATATATAGGCTAGTTAGTTAAAGAAACCCACAGCAAGCAAAGATATAAATTTTTATATGACGTTTAACTTGTTAATGGAATTAAATATATGATTACCCCTATTACAATCAGCCCATGCAAAAATATTCAATTGTATAATAATTTATTTCTTTCTTATTTAATTTATATTTTTTTATATAGAAATATCGCCTATATTTTAAATGACAAACAATAGTGAGTTTGAAAAATTTGTCTCCATAATATTCCAATTGACACCAACGAAAAAAAACGACAACATTGGAAGCACTTTTCAAATGTATAAAAAGTCTAGTCATAATACTCGTAATTTAGCAGCAACAGATTCCCACGATGTTTTAAAAAGCTTTGAAAATTTATTAAATATAATATGATTTCTTTTATTAATAAAAAGTTATGTTAAACGTAAAATTTATAGGAAAATACTCATAATATAATAAATATTAAAAAGAGGGTATTTATACTCGTTACCTTTTGAAGTTCAAAATAGAAATTTTAAAGCAACTGAAGCATTTCGGAAAAAATTTTTTTTGACACCACCAACATCCAGAGAAACAGCTGGCTGTAAGCAAGTGACATGCTGTTTAAATATTTCCAAGATTTATGGTGGAACTAGAAATTTAAATTAGATTGACAAGATCACTACAGTGAAACTTCGTTATAACGAATCTAGAGGGGATCGAAAAATACTTCATTATAGCTATTGATTCGTTATACATATGCATTGTGAAACCGTGGTATAACGAAATTTAAAGAAATACGAAAAAAATTCGTTATAACTACAGTTTTGTTTTGTCCAAATTCTATTTTTAAAAGGGACTTCCCCGTTTTGCTTAAAATTTAATTTTGCTTTATTCTGACTTCGTTGTATGGAGGCTATAGTTCAAGACTTTGTTATGTAGAGGCTTTTGATAATGACTTACACACTTAAATATTATATTAAAATTTTATGTATGTATTTCTCAATTATAATTTCGTTGTATAGAGGCTTTTGAAAAAATACTTCGCTATATAGAGGCTTCAAAGCTCAGAATTTTTCGTTATAGCTATGGAGCATTTTTGTATGAAAAGCTTTGTAATAAAAAGAATTTTTCAAAGGACTCAGCTAAAAATTCGTTATACATATTGAGTTTTTCGTTATAACGAAGTTCGTAATATCAAAGTTTCACTGTATTAGCTTGAGTATGTGTGTATGTGTATGTGTATTGCAGTGGACATGTAAATTGGCAAGTGTGCAATCAAAAATCTATAGTAGTTACTATAGCAAGTTACCAATTACCATTTTGACATTTGTGTTCGTGTGTTACAAGTGCTCTACTGTTGGGCATGTTGTAAGACATGAGAGTAGTGGAAATGGTTGATATATTTTTTAAGAATACGTATTTTAAGTTTATTAAATGCAAATATTCCAATGCATTAGATAAACAACTACGATTTATAAGTGTTTTTTAATTTGTTGTCATTATTTAAACACCTGATTGTACAGGGGTTTGTGGATAAATTAACAATAATTTATTATTTAATTTTCAAAAATCTTATTTTATTTGATACTTTAATCAGTTAAGAAAGTTTCATTTTCTATCGAAACCCAAGGATTTTTTGTTGTATTACAGATTTTTATTAGACTTATTTCAATTTCCATTTTCCCAGCTTAAACTTCAGCTTATGTAATTATTATTTATTTAATTGAATTAATTCAAGGAAATTCGTTTAGGTAGCGCTTAGGTAGCCGCAAAAGTGAAAAACAAATGAAATTAAAAAACGGTGTTCAGAATTATTCCCAGGAAGTTTATATGTTGTACAAATTTGTTTATTGAGATCTTAGGTAAATTTTTGTAGTTGATTGTTTCCTTGAATTTTGAACGGTTTGCTACCTATGGACTTGAACAAGAGAAAAAGGTAAAAAAAATTAAGTTTTTTGCGATTTTTATCTGGAAGGTGAAGTTTTTTGATTTTATATGTTCGCAATTTTTGTTCTTTATGACAAGAGCTACAAGTTTGCCTCAGAGAGTAAATCGAAATTCGGAACGGTTTGCAAGATATGAGCCCGAGAAAATGATCACTTTTTTGCGAAAATGATACCGAGGCCCCAAATCTTTGGCGGCCCATAAAAAAAAGTGTATGACTTTGGGAAAAATTGGGAGACACGGGTCTTTTTTTTAGTCTTTTATCACGTAGTGGTGTCCGTATATGGTTATTTTGCCACGACTTAAAAAATTATACACAGTGTAATGCAACAGTATAATTTTCGATGGTCACTACTTCATCATCAACAGCGTTGATGTGCTCCTGTAAAATGATAAAATATTTAAATAGATTATTCTAATATAAATTATTTTCGTATAAGTACGTCGATGAATATTTCAGAATATTTTGCTGCTCGTGTAACGATGTAAAAAAGTTTTCTAATATTTATTTAACTCTTATGAATTTTGTGTGCTACCTGTTTTCTGGTTATACCATCGTACAGTGCCAAGCCTTGCTAATTAAGTTTAATTTAACAAAAATGTTAATCTATCAGAAAGGTCTTGAAAAGCAAATCATATTGTATGTTGTGATCTTCGCTCTCTGTCCGATCATTTTCTTCGTACTCGGGATCACAATGAGCTGGTTGAAGTACTAGCAGTTGCTGAGGCAGTTATTGCTTTACAGTGGTGTCAACAATTTTAGTAATAAAACGTCTATTCAATATTTTATCTCATCCTCGTGCACTTGAAGCAGAGTGTATTAATCCAGAATGACATCTGCTTCGAATATTTCAAAGTCATGACTTTTCATCTTGATTTATGAACAACTTCTATTACAAGCTTTATTCAATTTTATTCTAAATTGTAAGCTTTTCGCAATTAATGAAGTATTTTAATGCCAATACTGTGTTTCATTATCCACAACGTTTTTTCTAATTACGTTTTCTCCTTAAAATTTTTATCTACTATTTAAAATAAACCACAATTGAAATAAATTTTCTTCACTCTTTCTTTGCTTGACATACATAAAAGAACTCTAGTTGTTTTAACTTTTATCTGGGCTTAAATACGTGTAATCTCCTTTTGTTGTAGTTCAACTGGCTGGACTTTTTACTTTATAAGTATATGATGTACTCGTACATATGTATTTCTCTTTTCTTTTGTTTTTGTTGCTTCTTTTATTCATATTTCATTCCGTCATTTGGTTTGCCTTAACTGGTGCAAAAACTTTACTTGCAACTTACATACATGCAACTTAATATACGTAACGTATTTAAATTAATTTTCTTTCTCACGCATTACCTTTGGGATATGCTTCAGTTAATGGGAAATTACAGAAGCTCTTTAGCTGCACTCACAGTCATGGCTTGTGAGTAACAAATAATTTGCTTTAAAAATAAAAGACTGCATATTCCCTGACTAGACCGTTGGCATTAAATAACGTCTTATTCCAAAGCTTTACAATAATTTCGTGGAACCTAAAGAAATAGTTTTTTTCTTTCTTCTTAGTTAATAAAAATAGGAGCAGAGTCATTTGTTGGCATAAAGAAAAGTTAAGTAAAATGGAAAAAATAAAAATTAACTTTTTTGAATGCTGAACGTGACTGAAACGCATACCAATACGTTTAAAGAAAATGTACATGAATACATGTATTAATTTTAGTTACTTTATTAATCGAATTAAACCATTTTAGTGTTTGGTTCCGTTTATGAAATAAATTACTGTCCTTGAAATTTCTTACCCTTTTGCATGAATATGACCAGTGATGCCAATTTGGCCTTATTATGGCTAAATTTAGCCGTTTATTTAAAGTTATGTATTTTTAGCCAATTTCCATAAATGACATTTTAAGCATTTTTTCTAGTTAGCTTAGAAGGTACAAGAGCAATCAGTATTCTGAGTGCCTTCGTAGACTAGTAGCTGGTGTACTAGACTGGTAGTCCGGCAGGTTCGACTCCTGCCGCAGACTCCGGCTGTCTCTGCAGATAAGCCAAGTAGCTTCGCAGTTTGTGTTTGTTAATTTAAAAATTTTAAAAATATATACAAGTTAATAACACCAAAAGTATGTGACTACAGAGATGCTGATAGATACGAGTATAAAAATTTTAAAGAAAGTTTTAATTTTTCTTTTCCAACTGATCTCGTTTTCATAAAGAAGTATAGAGGGCTTTTAGTCAAATTGATCTTGTTAAGTTTAAAATAAGAAACAAACTCCATCTAACAACAGTTAATTCGATTATATTTATTCATATTATATATTTAGAATGTGAAAACTGCTTTTAAGTTATTAAGATGTTATAGCTCTTATGGAAATGACACGGTAGTTGTTGCTACGACTATGAAATTCCTCAGAGTTGTTTGAAAATATCAACGCTGTTGATAATGATGACTTGATTTTTGAAATAGAAAAGTTTCTTCATATATATGCAGACATAAATATGTATTTATGTATCTTTATATACAGCTTTTTTTCTCTTTTTTTTTAAGTGTGTAGCTGACGCCAAATTATTTACTTAGAAAAACTTTCCAATTTCTTGTGAAAAATTATATATGATATACTTTTTTAATTTTTGTTTCATATTTATGATTTTTGCATTGAATGTCATTTAACCTTTTTTAGGTAGTTTTATTAAACAATTTTTAGCCATTATTGTTGAAGGAATTCTGGCAACTTCAAGCATGACTTTTTGTTAAATCGAGTAGATTGTGCTTCTGTCTTGAGTCTTTTGTTTGCAGATTGAGTCAAAGCACAAAAACTATCAAATATTTTGTTTTTTATTATTATTATTAAATATGTTAATGTATGTAGGTTCAACTTTCTAAGCCTTTTGCTTAAACGTGGTATATAGTCGAAAAAATCATTAAGAGGAGTCACTGAACTAAAAAACTTGAACAGAATTTTAATAGAAAAAAAAAACATTTGTGTTGTTGAAACCTTTTTTGTTTTACTTTTCTTTCGCTTCTAAATGTCCAGTAGATTACGGTTATAATGAGCTCCTTGGAACCAGGTAATTTAGTTCGTTATAAGCAAAATTTCTTAAACCCGGACTAAATATTTTAATCTTCCATCAAACAAAATTAAACAATATTGAAACATTTTTATTTTATTTTTGTTATTTCCAAGGAGTGTAAACTGTATTTTTCATTTTGCCTATCACCAAACTTATATCAGATTTGTAATAAATGGAACATAAGTTAAAATGTTTTAAATAAATAAATGTAACAATAATAATATAAATAACAATAAATGTTTAAAAAAAAAAAATTTAAAAAATAAATACTGTAATAATAAGTTAATACAATTCTTAAATGCGTTAATTATATTTTCATTTTGACTAAATCTTATTTGAATTTGACTAAAATATCTATAGAGATTTCACTTCATAGAGATTTTAATTTTTTCGTTTTCTAAAGTCTTTATTTATGGCACGTATCTATTTACAAAATTTGCAAAAAAAATTTGCAGTTTTGTTTTGTTTGTTTTAAGCGTGAAAACTTGCAAAAAAAGTTTCTACCTCGATTTCTTGAGAATTATCATATATCATCCTACTACATGTTTCCTTGATTTTTTGAATAAAATATTTTTTTTTTTGCCAAAAAAAAGTCCTGTTAACACAGTCTCATTTAATACGTCTGTCTGTTTTTTGATTGAATCCAAATAATAATAATAATTTCTTAAGGCTACCAAAATAGGCGTTTTTTCAATTATGATTATGTACTTCGTTTGACCAAAATCTCTTAACCCAGAGCTATTTCTCCAAATTGGAAAAGAAAGATTAGTCACAGGAGACTAAAACTGGAGAGTGTACTGGATGGGAGAGTAATTCGTAGCCCAATTCATTGGTTTGTGCCATAGTGACTACAAATGTGGGGTCGTCTTTGCTTCACATCAATATTGAATCTGTCCAAAAGCTCTATATCACAATTGATGTTAATCATTTATGAATGATACCGTCTGCATTAAAAACACTGATCATGCCTTTATTGGCTGATTGATACACTTTAGCTTTCTTTTGCAAACGTTTTGATTATTCTTGGGTGTCTGATATATTGTACTGGATCCATGTTTTATTCACAATTATAAAACGTCGCGACGACTCGTATGGGTTGGGTTCGAACATCTCCAATAACTCCTTTGAATTGGTCACATCGTATATGTTATGATCAAGTTTACGGAATCCCGGCGCAGATATCATTTTTATATCCAAATATTCCTGCAAAATGTGATGTAACCGTTCGTTCTCCAGTCGTCCAATATAATTCCATGTATGTATTCTATCTACTATTTCTGTTGAGCTGGTCGTTCGGTTTCACTTGCGCTTGTACAACCTCAACGGACTAATGTAAACAAAATTTTTAACCATTGAAATTTATGCTGCACTGTCCCCAAAGTATTTGTTAAGACTTTCTTTGGTTTCAGTGAAGAATTTTTTTACGTAAAAAATTATATTTGATGACCACACAAAATTTTATTGATTGTTTGATACAGTGCAGATTGCGCTAAATTTAATAATAGACAGTAGTTAGTGGAAGCATTGTTACTGCACTGTAAATACAAAAATATCGAGCATTATCGAGCTGCCCTCGTATGTCTTTTTTCTTTTCTTTGTATAGTACAGTCTTACATGCATATTTGAACGTGCCTTGATTCTTAGACCAGATTAATAGTCTAATCATACAATTGTTTTTTTTTTTTTTTTTTTTTTTTGTTTTCTTATATATTTAATGAATTAATATACATATATTAAACTTTCATTTATATTTATATATTTTGTTTTTAGACGGCACTTTTGATGAGGAAAAAAATGAGGACAAGCTGCAAAAGGAAATTGATACGATCGAATACATTGACAAGTAAGTAGTAAACAAAACTCTCCTACAAGTTTTAAACATTTTCAAAATCACTGAAATATGCCAAACTTGAAAAAGTTATAAAAATGTAATTTGCATTTTATACTTTTATATGCTCAAATTTCGTTTTTCGTTTTCAAAATAAATTATTGATGAGCTTTTTAACAAATTTTTTTACACGTTTTAATATGAAACTAAATTGGATTTAGTATAAAAGATAATCTACGTTATATTTTTCATACGAGAGTTCGCAGCTAAAGAGCAAAATAGGTAAATTAAAAATGCTGAAATTTAATTTAAGCCAAAAATTTATGCTAATTTTCCAATGAAAGCATTAACTGATAATATCTTTGATGTAACTTTTTTTACTTTCACTGTTTCTTAATTTTGTTTATATCCAATAAAAGGAAAGAAATTGTGAAGTATTTTTAGACTGGTTAATGACTTAACTTTTTTTGTTGTTATAACAAGCAGCACCTTTAAAAGGTTACAATGCATGTTATTTTTGACTTTAGCATTTTCGTTTTTTACTTGTAAGTGAATCTCCTGTTGGGTAATATTTTTAGGTTGTTTTTAACATAATTTATTTACTATAAGACAGAAACAGGTGTAGCCAGAGCCATAACGTTTTATTGGATTTTTAAACTCATCTTCATTATGACTTTAAGCAAAAAAATAAAATTTTCAAGCAGGTTTCGTTTCCAATTTATCCCTCCCTTTTAATGACTATTAGATAATATGTTAAAATTCATATAGAATTTTAACTTATTATTCAATTCTTTCTTAACAATAAGAATAGACCTGATAAAAATTTCCTGGTAACAGATAATTTAAATAAGTCATTAAAGCTTATCAATGGCAAATGAATAAAATGCTTGTGTCTTAAGTCTTTTGTTTTAAAAAATGTAAATTAAAATTTTATTCGAAGCTGCTTTGTTTTTAAGTCTTTTGTTTCCATTTGCGATTTTTAGGCCGACTATGTTTCATTTTGTGGTAAATCTATTATATATGTTTATGTTGGTATCGTTTCTAATTTGAAAGTTAATTTGAAAATCAACATATTGAGTGATATTTTGTTTTTTTTTTAAGTTGCAGGCTATTTTTTATTGCTTTGAAACTTCTTTTAATATTAGAGAATGGAGGTCTTTAGACTTTACAGATAGTTGTGAGAGAAAAGCTTAATTTATATTTTCTCTTTTGTTTTCTTTGATATTTCAGGTGTTTTATTTTAATCAACTTAATTATTCAAATTATCACTTGAAGTTAAAGTACAATTCCAAATAAAATGAAATTGATTTATTTTTTTGAAAAAAATCTGAGAACTAAAACAATCTATTTTATTATTTACTAGCTGACCCGGGCAAACCTTGTTTTGCCTTCAAATTTGCACTAAATCGATATAGCAATTATTGTTCAAATAAAAGTATCGGGTTAATTAACCCCACTACACGCTGGTTAAGGACCCAACGCCTTCAGCAAAATGCAGCATAGGCTTATCGCGCTAATCTCTATTGGGCAAAACAAAACAAAAACAAAATATTGGGCCATCTGTCGGATGAACTTCAAACTACACAGAAACACTCCTCACGTCCCATAGAACATGTATATAAAGTTTGGTCAAAATCGGTGCAGTAGTTCTTGAGTTACGGTGCAAAAACACACACACAAAATTAAGTATTGCGCCATCTGTTGGACGAACTTCAAACTATACAGAAACACTCCTCACGGCCCATAGAGCACGCATATCAAATTTGGTCAAAATCGGTCCGGTAGTTTTTGAGTTTAGCGATCACGAACATACACGTAATTTTTATGTACATATAGCTGACGCCGTCAGCTCAAAATATCTTCGGAACTACATAACCGATTTAAGAGTTTGATATCTCGTTTAGAAGAACATAACAACGGCTTTCCAAAAAAAGTAAAATAAAATAAAAAAAGCACAAAAAATAAATATATGTATATGTCATTGGTGGTGCAATATGAAAATTGCATTTTGCCACGCCCCTCCGCCCACAGACCGAAAATAAAAAATCAGACTTCACAGTGTCACCCGACCGAGTATTCTGAAGGTTCCCTGAAAATTTCGTCAAAATCGGCCCAACCGTTTTGGAGCCATTACGTTACATACATACATACATACATACATACATACATACATACATACACACATCCAATTTTATATATATAGATAACTTCCTATAACTTCATAGTTAATAATTTCGAAATTCATATTCACATCCGTTGTGAAAAAAATTAAACTGTAATTTTTATGAATTAAAAATTTTGCAATTTTGATTTTGCCCGGTCAGTTGCCTCTTTGTTATCCATTTTAATCTGAAATTGAAAACGTTTATTAAGCTGTTTCTCTCTCTCTCTCTCTCTCTCTCTCTTGCTTTTCATAAAACATGTTGTTTTCTCAAGATAAACGTGCAATTTAAGATCTAGTTTTTCACTATGCCATGATCAAACAGTAGTTTAGTTTGGCTATTAAAAATCGTTTAAAATTTTTCATGCAATTATTAATAATGAGAAAAAAATGAAGAAATACGTGAAAAGTAAAATTTTAAAACTAAAACAATAAAAATCATGTTCAAGTCAGTTTTTGGTAAAGGAAAACTGGCCTATTTTTGCTGCCTTTTTTAGTATTAGTTACAGAAAACTTTTATTTTTATTACCATTCATGACCGTTAGTAATAAAACAATTAAAAAATTGCTGCATAATATACATAGATGACTTTTTGTTGTTGTTACTTATTAACTGCACAAAGGAAAATTAAATCAAACTGGGCTTGGTCGCCACCACATTAAACTGGCAAATAGTTAGAAAAAAAAAAATACAACCATTTCAAAAGTATCTTGAAATAGGCGAGACAGTTAGACAGTGTTACAGACATCTAGTCTTGCAGACAAGTTGTCTGTTTCAAGAAAAAAGCATTTGTCATGAGTGTTTGTAACAGAATTGTTAATTTCTTGCTTGTGTTATACATACTAAATTAGATGCTGGTAGAATTCTTTAGGTATAAAATAATACACCCATAGTGTTCTACCCATGGATGTTACTGCTGCCGTAAAAAATTCTTTTGAATGTGAAGGATATGGGGGATTAGCTGTATAAAATATAGGATACGAGACTAACATTCGGCTGACGTCCTAAGTTCATCTGTTGCTTTAGGCTTAGTAAAGGGTAAATGGGCGGACTGTGAAAGATCATATTCGCTTCTCTCTCGTTTAGGCAGCCTCTGCATAACTCATGCGTTATGAAAACGATTCGTCTGTCATGGTCACAAATCTACAACGTTCGGTAACAGTTGCGCGCACTAATTGCATTTCCTTTAGAGAAACCTTAGTATTCCTTAACTCCCTTTCGGTTTTTTGACAGCATAGTCTCCAATTTCTTCAGTCTTTTTGAAATTGGCTTCTGCATTACAATTTATAATCAGCTCAAATATGATAATTTTTATTCCTGTATCTTCTTATTGTTACTTTATTTCTTTAGACAGTGTTTTAATAATTTTTTTTTTAAGCTCACTGACGATTTGGTTTAGCGACCAATGAAATGTCAATATGTACTTATATGAACAGCTAAAGCCACAACAATTAAAACATTTTGCAAAAACTCTAATTGTTTTAACAATTATGGATTAAACACATTCGAGACAGCAGGCGGTTACACGACTACAAAAGTCGCCCTGTAGCCAGCTGCTTAATTATTTTGAAAACGGCAGCTACATAGCCAACAGCTGTTGCATTTATGTGTATTACAGTGGTGCATATTTAGCGCTTTTGATTTTTTAAAGTTCCCTTATTTTTCATGGGACAAGTCCCGTCCAACTCTCAAAAAAATAAAAAATCTTAAAAAAGAGCCTATTCGTTCTACATTCTAGGATTGTAGGATCAGTAATATATTAAAGTTTTGAACGCCGTAACTCCGGAATCAAGAGAGAGCACTGAAAGAAATTACACTGAAATTTTTATGTTAAAAAGGGCTATTACCCTGTGATTTTTTTAATCTTCAACAATATTGGTATTTTTGGCTCAAGTCAATATGATGTATAACAATAAAAGAAATAAATTTATTTATTTATTTATTTCTTGATGCATATATATTATAACATATAAATTTTGGAATTTTCTTTTTTATTTTGCAATAAAAAATATTTCTAATCGGTAATTTGCTTTACATATTTTGTTATATTGTCAACACTGTTTTTGTTCTGTAGCCAACAAAAAGAGAAATTTGTTTAATTTGACTACACGACAAAAGTAGCATGGACAACAAGCTGCAGTCGTGTAGTCGGGCAGTTGTGAAAATAGTCATTTTCATATACACACATGTATTCTATTTTTGACAGGTTGTAGTCGGTAGCCTGCTGTCTCGAATGTGTTTAATGCATTAGTTGGGGAGAATATCTCGAAATAATAAATTTCAATATTACGTAGTTTTATATATATATATTATTTTATTTCTCCCCAACTAATCCTTTGCACAACTAGAGTTCCAAAAAAACTTTATTCTTTGTCGAAAGAATTATTTCGTTCGACCAATTACATTTAAAACAAAAACAATTTTGTTTTGTTTTTGGTGTTTTTGTAAATGTATTTCTAGGAAAAAAAGAATACTTTCGACATCAAAGGCCAGGCAGTTATCGTTTGTTATTCAGTGATGACTTGGTTACCACCAATGAAACCTACTGATCTTTGAAACTCTAATTGTGGAAATAATTAGTTGAGCAAAATATCGCGAAAAATTTATTAAAATTTCTTTTATTTTTAAAAATGTATTACATATCACTTTATGTAATAATTCGATAAAAAAATTACATTTATTCAATTAATTATTTCTGCTCTACAAAAGGATAATTTTTTTAGTGATAGCGGACTGCAAATTCGTTTATGAACAGCATTTTACTACCATTTTGCTTCTATTGTTATTTCTCAACTACTTCGACTTTTTTAAACTTTTTTGGGTTGGTTGTTGGTGTTAGACTCTCTGTCATTATTAGTAATTTTGTTGAATGTTACAAATCGTAACTTTTATCAAATTTCAGTTGTTTCCAATTTCAAATTATTCCACACACTACAACAATTCAATGTACATACAAGTTAATTATGTTGTACTATTCTTATTTAACGATTTTGTTTTTCATATTGTAATTACAATTAAACTAACAAATGTATTTAGAGAATTACAACAGAGAGCTTCAATATGTCTATGAATTTGAAATTTTAAATATTTTTAATTTTTTTTTTAACATTTATCTTGGGAAGATTTATTGAGTGGAGCCTTAAAATGCAAGGTTTTTCTTAATCTTTATTACAATACAAATTTCAAAATATTTTCAATGTTTTGTATTGAACTTGATACGTGTCTATGGCGGCAAATGGACCGGCAGTCACCAAACTAATGGACTAATATATTTCTAACTGACCTTATAACACATCTTAAGACTATTTTTATACATTTTGTAATGGTCTTAGATACCCAGTACTGAGACCATAATTGAGTAGGAACATGGTTAATTTGGAGGATCGCTGGATCTAATGTTTTATGCTTACGACGTGCGACCAATTTGGAATGCTGGTACTAGTCCGAACTTTTCCGCCATAAAATTTCTCTGAATTTTCAAAACATATTTACATATTCTAATAATTAAAATTAAATCTCCAATGAATCTGTAATTATATGTGATATAAATAGTTTAACGTCTCTATTCTTGTAGCTTATGGAAAGGCAATCTATCCATATGTTTTAATATTTTTAAGTGCATCTCTATAAATGTGTTATTAGGTTCAGAAACATTTTTCAAATTAACTTCTCATGAAGAATTAAGGCTTTATAATTGCAGCCAATTTCAGTTTTTTGGCTGTCGTTTTCTCTGTGAAAGTCGTAACGAAAGTTGTAACGACTCAACTATAGTGTGGCCCTAATTTTCTTAAACAAAATTTAAATGTTTCAAGATTTATTTGTTAGACAAAATTTAAATAAAAAAAATCATGCAACACATGTAAAAACGATGAATTCCCAGCAAACGCGAAGTCAAACGTTTGAAAATAAGATGACTATCAATTGATATAAAGAATAATTTTCAAATCTCTTTGAAATCAAATTAAGTGTTTGAATTTAATAATAAGAATTAATTTAATAATAAGAATTTAATTTAATAATAAGAATTCAATGGCTTTTTTCTTAATTTGTTGCCATCAGAGTCATTTTGTAAATTTAGCGCTACTCTCTCGTTACAAGTTATTTTACTGGGAAAGTAAACAAACGGACTTAATTTTGAAAATGGCGACTACACATTTCTGATTACAGAACCAACTTTATAGTTCGGTTGCCACACATAATCGAGCCATACATTGTTGAAAGCTTTATTTCCTTGAAATCAGCAAGTAAATCTTCTATCCTTAGATTTCATTGTAAAGAAGAAAGCGACTTCCAAAGGTGCGGTCAGATTGGCAAAACATTTGCAGCCATTTAAATAAAATTTCTCAAAATTTGTTTTGTGGTCAAACTAAGGAAATTTAATACCCCATTTTATTTATTCAAGCAAATAATGACAATTGAAAAACATGTTTTTCATGCCTTCACACTCAAACAATTATTTGCCGTTACAAAATATTTGATCACAGTGTGAAAAAAACTATTATTTTTAATGTTTTTTATTTTAAATAACGACTTTCTTGGAAGATATTCTATGATTTGTTTGTTTAGGCAGTGGAATTATTTTGAAAGAGGAAAAAAATTAGAAGGAAAATTAGTGCGCAGATATTAAAGCGAAAATTTGTCCTGTTAATTTGCCAATGGCGTTAGCGCCTGCGCGTTCATTTTTGTATAGAAACTTTTTTAAAAGTAAAATAAAATCTATTATAAATTATTTTATATTATGTAATGCCCAGATTTTTTTATATACAAGAATGTTGAAACTATAATACATTGTATAGCAACAAAAAGTACAAAACTTCTTGGTCCAACTTTATCCATTGAATGTTTGGCGGTTGCACTCCGCTACTTGGCAATTGTTATGAGCTTCAAACCACTTAAGAAGTTATTTGCATTCTCCATAACAATGTGTATTTTCCAAAATCAAAAAAAAAAATACTTTAAAAAATAAAATTTAATAAATTTTACAACACGACAACGCCGAGCACGATTAAAATGTACCAGTCCAGTGTCCAGTTAAGTGATTAATTTCATATAAACGACGTGTGCTTATTCCAGTTCGACTGTATTTAAACAATTTTATGTATTTTATTAAAATTGTCTATAAGAATTTTTTTATTGGGTTGTCCAATCACACAAGTTATTGATTAAGACATTAAAACCCTTTTTCCGTTATTCAAATCAATTGTTTATCTTGAACCAATTTGTAAATATCGTGTTTTGAAAAATGATGGGTAGTGCCTTAGAATTCAAATTTTGTTTTGTCTAATGGATATAAATTTTAAAAAGAATAATATCTTGCTTGGTTACGCATCAGTTAGAACTGATTTGTATAAAACAAAAGACTTAGAACGCAAAGCATTAAACTTTGACTTGAAAAAGCTAATGAATCATAATTAATTAAAATTATAATAAATCGAAACAATTTGAGACGGACAATTTGAAAATTTTTAAAAATTAACCCGAGGAGATAAGAACTTCGTATCTATTAACTTTTAAAGAAATCAGTTATATATAATTAGGGAAGCGCAACGTTAATATTATGAGGCTATAAATATTGTCAGAATATTTTCAATGAATTGAAACTAATTTATTTCCGACAAAATTTTAAAATACACAAGGCACGTCGGTAATAACATGAATAAAAATTTGATAAAATTAAGATATTTTTTCTATTCAGTATTTTAAAAAAAGTTTATTAATGTTGCCTATGCAACCTTTTTGTCTACATACATAATCGTATATTATAATAAATATTTGTTAATAAGCTTGTGATCACTATTTCAATACCTCTTCGTATGTTCTTCAGGAAATAAACTTAAAAACATATTTCAGTCGTAATTCATACGACGTTTCCTCCGCTAAACTTTAAAAGCACGGCCATTGTACTCACTGTGGAGAAGGAATGACGTGTTTAGGGGGTAAAAAAAAAAATAAAAAAATCACGAATTTGAGGGGGTTTTTGATATTTTTTCTTCTCTTTTTTAAACTTTCGGTAACACTTTCCATCACGAATCTCAAAATTGAAACAGTTGATAGGAATTTTAGTCCTCAAAATTAAAATATTGCAACAATGAATTATGTGGTACTATTAAACAAATTTTTCGAGTTATCACAATTTTATATAAAAAAAACTGGTCAATTAGATTTTGCCCCTTTCATTCAGTTTACAAGCCTCTGCGCATAATTCGGTTTGAAATTCTGTGAAGTTTACTGAATTAAACTCAAAAGAGAAAATAAAATGTCTGTTAAAAATATTGGCCACTGAACATCAACTTTCTTTTCTTTTCCTCTAAAACTAAATAGCGATGCAAGTGCGTTAAATTACCAGGGTATCATATGGTCATAAATCAGTAGCATTCATTAATAGAAAATTCCATACAAAAATACTTTTAGCCGATATATGTAGGCCATTAACAACACATCTAAAATTGTAAGCAAAACCCTAGAGGACCGAACCTTGAATACAAGTCTGATCGCACTAAAGAACTAAATGCTTACCATGGGAGGTAGGGCAGATGTCTAGCACCCATAGAGATATCGAAAGGCCTTTATAAGTTTCTGCTATAATAATTAAATCAAGTATGAAAAGTCTTAATTGTTTTATGTGTAAATTGTTGACATGGCGCTGTCGATATTTAAATTATTGTTGTGGCTGCGGCATTAAAGGCTTTTGCGTGTGAACATGCGATTAATGAAAAGGCCTGGATTGAAAACCGACATAAAAAATTTAAATTAAAACATAAACAATTTAAAAAAAGAACGTATATAAAAGTTTAAGTGTTAAGACTTGTTACAAGATTGATATAGGAAAAGGAATAACATCATCATGATCAAGATTTCGCTTAGATTACATGCCGAAAATGTAGTTCAAGGCCATTTCTGTCTAAAATCAAGTCCATGTTTTGAACTTGGTTTTTTGTTTTTTCTTAAAATCAAGCCCGTATTAAGCGGTCCGTATTTGGTTTAAGAAAATCTGTACTTACCATACTTTTGACACTGCTTTGGCTTCATATAAATGCGGATGACGTGGTATTTTTTTGAATTTCAACTTTTTACGAACTAATGCATTAAACACATTCGAGACAGCAGGCTACCGACTACAACCTGTCAAAAATAGAATACATGTGTGTATATGAAAATGATTATTTTCACAACTGTACGGCTACATGACTGCAGGTTGTTGTCCATGCTACTTTTGTCGTGTAGTCAAATTAAACAAATTTCTCTTTTTGTTGGCTACAGAACAAAAACAGTGTTGACAATATAACAAAATATGTAAAGCAAATTACCGATTAGAAATATTTTTTATTGCAAAATAAAAAAGACAATTCTAAAATTTATATGTTTTAATATATATGCATCAAGAATTTTTAAATAAATAAATTTATTTGTTTTTTTATATTTTAGATTTTTAAGATTTCTCTTTATTTATGAACATTTTTCCTCTTTGTGATCTTTTATTTAAATTTAAATAGGCTACTTAATTCAATCGTATTTTATAAGCCAAATTACATGTGACCACAGAAGTGGACCAAACACAAGAACGCTGATGATGAAAGTGTAGCGGCTTTCGAAAACAGCATGTTGTTCCGTTCTGCTAGTGTTTGTCAGAATGATTTACACATGTGTCTTTGGTGTAATTTGTTCTTTGATAACTATCACATGTAATTTGGCTTATAAAATACGATTGAACTAAGTAGCCTATTTAAATTTAAATAAAAGATCACAAATTTATTTGTTTTATTGTGTTGTTTTTCTTTCTTGGACAATTTAGATTTGATTTGTGTCACATATCAGGCCTGATGTGTTTTATGACAATAAATTTCAAAAGTTATTTATTTCTTGTTTTCCCGACGTTTCAGGAATTTTTTGTTCACTTTATCCAGGGCCTCGTCTATTTTATTAAAATATTAAAAACATCAAGATTTTATAATTTTTTATAATTTATAATTTGTTTTATTGTTATATTGGGTGTTTTTTATTGAGGTATAGAACTTTAAGTTGGCATCACTTTTTTAACTGGCGGCCATTTTGTCAGCTGTCAAGTGATTAATATTTAGTTTGGTTTGCCATTTCATCATGAACAGGTTGACAAAAGAACAACGCTTGCAAATCGTGCAAATTTATTTCGAAAATAATGGTTCAGTTCGCGAAGTTTACCGCAAGCTCCGTCCATTTTATGGTCGACATAATCGTCCATCAGAGCAATTAATTCGGTTAACCATGGATCGTTTTCGCACTACGTTTACTCTATGTGATAATACGCATCCGCAGAGACGTCGAACAGTGCGCACCGAAGAAACAATTGCCGCTGTAGAGCAAAGTGTTGAAGAGGACCCGAATGAATCGATTCGCCACCGTGCACAGCAATGAGCCATGATAACCGACTATTTTGTTCCCAAATTGGATGGCATGAATGTGGATGAGTTGTGGTTCCAACAAGACGGCGCTACATGCCACACAGCGCACGTCACAATCGATTTATTGAAGGAAACATTCGATGAGCGCATAATTTCGCGGAATGGACCTGTCAATTGGCCACCAAGATCGTGTGATTTGACACCGTTGGATTATTTTCTTTGGGGATATGTGAAGTCGC
This sequence comes from Germaria angustata, assembly GCA_963681545.1. Taxonomy (NCBI): domain Eukaryota; kingdom Metazoa; phylum Arthropoda; class Insecta; order Diptera; family Tachinidae; genus Germaria; species Germaria angustata. Next base: position 110,602,715 of record OY812998.1, read on the forward strand.
TCGTCTACGCCAACAAACCAGAAACGTTAGGGGACTTGGAAGCCAACATTCGTGGCGTTATTGCCAACATACGGCCCCATATGCTCGAAAAAGTGGTTGAAAATTGGACCTGTAGAATTGGCTTTATTCGAGCCAGCCGCGGCGGCCACATGCCCGAAATCATATTTAAACGTTAATGGCATAAAATTATCCTTCCAATAAAGCCAAATTGATGGACATTAAAAAGATTTTCTTGTGTTTTATTTCAATTCGAAGTTCTATACCTCTAAAAAAAACACCCTGTATATCATATTAACTTCTGCCAAAAATAACAACATTGGTGAAGATTAAAAAAATCATAGGGTAATAGCCCTTTTGAACATAAAAATTAATTAGTAAAATTTATCAAAGATGTAAGGAAAAGAAAACTATCCTGAACAAGAACTATAAAAAATTAAAACCGCTAAATATGCACCACTGTAATATACATAAATGAATTGTTGCAACAGCTGTTTACCATGTATCTGTCGTTTTCAAAATAATTAAGCAGCTGACTACATGACGACATTTATAGACAACGACATTTGTAGTCGGTGTTCGTGTAGCCTGCTGGTGTCTATGTGTTTATAGCATAATGTGTTTTATTTGTAAAGAAAAAAATTTTCTATTCAATCTTTTGTTTATTATACATTAGAACATGATAGTCTGTTGTGTTCTTCGTTCGTCTCATAACAATTTCAAATCACAAATCAATTTAGTTTTTTATTCAAGTACTTAACCATAAACACGAGCTTGTATTACCCCATTTTACAAATTGATTTTTTATTTATTCTTCTTGTTTTGCTTTTTTTGTAGAACTTTTTACATTATTACCTTCTAATACCTGCCGAGAAGGAAGGCAAAATGTAAAAATGGGTCACTGCAATATTTAAAAGAGAATACAACAGAATAAAGACATGATTATTTTAAAGTTGAAAAAAGAAACAACTGTGCACCTACATTTTCCCGTAGATCAGAGGATACTTGCTGCAGATGCAGCATAATATTAAAAAGCTTATTGCTTTTTAAGAAAGTGTTAATTTGGGGCATGCAGTTTGTTTATTTGAATACAATGGATTAAAAATTAAGTTATTATTGTGTTGAAAAAAAGTGCTGAATGGGAAAATTTTTAAGTGTATCTTAAATCCAATTTATATCTAAATTTACTAGTGAGTTTCGTTGTGTTCCTCGATGTAGATTAATATAATATTATTTTATAATATTTATTTTTTTTTTATAGATTTTTTGCCCCCTTTATTTGTATAAATTATTAAGCAAGACACACTCATACCGTATTATTATCATTATTTGTAGGATAGTGTTCTGTGCGTAAAATAGTCTTGAAAATGAAGAATCCTTTTGGCTGTACATGGTAAATCCGAAAGCTTATTATTGCTGATTTTGTCAGTACCTGGGGCTTTCTTCGGTTTTGAGCCAGTAATAGCATTCTCAATCTCTCTAATATTAAACTTTATGGAAGCGGTTGGTTCAATGTTAGCCTCCGATCGAATAATTCATGGCTCTCTTTTTTTGTATCAGTCACATCAAATTGATATTCCCTTCAACACTTTTACATGCAACAAAGTGTAACTAAACTTTGACTTTTATGATTTCTTGTAGAAAATTTTAAATGTTTAAGTTCTGAGAAAACTTTTGGTGCCACTAAAAGTGAGAAGACGTGAATTTGAATATCTAAACCCAAAAATATTTTGTTGAAAATCATTAAAATTCATAAGACTATATTAAATGATTCATTATCATAAAAAATAGAAAGAGGAATCGGTATATAGAGCTCCTACTAAGAAGGGTATAAATTAAACAAATTATAACCACAAGCTTTCTTTAAATATACTGTGTTTCAATAATATTCCCCGACCGTTTGGATCGAATACGGAGTTTTAAGATTCAAAAACACAAGATAACGTATGCAGTCACTTAACGATGTTTATCTCTGCTCAATATATCATTTGCAATAGTTGTTCCAATAAGAACACAAGTTGGCACTTGCAAATATAACTTTCTATATTGCTACCGAGAATTTTGTTTGTTTAGCTTATTTGCTAAAGCATTTTGCCGTAAAAAAGTTTGGCTAGGTACAGTGTCCATTAATTTATTGAAAATTCTTTGGGTATATGTTATTTTTTTCGATTGGACCGGTAGCCAGGGGATGATCCCTAGTGCTGGAACTAGGAAAATAGGTTATGGTATAGAAGATAGAGGGAGCAGTGCTTGTGAACATTCAATTTCAATCTCTCCACATGGCGTATGGCAGGAAAGACATCTGTAGGAAGCTCGTTCAACATACGAGCCGTTCGATCAAAATACGAGTTATTTCTGTAATGCGTATTGCGATATATCGACCACAAATGGGTTCGCTCTCAATAAAGAATGTGTTGTTCGCAAATAGAAACGGGTCTCGGTGACATTTTCCCTTATTTAATTGGAGCAAATGCCATTGTAGTAACGTTAAAAAAAGCTTAACACATACCACGTTGAGACGATTCTCCAGCGAGTCAATAGAGTTGGCTACACTATTGTGACCAATGAGTCCTTTCGCCCTCTCCTGTACTCGGTCCAGTAGCTTTAAAATAGACTTTGAAACACCGGCCCATACAGGAAGTTGTATTCCATTTTCGGTCGGATGTAGGTGGTATAAATGGTAAGGATATCAGAAATACTTGAATGATTCTTTAGCGATAAAAAAAATGTGCCCAGTCCATCGAACGTCACACTGAATTTTCATGCCAAGAATATTTATATCACCCATAATTGGCTAATACACATCCTGCTGCTAAATTTTTATCTAGTTGTTTTTGTACAGTCTTAGTAGATAATAGTTCAAGTCAAAAGAGGACGACAAAAATAAGAAAAATTATGAAATATCGATCGAATTTCAACTAGTATGTAACTATATACAAATGAACTAGTTGGGCTCCTGTGACAACCTAATGTTGATAGTTCGATGTATGAAAAAAGACAAATGGGCAACTAGTCTAAAGTAAAAAGAAACTACTATATTTTTAGCCACATACCACTTATTTTGCTGGCAGGGCGTGGCTGATCCCACTACCTGCGCAGCAATCAAGCAAAATCGAAAGATTCCGTTTTGACCGCAAATGTTTTTATATAAATTTTGTGCTGTTCTATTTCTTTTAAAACGTACATCAAGTTTGTTTCTCTTTTAACTTTGTTTGAAAAAAGATAATAAAATTGTAGTGGAAGCATTTTTAATTCTATATTAAATATTTAACGAATCTGTAATTGTTTATTACAAAAAGAAATCATACATAGAAAATTTCTCTATTTGTGTCAAAATAAGACGAATAAGAGAGAAACGTTATAATGAACCTGGATTAAGTGCTAGAAAGCTTCAATTGCTTGATTTAAAATATACATGCATATATAAAAAACAACAACACAAAACATGAAATTTATACTTACGACTCCAGTCAGCTGTCTGTCAGGTTTGAAATATGTTACGAGTATTTGTAAGGCAAGCAAATCACGTTCCTTTCAGATTTAAATAAAATAATAAAAAAAAAAGTTGGAATGAAAACGTAGAATTGATAATTGTGTATTTTAAAAATTACAATTGCTGGTTGCTGTTTAAGGTGCGATTTATTTGTTAGAAACGGCAAGTAAAAGAGTTCCAATATTTGTTCAGTTTCGGAGCAAATAAACGTTATTTCCAAGAAATACGAAGGCAGGAAAATTAGTTAATTGGATAAAGAAGTAAGACTTCACGCAAAAATATATACTACATATGTATATCTAGTGTTGAAGTTTCTTGAATACTTAAAGGAACTTGAAATTAAGGCTTCAATGTTAAATGCCAGTAATGCTTGATATATATTTATTAGATATTTTTTTTTTTTTTTTTTTTTTTTTTGATAAATTGTGGTCCTTTAAAGTCATTCAACCTTATATAATATTAAAGTCCCTCACGAGTGTAACATTTTTAAGTGATTATTGCACTTAGTTTTAATTAAAAATACAACTGCTAAAGACTTGTTTGGTAAAACCCAGCTGTAATTTTATTTTATATAACTTGTTGTATATAAATAATAAAATTTTTATCTTCTTTACAAAGAAAACCAGGAGGAGAGAATCGTCTTCAAAATGCTGCATCTGCTGTTTTAGCCATGTTTCTTTGCTTCTGCTTTCGTGAGTCATCAGTTTTGTGTTAAAACCTTTTTTTATTTAATTGGCAAGCTCGTGCCAAGTAGTTTCAAAATATTAAATTAGAATTTATTGTGTGTGTGAGTGTGTGTGTGTTTTACTTGCAAACAAATGAGGCAAGAAACGAGTACAACATTTTTTACACTTACAATTACGTTAAAACTAATTTTGTATGCCTCAGAGGTTTTTGTGTTTGAAAAAGTTTTTAGTTTTTTCCCTCTCTGTTGTGAATGACTTTTTAAAGACTCCGCAGTAATTATTTTTGGGAACAATTTTGTTTTTTGGAGCTAAAAATAGAGAAATTAACAAAATGACACATTAAGCATTTAAACCGCTAAAAAAAACAGAGCGCCGTGTGTGAACCATGAGCAAATACGTATTAAAAACAAGTCGAAAATGACAAGACAAATGACCAGAACACCGAAAACACGAATAAGTACAACTACCATGACATTTATTTTCTATTTAGCGCATTTTAGTACTTTCATCAGCACTCGGTTATAAGGAACTACACGGTGTTGGACACTTTTGTTCGTTAGAAACGCAGTTCGTTATGATCGGAGCAAATAAAATAAATAAAAGTTATAAACATTGAAATAGATTAAAAAGTAAAAAATTATATTAACGGCTTAGAAAATTACCCAAACAATTAGTCGACTTTGTTTTCTTCGTTATAAGCATACAAATTTAGAAGCAATTTTGTACTGGGTACTTTACAAAGAGTTCGTTATAAGCGAAAACTCGCTGTAACTCAAGTTCGTTATAACCATAATAAAAAAATTTTTGAAGACCGGAGAAGTTATGTACTATAGGGCATTTAATTCATTATAACCGGTGTATGTTATAACTAATGTGACCATCCGTCCCGATTTCGGCGGGACAGTCCCGATTTCCGGTTCACCGTCCCGGTGTCCCGGAAGGTAGCTTTTAAATGGGAATTTGTCCCGGTTTCCTGTAGCATAATAAACATGTATGAAAATGTATAAAATTTAAACATTTTTATTTCGTACGTTTTTTTCAAAATTATTAGAAAGCAAACTTTTTTCAAATCGCTCGTGTAGATCAAAAAATATAAAGCGACAAAATCTAGCTGTACAAAGTTGAAAGTACGAAAATCTATTTATGTACATACTTATGCTTATATACAGAAGGTGTATATTAATATTTTTTAACAATTTGTGTGTGTATTATTTAAATATTTTTTGATTCGTATATGATTTTTATATAAATGAGCTTTAGGTCTTTTTTACAAAAATTATTTTTATTATGATTCAATATTTCGACGCCTCTTTGGGCGTCTTCTTCAGGAAAATTTTTTATTAATATGACAATATTTTGAAAACTTATTTTACATACATAGATACATACATGAACAAATTGAAAAAAAATTTTTTTTATAAACCAATCAAAATTAATAAAAAATTTTTAAAGAAAAATTTTTAAAGAAACAAAAAACAAAAGACTAAACAAAAAATGTTTTTTATCTTTGAAGAAATGAAAAATCCTTTATACTAATTATATTATAACAACAAAAAATATTTTACATTCCTATTAGTCAGTTTAATTTACGAATTAAATGCTTATTATATTTTGATTCTTTAAAAGGCAAAAAATATCTTTGAGATTTAAAATCATAATATGAAGATCTATTTGATTTGCTTTATATTAATAATAACTTTTTTGTTGCATTACTCTTTATAAAATACTTTTAACTCAATATGCAATGTATGTACCTATGAAAAATTGTTTCCTTAAAAAAAAAAGTACAAATTAAAGGGACTAATTTTTATTTTAGCAAAAAAAATTAATAAAAGGTACATAATTGAAAATAGGAAAATTTTTCAATTTTTAATTTAAGCTTGAAATAATGTTTATTGTTAAGATTTTTTTTACATGTATGCTATGAAAAGATTTCTTTAATTCTTAAAAAGCAAAAAATCTTTGAGATTAAAATATGATCTTAATTTAAATAAATTTGTTTCAACAGCAACTTTTTTCTTCCAATACTGTGAAATGTGTTTAATTTAGTAAATGCAACTTCTTTTAAATTTATATTTCTTGTTAGTGTAGGAAGGTCTGCTGAAAAGTGCTGTTTTGATAAAAAAAAAAAACTGGGTAAAAATTATTTTGCGGTGTCCCGGTTTGAGTTACAAAGAAAATGGTCACGTTAGTTATAACAGAACTTCACTGTATTTCATTTATGGTGATAATCAGTGAAAGGCACGTTTTTGATATCTTCCAAAAGAGCGTATTTAGTAAATTTATTAAAGTATTGAAAATTACAGTCTGTGGCAAAAGCGCAATAGCAATAGCAAAGTAGTTTTTGAAAAATGTACAAACTTCTTACAAATAATGCGTACTTTTTAAAGAACTTTTTAATTATTTTTTTTTCTAACTTTCCTATTTCAAAAGCTTTTAAAATGCTAAAATAACTTCTTTGAAAGTACCTTTCCAAAAGGAAAAAAAACTATTCCAAAAAGTACTTCTTTCTCCAAGAAGTAATTTGACTTTTTTACAAAGCTATTTTGCGTATTATGTACTTTTTTTAAAGAAGTATTTTCTTCTAAAAAAGTACCATTTTAAAAAGTATATGCAGTAAAGTTGGGTTATAACGAACTAGTTTGGAATGCAATTAAATTCGTTATAAGCCCGGTAAATATTTTTAACCTCTGTAATCAATAAAATATTTGCAGTTGAGTTCGGTTACAATGAACTAAATACGTCGGGCAATTAAGTTCGTTATAAGCGGGGTATATATTTCTATTTTTCCCAACGGATAAAAGAGAACCAGATTGAAATATATTCTTATTTATTTGTATGTTTATAAGATATTTACATAAATCTATTCATAAATTAAATTTATAAATTTTTTTTTTTATAATTTAGGCAAATATTCCTAAATAATCACTTCAACGCTTAGAGAAAATAAGTGACAAATTTTTGGGGTTCTTGTTGTGAGAAGCGTAAAAATTTTCAAATATTTTCGTACGGCGTGCTTTTAAAATAGTTCTTTATAAGAGAAACTGCGCTATAACCGTAGTTCATTAAAACTGTAATAATTTCTAAGAAATATTTGTACAAGACTGTTGTTCAGATGATTTATTGTTAATACAATGAAAGGCGAGTGTGACCAATGAAAGCTTTTGCACTACACCAATATTCTGATCTCTGTTTTTAAATGAATTTTTTTGATTATAATCTACTGAATAATTTTTTGAAGGTTCCAGCTTATACATGAAGTTTCTTTTAGAATTGATGAATTTTTGGCAGCCATTAATTCCCATTAAAAACGCTCCAAAAAAAAGTTATGAAGATTTAACGAAGTGGGGCGAATTCGAATCATTTCCAATGGCTTTAATATAGGCTTCACTGAATTGGAAGCTAGTTTTCAAATTATTATTATTATTATTATTTTTTGCAAAGAAAATTACGATATGGCTCTATATTCCACTCTGGAAATAAATATAAATAAATAATGATAAATTGGAAGACAAAAGACTTTTTTGCAAGGAAACTAATTTGATATTATATTACGATATGGCCCTGTATGTCATATTGGTCCGACGGAAATGAATTCATTTAAATGACGATAAGTTATTAACCACTGGAAATCGCTTTCGGTCATGAAAGGGAACAAACTGCCTATGGTTTAAATCTATAAATTTTTAGTATAGAATTTCTTTTGTCTAAAGAAGTAATTAAAGTTTTTAATTAAGATTTTATTAGCTTAAAAAATAGACTAATTGATACTTTGAAAATAACCTTAATGTCACAAGAACGATTAATGTCGCAAGAACGATTTCCCTATTTCTTACAATTATCGTGGATTGTTCTTTCTTCCTGATTTTATAGGCATAAACGACAATTTCCGTAAATAATTTTTAATGAAAACAGCAACAAATTTGCGACATCAGTGTCACTATCAAATATTTTGTCTTAAAATTAAGATCAAGCAGCTAGTAGTACAGATGCTGTAGTTTTAATTTAGATGCCTTTTGCTTAAGAGCATTTTTGACTTAACTGCTCTTATTCTTCAAAACCAACATCGTTTGAAGCACTTTTTTCTTTTTGTTTGAGCTCATTATATTTTAACTTAAGGCCATAAAACGGTCGTAAAACCGGATCTTTTATGAAACTAGATCACAAAAAATATTTTAAAAAATAAAAATAAAAATTTGTTTATTTATTAATGGTGTAGAGTATATTAAACCTAAAAATAATTAAAAGGAAAAAATCGAATTGATGCTAAAAAAAATGTTTTCAAAATAGCAAAATCGCAATTAGTTTTCAAGAGGAATCAAAATAAAACTGAGATATATTCCAAAGTACTTAACAATCAATAATTAAGTGATTTTTTGTTAATTGCCTTAAGCACTTTTTTATTTTTTTTGTGTGTTCTTGGCTGGGCTCAAAATGATCATTAATCAGTTTCAGAAAACTTAAGGTCTTATAATTGAAAGAAAAATATTTTTGGCCTTCAGTTAAAAGGTTTAAGGAAGTCTCCCACAGTTATTTTATTTAAGAACACTTGAAGCTTTTTTAATGACCTTAAAAATAAAACCGAATCGTTTAAATTTTAATGATTGAAAAAGAGTTGAAAAAGATTATATAACATGAAAATCAATACTTACAATTATGGGAAAAAGGGTACAAAAAATATAGAATTACGTTTTCAAAAATAGTTTAACATAAAAAAGATTAACGGCCTTATTCATAAAAAATATTGTATGTTTATTAAAGGTTTATTTGACAAATATGCCATAGAAATTTGTCAAATAAGCCCTTAATAAACATACAATAATTTTTATGAATACCGCAGATAATTAATTCCAAAAATTTAGTTAGAAAAATTATTTAATGGATAAAGTATGAATAAAGAGAATTTACAATTGTAACGCCTGGCGACAGAGCGTCGTATATGTACTTAGATTTTATTGTATTAAGAGATTAGTTGCAAATGACAAAGTGAGTTGTGTGTAAAATCGCCTTGAAGTAACTTAAAAAGCTTTAGGATTCAACAATTTTATTTTTCTTATTTTTTATTGAAAATATGCAGTTTTTAACATGCAACACATAAATCTTTTGAGCATGAATTCAAAAAATTCTAGAAGATAATCTTTAAAACTCTTCCTTTTAAAAAAATTCGTAACAATTATTTTATGAAAAAAGTGTTTTCAATACCAAATATTAAAATTTATTATTTCGGGATATTCTCCCCAACCAATTGTTAAAACAATTAGGAGTTTAATTGTATACATGTCGCAAGAAAAATAAAATCAACTGACGTTGAGTATAATTGTTTTTTGTGTTGTTTTTATAAAAGCATTCTAAGCCCACTGTACAATACTGAGTTCTCATATTATATTAAATTCTTTTGGCATAAATATACGAGGTTAAATGTTTTCAAACTGCTTAAAGTTCACTGACGATTTGGTTTAGCGACTTAATACTTAATAATTTTATATCTTGCTGAGTATATTAACGAGAGTTTCCAGAATTTGTGTGAGTCACTTTTGCAGCCAAAAAATTCAAATACGATTGCAGCAAGTTCTTGTTACGGCCAAATTCGTTTATAATAAAAACGGTTTGCATTTTTATATTAGATATTTAATTCTGAATACAATTCACATTTTTCTATACATTTGATATAGTATTTTTTATTGGTTCTTGTCTATAAAACTCTGCAGAAAAAATATTATCACTTGAGCCCTTATGACGACCATTACAAATAAACCTTGGACTAGACATAAAAAACTAAAAAATAAAAAACATAAAAAATTATATTCATTATAAAATTCATTCTTCATTACTGCATAAATTTAACAAACGTGAACGTAAAGCAAAACCATTGTTTTCCGAAACCGTGTTAAGCGAGAATATTTCACAAAATGTAAAGAAGTGTTAGACCGTGGCCGTGTTAAAAGAATCATGAGCTCTACCTGTATGTGGAGGACGAAAAGCAGATCTCTGTTGCACGTTCAAATTAAAATGCAATCATTTAGTAATAAAATAGAAAATTTATTTTTATTTTTAAAAAATTAATGCCTGACGTTCAAAGCAAACGCTAAACATTGTCTGCTTTTAAAATTTTTATGTTACACATTTGATAAAGATGAATTTTTTATATCACTTTTTTGTCCAACAACCAATAGTTGTGTGTGTAAAATGAACTTCAGAAAACGCATTTTCCATAAATTTATCACTTAGCAATTGGAGCATATTTTATTTTATGGTGATGAGAATGAATCTAAATTTCAGTGCTGACAATTTGTTTCAAGTTACAATTAATTGATTTTTTTTTTCTTGAAATTATAGCCATTAGCTCTGCCCAAATTGACTTTTATGAGTTGATCATAAATTGTCTATCGATTCGAATATTATTTATATTTTAATATCATAAAAATTTGATCACGATTTTCTTGCTTAAATTGAAATTGCCAAACGCGTTTGAGCATAAAGATCGCTAACACAGTAGCTCAATGAAACAGTAGCTTTAATTGGTTTTAGTTTGAGGGCTAAAGTGAACATAAATAAAATATCAATACTGATAGCAACGAAGAACAGTGTAATTTTAATTGTAATGTTAATTGAAAAAATTATTTGATATTAAAATGCAATTCGGTTTTTCTTTACGCATGAAATAAGAGAAACTGTTTGAGAATTGCACATTACACACATTGCCTCAATCTAATTGCTTGTATTTCTTATAATGGCCGAATAAATAATTAAATTTGTAGCGTTATTTTAAGTTAGTAGATGACAGCATAGAAGATGGCTTTGCGACTGTCTGTTTCGGGTTAGTGAAAATGGAACTCATGTCAGAAGAATATGGTATTTGAAAATCCGAAGATCTTAGCCATTCAATAATAATTCGACTAAATTATAATATCCAAGGTGTGCATAACAACGTTGGTGAAAGTGCAAGAACATCAACTATATTCCGATGATCCAGTACTTTTCTCGACTAATACCGCCTCTGTGGCGGCTTTAGCTAAATACCAATCACACCTATAAAAGTCGTTTTGCCCGAGTACACATTCGTCCGACAATTGAACAGCAAATTTTTCTATGCGATTTTGGTTTCAATCACAGTCACCTCATTATTCTCAAAGAGGCCTTGAGGAATGAACATACGTTTTCAATCAAGCAAATGTGTTAGCAAATGTTCTCCCATAAGAAATAAGAATATTCGAGCCTTTGCTGCAATAAGATAATAATTCAAAAAAGGTTGTTTTGCAGAAATTGAGTTTAAAGTTTTGAATTTACACACAACTTAATGGTAAAAGAAAATTTGGTTCTTTTCTCAAGAGCTGAGTATACAAAATATTTTAATGTAACTTTTACAGAATATAAAAAACGACATGGCGAATAATTTTGTAATATAACCTTAAAAACGACACATTTTGAGTTATGACGCTATTGCAGCAAAGGCATATTATGAAATATCTTTTCTCAAATTTGTTATACTTTTAACGAAATATTTATTAATGGCAAGTATATACGACTATTTATCTAATTTATTCAAATAAATATCTATCAAGCCTTATAAATTTATTTACACGGACTTGCATTAATTTGAAACTGTTAAGATAAATTAAATTGTCTTGAAATTAGGCATGAAATTATTATATTCTGCATAAAAATCCCCACCCTAAAAATAATATTAAATAAAAATCGAATTTCAATTTCGATAAATTTAATATCTCAGTCAGACATTTTACTAAAAAATGTATATAATGCGCTTGTTTGTGGTTTCAAAATGCACACTCTTCTGCATACAAATGCATTCATTGAAAGTGCATTTTATAGATTTAAGTACTCGAACAAAAGTTTTTTTAATAAAAATAAAAAACATTTACTTGGCCCATGCACTATTGTATTTAACACTTACCATTTGTTTGCTGATTTCAACAACACACTTGGCCAGTGGAGTCATTAATAAGATTGTCTGTCTGGCTGGCAGTTTCAGCCACTACAATTGAATGTCTAGCGATAATTTACACAATTGATAACATACACAACAACAACAACAAAAACAACAAAAACAAAAACTTGAAAAGGAAAATTTCAGGGAGTTGCACAAATTGGATTTTAATCGTTTCAAAAAATTGTAAAACACTAATTTTAGCTGAAATTTACAACACGATACAAACACACTTAAACGAGAGATATTTGATTATGTATTGTGCGCCTATTAATACAAGTGGAGTTTGTGATTGAAAATGGCTCAATTGTTTTTCAAAACAAAGATGCTTTTTCATTTCAGTGCTTATATGCCTTTGTGCTCAATAGATAAATTTGCTCTTGAAATTTTCTTAATTTTTTATTTTGCATTTTTATTCAGTTTGATTGAGATCAATTCGTATTTTGAAAATAAATAAAAATAAATGTTATGTCATATTATTCGGAAATGACCGTTCCGATATATTCTCAGGCCACTGTTGTCACACGATGAAAGTCCCTGAAAAAGCTGGCGATCACCTGTGTCAGAGAACTGCGATTGTGAGTAAGCGATCGCTGAGTTTTATGGGGTTCCTTTGTATGGATCCATGATTTGTTAACTCTATCGGTCTGAAGCAAACATATTTGAATGATCCAGATTCTATTTTTCGATTATTTGCTAACACTATAAGAAACCTGTCGCTAGAATCTTTCACAGGAGGAATTTTGATTGTCCATATCGAAAATTGCAAAAAATTAATGCACAATATTCGCTTGAATATAAAGACACATGAGAAAGTTATTACGAGACAATTACCAAGTGTCATAATTGTCAAGGCTCAGAACATTAACAGTCACCCTCGTATAGAGTATAAGTTGGATATGAACAAATACTAACGTAATAATTATTTATTATGTACAACATAGAGGCAGGCTCATTATGAGGTACATTTTCAATAGCATTCTAAGTCGAGTCAATGTATTCAGTTTTATGACGGTTGGCGATTTTCGTCTCCAATTTTAATATTTTCTGCTAGATTTAAGATGACATGCAACATTTTTCCTTTGTCTAGCAGAGAAAAGTCGAAGCCGAAGTTGCACTGCCGTTCTGAATGTGGAATAGTTATTTATAATTATCTTCTTAATGGCCGCCATGTAACCAACTAGTTTCAATTTGAATTCCCTGGTCCATATTATAGTAATATTCTTAATCGACTTCAAAAACGAAGGGGGTTATCAATTCGTGAGTATTTTTCACTTTTTTCAATTTTTTTTTTCTTTTTTTGGCAAGGGTTTGATTGCAGTTTGGCAGGCAGGCGAACAATTTGTCTTCTCTATTTATGGAGCGATTTTCAAAATTATTTTTTTTATGCTTTTCAATCATGATTTGGCTAAAAGGGTACTGATGATTTGGTTAGCGCCAATGAAATGCAAGCATATACCTAGCTAAGCCAACAACAAGCAATAAAATATAAAAAAAATTTTTGTTTGAAAGAGTTTGTTGTAGTTTTGTCCACTAAGTTTTTTTTATAGGGCGATTTAGAAAATACTTTTTTATGTCAAAGTGTATGACTGCCAAACTTCCTTATAGGAATTTAAGTCGAAATCGGACGAGCAAAGTAGCCTCCCAAAAAAATTGTCATCGCATGACTCCGCTAAATATAGACCGATTTTCTTGCCTGGAAGTAAAACTCATCCATAATTGCGTCCACTTTGCAATCTATTTCTTTGACTTTTTGTATTGAAGTCGGTTTTATTTGCCAGAATTATCTAAAATTGAAAAAAGAACTCTTCAGAAATGTATTTAAGTATAAAAATCAAAGCAAAACAAAAAATTTAATAATAAAAAATAATAAAGATGAGCATTGACATGAACCCGGTATGTGACTTGGGTAATTTAAAGATAATAAAAAAAATAAATTTATAGCGTTCAAAAATCTTGATGAAAACTTAGTAAATGTTGGAATCTAATAAATTATCCTCTTAACCACTTTCTGTATGTGCTTTCATATGAGTAGCACATTTTCATTAATTTTGTCATTCTGTGTCATTCTGTGTTATAACGTCCCTACAGCAAATGGGAAAATTATCTTAGTTGAAATTGAAATTGTTTTATGATAAAAAAAAACGAAGGTGTCATTAAATAATTTTTCGTCATCAATGTTGACTCCTTCGAACTATATGCGTTAAAATATTAAAAAAATTATGTTTTTTTAAACAATGTCCGGTGAGCATTTTAAAACCGCTCAAATCTCATCACCTTTCATTTGAGAAATATACATATATATTGATTTTAATGTGCTGCATGATTAGAAATGACAGAAAAACTAAATTTGACTACCAGCTGAGGGAACATGCGAATGTTTTCGGTGCCGCCACGTACTTGTCATTTCGAATCATGAAACATTTAAAAATTAACAAACATTATTTTTAATGGAGTCTGAGGAGACTTGAATTCGATCTCGTAAAGAAAAATTATAATCATTAGGTTAAAAATATGTGCTGTTCAACTAAAATACAGTCAACAGTTTAAAATTTAATTTTTTTTATAATATAAGATATTTCGATGCTTTTGAATTTGAAATAATTTTTCATTTAGAAATTGGAAAGGAAAATGTAGAGAGTTTATTTATACTTACAAAAATATATATTAGAAACGAATTTGTCTTCTTGTGCGGGAAATTTCTTCTCCCACATACAATGTGGCGCAAAGTAATGTCATAATTTGAACTGTCTGCCATAAAAAGTTTATTTGAAAATGTAAAAGAGGCAATCACTTTTTCACTGAAAATGGCAAAATGTTACTTTGAGGGGATGCAATGGCTCTTCATGCATTTCATATGGACTCTCTAGATCCAGAAACGAAAAATATTCTCCCTTATTCTAATTGTCGTCATCGTCATCACATCAAGTCGACGTTAAAATAAATGCCAGTTCTGTGCTTGTGGAGTGTTATAGATGACCATTTGCCATTTTGTAAGCCTTAGTAATAGTAACTGGTTATAAATATATATAATATTTGTCGACATCGATTCTACAGTTGCCGAAATATTGGTGTCGACTTCGTATGATGTCGACAACGACAAATAGAATAAGGGGGATTGTTTGTAAGTGGAGCACATGGAATACAAACGACGACGAAACTCACGCTGCACTAGAATAAGCAGTAGCGTTCTTGAGGTGTGTATCACACCATAAATGTCAAAGCGCAGTGACAGTTGACGTCATCTGCAAAAATGGCAACTAATTCAAATTATGATAATACTTCTTCTAGTTTACCACAGCGACAATTAATTTCCCAAACTCATTACATTTTCCCTTACGGTGCACCGCGGTGTTAACACACTTCTAACCTCTGTTAACTTAAAAACAGCTGAATAGTTCAGAAATGTATGTCATTCGCTTTACAATATTGTCTTTAGTTTTATTTCCCAAGCAAACAATTTGCTGGCAATTAAAGTTGTTTTAGCTGCCACAACTCATACATGTTGCAAGTGTTGCAAGTTGCCGCCGTTTTAAACCACCTCTGATTTATAATAACACTTGTTTAACTTTTTAAATAACTGACTAACTGACTGTGTGACTGACTGATGACTAGTGCCTTAATTCTGAATATTGTGCTCAAGTCAAAAGGAAAATATAAATTTTAACTTTAATTTTATGGTTTGTGTGTGAAAATAAGACATGTTTAAAAATATCACTGATATCTGCATCTCCTCTTCTAATCTCCATAGACTTGTTAGCGCAATTTACACAGCATTTTGTAGATACAATATTTTTCTGTTTGTATTCGTCTTTTTCATTATTTGAAATGAAACGTAACGTGCGACTGTTTCGCTTTCAACTTTTATAGAAGAGTTTTTTATTTATGCATCTTATGACGTGTTAATGGCACTAGTTTTTATTTTTGTTGTATGTATTTTATTTTACTCGTATATACTGAACAATGTTGCACTGTTGTATTCGTATCTGCTTGGTATGCTAAATGTCATTATAATTATAACAATTTTAAATACAAGAACATCATCTTTTAAAATGTGTGTCATATTTTGAGATTTTTTTCTCGCTTTCTCGGTTTAAACTTTTTTAAATGATTAAATTTACAACGAGGCCTGGGATGACGGTTTTCTTTCAGAAATGAAAATAATATACTCTAATCTCTTGTTTCCTTCCTACATTAACCAAATTTAATAAAAAGCCTTTTTAGTCTTGATACATTCTTTAGTAAATGTGGGAAGAGTATTTGGTCTAATTGATCTTAATCAAATAAAACTTAGAAATTCTTTTAAAAATGCTCCCAAAAAGAAAGAAATATTTGCCCCAATTATGGTTTACAACTGTTGTCAGTATGTGTTGTTCGCACTGCCAAAAATCTACAACAGCTCATTAAATGTTGTTTTATTAACATTACAAGTTGAAAATCGAAAATAGATAAAAAATTTAAGTATGCAAATAAAATTCATTTTGCAAAATATACAGAATTGTAAAAAAAATATATAAAATAATAAAATAAAATAAAATAAAATAATAAAATAATAATTCTTAGCAAAATTACAAGTAAAAAAACAAATTGCAAATCTAGTTGAGCTGATGAAAATTAATTCAGATATTGGCCGAGGCAAGCTGCCATTTGGATATAAAAAATACAGCTCATGGACAAATTAGATCATTTTACTGAACATTTAAATGGCTTGGGACAGCCAATTAGAAATATTAAAGAATGGCAGAGTTAGTTTTTAGAAAAGTGCTCAGTTTTTGTATCAAAAACAAGAAACCTTCTTTGTTTATGCGGAAAATTTTTTAAAACTATAAATTATGTTATTGTAATAACTTTTGGTTTAATAAAAATTATACATACTTATTCCATATATAACTGACCTTCGTAGACTAGTAGGTAGTGTACTAGACTCGTAGTGCGACGGTCCCAGGTTCGTAACCTGCCGCAGAAAACTCTGGCAGATTGTGTTTGATAATTAAAGGGAGCGCACAACAAGCCTTCACTGGCTTAAGTGTATATCGTATGACATGGGCTATCACACCCCTCCAATCAACTTAACCTAACCTATTCCATATATGGTTGTTCCAATGGATTTGAACTCTCTCGAACTCTTTTCCGGATACGTACCATTTGTGTGTGTGTGTTTTTTTTGTTGTTCTTTTATTTATTTCTCACAAAATGTACGCTTCTTTAATCTTTCTGTAACAGTTTTTGACATGCAGGTGTGTATTTTTACGGAAATATGTACTACAAATAAAATGCAACTCTGTGACATAAACAACACCTAGATGTTGTAAACCATAAACAAAAAATAAATTAATGTTGTGTTGTAGCCGAAACAACACAACATTTAAGTGTTGTGAACCATAACCGGGACAATTGTATACAAAAGATTAGCAATTCTAATTTTTGTGACTTCGAAATTATACCTGATTTGAATAAAATGCGATGGATCTTGTGACGACTTCCGTGACTCCTTTTGACAATTTTTTATTAAAAATTTGACGATTTTACCGCAAATTTATCTGGCAACTATGTAATCCACAAACTGTATGCGCCCATTTACTTATTCATGTTGCTTTCCTAGAATTTCATCTTTATTTATGTTTATTGTTCCTAAAGCAAAAAATTTTAAATCTTTTTCTCTTTAAGTCAACTGCAAAAATTGTATTAAAAAGTCTATTTTTATGTTGGCTAATTGTTGGCGACAGTTTTATTAAGGGAATCGATGGAATTCAAAGGAAAAAGCTTCAGGATATTTGGTAGTTTTGATATTGTATAAACAATAAATTTAGTATCTTATTCATAAGAATAGTTTTGATTTATAATGGGTTTATAAAACAGTTTTTATATAGAAAATTTTTTTATAAATCATTTTTAAATCAAACAAATATTAAATTTTTTTGTGAGGGAATTAAAAAAACACTATAAATGTAAACATACTGCAGATGCTGAATAGGAGGTATATATTTAGTATTTACATATGAATATATTCTTATTAATACATATTTATTACATATTTTTATTTTATGAATTACCTTTTAATTTGCATCTACAAAGATATTATTACAATGAAACTCTGAAATTCCAAAAAAATTGCGAGAATCGACATTTTCAAAATTTCTAATCTCAAGATTCGCAAAAGCCAAACTCCCAATTGGCATTCCTAGTGCATAAAGACATACACAATTAAAAATCGTAGAAAAACCAGAAAACGCATAAGCTTTGCTTCCATGGCCCCCACGTTAGTTCATAACTGACAAGTCTTCTTACTCACGGTTTATCCGAGATTTATTCGATGTCAGCGAAGTCGTTATGGCCACGAAACTATTTCAAAACTCTAACTGTTGCTATTCAATATAATTGATCTCACTAGCAAGAGATTTGTGGAATGTTCGTGCAGCCATTTGCAAGAACTGTCTGTCACCTGTGTGTTAAATTAACATGCACATTGTGGTACGAAGAACAGTGTGATGTTGCAGTGCAAAAGCAAAATATTGCGGGTTACTCCATGATAAAAATCGAAGGAAACTGTCTTCGAATTTTTATATGAATAACATACAGATTCGAATCGAATAACAGAGGAAATGCCCTGGTATTTGAGAGCTTCACTTATGCTTTAAATATACAAATAAAATTGCATCTGTAACTATCTGACGTCTCAAATTATGTGCCTAAAAATTGCATCAGAGCAAAACAAGGGAAATGAATAGTTTTCAATGAAAGCCAAGATATCATGAATACATACTGCTGCGTACAATATCAGTGCATAAAATCTTCTCCTAAAAACAGAGATAACAAATTTAATTACAGATTGCAACATATTTACAACTAATCGGATTATGTATTAAGAAACTGCCACTTAATTTCCTAAATTTTTTTAATGTTTCCCCACAGTGCAGTACGAAAGAAAAAGCTCATGTTCAGCAATTTAAATCAGTTTCTGTGAAACCCTAATGATTCGACCTTTTTCTTTATAAGTGCTATTTTTTTCTCCTAATTTGTCGGTATTATAAAACAGTTAATAATTTTTAAAAACTTTACAAATATTCCCTTAATTAACTAATATCGCCTATCACACAGCTAAGAATCTTATCGGTAATTTTCATCTGTAAAACTCTATATAATTGATGAATAAAATAAATTTAAACACACGCACACGCTCCGTGCATCGTATACATAAATTTATAATTATGTTGCACCTACAGATTTATAACATCACAGAAACAAGCCAGACTGTCTTGTGTAGTCTTATGCAACCGTTTGTTTCTGGGATGTCAAACATTTATCGATTTTACAAATGGAGTCCATTAGATCCACACATATTTTTATGACCTTATGACTGCATGTAAAGCTATAAAATACCTCGGAAATTTTAAATTAAATTATTAATATAATTTTGTTTTTATTTTTCATTTTTTTGTTAAGCAAACATCCGGAGAATATGGTATAATGAATAGTGTTACCACAACTGAATATGTTATATTTTATTGAAAACTATTCGGGATATTCTCCCGACTAATTGTTAAAAAAAATATTATTTATTGTGAGCTAAACAGTGACCAATTACTTGGGAGAATATGCTTAATAATTTGTTATAAATATTATGGGAAGAAATTTAAATTTTTTTGTTTTGTTTAAAAAATAAATCCATTATCACCCGAAAGGCCACTAATAATTGTAGGGAAAAATAAAAAGATGTATACCGAATATAGGTTTTTTGTTGTGGAATTTTGGAAATTCACATTTTATATGCGTGGGATTTTCTATAAACATACCGCTCCTTCGATCCGATATAGACGTGTTTTAAAATACAACAAACTTGGCAAAATGCGATCAAACTTAAAAAATGTTTAGCTTTCACATCGACATTTTTTTGTATAACTTTAGCTTCGTTTTTTTACACCTATAAAGAGGATAATGAGGAATTTAAAAATTTCGAGTTTTATATAAGAAGAGTTTGATTTAATTATAATTTCGGCTCAGCTTAATATATAATTATGAGTTTTTTTTCCTACCTATCAAGAGGATATTGACAAAAGCTTTTTCAATAACAACTCAAAAATTTTGATTTTTGCGATACATCGTGCTATGATATGAGTTTCAGCGCTTTTCAAACATGATGGCTGAAGTGTACTGATGATTTGGTTAGTGGAAATAAATGCAGACTTATAGGGCACAACAAATAAAAATTTTTATTTATAACGGCTGATTGAAATAGCGTTTCCAGCATTTTATAAAAAAAAATTGGCCAAATCGACACCAAACTGTTACTCTCTGTGGATGCATTAGCCTGCCGATAATAACCTGCGGGTTTTCCTTCCGAGCCGCCGAAATTAGAATAAGTCCCGCCACTGAAGATGATTTTTCGGCCAAAGTCGATGTTCAAGTGTTTTGTAATATTTTCCAACGTTGATTAAGCGCCAAATGATTTATTTTTGTGCGCGGAGATATGATACTTACTGATAGTAACTATTTCGGACAGAAAAAAATCTAACAGTGTCTAAATAACATGTAATTTCAAAATGTGTTTGCATTTCGACCTCCCGTTATTTGTCCAAATAGAGTTACAATATTTTATTGTTACCAATATTTCTGTTTTTTTTTCAGTCACAATTAATTAATACTAGGTTTATATCGAACTAGCCAACTTTTGAGGCAAATGTATGATCAAATCCATGTAGTTCAAATGTGTTCAATTATTATTGTGTACTCGTAACAAAAACGAGCTACTGAACGAGTTCGACAGAAGTGTGATTACATTTAATACATAAAAAGGGGTTTATATTTTTTACAGTGTTTTATAAAGGACATTGTTTCCTTATTTTCAATTTCTAACAGTTTATGCGATTTTAAGATAATCATGATTTTTGACCATTTTAGGAATTTTTTGCAGTTTTTTTTCATGTTACCATTTGTTTTTTTACAATTTATACGACTTGAATTAGCGGTATTTTTTAGTTTTAAGTCATTTCGTTTATTTTGTAAACGTATTTTTCTTAATTTTCGTAGAATTTTGAAATATAAGCGAATTTTTCGTAATCGTAAATCCCCACTTTGTCGGTTAAATTTTACCAAAAGCAGCAACGCTGATGCTGAAGTTAATTTGTTGCTTGAGCTTTTCAATCAGCAAAACTAATAAAAATTTATTGGAATTTTTTAATATTTTATTTCAAATATTTATACATGTGCTGGAAATATTAGACAAGAATCTGTTAATAAATTCAAATGAGTTTGTGGATTTGTTAGGGTGGCGGAAGTAACATTTGTAAATATTTCATAGCCAATAAATTGAGTAGGTTTAATGTTTTTCTTATTAATGATATTGTTTTTAATTCATTTTACTGTCTCATCAATATATTGTGACCGTAGTTTCTAATTTTTTTTGACACTTTCATTTTTCATGATTTTAAATCTTTTGACGAAATTATCGTTATTAAAATTATAATAATTATTATCTCATAGATTAATTATAATAAAAATAATAATAATTACAAAAAAAAACTGAGAAAATAATTTGGTAGTCTAGTTGTCATTAATCTAGTCTGTGGGTTCGATTCACAACATGAAGTTTTGCCTGCTTCACTGAAGTGAATCCCCATTAAATTACAAGGGCTTTTGTCAATAATCGATAAAATCCGCGAAATGATATTGGATAATAGGAAGTTGAAGGTGCATGAGGTGGCTAAGGCTATACGCATCTCAATCGAGTGGCTACATCATATTTTGCATGAATATTTGAATATGAAAAAGCCATCCGCGTGATGGATGATGAAAGTGCTCATATTTGAACATAAGCGCGACTGTTTAAACATTTCAAAATAGTATTGGGAGATGTTCGATCGCGATTTGAACTAGTGACAACTGTGACAACATATTACGATGCACGACAACACATCAGAGTTCAAAGAACAATCAAAACAGTGGTTTTCTTCGGTTAAATGTGAACCAAAAAGTTTAAGGTAAGAAATATTTTCGTAAACAAACTAATTGAACAGTTGTACTTATGCAGTAAAATAAAAGTGTTGGTTCTTTTATTAATCAAATGAAAAAAATAAAAAAAAAATCTCAATACTTATTACTAAACAGCAACAATACATATTGCTTTTTGAATCAAAATATATTAGTTTTATGGAGCGAAAATTTAATGAAATGCCGGTAAGACCGTGTGGTGGGTTCAGGTTTCTATTTTGCAAAATATTTTCCAGAGAAAAATTATTCCTCCGTATATAATAATATAGCCGGAGATTAATTATTTTAATATATAATTTAAGCATTTATTGAATACAAATGCCTAAATATATTTAAATGAGCCCGAATATATATATATAGAAGACTTGCTTAACCTCCATAAATTAAAAATTCGACATATCAAGCACATAAATATCTTACATCTCCAAGTCACTTCTTTAATTTTACAATTAGTCTTTGGAAAAGATTACCATTAATCACTAAGTAACACTTCAAATATGAAATAATTTTTAAAAATAATTATTTACTTATGCTTACGAATATTTACGTAATGTGTGACTAATTTCTTTGTACTAATCTTAATAATGATATTAAATGTAAATTACCGTGCAACTTTCTGTCACTTTAATTTATAAGTTTCATTTCTAATTGTAATACTTGTCGAATCTTGTCATCAATTTAATAAAACAAAACATACTTACATTGTTACGGGAATCATAATATTTTTGCGGGGACCACATCCCTCATTTAGTCATCGGCAAATGGGGTACGGGATAAAAAAAAACACACAGTCTCGCATAAACATTCAAATAAGAAGCTTGTGTTGTCGCTTGGTATACGAATACACTCACGGAATGTGCAAATGAGGAATGAATCTTGTATTAGTGTAGCGTTGTCTGCTCCAAGCTCTCATTTAGCTGCACTTAAATTTCTTAACATTATTTTTTTTAATGTTGTGTAGATTCCAAAGATTTTATTAACTTTATATGACAGTGATTATAAAATTTTTTTATTATTTTTCAGTATATAAATTGCAATAAATAACAAGTTGTAAGTACTGACATTAATTGAAGTGTGTGTGTGTTTTATTTATATAAGATTTACACTCGTGTCTCAATAATAAATCACTAAACCAGCATTTTGCTGTAGTACGAATAGATTGTCGTATGTGTTAAAAGCGTCGACAAAATCTCCTTCTTAATTAAATTTTAATAAAGAAAAATATTACAAGTCCCAAACTTAGACTTTATTTTTATTTAACAAACATGAAAATAAATATAAATGCCAATACAAAGAAACAACAACAACAACAACTCAAATGGAACAAAATACAATTGTTCGTATTATTTTTAAATAATGCGGGTCTTTAAGCTTGCGGTTGAAAAATCACACAATTGTCAAAGTATGTAGATATTATTACATTATGTAAATTAAAAAACAGGCCTGGAAAATAGATATTTTACAATGGGCTTATGCAACAATGCGATTTAACTTTTATGTGATGTATCCCCACCTTCGGCATCATGATGACCAGAGAAAGCTTTACTTATTTTTCGTAAGTTAGGGTATCAAACCTCTAAATTTAAATATTTTATGTAATTATATTTGATTTTTTCAATAATCTTGCGCAGCAGTTGTTTTAATGTGTAAGATTAAAAAATAATAATATTTTAAGGCGCACTGCAACAAGCGCAATAGCGCACTATTTTCCATCTCTGCCATATAGTAAAGAAATAGACAGAGAAGCATTGATATTGAATGTTTGTATGTATAGAGTAGCTCATAGTGAGTGATTAAAATGCATAGAGGGGAGTATTTAATTGGCAATAAACTTGAATTTTATTTGAAATGAGATGTCTTATATTAATGTTGTGTACTATTGTGTTAAATTACACTGTTAAATCTTTCACTAAATACCGCACATCTTCATTGGATTATTTTTCTGCTCCCCATATATTCGATGGAGTTTATTTTTTTTCCTTTCAAGAAGACAGTAAAATATTGGAGTATTTCAGTCTGTGAAATGCGACACTTGTAATTTATTTTCATTCCCTTAAGAACTTTAAGTAGTCTTCCAAAAAGTTTAACAAACTCGATATTCTCAATTTGTATTGTTTCTGTTTAAAGGATTTTGAAATATTTGCTATCTGCCAAATAAATGCTTAAAATGTTTATTTAAAGATTATTTGATTATTTTTCTACAATAATCTAGTGTCGTGTGTTTGTGTGTTGCTTGTCGGTTTTATGTCAAGTGAATTGTTTAAGATTGATTTAAAAAGTTTGTTGCATTAAACAAACCTTTTGACATTTTAAGTGTGCGAAGGAATTGAAATTTTATTTTTGGAAAGTAGGGGAAATTTAAAAACTTTAACGTTGATATTATTTTATATTTTGTAAATTTTTTTTTTACTTTTTTTCTTTATCGTGTTAATAATATTTTTATGCTCAATTTCATGAAGAAATATGGAAAAATTAATTTTGTTAAAAATATTTGAAAATATATTATTTAAAACAATGGAAAAAAATTATTACGAAACTCTAAGTAACTAATGTTGGTAAACATTTTTCAATGATAAAGAATTTTTAATTTTCTAATAATTAAAATTTTAAATAAGAATATACTTAAACTTACTTGTTTGATATAACAAAACCGAAAGAGGTTCACGTATTCGTTTTCAGTTACTTCAAAGAAGACAATAGCTTTCGTACAAGCGTTTAAAAATTTCACAAAAAAAATCTAAATATTCCACATATTTTTTATTGTGGATTCCGTTGAAATATAATCACGATTACAAGCTTCACTGTCGAGATTTCAAGGAGTAAAATTTTGCAATTCCAGATATTAGAGATCTTTTAGGAAGCTTATATAATGCAGCATATTTGAACAGCAATGAAAATTTATTTATACCACTGTTTTTATTCATATTAAATAAAAAATAAAGGATTAGTTAATAATTATGGCATTAGCAGAACGGAGTGATCTTTCCCTGTGTAAACTTTTTCCTTGGAAATTAATCATAATCTATTTTCCCAATCACTTGCCGCACTGTGTGAAATAAACTAAAATAAAAAGGACCCTAAAAAATAAATTGATTCCTATAAATTGTCCTACATGTTAGAAATTATTATCCTGCCCTTATCATGAATAAACAGCGAACAAAATTTTCTTGTGAATTTTTCCTATAAATAAAAAATTTTTAAAAATTCAACAAAATAGTGTACAAGGATAACAGCAATATGAAATTGTCGCACAAAGTTTTGGGAACAGGGAACTGATTTCATGTGAAATTTTAATCACGATAAGGGTGGTTTACATTATGAAATAACTTCCAATTTCTAGAATCTATATCATGTTATTATGAATAATGTCATTTTCTATTTGTTAAAAAGAATGCGTGCTATATAATCGGAAATAATAGAACTTATCATATTTTATTTGGAAGTTAGTTTACTTTCTTTAACTCTTTAATGGATGTAAGAACTTGACTTTACATTTCTATAACATATAACATCTTTCTTCTCTATGTTATGGTAAAAACTGACTTCTCTTTCTAAAGTATTTCTGCATTATCAGTCTTCGGAAGGCCACTAGGTCTTGTCTTTCG
This sequence comes from Germaria angustata, assembly GCA_963681545.1. Classification (NCBI taxonomy): domain Eukaryota; kingdom Metazoa; phylum Arthropoda; class Insecta; order Diptera; family Tachinidae; genus Germaria; species Germaria angustata. Next base: position 110,628,428 of record OY812998.1, read on the forward strand.
CTTTCTAAAGCAGCTGTGTAAAAGGGTTTTTATTTCAGCATAAGATTTGGAAATAATTTCTTTTTTATTTCATGTCCCCCACTTCCATTTCACTGAGAGTTATTCCATTGGGAGTTACTTCGGTTGGCATTATATCTCTTGTTGGCAACAAGCTTAACAAAATATCGCCAACATTATATTGTTGTATTCTATTAAATGAAGATTTTCTCTATATCACACAAATGGTCTAATTAATTCATTCATTTAAATTTTTATAGTCGTTTCCCATTGTGCATAATCATTTCGGCTAAATAGAAGAACATAAACTCATAATATTTTGATGCAAATCCATTCACATTATTCTTCTCATACACATTTCACACAAAATTCCACTTTTGTCAGTTCATTTCGTTGTTCCGCTTGAGTCAGCCGATCAGTGGGGTAGAAAAGGTAAATTTGCACTCTCTGATGGAAATATCTTTTCTTTTCTTATTTTATCAACTTAAAGATGTTTTAAACATTTTAATTTGTACACAGTAAATTTTTATTTGTTTTACCAGACACACGACTATGAATGAGAATTTATGAAATGAGAACGAACAACCGATAAAGCGAAAACAATAGTAACGAAAATGTTGAGAGAAACAGCAAATGCCATACGGCTTGTGACATTTAATGAAGAAATTAAAATAAATTTATTAAATTAAATAAACTGAGGACAAAAAGGAAATGATTACACAATAAGAAACTGAGAGTGATCTTTCGAATGAATTAAGAACACCTCAACGCAGCAAGTTCTTTTTTAGATGATATTGCTCTCATGTATAGATCTCTTCAAAATTATTTAATGTTTGTATTCATACATACTTACATGTGTATATATTTACATATATACAGATATTTAACCAAAAACGTAGAATAATATAAAAATTGGAGCAATAAATAAACGCACTTTCGCCTTATGATCTTAATACATAATGGCGAGTTGCAGGTCTTGCTGCAAATTATGTGGCAGTATATTTTGCAAAAATGAAAACCTTGCTCACAATTTATAAGCGACAACAAATGACAAATATATGAACGGTCCACTCTCAGTATTTTACCGAAAGGATTCTCCTCCATTGAATTAGCAATATCCTTACCACAGTGAATGTACTTTGGGGCATTGTATTCTTCTGTTGCTTGAATATTTTAATAAACTGCCTTTCAATTGCAAAGATGTCCAAACAATTTGACCGATTTCGTATATAAAACTGTTTATTCGCTTTATAAACTTATTAAACTAAAGAAAAAAAAACCTTTTAACAAACTACCGCTTCGGTGCAACTTCCACCAATATGTAATAAATTTTTAACCTTTCAATATATTTTTGATTGTTTTAACGAATTTCCCTTATTGTAATCATGAGTATCGGAAGAAATTCTTCTTAGAAAATTAATATCAAAAAGTATATATAAAGAAGGAAAAAAAGGAACTTAATTACCGTAAACTTATTAGGAAAGCTCAAGCAATCCTGCAAGTGAGTTGTTTAAAATATAATGAATTTTTCAACAAAATGTTACACTTTTTTAACCGACTTCAAAAAAGAAGGAGATTATCAATTTGTGTGTATTTTTTAATGTTTATACACGCATAACTTTATCATTTGTAAACCGAAATTCAAAAACTAATTTTAGTCCCAAAATTATTTTTTAAATCCAATTTCCCCCTCCCAAATTTCGATTATCGCACAACTCTCCCATTTATGTATCAATTCTGAAAAAAACCTTTTATTTGAAAGTGTAGCTTGCAGTTTGGTTTCACAGAAATTTAAATGGAAATCGGGCTGACAAAGTGGCATCTTGAAATAATGATTATAACATAACTCCCCCATTTATGAACGTACTTTCAAAATTTGCGCATGAAAGGTTTGCTACACACACTTCTGCGATTATCCTATAACTCCGTCATTTGTATAATAATTTTCGAAATTATTTTCTATTTGAATGGCCATACTAATAGAGGGATCCCATAAATTTTACTTTGAAGTCGGATGAACAATGTGTCAGTTAAAGCAAATATCCTTAATTTGCGAACCCATTTCAAACTTTCTTAAACACTCTCATATTCAGAAAGGACTTTCTTCGTTTTAATTTTCAAGAAGGTTTTCAAATCTTTCCTGGGAGGAAAATATATACTAGAAAAGGATTATATCGGGTTTTAAAATAACCCATAGTTGCTTCAGGTTTGTAATTTGTTCGATTGGTTCGATTCTTCTTAAAGTCGTGTTGTTGGGAAAATTATTTTAGGAAAAAACGCTATAAAATGTTAGTGAAATTATTCGTTTTTTAATTTTCTTTCTAGTGAATGGGAAAAAATTTATTTTAAGAAACTATAATTTTCAATTGATTTGTGTCTTTATCTATTTGGCTAATTTTGGATTTGCTTTTTTTGGAGATAGATGATTTTTAAATCGAAATATAAATCTTTGTGATTTTTTTTCTTTTCTTCGTTTCATGACAAATTTTTATTTACCCATGGGAATTTATTTTAGTGCCAAAATAATATTGAAAATCTCCGCAAACACTAACATAAAGAAGTTTTAGAAAAAAATAGAACAATATCCGTTTTGGTCTATATCTTAACCATATCGAGCCTTTGGTGCAATACCGTAGTAACTCAAAATTTGAATTTTTTAAGGTTATATTACGAAATTATTCGCCTTGTCGTTTTTTATATTCTATAAAATTTTCATAAAAATATTTTGTGTACTCAGCTCTTGAGAAAAGAACCAAATTTTCTTTTACCATTAAGTTGTGTGTAAATTCAAAACTTTAAACTCAATTTCTGCAAAACAAGCTTTTTTGAATTACTACGTTATTGCAGCAAAGGCTCGATATGCTGAAAACAATTGGAATATTTGCAAAAATATACCCTTTTTTAAATTAATTAACAAACACAAACTGCGAAGCTACTTGGCTTATCTGCAGAGACACCCGGAGTCTGCGGCAGGAGTCGAACCTGCGACCTTCGGACTACCAGTCTAGTACACTAGCTACTAGTCTACGAAGGCAGTTTTGAATTAATGCAAGATCCGAAGAACTGGGTTAAGTCTGCTGTATCAACTGGGTTATGGACTGGCTTGAAAATCAATATTGAATATATTACAAATAGAGTATATTGTAATGCATTTCAGATATTGGTTAATACCATAAAAATGCACTTTATTACTATTAATTAAAAATATTATTTAATCTATTACCTTAATATTTATTTACGTGTATCTAAATTTTCCCCATTGTGCACAGCTATTTACTGCCTGTTGCAACTGTAGGCCAATTAAATATTATAAAACACAATGGGATCATAAGGCACTAACACGGGAATATGCAATAAACAAATGTCTTATAATAAACGTGCGTCTTTGAGTCTGCCAACAGGCAAATATTTTTCTGTTACTTATTATTCTTATTTTTGTTTTCTTGTATTAAAGAGCTTCTCGTGAGGCAGCAAAAAAAATGTAAAGTGGGAAATTAGAAAAATGCAATGCATGCATGAGAAACAATGATAAAATAAATATTAAATGCATTTGCGGTCGGTCATTGGTAGACGTCATTTTTCTATGATGTTTGAAATTTTCTGCCACTGTGCGCACTCCTGCTTTGCTACCGAATGCGACACATTAAATGGGCGCTTAACCCGCGTACAATCAGTTTTATGAGACAAATATTGAAATGGGCAGACAGACAGATGAACGGACGGAATAGCTATTATTTATAATGGGTTTTTCATTTAATTTCGTGAGCTTTACTTCTTTAATTTTTGCTGCAGTCTTGTTGCAGGGAAAGTATTTTAAACAAGAGAGAGCGAGAGCATGTTTGTTAATAAAGGGGGATATTTATATATCCTACACTGTGTCTGGGTGTATGTTGCATTATTATTGCTGGTGCCGCTGTACGTGTTGTAGCCTTAGATTTTTAAAATATCATCATCCAAGTGAAAAACAACAGCAACATTATAGGCAAAAAAAAGTGAGATTATTTATTTGATTTTTTTCTTTTCATTGTTACTTTTGTCTGCTGCCGTCATTTGGCTGAATATTTTATAGAGATTCAGTTGAAAATTCGCTCGCGGTCAGAACATTTGTACAATGCCGCCTTATTGACAACCAGCCTGCCCAAACGCGCTCTAGACAACAACAAAAAATATAAATAAAATAAAAACGAAACAAGTCAATGAAAAACTTACTCGCACTAGACATTTTTCATTTTATGTCCAGAATTAATGAATTTAAGCAAAAAAGTCGATCTAATACGGAATCCATTAAAAAAACAAAACAAAATAAAATCTGTTTTCTTGGCACGAGCTTTTCCGCGAGCTGTAAATTAGAAAATTTGAAAACAACTCGAAATACTGGCCTTTTCGTATGTGTTCTTCTTAGTGCATTAAGATAAATATATTTTGATTAAAACTTGAAAAAAGAAAATTGCAAAATCCAGTGAAAACAAAAATTAAGGCGCCTTGTCTTTGCCAATTTTGCAGGCTAAAAATCGTCTAAATATTTGAAACGTGCAGTTGAGCAAAAATATCCAAAAATAAATAAAATTTTGCAAGAGATAGTGAAGTTTTGCAAGTGTTTGAGGCAAAAAAATAACGTGATAGTATTTATAGCGAAATACAGACAAGCTGTTAACAAAAAATAATATATATATATATATATATATATATATATATATATATATATATATATATATATATATATATATATATATATATATATATATATATATATATATATATGTATATATATAACGAGACATAAAATGAATTAACTTGAACCGCAAGTGTGAAATGAGATTATAAAAAAGTCAAAAATAAAAATATTTAATTTTTTATTAACTAACTGAGAGAAAAATCGACAAAATATAAACATATTTGTATATTATAAAATCTTATAGAATTTGAATTGGAACTTTTAAATTTAAACTAAATTGAAAAATGAGTCTGATGAAGATCATTCAAAGATATTCAAATAAATAAGTTTATTAATTTTCAAAAAAAAGGATTTGATACCATCTTAAAAGAAAAGAATATAATAAAATTACGAAATTGAATTGCTTTAAAACGTTAAATAAATAAAGTACAATATTGTTAAGATTAAAAATAATTTTTTTAAAGAATTATCATATCTTATGAAGCGAATAAGCACAAATTTATTAAAGTTTAATTCAGTAGAATAAAAAATTAAATTTCAAAATCTTCAAGAAAATGTATTTTTACACACAGAAACAATACTTATAACAAAAAATTAATAAAAAACTGTGAAATATTCAATAAAAAAAGTAAAAAATTTTCAAAGCACCGGGTGTATTTTCCGAAGCCATCGAGTGGTGTGAAATAAGCCAATTGTGTACATCAATTTAATTATATTATTTAAATAATGCACTCAACAAAAAAAGCTATTTTATTAAAATTTCCACAAAAAATTTAGTAAAAAAGTAAAAGCCGAAAATTTTCAAGATAAAAGATAAGAAAATGTAAAAACAGCGAATTTTGTCTAAAGAAATAAAAATAATAAAATAAATAAAACGCTCGTATTAACAAAATAAAGTACAATATCTTAAAAACACAAAATAGTCTTTAGTTCAACAAAACGAATATTATACGAGTATCTTGTGGTGTGAAATAATTCATTGCTATAAAAAGGGGGAGGAGTAAATTTTTAATTATACCAAAAGTAAAAAATCAGGAAAAAGTAAAATTAAATTAAGTAAATAAAACGTGCTACAAGAGATACTAGTGACACAGGAGATGCTCATAAAGACAAATAAGCTTTTTACATATTATTAAAGAAGGCCAATATAAAGAGATTTAAATTTATTGTTAAATACATCTTAGTGTTGTTTTATTTTTAATAAAACTTAAGAAAGTGTCACAAGAAATCAAATTTACAAATCGTTTAGTTAACAAGTCAGAATATAATATTCGGTAAATTCGAATCTTATATACCCTTCACTACAATGTGATGTTAAAATGCATTAAAAATGTCGAATTTTGGCATACCCTATCCAAAACATCGGTCGGTATCTCACGAAATTCTTCAATATTGGCTTCCATTGCGTCAACCGTTGCGGGCTAGTCCCTATAGACATTAGCCTTAACAAAACTCCACCAAAAATAGTCCAATAGTAATTAACCGATCCCAAACGTGAAATAAAATATTCAACGAACTCGCCTCTCAATTGAGCCGTTGTTTTGCCTACTGTGTGGCATGTGGCACCGCATTGTTGAAACCACATGTCAGTCAAGTCGAGATCTTCTATTTCGGCCAAAAAAAAGTTGTAATCATCGCATGGTAGCGCTCGCCATTCACAGAAACATTTCTGCCTTCGTCGTCTTTGAATAAGTGCGTTCCAATGATGCTACCGGCCCATAATCCATACCAAACAGTGCATTTTTCGGGACACAATGCTTCTGGCTGGTCTCCACATCAAATACGGCAAATTTCGCTTGTTTACGCATCCATTCAACCAGAAATGAGCTTCGTCGCTGAACACAATTTTCCAATAAAAAATGTTCTTAACCGAACATGAATTTTGATACCAAAATTCCATAATCTGTAAGCGTTGTTCTTTTGTAAGTTGATTCATAGTTAAATTATAGACCAAACTGAACATGTTTAACAGTAACATTTTACACGAAGCTGCCTAAAGAAAGTTGCTTAAAAAAATTACACTATATTTATAGTTCAGTTTCTTGAAAAATGTGCAAGATCGATATGTATTTGGAATTTATACTTTTTAAGAAAACAAAAACATACCAGTAAAATATTAGTCTTCAATGATTCAACAAGGCTGACGAGTTTTCGGTTTCAATAAAGTGCATAGTCATATATACTATAATGCAAACCGCGATTGTCATTCTTAAAAGATAAATAAATATAATAATTATTTGTTTTTATACATTTACGTACACACATGTTTTTGGTTGTTATTAACTCAAAGTTAATAGTCAGTGTCTAAAATGTAGACTATGTACATACTTGGCTTTAAACCCAGAACATCGGTTCATGTCCCAACTCAAGCAAACAATTTTTCTTTATTCATGAATAGAAAATATTTGTCAAAGAGGATAAAACATATTTGTATTATATGTGCATGATGAACACGATATGAGTGATATAGAAGAGGGATTGCAAACTTCGATTGTTTCTATATACCAGCCGATTTCGTGAAGTTTTTAAAGCAATGGAGTTCAAACAAATTGTGAAATGTTGTTGAATATTTACATTTGTAAGTTATTTTGCGTGCTAAAATATGCACTCTTATTAGCAGGAAAATGAATAGACTGATAGATGGGCCTATATATGAGAAATGGGAATATATGTATATATTTTACGGTCCGCAAATTAATATTGTGGAAATTACACACGAAATAAGAAACCTATATGTGTATACCCTTGCCATTTGAGGTGAAGAGTATAATAATAGGCCTTTAAAAACAAGGAAATCAATTATCTAAGCTAAAGAAAATAAAATAAATTAATAATAAAATGTAAAATCTATTCTTATAAAAAGATATTTTCTTATATAAAGCGATACGAGCTTTTTATTTCAAATTAACAAAAGTGAAAGAAATAAAAAATTATTAAATATTATAACAGTATAATAAAATTCAAAAAGCAAAGTAATTTAAATAAATAAAAAGCTTAAACATATTAAACAAATATTAATGAAATCAATAAAACGATTATATGAATACATGTTACGAAATTTTGTTTCATGTAAAATAAACATTGTGTAGTAAAGGGCAGATACTCTTAAAACATATCAATGACAAGATTGTATTGGTTAACCCTTTAATATTTTGCTTAATTTAAATTAATTAATTAAATTTGTATTCCATAGAAAAAAATCCCATAAATCGATAAAATTCCTTTCATAAACAAAATTGAAAAATCAAACAGCTAAATATTCATTCAATAAGAATTTTGGAAAAAAAATGTTTACATAATTTACATATATATATTAAAATAAATACCTAATAATTTTTCTTAAGAAATAATTAAAAAATTTCTCGCGCACGCACAGTGGGAGCACACATAAAAATGAATAAATAAAAGCTGAAAATATTTATAAAATATAACAAAACTCCTCAATCGTATAACGTGCAGTAAATTCTATAGCAATAGAAATATTTAGATAATCAACTTGGAACATAAATTAAAAGTATATTTCTAAACAAACTAACAAAAAATCTGGGAAAACTGACAAACATTAAAACATTTTCTAGATGAAAAAATAAACAATAGTATTCAAGAACAATTATTAAATTAACTCTATTTATTTTATTTTATTTTAATATTTTGTAAATGGCATCCTTATTTCCGGTAAATCCAAATATTTAAAAACACTTTCATGGTCGTTACCATTTCATAATTTATACTCTCGAAGTTTAATAAAACAAATTACTATATGAAACAAGTGTTTCATAAAAACGACAATTAAGAATCAATGTAAAGTTTTATTCACTTCATGGGACAAATATTTATCCAAAATGTTGGTTACGCTTATTATGTCAATGTGACAGTATCGAAAAATCTCACAAAAAATTTATTATCGACAAACTCTTCCACCACTTAGTGATTAACTAAAGTTAATATAATTAAAAGTTTAAATTTCTTCCAAAACAAAAATAATTCAAATCCATTTCAAAATATAAAATAAGAAACATCAATATTCATGGCAGCAAATTTTCAAAAATATAAAAAACATATGAAATATTAATAAAAAAAAAATATACATAAATAATACTTACAACATAAATTTTATGTCATAAAAGAATTCATTTATGTATTTTGACACAAAATAAAAAATGCAACAAAATTTATGAAACTATAAGAAGAAAATATTTCAAAATCTTCAAGATATGAAAATATATGTATGATTTTTTAAAACAAAGCATAAATAATATATAAAAAAAATCTTGAAAATGTTGCAATTAACCTTTTTATAAAAATTAAAACTTTTTTATAACCTGAAACAAATGCCACATTTAGATGCAAATGCATCTGCACATGTAAATAAATCAACACATCTGTGGTTAAAAATCATAATCATAAAAGAGTACAAAAATAAAATATACATTAGAAACCGTTCTAAATGCTAAAAAATATTATTAAATCAATTTATATAAGTTTTTTTTATGTATTTGTACTACAAGTTAAAAGTTTTCCAGTTAAAATAATCAACATACATATGCAAGATAACGTACATACTTATTTTTATAGCAAATTTCAAATAAACCATCGGAGAAGAAATTATAAACAAGTCAATTCTAACGAAATATTATTGAGTGTTTGGCTAAAGAAAATGATAATGGAAAATTTTTTAGGAATATAATTCATATAGAAATAAAATGATTAAAAAACACAAAATACCATTTTAAATAAATAGTTAAATTTTTTCTAAATATTTAGAACATAAAAATATCAAAATTGTATCAAAAAAAAAAAAAAACAAAGAGTTTTACAACAAACAGAAAATAAATAAATAATTGCAAATATGGCAATATTTTAAGGATCCTCTCCTAGACTCATTGAAAGCTTTTCCAGATTCTCTGGTTTTCTTAAAGACAACCTCTAGTATTTTCAATGAGATTCGAAAGTATAATAAGTTCTTAACATACTCGTACTCTAGAGTCTATGAAATACTAAGACTATATATAAAGGGTGATTTCTTAGCAACTTTCTTTTTTGCAACATTGTTTTTTGCAGCCCAGCTGCTTTCGTGTAACATGTTACTGTTAAAGATGTTCAGTTTGGTCCATAATTTAACCATGAATCGACTTACAAACAAACAATGCTTGCGGATTATTAAATTTTATTATCAAAATTCATGCTCGGTTAGGAAAGTGCACTTCTTCCATTTTATGGTCAGTATGGGCGACCTTCTGAGGCTGGCTATGCGGGATTTTTTGACTAAATTTCGCATCAAATTTACATTATTGGACATTAAACCACAAAGCGCGTACGTAGAGTGAGGACAGAGGAATTTATTGTCGCTGTATCCGCCAGTGTTGTTGTTAAACGTGAATTATCGATTCGGCGCCGTTCGCAGCAATTGAACCTCTGCTACTCCATTACGTGGAAGAATTATGGTGTAATATACAGCTGGTGCAAGAATTTAAGCCACAACGGCTAACTTTTGGTAAATGGGCGCTGGCAAAGTTGGATGAAGATCTACTTTTTTATAGGAAAATTGTGTTCATCGACGTAGCTCATTGCATCTCGATATGTGCACTGTTTAGTGTGGATTATGGGCCGGTGGCATCATTGGACCGTATTATTTAAAAGACGGCGAAGTCAGGAACGTTACTGTGAATGCCGAGCGCCACTGTGCGATGATTACAATTTTTTGAGTGTCTAAAATAGAAGAGCTGGAATTGGCTGATGTGTGGTTTCAACAAGACGGTGCCACATGCCACACAATATGCGAAACAATGGCCCAATTAAGAGGAGAGTTCGGTAAACAGTTTATTTCACTTTTGAGGCCGGTCAATTGTCCTCCTAGATCGTGCGATTTAAAGCCTTTAGACTATTTTTTGTGAAGCTATGTTAAGGCTCATGTCTATAGGAACAAGCCCGCCATGGTAGACGCATTAGAAGCCAATACTGAGGGTATGCCAAAATTGGACCCAGCGTATGTACCATTTGAGTAGTACTAAAATATAGATTTCGTATATTTCTCTAAATTTCATATGTTTCTTTGAAAGCTATTAAAAGTTCACCTTTTATATATGTGTATACTCGTATGTATGTCATACATTTTCAAATACCTTATGGATACTCCAGTAACTTAAGAATCTTTGCTCAAATATGTAATTTAAATTGGATATACATTTCAGCAACAAAAAAAATTAGAAAAAAATCTTTGTGAAATGAATCTTAAAACCAAAAACTTGGCTGCGTTTAAGACACTGCAGTATTTTGAAATAAAGTTTTATTAACACATATTCACATTTTTTTTTTTCAAAAGAAAAGGAAAGAAAAAAGAAATTAAAAGTGGTTCACCTTTTATAGTTAAGATATGCTGGTATTTTCTATAATTCTCCAATTTACTATTGAAACAAATTTTATCTTTTAAATATAGTTCAATATAAACCTACATGTTTCAGTTAATTTTATCTGTAAAATATTTTAAAAGCTTTTAATGAAATCTTTATATTTGAATATTTTGCAATTACTCTAAATGATAGTCTGAAAAAACCTTTTTGTATAAAATTTGTAAATCTTAAATACCAGAGAAATACAATCATTAGCCTAAAAAAAATCCTTTTTCTTAATCGAGCATAAATTTTCCCTTTAAAACCAATTAAAATGTCAAGTAATTTTGTCATAAAGAATCTCAAATTGCCACATAAAAAGTGTGCCTGAACAAAACCAAAACCAGAAAAATTGAAATATAAATATTTATAATTGCAGTATTCTGTAATGCAAAATTTTACACAAACAGACCTTTTTTCCTAAAAGTTTTACATTTAACCACAACACAGACAAAATAGAGACACATAAAATGTGGCCCAATGTAATTCAAGAGGGGGATACAATTTTCATTCATAGTGCTGCATCTGATGATCTCCTCTTTTTATTTTGTTTGTAAATGCAATACAAAGCAAGAGGAACATTAAAAGACTTAATTCTTTTCAAAAGTTAATCATTCAATGGAAAATTTCAATAGTATTTTAAAGCCCTCAAAATGATAAGAAATACCCTTAAAAAGTGAAGCTCTTTCTTTCCGGGAAACTTTCTTTAGGCTCTTCAAAATCTAAACCACTTGAAAAATCATTCTTTTCAAATCTGAACTTACCACCAGGGGAGCAGTGATAAATATAAAAAATTAACTTTACGTTAATGCGGAAATTCGTGATGGAGTTCTTGTTATATTCTCCCTCCCCTATTATTAGTTTGATCTGAAAAGCGTTTTTTGTATTTATTGTAGGAGCTGTTCAAAAATGTGAAGCTACTTTCCAAACGTTTTGTTCTATTTATAAAACAAAAATGGATTGTAACACAAATATAAATTAAATTATATTAAACCAGAGAGGTAAATGGCATTAATGAACAGCTTAAATAATATTAAAAAATAAATGATTTACATGTATAATTATTTAAAAAGAAAATGCAAAGTGATTAAATGCAATGCCAGGCTAAATTTATGGGAAAAAATGTACATTCTATATGTTCTTCCTTCATACATTTGCTGTCACGGCTCTAAATGATTAATAATTCTTTTTTTTATTGAAATGCATTTGCACGCATTAAATGAAAATTGTGCACTGACCAAGGAAAATTATTATGACTCAATATGATAAAAATAATTCACAATTATATTTTTCACATCATATTCTAGCAGACACAAAAAAATAATATTTTTTTGATTTGAAAAAAGAAGACGGCGCACATGAAAAAAAACATATTTTTGGCATATTGAAATATTTGTTTGGTTTTTAAACACAAACGTCTGGGTATTTATTGATTCATTTTTTTAAATAAAGTCTTTTGGAAATTTTTATTAAAAACCGAAAAAAAATTGTCGGAAAAATAAATAAAAGATATTTGAATTTACCATAGATTAAAGATTATAAATGTCAGCATATAAAAAAATTTATAAAAGTTTTATACAATACATTTCTAAATAAAATGTCTATATTGGCTTTCGATAAATATTTTAATTAAAATAAAAATAATTAAAATGCAGATTTTCTTGAAAACATCAAGTCAAAAGATCAAAATTTTTTCATGGCAATCGATAATTTACCATCGCTAAAACTAAATCCTAAAGTTTTATAATCGTTTGAAGTGGCTTCATAAATTTAGAACATAATCAATTTGGCATTGAACATACAGCTCAGTGCAAAGGCAGTTTGTTAAATCACTTCCCCACTTCTCACTTTTTAAGTAACATAACTTTTTCATTGCAATCGATAATTTACCACCTCTAAAACTAAATCCTAAAGTTTTATAATAATTTGAAGTGACATACAAATTTAGAACATAATCATATTTAGAACATAATCACTGCAAAGGCAGTTTATAAAAACACTTATCCTGTAAAATGTTGTGTTTGTTCCTTAATTTTTTTTGTGGTTAAGGCACGATGTCTCCAATTATAAGCATTACGCAAAGTTTTCGGAAGAAAACACTTTTTTATAATACAAAAATATATTAATAAAAATTATCTTAATAAAATTATAAATATAATGTAAGAAAGAATAAAAGCAGTTATTAAAAATACCACTAACATAAAACGGATATGAAAACCCAAAATAAAAAAAATAATCAACAACTGTGAAGTTATAAAAAATCGAAGTGTAAAAAATTAAACAACGAAATACACGTAAAAAAAATTTGCTGTGACAAGATATTTAACTACTAGCAACAATGGCTCAAATCGACTACCAAGCTCACAATTTTACCTGTTATACTGTACCTGAATGCTCCTCCAACGATGAACTTGAACTTCATGGCGAAGAGCGCGGCAGCCAATATTCGCTTAACTCCACTGAATCAACTACCTCATCAATAGATAATAATATATTGCGTAAACATCATCAGCAAATAAAATACTATAAGAAACTTTTCAATCCACATTTCACTGCGACAACACAACAACAAAGAATATCAATGCCGCTTATGATGACGCCGAACTCCTTAACTGCAGCAGAAATGCAGACATATCAGCATTATATAAGTTCATCGTATGAGTGTCAGGAGCAGCAAAAATTGCCGAAGCATTATGCTCTAGTACAATCACCTCAATTGGGTTACTTTGTACCATTTGCTCCGAATTGCTACTTTAGTCCACCTGTGCAGAGGAAAAAATTTAGGTAAAGTTATGATATGGATTTAAAAATAAATTCCTTTATTTTCTAAAAGTACACAGAGAAAAATTTTCGCTGGTTGTCAGAAATAATTTCAAATAGTTTTTGACCCATGCAGTTGCAGAGATATTTAAATATAATTAAGTTAATTCATTTGATAAGTATATTTGTATTAAATGACCTTGAAGCCTTGTATTTATTTAACAAGATTTTCGTAACCGTAAATTTCAGGCTGTTTATTCAGTAATAAGGGGTGGTCCAACCAAAACGCAAGATGTGGCAAGTGGTACCAATCTGTTGGAGCCACATATCGTCTAGGTCTATATCCCTAATTTCCGGCCACAAGAAGTCCATTATCATCTCGCGATAGCGAATACCGTTCACGGTAACTGCTTGGCGGAACTCATTTTTGAAGAAGTACGGTCCGATGACGCCGCCAGCCAATAAACAGCACAAACAGTTACAGTCTGCTTTTCGACAATCACTAGTGGATTCTCATTTGGCAAAATGCGGCAATTTTGCTTGTTAACATTTAAGATGTTATTTTTTATATGAGGGACTCATGCTACACTCAAAAAAAATTATCAACAAAAATTTAGTAACATTAAAACAATTCGAGATCAAAATAGTTGTCCTATGGCGCCACAGCTGGTGTTGCCGAAGTTCATTAAATATTTCCTTCTTGCTAGTAAAAATATTTTATCTAATATGAATAAAAATATCCCCAGAAAATTTTACTTAATTTTAGTAAAATAATTATTATAAAATACTTTGAAAATATTCTCAGTATACAATTGTTTTTAATTGGTCTCAATTTTTTAAATCATATCGAACTGCTCGTATGTGGAACGAGCTCCCTATAGATGTCTTTCCTGTCACTACAAGCATGGAGAAGTTCCACCTAAATGTCCACAGACACTACATAAAATTTAAAATTAGACCAGGCAGGGGAATGTCTTTCTGCTCTACCATACATTTCAATGAACAAATCCACTTACAAATACTTATTCAATATTTTCGAACTGAATCGATGGAAGGCCTACAACAGCTAATAATTTTTTTTTTTTTTCAAATTCAATTCAAATCTATCATCTTCGGTTGGAAGGGACCTAATGTTCAATCAAATAACATTTTTATTTCTAGAAGAGATCTAAAAAATAAAGTTGATTCTGATTGAAATTATATACCGAACTATAATTGATGATAATTTTATATACAAGCAAATATTATATTAATTTCCTACATCTTCTCTTCTCTTGCAGAGATAAGGAAAACGATCGCAATCGCCGAGCTGTTAGTTATGGTGGCATTCCGAACAGCACATCCATTTCCACTCTACCACGGGCAGCACCTCGTCGAGTCAATCTCATGAAAGAGCCGCCACCGCCACCGCCGCCAAAGCCGATACTGCTGCAACAAGCATCAGCACAATTATCTACCACAAACACCAACGCCTCCTCCCTCTCTATACCCAGCAAGTATCCACAATCCGAATACAATCTAATTACCAAATTAGAGTCTTCTAGCCCTGCCACACTTGCAGCGCCAACACAATATCAGGCGCAAAATTTCTACGCAAATGCTTCAACAATTGCGGCAGCCAGTAGCAATAATTATTCCTCGCTTTTATGCCATTCGAATTCAACATCCAGCCCATTGGCAGTGCGCAAGCGTGAGAAGTTATTGCATCGTTTTAGTGATGCTGCTACACTGGGTCGCAAGCTGAAAAAGAAAAAGAATACGAATCGCACTTGTCGATCGATGACCGAGGCTATTGAAATGCTGGCCGATCCTGTCATAGAAGATGAATTTTTCGTAAGTACCCACTTGAATTTAAAATTTTATTTATTTTTAAAAGTTTCTGGTCATAAGTGAGTTCTTCTTCTTTGCATTAAATCAAGGGGAGTTTTACAATCAGAATTAATTTATTGGATCGTTTTCTAGTGCATTCATTTATCACAATTTTTTGTTTCACTTAAATATCTTTTTTATAGAAATGTCTGTTATATTTTTTCAATTTTTTTTTTTTCAATTATTTAACAAACAATTTTAGTTCTTATCTTCTATTCTTTGACTATACGCGTATTGTATTTATTCTGATTGTTTTTTTTTTCAACAGATTATTTGAATATTTTTTTTTGTGTTGTAAGTTCAATTGTTCTCTTTTGTCCACAAACAGTTGACAATTGTTCTTTGGCGGGCGTACATATCGCAAGAATTTAATCGTTGAAAAGTTTTTATTTTATTTTATTATAATTTTTTTGTTGAAAAGAACGGAAAACGGATGTTGTAATTAATTAAATTAATTATAGGGTGTAAAAAATGTATTGTAATTAATTTAGTGCAACAAAACAGTTTTTTACGAAAAACTTTCATTTGTAAAGTTGACAATGTGAAAAAATGCAAACGAAGTTTTAACAGTAAAATCAGCAACTCTCAAAGCTTCAGTAAATATTTCAAAATATGAATGAAAAAGCGGAAGAAAGAATTTTTTAAACAACTGCTGACTCAAAGTAAAAAAAAGTAATTTAAAGAACTGATAAATTTTTAATCAGGAACTCTGGCTGCCTTTTATTAATTCTCAAGAAAATTTTATTCGAACTTTTTTATTGAAAGCAGACAAGAAATACTGAAATTCGTTGTTATTTTTCAATATGAATATTCAAGGGAATTTTTTTTTAAAACTATAAAAGCAGATATATACGAGGGCGTGTAAACACAGGTTTTTGGATAAAGAATCATCTTGTTTTTAAACATAGCCTCCTTTGAGCTCTAATTTTTTTATCGCTTCCAAAAATAAGATCTATTGATGGACTCAAATCTCTTTCCGACGAACCCCTTCTTCAGGTTTTGAAACAATAAATAGTCACTCGGGGCTAAATCCAGAGAATAAAGCGTATGAGAAAGAAATTTGTAGCCTAAATCAGGGAATTTTGTTATGGAAACCGAACATGTAAGCACCCTTGCATTGTTTTAGTGCAAAAGAACTTTTTTCTTGGCCAAATGCGGTCGTTTTTTTCGAATCCGTATGAAATGGACCCAATAAGTTGGCATAATATTCGCCATTGACAGTTTTACCCTTTTGAAGGTAGTCAACGTGGACTATACCGCGTATACCCCAAAAAAAGGTCGTCATGACTTTATTGGGTGACAAAGATAGCGTGGACTTCTTTGGCGCCTCGAGAAACCCTCTGCTTTGGTCTCTGGTGTGTTGCGGTGGACCCACGTCTCGTCTACTATTAGCAAACGGCACACGAACTCGAAACGGCACATGAACTGCGTTTGAACAACGTCAAACAATCCTGCGAAGTATTCACACGATTGTAGTCAATTAAAAATACCGCAACCATATTGCGAAAGCTTTCTCATGCCCAAGTTATCATTCAAAATTTAAACCCCTGACCCATGTGATATGCCCATGGCTACAACAATCTCTCGGACTTTCAATCTCTGATCCACCAACATCATAGCGTGAATTTTTCCAAATGTCTCAAGTGTAGAGACATCAAACAGGCATCCAGAGCTTTCGGCATCTTCCGTTCTTATACGGCCACAACGAAATTCACTAAACCACTTTTTCACCATTGAAATTGATCGTGCATAGTACACGTATTCATCAAGCTTATCTTTGGTTTGAGTGATGGTTTTTTTCCGCAAAAAATAATGCTTAATGAGAACATGAAATTCACTTTTTTCATTTTCTCCTCAAATCACGGGGTATTCCGCTATCACTGACTGTCAAAAATAAAGTAAGTGCCGCATCTTGTTCAAATTTTGAAAGGAGTCAACTGACAGATGCCTCTTAAGAGAATCAATATTGCCCTTTCAGTTATGGATTTAATGACCCGCCCTCGTACTATAATTACTTCAACAATAATATAAAAAATAAAAAAATTTCTTTGCAAAAAAAATTCAGTATAAAAAGTTATTAAAAGTGAAAGTCTACAATAAATAAATAAAGAGTAATAAAGAGTATTATGAACACAATAGAAAAAGAGTTAAAATGCGGGGAAATTCAATAAGCCATGGACTTATTGACCCACCCTCGTACATAGTTTTATTAGACTAGCTTTACACAATTTTTTTTTTTTTTTTTTTTGCAATAGAATTTAAATGGAAACTTCGATCGATATCGGTTGCCAGAATTTTATTCCAATTGTGCAGAAGCATTTTTTAAGGCATAATTTTGAAATCCATTTTGGGCTATTTATTAATTTTAAATGTTGCGAGCTTTACTTTCACATCCTAGTATAGCAAACCAGCGGCTAAATTACAGTATTCGGTAACGATCAGTGTTTCAAAATACATTAATTGGCTGCTAAATGTTCTAAATGTAAAGAGAAATTTTGTTTTAAACATTTTTAAAAATAAAAAACTCGTAGCAAACAGAAACTTTGTTGTCAGCAGAAACACCCAGAGCCTTCGACAGGAATCGAAGGTGCGATCCTCAGACTACAAGTGTAGCACACTAGCTACTAGTCCACAAGGCCAATAATAAAAGGAAATCAAATTTGGTTCAACAATCGTTTGGGCGATAGTTTTCAGGATTGATGATAAACTACATTTGGTAGTCAACTGTAGCTTAAACATAAAATATTGTTAATCAAATTCATTATTCGAGTTATTCTCCTAAATAATTGCCTAAAAATTTATTATTTGTATGCATTTCTTTGCATAATCCAACTTGACTAGAACTCAACTAGAAACACGCTTCAATTGTCGAAATTCTCGAGTGTGATTAACAAATATTCTTGTCTATCTGACTTAGATTTTTTGTTTTCATATATTTATGTTTACATATGTATGTATGTATTTACATATTTTATTTTCTATTTTATAAGAGATATTTCAGTAAGCGCTTCCTAAATTTAAATAAAACAAAGTATGTGTAAGATATCATTGAAGACATTCTGCACGACCGACTTGAGGGCATGTTTATCTCAAATGGAGGTGATGTGAGCTGGCCACCGATATCGCACGAATATGCCACAAATTACAGCGGCGTTCAAAGCCAACATGAACCAAGCCATCGGTCAAATTCAGCCTAATTTATGCGCCAGAGTCATGCCAAATTTGACATTTCGTATGCGCGGCGCACATAAAAGCCGCGGCGCACATTCTATACATAATGACATCTACAAGCCTTTCAAATAAATAAAATGTTCAATTATGTCCAACACACACTTTGTTTTATTTAAATTGAAAGATAGGAAGCGCTAAATGTGTTGGGCTAAAGTGCGCTTCTTGCTCAACCGAGTGTGGTTTCTATAATTTAATGGGTTTGGAGCAAAAGTGCGCCTTCTGGTCAGCCCATTATGGTCTCAATAATTTAGTGGGTTTGGATGGTACTCAGGTTTCTTAATGTATGTTGTCACGTGTTTTGAAACCACAGTTTCGACCAATGGACCATCTAGATCTAAATGAATGAAAGTTTTAATAAATTAAGAGAAAATTTGAACTAAAATTGAAGACAGCCATTCACAACATTTAATTACAAGGTGGCACAAAAGTAATGTCGTAATTTGAATTGGCTGCCATTTTTTCAAATGGCGTCAAATGTCACTATGCTTTAACAAATCTGACATAGATATATAGAGAATTGGTTAGCAACAAACCATCGAACTGCTTATTTGACAAAATTTCAGTCTGTTATTTTAACGCAGCGTAAATTTCGTCGTCGTGTTCTATGTGCTCATATAATTAAGAGTTTGGCTGGTCGTCTCATGCAAACTGTATCCAATACAGATGTCATGGTTTGCATGAAGAGCCATTGAATCTACTCAAAGTGACTGGTTGTTGCCTCATTTGCAATAAAAAAGTGTAATGCCCTTATTTTTTCAAAGCGGGGATAGCAGCTCCATAAACGTAAATGGAGAGCGTTTTTTTGCTGCAAATTGTTGCATTGGGTCTCGATCATTGTTGATTTCAACAGCACGGATCAACCGCTCACAGTGCTCGGTTAACGATGGAAATTTTGAGATACCAATTTACAGGTCGAATGTTCTCCCTTTTTTGAGATTCGAACTGGTCGTCCAGATTGCCAGATCAGGCACAGCAGCACGAACCTTGCAAGGCTTGAAGAAGAAATCGCCAATTGGGCACCAGATGTTTTGCGAGCAGCAACTCAAAATGCCGTAAAACGAGTGTAATTATGTATCAACTCCAATTAAAATTTTTATGAAAACAGATCTATTTTTTCATTAATAACAAAATGACAGTCAGTTCAAATTATGAGATTACTTTTACACTACCTTGTATGTATTTATAAAATTTTATAAACTCTTCGCGAGTAAATCCTTTTCTAAACATTTTTTTTTTTAATTTTCTTAGTCTTAATTTTCTTAGTCTTAGTACAAAATTTCCTCAATTTTATTAAACATTTTCTAAATTTTAGAAAATACGTTTATATTTTTAAAATCAATACATTTTTTGGTAAAAGTAAGAAATTCCGTCTGAAAAATTATGAACTATTATTAAGACCAGTTCTTTATACATTTAAGTATGTTTGTCTTAGTTTTAGGGAAATTTTACTTACATTAAAAAATTTTTTTAAACAAAATTTTAGAAAAAATATTTCCCTGAGTTTCGTTTGTTTTTATTTAATGCACCTCCATCAAAAATCGACACCCGCAATTTTCAATAAAATAAAATTTCTGTTACTGAAATAGTGGGCGTCATTTTGAAACAAAAAAACCCCATAAGCTTTAATCAACAATTAAACAATTTTACGAGAGAAAGAAATCAACAGCCGCACCAAAATAACAAATAAAAAGTGACTTGAGTGTATCTAACATTTTGAAACTAAATACTTTAAACTATTGGGGTCAATACGTGTATTAATTTGCTATTTGACTTAAATAGTGGACAAAATAAGCGTGTCAGTTAAAATCGCTTACGAAAGAAAGATAAATGCGAGAAAAAATTGTTGTAAAAAAGATTAAAACATTGACAGATTAAAAACACTGATATGTAATCCGAAGGCATATAAAAAGGAATTTAAATTACAACAACTAAATTAGAATCTAATCTTAATGAAATTTAGTTTGAAGAAAACAACAATTGCAACTACATACATGTGTAAATTTGTATATATGTAAATGAAAGCCCAGTGTGTCAAATTTTGTAACCCTAAAAATAAAGAGATCAGGCATGGGAAATTGATTTTTTTAAGTTTTTTTTTTGTAGAATTTTGCATTAAAACTAAAGTATTTGGTAAAAGGTGGTTAGATTTTACACTAAATGTTTCTGTTTGTTATCAAACATATTTTGGTTGTTCTTAGACTTGTCTAGCCAAAGCATATTAATGGGATCCTATTACTTTCGCTTCGTTATCTGTTTGACTGCCCATCCCTTTGTCTTAAAACCTAAATATTTATAATCTTCACAGAATATCTGCTATAAATGTCAGTATAACAGCTAAAGCGATAAAAATAACAGAAATTAAATTTAATTTAATCCCCTCTGCCGTCTATCTTGGAAATTTTTGCAGAGTCTGTACTACTACAGTCCCTGTAGCGATAAATATTATAAATTAACTAATGTCAAGTCCGTCTGTCCCGTGCTGTATCTTTTGAACCATAACAAATACAAAATCTTTTTGTGTGACTCACTGACTATATGGCCTACTAAGAAAAAATTTGCAATACTATTGAATGTTCCGTGCCTGATGTTGATTCTTTCAGATTGTAAACGTTAATGAAGCGAATGCTACGAATATTTTTTAGCCTTTTTTAAAATCTTATTTTAACTTGTCATCAACAATGAACCGTAAAATAGGAAAACTGCAAAGAAGAAATGAACAAAGAAAATAAGCACAACAAAAATCTATTGGTCACAAAAAGAAAACGTAGATAGAGCGATAGAGAATAATAAAAAAATTGTACATTTAAAAAAAATTCATATGGGAGGTGGTCAACACCGGCAGTGAAATGTTAATCAAATTAATTGACAAGAATTTTGATATATTTGAAATTACACTTAAAATAAAAAACACTATGATAAACAAAATGAATGGTTAAAAATCCTCCAATCTCTAGTCAGTCAGACACTGGAAGTTTAATTCACACAAAGGTGTTGCACAATAAGTTTAACATTTTATTTTATTTATTGCAGAATACTATGACAGTTAAAGTCATCGCAGAATACTATGACAGTTAAAGTCATCGCAGAATCAAAAGAAATGACAGTTTGCGAATACATGTCTATTGATATTTCTTTTCATAACTGAACTACTTTTGCTTTCCTAAAGTAAATGTGACAAAAAAAGTTCTCGATATGACATCAATAGAGAAAAATTTTTAACACAACACGTTCTTAATCTAAAGAATAACATTATATTATATTATTATTCTAAGTCTACTATTATTATGTATTTTGTAATAATCATATACAATGCAGACTTGTCATATTCTTTTTGTTTGGCATAAACATGAGAAGTTGAATGTTTTCAAACTGCCTAGAGCTCACTGACTATTTGGTTTAGCGACCAATGAAATTTTGGCATATGAAGAGCTAAAGCCACAAAAAACAATAACGTTTGTTTAAATAATTAGTTGGGGAGAATATCCCAAATTAACAAATTTCAATATAATGTATGGAAACATTATGTTATTTTAAGATTTTTTAACGAATTTGTTCTATATTGCTTAAATTGGTTGGTGTCCATACGAACTTAAACAAAATTAACTTTCTGCAAGGAAATTATTTATAATAATTAGTTCTTTATTTATTTACAATTTGTCTTCTTACAAAACTCTATATCTGCCTTTTAATTACGATACGAACTTTATACAAAATTAACATCCTGATTTCAAAATTTTTTAATCATTGATTCTTCATACAATTGCAATTTTAATTATGCAAATGTACATATGTTTCCTTCTAATCTTGAAAGCAAATTTTCTCCTGCAATATATTTTTATACTTTGCTCTTGAGTTTGTTCTCAGGGACTTGATTAATTAATTATACCTAAATATATAGCAAACGTATGAATATTTGTTGAAAATCTTGAACTTTAGCCTCTAAAAATATCACAATTTAGAGCGAATTGTAGTAAAAAGTTTTGTTGAAATGTATACTCTATAGGAAGGAAGTTGGATTCCTCTAAATTCTATGAAGAACATTTAAATATACAATAAAAAATTTACCATTTTTTTCGAGTGTCATAAACTAAGTGTAACAAAACAATAAAAAAAATTCAAAAACAAACATCGGGTAATTGGATTAAAAAACATGAAAACATTTTTCATTTCGGTACAACAACAATGATTGAAATTTGCAAAAATCAATTGCAATTGAAATCTTAAACGAAAAACAACGATTTTATTTTATTTTTTATACGAAAAGAAAAATAAGTAATAATATATATAATAAAAGTAAAACATTAAAAAAGAAAAAAACATGCACACAAGATTTTCAAGTTGAAAATCTGTGAAATAAGAAACGTACGAGAAAATACACCACGACGCAATAAATCAAATCTTTCATTTTAACAAATAGTGCAGCCTACTCTTGAGAGTTCAAAATATAACCGCAAACAAGAAAGTATAAACTTACCACTACGGGTAAACACACCACGGCAAACTTTACTTATTGCTTAATATTGTAAAAACACCATGAAAATTTTAAAGTATACTTCGCGGCGCAGCAGTTTGAAGAAACGTAAATCAAATCTGGCAACCTCTGCCCGCTCTAGTGTTATGCATCCCGTTAATCCTAAAGCCGCATTTTATCCCTTCTTAAAACAAAAACCCACTGCTCTTATACGCAATGGCATCATTGGTAATGGCGAAGGACCCGGCTCAAAAGGTCTATATCAGGTGGATGATCGTATCTATACCACAACCAAAATGTTTATACGTGATGGCTATATGTATCCTCGGCAAGCTGGGCAATCAATGGATCCACGATTTCCTTATGAGCTCCATGAGTTTCCCGATGACACAGGAGCTACTGGCCTACAGTTGGTAACTGCTCCAAAAGTACACATCTCTGGAGAATATTTAGCCAATGGCTCCTCTGATCACGCCACTTCTTTGCCGGTAGGCAATAATACTGCTCATCCGGGTAATAGTGGTTCCTTAACTTGTCGTGATGCTCGCAAGGCAGCTACTGAGATAAATTTAGCCAATCAAGTTTACTGGTTGCAAAAGCAGCGCATACGTTCGCGCAGCAATAGTTTGGGTCAGCGGGCGACGACGGGTGATATGTCGCCACCAGTTGCCTCTCCAACTTTGGGTCGCAATTACATACGCAATGTTGATGATTTATTGACATCGTTAAAGCAACAAGACCAGATTTACCCGACACCACCAAGTGAGAGCGGTCAGTCGACGGCATCGAATCGGCGAAAGAAAAAGGTGAGTGAAAGAGTTTATTGAATATTGCTCATTTGTTGCAGAGATGTCATAACTCAAATAATTAGTTTTGCCGGAAATTATTTTAAAGTTTTCAATTTAAGTTAATAATTTTTGTAACTTTTCAAATCGTATTGGTTTAACTGAAATTAATTAACCTGTACCTGGGTTTTGTAAAGGCTGTGAGGACTTTTCAAATCGACAAAATTATTATCGTCGTGTGACAAACAGGCTGAATAGGAAAAAAACTTTATATTTTTTGACACTTTTCATTGAACTCAGATAATAATTTTATGAATCATCTTTAAAAAAAAGATGGTGGTAACAATAATTTTTATAGTTTTTTTTTTA
This sequence comes from Germaria angustata, assembly GCA_963681545.1. NCBI lineage: Eukaryota > Metazoa > Arthropoda > Insecta > Diptera > Tachinidae > Germaria > Germaria angustata. The sequence goes on from OY812998.1 coordinate 110,652,974, forward strand.
AGCGAGAACTTCGATTTTTTTACAATTTTTTTTTTTTTTTTTTTTTTGATGCGAGAACAAGTTACAGAAACCAGGCACTAGCTGGAATTTGAGCCTTGAATTTATCAATTAATTATTTTAAATTAATTAATTATTATATTTATTAAGGAAGGATAACGAAACATTACTGTTTTTATATTGATGGCCGCTGCTGATTATGATAAATCAGCATTTATGAGTCCATCTTTTTACCCGCTCTAGCGTATAAAGAAATAATACGAAAAGTGTAAAGTTTGCTTTATTTTACAACAATATAACACCAAGTTGGCTTGTATGAAGACGCTGTACAAGACGTTTGTGTGAAATATGTATGTAAACAATATGAAGAACAATACGATGAATAATTCTCAATTTTTAGCTCATAAATCAACTTTTTTCGAGTTATGGCATTCTTGCAGCAAATGAGTGATATGTATATAAATTTTCTTAGTTCGATGCACTCGTTTTCAAGCATCTTGAAAAAGAATTTTCATGTGCCTAAAGCTCTTGAATTTAATTTAAATACAATAATCTCAGTCTTGTGAAGGACTCAAAAGGATTGTTTTATGGTTGGCATGTATAAAATTACGTAAAGCCTTAGAATTCGAAAATATAAAAGTTTTAAAATTTATTTTAATAATCTATTTAATTCTTATTTTCAATCGACCTCAAAAAAGGAGGTTACGAATATTTTCGATTGTTTTTTAATATACATGGATTTTTTTGTTTCGGTCAAATTTTGAAAATCTTTTTTAACAGTAAAAAAAAAATTTTTGACCCAAAAGTGGGCCCATTTTAATCAGTATGTGATAGGACCAGGTGTTAGGGTTCTTCCCATACAAAGTAATATTTAATAATATCATACATAATAGTGAAACTGTTTAAAATCGGCGAGGATTAATCTGCGGCTAGATACGAGCAAGGGGAGCGGTAGCTTCCATACATATCATTGCCTAATTAATGTATATATGATTCCTCCAAATGTGGTTGCATTTTGGCAATATGCGAAAAGAATCACTAGCAAATGTTTATCCGACTTCTAAAGCAGAGTTGTAAAAGAATGATTTAAATTCTCTGTTTAATTCTCCCTGAATGATGAGAATTTTAATGCATTTTATTTTCACCAAAAAAGGAATTGAATTAAAATATGATTGATTTTTACCAAAAAATATGAACTAAATTAAAATTTTAATTAATTCAACATGTACTACAATTTTTAATGATTCATTTTACAAATAAAAAATTAATTAAATTAAAATTTGAATTAATTCTTGATGGTCTAAAAATTTTTTAACCATTAATTTCACAAAAATATGAATTCAATCAAATATTGAATTAATTTATTATGTACTACAAATTTTTAAATCATTAATTTTACAAACAAAGAAATGAATCGAATTAAAATCTGAATTAATTCATTATGGGCTACACATCGTTTAATCATTAATTTTGCAGATGAATAGAACTAAAATCTCGTTTATGAATTAAATGTTTTTACAAAAAAAAATTAATTCTATAACATTTTGAATTAATTCATTATGGACTAAAATTTTTTAAATTATTAATTTTACAAAAAAAAAAAATTAATCGAATTAAAATTTGAAGTGTATGCAAGTTGTAAAATGATCTTCCAATTTATTTTTTTATACTGTATCTTCATAATTGACTCTGACTTTCCTTTGTAGATAAACTAAAACTAACCTTAACACCTTCTGCATTAAATGCGTTTTTTTTATAAAATATAAACTTTTGTACAAAATTATGAGAACAAAATTGTGTTAAGAAACAAAATTGAAATCACGTTCAAACCTTATGCGGCGGGCAGACGTTCATATTTATACCATATTATGGTGAGTGATATTGACAAGTACACAAAATATAGAGTTTATAAGAGTTCCCGGCATCATCTGTAGGGAAATGTTAAAAGCTAAGAGCAAAGCGGCAGCATTCGATGAATAATAATGTAGAAATGCAACTGCAGGCAACAACGACAAAAAAAATTAGTTGAAAAATTACTTTTTCATCACAAAAGAGGGATAATCACAGCTTGAAATAAGTGAATAATATTTTTTAATGGGATCGATCGGAAGATGACATTCCTTTTTTTATCGTCCATAGACTATTATTCGAATAACACACCAATACATTCAAGGTGTTATTGATTTACGTGTATATTTGTTGCAGAGGACTAATTTTAGCTTTGCTTTGTATTAATATATGGATGCATCTGTCTGATATCTGTTGTAGCGATAACTAGTTCAATGATGACTTACACTTCTACTTGTAGGATAGTAATTTTAGACATTTTTGTCCCGAAATCTTCCAAATGAAATGCAACGACTATTTCCGTTTCGTTTCTTGAGCCATATTGTGCTGCCTGTTTTGGTAAATTTGCTTTCAAAAAATCTTTTAAAATCTATATAGAGTACAACAAAAAAAAACCTTTAATATGTTTTTGTTTTTAATAAAAATTTTCGAATGAAACTTTTCCTTAAATTTGTAAAAACAGCCAACAAAAAAACTTTCGATTGAAATTGTTTCCCATTTTTTGTAGTTATTTTTGATTATTAATAATTTAAACATCAAGGAAGTAAAGAAAAACGAATCTAGTCAGGTCGTGCGAAAAACATTATATAAATATAATAAAGGATCTTAAGAAAAAGGAATGTTAATCACAGTCATTCCCGTTACTCTAAAGAATTTCTGGTCATTTTTCTATTCTTAAATGTGTCGAAGGCATTCTATGGAAGCCAAAGGACTTTTTCCAATAAGGATTACACCCAGCATCCACTTGTCAATCGACGGTTTAAAAAATCGAAGGATCTAATAACTTTTTTCAAACCACCTTTTTCTTAATAAACATTTTAAAATAATTTTTTTTTTTATTTCATTAATAAATTTTAATTCAAATGAAACTTACGTAATTCGTAATTCAAATGAAACTTAAAACTTTTCGTTCAAATCGACGTATTTATGCAACAAATTGTTATCGACACATACATCGTGATGCTGATCGATATTCGTCGTTCGTTCCAATTCTGTTTATATCATCATGTATACTTTACACCAAGTTCTGTCCGATGTTGCCAGTGCCGTTACTTGTCTAAAAGTGTGCAATTTATTTACATGTACATGACCCACTTAAGACCACAACAAATAATACATTTTTCAAACGCTAATTATTGAAATTATTAGTTGGGAGAATACCATTATTATATTCGTTATCAACAAATTATTACATAGATACACATATGTATACATTCATAATCCAGTCATTCATTTCTGAGCTTTCCTTTTGCATTCGGCCAATTTTTAATACATTCTTTAATAATAAATTTTGGAAAAAATACGATATTGTTTGAATATTTATTATTTGATATTATTGAAAATTTCTACAGGAGCACGCTCGCTCACGTGGAATTTCTAATTCACGTTTATAAGTTTCTATTATGATTATTCACAAAACTATCACCATTTTTTTCGAAACACCAAATAAAATTGTGATCCGTGATATCCCCATCGTAACATGATAACATTATTATGCAGTAAAGTAGCTTTTCAGGGAAAAATATGCAATGGAAATTTTAACGCTCCTCTAAAAAGAACTTAAAATGAGACAAAACCGCATACAATTTAAGCACGTGACTTGCTTTAAAATGCAAACGACACAATAAAACAAAAGACCCAAAACTTTTAAAGCAAAACAACAAACACTTTCTTTTGGAAAATGGACAAAAAAGTTAAGAAATATGTCTTTGCTTTCTTTCTCATTGCCACCTTTAAAACGGCTTAAAATCCTAAAATGGCAACGTGACTGCAAGATTGTCTTGTGTGGCATGATAAATGAATTTCTGCCAAACAGCGATTCAAGTTAATCAAATGCATTAAGTTCGCGATAATGCGTCTATTCCATTATAGTGAACTACATACTAATGTAAATTGTTGCCCTTATTTATTATATGCGTGTATTTATACATCGGTTATATGACCATATCGTAATAAAATATATATATATATATATATATATATATATATATATATATATATATATATATATATATATGTATATATATATATATATATATATATATATATATATATATATATATATATATATATATATATATATATATATATATATATAGGTTAGGTTAGGTTGATTGGAGGGGTGTGATAGCCCATGTCATATGACATACACTTAAGCCAGTGAAGGCTTGTTGTGCGCTCCCTTTAATTATCAAACACAACTGCCAGAGTTCTGCGGCAGGATTCGAACCTGGGACTTTCGCACTACGAGTCTATTACACTACCTACTAGTCTACGAAGGTCAGTTATATATATATATATATATATATATATATATATATATATATATATATATATATATTGTTGCAATCACAAATTAATTACCAGGTTTGTTAGATGTTTGACTTTGACACATTTAACGTTTTAAAGTTTTTCACACCTAAACCCTGTGCACGGCACTAATAATTATACTTCAACATTCCTGCACATTATCTCTTTCTAATGATTGACTTTTCAATCCCAAAAAATATATGGTATTTAGTTTTTTTCCATAAATTTTTGTATTCATTTGCCATCAAAGATCAATATTTTGTTATGAGTTCATTCATCATTACGATTGTAAACATACTCGTTAATCGATCGAAAATATATTTAGAAATTCCTTATTGGTTTCAAATTTCATTCCAAGAAGATAAAATAACATAATCGCATATAAACGAGAACAATCAAATAAATAATCAAAGAAAAAAATCCATAAAGAAATGGATAAAATAATTTTCGTTGACGTTGTATTTATGTACATATGTATGTGTTTTTTGTAACCATTTGCTCGTCTATAGAAAAAGAAACATTTTATCATGCACGTACATATGTACATATGTATGTACATGTATGTGTATGTAAGTTTTTTACTAAGCGGTTGGTGAACAATACAAAGTCCTGGTCTTGCATACGAAATAAAGCGTATAAAAGTTGGGAAAGGTAAAGAAAATATGAAATACTAATTTGAAGGAATGATTTCGTGTGATTTATTTGGAAAGAATGCTTATAGTCCATAAGCTAATCATTAAAATGAGTCAACAGTAGATCCAGTACATAAAAGAAAAAAATTATTAAAAAAAAGATCGTTTGCATTCCTAAGAACAATGCAAACTTCTGGTTTTGAATACGAAATAAACCAAAGGAGATTGATTGGAATAATTTAAAGTGAAAAAAGGGAGAGACTAAAATTATCGTTATTTGAAAGAATGATTTCAAGCAGCTTATGTGTGAACATACTTACGATCTACATACTTATATACTTATGTGTATCTTGAAATAAACAAAAAATAAATCGAGTTGAAAACAAATATGTAATTTTTAAAATAATAAATAATGCCATAGATAATTTTTCAATGCGTTAAAAATATTGAAAAACTTAGTTTCGAATCTGAGAACTAAATTACCTTAAAAAATATATTTTTGACTAAAAGAATCAATCATAGAAATACGCTGCCTTCGCTCTGTCGTAAAAAAACACTCACAATTATTTTAACATAATGTATTCAATTCAAAGCCAAAGAGATTACAGATCGGCCGAGAACATCGTCACTGTAAAAATTCCGAGTGAATGGTATAAAATAACCTTACAAGGTGGCATCACAAGGGCTACAAGTATAACTGTACAACAAAAACGGGTATTTTTGTGCGTGTAAAATGCCTGGTACCATCAAAAAACAACAAAGAATATAGTAGCAAAACTTAGATAGACATAAGCTACATCACACGTACACAACAATACATACAAAGGTTTTTGACAGCTAAGTGAACTGGAAAGGAGCAAAACAAAAAATAATCACCTGGCGTAATGATGTCACCTTGTAAAATTATTCCATCGCTTTCATGTGAATGCTCAAATTTTATTTAGTTGCTTAAAATATTAAAATTACAATTACTTAATTGTATTGACTATGTAATTATGTATGTACACATGTATATTCCTTTCCAAATTATAAATAATAACGATTTAACATGAAGATTAAATTCTCTTATGCGTCTGCGTAAAAACACCAATATAGTGATGAAAACTTACTTACACGAACATTTTGTAGTTTTGTAGCTTTAAGGAGAAATACTTTTAAAGCTTAAAACCAACAAATAATACTTGGCTAACTACAAAAAAATTTTTTTCTTAATGTTGTTGTTGCTTTATGATACTCTTGTTGAGGGGTGCATGTTGCTAAGCCTCCATTTAAGCTGTGTTTTGTTACAAAAGTAGTTTGTCAACATTTTGAACTTTTGTCTCTCATTGTTAATTTATTTTTTATTTCTTGGGACTTTTGTACGTTTGAAGTTTACATTCATATGTACATACATATGTATGTATGTATGTGTTGGTAAATGTATTAAAGCCAAAACTGCCGAATACTCTTACGTTTTGGTTTCTAAAGTAATTATGCATGTACATATGTACATACATATGTATGTATGTTTGCTTGTTTTGAGGTATGCCCGCTTGGCAGCATTGCCAGAAACGTTTGACAAAAAGTCATGTAACAGCCCATTCAGGCTGACACGAAATTAAGTACATAATTTCAAGCCGAAATTACGAAGGAAATTTTAAGTGTTCATACTGCTACTAAATCACATTTCACTTATTTTCATAAACAGTTGTTATTTTATTATTATTTTTTTTTTTTTTTTGTTTATATTATTGCTTTTTGCTTTTTTACTTGTATCAGATTTTCTTAAAAAAGGACATGGAAAGGAAGAAAAACCAATTAGTTTCGGTTAATTTGGGGACAATTAATAATCAAATAACTACTGAATGACATTTGCAAAACTTGTTTATATTATCAAACTTTTATATATTTTTCTCTTTGTTTTGTTTGGAACACCTTTCGCTAGCTTATTATAATTTTATGGCGATTTCGCTAAAATTAAGAAAAATTATTGAATGAGCTATAACTATATTTCATTCGTTAGATATTTTATATTGAGTTGCAGTAGTATACGTTTTCTATAAATTAGAGGGCACCCCCATGCCAACAAAAGCAAGCTTAGTACTTTGGATGTGGATTCTTTTTAAATACATACATATCTCCTAATCTCTATTAAGTTAAAGCTTGACTAATGATAGGTAAGAAACAAATAATAGTGTTTTTAAAAACAAACACTTTAATTTTTATAGAACTTATAACTTAAATCTTACGGTCAGTTATGTTTTCATATTTTCCTGATTATTTAACAACAAACAATATAAATTAATAATTATTTGAAGCCTTTTTATGCTTTATGTTAACGCATTATACAATTAATTCAAACCATAATGCAAATGGATTTTAATTAAATTCGAATTGAATTATCTTACCAATATCAAAACATAGCACATAATTAATTTTCATAATAAAAATTATAATTGATAAAAAATTTAGCATTCATTTTATATCAACTGTCCATTGATACAAAAACATTTAAACATACACCTTTCATCGAATGTCATTTTTATAGTTATGACACTAAAATTATCGTATGATGATGAACGAAACAAAATGAGATAGCAACATCTTTCAAATATGTAAAGAGATGTTGATTATTAGCCCCTTGCAATTCTTATTAGAAGATGTTAACACCTTCGCAAATTAATGGTGCGAGTATATAGATATTTATTAGGGTAGAAACGCTATTAAAAGTATCTGAGTTATTACAGGGCAGTGCTGACGATTTGGCTCGTTCTCGTTCTCGTTTTTAGATTTTTCTAATTACTTATTCACCAAGACCTGCTTCTATACTCATTAGCTATAGTAGAAGAGCATCATAATATTGATAACTGAGTGATTCATTGAGTACTACGATTAATTTTTAAGAAACTTTCACTGCAAAACTTCCAACATTCATCTATAAGGTTGCACAGGTATAGTAGTATCACAAAGTACACAGAGTTCAAGATTTGGACGTTTGCAAAATGAAAAACTCACATTTTCTTTCGATGTCGTGGTAGAAAATGGCAATTATATTGATTTTATATTGTTATAAATATTGAATTTTCACATCGTCCGAAAATTATTATCAAAACAAACAAAAAATTGCTGAATTGGCATCACCGTATAAAACCATCATTCTGGCAACGCTGCGCAATACAAACTGACACACACACACACACGCCCAAGACTTTGTTTATCATTTTATGTTTTGCTTACCTGTTACTGTCGCCAAAGGTAGAGTGGAGAGTGTAGACATTTTGTGCATGATGTAGAAAAAAAAGCCGTTTATGTTGTTGAGTTTATTTGAGTGTGATTTTTCTGTTTTAGCATGATTTTTCAGTCTGTTCTGCTCATAATACAAATTTTTTTTACTACTTTGGTTGGTGTTTGTACAACTGTCTTTGGGTCTGTCTGCTTTATGGTTTGGTAACTGGCTAAATGAAAAATCCGACTCTAACTCAAAATAATCTCTAATAGTATGTGCGCGTCCATTTTAAAAGCATAAGAGATTTCGTGGCGAGTGGACAAGATTTACGGACTAATTGCAAATGTTAATAAAGATTCTACCTGTAAAATAACAACAACAACATAAACTACATACATACTTGCATACAACCACTATATCAAAATGTTTTAGACACCACTGGAGTCTGTACTTTTATTTTAATACAATGGAAATGCTCTACACTGAATAAAAATCGTGCATGCAGCATTAAAATGGGGTGTGTTTATTTGTGTGCGTTTATTTTACAAAATTAAAATTTCAAACATATAAAACTCGCGTGTGCCAACTTCAACTTAAAGAATAATGATAAATTGTAGTGTAAAATAGTTTAAAGTATTTTATGCATATATTATAAAGGCAAACAAATTAAATTCATTTTAGCTGTTCATCATTTCTAACAGTCATTAAAACAAAAATAGCAGTTCTAAGCGATATGTTAAAAAAATATCTAATTGTGATAAATTTTAATTAAATACTAAATAAATTAAAGCAAAACAAGTGCCGTATAAATTTAATTATATTAACAAAAAAAAAACACGTGTACATACATAAGTACATATGGTATAAACGAAAAACTCAACTAAGAAGTTTAATTTTATCACTAAAATTAAACTTTTCCTTACAATAAATTATCTTTAAAAAAGAGAAAAGAATGTCTACCTCTGTGTAACATGTAGTTTTGTTGCAATAAAATCTTAAAGAAAAAAAGTATGTACATATTCATACCTGTTTTAAAGTTTTCTAAAAACCTGTTGATCGTATCGTTTAACTGGATCTGCTCACCTTAAACAAAATCCAACTTTGTCTTTCTATTGTTTTTCATGGTGTACGTGTGTGTTTGTGCATAAGTATAGGAAAAACGGGTCCTTGCCATATAATACGAAGTTGTTTGCGTGTATGAGCGTTGGTGTGTGCGTTCAATTCGTTAAATTTTGTTTTTATTGCTGGTTGCATCATGTCAACTTATTTTTGCAACATTATTTGTGGATAATCTCTGCTCTCACTCTCTATCTCTGCATCGACATCAAGGATTAAATTATTAATCTCTTTCTCCTCACATAAAATGGATATAGTTGGTCCACCCTCAGGGAATCAGATTGCTTTGCCGAATAATCATTATCGTCATGACTCACAACAGGTAAATTTTACAATAATATATAGAACAAAAATAATTGGAATGCCATAAAAGTTTAAGCCCACCTTATTAACCTCTTCAGGGACGTTTTTATGGCCTTTTTCATATATCTAATTGTACACCGGAAATAACCATTACTAGTGCAGCAAAACCAAAAAAATATTTCGCTGATTGACGGATTCTCTAGAGCATAAATTATTATAAAATTTGTTTTATAAACATATATATTTTGCCAGTACCTTGAATCATAAAAAACTAAACTCTATGGGTGACAATTGGAAAAAATAAATTCATATCGAAGATAACATGATTGTTAAACATAATCAATGGCACTCAAAGGACGTCTATTTGTATGCATGTTGCAAGTAAAATAAAATAGACTCATATTGAGTATAAATCGATTGCTGCGCTGTTTTTATAAAAGCATTCTAAGCCTACTATGATTATGTATTTTGTAATAGGTGTACATATTCAATAGAGAATTCTTAGATTGTATTTGAATTTTGTGAATGTTTTCAAACTGCTTAATAAAACTCACTGATGGTTTGGTCTAGTGGCCAACAAAATGTTGGCATGTGAATAGTGAAAGCCAAAATAAACAAATTTGAATAGTTCAAATATTTGTTTGGGTAAAATTCCGCTACATTCCACTATTAAGATTACAAATTTCTATTTTATTGTGGCTATTATTGTGTACAAACTACTTATAAAAAGGCAATAAAACATTTAATTGAAACTTAAAGGTATAAATGCATACAAATATAATCAAAGCAAGACTATTAATTTCTTTGTAAGCCAGCAAACCACAGTAATATTCCACCATGCCATCGGTCTGTTAAATGTTGAAAATGATATCTCAGATCTGTTTCTTATACGATAAACAAATTACAAACCCAACTGTCATGTTAATGAAGTTTTAAAATATTTAAAAAGTTGTTTCATTGGTTTTCAAAACCAGATAAAACTCTTCTCTACAAATAAACAAAATTATAGTAATAATTACGATCTTTACAAGATGTTTCCATTGACTGCTTGTCTACCAAAACTTAAGTCATTCCAGACTCTCAAATTGTTATTTTGTATATAAAAACAAAAGTTTCACTTTCTAACTCCATTATGATGCTATTTTGATATTTTTCTGCAAATTTACTTAGTAAAGAGTTGATTGGTTTTTATTGATTGACATTTTTGGTAAAAGTTGACAACAAGTTTTTTTATTTTCTCTGGCATGAACAACTAAAGAAATATGACCAAATATGTTAATTGCATGCCTCTTTGATGCAGTTGCATATATAAACATTTTCCACTGAATACAATTATTTCATTAAATAATTATCAATATTTGTTACTTTCTATTTTTTCTTCAATACTTTAAAAAACATTAAAAACAGTATAAAGTACAAAAATGTCTATATTGAGTTTAAACAGTTGCGAGCAAAAAAATATCACAATGAAATAATTAATGTGCATAAGATAAAGCAAATTAACATTCAAAGAAATTTTACCTAAATTTATAAAAATAGGCAGTCTATGTGTCATATTCAGTTTTCACGTTCGGTCTCTGAGGGCCTCTCCTCGAGTAAATGTAGTCCATTTTGGTTAAGCGAATACCGTTTAAATAAAAAAAAATCGCGTAACTGAAATAAATAATTCTCAACTGTTTCTTTTGATTATTTCCAAAGCAGTTTACTTCGCTTAAAAGAAAATCCCCTTAAGCGAAAACCCGTTGCTGACCAAATTAGCACAGTTTCATTCATGGACTCGAGTTCAAACCTCATCAGACTCTTTAAGAGAATGATGTTTATTAATTTTTGGTGTGTTGTATAACAGAAAAGGCAGAAAATGTAAATTGGACTACTAGTTGGCGGAACATGCTCACGTTTTCGTTTCCACGACGCACCTCATCAGCACCCGAGTCTACCGCTTGGGCAATCACCATTGCCATATATTATGGGCAAAATTTGTATACCAACATTTCTTTTACTTATTTTAATAGACTAATACAAACATTACTTAAGAGAAATATGTCTTAATAGAAACAAGTATTAACTTATCGTCGACAAAGCAGCATGCCACATGCAACCTACAAAATTTTAGATTATAAAATACAGCTGAATTTAAAATCAGCAAACATTTGTTTTATTTTTCCTTTCTATCATATTTTCCATATCCGGTTCTAGGAATAAATTTTCCTTTCGGCTTTCAATTGTGCGATGTCTATTCAAATGAAAATAACTTTAAAAAATAACGTTTAGAATTATAAACATACTTTATTGAGATGAACTGAATGAAAGAAGAATGTTCAATCTGTGCTGATTTGAAAACTTTCAATATATATCACAATATCCTTAAATCGTTTGCACAGTTTTGCAGGCGGAAGTTCGGGCGATAACGGAGTGTATCAGGGAACTCAACGTAATGGGGAGGTCAGGACTTGTGAATATATTCACAGATAGTCAGATGGCCATTAGAGCAATCTCAGAGGAACGCACTAAATCACGATTGCAAAACGGTATTAACAGTTACTCGACACATGGTAAGTGCGCATCATATGGGTGCCAGGGCACGCGGGGATAACTGGAAATGAGAGGGCAAACTCACTTGCTTCTAGGGCAATAAATAAAGATTTGGGCACATAGGGCCCATTCAACTCTCTGAAATAACGGAACCATGGGAATCAATACAAAAATTCTATGGGGAGATCCAGACGAGAGAAGAACGAGGGAGCTGCTAAAACTTAGTAAGCTCGAACTAAACAGAATAATGGGAGTTGTCACAGGGCACTCTCAACTACTGGCACATCTTAAACGCGTCGGAATAGCGGGAGGAGATGAATGTAGAGCATGTGGGGAGGAGAGCGAAACATTGGAACACTATTTGTGCCAATGCCTCGCCTTCTCACAAATAAGATCCCGATATCTTGGTGGTGACATCTTACCGGACATAAGCCGATTACAGGGAATATGCTGGAGGAAATTAAGGAACTTTGTGAGTGACACGGAGTTTCTCTAGACCTTTGGGTCAATATGTTATGGTTAAACTCAAAGGAGCGCACAACAAGCCTTCACTGGCTTAGGTGTATGTCGTATGAAATGGGCTGACATACCCCTCCAATCAACCTAACCTAACCTAAATCGTTCATACAGAATGTCCATTGTGGCCACGCAGTGAGGCGTATCGAGTTGCTCTGCTGGATCATTAAGTCGTCCACATTCATATTGCCTAAATTGAATTTAAGGACTGTGAGGTATGCGAAAGTTCAAAGCCGTTAACTCTAACAGCTGTACACTGTTCTTGACTTCCGGCCATATCAATTTTGTCCACTACATGTAGGATAGTCACCACATCTATGAATAGATAATAAACAACAGATTTGACAGACAGTGACAAAATTTCAAATACTTATAGCGGCTTCTTTTCTAAAAAAAAGTGTTATATTTTTGCCCTTTTAAAGAGTATATAGGGAGTTTAGTGTTGTATGATTTAGAGCGATAGATATATATTTTTTGCTAATAGATGAAAAAATGTTACATTTTGTTTGAAAAACGGAACGACATTAGACTTAAGTTTCACTATTTGATTTAAACATTTGCTATTTTTGTTTCCCCAGTTGTTGTTGTTTTTATTAGTATACGAATGCAAAGAAAATGTTTTGTTTAGGAGAATCAACTTATGCTTGTGTACCTTAAAGTTTATGGTCATTTCTATATATGTACTCGTATCTTCATTTATGTTAATTAAATATGCATGCCATAAGCTTTTACGATGACAACGTTGCTGACGACGATGATGATCATTTTTATGAGAAATTTGCGTTCATTACCAAGTTTAAAATTTTTCTGATTATTATTTATGGTAATTATTTTTAGGTATTTTTTTCACTCTTTCTGGACATTTTATGTACAATTAAAACTATTTATTAGTTTTTATGTCTTATGTACGTTTGGCAATTTCACTTCTTAATTATTAGTACTTTTGCATTTAAAAGTTTTATGTTTAAATATTTGTTTCTATATTTGTTTGGACAATTTTGTGGTCATTCGAATTAAAAAAATTTCTGTGATAAATATTTGAAAAAAAATTTGTAGACAGATTTAAAAACAATTTTGTTGGAGAAAGTGTCAAACAGCATCAATTGTAATAGAAAATGAAAAAGGGAGGAAATCAATTATACGAGTATGTACGAGTATATTGAGTTCAACAATCCATAAAAAAATCCAAATCCAAAAATTATCACAACTCAAGTTCTCACCGAAATATCGGATATTCATTAACATTCTGAAATACACTTTTAAATATACACGTAGTGTTAAAATCACTATAGTAATTTTAAGTTCACTACAAATTATAATTTTTGACTACTTATTTAATAGAAAGGATATATTTTTTTGAAAAGAGTCCCTTTCAAATTGGATCAACATTACCGAAAGATAAAGATTAACGACTGGATTTCAAACGAGTGCAATTTTTAAAGCATCTATTAAGAAACCTATTCTAGTTTTCAACAAAATATTGAAGAACTTGTCAAGATATGGAATATAAAGGAACTAAAATTGGTGACAATGCAATTTTCAATAAATATTTTGTTGTTTTTTACAGGGATAGGGAAACTTATTATAAATTTTCCACTTGCAAATTGAAAGCGTTCGGGAATAAAAAATTCCCATAAGAAGGAAATAAATTTAAAACAACAAAAACCTTTCAATAGAGTAATAATTTCAAATAAATAAAGAAAAGATTTTACTCTTTTACATACAGCATGTGCATGATTCTTCTGTTGTTGTATCAAACAATTGATCATGAATACTTATATATACATTTTTTTTTATATAAAATTAGAATTTCTATTAAAACTGAATGAAACCTTTTCAATTTGAAAAATGATTTTCTTATTCTTCCATTTTAATTAAAATGACTAATAATTTATTTTTCTTTTTCTTTTCAGGTAAGTGATCATTTTCAATTTTGAAGAATAAGTTTTAATTTCGAACAAATTTCAATGTAAGTTTTGTTGTCATAAGTTATTGATTCAGGCTGGAATTCGTTAAATATTTGCTTTAATTGTTTGTGTGCCATGTCAGTAATAGTAGTTAAGATGCATTCGAGAGCTCGATATAGAAGATATGATAACTTTGAATGAAAGCCAAAAGATTTTACTCTGATTCTGATTCTGATAATGATACATCTGTTTAATACACCTTTTAAGCAAAAATCACCCGAAAAATACAAAACTAAGTCTGTTATACAGAAGAGTTAATTAAAAATTTACATATAATTTTGCACTTTAAATTTGTATTAGAATCAAATTCGTTAATTTCAAAACAATATTAACCAGTGTTGGCACTAATAAGAACTAACCATCATATCGATCTTAATTTAGTGTAACAATTTTGTATAAATATCTCTTAATAACATCCAACAGAGAAGAATATTTGCCCTTATTATGGTTGTCGACGTCACACCAAGTCGACATCGATAACTATTAAATATTATTGATAGGATATTACTACTACTATGGCTTATAAAATTACAATTGGCCATTAATATTAGTTAATTATTGCCTACAACGAGTTCAGAACTGCTGTCTTTTTTATTGTCGACTTGATGTGGCGTCGACGTGACAATCATAATAAGAGGGATTATTTTTAACTTTTTTATTAAGCAAATTTATATATTCTGGAATTTCATTTCCGAAAAAAAATTAAAATTAAATACAAATCTTGAAATACAAAGATATTTGGTTTCTAAATCGGCCGACAAAGGAAATTCGGAGCAGCTTTTTCTGTACCTGGATATATTTATTACTTCTTGAGATGTTTATTTTTTTAACAAAAACAAACGTGGAAATCCTCAATTTCCTACTGCTTTATTTTCGGAAAATTTAAAATTACTTAAGAAAGAAGAGGGAAAATACATCATTTATGAAAATTATGAAAATTATTTATATATCAATGCAAATATATAAAAGTATATTTCTAGTCTTTTAATTTTTTTAATTACTTAATATTTTAAACTTTTTGCAGATTTTGTATAACATTTGTGTAATTCAGAATTAGCCAACGGCCCAGCATTACGTGTTACACTAACTTTGCAGTTTTCCTATATTAGTAGATTCAAGAAAAATTTTGCTTAAAAATTCTTTAATTTTTATCTTGATAATTTATATAATTTTTATGGTTCTGAGATCAACAATCGAGTTCGTTCCCTTTATTTTGTTGATTTAAAAAAAATGTATCCCCTTTTTATGAACTTTAAAATTCTCATATTTACTATATCCAGAGTTTCAAGCCCATTCTTAT
The DNA here is from genome assembly GCA_963681545.1 of Germaria angustata. NCBI lineage: Eukaryota > Metazoa > Arthropoda > Insecta > Diptera > Tachinidae > Germaria > Germaria angustata. The sequence goes on from OY812998.1 coordinate 110,668,919, forward strand.
CCGATTTTAAATTCCTTCTCGATTTTTTTTAACAAATGTTTTGTGTTCATCAATTCTATATGTACAGTTATAGTTTTTAAATACGAATCTATTTATTAGCGAATTGCATTTTACCGATTGTGACCCATTATGTGTAATTCGATTTTTTCTAATATATTTTCTATATCTATGCATTTCCTTGAATGTGTTTTTTTATAATATAGAAAAAGTCAGTAACATAGCTTTTGAACAATTTTTCAAAACTTTGTTATTCAAAATATATTCTGTCTTTTAAGCCAAATAGGACACATCTGTTCGGTATTTAGATTTTGTGGTTTAAAAAATCCAATAATATAATATAATATATAAAAATATTTTATTTAGTGATTTCTAGACTATTTCAAAGCTGGTAATAATGAAAATTCTGTAAATGTGTAGGCCATTCCAGATTAAAACATCGTATTTTATTAAAAGCGACTTAAATTCATTCTTGGTTAAAACAGCCAAGTGGGTTTAAATTAATTATAATATTTTGTCTGTCAGATGACTTGGAATTGACAGTGGTAGAGGGAAACCCCATTTATGTATATCTCCTCTTTATTGTGGAAATTGCAACAGTAGTCACTAAAGTTAGACCTATTTATAATACATACATTTCATTTAGGAGTTCTTTGACCGACCTTCTACATACTTACATACGAGTATAACTACCACTATCATCTCTTTTTGCTCTACTCTTTATAGAAAAAAACAAATATTTTCAATATCACAATAAAAGCGTACATTTATGTGTGTGTATGTATGTATGTATGTATATATGTACATACTTACATATTGAAAAGAGTTAAACAGAATCTGAAGAAAAAAACGCCCAACATAAAGAAACCTTTAGCACAAACTAATCGGAGGCATCTAAAATACATGAAATATAAACTGGTTTCTTTGCCAAATGCAATACAGACATACATACATATGTACATATATGCATATATGTACATATATATGTATGCATACAACAAAAGATAAACGTGTAAAAAATTCAACAACAAAAATTAAAAAGTAAAATAAATGCACAGTATGCACGGTGATACTTGATGAACAACATTAATAACAAAAGGTTGCAGTGTTGCCATTAGGATACGAAAGATACATTTTTCGTATCTTTTGATGACTTCAGGTACCATGTATAATCCTGACATTTATCGTATCTTTTGAATCTGTACGCAAAATGTACAGAAATAAAATATTAAGCTTTCCGTCTCTGGCAAAGTTTTATTGGCATATCGTTATAATTTACAAGTCATTCTCCAAAAAAGACAATGTACAATTTTAATAGTAAATGACAGTTAATAAGAGAGTATAATGGATGGTTAAAAAAATTAAATATAAAATAAGAATGTTATGTTAATAAATATTAAACGTTAAACATGGATTTTCAATTTTTTTTTCAAAATGTATCTTTTTGGGAAAAAACGTATCTTTTTGGAAACTAAAATGTATCTTTCTCGAAATTTCACTGGCAACACTGAAAGGTTGTCCTCCAGAACCAATAAAATCTTACGTATGTATGTACATACATACATACATACATATATCATACATACCTAAATATGTACATACATTTATGCACATATTAAATTATACATGTGTGTGCATGCTCTGTACTCCAAATCGAACACTCTCCAATTTAAAATCAATAATAACGATCATGACTTCTTAATCTGATAATGATAATTATAAACCAGCTTTACACGTACAGCGAATTGAACACACACTCCTGTAAATTCGTTGGCAGACATGTTTCAAAGGGCCTTCTTTTATTAATTGAGTGAAAATCAATGTCATAATAAATCCACTCAATTTGGAGCATAAAGTTTCACTCAATAATTGTGCTTTTTTTGTCTGTTAGTGGCTGGAGCTGGGTTTAGTTGTCTCTTCTCCACATACATACAAAAAAAAAAGTTTTGTGTTTTCAGAATGTTTTTGCTGCCAATGCAAAAACATGGAATACTCTGTTTATGTACATACATACATATATACATACATATATAAATTGATAAACTGGTTTGGATTTATTTTATTTTTTTTTGACATATTATATATTTTATTTGTAATTTGCTTCTTTTGTTATTTTTTGCCTGAAACTGAAATTGTAATCTTGTATTGGCGGCTTGCCAACTTTTAATAAAAGTATGGCTGTATGTACTTATGTATGTAGATGTACAACTTAGCAAAAAATTAAAAAAAAACATTTGGTATTTATAAACAAAGGGAGAGTTTCATATTGTTAAAGAAGTTGTTTACCAATTTTTAGGTCCATTTTATTTTATAACCTACATATATTTTGTATATTTTGCTACCCCATTGTGCATCATTTTCATCAAACTAAGAAAAGTAATTATTATTAGGTCGGTTACAACCTACACCGGTTATAATGAATTATCGCCAATAACGATTAACTTAACCGATCCCAACAATTTTGCACACATATTTCAAAAATGATTATGGCTGTAAAGAACTTCAGTTATAGCGAACTTTCGATTGTAACGAGCTCTTTTTAAGGTACCCAATACAAAAACATTTGTAAATTTTTACGCTTATAATGAGCAAAACAAGGCCGCAATATGTACATATACACATATATACATACATACATATATATATATATATATATATATATATATATATATATATATATATATATATATATATATACATATATATATATATATATATATATATATATATATATATATATATATATATATAATTATATATGTTCCTTTCACTCCTAGAGGGAGCATAGAGAGTTAAAATTGTTATTTACCATTACATGATTAAGCGATTAAAATAATTGAAAATAATTTGATATTTATAAATAGATACCTTTCTTTATTGGAAGAATAAAGTACTTACTCCGATAATAACAAACTTCGTCTATAAAAAACAAAATTGCAATTTCCAAACGTTTTTCCAATCTTCGTTAACCTCATTCACAGCTGAATGCCATCTCTACACGCCCTATTTGAGTTTCGCTAAAAAATTGTTGCTTTTTAATCGGATTTAAATTTTACAAGTATAGTTTTGTGAAATGCAAGCTTGTGAAAATATAAGTAGTGGGATTTTAGGTCTCCGCACATATGGAAAGCAACATTATTTTATTAAACTATTATAGTCAGAGACCTTATTTTTCATAGATTGTGTATTGTTATAGATAAGTCCATGTGTCTACAAATTTTTTTTTTTTTTGCATTAGATGTGGGCACACCTCAAATGATCCTAACGACTCATGTGCGATGACACGTGATTGCGTACGTGTGAGCGTACATGAATATTATTATAAAATATTTTTTCTGGAGTGTGCGTGTCTTTGCTTAACGTTTACGTGGTTTTAAATTGAATAAAAAATTATGTTAAACAAATCGAAAGCTCTGAAATTTTTAATCAACTTCAATGGGAGAAATTGAAAAACAGTTTTGTTAAATTGACTCACGTGGCTGCATAATTTGGTACATGAGTTACTTCAACATAATGAAGGAATATATTTAATAAATTAAATTAATAAATTATTTTAAGAAAACATGTAGTTGCAAATATTGTCGAAAAGGTCCCTACTACCGTACAACAACGTTTTCCAACATTCATTAATTTTAGAAATCTAATGAATTTTTCTTATTCCTGCAATGAAATCTTATCAATAAGTTTTAATATGTTCTAGTTTTTTTTACCGTTTTCTTTGAATTAAATTTTAAAATTTATATAAAATAAACAAATATCCTGAATATGGTACTCGAAGATTACCAAAATATCGATACGTAAAAAAATAAATTAAAATTGATTAATTTTAATATGTTCGTAGAAAAAAACCAACATTTTGTTTAAACTGTATTTAATTAAACTGTTTCTTAATTAATACATATATAAATGTTTTACGAAAATATTTAAATTAAATTAATATTCTTGTAAGCAAAAGAATAGATTAATAAGGCTGCAGATAAGGAACCAATAAATTGTATAAAATATTGTATAAAAATTCTTTATAAAAGAGCTAATAAACTTTGAATTCATTTACAGTCTATTATTACTCTGTATTTAAATTAAGGCCTTGTTTTCGAACCAAAAAGCCTATTGTCTTCTAAATTCATAAAATTTTGTCAAGGATTATAAAAGACAATTATGCAAATCAAAAACATTTTGTTGCTTCGAAAACATATTTTTGTGTGTGTGTTATATTTTTAACATCTATAACACATAGTATTAGTATTAGAATTTACCTGATGGTTACATACATATACATATAAACATTTCTAAGTTTGTGTTTATTTTATATACATGCATATACGAGTATATTTCTATACCCTCTCCATTCTAATTAATATTTATGAATGAGTCAGACGTTTGTAATTTATGATGCTCAAAGTCTCGGCAAAGTAAATCTAAACCTCTTTTTTATCGTTAGTTTAATCAACCTGTTTCATTTTAAAATTTAAAATGTGTATCCAAGTATTTGGAAAAAAAAGTTTTAAAACAAACATATTGAAATAAATGTTGGTACTTGGATTGGAATTTTATACATTAAAGAAATAAAGGATTATGCAATTAGCGCAGGTAGATGTTGAAATAGAATAAAATAACATAATATCGTTCAGATGTTTGCCACAATTACATTTATTTTAAGGATATCGCTAAAGATGTACATACCCTCAGATCTTTCATGCAGAATGTACATCTGGGAATCCAGCGTGTGGCATGTAATGTCATCCTTTTGAAATCACATGTTTGGCTACTTTATTATTTTGGTAGTGTCTGTGGATTTTGTTGAATGTATATTGTTCATCCATAGATGTCGAATGGCCGTCTTAAATTATGAGGAAATGGGAGATCATTATTACTGAATTGCTGTTATTTTTATGGTTCAGCGTCTATTCGTAAAATGTTCACCAGGTGAAAATATATCCACAACAATTTGTATGCAAAAGCCAATCGATATCACTAATCAGCACTCCTTCGAAAACAACTTTTTTGAATCCTGAAGGAAGCCCTATAAAAACTCTGTAATAATAGCTTTCAAAATATTAATACCTTGCTTCACCAATCAGCACACCTTTAAAAGACGATGTAATATATTTTAATTTTTCTTTTTTCGAATTCATTATAATTAAATTTATACTAAACAAAGGAAAAAAGCACCACCAACAATCGGCTACTGGGTTGATAAAAATAAGAAAGGCTGTATATTTTAAATCTTAGAATTGCCCTAGAAATATTTTTCGTCCCAGGGTATCTTTTTTTCGCATGTGAGCCCTTGAATTTGATTTGACTTCAGAGCAGCAATACATACCATAAGCAATTACTGTCATAATCCTAGAAATAGCAGTTGCCCCCAAAACCCAAATAATCCAGGCCACCGCTTGAATTGACTAGAATTCATCTATAATCAGAACCATAGTACGGACCATAATTATCTACAACGGCTAAAAGGAGAATTTTATTAAAACTTGCAACGCAGCTTGTTCTACTTAGTTTTAACATCGGCCTTCCTTTACTGGCAAACCTTATATTTATATATTACGCCATGAATTGGTTGCAACCTGTACGTGTATAAAATGCCATATAAACATTTACCAGTAGATTGAACATAAATATTTGTTAACAAAGAAGTAAATTAGACACATAAATATTTGTGTAAAAAATTTAACCGGTTAACAGAAATTCAGCTAAAAAATGCACATTTTACTGCTGTTTGTTTCTATCAAAAGTGGTTTTCTGTTGGAAGAATCCATTGCCGTAATGCGGTTATCATTATCATACACGAAACAATAAATGTTTTAGACATTCACATAAAAACTACTCGTATTTGGCTGGGTTTCTCGATTTTATAGTATTCCCCTCCTTCGCTAAAAATATCGAAAGTATTTTAAAATCAAACACTATCTTTTTTCTAATATGTCTTTAAATCAGTTTAAACTTTTCGCACTAAGTATCTTTGCGAATAAAGTTTCTAAATACTTCTCAACATTCTTCAATTCAATCCGGTTTGTCTAGTTATTTGCCTTAATTACATATTTTTTTTTTTGTTATTCTTTTCTTGACACTTGTCAACAAAGACATAAAAATATTTCAAATGACATGCCAAGCAAAAACGATTTCTATTATTGCGCAAACAATGCTTTGATTTGTTAAAGAGACAAAATTCTTGTCATCAATTTGCCAAGCCAACTGCCTCAGGGGTTTGTTGCACAATATCTGTTGCATTGTTACATACAAAAATTAGATTTAAATAATTTCTAAACACTATGGGTGTTGCTTCCTTTGTGAATCTATAGAATGCACAATAGCACTTCAATATTAAAAGACAAATATGCACTTCAAAAAGGGTCAAGTAAATTATATTTACGAGTATTTAAACACAGCTAGAGAATAGTAAGTGGCATATATGTATGCTTTTTTAAAGAGCAATTCAACAAAAATAAATTTAAATTATCCAAGAAAAAAGTTCAAGTGGTAGAAAAAAAATTAGAATAATTAACACTGTAATAAACTTAAATAACAAAGCTTATAGGCTTTACAAGCTGAGCGAAACTTTAGCCTTAATCTATGAGTAGCTAATCGGCTGTTTTAATTGCCTAATTTCTTGTTGACGAAAGCTGTAATTAATACTAGTAGTAGTAGTAATCGTTATATGAAGACTTTCATTTGTATGTATGAGATATTTTGAGAAAAATATCGGTTAGTCTATTGATTTTATTTACGCATTTGATTCGCTATTTCTTTAAAATACTCGTAATAAGACAGACAGAGTGTTTATACTCTTTTCTTTTCTACAAAATCGAATATTCCCAGTGGAAAAGAAGTGCTAATATTTTCAAATGGTAATTAGCATTTTGTTTGTAAAGGATATTTCTGTTACCATTTAAGCTTTTAAACAAATCCTTTTTTCAATTTGCAATATTTGTTGAAGTTTATTTATTTCAATTTATTCGACCTTTTATATCAGTGTTTCAATAATATTTGTTGAGCTTGAGGTACAGATATATTTAATTACTATTTAATAAAATTTATTAAATCTTTCGTTACTCCTTTGTGTGGCATCATCAAGAGAAAACAAATTCTTAAACAATTCAATTAAAAATTAAAATATCTCATTTAAAAAAAAAATTGTCTTCATGAAAAAACAAAAAAAAATCGACGCATGAACGAACTAATTTCCGTTTCGTCCTTTATAGAGGAAATATCTACAATTCTAAACAACATTAAATGCATCTGCCTTAAAATTAATCCTCCGTTCCGTTGGTGCATTCATTGGCACTTTGTAACATTTCTAACGTTTTTATGTTTGTAAAAATTATCTGTACTTAATCTCAATATACTCTCGAAATCAGGACTGTGACTAACATCAATACAAACAGATGCCACTGCTGTATAGTGTGACAATATATTGTTCTTAATTTTTTGATCTGGTATGTTACTCGGTATCCTAGTTTTAAGTTTATTTTTGTTGCACCTACATAAACTTTATTTACATCTTTCATTATTATTTCCTTCACAAGGTATTTTATAAATTAAATTACACATGTCTGCTTTCTGTGTTCCATCCTTGGTCTTGCTGTGTGCCAGTCTGCCAGTCTGTATTCTGTTCTTATATTTCAGGTGCATAAGTTAATGTTATATACATTTTTGGTTCGATTTATTTATTTGCACAACACGAAACCCTAATTAGAATCTTTTAAATACTCGTACTACAGAAAAAAAGTGTTACAATAATTAAATAAAATAAATATATACTCGTATGCACATATTAGCATATTGAACTTAAATATCTTGCTGCACTCTATAAATTTATGACTTTCCATTAAGTGCTTAATTAAATTACTTGGCCTTTTGTACCGCCTCATCTTTTGTGATTATCCATGATGTCACAACGTTCACAGCCAACCAACTAACCAACAACAAACAAAGTTACGATTTTTATCACAATAAAAGAAACTAAAAGTCGATTTAAATTTAAATTTTTTTACTCTTAAACAAAAATTTGCACCAAAAATGAAATTTAATATTTAAATTCTTTTAGTTTTTTATGCAAAATTTTAAATCACTTCTCTTAATGGACGAAACAAAAATAAAGTTGCTTACAAAGCGAAATTTTATTTTTAATAAAACCCTTCCTTTAATACAAAAACACATATACATATACAACATTTGCATCTACATATATTTACGTTTGCACACATACTCGTACATCCATTCATGTTCGTCTGCCTGCAGTGATATTCTTGTTGATTTCATAGCCCTCGTAATATTTTATACCCTTTTGCCCCTTCCTCCACCCGTCTGCAGCTCATTGTTATGCACATTTAATATTATTTGAGAATAAGTCTGTCCAAATAACTCCAAATGCCTTGCTTCTTTTTCCATGTGGCGAAATTTCTCCAAGCAAATGACAGTTATCGAAAGTGGCATTTGAATGTAAATTTCGTGTTAGACGTTGTTTTCTCTAACAGTCGGCTGAAGTATTGAAAATATGGTTGGCGCTAATGTAACTGTTAAATGATTAAACATTTTGGTTTGAGTAATAATATTGCCGTCATGTTGTAAGGGGTCGACTAAAACTGTTTGTGCAACTTTACAAGTAACTTTTGCTAATGTCAATGTTTGAAAATAAAATCAGAAACATTTTTACACAAGCAGATTCTAGCCTGTACACTTTCATAGCCCGTAGCTACCGGTGGATGTTTCCAGCTGATACCATGATTAAGAGGCCGTAAAAAAAGGCTCGTATAGAAGTGGATGGTGACAGCAAGATAGCCAAATCTATTAACTCACCGAAGCATCAATGCAACATAGAATGTATTTCACTGCCTCATCGTCACTCCAGTGGAATGTTTTCTAATGAAATCAGGAAATTGATCCCGAAACACGGTCTTTTTCAAGAGCAATACGTTCTTCATTAAGAGTGTTCCTTCCCTTTAATGCTTGGCATTAAAAGCTCAAAAATCATTTATTCATCTATATTGTTTCGACATGGAAAGGTTCAGGTCGAATACCCAGTAACACTACCCCCTCCATCATCTTTCCCATAACTAACTTTCCTAGCTCCAACACAATGCATTGAATTATTAGGGATATACCCTAAGTATTGGTCCTATATAAAAAATTTCTGAAATAACATAAACCTTAACATTGGCGAAACTTAATGCTATAAAAAATATATAACTCACGCAGTGCTCTAAAACTATACAACACTTGTGTACGATATATGGGAGGCTTCTGTCGCCCTTTCTTTTATACCCTTGTGAATAATTTTATTGCTAGCACTAATAATGGGCGGTATCGATGCTGTGGGCATGGTTTGCAATTTTATTTAAATTGATTTCATTACCATCTGCACAACGACTTAATCAAACAAAAAACTAGTAAAATAAATACATGACTAAATACAAGGCATTACTTTTGATTGTATTCATTCGCAATTTTTTTGTATTCTCTTTAACGAAAACATTTACTTTTTGCTTACGAAATACAAAACTTCATGAAAAGATTGCAGAAAACTAAAATAAACACTCTATTAGTAGAAAAAAAGAAACAAAGGAAAAATATAATCATAACAATTTGCTTAAATTGCAGTTTTTCTAATGAAGTTAGACTCCATTAGATACGACATTTAAAACTCCCACACACGTTCTATTAAAAACAAGCTGATAATTGGAAAATCGTGCGTGAATTTTTAAATCAGAGGCATTCCTCTGAAAGGTTTCTAAAAGGGGTGCGTCTCTCGACCATGTTGTTATGACGGCGATAATAAAACTATCATCAAAATAAATAAACGTCATTTTACGGAATACGCAGTACGTCTTGAAAATCAATATTCCAAGACCCCTGTGCGATGGTGCGCCGCAGCTCATGAGTCTTTCACTCTAGTCACTACCGGTGATTTTATCGGCTTGTATTGGTTCGAAATCAGCCGGAGTGTATGTTCGCAGAAAAGCTAAAGATAAAAATAAACTAAAACGCAAAATATTTGTAGTTGGAGCCATCTCCTACGAAACAAAATCCAGCGCGCACTGATGAAAATTTTATCTCTGCTTATTTCCACATTTGTCCTAATTTAGCAGGACTAGTGCGATAAACGCATGTAGCAGGCAGGATTTCCTAAAAGCATAGAAATCCCGAAGTGGTCGAAAACATCTTTGACATTCTAAGGAAGTGTGTTGAAAGGAAGCCTAGAAAGGCTATTCCTATTCGTAAAGAAAAACACGAACTTTCGACTTGCCCGTTTTTTGGTTTCAGCAGAAAGGATCTGCACTCAAAACAAAAAATTAAGTCATCCGCACTTAAATCAACCCAAACCGGTGTCAAAGCTACAGTAAGTGATTTTCTTAAATCAAATATGGAACGCTTGACTCATGATCGAATTCGTGATTGTTTTTTAAGAAAATCAAAAAACTAGATTCAAGAGAAATGTACTTCATTTATGGCAGAAATGGCCTTAATATGGATTTTTGGCTTATAATCCAAGCGATACCATGTAGGATGATGTTTTCTATTTCCATCTAGAACCTGAAACAATTTCTAGTGCTTAAATTGTTATATGTCAATATTTTATGACAAAGTTTTTATGTTTGATATCGACCTTAATTCCAGGAATCCCATTTGCCGCATGTTTATAAATAAAAGCCTCTACTACTACCACAACTACAATTACATTTAAAATATCGACAACACAAGGACAATACACACATAGAAGAACTGAGACTTTTCGTACTTGATTTAAGAATTTTAGGGTACATGTGACGCTAGTCGTACTTAAGTTTTTAAGAACGATTTTTATTAAAAGTAAGAAGAAAAAACTTACATTCAAAACGATTTTTTTCTTTCTGTGTGTACGTGTCGCAGTGGACATTCATTCTGTATGAGTTATTTCTATATGCGTTTTCCTTGTGCGATTTTAAAGTAAATCTCTCCGAAATTCTAGAGCTACAGCAATACACCACAATCGCCCCATGTACTTAAAGTCAACATAACGTCAGAGTGATTAAGAGTTAAACTGCTCGGCTACACGCCACCAGTTGTATATATGCTATACTACATACATATCGCTCCTTTAATGCAATATAACGACGTATCATATCTGAAGCTAAACCGAAGTTATAACCAATATTGTCGATATGGCCCTTAAATTGGGCTGTTATTAAACGCAACATATGAGTAGATGCGAGTATGTCAAAAATTAAACATTTTTAAATTGCCCAAGATAAAATGTTTATCTATATCCTTTTTATATTTACCAAAGAAGAACAAAATCAAAAAGGTTCGATGTAGAAGCAAAAACTTTAGAAGTTGATGTTTTCTTTAGATACCTCTATGCTGCATTGAAGGGGCAACTCCAGATTTTAAATAAAAAGTAAAAGAATTTCGGTGATACCTCTCACACACAGTTTGATTTATTCCATTTCAGGAGCTATCCGCCCCTATTGGCATCTCATTTTTATTACCTAAGAACAATCAGTTGTTGCAATAGTGAGACACTATTTCAGTGAACAATTTCAATAGTTGCACATGTACGTACGTCTACGTATTATAATTCCATCCGAGTTTTGGTTCATTTCTTAATGGTTTCAGTATATTTCAGGTTACGCCTAAGCAGCAACGTAATTTAAGAGACAATTCTTTTTTTATTTTTTTTGAACAATTATGCAATTTGACGAAAAATTATCTATATATTTAAATAATAGAATAGACACACAGATTTTTATTTACTCTAACAAACAAATAAAAATGTATAAAATTATTGAAACATGTAATTTGAACTGTCAGTAAGTGAGTCATGGAGAAAACGTTGAAAAAACTTCTTTGAATACAAACAATTGCTGGGAGTGAGGCACGTATGTATGTACTTGGTACACAAAATTGTTGTCTAAAGCAATTTATCGTTTCTTTTTTCATTTTTATAATTAATATTTGACAATTTAAAGAATTTTGTTCAAATGTTTGTTAGAAAATTGCTTTAATATTAAATAAAGTTGTTTACCATAGAACATCTTTTTATCCTTTTTTTAAATAAATTAGGGTGTCGTTAGATAAATAGTTTAATTTAAGTTTGCCTCCAATATTTATTTTTATTCATTTCATTTTCCTTCTTCATTTTCCTTCTTCATTTTTTTTTTTTTGTTGCAAGATTTTCATAGAGATCCCATTGCTTGTGTCAATGTTTTTTTATGGTTCTTAATAACATACACATACTTACTTTTAATGGTGCAAGATAAAAGTTTTGCTGTTGTCAGCCCTCAATATGGATACGTGTTGCAAGCAATTGTAGCGTGTCAATTGGTTGTTTGGTAAAGCAAGTAGAAAAACATGTAAAAATCATGTAAATAGCTTCAGTTACATGCACCAATCCAAGAATATTGAAAATAAATGGTAATTTGACCAGACTTATTTAAAGTTTAATTTGCTAAATTTAATTCACTTTTTTAAGCAATTTTAACACGGAATTATTAAAACGTTCAGCAAGAGTTTTTACTTAAAATTTTTGGACGTTTTATATTTTCCAAGTAAAATTTAAACAAGTTAGAACCCTAGACACAAAGCTTCCGTTGCAACAAATGTCTGTTAGTATGAGAACAAGGCTTAATATCTTTAAAAAGGAATTTGTAATATTTTTCAATAATGAAATTGACTACACATGTATGTATGTGTATATATTTTTTTAGGAAAAGAACTACTGTGGATAGATGAAGGTTATTGTGTTTCCTACATAGACTGATAGCTAGTGTACGATAATAGTAGTCCGAAGGTCGCAGGTTCGATCCCTGTCTAATAACCTGGGTGTTTCTGCAGACAAGTAGCTCTGCAATTTGTTTTTGTTAACTTTGTTAAATAAAAAATAATAATAATAAAGTGAATAGATTTTTGTCATTTTTCAAATTGTTGGAAGACTTTTCCAAGATGAGCACATTTTTCTGAAAAAAGTAGAAATGCCAAGTGGCCCTTTATTATTATTCACTAATATTCAAATTTGAAATTTATAACCCTAAGCAGAAACCTTCGTGTTTGACAGAGCTCTATTGCAACGCTAATATGGTTCTGTTGGACTAAATCTTTGGTCTCGTAAATTCACAAAGTTTGGGAAGTTTGACAGTTTGTCTACCGAAAATTCGCACAGCAGGACCCTTGATAAATTACAGAAACGATTTCTTTTCGATTGTGGATTACTTTCCCAATTACTGTGCAATTTTGATTTATTTAAATAATCGATTATTATATGTATGTACATATATGCACATATTTCTTTTATTTATTTTTAAATTTTTGTCCTCTTCTATTTGCCAAAACATTTTAATATACTAATATTCCAGTTCAATTCACAACATGCAGTTTGAAATGTGTCAAAGAGTGAAATGTAATTGACATTTTTATGTTCTGGTTTTATTATTAATTTTACTTTTCGCAAAAAACACAATGGACGTAGCACTACCCGCAAAAAAATTTCAAACTAAAGTCAATACGTTTATCTGTGCAACGCAAAAGCAATCAAGTCGTTATCTTGAAAACTAAGCAAACTAGGACCAAAAAGGTAATCAGTTTTACTACTGCCCATTTCCGGTCACATTTTAATAGAACTGGTTACCTTTTTGGTCATAACTTGCTTAGTTTTCAAGATATCGATTTGATTTCTTTCGCGTTGGATAGATAAACGTCTTTGCTTTAATTCAAATTTTTTTTTTGCGGGTATTGCAACGCCCATTGTGTTTTTTGCGAAAATAAAAAATGGGTTTCCTGGAAAAGCAGTAGAACTGGTTACCTTTTTGGTCATAACTTGCTTAGTTTTCAAGATATCGACTTGATTTCTTTTCCGTTTGACAGATAAACGTATTGGGTTTAATTCGAATTTATTTTTTGCGGGTAGTGCGAAAAAAAAATTTTTCCTCAAAAAATATGATGACCTAACCCCTTTGTTTTTTTTTTTTTTTTTTTTTGAAAAAATGAAAAATTTTTTTTCTTATTTTCTTAATTCGAATAAAAGCCAATACGTTTATCTATCCAACGCAAAAGAAATCAAGTCGATATCTTGAAAACTAAGCAAACTAGGACCAAAAAGGTAATCAGTTTTACTACTGCCTATTTCCGATCACTTTTTAGTAGAACTGGTTACCTTTTTGGTCATAACTTGCTTAGTTTTCAAGATATCGACTTGATTTCTTTTGATTTGGATAGATAAACGTCTTTGCTTTAATTCAAATTTTTTTTTTGCGGGTATTGCAACGCCCATTGTGTTTTTTGCGAAAATAAAAAATGGGTTTCCTGGAAAAGCAGTAGAACTGGTTACCTTTTTGGTCATAACTTGCTTAGTTTTCAAGATATCGACTTGATTTCTTTTCCGTTTGACAGATAAACGTATTGGGTTTAATTCGAATTTATTTTTTGCGGGTAGTGCGAAAAAAAAATTTTTCCTCAAAAAATATGATGACCTAACCCCTTTGTTTTTTTTTTTTTTTTTTTTTGAAAAAATGAAAAATTTTTTTTCTTATTTTCTTAATTCGAATAAAAGCCAATACGTTTATCTATCCAACGCAAAAGAAATCAAGTCGATATCTTGAAAACTAAGCAAACTAGGACCAAAAAGGTAATCAGTTTTACTACTGCCTATTTCCGATCACTTTTTAGTAGAACTGGTTACCTTTTTGGTCATAACTTGCTTAGTTTTCAAGATATCGACTTGATTTCTTTTGATTTGGATAGATAAACGTATTGGCTTTCATTCGAATTAAGAAAACCCATTTTGTGTAATGTAAAGGAATCAGTTTTAATAAATGAATATTTCATTTATTATATCAAAAATATGTTTTACGTAAAAGAATTACTTCAAGCATGAAATTTGGAAAATAATACCACATGTGACATGTTCTTATTCGAAAAATTTTGTATAAAAAACTATGAACTTTAAAACCCTGGTTCGTAATCTTAGACGTATTTTGTTTGAATTTTCCCTGCGTAGAAACACCCCTTCGTAATACGATCATATGTGCCCTATGCACTCACTAGCTGTCTTTGCTGCTGAACCAATTGAGCGTTTTAGCATACAATTTTGTACTTTCAAACTATTTAGTTTTGTAAAACACTTTTTCAAACACAGTTTGAGTTTGCTAGTTTGGCAGTTGGCAACCGCATTGCCTGCCTGCTTACCAGCTTGTCTCCATCCCTGGCTGATTCAGTTGTAAATTGTGAATGGCAAAATTCGTGTTCAGAAAGCGTGCCTCCTTCTATTTGTTTAAACATTTTTCATAATGAATTTTGTGTGTGTTTTCGTTTTGTGCTTCTGTTTTTAATTCAAATTTTAAATTCAAACAGGCTACAGAAATATAATGCAATAAAAGTAATTATAAACGTTAATAAAAATTACATGCATGTGTGTAATTGTGATCTTGCATCAGGTATTTACCAATATATTAAAAGTGCATTCGATTGGAGGCTCTTATTTAAATGCTTTAAAATTGCATATGCAATAAATTTCACTTATTATTATTCTTGTATTTACCTTCTTGTCTGATAAAGATTTTAGGTTTTTAAAAATTTAATTTTTATAGAATCTTTTTTTGCCATCACAATGAATTACTGATTGAGTTAATAATGTAAAGAAAAAATTACATTCTGATCGAACGCCGTGAGCAGCTGCTCCTTGAGTTCCATTTGAAATAAATTGTTACTATTCCTTTGCGGTACACAGTTTAATGATTAGAGAGCTTTATCAAATTTTATTTCACACTGATAACTCGGAAAAATAAATAAATAACCGCTTATAACAAAAAAAATTGATACCAAGAGTTCAGTACAATAATATGGACATAACGAATTTTCGCTTAGAATGAACTTCTTCCAAAACAAAAATGTTTTTAAGTTCTTACGTTTATAACGAACAGGAAAAAATCGATAAAATTTTACAAAAAGATGAAAAAATAGAAAACAAATTGTATATTGTAATAAGTAAATGTAATTTATTACAGTGTTGCTCACTTTTATATATTAAAAAATATATCACTCCATTTATCACGTTTAGGGACTTGAGGTATCCCCAAAAACAATAATTTATTGGAAATAGATCAAAGGCACTATCTTGATACTAATTAACAGGATTATTATGTTTCTTTAAGTAAATTAATTGATAAATTTATAAACTCTATTACAATTCGCAAACGTTGTTACGGCGTCAATGAATGGAGAATTTTACAAATCGATACTCACAGCCTGGGTTTCGACGTAGACTAGTTGGTAGTGTGTAGACTAGTAGTTAGAGGGTGGCTGACTCGATTCTTGTTTGAGACTGGGTATTTCAGTTTTGTGTTTTCTTTACTCTTCTGTTTTCAATTTTCCATTCTCTGTCTATCACAGGTTTCATAAAAGGACGAAATCGTTGACCCATATGAGCGAAAGAAAGCTGCCTGCTGAACCTAATCTTACCTACCCCTAAGCTACTTAGTTTGGTTTGGAAATATCATATAGGCGAAAATACTTACACCAGACCGAAGGCCGGTTATGGAGAAAAACTTTTTTAAGCGTATAACTAGTTGACTGATGAAAATGTATCATGCAACAATTTACATATGTATATTAAAAAATTTTATATGAATGAGCCGATGTATTTTAATAAAAGCTTAAGTTGATAAAACTATTGCGCTCTACCGGGAACGTGATTAAATTTCCCCTCCATTGATATGCCACACATTTTCTTTTCGCCTTAAACGAACGCTATTGCATTTTAACATATTGGTCATAATTAGCATCTGCATTACCTATTTTGAAGTTGAATGGATTAGTCATTTTTTCGCTCGTGAAACATATCAAACAGCTATTTTTTTCTAATTATAATAACCCCTCTTGAACGTGTTCAATGCACTCTTCATCAAATCAGACTATTTTGATTACAACTTAAAAACGAATTTATCGTGAAAAGCGGATTTTCATAATGAAACCAAATGATTCTTAGAACTTTTAAGTCTTTTCATTACTAAAATGTCATACAATACATAATCTAACTAAACACTCGCTTTTTACCTGTCAAAATAATCATTATAGCCTGACAGTGAATCATTCTCTATTATAAAAATTTAAGGAACAATACATTTTGAACGATTTTCATTACATAATACAATTATTTACTAACGTGAACCCAGAAAAGATTTCCATCCAGCACAATTAATTTATTTTCATCTTTCGGTCCATTTTTCTGGGGACTGTATTCATAAAAAAAATTTTCGATTTATAAAAGGTTTAATAAACAAGTTTCAAAATGTGGTCAGTAAACCTTTTATGAAATAAAAATATTTAGGCTCGTACCTATTGCCTTACGTATACTTAAGTACTACATGTATACATACTTTAATATTTACATATGTATTTATGCACATACGTACACTCAAAGAAAACTCAGGTCATTTGTATATAAATCAAATCATAGGGGTGTTACAGGTGCGTTAAGTATGGAAAGGAGTAAGGAAGACGACTGTTGCACTTCACTCTTGGAAAGGTCTGTGGGAAAGAGTTGGAGTTTGACTTAAAAAACTATCCATTCCAATCTCTTATATTATCCATTCCAATATCTGATGGCCATTCCAATATCATGATATATTGAGAGACTTGCTTCAATATATACAAAGAGTACTCTTCGTACTACTTCTACGAATGCTTTGCAAATCCTTTTACAACTTCTATGTATTACTGGACTTTAATGGTAATTACTCTGCGTTGTGCATCGGAGTAAAGTATCCTATTAAGAAGAAGTGGCGTGAACAGATGCCTCCAACGATTCGGTTTGTACTCAGGCTATTTGAAACTCCTGATTTCACATTTAAAACGACTTTCGGATGAATTAGGAGTCCTGCATACGAATACTATATCGATCACCGCCGTTAGTATCTACTTTAATAGTCGTACTGCCCTAAAGGCCTTAGAATCCCGCTTCCGCAAACGAAACAACCCTTGACTGCCGATCGCCTCTCAGTGTGCTGGCTTAGCAGTTTGATATTAGGATCATTAGGACGGTCATCTGGTAGAACGCTAAGACTGGTGAGCTAGCAAAACAGGTTCCAATGGAATAAGATTGCGTGGTTTTGGAATTTCTCTCTTGCAAACTCAGAATTAGATGTACAACTAATCACAAGAAATGACTGCAGAACACCATGCAGTTGTGGTTTTGCCTTAGCATAGAGGGCACAATCTCTTTACTATCTAAGAATAGGAAAAAAATATCAGTATTGGTGTTTATAACAACCAGAAAATGTCTCACTGCCAGGTATTTACAATGACTTCTGCCCCAGCTACCACGAAATACATAAGTATATACATAAATGAAAAAGAGCGTATGGCCTAGCAAGCAGACGTATGGTCACAATGAGTGCTCTAGACTCGTACAGTGAGATACACACTAAGCTTTTGTTGATTCGAAGGTAGGGACTCCGCTTAAACAGGATTTCCCTGATATCACAATGGATCAATAAGTCTAATTAAGTCCAATAGAAATTTAAAGAAAAACTTAAATTTAGAATGCGTTTTTTCTCTCTGTGTACATATTATTATAATTTTTCAACTTGAAAATTTCAATATTAATAGATACGTATGGTTATATATGTATGTATACATACTTATATACATAGTATAGTATGTATGTACGTAGCACCCAAATGCATAAGAACTATCCTTAAAAGAACCCTAAAGTCGTTAAATTTCAATTAATTTCTTAGCCACCATTATGATCGCTGTGTACTCCAGCAGAGCCACACTATCGCTTAACTGCCCGTCTGCCTGCATGGCGAGTAGCTATTGCACACATAAATTTTTTCTCCAGATAATCTCAGCACGCATAGGAACTTACATACATACATACATGCAACTCAAACATTAAAACATTTCAAATGCCCTTTTCAATACTGTACTGATTTATTGAAATTTTAGTTATCACCAGCAACAACAACAAAAAAGTGTTTTTAAAAGAGTCAAATCCCGGAGATTAAAATGATTTGAAATGGTTTTTAACTTCATGTTTTTGTAATAAAAGAGCATTTAGTTTCGCTTACCCTTGAAAACCCAAAAACAAAGAGAAGGCTAAAGTGGAAAAAGTCCAGGTAGTAGAGAAAAATAAAAACGAAAAAAGTGTATGGATAAACTCGTCCACATGTATTCACAAGAAAGGAGAGCATGCTGCAACATGTTTTGATTTTTTAAATTTATTCTTGATATTGAAAGACATGAGTTGGAAATTGTGAAATTCATGATGAAATCAATGCTTAAAGAAATGCATGAGACGTGAATCACTATTATACGCATTAAAATGTGTCTAAAGAATATAAATGAGATGGAATTAGGGTTCGTTTCTTTTTATCAGTTGGGGGACCTACAGAAATTCGTATTTATTGTAAAGAAATCTAAAGATATTGTGTGCTTATACATACTTACTTATGTACATACTTACATAGTAAATATACATACATATGTATGTATGTACATATGTACATACATATAAGTTTGTATAAATGTATGTACAAATATAGGTATGTACATTTATATGTACATAGATAAAATAAAAATATTTTTAATAGCAATTTAATATATGCCTATTAGTTCTAATTTCTACATAAGTATATCTATGTAAGTACATACTTATGTATGTGTGTGTAAAAATTATTTACATATGCATGTACATATGTCCATACGTACATACATACATACATACGTATGTACGTGCATATGTACATAAGTATGTATGTATATAACTAGATATATTTCTATATATGTACATATGTATGTATGTACATACATACTTACATATGTACATATGTAAGTATCTATCTATTAATTTTAATCTTTGTTAGGACAGTCTATATGTAGATATTTTTAAGTACTTCCATACATCATAAATTACTATTGACTTTACGTTTAATATATGTATGTATGTATGTACATATGTAGATACTTACATACTTGTGTAAGTATGTACATACTTACATACATACTTATGTACATATGTATGTACTTATGCAGGGACTCGTGTATACTTACATATGTATGTACATATTTATGTATGTATGTACTTATGTAGATAAATCAAAACTGATTGGAATCTATTAAAACTTCCTTTGTTTTTGTATTATATTTCCTCAATGAATTACTAACAAATTTTATTCGACAAATTGAAAAATTTTAATGACACCAGCACTTCAAGTATGAATTTCACAATCATAAATCAATTGTTTTAACATGCACTGCAAGGAGAACAACAATAAATCAGGAGAGAAATAAACTACTCTTTCGAGTTCTCATAAATACTCTCTTAAAATAGGACTTATTCCTACTTACATATGAATGTACGTATGTATGCACTCCAGGATCAATGATTTTTTTATACTAATACGAATAATATTTTAGAGGTCTTTGAGTATAAAATGATGAAATTGCATTTTACTGCGTCATAAAGAAAAATTATTTTAAAAGTCGAATACCAATTCGCTTAAAGTGAAGTGTGATACTGTTGAAACTTTAAAAATGCTTTGAACTTGCTGCTTTTCGAAGATCTTGGATTTTGGATTTGAATGTTCGATTCTCATCAAAGGCTTGGTGTCTGCTTCACCATTACAGGAAATAGTGTATTTTGCTTATAAAAACTAAATATTTTTACAAAAATATTTTTGAACAATATTAAAATTCGTCAAAATTCAAAACAATTTGAAAGTGATAATATAAGTATGTACTTATGTACTTATTTGTATTTAAATTGTCATCGGGAGATTGCCGATTTTTTTTAAGAAAACTTTTATAATCCTGGATATAAGTATGTATGTATGTATGTTTGGCCTCGTTATATTGCTGTATCTTTCTATCGAACATGTCGAAAGATTATTAATGGATGCGCCCTATATATAATAAAGTGAGTGTATAAAAAAGTTAATCACTATTAAGATAAATCACGCTGAGGAGCTACCCAGAAAAAAAAATCAAATTTCATTAAAAAGATTTTTGCTATGAACTTGTAATCAAGATTTTATCGGAATTGTATTTCGAAATTTTCGAACTTTCCAGATATTGTGATCATATATCACTCTCTTCAATGTTATATTCTAGATTTTACAAATTGCTTTCTAGTTAAGGACAAATTCATTTCATCATTTGAATGAAAGTTCTTGAAATGCAATATGAAATTTAGTGATAAATGTATCGTCTCGTAATAGAGATTTAATAATTGATCCATTGGAAGAGATTTGTAAAACTATAGACATTTTTTAATCGCGAAATGTTACAGAAAGAAAAGAGAAATGGAAAGGCATATACAGAGTGTCTAAAAGTAATGTCATAATTTGAATTGTGTGCCAGTTTAGCATTTAACATTTATGAGAATTAGTTCTCAATAAACCATTAAATGGTACACACCTCAAGAGTAAACCTTTTATGAAAATAGAGATCTTTTTTTGTTTCATTTATAACAAAATGGCAGCCAATTCAAATTATGACATTACTTTTGCGCCATCTGTTATTTGAATTTCGTTTTGCGATTTATCACATACATTGATAAAGAAGGATTTAATTTGAAATAATAGCCTTTGTTTCTTAACAAACTTTGCTTTAAAATACATTTTTAACCTTTTTCTAAGCTAAACACAGATTGTGGAAAGGCCTAGATCTATTAAAAGCAGCTTAGTTTGGATAGATCGAGCTCAAGCATTGGAGAATTTTCTCAAATCAACATAACCAATACCAAATTTATTTAATTGTAATTAATAAAATGTCTAAATCTTTCGACTAGACAAAATTTAGCCCTATAGGAATATGATAATGAAATCGCTAGATGTAGCCTAAAAGCGTGTAAACTGGCAACCTAGATAAAAATGTAAACAAAATTCACTTTTGATCTTGTTGGCCTCTCGAAATTTATCCTCTTTTTCTATAAGAGTAATATTTTTCAAATCTCTTCAAACCATTTACGAAAATGTTGTTAAAGAGAACAACATTTTCGTATACTCCTATGTATGCATTTCATAGATAATTTTTTTAAATGCGTAACTAACGACCACATGTAAGCACAGAAATGTGTATAATGAAAATCGTAAAAGAACATTACAAATGGTTTTTATAATGTTGAAAAAGAACCCCTCAATGCTTTATAATGGTAAAACTCCCTGCTTAAACTACCTTAGAAATACATAAGTAGTTTTTGTTTAATATCGTATCAGAAAACCTCATCATGAACAAAACCCATTGTGTACTCATGCATTCATTAGTTGATCATTCTAGTTTTATTCCTACATTTGCTGCTACACATACACATATTTACATACATATGTATGTATGTATGTGTGTATGTATGTATGTAAGTATATAACTTGTGGATATTTATCTTATGGATAGTTTTCTTCCGTGTGTGCATTTGGTTTGTTTACATTCTGCGATACTCGTTTTGTGCTGTTTGTCTACTGCAATACCAAAAAGGAAAAACAAAATGTGTCTATTATTTGGCTTTTATTGTAATTTCTGTTTTGCTCTTAAAATTCGTTAGTGAGAGTCTTAATGGAAAAGTATCTGTGTGAATACAACAAGGTTTGTATATGTGTGTGTGTGAATATTTGTTTATGTAGTGTTTTTTTTACTCTCCCTATTCTTGTGGGTTCAAATGACTACACAAGCCATATAACAAATTAGTAAGCGAACGTGTTTCAAAACGTTAAGAAATCCAAACTAAAATAAACGGCTGCAAAGTGAACGAATAGTGTTGAAGTAACGCATCATTGCTGAAGTTTTTTTTAAGAAAGAATAAAAGAAAACAAACGGCAATTCGAAATATACATATAATAATTATAATGATTTGAAATTAAAAAAAAAAATACCAAAGAAAAATAACAAATAAATGTAAAGCTATGATTTTTTAGTTACGCCAGCGCCAGTTGCAACTTCAGCAAAAAATATAAAGATGAACAAACTGATTAAACAGCTTGTTTTACTTTGCTTTTAAAAAGTAATCATTAAAATATAAAAATGTATTACGAATTTGAAGAAAAAAATATATATAATAATTATTCCACAAAGATTTAGTTCTTCTGGAGCATTAAAAAACAAATAAAAATATAACAACGTTCGACAAATCTAGTATCATTTTAACTGATAATTAAATTAAAATTAAAAGTAATTATATACTTAAATGGGTGGATTCAGAATAGTTAATGCCATGGGCTTATACCCATGTACTTAGAGATGTAAATAATTTTCACAAAAATATCTCATTATTATCCATTATTATTTATTTTTAGCCGACTTCAGAAAAGGAGACGGTTATATATTTTTAGATGTACAACAATTATTTCGTCTTTTTTGGACAGATTTCGAAACTTCTTTTTTATATGAAATGATATGCACACATTTCAGCCGATCCCCCTTATAGTGTTTGGCAATTTTTGACTCTAAATTCGTAATTCTATACCAATTTAAAGATATCGAGCAAGATTTTTTGTTCAATCTAGAACAAAATGTCAAAGTCGTAGGCGAAATTCGCCAAACAAAATATGGTTCAATATGTTATAGAACAAAGGGAGAAAGGTACCTGTCATACAAAGTAAAATTTAACAATCCTTTATGTTGCTGTTGACTGACTTTCGTAGACTAGTAGGTAGTGTGCTAGACTCGTAGTGCGAAGGTCCCAGGTTCGAATCCTGCCGCAGAACTCTGGCAGTTTGTGTCTGATAATTAGAAGGGAGCGCACAACAAGCCTTCACTGGCTTAAGTGTATGTCATATGACATGGGCTATAACACCCCTCCAATCAACCTAACCTAACCTAACCTATGTTGCTGTTCAAAATGGCGGTAGTTTACTATGCAGTCTCAAGAAAAACTAACTGAATAGGAGCAAGGGGAGTGGTACGTCTCATATAAATTAATAGATAATTATAGTATATTTGGCCCACTATAACAGTGAGAGAGTTTAAAGTTGGTATGCTCTAAAGCTGGTCGCGTTTTGAACCATATGTGAAAGCAGGGGAAGGGCACCTCCCATACAGACTTCAAAAAATAATCTTTTAAAATAAAATCTTTTCAACAAAAAACTCAACCGGCTTGAAATATAGCTTCTAAAAAGTTCGAAATAATACCTACAGAGATCGAGAAAGTTGCAATTCATAGTTTTAGTCATCTCGCCACTAGTTTCAAAGATCTCAGTAGGTAACGCACATAATATTATATTTGCATCCAACCTTTTAGATGCTGTATTAACTATTTAGAATTTTTTAACGTTAATGGGAATTTTACATTTTATCTATGTTGAGCATTTGTTAATATAGTCAAAACGTTAACAATGTTTTCTTTTATAAAATTTTCATTGCAAATGTAGTGTGTTTGATTGACTTTCTTGTTCAGTTCAAAAATCGTTTTTATTAGGAGCAAACAAAAACTGTGCTCACAAACTAATTCAATTGCTTTTTCGTAAAAAATAGATTTTTACTTTTATAAATTTTTTATTTAACAAAAGTAAAACAAAAATCGACTTAATGCAAATGCTTTCAACTAGTGAAACATACATGTAAAAACCGATTTTATTTTTCTGTTAATAAAAAAAACTTATTAAAAAAATAACTAGAAAAAATTATTGTTTGTTGTTGGCTTAGCTGAGTATATGCCTGCATTTCATTGGGGCTAACCAAATCATCGGTATACTCTTTAGCTAAATCATATTTAAAAAGCATTAAAAAATTCTTTAAATATTCAAGTCAATTTTAATTTTTACAAGTCGATAATTCTATGACAAAAAAGCACGAATTTTCGCAGAGTCTTACATTTGTTTGTTTGGTTTTTATTAACTTGCGCACAATATGTTTCGCTCTGCGATCACTGCGAGAATAAATTATAAAATTCAATAATCTTGTGTGAAATGTTCACAAACGTTACAACCTTCTTCATACAAACAACATGACAAAAAATTAAAATGCTTAGATCTTTTGTACAACCAAGGCACAACTTCTCATTGAAAAACATGGAAGTTGTTCTTAAGGACTGACATTTCAAACAATCCGTTTATGCATACTTTCGACTTTATAGGATCCAACTGACAAAATTTTGGTTTAAAATAAAAATTACTTCTACAAGTTTGTGAAAATCGATTTGAAAATACTCTATTTTTTTATTAAATGAAATACAATTTTTTTTTAAATAATAAAATTACCTTCACATAAAAAAATGTGACTACGGGTGAATTTATACGCCTTACAGATGGAAGCTTATCCCAATTTAATTTAAAATTAGTTTCTATGCAAAAAAAAATCAACATAATGTTGATAACTACCAAATCGTTAAATAGGAGTCGAAAAGTAGGACATCCTTCAATGACAAGCATATGTTGAAATCACTGGAAATTATCCAAGTTTGCACTACTTCCAGATCCTAATCTCAACGTTTTCATGACTTCTTGGACAGATCTTTTTTTTACTGGATTCATATAACCAACTCCCCAAACGAAGTAAACTCAAGTACAATATGCTTAAGTTGTACGGCAGGTTGTAACGTATGTGGCTTCTTTTAAAATTAATATCAAAGTAGATAGGGACAATATTACATAGAGTTTATTAATCAGAGTTTGAATGAAAACTTTAATTATATATAAAGTTGTTATAAACCTTTAGTAAATTATTATGAATGAAGCTGTAGAAATTTAGCTTATAAAAACCGAACGGAACATCAATGAAAAATAATTTTTTTTTAATTTTTCAATATTAAAATTTTTTGCATAGTTCTTCTTATATACTCATATTTCCCTCACGATGCCATATAAAGGAGTTGAGAAATATTCTGAATGATAAATGCAATCTAATATATCGAGAGCTTATATTCAAAACCCTCTATCTTCAATTTTTACGAAAATGGCTTTTTGATGGTAAAATATTCTGTAAAACCAGACTCATCTATGGTACCAATCAGGAATTAAAAAAAATTATATTTGACATTTTATTGTCATTTGTTTTTTTCTCTATCTTACACACGTAGTTTTTTTTTTGAAAACAAAACCCTCTATCTCTCCAATGAATTTACTATTTTTTTCAGGAAACTACTTGCAATTTTAATTCTATTAATTTAAATAAATAGTAGATGATAAGATTCTACGTTTTTCATCTATAAGACCAGGTCGTGTTAGAAATGATCATACAGTATCTGACTTAAGATCCCTGTTATATCTTCCAAATGGCAGTGTTAAATATAAAGTAAACTTTGATCAAAACCATGTTAATCTACCTAGTCGCATTAAACCATACTCTTTCCATATAGCACCAAAACCTTTATATTCTGCTCCAATTGCAATATCTTCAAACAAACGGAAAAATTTACAAGACTTGAAAACTGTGATTCCACAAGAATACCATTATTTTTATAATAATTTGAAAATTGGTTGAAAAACTTAGAACATAAATTATTCCACAATATTCGAACTTTTTATCACTTTAATTTTTATTCCATTATAATATATTGCGTAAAAATCTCTTACCATCTCTAAATAATAATGAAATTTCATATTTGAGCTATTTTTTGTTTTGATATTCTAAAAAAAGTTATATCCTTAATGTACAAATATGTATAACTACTTGCTTATATTATTAAGATTTTTGGATTTGGTGGTTATTTTACTAATATATAAATATGTATATCAATAAGAACTTTGAATTCATTAATAAATATTTTATTTTACTATGCAAAACCCGCTATCTTTTTATACACGTTAAGTATTTTCAAATAAGAAAATCCTCTATCTTCCATAAAATGACCGGTGATGCAAATATAAACAAATTGCTTGTCAAGTAATTAAATTAGTCAGTTTAAGTAAATATCTTAGAATATACAATTTTCATTTTCTTCGAAATAACGAATATAAACGGTTTTTTTGCTCCCCTGAAAAACTACGTTTTTTAAGATAGAGGCTTTTGAATATAAGCTCTCGATATACAAAAATTAAATAAATAAAAATTCCAAAGGACGAAAAAATTAACAAAAGCTTTCCGTTTCTTTTCTAAAAATGTTATTAGATCTCATATATTGTATTTTATCTAATATTAATAAAATAATCTAATATTAATAAAATAATGAACGAATTCGAGCTTGATTTATAAATAAAGTTTCTTGAACTTCGTCTTATGAGAAAAATTTTCGTGGGGCAAATTAGAGAAGTTGATGCAACATGAAAGCCATCAATGTCTACAGCCTGATCCACAAAAGCGTTTGATGTGAAGAATTGTTCTTTGGCCTCCTTTTGCAATACCAGAGCGGAGCTATACACAATGGAATATGGGTTTGCGGTGTTTTACAAACAAATTCGGAAATTATAAAAATAAAATATAAAACATTCTAAACCTACTATGATTACGTATTTGTTGTAATTCATATGCGATATTGAAATTCTCATATTGTATTTGATTTATGTGGCATAAACATCCGAGGTTGAATGTTTTCAAACTGCTTAAACTTCACTGACGATTTGGTTTTAGCAACCAATGAAGAGCTAAAGCCACAACAAACTTTGGATTTTTTGTAAAAAAATTTATTCGTATAGTAATTTTTTCATTCACAAGAAGTGCACTATATATGAGTTTTGTTTTGTTACAAAAACTCATTAAGCATGACCATTCCTATTTTTTAAATTTCTTCTTTTCTTTCATGAAATGTGTGCTCCGATTTTATTTTAATGCCTGCATTTTATGATGCATTACATTTCACTTTTATATAAAATCATCAAAGTTTGTTAAACAATCTGTACGTTAATGTGAATGTCTATTTGTCTGTCGGGTTTCCGCAGTGCCCGTCCACACCTCTGTTCATCTATACGATTATTTTTAACTTTTCATGTGCCATGTTGTAGCAAAAAAAAAGAAAATAGTGCAATTTTTATTGATATGAAAAGACAAAAGACGGAAACTTAAGAATTAAACCATTTAACGGTCATTGCTTTCGTTTGTGGCTTAACAAACAGTTGTTTTGTTGATCTTAAAGCGATAAAGTTATCAAAAAATAATTTATGCCAAAAATCACGTTTTTCAAAAGTTAAGCACAAATTTTATGAGGTACGAGTATGACCTCAAATTATTGTAAAAATATTTTTTATAGGAATTTATCTTGTATATCTTGAAACTTAAAGTAATTAATTTCCATACAATCTGTTAAAAGAAAATTCCTTTTAAATAAGTCATTGAAAGGAAAACATTCTCTATTTTTTATTATGTGGTTTCTTGAAGAACAATTTCCAGCGCCATTTAATCACCTTATTTTCTTGTTCATTGACACCAATATACGAGTACATATGTACATACATTTTGTTCTAAAATCCCATATATTTTGTAACATTCAGACGAAAAAGTTCTTTCATTATGCTTTGACAGCCGTGCGTCAATTTTTTTATTTTTTTTTTTTTTTTGTTTTATGTACAGACAAGTTTTCTCTCTCTATTAATGTGTCTCTTTAAAAATATTTTAAATTTACGCTGAAAAATGTGGGAACTACCAAATGAAAATTGCTTTCCAAGTGTTAATTGTGTTAATTAAAATTATTTTTAGTTCATCTGTTCTCTGTAGCGTATAGTATTTAGGGATCTTATAATAGATCTTTTGAGCAGGGAGCACAATGAGATTGATTGTTGTGGAAGTCACAGAGTTAAACAAACTCCCACCCTTTCGTTAAAATACAAAATTATTATAAGATCATTTGAACAGGAAATTGAAACAAAAATAGTTTGCTTTGAAAATTGTGAATGACTTATAAAAATGCGTGCATACACTTTTTTGCTCCAAGACAAAGTAAAGAAAAATTGCAGTTCGAGTCGTTAAATATTGTTAAATGGAGCTTAATGGCGCCTTTTGCCATCTCATTAGTAGGGCTCTAGTTGCAGAATTAAAATTAAATGCCCTCACGCTTTAACTTCCAAGCGGGCTTTTCATAAGCATAATCAAATGAAAAGTAAAGCTATATTATGAATATAAATATACTTAAAAGCTTTTATGAAATATTGCTCAAGGAAAGCTGTATATAAGAAATTTAAGTTCCAAAAAGATGTACATAAAGCTTTTATTTTTACGATTGTAATAAATCTTTGTAGCTTATCTAACAATAAAAAAAATCATTTGTGCATTCGCATGCGGATTCAAAATATGGTTGCCGTTTAAGTTGAAGTTAAAAAAAAGCTCCCTTTAAACTTTCTCCATGCTGTAATTGAAAATGGCTCTTTGGTGTTTTTATAAATTTTTATAGCATTTTGAAATGTAGCTTGTTAACAGATGGCATAATTTTTTTTATAGATTTTTTTAAGTTTTTTATTAAGATTATTAAAATTCTTCTTAAAACATTTGTAGAATTCTCAAAGCTTTTGCTGTAACATCAGCCTTCATGTATAGAAGAAGATTTAAGTTGTATTTGTATTGTTTATTTACTATTATTTTGCTT
Organism: Germaria angustata; assembly: GCA_963681545.1. NCBI lineage: Eukaryota > Metazoa > Arthropoda > Insecta > Diptera > Tachinidae > Germaria > Germaria angustata. The sequence goes on from OY812998.1 coordinate 110,698,338, forward strand.
CTTTTGGTTTTCTTTTTTTTTTTTTGATAAGTTTAAAAGCTTATTATTAATTTTTATTTAATCAAATTTTTTGTTTACGAAGGGAAGTAGGAAAAATTGTAAAAATCCAATGAAAGTTTATTAAACATTTAGATCAGAACTTTATATCTGTGGATTAAAAAACATCTGTAGATTTTTTGGAGCTTTTTTGTGCTTAAAGGTTAATATAATTGAAAGTCTTCAATTTGTCATAAAGGCTTTTAAGGTAAAAATCTAAAAACTAAAAGATTTAAATTTAACAATATTTTCTTGTTTCTGTCCTACCAAGCAAATGAAGAAAAAAATTTTTTATGTTTTTCATATAAATTCGCATTTTATAAAATTTTTCCATAAGTGTTCTTTATACTTAATTAAATATGTTTTGCATTCTTCAAAAAAAATTATGTTCTATTGTCTCTTTTAAAAACGTCAAAGCCCTCTTTAATGCATTTTTTTCAATTACTTTTTTTAAGCGAAACGAAACAAGTAAAAAACAACTGGTATTGAGATTAAATTAAAAAAAACAAGACTTGAACTTGTTAATGATTTATATAAAGAAATATTTTCAACAATATTTCATGACATCATGAAAAATTCAATTAAAATTATTTATCTACAATTGTATAATTGTTTTAATGTTGCATATTAAAATAAAAGTTCATTTAATTAACCTTTAGTACTAATTATTGTACAAAAAATGTTTTTCTAGTGTTTGTAAAATGTGAAATGGAAATTATCAAACAAATTAATGCTACTCGTACATCACAATTAAAAATTTATTTGAAATAAATTTTGTTAAAAGTGGAAATGAATTGCTTTGCAAGCAGAGCACCCAAAGAAAAGTATTAAATTAAAAAAAAGCTACAAAAATATATATATATTTTGTTTTATAAGACAAAATGAATTTTTATTTATTTTTTCCATCGGATAACAAGTGGTTTTGTGCGTGAAAAAGAATCAAAATAAACATTAGAAAACAAAGTGCTTTCTGCTTTTGCAGAAAACGTTCTTGAAATACGTGAATAAGAAGTCAAAACAGAAATTCTGTTTTGAATTTTAAATAAAACATGAAATTTCCAGATTATGTCCCAAATAATATATTGGTAAGATAATGATGAATATTTTATTACTATTTATTTATATTTATTTATTTAAGAGATCGATTATTCAATCATCATCGTTTAGCAAGACTAAAATAATTATGAATCAGAAAATATTCAAATTAATATTGAATGATTTTGGTTCCATCCAAATGATGTACTGGAAGGAATTTGTTAAGCAAAAAAAGTGGATAAATAGCAAAATGGGCTGCATTTCGAGTCGTTACAAAACTTTTCATTTTGTAATATTACCATTAAAATATCGTTGATTGTAGCTCGATCGTCTCAATCTATTATTGTAACAACCCACTGTTAGTTCTAGGTTCTATTATTTTTTAATTTATTTCAATGCAATATTTAACTTATAATGTTGTAAGTTTATTTTTTTTTTCTACAGCATGGTCACTTCACCAGCTTATGGGAAACAGTGATGGGATATTGCTTGTTACAGTTTCTTTGACATTTTGTTTTAATCATGCTTGTCAAGCATGTACATTTTTTGACATTTCTTTTTACTCATGCCTGTCAACATGTATACATGTTACAATTATGGATGATCCTCGCACAAGAACTGTACCAATTTGGCATGCAGAAACATTAGACGCTTCAGACTCCAATGAGATTATGCTAATATTGAAGGTATTCACATGAACCTTCATCACACTAGTAAATCGTTACAACATCAATATTGTATTATTTGAGGCCATGTTACAATCTGGCGATTACTTTCATTCCTAAGCAGCGCCTAAATTCGTTTAAAAAAACAACTACTACAAATGGCTAAAGCGGCATATTTTAGCTTCTGATTTTATATTTCAATTTGTTTTTGTTCATGTATATGGCTACAATCGCTGGGTAGCACTCATGGCCGTCTGATAAAAGCATCTACCTTCCATATCGTTCAATATTTTAAGTTTATGAAAGTCTGAATTCTCTTGTACGGTAAATAATCAACTCCGAACGGTCGTTTCGAATTTGACCGCCAAACACTAAAGCACTAACGTAAGAGTAATAACTGATCTGTGCTTATGAGTGTATACTGGTCTATGTTTGTTAAAAAATAAATTGTGATAGTCTACACTCACAAATATTACGCTCAATATTCTCTGCTTACTGGTGCGGAGAGTGGCAGTATTTTTTTTAATAAATCTTTTACCTTCTGGCCATACGGGTGTTGGCTGATTTTTGAACTCAAATAGTCGGCTGAGACACTCTACCATAATATGAACTAAAATTTTATTATATGCACGTGTTGCTTTATTGTATGGAAAATAATGATAAAAAGAAAATTTATAAAAATTACACATCATATCCGGTGCGAACCAGCACTTCATATTGGAAGACACCATTAGGGCTTCAACTTCATATACTGATATTATCAACATTTGTTTTACTAGGAATTTTTTTTTACAATTATCAAATAAATAAATATTTTGTCGATTTCTAAAATCTCTTACAAAATTAGTAGTTATTCATAAAATTTTATAATTGTTAGCAACAGCAATAAAATAATTTATTATTCATAGTTAAATGTTGTAAGTTTATATTATTTAATAGACCATAAAAACTCTACACCTGCTTTTTTATAGGCTCAAAACTAAATGTTCGTCATTAAAGGCAATACAAAAAAGCAACCCACGTTCGTAACGTAAAATCAACTTACATTGTAATATATTTTGGGGATTGTGTTTGAAAACCGAATCGAAAATAAAAATGTAAACTGCAATTTATGTATTTGACACGTCTATAGATTTGCATTTACAATTTTATATGTTGGATTGGGTAATAATTTACATGCTGTTAAAAGACATTGCATCTTTTTTCTAGTATTGTATTTATTAGTTTTCAAATTAAGATTTCGAAATTTTGTATTAAAAACGCCCACTCCTGCTCATTGAGACTTAAATATTTTAACTAAAAAAAGATGTATTCTACTATACTTTATTGTTTGTTATTTTATGGTTGACTATTTTCTCATTGCAGTTGAAATTAATTTTACTATTAAACTTTTTTTCAACCACTTGCCACAGACAGGTGTGGCCACTAAACAAGTCTTCAACATAAACTGTCTGACACAAAAGAATGAAGAGTGCAAGAATTTTTAAAATTGAACTCAAACTTCTTTTATCGAAAACATTAATATTTTTATGTAAAAGATTTTACTAAATGAAAAATTTGATCAAAATTTTTAGTTATCCGAAATCCGAACTGGGAAAGGTATATCACATAACACAACTCCCACACAGTTCAAATTGATTAAGAGGTAAAATAAAATTTATGTTATGCTGATTATAATTTTAATCATTCGAATATAAAAATTTAGGCCCACATATACTTATTTTGTTTTATGGTTGTACAAATAAAATGAAAGTATTTGGTAAAAGAAAAACTGCTAAAATCCAAATGAGAGAAAGCGTTAAAACTAAAAAGTATTAATCGCTGGAGAGAACTATTAAGAATTAAAAAAAAAAATAAATCGTTAATAGATAATAAATCGTTATTAACTTTTTTAACAAAAAAAAAATTGTAAATGAAAATAGTACATGGGCAAATGTGCTCTACAAAGTTAGGACAATATGAGACTTCAAGATGTATGTTTTTTGCAACCTGATGGGATATGCTCATAAGTTTGAAATGTATTCTGGACTAGAACACTTAAAAAAGGTTTTAAATGAATCAGATCTTGGTGCTATAGGAAATGTTATAGTTTTGTTTGATTCGGGAAGTTCCAAAAATGCTGAACCATAAGGCATTTACACCCTGGGAGCCGTGCAACAAAATAGAATACCAAATAATAGAAACCGTTTTATGCCGGAAAAAAAACATTTCATGAAAAAATCCGTCCCCAGGCGAAATTATGAAGAGAGAGTTTTCACGCTTGACCATATAGATATTGGTTGTGTAACTTGGAAGGACAATATAGTAGTGACTCTCTTATCTACGTATGCTAGAGCATTGCCCGTGGTTGAAGTCAATAAATTCGACAATTATAAAAAAGAAAAAGTTAGTATAACCTGCAAATTTATTGTCTAATAATGCAAAAAACGCATGTGGGCTGTGGTCTCCTTGATAGCTTCTTAGGAAATATCCACATAATATTGAAGACAAAGAAGAGGCACTTCCGAATTTTTTCCATTTCTTGATTTAGCAATCATAAATTCTTGGATTGTTTATAGAAAATATGCTCAAAAAGAAATGTACCACAAAAGGATCTTTGTACATTGAGTCCAATTATGAATGAGATGGCATTGGTTCTAAGCAACAAAGGAACCACAAGCAGCAATTTTATTGGACAAGAATTGCAGTCAGAAAGAATAAAAGGTTCTGTAACTCCTGCAAGGAAAGATTGTTTCGAACATTGGCTAAAAGTAAAAAAAAGGTGGATCACTCAGTTGCAAATACCCTAAATGTAAATTACTCAACAATATTTTGTAACAAATGTGGATGTAATTTGTTTGTTAAAAAAAATAATAATTGCATTTTCAATTATTCTCTGATATAAAATTTATACAAAGATATTTTATTTTTTATCTTATTTTTTGCTGACTATATATTATGAAATTTTTTTAAATATTCTTTCCTTAATCTAGAGCATGAATTACATTAAATCACAGTGATTTATTTCACATAAAAAGAAAAAATCATGCAAAGATGTTTAAAAAAAGAGAAATTTTGAATTTTACAAGAAAATTTAAACGGAATCGATATATTTAAAATCATACAAAGCTGATAATCTGAAAAAATATTATCATGATATTATAAAAATTAATCGAAATCGGAAACATTTTTGAAATTTCAATATACATTCACAAACAGGATAATAACAACAAAAATTGTTATTCCTGGTTAGCATCACGTAAGAGAAATTTTGTTTTTCGATTATAAACAGTAAACATGTAAATAAATATGAAAATAATAAGGGTATTCACTATAAAGTCTATAAGGTTTTCAGAATTTCAATTTTAATTGCAACGAATAATGAACTTTTCATAGAAATTTTATTAATACATGCCGGAATGCGATTTGTTATATTAAATAAATTGAGGGTGATTCGTTACAATTAAATTATGAATAAATTATTTTCAAAAAAGTTTTCCTGTTTAAACAAAATTTAACAAATAAATAAGCCCTAATATTTCATAACAACAACATAAAAAATAGTAATCATTGGTGTGGCAAAGAATTCCATTGACGTTTAAATGCACTAGTAGTACTTTTACAATTGAAATGTCAAGTATAATAAAATATTCTAACAATTCAATAAATAATTTTCATTATCTTCAAATTTATATTGGAATATACTAGAAAATACTTTTAATTAAATATCACTTAAAGAAGTATGCAAAAAAATGCAATGTGTCCAGTGGAGAGAAGTAAGAGTTTCTTGTGGCACCATGCATGTTATCAACACTGTAGTTATCCTGATTTTACTACAACAAATTTTAAAATTTTTGCTACCGTAATGCCCCAGTTATTTGATAATAAACATTTACTTCGTATGGCAAGTACCACGCCCATTCAAGATATTACAAATATATAGTCGGCAGAACCTTAAACACACATTGAAAATTTCAGATATGTAAGTTTGTGCTCGTAAGTCCACTATCTCAGAGTTTTTCAGTTTTCATGTTTCTATATGGGATTATTTGATTTTTTTATTAAAAGATTTATAACCACCTTCGAAGTAACCGATTTATATATTTATTTATTAATTTTTGCATTTTATTTTTCATTAATAAAAAATATATTTAACTTCCCGCGTCAAAAAAATGCCAAGTTACTGATTTCGCAATGATTTTCAAAAATTGATTTTGAGGTCATATTTCTACTTTTGACTGTTTTAGCGATAATATCTGTTGAGTGTGAGCAGTTGCAGAAATCTGAACATTTTGAAATTTTTTTTTTTAAAGAAAAGTTACAAAAAAGTTACCGACCGCTTTTATCGAAACCAAACTGCTGTGGATTTAATTAAAATCTATTGATTAGTCCGTGAGATGTCGTTGTAGAAATAAGTTGAAATAACTCAAATAGATTCGTTAATTTTTCTAAACTGGGAAAATTGTTTAGAACGCCGCAGATTTTATCAGAATCGACTTATTCGTTCGAGAGATATCGCTGTCGAAATTTAAGAAAAAACAATGGATTTTTTTAAATAGCTGTCGAATTGGTTTTCAAAATTCAATCACTTTAATCGATTGTAATACTCCTAAGCAACACAAAAGTGATTCTTCTAAATGATAAGATAACAACTTAGAAGAAAAGAAAAATATATCGTCAATATATATTTATTTAGGGAGATGAAACGAATTTATAACTAGAAACAAAATTATGCATAAAAATCTTTATAAAATATGTACACATATACGCTCGTTCACATTATTTTTTACTTCAAATATTTATTGTAAATGTGGCCAATATATTTTACAGGTTGCCTTTTATTTACTTCCTCGACCACATTGTTGTTTAAGTAAACAATTTTAAAGTTACTCCTTTTATTTCATACATCTTTTGTAAATATTTTTTATTTTTATAAATGTAGAAAATTAAATTAATTAACACTATTTTTTCGACCTTTTTTGTTTTAATATATATAATTTTTGTAATCAAGCGTTAGGTCTTTTTTTTTTAAAAAATAATAATAATTTTATTCAATATTTCGACGCCTCTTTGGGCGTCTTCTTTTAATAAAAAAAATTTCCTGAAGAAGACGCCCAAAGAGGCGTCGAAATATTGAATAAAATTATTATTATTTTTTAAAAAAAAGACCTAACGCTTGATTACAAAAATTATATAAATGTAGAAAATTTTTAAAAACTATAAAAGAAAGTAAATAAGAATATTATTTAATTTTCTTCTAGAGTTACTGTTACCTTATCCATTTTATTTTATCTTTATATTTTAAACTAATAAAAAAAGTTTATTAAATTTATTTTCAGGGTGATCGTACAACATGGGAATATCATACGGTATCGGTAACTCGTGTACCAGGTTACGGTTTTGGTATTGCTGTTTCCGGTGGCCGCGATAATCCTCATTTTGCCAATGGTGATCCATCTATAGCTGTTTCGGATGTTTTAAAGGGTGGCCCAGCTGAGGATCGTTTGCAGTGAGTATTCTATTTAAATTTTTTTATTATCATTATTCATTTTCATTGTTTGCTGTGAAAAAAACACATGCTTAAAGCAAACATGAATAGATACATAAGGAGTACAGTTTATGAGACTGAGTTCATGAATATTTATTTAAAAATTCATTAGTATTTTGTCTAAATACAAGTGTTTTAGAATAATTATTAGCAACAACATATTTATAGAGTGTGTTTAAGTTAGGGCTTGGTTTATCTTTTCAATGATAATAATTTTTGTGGCTTTTCCCGGCTAATAAACCAAGGGGTGGGAGTGGTGTAAAACTGTACAGGAAATTCATTTTTAAGTGTGTACTTTTATTTTTTATATGCATTTATTTCTCAGATGTTCATTTCCCTTATCTCGTTTTTCTGGTTTTCTTTTCTAATGTTTGCTTAAGGTAGTCATGTCCAGGTTTTTGTTCATTTGTCATTTTTGAGATTTCAAATGTTTTTTTATTTTCGTTCTTTTGGTCTCGTTAAGATAAGAATTTTTTCATTTATTTTTGAAAAATATTTCATTCACTCTTTTTAATTTTTTTTTTGTAACTTCTTAAATAATAGGAAACATAAAAGTAGATATTTTAAATTTGAGTTCATAGCGTGATTGGAATTCATTTCTAAAGAAACACATATTATTATTACTTATTTTTCATCGAAAACATAAAGAAAATCTATTTGAAAGATTAGTCTATTTAAACTTTTAATCGAAATGCAGAAGTCAAAAATAGTCTGCTCCTAAACTGTAACTATTTATTTAAGCTTAAGGCTAGTTCTTAATTTAATTAAAAGTTATTGTTATACCTTTCGCTACAATTGAAGAGGATATACCGTTCTAACATACACCGATCATAATCGAATTATTGGATATAACGAACAACTTTTCCGGCCGTAAAAATTGTATACAAATATTTAATAAAAATTTTTATGGTTATAACGAACTTTGCTTTACAACGAATGTGCGCTTATAACGAACTCTGTCTAAAATGTCCAAGAGAAAAATGCTTGTAATTTTTTACGTTTATAAACACAAACAATTCCCGAGATTTTTTCGTTCAGTTCGTAAACTGCTAAAATAATAATTTACTGCGAGAATTAGATTAATTGACAAAGTCATCAATATATTTGAAAAATAAGTGCAAATTGAAATTAGAATATTTACTCCGGTTACAACAAACTATGAGTATGTACGTTTATAACTAACGAAATTGGCCGGTCCCAAGGAGTTCATTCTGATCGTCCTTTACTGTATATAGGTTTGTCGGTTATGAAAACAAAAAGGACGTGTAAATGTTTCTTTCGTCTAATTTAATTCAGTCCTTAGAGGCAAATTTTTATGGCTTATTTAGTCTTTAAATTGCAATTTTGAAAATATTAAACAATATTCCATATATTTTACCGTTGGCTCCACCGTGCACTACAGTCAAGGGTTAATGGGCTCTTTTGAAATTGTCTGCTTATGCATAAACAATTACACTTTGCTTAAGCTAAATTATATTTTTACTTCCGCTTTAATATTTCTTTGAAAAATGATTCATTCAAAGATTAAGGAGTTACTAGTGTACTACTAGTGTAGTGTGACAGGTAGAGGTTACACTTATAATATATATTTTCCTAAGAAGAATGGTAATAAATATGTCACAAAGAAATCTGAAGTTGATGAAATCAATTTTAAACATAAAAGAATATAAATCAAAAAAATTAAACAAGAAATATTAAAAGAAATTAATCATAAATAAAAGGATTTATGATTCTTCACTATGAAGATTTGTTTAGTTGTTTTTGTTTTTTATTTCTTAACTGGAGCAAATTTGTATCTTATTAATTTTTGCTCGTTTTCTAATTGATATTGATTTAGTATCGTATTACAAATTTCTAAAACAGTTTAATCGGTTTAAATTTTCGATTTCAGTTTTCGTTTTTCATTCTAAATTACAAACAGTTTATACAAGTACGAGTAGTGGTTTCAAATATTCTACAAATATATTAGTATTAGTGAATAATTAGAAGCAAATACACATGTGGATGAAAAAATAGGTGCCTATAATTTGACCTGTGTTGGTTACGGTCAGCGTTACCATATATTTTTTTAAAAAAACTTCTTATATCTGGAAAAAAAAACTTTTTTTTCCAAAAAAAACTTTTTTTCTACAAAAGTACCTAAATTTTAAAAGAAAACACTAAAATGTATTTGGAATTCATTTTATTTGAAAATATAAAAACGATTAAAAACAAAAATATAACATATCGAGCCTTTGGTGCTATACCGTAGTAACTCAAAATTTGAATTTTTTAAGGTTATATTACGAAATTATTCGCCTTGTCGTTTTTTATATTCTGTAAAATTTTCATAAAAATATCTTGTGTACTCAGCTCTTGAGAAAAGAACCGAATTTTCTTTTACCATTAAGTTGTGTGTAAATTCAAAACTTTAAACTCAATTTCTGCAAAACAAGCTTTTTTGAATTACTACGTTATTGCACCAAAGGCTCGATATAATAAAAAAACATAAAATAAAATTCATATTTAGAGATCTTTCATTGGTCTTGCCATTTTTCATTAAATATTTGTCCATGTTTTTTAAATTTTTTTTTCACCACAAACACAAACTGCCAAAAGTTAGTTACACATTGCCAATGTATAAAAGCGGCATAGTTGTACTTAAGACGGTGTAAAGACAATGAGACACTGTTGCAGTAATAAAGGAGTGAGAAAATATAAGATCGTTTCATTGCATACAAACATCACTTAATATTTTCATCCAATATACTGCAATAGTTAAATTATGTATTTAAAAAAACTTTACAAAACTTTATGTATTTTCAAAAAAACTTGTTTTTTACCCAATAAATTTAAAACTTTTTGGCATCTCAAAAAACTTGCAAAAAAAGGGAAAACTTGACAAATGGCAACGCTGGTTACGGTGTTTCAATGCTACGTTGTAATATTTAGGAATCAGACAATGTTTGCAAAAATATCGAAAATATTTATAATTTGTTTGCCGCAAACATTCTTTCCAGGATCATAACATAGTTGTAAGAAATGTGTCTCTTTCGTACTTCATTTATAAAATTATTAACATGTAGCAATATTTATCAAAATTATATTTTGAAATTTTCACTTTTTTTTAATTCTTGAATTGTATTTAAAAATTTGTATGTGTAAACGAGGTTGTCGGTTTTTCAAATATGATGGTTGAAGTGCACTGATGTGTTGATACTTAGTTCCAACGAAGTGCAGACATAAAGTTATTCCACAAAAAATGTAAAAAAAAATTGGACAATATTTTACACTAAAGCAGTTCTGAATGAAACTGTTTCTCATAATAATTGTTTAGATTTTCCACCGGGACTTATGATACGAGAGTTACTTGTCTACCATGCAACCAACACTCAGGGTATTGTTTCGTTACATTTATGGATATAGAAAAAAAATAAATTGATGATATTATTCGACCTTTCTTAATTAATTGTGTTAATTTATCGAGTTTGAGATCTAAAAACAATATATTTATTTTTTATTTTTCAATATTTCAATATTTCAAAAAATTTTTATACAATTTGAAACAAAAAATTTTTCCCAAAGAAGACACCCACAGTGTGAAAAAAATATTAATTTTTTTAGAACTCTAGATTTCTTTTGTCTATTAAAATTAAAAAAAAAAATTAATAATGAAAAAATAGTAAATACATCAAAAATAATTTAGTCTTGCTTAACCTGACTTGAAATAAAATCCTGATGAAAATCAATGAACTAATTATCGATAATATCAATGGAAACATTTCGGGAAAAAATCCGTCCCAGCTTTCACACAGGCCTACTTCGGAAAATAACCTTAAAACACCCATAAAGAACCGATTCCAGACTCATTTGCTCAGTACTGTTGAAATAAATTAAGGCAGGTTATTATTATTATTAAAACTACACTAGGGCATTTCTGACGCAAAAAGAAAATCAATTTACTAGCATATTTTCTCTCCACATCTGTATCTCGTACCAAAGCATTTTAAAAACAAATCGTAGCAGCCAACTTCAACTGACTTGGCTTACAAACAAAAAGGAAAAGAAAACTAATGTGGGTAACTCGCGTAAAAACTACAATTACACATGTTTAATATATGAAGTATGTACCGATTTTAGTACATTGTATGTGTGAGTGATCTCATTATACTATATAATTAACAATATCTATAAGAGCATGACGCGCATCTGTATACTTATACTTGAGCTTCTTTTCATTTTTATTAACCCAAACGCACATTATATAGACGTTTTGTCTTATTAAAGGAATTTGAAAGTACATACTGACTAAAAACAAACAAAATAAACAAATGCATTGGTGCTGCTGCACATGTGTCTGTAAGTGTGGCAGAATGTACAAAAAAAATGTATGACTGTAATTTTAAAATTAGTGTGAAGTGTCGATAAAATTTACTTTATTTTTGAAATGTCTTTCATTTACAAAAGTGCACAGTGGAGCCGAATGTTAAATAAGTGATAATAAGTATACTATGTGTGTACACCTTCCAAATTTCTTTAGTGAATAATGGCATTAAAGAAGGAAAAGAAAAATTAGACAATGATACAAGATGAGGTAAATTATAGAAGAAAAACAATTGTAAATATATTTATTTTCGAAACTTTTGAACTTTTTTGCATTTATAAGCTGTGTCTTATAACTTTTTGCGAATCTTTTACAAATTTCATTAAAGTCAATTTAGATAACTGCGCGAAATACTTCCTAAGCCGGAAATTTAAGCTGATATTAAATATGGTTGACCATGGAGCATGAAAAGTATTAATTATTATGTGGCAATCGGTTTTCCATTTTCATCTCTAGCCATGCGAAGACAGAACTAATGAATTATAACAATGCAACTTCCATTTTCTCAATTCAAAAAAAAAAATTATGTATAAGCGATAATAGTAAAACAGTATACATACTACATCTTGCATAATCACGTCTGCCATTGCTTTAAAGTAGTATAAATTTTAAAGGATAAAGTATAGATATAGATTGTCTACAATTTAAAATAACAATACACCAATTTTTATGATATAATAAACAAGTATTTTGTTTAAATAAATATTTCTCTTTATACTTATTTTTCTCAAAATCATCTGATAAAAATACATACATACATATATTAAGGACAGATTCGTCTTGTAGTTCTATATATAGGCTTCCAATGAGAAAGAATAGAAGTTTGCTTAGATCAAACTCAAAATTTTGTTTTACAAATTAAAAAATTGGCATAATTAAGATTTTTTCAATTAGTGATCGACGAGAGGATAATGAAATTCAGATCAAAAACACATACACCTAGACTAGTAAAAGGCAGCATTAGTGTCTCAAAGCTCGTTTTAACCCAATTTTTCGGCATTCGGTTTGACATGTCCGACATTTGAGTGTACCAGTTTAACAATTTTTTAAATAAATAAAAGCTCAAGCATGTCACTGTGATTATTAAGGACAAATGCGAATTACAGTAGACTTTTCAGTGTTAAAGTATATAAAAAGAATAAAGAATAAAAAATATTAAATACATACTCTATTTTACTTCGAATGTACTATTTAACCATTTCAATATTAAAAAAAAAGCTGCTGTATAAGAACACTTGGCAGGTAGAAAATGAAAAGGCCAAAGTTACAAATTCAAATTAACGTTATCGAAAACTTAATTTGAAAACTTAAGGAACAATGTTTTTTTCTTCGTCTCTAGCAAATTATAAAAAGTTAAACCTCTTAATATTTACGAATATTTCTATATGCGCACTTTTAACGTTGATCTGCTGCTGAAGCTTCTAAACAACTGCAAACAACTCTTCCTCTAATGAAGTTACGTCTGTAAATAAATCTAACCTTCGTTAAGGAGGCACTATATTTTTATTGGCAATTATTTAATTTTATTTGACCTTTTAATTAGAATATTATTTGATGCCCATCACATTTAAGCCATTTTTAAACAGAATTTAACTATTTACAAACGTAACATTTTTAAACGGTCACGACATCCATTTTAATATGATTGCTTATGTTTTTTGTTAAAAGAAGCAACAACTTACACTGAAATAATGCAACGTGAAATACAATGCTAGGCCCTTAATTTCAAATTATTTTAAAACTCATATTTACAGGGTATATATATTATATGCGTTAGTGGTAATTTGAAATGTTGTGAGGAGATACTGAACAAATTTCAATAAAACGCAAATTTTCCTCCTCTGTAAAGAACTACATTTTAAACTCTTTACGCATATGTGGTTTATGGTTACGATTCCAAATCGTAAAAGGGGTCCTCAGTTTTTCTTTCACGCGAAATCGATCAATTTCGAAAGGAACTTTTTGAAAAGCTATATTGAATTTCAGTCGATTTTGCTAACCATTTTCGATCTATATCCAAATTATTAATATGAAAACATATTCAACAAATAGATATGAATGTTCTCTGTTATCGAAATATCTAATAAATTTATATTTTCATAAACAACTTTTTTAAAACAATAGATACCACTGTGCCTTTTTTGAAATACAAAATTTTCTGAAATGAGAACGAACGTATTTTCAATTTTACCACAACCGGTGGTTTGTAAATGAGACCTTGTAATTGGAAATAATTAAAGTTAATAAACATTTGCTGCATAAAGTTAAATACTTAAACAATAAAATGTTTTACGTATTTTACTTTAATGAGTATCGGTCACCGCATCAACAGTATTTGCGAAATTAATTTTGTTTTTTTATGTGCATTAAAATTTTGTGCTGAATTACGTCTTCATGTTAATTTTGAAAGTAGAAATAGAATAATAGTGAGCTTTACACTCACGAGACTTCATTTTTTCGGTTTAAACTTTTGCCATAATAGCGGTTGTATGAAAAAGCTACTCAGTTAATGCCACTTACGTGAGTGATACCCAACTCTAATATGAAATACATATTCTACATGCTACGTTACATAATTATATGTACAAACTCATCCATACACATCAGATGTCAAAAAAATTATAGCATGAAATTTCTTTCTACTTAGTAAATGACAGTCATTAAAAAATTCAGGAATTAGAAAGTGTTCCAATGTCATACAAGAATTGAATGTCACGCAACTTTGGTGGTAAACTGTTCGTATTAACTGCTGACTGACAGTGAAGAAAATAAGAAGACGCAGTACATTTTTTAGAACAAAATGTATAGAAAGTCAGCAACTCCCCAGTAAAAAAAAGAACTTCCAAAGAAGAAGATAAAATCACAACTTGTGATCCAGAAGTAGAGAAAATTCGAATTTGTTCCAATGATTTTAACATAGGTTTGTCATAGGAAGATGTTGCCTCTTTCGAATCCTTTTCACTGGATCTGAAGTCATGTTCAAGACGTTATGAAAAAACGAATTTGTATCTTACATTATACTGTTTATGAAATCTTTATTATTGTACATACAATACTTGTTCACATAATTTATTTTTTATTGATATTTTTATCGACTGAACTTGAACTTAGGAATATTGTCTCAGCATAAAAACTGCCAACGCATTTACCGCTTCAACCGCATGAGCATAGAAAACACCAACGGCACTATGTTAATATATAAAGAGAGTATAAAAAAAACTCCCTAAGAAGTCATGAAAATGCAGAGATTTCGATGTAGAACAAATTTAAATTCAGTTCTTTTTTTAATGATTTTAACACAGGTTTCTCTTTATAAAAACCTTTCTTTTAGTGCCCTTAACTGAATTATTAGCTATGTTCGATATATTTACTAAGGAGATTTGATATATGTATATTTTATTAAGAAAGTAATTTCATGCTAAATAACGATTGAGCTATTTACTACTAAAAATAGAATTTGAAGGGGTCGAAACCTGCCAATAGTCTCAATATATTTTTCTTATGCGAAAGTAATAGTTTCAATAAAAAAAATTTAAGAAAAATACTGTTTTCATGCAAATCTAAATGATTAAATACTTTTTTCAATTTAATTTTGATTAATTTTTATTTATTAACTTAATTTCCTAGGAAGTCGAAGAAATGGACAACAACTTAAATTGTTTTCACTAGTTTTTAGAGATTAACATTTTAATAAATTTTTACTTTGAGTTAAAAAAATTAGATTTACATTTTTCTGCTTAGAAACTTTAAATAACCCAAAAACTTAATATTTCCTATCACACACAGTCTTGAGACTTTTATTACAATTAATATGAAAATGTCTAGGCTTGGAGCTAATAGAGCTCCTCCAGGTACTAGATTCCTTTGAATGATAGATCCGACAAATCTTAATTGTTTGATATCAGTGTTCCTAAGAGATGGCAGCTTAAACCGCAGGAAGAACTTCAAACTATCCTGTGAATATTTTGAGGCCGTCCCTTCTTTTCAAATTGCAATAATTTTTCTGATTTCAAAGGTCTTGAGGGCCACTGTTGTATGCTTACAGACATAGTAATGGTTTTAGATAGTCGAACGCTCTTACAGTTGCTAACATAAAAACTCATTGCGAAATAGGTTCTTTAGGTCCTTAAATGAACAAAATGTGCACATCCACACATTGGAGAAAAGTTTAAAAATTTTGGTTAAATATAACCAAAATGAAATGTTGACATTTTGACTGCCCACACACATTTATAGCCGGGTGGACGATTTAGAGTAATTAGAATAATTAGAGTAATTAGAATAGGTAATTAAATTATCATTTCCCTTAAAGTAAGTAGAATTAATCTTTATTTATAATTTTTTATTTAAATTTAAATAGGCTACTTAGTTCAATCGTATTTTATAAGCCAAATTACATGTGATAGTTATCAAAGAACAAATTACACCAAAGACACATGTGTAAATTATTCTGACAAACACTAGCAGAACGGAACAACATGCTGTTTTCGAAAGCCGCAACAAACCAAACAAGTTTGTCATAAGTTAAAAACAAACTAAGCAAATTAAAAAACATGTGTATAGTTGGTAAAGAATAGATAACAATGGCCACACTGTTGTAAGTTAGTGAGGTGGAATTTGGGCTTTCCATTACAAAAAAAGTTTTCACAAATTGTAATACGAATGAATCAAAAAAATTCACGTATCCTATTTACAGTGAAAAAGTTTGTATAAATAGCTGAAATATACACCGACTGACACCACAGAAGTGGACCAAACACAAGAACGCTGATGATGAAAGTGTAGCGGCTGTCGAAAACAGCATGTTGTTCCGTTCTGCTAGTGTTTGTCAGAATAATTTACACATGTGTCTTTGGTGTAATTTGTTCTTTGATAACTATCACATGTAATTTGGCTTATAAAATACGATTGAACTAAGTAGCCTATTTAAATTTAAATAAAAAATTACAAACAAGAAAAATGTTCATAAATAAAGAGAAATCTTAAACCTAAAATATTAATCTTTATTTATATCCTTACCGCTAAATCTCTTTTCAGAGTTAACGATCGCATAATCTCCGTCAACGGCGTATCTCTGGAGAATGTTGAATACGCCACTGCTGTTCAGGTTTTGCGTGACAGTGGTAATACAGTCACATTGGTAGTTAAAAGACGTGTACCTCTGAATTCGGTCAGCAACAATAATCAACATCAACACTCGCACAGCATGAGCAATGTTGGCTTAAACTCTTTACCAAATACAAATGCTGCAGCCATGGTCGTTAATCCCACAATTCCGAATACAATGAGTCAACCAAATTCCTTAAACTCCTCGTTGATCCAACAGAATGGTCAACCGGGACAACCCATAAAAGTAACTTTAACAAAAAATAGCAAGAAAGATGATTACGGTATTGTGTTGGGTTGCCGTCTATTCATAAAAGAAATTTCGAACAAAGCCCGTGATCAACTGGCCGCAAATGGTTACAGTTTGCAGGAAGGAGATATTTTAACACGCATACATAATACCAATTGTGCAGATACCATGAGCTTAAAGGAAGCTAAGAAGATTATAGATGGTTGTAAGGAGCGTTTGAACTTAGTGGTTTTGAGGGACGTAACGAATCAGCCTGCGCCAATTGTCAACCAGTTGAATAATTCCAATGCCCAGCCTCAGAATATCTATGCGACACATCAACCTCAATTATCTAATTGTAGTAATAATTTGGACGATCCGTATTTGAATGGCGGAGCCACATATTCGTCACAAAATTTATATGTGCAACCACCTACCAGATCATCTAATAATGGCCTTCCAAATGGTTTAAATGACGAAAAGAGTAATTTGACTCCTCGAGGCAGATCTAGAGGACCTATCATGGAGGGAGTATCATTGCAGCAATTAGATAGACCTGTTACACCACCAAATGGTTCGACCTCCCGTTCACGCATAGATGAACCACCTAGACCGCCTCCACCGCGTGGACCAAATAATGGTGAAGACTTTTATAGTTCTCGGCGGCAACTTTATGAAGATGATCCTCTAACCCGATCGCGCCAATCTGCTGAACCTAGATTTATATCATTCCAAAAAGAAGGTAGTGTGGGAATACGTTTGACTGGTGGCAATGAGGCCGGCATTTTTGTTACTGCTGTACAACCAGGCTCCCCAGCATCTCTACAAGGACTTACACCGGGTGATAAGATCTTGAAGGTTAACGATATGGATATGCATGGTGTTACCCGAGAGGAAGCCGTTCTATTTTTGCTTTCCTTACAAGATCGTATCGATTTGATTGTTCAATATTGTAAGGAAGAATATGATGAAGTAGTTAATAATCAACGTGGGGACTCCTTCCACATTAAGACTCATTTCCATTGCGATAATCCTTCCAAAGGTGAAATGGCTTTTAAAGCTGGTGATGTGTTTCGTGTAATCGATACTTTACATAATGGTGTGGTGGGCTCATGGCAGGTTTTGAAAATCGGTCGCGGCCATCAGGAAATGCAAAGGGGTGTTATACCGAATAAGGCCAGAGCAGAAGAGTTGGCAACAGCACAATTTAATGCAACCAAAAAAGAAATGAATGCCAATGAATCAAGGGGTAACTTTTTCAGGAGAAGGAGGTAAGTCTTTAGGAAATAGAATGTTCACAATTGTTTATATATATGAAATACTTATTAATTTCATTTGATTTGTCTAATTTCAGATCTACCCATCGGCGTTCCAAAAGCTTATCACGTGAAAATTGGGATGATGTTGTATTCTCCGATAGCATTTCGAAATTCCCAGCATACGAACGTGTTGTCCTTAGACATCCCGGCTTTGTGCGTCCCGTTGTCATCTTTGGACCTGTTTCGGATTTGGCTCGTGAAAAACTGGCTAAAGATTATCCCGATAAATTTTCGACCCCCTTGCAGGATGATGACAAAACAGCAAATTCCAAATGTCGCATTGTACGTCTATCGAACATACGTGATATAATGGATCGTGGCAAGCATGCGCTCTTAGACATAACACCCAATGCAGTGGACCGTTTAAATTACGCCCAATTTTATCCAATTGTCTTATTCTGTAAGACAGATAGCAAACATGTAATAAAACAACTGAGACAAGGTATGCCCAAGGCAGCTCATAAAAGTTCTAAGAAACTATTGGAACAATGTCAAAAATTAGATCGTGTTTGGTCTCATATCTTTAGCACACAAATTGTGCTAAACGACGAGGAGAGTTGGTATCGAAAACTACGTGATGCCATTGACTTGCAACAAAGTGGTGCTGTTTGGATGTCAGAAACTAAGGTAAGTTGGATATTTTAAGGGAATGCTTAAAATCACAGTAGAGAAATATCAATTTTTTTGGTTTATTTTTTTCTGGTGAAGGACTTCTTAATATATACAGATTTCGATATTATACATTCATATTTTGGCATGTTATAAAATTGATGTTTTAAAAACGACATGTGTGATTGACCAAAGTAGCTGAATAACAAATGTAATTCTAATTAATTATATTTATAATGAGGTTCGGAACACACTACTCAGTTATACAAAATTAGTTAAAAATTTTTCAAAATTCTTACAAGCCTTATAATGGTAACGAAGAAACACCAACCTTGTAATTTCATTAACTTCTTTTTGTTTAAGAAAAAAAATAATAATCACACTACATTATAAACAGTAAAGTTCTAATATATATTTGTAATTCATTTCTTCTGTAGTTCTCTTTTAGTTTTACTTAGATCTTTGATAATTAACTTATTCAGTTTTTTAGGGTGTCCTAAAATTTTCTAAATAATTAATATTTGCAGAATATTTCACTTGTTGTAATAATTCTTTAAAATTTTTTTAATATTTATATTTTACTCTTTGAAGATTTAGTCGACCTATTAAGCTAATCCTTAGAAATAATTTAAGGCCATTAAAGTTACATGAGTTAGGCGGATGATCCTATTCACTTAAATGGAAAATTGTATGACCCATAAAAGATTTACTGCCGTATACATAATTATCTTAAAATTAAGACACAAAAACGGCTTTCCCAGATGTGTCTTAGAAAAAAATAATCGCTAATGCGCCATTGTGTTTATTCAGATTATCTACAAATAAATTAACAATCAATTTTAAAAAAATTGCGAAAAAATTTCCGACCACTGTGCCATGTTTATGTTATAAGATACGGGCTGCTTTTATGTTTTCTGCTGAATGACAAGTGAAAGTGCTGTTTTAGGTCTGTAGTTGTAATCTTGAATACTCTTTTATCACTTCATCAGGTATTCTTTATCGTAATAATGCGTCAAAGTGAAAACATTTCAATATTGGAACACAATTTAATAAAGGCCAGTTAAAGTCATATTCAATCATTTATTAAGACAATTTTCAAAATAAATAAAATTAAAAATGCATGAGACGCTTTAGGAATCATTTAAGGAATATTTTTATTTAAGTTTTTATGCTTAAAATCTTTTACCACAATGAAATCCTTGAGTAAATAATCTTCTCTTCAAAACAATTTCAATATAATTTAAATTTTTATAATTTCTTCTTGAGAAATATAAGGCAGATTGAATTAAAACCAGTCATGAAATATTTTACACGTCTTTTTTTAACCCTTTTATAGTATTAAACTTTTAGCACAGTAAAACACTTGAGTAAATAATTTGTTCTACAATATAATTGACACTTTTATGAATTGTTCTTTAGAAATTTAAAAATATATATATGGGTTTAAAAAAACTATGACATACTTTTGGAAACTATTTTTAGTTTTCAACCATTTTGCAGTATGCAAACGTTTAGCACAGTAAAACATTTGATTAAATCATCTTTTCTTCAAAGCAATTTTAATATACATTCGAAATCGGATAAACTAAAGGCGTTTAAAAGAAAAAGTCGCTTAATTGATATCAAAAACTCTTGACTATTAGTTTTGATCAATTGCAAAGCATTTTACTTGGCTTAAAAGAGAATACGCTTTTGGGAAACCTCTTTTAAAAGAAATACGTTTCGTTTGTAATATGATTATATGAAACAGACATCGCTCAGGACAAAGCGACTCTCTATATGCAACCGATAAAAATTTATCTGTTTATAAAATAAATTTCAGTATAAACGAAAAACGGTTTTCGCTTATCCGCATTTCGTTTGTATTAAATTCTTTCTTAAATGAAAATCAACCGCTCTGATTTAACATTTCGAACTCGACCATAATTTACATTTTTATCCAAAAATATTAAATAAAACCTTTTAGGAATCTTTTTTGTAAGATTTTTTTAGCTTTTAACCATTTTGTAGTATGAAAATTTTTTAGCACAGTAAAACACTTTAAGACGATTTAAATACAATTAACATTTTTATTTATTTTTCTCTAAAATCTTTTTTCTTTTTTATATAATAAAAAAACATGACATCGTTTATATGACCAAACGCACAGTTACCAGATTCCCCAACCGAAATGTTATTCCCACCCTATATAACACAGCCATGTCAGTTGTCCTGTTGTCGACATATGTCGTCATCAGTGCCACGTTATTCTACTGCTAACTATAGCAATAACAATAATAATTTGCATCATAATGCTTTAAATCGTCGCAATTCGTTTACACTAACGAGCAACGATGACAATGACGTTGATGATTGCAATGATTTACTGCCACCGAGACCAGCAGAGGTGTTGGTGAATAGTAATGAACTGCCTAAGCGTTTAACATCATATGAAATGATACCGATAATCAAGCCTGCCTCCTCCATGCCAAATGGTTTACCCAACACTCAACATTTATCGAACGATATGGCCACTAGTGATGATTGCTTACTTACAGATGGGACTGAGTCTCATTACAGAGGCTCGCAGCCCAATATAATGATGACCAATGTTAGAAATAATTCCCGGGGTACCAACAAAAGCGATAATATTTCCAATTTAACTGCTAGCACCACTTTGGCCTCCTCTACCTTATCAAATTTGACATCGAAATCGATTGTTACGAGTACTGGGGGTAGTGGGGGTGGTGGCAATAGTAGTATGGGATCTGGAGGAGGTATAGGTTTGAATTCATATGGTAATAATAGTAGCAGTGGTCCGCTGAGTTCTTCGCGCTACAACAGTAGAGCAACATCTATAGAGCCTCGCACCACTGCCTATTATTATCATGAATTGGCACAAAAATCAGCCGTATTTGATTCAAATTTAAATCTTTTAAATGATAATAAAAACGACAACACTCTACCAACAACAATTGCTGACACTATGAATATCAGGCAACAATACCAGCAACAGCAACCATCAATGCGTCAGCAGTTGTCATGTAACAGTGGCGGTCATAAGTTATCCTCATTTAATAGTAGTTTAGATAATGTTCTAGAAACTACACGCAAAAATTTGGATGATTTAATTTTGGGCAATTCATTACTATACAATTCGCATTCGTCAAATGATTTGTTAAATTGCAACAGCAATAACAATAACGGCAATAGCAGTAGTGCTGGCACTTTGGTCGATGAAAACCTTAATTTAAGCTACAGCCACAACATCAATCAAACTCATTCAAATAATAATCCCATACCAGCTGCTAGAAATATTTTAAGTTCGAATAGTGGCTATTTGAAACGTAGCAGTCAAAATTTGCATCAGACCTCTAGTAATTCGAATATTCTCAATAGCAATAATGGCAACAACAATCATAATAATCATAGTCAGAGCCATCACAATGAAAAATATATTGCATGAAAGTTTATGTAAATGAATGAAAAACAAAATAATATCAGTTATATAAAAATATCGAAACAAAAGTAAAATCATTGTTTCTGTTTTGCAAAAGTTGCCGAGTTTCTTCTTGGTAATTTTTGTGGTATGCCACATAAATAGTTTGATACCCTTCCTTAAATATCATCATATCATTTATGAACCGATTTGGATTTTTAGTTTCTATTTTAAATAAATATTTATCTACCCCTTCCATAGAACCCAAAATCTAATCAACTCTACTTCAAAAACAACACTAATGGCCGCAAATTTCATGAAAATTGATTTATTAGCTTGAGTGATATTGTTGTGGAAATAGTCTCGCTTATTCCAATTGTCGTCATCGTTGTCACATTAAGTCGACATTAAAAAAATTTAAGTTCTGTGTTCGATGTGAACAACAATTGAATATTAATGATGACCGCTTGCCATCTTTTAAGTCTTAGGAATAGTAATAGCTCATAAATAATATATAATTGTTATCGACATCGATCCTACAGTTGCCGAAATATTGGTGTTGACTTCGTGTGACATCGACAACGACAAATAGAATAAGGGGGAGTATTTTTTTTTTAATCACTCTAAAAATTCTTAAAAAACCGATTTTATAGAATTAGTAATTTTGTGAAATTGGAAAAGCTGATTCAAATGACCAACATTTGATAAAATCGGCTCAATCGTTGTGGAAATAAAAAAAAATTGCGTGTCATATACAGTTCGAAAATTCTTATTAAATCGGTTTTCTATATTGCATTGCTTCTTGGACCCAATAGTTCGAGAGAATTGAATTGAATGGGTTAGAATTGTGTAGAGATTGGTCATCGTACCTTAAAATAGATGGTAGATTTGTAGAAGTTTTAGCGTTTGTGTTTTATGGGAGTCTCAAGACTTCTTTCCAATAATTTTTAACTCAAATATACATTCGAGACGAAATTGTTTCCTCGTTAAGTTGAGTAACTATTTATCAGCACACATGCTTCAGAACGGTTTCAGAATTAAGTCTCTATTACCACGTTTATACGCACGTCTTATTTGCAAATAGTGTCGTTATTCACGACTTGTTTAAGTGAGTTAATAAGTTACAATAAAAAAAGTTATACGGCAACATTCTTCTTTTTATTTGCAAATAAGACGTGCGTATAAACGTAGTATATATTTGTTTTATTTTTAATTCGATGTTTAGTGTAAATATCCATAATCAATCATTACATAAATAAATAAAAGAGATTATTTTGTAGCTTTTTAAAGTTCCTTTTAATTTGAAATGTAAAAAATTTTATTTTTTAACGTTTGTATTAATATAGTGACTACTAAGGAAAACTGTGGCAGCTAAAAAACAGAAACATTATGATTTTGACTCGGTTACTTTTTAATTTATTTCGAATGAAATAAAAGAGTAACTTTTTCTGCATGTCAATGTTCAAAATTTTTAATGCCTCATTTAAATGTTTTTTTTTCACGCCAAGGAATATTAATATATATGTAAATAAATTAACGTAATAGTGCATGTTTGTATGTGTAGTTATTGTATACCATTGTAATCGTATTCAAAACAAACCCACATTAAAATTGACTCATATTACTAATCCTTTAACACTAAAAAATATATAAAAAAGTCTTATATTGTTGCTAACTTAATGTTTTTTTGTTTCATATTTTTTCTTTTTATATAAAAAAATATTAAAACACTCCAAAAAATCAACAACCAAAAAACATCATCATCCATATCCACATCATCATGGTCATTTCCTTGCTTTATAAAAAAAATCATTATCCTTTAAATCAACCACTAACCCTCCGTTATGTATTTGTCCAAATAAAAATTTACAACAACAAAAATGTGTCCGTCCTTGTCTGAATATACAATAAATGATTGAACCCATTTATATCATAAAAACCTACTGAAAAAAATTAAATAATGCTTGGCAATCAAACGTATGATTTATTATATTCATTTATCGTTTTACGTTACGTTAATTCTTTTTGCGTTTTTGCTTTCACCTTTACTCTCTCTTTTTGTTTGTTACACTTCGTTACGTTACGTTTGTTGCTATTTTTGAAATAAAAAAAATCACTTAAAATTTGTTAATACCTTTAACCTATACTCTGCAAAAATTATCCTCTTTTACCAAACAATTCTCCCGTTCCCCTAATCCTTTCAAAAACTTACTATGACACAAAAAATATGTATATACATATAAAGCCTGTTGAGTCCTTATCCGACGACTTCCTATTCCCAATGACCTCAAATCGCTTATCGTATGCATCAAGTCCAGAATCCGATTTGGAATTAAGTCCTGGCCCACCAACATCATTGTCTCTTGGCAATTTACCACAATTGGTTAAGTCGAGTTCAGATCCATCGATTGCCACTAATCAGGATAACTTGGATAGGGATAGAGACATAATTGGTGAAGGATTACCACCTCCATATACGGTAAGAGGCGAAAACAACAACAACTACAACAATAATAATATTAAAACAAATCATTTTCTACACATGCTATTTTAACATAAAAACATTGTGTTTGTTGTATTGCGCATGTTTTGAAAACTTAACCAATCAACAGCAATAAATTTTTGAAACTAAATTCTCATGGTTGTAGTAGTAATTTCAATCTAACGCACACTGATAATATTTAACCATTTTACCAACATGTTTAGATTCCTTACGATCATGCGGCTCAGCCGCCACCGAATCGTCGCCAAACTATAGACACATCGAAATACAGTGGAGGTTTTTCTTCAAATTCCAATATTTTGAACTCGGATCCCTCTACACCCTCTACTCGGCCACAATCGTTGTATGGCATAAATGCTCCAGATTTGCCGCCACGCATTGACCGTCAGTCTAAACCCGGAGATTTACAAACTCCTCCCAACAATATAACTACCAATACCACCAACGCACCTTCACGCTCTAATAGTTCAGGTGGCACTCTGGGACGTTCGGCTCAAGAAAGGCTTTTTGGCAAGCCTATCGTAAGTGATGATGTACAAGCGGAATACATTTCGAGAAATGCCGCCAATACCAATGCCACAGATACCATGGAACGTCATCATGCCTCGCTTGAAAGGCAGGCCCGCATGAATGCTGCTGCACAATCGAAAATATCCGGTGCCACCGCTCAGCAAAATGGTTCAAGTTATGATAGTGTTTCAAGTTATGATTCATATAATGCCTCACAACTCACTATGCAAAATTTGGGACGCTTAGGACCCAATGCTCCCGATGATCTCAAATCAGTGCCAAATGCCAAGTAAGCTATAGATATTCTTAATAAACCTGTCAATTTGTTTATTAAATTAATATATTTGTGTTTATAGTGCTGGTAGACCTTTGCCACCTGTTGTTGTGGGATCTCAACAAGCCGATTATGCTCGTAGCAATCGCGATCATCACCAATATGCCGGTGCTAATGATCTTAATAGACAAAGTAGTCCCGGTAGACCACCATATCATGATATGAACACTGCTAGGAATATTGGTAAGCTTAAATCAATTCCTTTTCAGAAACAGTTCATAGTTCTCCTCACTAAACTCATTTTTTCTGAGATAATGGATCTTGGTAATTCTTGACCATTATTTAATCTTTTTGAGACTTTTAACAAATTTTTAAGACTTGATTTATTTACATTCCATGTCAAAGTATTTTCTCGAATTAAGAAGTTTTTCCTTAATGAAAATCAAAGTAGGGTTTTTTTTTATTTTAAAACTGTTTTTTCAGAAATTTTAATTTCTTTTGAATTGTACTTATTCCGAAGTCTTTTTTAAGAAATTGTTAAACTTTTGCAGGAGCAATAAAGAAATTTCTACTATTTAAAGTTTAAAAATTAAATATTTTTTTGATTCTATATATTATAAACGAACTTTCAAGGCCATTCGTAGCATAAATACATAAAATATATATTTATCATTTTATTTAATCCTACGTTTCGTGGATATTTTCCACCCTCTTCTGAGATGTCAATTTTATTGAAGTATATAGTCAGCGATTATTCATTTCGCTTAAGCAAGATTCTCGTTTCAAAACACTTCGGATAAGAAAAATGTGAAATTATAATGCATTCTGATAAAAAAATTAATAAATTTATTTCGATTTTTAATCAAGATTTATTTTAATAAGTGATATTTTATCTGTTGCACTTAACTCAAGTACGATTAAAATGAGACGACAACGCAAGTTTAATTTTTTCTTTTAAGTTTCATATAATCTTGCACTTTTACTAACAAACTCAAATGTTTTTTCGTTTAAGCGCATTTTCTTTTAAGCGATGTTAAATGCTTTAAAATAAATAAAAAAAAAAATAGTTGAGAGCTTTTATTTTCAATTAAGCGATATTTCTTTATGCCATCACAGGGAGAAATTTTTTATCATTGGTTTGATTTTTCAGTCGCACTTCGATATGATAATACTTTTTGCCCGAATTAGAAAATCGAAATCTTTATAACTCTTTTCTAATAATAAGAAATGTTTAACAAATTTCAGATCCTCGCAACGGCACCCCACAACGTCCCTCCAACTTAGGTCTCGATGGCAGTCCACGTAAAGTTGAAACCAAAACTGATTATGGAAAATACAGGTTTGTACTCCTAATTTTTGTTTTAATAAGTACGTTTAAGTCTTATCTCTGTTTTAGACATAAACTTTTTGTCTAAAATCTCTTTAAAAAAGCTCTTGTATATATTTCAATTTACAATTATTTTTATTTCTTTCTTACTTTTTTATAAAAAAAAAACAAAAATAATACAAAATGTTATAAAAATTAACTGCATGCACAAAACTAAATATTCAAATCGAAATTGAAACGTAACTATGACAAATCAATCATTGCGTTTTTGTTTAAAACCTTCATTCGTTCAATGTATCGCTATTCCCTGTATGCACTGTTTAATATTGAAAGATATCATTTCCATATACATCCCTTTCATTTGCACTGTCCCCCAAAACAGTTCCAATTACAAATGCCGCAGCAGCAACAAAGACAACATTTTCCACATCGTTCCATAACAAGTTGTAGCGCTGTGCCCTCGTGCATGCCAAATGGAGCATGGCGTTCTTGTAGAACCACTAATAGTTTTCTAATGGCCTATCCAGCACAAATGTGTTCTGTGTCACGACCCATTGTGCAAAATATTTCCATTTATGATACATTAGTCTAAAATTTTTTTCTCTCTCTCTCTCTCTCTCTAGTATCTTTAAAAATTTTAAAAATTTCTTTCAAATGTTTATTTAATTGTTAGTTTTAAACAGTTTTTTGTATACTCCTAGATATGTATGTCCTTTGCAATTTAGTTCTTTAAGTCTTCTAAGTTTCTTTATAACTTTTCTTCTGTTTTTTGAAAAATAAAATTATTTCAAAACATAAGGAATCTTCATTAATATTTTGTATTTTTATTTATTAATTTTTTACATATTTTAATACCTTTAATCTCGTTTGTTATTTAATAAACCTGTTTGTCCTGGTTATCCTTGTGCCGTAATTCCTGTGTGTATGCGTTTTGATACGATCCATAACATCGTCATGCTATTTTATCACTTTTATGTATGTATGTATGTGTTATGACACAACAGTCGTAACAATTCTGCCTCACAAGCTGATTACAATAAAATTCCTAAACAACCGGGACCACCACATGGCATAGTTGTACCACCACCAAATATAAATGGCAACATGAATGGCAATTCAACACCAAATGGCTCGGGAGGACCATTTAAACCTGTACCACCGCCAAAGCCGAAAAATTATAGGCCACCAATGCAAAATGCCGGTAATGGATCGAATCAATGGACAGAAAATGGGGTAAGCATGATAAAATATTTTATCCTATTAAGACTTTCGTTATCGTATTTTGACCTTTAGCCTAGTACAAAAACGACAATTGAATTAGGGCCGATTATGCTTCTTAAAAAATCTTAAAATAAAAATGTCAAAATAGTTGCAGTAAAATTAATTAATGTAATTGTGTATGCTAGTGGTCGCCCAGAGGCCGATACTCAATAGTTATTACACCAAAAAGTTTTTTACTTGTTTTATGTGTAACAGACAAGCTCCACGATCGCTGCTTTGATAAACAATCCCTCGAATGACCGCTTTATGGTGCATGGTGCATTATGTTTGTTGCAAATGCTTATACATCCCAAGTAACTTTTTGATTTTAATTTAATTTTTTCTGATTTTAATTTAACATACGTTATGCACTAAAATCAATGTACGACACTTGTCTTTTTATATATATGTATGTATATAAGTACGCATGTACATATGTGTACAAAGATACTTTAGTGCCAGCCCATTCACTTGCAATATAATTTAAAAATTTTCATACTTACACAGTATGATATGTTGATATATAAGATATGTTGGCAAAAATCGACTTTTAATTTTTATTGCACAACCAAAAGAAGTGTAATTAATATATTGTCAATGTGCTGCCAATATTGTACAATACTAATTTTTACATTTTAATTTTGTTTAAATCAACATTAGTAATATAGTGCATGAAGCGTGTCATTATTTATTTAAATTTTTAATGTCAATTCAGACCAATCATTTTTTCAAAGGTAGAGTGACTACTAAAATAAAATCAAAGACAATTTCATATAAAAAGGAAAGCTTTAAAGTCCTAAAATCAACTATTTGAATGTTAAAGATAAGGAAGAATAGAAGAGGAAAAGTTAAATAGCAAATAAATGGGAATTTCACTCTAACACACTTTGGTATAGTTGTTAAACAAAATACGAGGACCATTTCGCTTCTAGTATTCGTTTTTCATATGAAGGTGTGTTAAATGGCTGATAGTTTCAAATGCTAGCATCCATCTGGAAAGCAAAAACAAAACAGACCCATAAAAGCTGGCGCTCATGGCGTGGTCACCATCGAAAACAGTTCCGTTCCGTTCTGCTAGTGTAAGCCAAGTATTACTTATGAAAAAGTTAATCTGAATTAATTTCAATTTAAAAAGAATTACATAAAATTAAAGTTATTGATTCGCGGCTTTTATGATATTTATTTTGGAAATACTACGATACGATAGTTCCATTCTGTTTGTCAACTGAGCAATATTTTTAAACGTTATTAATTACTGTATACATATATATTTTTTTATAATTAAGGAACCTGGTTCTCCTCGCTCACCAAATGGTTTCTATTATCCTCCTGCTCCTCAGCATCATCATTACTCACAACAAACTCCAGGATCTCCACATACTGGTGCAAATATGCAGGCTACATATGGCACTAATACTAATTATGGTCCTTCAAACACAGCCGGTTATCCACCAACTAACAACGGCTACAACAATAATCCAACTTCGCATCATTACAATGGAGGCAGTGGCACAGGACCTTACATAGCTCCTCATCGGGGCATGCCGCCACCCATAGGTATGTACCTACATAAACATTTAGTGTAGATTTTGCTTAAAACAAAACATTAATAATTAGGTAATCTTCCTCCTCATACACCGGAACGTCATGGCTTAGATTTGGCCGGCAGTCGTGAACAACGTGGTTCAGCATTTGAATTATATCGTAAACCGCAAATCGGTACAGCTGGGCACCATCATAATTTGAGGTAAGTTTATTTTCCATTTTTTTTATCTGTTTTAGCAAAATGATAGACTAGAATCTAAACTATTTTTGAAGAAAATATTTGCCCCCTCTATAACTCTTCTCTCAATCCCTGATTTTATTTTTCTTGTAATTTCTCTATACTTTTTTTTATTAATTTTTGTGTTAACGAAAAATGTTTTTATTTTTGTTTATTAATCAATGAAAGTTTAAAGTTTTTCAATAATCATACATTTATAAATACTTTTCGCAAAAAATATATAAAAAAACATAAAACATCATAAATCATTCGGGTTAAAGGTCATTGTGTATCGAAATTTAAATTTTTTAGAAAGACATTTTCTTTAAGAAATTCTTAAAAATATTTTATATCGAAATTAAAAAAAATGTATAAAAATCAACCACTTCGATTCCCAAAAAAATTATAGTCTAATTACAATAAGTGACAAAAAAAGTTTTGTTTTTCTATTATTTTGCAATAACCAATTCATAACTAAACACCCATCACAAATATTTTTCTAATCAATTAAAATTAAATTTGATCATCAAAACGAAAATAAAACATTTTTCGGGTTAACTTAAAAAAGAAAAAAATACAATAAAAAAAACCTAACCCCAATTTTAAGATTATGTTTTTACTTTTAAAGACAATTAATTTTAATAACTAATTTACGGTAAACAGAAAATAATAAACTCTTAAGGTTTTGGTCTTAAAAGTGATATCATTTTATGCTATAACTACAAATATAACCAATTTCAACTAACCTTACTTTTGATAAGAAACCCAAAATAGTTAATATTTGTTAATGGCTTTACATCTTTATAAAATAAATGCCCCTATTGCGGTTCACAACTCAACTCAGTTTGGTCGTGTAGAGTCAACCCAACTTATGCACAACCAAACTCATTTTAGTTATTGTGTATCGCAATAACTAAAGTGAGTGTGGTTGTGCATAAGTTGGGTTGACTCTCACACGACCAAACTGAGTTGAGTGGTGAACCGCAATAGGGGCAAAAAATACCATAAATTTTTTCTAGCATTTTTACATTTATTATATGTTTGTCTAATTAAATTCTATATATATTTTGGGTTATGGTATGGTAATCTTAATAAAAAATCTTTTTTCTGTTTCAATTGGTATTTGCAAAATAAAGAACAAAATTTTTTTAAAATGGCGCGAAACAAAAATACAAATTTTAAATTTATCTAATAAGCAAGTATTTTAGAGCAGTTATGAATTGCATTAAAAGTGAAGTCTGTGCAGCTTTCTTTATATATTTTTATTATATATATTATATTATATTTATATTTATTGTAAAAAATATATATTATTATATTTTCTTAATGAGAGAATACTACGTTTGATGATTGAAGTCTACACATTTGAAAATTTTTCAAAAAAAATTTCTTAAAAAAAATCAAAAATTTCCTTCCGAAATTGTTTGAGTTTGCATAGGGGCTAGAGGAAGAAGCATAGCCTTTTTTTCATCCAACTTTTTTCCCTGAAAAACAATTTTATACATTTTTCTTTTCATAATTAATAATCGTATTGATATTTACCAGTCCTGTACCCAAAAATATTTGAACTTTTGAAATTGTTTTGTTGCGGCTTCAGCTGTTCATATGCCGAGATTTCATTGGTCGCTAAACCAAATCCGTGAACTTTAAGCAGGTTGAAAACGTTCAACCTCATACTATTATTATTGACTTATTGACTTTTTCTTCGGACAGATTAGGTAAACTCTCTAACAATCAGCTGTTTCAATAAGAAAAATAATAATGAAAGGAAAATGTGTAAAACAAGATAGACCTTTGCTTATAAAAAGCTTTATTTAAGAAAGAAAACTTTTTAGATACACTAAAACTTTTTAGATACACTACACTCAAACAATGACATTTGTACATATTTTGTTGTTGTTGATGCATTTATGCCTGTTAGTGAGAGAAATTTTAGTTTATTCTCATTGTATTAAACTTCACCCAAAAATTTCGGGAACATATGTACCTATTATGAAATTTTCCACAAACTTATATTTTATAAACACCAAACAGCTGTTCAAACAACTCTTACAAGTAAACATTTTGGAGGTGACAATTTCACATGCTCTTTTTCACTCCATAGTTACAAAATTTCTCTAATACGACAACACTTTACAGCAACATCTATTGACATTTAGTAAAAACTTAGTAAATGAACAGACCTATTACAATTTCAAATTACATGGCGCGTATTTTTCTTCAACCAGTGTCTCAAATTCCATATGTATAAAAAACGCTTCGCCATTCCAGTTTTTACCGTTACATCTGTTATACCTGATACCCTATGATTAAAGGGCTAATTCATAATTATTAATCAACTATGTATGTAATTTAATTTATATCCGAATTGAGAATATTTTCAGAATTTTCTAAAATACTTGCTTATTTTCTTTAAACTTTTATGCCCCTGAAGTTTATATTTTTCGAACTACGAGAAAAGGCCTCTTTTCTCAAACCCAAGAAAATAAAAAAAATCCTTTAAAATATATCAAAACCCATTTTGTGAAAATCTTTAGCGAAATGGAGCCATATGAACATGAACGGTACGATGATTATTATGCAATGCCACCGCCACAACATCCACCACCGCCACGTTCGCGTTCTGTTCCACGATATTCCCACGAAATGCCACCTCCTCCGCCAGCTCATGACCCAAATAACTATTATAGTTACGGCCCACCTCCTCTGTCACCGCCATATCCCTCAAATGTACAACATCAGTATTACAATGATATTGGAATGCAACCCCCACCATTACCTCATAAAATCAAAAAGAAATCTATGTTAAAAAGCCCTTTAACAGCTATAAAAAATGCGCTTATTAAGACGACAAAACCCTTAAGACGCATGAACAGCATGGTAGAGCCAGAACGTAAACCGAAATCCGGTTTAAGACGCCAACATTCAATGTTGGAAAGGGGTATGCAAAGGCCATACTATCCCGATGAGTATCCCACATATCCAGCTGGATTTGATGAACGTTATTATGGAGGTAGAGGACGTAGTGTACCTGGCTCTTTTATGATGAGTAATAGGGGACAGTATTATGAACGGCAAAGCCATCATCAGAACTACAAACACGGCCAATTTCCACTCCCACAAGATGTTTTGAATAGCACATACCAAAACTTGGAAACTGAAGATATATATGGTCATATGGGAACAGTACCAAGGACAGGACGCTCATATAATGAGTTCAATAATAGTTACACGGATCACGATGATCTTTACGCAAATAGAGCTTGCATTGATTTGGAAAGGCGGCAGGCTGAAGCTGTCAATGCAGCTCAAGGGAGAAGTGGTAGAAAAATTATCAGAAGACACAGTACCACAACAGCAGATCGTGCTTCTGGAAGGAGACATCACATGACAGCTAATGGAGGACAAGGACCCTACGAGCAAGATGATATTTACCAAAGTAAACAGGGAGCCTACATGTTTGATAATCAACGCAGGGCTCCTAACTCAGATGTAATGACCCGCAGAAGATTTTATCCGGGCGCCGCTAACGAGCAGGTAGAGATACACGAGCCCATCTATCAGTCACGTCGTGAAATGCAACGTGAGAGACAAAATCATCATCTCTACCAAACCAAAAAAGAAATGCAAGAGCGTATCACTCAAGGTAAGAAGGAAATTGAGCGAGAATTCACACCGCCACACTCAAATCATACGGACAAAGATGACAAATCCGACAAAGAACCTATTTATCAGTCTAGAAGAGAAATAAAAGAAAGTGCTCTCAAAACTAGAGCGCAACTGAGAGACCAAATCTATCAGACTAGAAGAGAGGCCTTGGATAGCATGGCTGAGCCGGGCTATGTGTCCAAAAGAGATGTCGGTAGACCGGAGCCAATTTATGAAACTAAAGAAGAAAATATATTGCAATCGAGAGAAAACGAAACTGATGAAAAGAAAGAAGAAAAGACTGAAATACAAACATTAGCCGAAATTAATCATGAGGGCGAGGAAGAAGAAACACTTAGTCGTTCAGAATTACAAAAATCATCCGATACCGTTGTTGAAAGCACAGCGGCCCAGACCAAGTCTCCACGTAAATCTGCTCCCCTGGTACAAAGTGAAGATGATGATTTAGATGCAGACACTGGCAAGGATTTCGATAAATCCGAAATGCCCACGGTAATAGAAAATCTACACAATCAAGGCATGCTGGAAGATACCGAAAATGATATAAATGAGACACAGGATATATCTGATGATGTGTTCGAAACTCCCAATGCTGTGTCCTCGCCTCTAGTTGTGGAAGGACCGCCCATAGAATCATTAGAACCTCCTAAAGCTACATTGCCCTTAACGCCTCGCACTAACAGGACTCCTTTCCATATTTCAAATATTTTAAAAAGAACTGCTCCTCCACCTTTGAAAAAAATAAGTGAAAGCCGCACCTCGATCGAAACACAATATACTTCGCAGGCTAGTCTACCCGTGGGACCACCAAACGCCACTAGTACGCCATATACCAGCAACATGTCATTGCCTATTGCAGGTCCTGTGCCAACTTCCGCCCCAGCAGTCGCCAGTGCTCCAGGCAATGGCTCATTTCCCACAATTCCGCGCGAACCTTCTACCTGTAGAGGAATTTTCGACTCGACAGGCGGCATATTAGCTGATAACATTTGGAACGTTTCTTTGCAAATACCCCCAGGAGCCATAGCACCTGGTGTGAGGCAAGAAATATATTTTACAGTCAGTGATCCACGTATGGGACAAGCTGTTGGTGGCCCACCTTTGGATATGGAAAATGGTTTGTTCGCTTTCTCTTCTCTTACTTTATATAAATATATATGTATGTATATATATATGTATGTATATACAAGTTAATAGCAATTTTTGTTGTTGTAAACACCGTTTTATATTATTGTTTTTTTATAATTTTAATGACTTTAATTTTATAATTTATTTTGCATACCACTTGATTTTATTTTCTTTCTTATTTCCCATCTTATATATATTTGAAATATGTTTGAGTTTCCTTTTAATCATATGTACTACTGACTTTACTAATTATACTAATTAAATATTTAATTATTTAATTACTTGTTGTGGGTTTTAAGGTAGTCTATATTCGTACAGCATCAACATTTCACTGATGCATATTCCGGCACATCAGTAGTCCTCCAAAATATAGTAAGAGCTGGCATTATCACCAGCGAAATATCAGATAAATAGACCATCTTAAAACTCGCAATAAGTGAATAAATAAATTTTACAAATGGTAGAATGTTTCCAACAATTAATAAATTAATTAATTAATCTCTATTCTGCATGGTTACTAATTATTATACTCGTAGACCATTAATATTTCAAAACTATTCATAATTTTTTTTAATATAATATCAAAATTTTTAAAACTTTCATTAATATCCCAGCATGTGGTGTGATAAATTTCATCCGATTTTGAGAATCAGTTTTATATCTAATTTCAAATTATTTTCTTCTAAAATACCTACAAGTCATTTAAATTTAACCTTATGGTTTCTATTTTGAAAGATAATAATTTGAAATGGGATAAAAAAATATTCGCCAATCGATCGATCGAATGTCACACCACTTGGAAATCGATCGATTTCCATCACATACATACATGATGGTGTGTAAAAAAATCCTTTTATATGCCCCTATTGCGGTTCACCACTCAACTCAGTTTGGTCGTGTGAGAGTCAACCCAACTTATGCACAACCACACTCACTTTAGTTATTGCGATACACAATAACTAAAATGAGTTTGGTTGTGCATAAGTTGGGTTGACTCTACACGACCAAACTGAGTTGAGTGGTGAACCGCAATAGGGGCAATAATTTTTCAAAAATTCAGACTGACTGCACAGTTTAGCTAGTTTCAAAGTTTAGCTAGAATTCAAAGTTACATTCTAGGGATTGATCTTTCGCAAATTATACTCTTTTCAGAAATTGTACTCTTTCTAAAATGTTCAATGTTGGAGCATAAGTAGAATCAAAATTTCCAAAAAAATTTATTAGCTTATGTGCCTTAATGAAGTCATTCAGAATTTTTTTTTATCTTAAAAAAACAGTTTTCTTTTTAGTTTTATTTTCGTTAATTTATTTTGGTAGAAAACTATGTTTTGAAAAAAACTTCAGCTTAAAGGGGATTTTAGTTTAAAAATGGGTTTCCTCATGTGTTACTTTTTCATCGATAAATAAAAACTGATCTGATTTTAATCATTCAAAACGAAATGGATGTCAAACTGTACAGGGATCATAAGATTTTCAAGCAATTTCCGTAATTAAAATTTTCCCAACACTATATTAAGGAAAGTTTTAGGAACTTTTGATTTGCACTATTTTGCTCAGCTGTTTCCAGAAATCGTTATAAGTATTTGTTGTATGAAGTTGGACGTTCTATTATTAAAACAGGGATATTGCATTTCACGTTCAGCATGTCTAAAATATATGATTGTAATATTTCCCCTTCTCTTCTAATGCGTAGAATATTTTATTTAATATTTACACTTTTACAACTACACACATTTCTACTTACTTACACACTTACCGAGCCATATACAAAAATATTTTGATACATTGCATTTAGATTTTTTCCGAAATTGCTTTTTTTCTCTCTTTTCCATTAGGTGAAACCATGCTCTCACCGCTGGTAATGTGCGGTCCTCAGGGTCTGGAATTTCTAGTGCCTGTTACGCTAAATATACCACATTGTGCAGGCAGAACAACATCCTTGGGGCTAGCTCTGAAGGCGACCGACAGTGAAAAGAATATACATACAGAATGGGATAATATCGATTTACCAAGTAATGCGGCGGCGCATACAGTATCAGTTAAAGTAGATCATTTTTAAACTAAATAAGTTATTTTTATAAACATTTGACTATATCCATACATATACGAGTAGATTTAGTAACATTTATAATAATACATATACATATTCATTAACAATACATATTGTACATATACTACATAAAAGTATGTATAATTATATATAAATATACATAAATTTTTCGTTTCGTAAGCATTGTTTTATAGTTTTATATAAAAATTTATATGATTTAAGTGAAAAAGATATTTAAAATTGTTAATTCTTAAGATAAAAAAGAGTGAATGAGTTGATTTCTTATACAAGTTTTATAGTAAATTTGTGCCTTTAGCTGTTTTCAATTAATTTAAATGAATAATAATATAATGAACGATTTTTTATTTCTATATAGATATTTGTAATCGAAACATTTTTTATTATTTTTTGTAAATAATTTCATTTAATTTTGTTTATTCGTGTTTATATTTTAAATAATTTATAATTATAACTTTGTTATTTCAAAGAAATTGTCTTAAAAGCATTTTAAATGTGTATATACACATATTTTCATTTATAATAGAATTCAACATTTTATTTGGTATGATTTAAAAGAAAGAAAAATTATTAAATTAGTGCGAATTGTCATAATTTCAAAATAAAATAGAAAGTTTGTAATAGCTTTCATTAATATCACCACTATTATATTACATTTTACATAAAAATATCATTATACAACTAAATACGAAAAGCTTCAATAAAGTATATATGATAAATTAAAAAAATAATGTTAAAAACATGTTTTATTGGTTAAAATTAAAAAATGTACACTTGAAGTCATTTTCATTCAGTA
Organism: Germaria angustata; assembly: GCA_963681545.1. Classification (NCBI taxonomy): domain Eukaryota; kingdom Metazoa; phylum Arthropoda; class Insecta; order Diptera; family Tachinidae; genus Germaria; species Germaria angustata. The sequence continues at coordinate 110,735,942 of OY812998.1, forward strand.
TGAATTGCTTGCTTGCTTGTGTGTTGTTAAAACGAATGACGTCGTCACTCACACAAAAAAAACAAAATTTTGCTCAATTTCAAATTCATGTAAAATACCAGGAGCCCAGAACAGCAGAAAAAGCAGCAAGGGGTAACAAAAACGATTAATAGTACAGACTTCCACTAATTTTTTAATAATGGTTTGTGTCTTAAGTAATGCTTATTCGAGGCACTAACCTTTGTTGATACAGAGCCATCTTGTAGTGGATTTTCCATACAAACCGCATACAAAAAGTTAATTACTCACTTAGTTTGCCAGAAAGAAAACAGCTGTTTATTATGATAGATTTATATATTAAAAATATGTTTTTTCATGTAAACATTAATACACAGCTATAAATAAATCGTAATTTCGTTAAATTCGCAAATAGCTATTAAAATTTGTCTTTCAGTTTAAATAATTCATATAATCAACAGTCATAATACATAAATAATTTATGGAGCTAAAATAACAAAAACGTTTGAAAAAGAGAAATTTTTTTGATATTCTTAAGTATTAGATGAAGTAGAAGTAATCATAGCATTATCAGGTTCTGGAATGGTCGACATAGCTTCTTTAACATAGCCATAAATTTGCTTACGCGTATCAGCGACTACATCACGCACCATATTTTTGAAAAAGGTCGTGTGACGAGGTGCTTCTGCATAGCGTTCATAATGATCTAGAGAATCTTGCAGTTTTAAAGTTAAATCATAATTTTTGCGTACCACCTCTAAAATTTGTTCTTCTGTGGGCGTTGAAAGACCTTGTTCGGCGAGCCATTCTTTGATTTTATTTTGAAAATGCTTAACAATAGCCAATATATTTACCAAGGCATTCAAAAGCTTAATGACATCATCTTTGTATTCACAATCTGGCATTGTGGTATAACGAAGTACTGAAATTAAAGGTAGGTAACTACGAAATATGTACATATATATTTTATATGTGTTGAGGACTTACCCATAGCATGCAACTCGCTAAAAACTTTTTCCTCTCGATTTAGTTCGTAATAGAGTTCATCATAGCTGTTGGTGGTTGCTAAGAACGTGTCACCGTACGTAATGAATAAGTTAAATATATTAACCACCTGACAAGAGTTAATAAACACAGAGATGTATTATTAATATCTAATAACAATAGGAATTGTAATATCTGTGCCAATAAGGAAAAAGTACTTAATTCTGAATTTGTAGTTTTACAGTAGAGCGTTTTTAAATTTTGATTTTAATTTTTTCAACGACTTCGCTTTAAGCAATTATTTCTTATTGTCACAAATATATGCTCGTAGAATTGTTGTTATTTTGACTTTATATAAACCTATTACAATTGAATATTAATAAAAAAAATGTCCAGCAAACAATACAGAAAAAAATCAAAAAGAAATGTTTTTCTATGATTATTAAATGTCTTTATAAATTACAATATTCCTGAATATAACGTATTCAATTATTCCAATTTATCAGATTAAAAGGACTAAATGATAAAACCTAAAAACTGATTATCAACATGTTATAAGCATTATTCTAAGCTGGCCAATGCCTCTCAATAATATTGCTTTATCATAAAAATGAGACAAATAGAATTAAAAAAATAGAAGAATATAGCACTTGAAAACTGAAAACACACAAATATGTTCACTTACCTGCAAAGATAAATAGAATATATTGCATTTCTTGACTAATGTTTGTTCTTGATTGACCAGAAAGCGCAGCAGACCAATTAAAGCCGACCACAATTCCTTCCATGGATAATTTAAGCGAACGCGACAACGTTTCTGATAGCATAAAATACGATGTATAACACCCACGCATAGTAAATACAATTCCATAGGGAACTTTTTCATTAAATGAGAAACAATAAATTCTACTAGCAAGTCCAATAAAGTGGCAGCTAAAGGTTGAGATTTACCCACGCGGTCAACATTCAATTTACGATGGCGCATTTGGGCGCGATGTAACATGACTTTAAAGGTTAAATTACTATCATGCATCATGGAGTTAGCATACTGGTCTTCGGATATACAAGTAAGTATTAAAAAGCAAAGTTTCAAATTTGCTACACTAGACTCGTTTTTATTATCCTGCATAACAATGGAACTGAAAATAGAAATAACGTAGTGTTATAAAGAACAATAAATAACATCAACTTTAAGTTTACCAATATTGAAACACCGCCACCAAAAGATTAGTAGGATATTGAGTCATATCGATAATTGGGGCATTGGCTAAATCAGGCACTGGTTGTGTTAAATTTAAAGTATTGCTAGGCGAAGGTGGAGCACTAGTTTCTGCTTGTGTATGAGCCAAAGTTGTTATAAAATTGCGATTTAAGTGTACTGCTTCGTACAATGCTAATAATAAGCCGTTATTGGCTTTGATCTGCTGAACCCTTTCACAGCCTTCATCTGAAACAAACATATTGCCTACTATATTTGATATTGATGAAAACCATGATGATGACTGGGCATTATTTAAGCTTTGCATATATTGACGACAGAAGTCAATCAATGATTGCGAAATCATCTGCCCGTAACTATTAAAAGAAGATTTAATGATATATTTAAGTTATTTTCTATTATTACAACTCACCCATTCAGGGCCAGCTCATCTGCTAATATCGATAACTGTACTATGTACGGGTTTGTAGCTTCATGCTTTCGATAATTTACTAAAATTGTTAGTAAAATTACTATGTCATGCCCATGTTGTGCCCTTAATGTTGGATCACTCAAGAGTTTCACAAATGCATCAAACAAAGTGTTCATCATTAGATATTCCAATAAAACATTTTGACTAACATTATCCGTGCCTGTTACCAAAACTAATAAAAGTTTTAAGCACATGAATCGTGCATTTTCCGTTACGTCTCCTGTGTTTAAAATTATAAATGAAAAATATATTTCGATGCATTAAAAAGTTAGTCACTTTTCTGTCCAAGGCCGCTCACTCAAATACGACCGATAACTAAATTCTTGTTGTTTAAGATCTAAACTACTAACTAATTAAATTATACTTTGTGATTATTCCGGTTCTTAAAAGTTTTAGTCCATAAGTATTTTTGCAATAGAAATGAATATAAAAGAGAAACTACCAAGAAACTATAGCAGTACACCGAATGCTTTTTTATATAAATAGAAAACTCATAGTAACCTTAAGACTATTTTTTATGAATCATTCTTAAGATTTGACAATTTCAGTTGTAAAAAGAAGAAAGAGTTGCTTGGATCAGTTTATAATAAGCTGACCACTCATTTGCTCCAAGGATGCAACATCTTCAAAAAATTTGCTTTAGCATCAAATTTGTACACAACTTAATGGAAAAACATGTAAATATACACGATATTGTATGAATATTTTGCACAATATGAAGAACTACAAGCTATTAATAAGAGATTTTTATTTTATGTTGTTATGACGTACTTTCAAAAAATGAGCTTAATACATGTTTTTGGGAGTCTGATACTAAAATAACCCGGTGTAATATAAAAAATGTCAAGTTTTATTTCTATTGGGCACGTATTCAAGAGAGCGGTGGGTTTCTGTAAGTTCTTTAACCAAATTAATAAAAGATTTCTTACCCAACAATACTTGATTACAATGATCCATTAACTGCTTCATCCACTTATCCATATGTTCATAACCAAAGATCTCATTGAGAATATCGTAGGAATTGTCTGCAGTAGATTTCTTAAATATGGCAAAGAATAGCGAACACAAGGTCTGTAAGCTATTGCACAAACGCTTTGGATGATCTAGTATAGAAGAAATCAAGTACCTTATTTTTCTCAAAATAATTTATAACAAAAAACATGCCACACCCTATATATTTTGTGCATAAATATATGTATGTATGTATATTGTACATACTTACATATGCATGCAGCTCCCATTATCACTCACCTGTCTCCAACATTTCTATGCATTTTTGAAAAATCATATTCATATTTTTCTTTACCAACGTAAATTGTTCGCTCGTGAGCTTGGTCACTTCGCTCTCCAAAGATTCCACATTGGGCTGCAGCAAAAAGAATTCATTCCAAAATTCAGGTTTTTCCTGTGTAGGATCTTCACCACGAAAGAATAGTTCATATATATAAACAACTTTTTCTTTAGGCCGTTTTGAAGAGCCGCTGCCACTACGTTTTCGTGAAGTCATTCTCTTCTCAATAGTATTGATTATATTTATTAGTTTATTAATGTGGTAAAATGTTTGTTTATTTTTATTTCTGTGCTAAAATATATTATTTTTTGTGTTGTCAATCTTTTGTTGCTGCTGTTTTAAAATGTCATTGTTTCCGCTATTTGCATTTTCAACAGCGCTAGTAGCATGTAATTCTTCAGCTTGGTTGTATTGTTCACAGCTGTTTATTTATAATTTAGGTTGCCACTATGATCATAACCAGTAACCGTTGGAGTTTAAAAAATATTGTGCGTGTTGACACCTACGAAATTAACTCTAAAACCTATTTTGTTTTAATATTTTTGGTGTTCAAGTTAAACTTAGAGCTTTACTGTATTCGGGGAGTCATAGTAAAATTTTATGACATATATTTTAGTTGAGCACTTAAGCCAGCTATAAAGCCGCCAAAGGAGTTTTCACCCCCTTTAAATAAAGTTGAGGTTAAAATGTTCCAAACAAATTATCTTCCTGCTGTTTTACATAAAAATGCTGAACATATATTTACCTAATACGAATCGCTTATTACAGGACATCCTATGCCAAGTATTATAATGAATCTCAAATGAAAAATTTCAATACGCCGATATTTGTACCTGTTTTTTGGTGCCCTCTACCAGAATCAACCATTAGAACCGTTGTTGTACATTTTTTGTAGATAATTGTAACTAATTCAAAAAAAAAACTTACCAAATATGACATCTACTCCCAAAAACTAATTTATAGCCGTAAGCAATGGAAAATAGAGCTTCATCCAACAAAAATGTACGTAGCTTGATAAACTATAATGCAAAATAAATTTTTAAAAGTGAAGTTGTTAGTTTCTTATTGCTTAGTCTATTCTTACTTTTTACTTTGCTTTAATAATGCCTTTAAGTAGGTTAATAGATGTGACAATCATCATTAGGGACTATTAAAAATAAAGTTTTACAATTCGCCAAATAAAAATTATCATTGCCACAATTAACGTGTGAAATTTCCGGATCTGACATTAATTCGTATACAAATTTTGCAAATACATAAAATTGTAATCAAGTACGCAAATATATTTACAGCTACGAAATTGAAATATTGCTTTGAATATCTTTAGGAGAATAAAGCAGCTGACTCGAAAATATGTTTATATGTTTCCCTTTTCTTATTATACAGGCATGTTCTCACACTCGCAATTCGTATAATATTTGCGATTATGACTTGAACTCGCAAGATTAGTGTTCTGTAAATCGCAAACGCCAGAATTTTGGCGAGTTGAACTCGCAAGGGTATACTGAAGTGAACTGATGAAATTACAATAAACTGAACTTTAAACAAACAATAAAATGATAAATATATTAAATTAAATATGTTTTCTTTTTATTTTATATCAAAACTAGACGGTTTTGCAGCCAATTTTAATAAAATATATTAAATTAAAAAAAGCTTTTTTGTTTTGCTCATTTTTCCTCTCCATTGTTTCCTTATACTCTGGCGATTTGAGCAAACATCTGATCACAAAGAATATGGCAACTCGCAAGCAAAACGCGTGAGTTAAGGTGAATTCACCGGTTCGTTCTGCAGGAAATTTTCGTTGAGAGACAATTTTAGTTTACTGAGAGTTTGCTCACAGAAGATTCACCCGCGTCGAACAAATATTCTGTAGAAACAAAGCTACCATATGCAACAACTCTGTAAATGCTGTGTGTTACTTTTACAAGCAGGCAGCACAGTAGCAGATGATTGCAATTTGCTGTGTTCTAAATTAAGCAAATTTTTATAAAATAAAAAATATATAAATGAATTTAAGTCGAGTGCATGCTCTAATAGCTATTGAGTTAAATAAATATAAAAAATTTACAATTAAACTTGTATATTATAATACATACATATGTACATATAATATGATGTGGCAGCTCATTTCAATTTTGCATAAAAAATTTATATATCTGGCAGCACAGTTCAATTCGTTCGGGACGATAATTAAAATTAAACCAATTCAAGCAAAAATTGTTCCGCATTAAATTTACTCTCTTTCTCTCACTCTCTCAAAAATAGAGACGTCAAACTACATATAAAAAAAATCGTTCGGAACGTTCAGAACGAACCGGTGAATTCACCTTTACAGAACATGTAAATATAACTTTGGCGTTTTCAAGTCGCTTGGCGATTTCAAAAACTTGCGAGTGTGAGAACATGCCTGAATATTTTTTCCGATTATAAGAACACATTGATAATTTGCCCTTTCTGCTTAATCAATAAATTAAATGCAATATGATATTTATAACAAAAGATAGAAAAAAAGTATTGTCTGTTCAGCTTAAGAATTGAGATAAAAATATAAAACTAATTTGTATAATACAAAAAATCAAAAATTTTTGTTGTGGCTTTAGTTCTTCATATGCCGACATTTCATTAGTTGCTAAAACCAAATCGTCAGTGAAGTTTAAGAGTTTGAACACATTCAACCTCGGATGTTTATGCCACATAAATCAAATACAATATGAGAATTCAATATTGCATTTGAATTACAACAAATACATAATCATAGTAGGCTTAAACTTCACTGACGATTTGGTTTTATCAACCAATGAAATGTCGGCATATGAAAGCTAAAGCCACAACAAACATTTTTTGATTTTTTCTATGTATTTTGCAAAAGCTCTAATTGTTTCTAACGATTAGTTGGGGAGAAAATCCCAAATAATAAATTTCAATATTAGGTATAAACAATACATTTCAATAAATTAGGAAAAAAATAAAAATATAGCAATGAAGTAAAAAATACAATTGAATAGCGATATATTGTATGTAGCAATTGGTAACAGGTGGTGCAAAGTACTGTCATATTTTGAACTGGCTGACATTTTGTTATACATTAAAAAAGAGCTGTTTTCACAAAAAAAAAAACGTAAAAGTTGAAGCCAATTCAAATTATAACATTACATTGCGCCACTCTGTAGTAATTATTGTTCAGCTTAATATTTAACAGTTGAAAAACGTATTTTTTAAAGAAATAAAAGATCTTGAAATTTAAAATTCCAATAATATGATTCGTACCCAAACATTGAGTAGAGATATCTACATTAAATTAATTTACTCAGAAAAATAAAGTAAAACTCTTCTAGTTGCGACTGTTGGAAAAAAGTAAGCGTAGAGTCGCTCTTAGTTCTAAGAAATTTTTTTTAATTATGTAAATATGTATGGAAATTAAAAAAAGCATACAATTACAACCTTTTAATATTTTAAAACAAGTACTTCGGTTAACAGAGCTTGGCTTTTAACGAGGGCGCATGTGCTTATACACATGATTACATTTTATTTTGATTTCCCTTCTCAGAAATTTATTAGATTGTACAAAAGTATTCAGAGATAGAAGTGAAAAAATATATGTATATAAAATAAATAAGCCATTATATACACTTATGTATTGTGTAATAAACAATAAGAAAATATGTTTTTACCTTTGCAATTATTAATAAAAAGTCGTTAAAATTATCGTATAAAAAGTTAATAATATTCACTTATACATACTAGGGATATCTAATACAAAAAGTAATATAAAAAGGGTCACATAAATTGTCATTTTTGATTACATTTACATACGAATGTATGTGTATATACATATGTATAACTTATATGTATTACAAATCTCTTCTAAATTTCTTCCAAATAGAATTAACATTTATGCATTAAATATTACACATGAAGTTTACTTCCAACCAATATTTCCAGTAGAGTGATGAGGCGTCGGTTCATAATCTGGTGGTAAGCTGAAGCCCATAACCTCTAGCGGAGGCTGGTTGTTAGGTCCAGCCTTCGATGTATTATGTTGATTAATTGGATTAGATGGACTGGGCATAGCCGAGTGTGGATTTAATGCCTGTGATTCCGAAGTTGACGATGGAGGAGCTGTAGGTATTACAGCCGATACATTTGCAGTTGGGTATAAATTATTGCTCTCTGGTGCAGCACACGGTGGAGGCCGCGAAGGACCACTTATGGCATTCGTGGACAAATTAGGATCATTCAGAAATACTGGATATCTTGGTTTAAATGTGTTACTTTCAAACTGTTCTGAACGTATATCTTCTTCAAACATAGGGGGAGCTGCAATTCCAAGAAGGGAAACATGTCTGTTAAATGTGTAAAAACTTATTTTTGAAAAACTTACCTATTGGCTTATATACTGGACCAGAACCTGGTTGTGTTGTTATGGCCCCTTCATCAGCTGTACTAGCATATAAGGGTACTGTTCCAATAGTAAAAGGAAATTCTATCACTAGATCACTGTATATACGTGAAACTTTTGCTATAAATTTTAAAGAATACGAAACTTTTATAATACTGCAACTTTCCAATGAGGACGGTGTGGTCGACGGAATTTGTAAAAACTCATTAAATTCAGCTTTATTCAGTTTTAACACTTCACCACAGTGATTATCGGCCACCTTAATTTCGACTTCCTTTGTTTTAGTTTCTGGATTACGGCTTGTATAAACAATCTTTTTCATCAAACGAACTTTAACATCAGAACAGTATACGTCGGATTGGTTGTCCAGTATAATATTGAAATATACTTTTTGACCTGGCGCGTAAGCTCCGAAAGGCACTTTAACACTCATAACCATAGGACCTTTTGAGCCGCAACATAAGCTCCAGCAGAAAGTTTTCTCCTCGATTTTCTGAAGAGGTTTCTGGGAATTTAAATTACAACTATTTTATTTAACATCGAATAAAGGCAATATTTTTACAACACTATCAGCAATAATATTTTCTTCTGCCAAAATCGTCAATTAAAGAGACAAACAACACTAATTTTGAAAGATTCGCACGCAGTGAATTCTATATATATAATATAGGATGTGTGTATGTATGTATGTATGTATGTATGTATGTAACGTAATGGCCCCAAAACGCCTGAGCCGATTTTGACAAAATTTTCAGGAAACCTTCAGAATACTCGGGCGGGTGACACTGTGAAGTTTGATTTTTCATTTTAGGTCTGTGGGCTGAGGAGCGTGGCAAAATCCAATAATTCATAAAATGAGAACGGCTGGGCCGATTTCTGTAAAACTTTTTGTCAGTTGTTCGTATTTTCGAGGAGAAGGTTTTTATGGAAGAAAATTCCTCCGGAAAAGTCGGAAAATTGGAAAAATCAAAAATCGAGTTTTTGTATGAAATTGTGTTTGAAATTATTCCTTAATGGCTTTTCACTGAAAAAATAGAAAGTTTGTCTGAAGGCTTAAAATTGGGCGAGGCGATGTTCGCCTGGTCCGCTAGTAACTCATAAAAGTTGTAGAAAATTTACTTCTTCAGTATAAATATGAATTCTAAAAGACTTCAACTTCAGATTTTTAGTAAAAGTTAACATTTGATAGTTTTGATCTACAAATTAGAAAGAACTGATTTTGAAATTGATTTAAAACGACATATGTATGTAAATTTAAGTAAGATAAAATAGCAACAGAAAAAAGCATTAAAGTTATTTGAAATCACAAAAATTCTAAATGAATAACCACTTCGAATCAAAAATTATAGTAACTCAGAAAAAATACTAGAATAAAAAATAATCTGAAAATTTAACTGTAAATATACTTTACTTTAAGATGCAGGTGATCCAAATTAGAATAAAGTGGCAAAAATTTTAAAAGCTTAATAACACAGAAATACTGCCTAAAATAAAAATTTCCATTATTCAAAAAAAAATTAATTTTTAAAATTAGTTTGTAGTGGCTTTAGCTGTTCATAAGCCGACATTTCATTGGTCACTAAACCAAATCATCAATCAACTTTAAGCAGTATGAAAAAATTCAACTTCATATGTTTATGCCAAAACATTCAAATACAATATAAGAATTCTCCATCGAATATGAATATTATAAAATACATAATTTAGATTGCATTACACAAACAGCACAACAAACAATTTATATTCGATAGGAATCGATTTTATTTTTCAATATTACAAAAAAAATTAAAATAATATATACATATGTAAATACAAATACGAATGATAAAAAAACTGAAAAGTGGCAAAAATATGTTGAAAATTGGCAAAACTGTAAAGAAAGAAACATTTTTGAAAAATTACCAAAGAAAAATGGACGAAATTTGAAAATGTTGTTTGACAGTACTTATTCAAAAACGTCTCTTAAAAATATTAACAAAGATGCTATAGTTTCAATCATATCATTAAGATTGCACTTACACTAAGTATTTTCTTCATGAAATTTGGTGCGTGAAACTTTTTCATTTGAGGTGCGGTGAAAAATATAGAGTAAAAGAGTAAAAAATCTAATAAAAAAAGTATAAAATCTAGTGCTGCTACGGCTATTTTTACTATACTGTTTCGAATGCAACATATTTCATTAAAAAATGTAGGATAAATTTCTTCAATTTACATTGTTTTTTTAGTTTTAGAACATATTCTCCACCTTGATGCATTTTACAACCTTTTTTGGAATTTAAGCAATTTTTCTTTCCATTTTTAGCTCCAGCAGTTTTTCCGTCAGTGCAAGTAGACGTTGTCACCACTTTGCTCTTTTCCAGATATAAGTACATACATACATAACTTTCTTTCCAATTCATTGTAAATGAACTTCCTTTCGGTTATTGTTAGAAAAAAATTTGAAGACGAATATAATACCTAAAAGAGATTACACAAAATGGGAGCAATTTCCTTAGTTGATACGTCATGGAAATATATTGTCCATACGAAAAAAAGTAAACACGCAAGTTTTTTTTCTGTATAGCAGTTGACAACATAGTATCTTTTTTCCTGCCAAGCCGAATGTTTTTTTATTACATCTATATATTTTTTAATAAATATACACTTACCGCATGATTAGGATTTAAATTTAGATCGTATGGCGACACCACCGTATAAGCTTGTTTAAAAATATTATTATAACGCATAACACGATCTACAACTAACGACACCTCGTGTTGTATTTGACCCCAGGCACCATTGAGTGAGGTGGGCGCATTAGGCGGTATGGTGCCTTGGAATGGAAAGACATATTTACCGGCAGGCAACTCCAATTGAGCACCGCCGCTTTGCCCATATACATATTTCTCACTACTGTAGTACAATTCAGAGGACGAATAAGTTTCAGGAGCCTGTACACGCTTCCCCTGAGCATCTTGCTTCGTAATGTTCTCTGTCCAGCGTACTTCAGCGAAACCACTAATGATTACACAAATAGCTATAATTAGACAATGAAATTTATATTCAAAATCGTTTATTGTTTGATAGAAAAATTCTGTGCATACACGTGAAAGTTTTAATGTATTTTTATCTAAAAAAAAACTTGATTATTGAAATTGCTCTTAATTTATTGAAAGTAACAGAATAAAGCATGCTTAAAAATTATACATATGTACTCGCATATTACAATAACTAAGTTGACTTTTTTATGATAAATGTTCATATTAAATAAAAATATGATCTTATTCCTATACTGTGTTCTATAATTTAATAAATATTTGATTGCATTGAAAAGGTCAAGCGACATTTAGAAAAGTAATTATTTGGCAATTACTTGGAACGTTTAGTAAGTTTGCATGATTGCATTTTCTCAATTGGCTTAATTTCAGAAATTCTCCAAAATTTTATTAAATAATCAAGGAATTAAAATGTTCGTTTTGGGAGTTGTGGAATTTTCAATTTGAAAAATCGCTAACACACTCGAGAGAGACCAACTGCATAGCAATTTACATTGTCCTTGGATGCCGAATATTGAATAAGGATGTCGCAATATTTTTCTACAGACTTTAATTATCATTAACGGGAGTACAAAAATACATTTGTTTTAATTTTTAATAAAATCTAAACTTAATAATTAGATATCAAGCCCTTTTAAGGTCGTTCAATTGGGATTACGTTTATTAAATCCCAGAATTTGAGATATTGAATTTATAAAAAGAATTTTCCAGGACGTAACCGGGTTTTCAAGACTATCATATGTATATTAGACACATTATGTAATAGAAAATATGTATGTAAATACATACTTATATGAATATGTAAATTCGTTGGTGCTAATACCGACCAATCACTTTGTTTGAACTCTTAAACAACAAATGATTACATTTTCTTTAAAAATTAATAGGGAGATCATCACGAATAATTTTGATAAATTCTGTAAATAAAAATAAACTTTAACACAAATTATTGGTTCTAATTGGTATAACCACAACTAAAAAATAAATCATTGGATATGAAACAAGTTTAGTAGGAACTTTCGGAACTATGTATATATTCTTAAAAAATATATTATTGTATTTAAAATACATACAATGAAATTATTATAATTATTATTATAATTATTATTATTATAATTTAATTATTATTATCATTTAGATCATTTAGTTAATAGTTATGTTTTCGATTCCCTTTTCGCAACCGCTTTTTATTCCTTTGCTAATTTTAATTTTAATACAAACGTAATTCTTTTACAACAAAATTCATCGCTTTTCCTTTCAAGATTTAGTCAAAGTGTGATTTTACTTAAGTGTGGAATTAAATGTCTCAGATTTTTGACATAGTTATGTATGTACATATTAAAAAGGTTTATTTTTTGGAAATGCAGTTTTTAATTAAGCTACAAGTATTTAAATATTTATGTAGTAATCAATTTAAGCGTATAATCATGCCACAATTCACTGTGGACCTTGTAACATACTGATAACATAAAAGGAATCGCTAGACTCCTTATCAATAAATACATAAATGTACATACATACATACATATGTATGTATGTACATACTTACATATTATGTTTTGTGGTATATTAACAACTTCATAATTAATAATGTTACTTGTGCACTTATTTTGTTTATTGTCAATACGGAATAAGTTTCCCAAAACTATATTCGATGGATCGGTCTGGCACAAAATGCTGGTAAAAATATAAAAAACTAGCAAAAAATTTTTATGTAGGCTCGTGGTACGGAATTGTTGAACATAGCACAGAATCTACAGATTCTATAAAAATGTTTTGTTATTTAATCTTTTTGCCATTAAGCACTATAAAACATACAAAATATGTACATACATATGTACCTGATAATGGCCAGTAATACTCGTAAACAATAAACTAATAAAATCCAAATAGAACAAAAGCAAATTCTTGGAGCAGTTTAATATCCGCTGACGTAATCCCGGAATATAACCACAAAGCACTTTTCAATTCAGATATAATGTTTTCTATGTAGTATGTACATACATACATACATAAGTATGTATGGATGTGTGCGGCTTTAATTGTTGTTTAACATCAACATCCAACTACTGTTGGCAGTATGTAAGTATGTATGTATGTATGTACATATGTAAGTATGTCAAGATGGGAATTTAAACATTTTAGATGGAAAAATTAAAATTTCTTGAAACAGTAAGCGTAGAATCTTTTTTGCATAAAGTATTATTTTAGTGATATGTATTAAGACTTCATTCGGGAGATAGATTTCCGAGATTACATACTAAATACATTTAATTAAAGAAATATATTTTGTTGTTAATACATATTTAAAATTGATATTTCTCATTTATAAAACACTAGCTGACCCGGGCAAACCTTGTTTTGCCTTCAAATTTGCACTAAATCGACATAGCAATTATTGTTCAAATAAAGGTATCGGGCTAATTAACCCCACTACACGCTGGTTAAGGACCCAACGCCTTCAGCAAAAAGGCAGCATATGCTTATCGCGCTAATCTCTATTGGGCAAAACACAAAAAACAAAATATTGCGCCATCTGTTGGACGAACTTCAAACTACACAGAAACACTCCTCACGGCCCATAGAGCATGCATATCAAATTTGGTCAAAATCGGTCCAGTAGTTTTTGAGTTTAACGATCACGAACATACACGTAATTTTTATGTACATATAGCTGACACCGTCAGCTCAAAATATCTTCGGAACTACATAACCGATTTAAGAGTTTGATATCTCGTTTAGAAGAACATAACAATGGCTTTCCAAAAAAATTAAAATAAAATAAAAAAGCACAAAAAATAAATATATGTATATGTCATTGGTGGTGCAATATGAAAATTGCATTTTGCCACGCCCCTCCGCCCACAGACCGAAAATAAAAAACAGTGTCACCCGCCCGAGTATTCTGAAAGTTCCCTGAAAATTTCGTCAAAATCGGCCCAACCGTTTTGGAGCCATTACGTTACATACATACATACATACATACATACATACATACATACATACATACACACATCCAATTTTATATATGTAGATTCATACATTATGTGTTAACAACTACCATTGCGTTTTGTCTTAGCACATTGTTATAGGTACATATTTTTAAAAGTAAATATTTTTCGTAATTGTTATTTTTTGCGTAATTAATAATGCGTAAATAATAATAATAAATAAAATGTGTTTGGATGTTTGAGTAAAGATCTTTTATGAGTGATGTTCAGATCCTACACATTTTTCATAAAAAAATTTAAATTTTTGCTCATTTTATCTACAGATATTCTGGCAACACTACATCCAAATACCAAGGGGAATTATTTATTAACTAGTAATGTACATATGTAAGTACATACATCGTAAACACATAATTACATACTTAAAAACATACACATGCATAAGGATGTATATAGTAAATACGCATATTGGTGCATAAGTAGATTTTTTAGCAATGTACATAGATATTAATAAATCTCAGACAATAGTAAAACATTTACTTACAGCGAATAGTTTTAGGACGTGTCGTTAAAAGTTCAGCAGTACCGGACACTACTTGACCGGCATAATAAATACCACAAGGATTGTTGTCGAATTGTATGTTGCACTTGCTAGACATTGGAACAAACTACTTTTTTTGTCTTAAATGACCAAACTAATTTCTAAATGCAGCTTGAGTTATTTTAAATATACATACATACTTATGTGTATATGTAACTATTTTACATACATACATACATATGTACTATGTATGTATGAACAATTCCCTTAGTTCTCGTATGATTTATTTATTCGATTGGAATTCCCGAACACATCTAATTTCAACATGACTAAGTATGTACATACATAAGTATGTACATAAATACACACATTTTTGTTTTTAATTTATTTATTAAAATGTTTCTGGTATTTTTTTTAATTCTTTCACTTGACTAACTACACAAGACCGAATACACGCGATGTATCGAGAATCATATCTCTATTAGCTTAATAATTCCTTTATTTTTCTTTTTTAACAGGGCCCTTTCGCTCACTGACAGATTGCTTCAGTCACTATCAACTTCAATTTCAAACTAAATTGTTGAACTTGATACAGAAAACTTTTTGTGGGCTTCTCTTACACTTAACAGACAACAAAGTTATATGTATGTGCACCTATACCCCGCTTTACACGACAGTAGGTTCATAAAAATGTGCAAACTGAAACATTAATATTTATATAGAAAACCGTGTGAGACGGTTATCAAAATTATGATATATAAAAAGTTTAAAATATGCATGAACACAATAATGAAATTCTGTTCTATTGCGTAAAACAAATAATTCGTAGATATATATTGATATTCTTCGCATATTAAAATGTGAATTCCCATATATATATATATATATATATATATATATATATATATATATATATATATATATATATATATATATATATATATATATGTATATTTATAATATATATATATATGTATATATGTATATATATATATATATATATATATATATATATATATATATATATATATATATATGTATATATGTATATATATATATATGTATATATATATATATGTATATATATATATATATATATATATATATATATATATATATAATTTATATATATATATATATATATATATATATATATATATATATATATATATATATATATATAATTTATATATATATATATATATATATATATATATATATATATATATATATATATATATATATATATAATTTATATATATATATATATATATATATATATATATATATATATATATATATAATTTATATATATATATATATATATATATATATATATATATATATATATATATATATATAATTTATATATATATATATATATATATATATAATTTATATATATGTATATATATATATATATATATATATATATATATATATATATAACAAGGTGTGTATGTATAGCAAGAATGATAAAATACAGATTGTGCATTCAGAGTGTAAAAAATTTTTCGTTCTGCGCATCTACGTCACATCAGCCAATCGTTTAACAAAAGCAAAAACAAACAGTCAGATTTATATACACAAATGAAAAAAAGTAAGAAAATTTTAAAAATAAAAGCAATCAGTGTTTTTATATTTATTAAATATACATTTTTTTTTTCAAAAAAATCTGTGATAAGCAAGCCTTCTTTATTGTTTTTTTGAAAAATTGTGTGAAGTGCTTGCATTTTGCACATCATGTCTTCTGTTGGTTTTGATAAGCCCACTTCACTGAGATGGTCGACCCATGTGTAAGGTTGAACGTTCATCTCATTTCTTGGTACAGAAATATTTGGCTCTTCATCTTTTAATCTGTGGCATAAGTATGTAGCCAGCCAAGTTTTCTATACCATCATATGCCATCATCATATGAAGCTGGTGTTATTGTTGGAACTGATCCACGTTTAAAATTCTCTTTTTAGCGAATCCTTGGAACAACACAGATTTTTATAAACATATTTTAAAGTTCATTTTATGTACGTACCTATTTCATACTGCAAGCTTTTTTCGATGTCATCAGGACAAAAATGCAACATGCACACATAAGAAGTTTTTCGATTTATGTTATTTCCTCGTCCACAAAATTTCACCCATTGCTTCTGAATTTTAGCATTACTTGGAAATAGGAAAAAAATAATTTCAAAAGTCTTGGAATTGTTAGTACTATTGCAATTAGCTACAGCGCATTTCTTTTTCAACTCTTTTGTTTTCCTTTATATAGATATTATTATGTTTTATTTTATTATTTTATATTAAATTCACTTTTCTTTTTTTCACTTTTTCAGTTTTAAGCTCTTTTTTTCAAATACTTTCCTTTAAACTATTCGCGCCAAGAAAATTTTTAAGCTGATGTGACGTCACACATTGACAACTAATTTTTGTTTACATTTGAAAAACCTGCGCAATGCGCAATCTGTGTTTTATCATTCTTGTATGTATAGATATTTTTGCAGTATATTATATATAGCATGTATCTTAAGTGTTACCAAAATTATAATTAACAGGAAATAAAGTCATAGTTCGTCATTTTCTACAAAAATTCCTTTTTAATTTTTGATTTTAAAATCCGTATAAGCGAGTAATGTGTGTTAAGCGAGAGTAATGAGTGTTAAGCAAGTAATGTGTACAATGGGGTATAGGTTTATTTTTATAAAAATATTTGGGTGTGTGTAAGCATACTATATATACACACATGCATACACACACTCCCACCAAACATTTTATTTTGTAGAAGTTACGACCAAGCGATATTATTATAATAAAAATCAGTGCTACGGAATTTAGTCGTAGGATAGTTACTGCCTTAGCATCAAATACAGAGAAAGTCCTAAGGTAATGAAACAAAATCCATCGCATGACCACTGCCGTTCCGTAGTATATAAACAATTCGTGCATTTACGAAGATCTAAACGTCCCGTTAGCTAAAATTTGAATAATTTTTTTTAGTTAAATGTAAGTATATTGAAGATTAAATAAATAATAATACATGAAAAAGTTAGTTGAGAATGACTTTTCATATCTTCAGCAATTCTCAACTGGGAAATCACATCCGGTCAACTCAAAAAGCTATTAGAAGAATATACGATCTAGTGTCGTGGAGAATTGCAGAAAAAAAGTGATGTTGCGGCATATATCTAATAAAAAGTGGATCTAAAAATAGTTTATAATTTACTATTACCACGTTTATACGCACGTCTTATTTGCAAATAACTAATTCACTGTTTATACGGGAAATTGCATACAGAACTTATGTTATTATTAGTGATGCCATGTGACGAAAATATGATTGGTAAGTAAAACACAAAAAAAGGTTCATGAAGTGGCAACGTCTTACTTTTTATTTGCAAATAGTGTCGTTATTCACGACTTGTTTAAGTGAGTTAATAAGTTACAATAAAAAAGTTATACGGCAACATTCTTCTTTTTTATTTGCAAATAAGACGTGCGTATAAACGTAGTATATAATGATTTATTGACTTAAAAAACATATTTTGTAAAATTTATTATTATACTTGTTTAAAAATTAATTTTTTTGTTTTTGTAAAAGAAATTATGCTTAAGAAATAATTTATTCGTAAAAAGCTTATAAAATTTTGCATTTTGTAAATCCTTGTTTAATTTAAGTTCATACTTTCCTTTAATTTTGTAAAACTTTTTTAGAATACAGAAAATTTTTCTTCTCGTGTTGCGTTTTTAAAGACGAATAAAATAATATAAAATTTTTTTATAAAAAAGATAAAAATTTAAAATTTTTTACATGAGCTTTGTAAACTTTTCACTAAAATCAATTGATTGAGGGTTTTCACACAAGACTATTTTTTAATCCGCACAACTTTTGTTCTTTCGTATTCACACTAGACTAATTATGCTGGCATAAAATTGTGTACGTATACAAATCTTTGTGTGTGTTAGTATTTTCTTTGTTTATTTCGCAGAACCTGTTTTCATAAGTGTGTATGTGTTAGTTTTGTTCTGCTTGTGCGGGGTTGAAACTGGTTGAAAAAATTGTGCCAACCAAAAATCACTCTCTTCCCCGAAAATGCCCACAAACTGCGATTTTATGCCAGCACAATTAGTCTTGTGTGAAAAGGCTCATTGCGCAATATTTCTATGTAATGTAGGCATATACTAATTCGTCTTCAAGCAAGAATGATTTTCGGCTGTTAAACGATCCGTATTGGTAAATGGCAAACCATTCAGTAAATACATATATATGAAATTTTAAACGACAGATATTTAAAAGCTCACAGCCTTGCAAGACCGGTAGTTTTAAGACCATTAAATACGTATGTAACTCTATAAATACGTCTTAATATTGCAAACTTTACATCGCCTATCGTCTAGAAGACACTTCAACGAAACAGCTGTAACAGGCAATCATCAAATTGTTTTAGGTTGACAAGCACACACCCTTACCTGCTACTACTATAATAATTTACTTTGTGGGAGTTTACGTTACATCGTCACCTTTTGTTGATGAATTTCTCTTTTATTCTGAGGACTATTTTATCATTTTTGTGTATGTGTGCGAATAAGTACGAATAGAACAAAGGCTACCACTACAAAAATTTCTGCTGAAATTATTTTCTTCTGAGCACTTGGAGTGCTTTATCATTCGTCTGGATGTGTGTGAATATGTAGGAATAATTTTGTTAGGCTCAGTTTAGGATTACCATCGTCAGTTTTTGTTGATGAAATTTTTTTCTTCTGAGCACTTGGATTCAACCATCATTGGTGTGTACATGAGTGTGGTATGTACGAATGGGACAATAAAACTCGTGACGACAGTAGTTAAATACGTCCTCTAGTTTCTCCTTGTCTTGCCGCCTTGCCGACAAATTATGAATTGCTTCCGCAGAAGCTAACATTATAAACAATTTGATTCCAATTTGAGGGTTCTTAAAATCTTTCTTACACGTCAAACGTTAGAAAATAATTTAGTATTTTCAACAAAAAACGGGATATTATTCGTAAACTGAGAAACTTATTTATTATCGACTTACTTTCAAAGATAATTCTCAAATGTCTTTCAAATGTGGATTATAATTTGATATGGAACATAAATGAAATAAAGTATTTCATATATTATATTATTATTTTTTATTTAAATTATATCTACATATATTTCCGAGTCAGAATGTTAAAATGTTATACACGTACTACGTACACAAACAATAAGTGACCGTGAGCATTTTTTATGCAGCACAAGAACTAGCTCAGGGTTTTTAAAAAATCATCTGCTATTTTGTAACGTATGGTATTATAAGTTATTAAACTGGTTTCTAATTTATTAAATGAATTAATTTAAATTGAATTTGGTATTTTCTTCAATATGGTCGAAGCGATTTTGTTATTTTAAAGATTAATAATTTTTTTTTCACAAACTACTACCAACCTGCTTATTGAAAAATGAAATTATAAATACTTATGTATATAAAATAGGGACAAAATAATGTTGGGAGAGTAGTTTCATTTGCTCCTAGTAGAATAATTAATTATAATTTTCCATTGCCAACTTTACACTTCAGCAACAAAATATCAATTAGTAATGTCGCTGAAGGATTAAATTTATTTCATAACATGGAAATTTCTTTTCCAACAACCCAACCGAAAAACAACAATAAAGAGCAATAGTGTCCCTCTCACGTTGCAGATATTTGTTGTAGAATTTTCACAATTAGAAGCTTGGGTGCATATTTTGGGCTACCAAATTTTATCAACGTCGTATATAATTTTTTATTGATATTATTAATGAATTTTATATATATATATATACAAAAAACATGTAAACAATGGTCTAATATTAACAATATGAAATTTATGGTGAAGAAAACATTAGTATGGCATCACTTCATGTAATCATTTGACATCTATTCCATTTGCTCATATTTCATCCTATTCTATCTCTCGTTCTCTTTTACGACTGTAAAACTAAATTATTGTGATTGGTTGTATATTCTTTTGCAAAGAAAAATCGTACACAAACAGTGACAAACCTATGTTGGGGCTTTTAGTGGCAAGAAGTTGCAACAAATT